>OY728120.1:812207841-814707841 GCA_963277665.1 Viscum album
CCTCTGGGAGGGTCTTCTCCTCAATCCACTGGTCAATAATCAAGCTATCAAGAATCCCCACAAAGAAGTATCCCAAAGGACCTCCACATCATAGGGGTCTCAACGCAATATACTATGCTTCAATCAGAATCTCGGTCTGTATGTTATTATCTTTTTTAATCCTAAGTGCCCGGTTTGATTCATGCTAGATCCAACTCGACCATACACCAACCTTATAAAATAATTTAGTGGTGTATACCAAAGGGACCATCTAACTTCAGGGTTTCCAACATTGTAGATTGTTCATAAAAAAGATGCATGGTGCCAAAGTTATGGACAAAAGTATGAAATGGGTCGAAACTAGTCCAGGTCTGGTCCGACCCGGTCAGAACGACCCGGCACAAATCGCTGGCCCGACTCGGTTTTGGTCGACCCAGCCAGCTAGTTCCAGCCCAAACCACTGGGTCGGCCTGGGCCACGCATGGTGGCCCAGCCAAGCTGTTCACGGGGGGGGGGGGATCATCCTCCCCCTTTCCCCAATCAATGAATGAACTTCAACCGTTTGGTTGATAGATGCACATGGGTCACGCTTGGTTCAAATTGGATGGCAATATGTCCGAACCCTTCTCCTCTAAGAGGTACGTCGTGCGCTGCCCCACCGCGGCCGACCGACTTCCACCTTCAGCCACGGGCAGGGAGGGCACAACCATTTTCTCTGACAGCAGCGCATGGTCGCGCTGCCCATGTTTCTGTGGATGGCCGAAGCGCCAGCTGCTATTCGGTTTCCACCATGCCTACTTGGCCACAGTTCCCTACTGTGGCAGCGTGGTGACCATCGCCACCCTGCAGTGCGGCCGGACGGCACGCCGGCCGCCCTGCGGTGTGCCGCCTGCTCGAACTGCGATCGGCCGGGTGCTGGCCACTCTTCGGGTGCACCACCGCAGCTCAACAACTGTGACCTTCCCTTCATCTGGTGGAACGAGTGTACTCCACCCTTCTCCCACGTAGTTTGATGAACACGTCAAAAAGGAAAGATGCAGAGGGATCAGGTAGTGTTCGTTTGGCTCGTACCCTCCACCTTAGATCAATAACCATCATTTCATGAATTATTCATGAATAAAAAAAATGATCAAACCCTACCTCATTTGTTCATTGGTGTTGTCTTGAGGAAGAATTCAATGATTTTAACGTTCGTTGCCCCCACCGCATGCCTCCGATCCCGTACTCGTTCATCGGTTCGTCATAAAATCGATCTTCAATGGAGGTTGTTCTTTATTGGAGAACTTTCCCTTACCAAGGAAAATTTTTTCCAACCCAAAACTCAACTCCAATAAGAAGAGATATAATAAGATCTAAACATAGGGCATTAAAATCATCTAATCAAAACGATCATTAAATGGGTGGTTACACTTATTGTGTAACCACTAATTTAATGCACCTCATTAAATTAGGAGTTTAAAGTCAGGTGGCCCCCACATTGAATTTAAAATTTGGATAATTACAAATCTTTTGGTTCCCACCTCCATAAATAAAAGGAGGTTTGACAAAAAATAAAAATGGTTAAACATTTTATTTTTCTTCTTCCATGAAAAATCACGAAAAATAACTTTCACCCTCGACCAAATGCCATCGAGGTGGAAGTCTCCATAAGTGAATACCGATGCAGCGAGTTCAATGGTTTCCTCAGATTTCAATTCTGAGCATCGGTTCAAAATTTAAAAAAACCCGCTCGTACGTTTACAGAATACACCCGAAAAAAGTTCATAAATTCATTCTGGGCACACCGGGCCTTGGAATCACACACCATCAATTTTCACAGACTCGTAAAACTCACATATAATTAAAAAAAAATTATAGGGATTTTATGGGTATTTATAGATATGATGCTTTTTAATCATTTGATCATGCGTTTTGCTATAATTCTCACTCCTACTCAGTGCCATTTCTAAACAATGGCATACGCTTGGTTAGTTTATGAATCTCAATGCATAATTCCAAACTTCTAAAATACCTAATTTAAATTGAAAATATTATGCATATAATATATAATAATAAAAAAATTTCTTTAAGGAAGTATTTACTCTTAAATAATTCATAATGGCTTGTAATGAAAATGCGAATTATCCTTACCATATCCCCCAGGAGTGTCATAACCAAAAGTGAAGGAAGACCCGTTGTCGTGCAACAGTTTCTATTCGAGTGTAGCTCAATGTGGTATTTTCAGGTTTTACCCCTAGGTACAACTATGACAAATCCACCTCTACCTGCTCATATCCCAAAATAGATGTATTTCTTGGAAAACTCACAAAATATCTATAGTACCAATATTCTAGGAAGTTATTCTATACTAATCCTAAAAGTCTATCTTGGGTTAATTTTCACTAATCAGAGTTTTTCTAAATATATCTTCCAAGGTTTTTACTAAACTTCCTCTAATACCAACTGTAATGACCTGACCCCAAGTACCTAGAGTCGGTTCATTATTACAAAACATTGGCATGATCACAAGGGATCAAATCCCAAAAGTCCTATCAGTTTAGTAGCCTAGGATGTACTAGATACATTCATAAGGTTTACATTACATTATAAAATTAAAAACGACAACATTGTCTCCATTTACAACATTCATATCCCTTAGAATATCCCTACAGGTCAGTCATAATATACTTTTTCGCATTCTGGAAAAAATAAAACATTGAAAGGGGAGAGATTAGATGCCTAGTAAGGATAAAAATATAGTGGAAACTTTCATAAATAAGCATAAACATTTAAGGAAACGTATAAGACTAAAACATAAGCCTTTTAAACCTAAACATCTGGATAATATGGATAATATAAACCAAGTAACGCCATCTAATTGTTTACATGGATATTCAACTAGCCTAATAATCACATGCAATATCAATAGCCAATTTCATAATGATGGAATGCCTAATGCGAGACTTCATAACCACATAGTCCATGCCTTATTCCAAGACCAAAAATAAGATTTTTCCAAGGCCTTGTGCCAAGACACTAGTTTGTCTCATCAGAATTACCAATGCATCGACGAGATATTGCGGTCTCCACCCATCACTTACTAAGTCCAATGAATTCCTCATATGAAAAGGTTTAAACATAACATTAACATTCATATTAAAATTGGCATACAAAATGTCAATAAATGATCCCTAAACCATGAAGGGTATAAAAATAACACATCCGAATTCAAACAAATCACAAAACCTTCAATATAGTATGGAAGATTTGTAACATAATAAATCAACAACAATCAAGAATAATATCATGTAAAATATGTTGACATAGCTGAAAATGATCAGTAAAAATCATTGAGGGAAATATCACTTTTTCATGAAATAATTCAAAAGTAATATAAATGAAGTCATTTAAAAGATATTTTTGAATCAAATTGTCCCATTAAACATTGAATCTATTGAAAGGAATTAACATTTTAAAACATTCATTTCCATATAAATTAATCGTTAAAACCATTTTAAAAACATTGAAATTAATGAGAAAGGTTTAGAATAATAAGTCTTCAAAACATTTAAAATGTTGTTTTAGAAAAATTTCCATTAAAATAACCCCTTTGAAAACTCTTTTATGAAACTTGGACATGGATAATAAATATTTCTGAATAGACACTTATGTAAAAACAACCTTGGATAATAAAGAGATTGTCAAATTAACCATTAACTTGTACTTTTACTTAGTTAAGGGTAATGTTAACCTCCTGTAAAATAGTTAAATCATTGTTTTTTAAATTATAAAAGAACCATATACATAAATATGATATCATATATGATCTTTTAATATTTCTTTGTTAATAATAATTTAGTAGTATCATCTTTTCGGGTGTTAACTAATTCCTCTTACCTTAAATTCTTCATTAGGTAAGCCATATTTATTATGAATATTATGTATTTGATTCATATAAATAATTTTATTATGTTTATAAACATTATTTTTAATTATAAAATTAAAATTATTCTTTAATGATTACAACGGAGAATGAATCTCATTGCGTTCGTGAAGACGGTAGTCCGTACGTATGAAAGAGTGACAATATATTTATATTGATGCTGAAATCATATGTAATTTGATGGTATATCATATATTCATAATCATTAACATGTTATATTTATTATTTAAATAAGTTATACTCATTATTATTCCAATCCAAATAATTAAGTGTTTTAATAACAAACTACACCACGACATGGAGACAATAAGCCATACGTACGCATGTATGGTGACTTTGTCATTTATAATATTGATAGAATAGTGAATATGGTTGTAAAATTTTTATAATAACATCCTAGTATATATAAGATACTGGAGTTATTATTTCTGAATGGAAACAACAAAGAAAGATGAAGTGGATGAAGAAATGAACTTGAAAGAGGTGATGAAATATTTACCTCTTCTCCGGGTTCTTCCTTTTTCATTGGTCAAAATGGATCTTTAGGTTGGATTTATGATGAAAGGGATGCCTCTAGGATGAAGGGAGGAAAGTTGGGAGGATAATTTTGTGGGTTTTGGCCAAGAAAAATGGATTTGGAGGTGTGAATTTAAGTGAAAGGGTAGTAACCTTTTATAAGATAGGTGAGAGTCACATTAATAAAATATTGAAATATTATTTTATAATATATTCATTTTCAGTTTCTAAAGGCTCCAAAATGAATTCTTTCGAGTTTATGGTGGGTATGAGTCGAAACCCTCTCAAAGAAAACATTTTACACATGTTTAGGTCATTATATTAACCTTATCTTTTAGATTTAACTCTTAGTTATACAGTTTCACATTTACCACGTCTCTTCATATTTTTATATTATATGGTTAATAAACTTACTATAACAAGCCACGAGAACCCCATGTGGTTCACTATTAATATATATCACCTTATAAAAGTCATTTGGATAAATATTAAAGTTTTAGGAATATTATATCAATTAATAACATAGTATTTGTTTTAAAAACTAAATTATGTCAATTTTGACACTATTTAGTATTTGTTTTTTTTGGAAATCCATAAAAACAATATCAATTAGAATGAAATTTATTTAACCAACCCTAACTTGTCATGTGAACCTATAAAATTATTTTAATTCATCACATGTCTCAATTTAAATTTATTTGGATATTTATAATATCAATTATTTTAATATTTCATTAATAAGGTAATTACTATATCATCATTTTGTCATAAATAAATTAAATTATTTAATATCTAAAATTTATAAATAAAATACATTTATTTAGGAAATATTTTTATATTTCTAATGAATATTTATTGTCTAATTTATATTGTGTATAACCCTATATTAAAAATGTGTAAGTTATTAAACTTTGAATTTAACTCTTTTAACCATTCTTTAATTTAAATAATAATAAATGTACTAATCTAATACAAGTAGACTAAAAGGGATCATAATTTATTTAAAAGGTTTTCTTGGTCAAATGACACTTATCCAATAGAATTTTTACATGTGTTAGGGTAAATATAATATCATTTTTACCCTTAATTACCATATTTACTTTTAATCGTGGTAAATAAAAGGCAAAATTTACTATTCATCAAAAATTATATTCATCTTATTGAACCACATTTAGCTTACTGATATCAAAAGTGTCTCTTGGATTTTTTAAATTCAACTAAAAAAAGTGGAAAAATTATATTTTATGCAAATTTACCAAGGTTCCAAGAAGGTGGGTAAAAGAGGTTAAAAAGTTCAATACAATTTTATACAACTAATTTTATTATAAAACTACTCCAATTAATTAAATTGAACATATATAGGTATTATAAACCTATTTTGACTTAAAATAAATTGATATAAAAAGAATAATTTTATAAATAAAAATTCGGTTTTAAATAATAACGCCGTGTCTTTCACTATTCATTAAAAATTGAATGTTTTCCGAAAAAATACCAAAACTCCACCCTAAGATAATTTTGATATTATGAATTCAAAAATGAAGTCTATTTTACCAAATTGAAAACTTATAAGTTTCATTTATTAATTTAAAATTAATTCTCGTTGTCGAAACCAAAAAGCAGTTTTGTAAAAATTAAAAACTATCAAAAGATTGACATGTGTTTATGTCAAATTTAAATGTGAAATAACTTATAATAACCGAAATTTTATTAAATTATAAAAATATAATCTAATTATACTTAAAAAACTATTAAATTCATAATTTAATAGTATAAATTATTTCGATTAAAAAATTTGTTTTCAATTAAAACATAGTATTTTTCACTATTTTTCAAAATATGAATGATATCGGAAAAGTTCCAAAAATTTATCAAAACTAATTTTTTTGTCCCTATTATAAAGATAAATTTAATTTCATTAAATTGAATATATAAAAGTGTCTATCATTGGTTTTAAAAAGGGTTATCCATTAAACGGTAGTAAAATTACATTTTTTGAAAAATACTTCTTTTAACTAAAAAATTGAATTTGTTGTTATATTATGTATAAGAAAAACATAATATGGATGTTAAAATTATATATAGTATATAAGTTTAAAAATGCAGTTAATACTATTTGTAACTTCTTTTTGAATGGTTAGTTTGGTAAGTTGGGGTTCCCTCGAACTTGGTGTTGTATATAACACAAACAATTGAATTACTTTAATGAGATAACGTACTATGAAATCTTAGAGAGTTACACAGAATCCTAAGAAAAGAACCACAATATGAACCTAATTTCGCACAACCACCATATCCATGTAACCAATGTAACCTGTTAGTTTTCGGGTGCCACCACATATCGCATAACTTGTATCATATATCAGGCATTATACCTCAAGCCATTACATCCCATACACTGAGTAATGATCTTTAATCCATCAATGCCTATACATGTTACACCGGTATTCTTCCATAAGAAAGTATATCTAGAATATATGTGTGGAAATAACCACAAGACATTATAGCCCCTTATATATATATATGGGGAAATAAAACTTCTTTGATGACTAGTACAAGTAATTACCACGGGAAGAGAGAAGGGACAATAGGGGGGTAGTTAGCCATCCATCCTCCCACCAGAATATTGGGGAAAACAACCCTAGTGCTCATAATACCTGAGGGGTCAATTACCTTAATTAATGAAGTGGATATGTGTATATATACACACATGTAAAGAATATACTATATCTCACAAACACCTAATGGTCATAACCTAGTATTAGACTCAACAACAGCTAACGTCTCTCGAACTCCTAGATGCCACTGCTAGGAGTATGTATCATATAAGAAGAAAACCATTTAATGATATAAATAAGATTACTTTATCCCTTTTTATCTAGAACACTTTACGTTAATTAATTATTTAACCTATAACTATCTTCTATAATTCCACATTACATTTAAAAACCATTATACATAGGATTCCATGCCCTCAAAGCACAACCAAACTAGGTCCACAACTTCTTAGAAATATTGTCTCAGCATCAAAT
This sequence comes from Viscum album, assembly GCA_963277665.1. Taxonomy (NCBI): domain Eukaryota; kingdom Viridiplantae; phylum Streptophyta; class Magnoliopsida; order Santalales; family Viscaceae; genus Viscum; species Viscum album. The sequence goes on from OY728120.1 coordinate 812,215,291, forward strand.
CCCCGAAAGCTCTTACCCCATGGGATAACATCATTTATTCAATCATATGTTTACATCTTTATCACTTCCCTATATTCCCAGTCATTCTAGAAAATTATTCTATGCTACTAAACACAAGGGGGCTCAACATGGTGAATAGATGAACTACCCATAAAGTCATTTCCACATATATTAGGTGTGTAGACCCATCCTCCCTCAAGAAGATAAACATGGAAATCATGTGGCATACCGCAAACTTATTATCCCCTTTCGGAAGGAGGGTAAGACATACCAGGTATCTTGAGTAATGGGTATAGTAAAGAAGATAAAATACCAACAAGATTCATCAAGCATACAATAATTCAATAACTGACATGTTTCTTCATCTCTAGTGTCTTCCCTTGTAGCCACATCCATAAAATGATGCATCTTGACACTCTAGGTGCCATACACTACCACAACCAATGGGCCTCCCATCCCAACATATCACAATAACTATCCAAGGACACATCACAAACCGAGAAGTAGGAAAGCAAACATCATATCACCTAGGATCTTCACCCTTAAACTAGGGATCTAGACTTCATATATATTGAAAACTCATGACTCCAAAGAACAAGGAACTCATCATTAAAATACAGAGGGTAACTCAGAACCTTACAAGCATTATATTTTATAAAATATATGGTTCACTAATCTGTTTAAATTTAAATAATTTATTATTTTTAGGATACAACTGTGGGAAACATAAATAGGAAGCTTTCAAAAATTAACTAAATAGTTAATTTACATGCCTTTAATTCATAATCAACAAGAATTAACATGCCTCTGACTCATCAATTAATTCAATCAATCATGCTTACTGTAATAAAAACCAGATTCTTTTACATACCTCCTTATATTTGAAAAATAATTACAATTAATCAGCGATTATGTTCATTAAATATTGTTTTTAATAACGACATTCCAAATAAGGCAAGAATAGATATCACACTATCTAGAAAAACAATAGGCAATAATATACAATCAATTAGAATTTATTTATTAGGTTAAAAGTTTTATTATGTAAATTCCAATGTGATCCAGTGTGATAAAACATTCTAACTCTAGAGTTTCACATAATATATTAGTGAATCCAAGACTCCCCCAACTCAAAAGTTTTCCGATGCTCTTTGTACGAGAACAATCCCACAAAATAGATCACAATCACCACTCTTAGAGGACTGCATCCACCCAAGGAGGCTAAGACACCACCACAGCAGCCTAAACCAAAGAGAACTCCATTAAAAGCATGGATATCACCTACCAAAATAGGTCAAGGAGAATCATAAGGATAAGAAACCATAATAACAATGGTATCTCATACCTTATATCGATTACTGATCATTACAACTTGGTTGCACAAAAATAAGGGGTGAACTTGTAGTAGGAAGAACTTAAAGTAGAACCAATCCAAGGACGAATTTTTGATTTCATGAATCCATTAGGATGAAGGAAAGGTACGACCATCTCACACCAGGGAACAAGAATGAATAACAAGAGAGGAATATATCTCATCTATTTATAATAATTAATTAAGTAGTACTCTGTATTTTCCATTAAAAGTGGATCGCATTAAACCACATGGTCTGACTAATTAAAAGCCTCCAAGTTTTTATAAAAATCAATAATGTGATTTTCCGACCATGAAACAACTTAAATGACACTTCAATATTTCATTTAAATCATTTTACATCAATGAAAGACATTAAAAATAAAGAAAAGGAAATATTAAAAAAATATGGAAATACAAAAAAGGAAATGAAAAAGTTCTAGAAACACTATTCACATATGACTCACCGGCACAGACAGTATAAATGAATCCCTGAAGACGAGAGTACAAATGACTCACCAACACTGAAAATTCAAATGACTCCTTGATGCTGATACTAAAAATGACTCGCTGACACCGACATTACAAATGAATCACTGATGACGACAATACAAATGACCTTCCAAGGCAGACAGTACAAATGACTCACCAATGTGGAAAGTATAAATGACTCACCAACACTGACAGTACAAATGACTCATTGATGCCAATAGTACAAATGACTCACTGATTCCTATATTACAAATAAATCAGCGATGCTGACAGTACAAATGACTCCCTGATGCCTACAACACTATTCACAAAACATTAAACCCTATTCATCCACTCGAATGGATCGAAGGCCTTCATTTTTATTGAAGGAAAACACCATATTTCAGAAATGAAATGAATCAAGGAGTTTAGGGCGATTTCATGCAATTTATTATATTTAAAATATGTGAATTTTCATAAGGACTTTTTTTATGATGCAATTATTTATTTTTTATGATTATGTTATGGTTATTCAGAATTCTTTATGATTATGGGTAGTTATCTTATAAACCAAATGTGGGTGGGTCTGTCATAGCACTCAAATCCATTGGTTATATTTGAATTAAACCATATGGTTATTCCAAATATATCTACCAAAATTACTCCATGTATGAATGTGATGGTTATGTCATGTATAATCGTGAGGGTTATATTATGGTATCTACAAGGGTAACATCATAAGAAAGTACTAATATGATGATAAAATGTCCATATATGATTTATATCATGATTTTATTGTTTATATATGAAACAAATGTTTTCACAAGGTATGTTATTGATTTTATGTTGAATGGAATGGGCATGTCATGCTTTGAGGGTGATAATTATAACCTTGAGAAAATGTTTTCATGAGTTTTTCTTGTATTCAAGGAAACCATTAAGGTATTTTTTAATTTACAATTTATTTTTTATTTTTATGATAATAATTGGTATCAATATGTGATTTCATAAATAATAATATGTTTATTTTTTATCCATAATAAATTTCCAGAAGTTAATTTTTTATAATTATTCAGGGAATAATAGTTGGTTCCTTCTTTTATGTCACTTATTGTGATTTTTCAGCTCATCTATTTTTGTTAATTTTTTTAAATGGATTAAATTATATTAATGAAAATTATGATATAATGATGAATATTATAGAGAATTATCAAGAAAATTAATCATGTTTAATTATAATTATTTTTTATTGAAAAATATCAATACAATTTAGAAGTGTCAATATGTAATATATGGGTTTAAACTGTAATAGTGTGTTCAAATTATTTAAAAACATAATCTTAGAAATTTTTACGTAATGAATAAATTTCAATTTCAGTCTAAAATCAATACAATATGTATTTTTTGGGCATATTTCGATGCATGTTTTTTGAAAAATTAATAGAAAAAACTATAAAAATTAATTATCATGATTAATGTTAAAAATAGGTTTACCGTATGTCAAATGACACTGATAATAGCTACAATGAAAAGTAATGTTTTTAAAATCCTATGGGTTTTTTTATTTTGACAATATATCATATTAATTTCAATAATGAGTTATTTTTTTTCTTGTAGAATGTTAAAAACGTGAGTACACCATATTATTTTCAAACATTCCATGTTTTCCCCCTCCACCACATATAGAATGTCACCCCTCTCCACTTCTGATCTCACATAAAAAACCCTTTGGATACTAAAATAGAGACCCAAATATATTATATACATTACTCCCCACATCCTAGAAGAATTATTTTTATTAGTAAAACCTCATACGTTTGCATTAGGTGTAAAAAAAACTTGGTTCTTCAATGAACCTGTAAAATCATAGACATGTGTTTTTATTTTATTTATTAATCTAAAAACAAGAAATATTATTCATGAATTATGATATAATAATATAACTATATCTCATATACTGAAATAATATTATTTTACTTTAAGGACTGATATCTTTCACTTATTCAATTAATTTTGAGATGAATATAATCGATCAGTTATACGGTGGACTATGACCTCAAGAACGGATGAAATTCATTTTCAGTCACCACCACTAATAGATTTATATAAGGATATATTTAACTTATTTAAATTTTATTTAGGACATATTTATATTTCTTGAATTACCATATATTGTATTCATTCTTCCTTTACACTTATTGGGAATGTGATAATTTTACATATGTGTATGGCAGAGCACCACCTCATGAAGTGTAGTGATTATTTGTTCACATATTATATGCATTTAATTAAATAAGTAATAATTTAATGAAAATATTTTATTATATGTTTAATAAAAATTAATCTTTAAATATAGTATATTGTTTACAATTATTTTCTTTCATCCTTTTAGAAAATGCAAAAAACATTCATGTCTATGTTCAATCTACCATCTCCATGAAGGTTGTAATTCATTTTCTATCTTCAACCATTTATGATGAATATAAATAAATATATTATGAATATATATTATATTTAAATCATTTTATAATTTTTGAGATTATGAATCATTAATGATGTAAAACAACAAAAAATATTTAACCAAAACATATATGAAAAAAGAAGAAGTAATTAATCGAAATATGATTTTAACAAGGAATTATTACTAAAAGTTAAATAAAACATCATAAGTAAATAATATATAGTATGATAAACAAGGCATTGATTTTATAATATATTCATCATAAACATATATTTATTATACAAGTTGTTTTAATATGTATGAAGAATGTTAGGACCTATGGTAAATTAATTTGTTCTCACATTTGTTTTCTCCTGGGTACATGAATTGTACACAAATTTAATATAGAGTGTGGTGTTTGTACTACATATGAATTAATTTTATAATACTTATCATAATAATTATGGTTAATATAAATCTATATAATTTTATTAATTTCATGGGTATTACAATTGAATATATATAAATATGTTCACATTTTAATATTATAATATAATAATCTAATAGGAATGATTGTGATATGATCCCAATGATGAGAAACAATTATCTACCACTAAATATAATCATGTATCATATTATGAACATTTAATTTATAAAGTATAACTATTTCCCATTCATTTATCCCTTATAAAGGATTAAAGATTCCCAAATATTTTTTTTGAAATATCATCTCTATTTACACTTCTGTAAAAAAACGTTTTTATTCTATATATTTGTATTTTAGAAATATTTTAAAGATATTTTTTCAATTGTATAATGATTTATTAAATACATTTCCCAAAATGTTTATTATTTTTAATCAAAAAAAAGGAATCATCTTTAAATTTTCTAAAAAAGACATTTTGGATTTCACCAAAATTTTAAAGTAATCATTATTTTAATGTGTATGATAGGAAAATAAATTTCAACCATAATTAATGGAAAATTATTTAAAAAATATTTTATATGATTTAATGGAAATGTTAAATGAAACTTATTTTAAAATTATGTGTTTATTTTTTTAGAAAATTCATTTTTAATGATTAAAGGATATTTTTTCTCATGGAATGATCTATATGATCTTTAAAAATATTTTTCCATATAAGATAAAAACCTTTAATGGTAAATATTATTTAATGAGTATATGATCCAATTGTACCATAATCATTCATTATCTAAATGGTTTACAATTATTATGAATTTATTATTATAGAACCCATTACTTTTCCAGGGGTTATATTATGATGAATTAATGAGATAGTTATGAGACTCATTTCAATTATTTAATGAAATGATGGAATTTTTAGAGAATTTTACATTCATCGGTAATAAAATGGTTAATTTTTTATAATCCTATTCCACGCATATTAATGGTTATCATAATGGGAATGCGGTTATGTTATAAAAAATGATGGTAGACACATTATAACCAATGATAATTAATGTGCTATAACCACCAAGATGGGAACATTTTAACTAAGGACATGTGTGATATACACCTATAATAAAATAGTTATGGATTTATATCTAATGATATAATATTTGGGGATCTTTCTTATGAGATCATTCTACAATAGGAAACATTATAATTTGATTAATTCAAAATGGGACACATGTCAGCGGGACTAATATACAATGGGAACTAGGCTATGAGTCCTAATCCTATTTGTTTGAGGCCCTTGGTAGTTAACCATAAAAATGAAATTGTTTCTATATTTTTTTGATAACAAGATTTTATGTAATGAGAATATTGTTCATGAATTATTAGGTTTCCGCATTATTATGAATCATACATTTTGGAATGATAATTATTTATTCCATGACTCATTTTCATGATCTTAGACATGCCTAATATGTTATTTGTAAGTTATATTCATGATATCATTCCATAATTCTTATATTATTATTTAATATGATCACATAATGAAATATATTATTTTTACACTTATTATGAATCTAACTCTCCCTTTATCCTGTTTCCATTCCCCAAGTTAGGAAGAAGGTTTATATTTGTGGTATTATTTTAAAGAGTTAGGAACGAGAAGATAATTATGGATGATGTCGAAGATATTTAATTTATAAAAGATTTTTTATCTGGTCAACAAAGTCATTGAACTATTTAAATAATAAATCCTCTATTTTTTTGAATTCTAGGTAATATTTATCAAAAAATAATTTGATTTTTATTTTTGAATATCCAGGGTTATTATAACAAGGATGTGTCAGGAATTTTTTATTTTGAAAAATAATCATGCTATATTTATTGAATTTATTATTGTAAATATCCAGGTAGATTATATAATAATAGGTATGGATTAGCTTCTTTGATATGATAAAAATTATTTTTACAAATCTATGAAATAATTATTCATAATGAAAATGCAGAATTCCCCACCATTAGAGTGGTGACAACATCATTAGAGTCTTGTATAGACCCACCCACAATACCTATTTTGAATTAGATTATTTGGGATGATGAAATAAATAATATTTATATAAAAAGGGATATATTCTTAATGATTATATACTTATTGAACTAGAATAATATGATATGTTTATTGAGGAATTACCTTGATATCCACTAGATCATGAATTTGATTTTTCTATGGATTTAATCCCGTATAAAAAAACTATATCAAAGACACTCAATATAATCATCATTGTGTAATTAGAAGAGTTAAATAAAAAAATAGACGATTTGTGGGAAAAATATTTATTCACACTCGTGTTTAAACATGGGGAGACCGTAATATTTTTTATAAAAGAAAATGTGGTTCCCTCAGTATATAAATTGATAATAGTTAATTATATACTATTGTAAGAAATAAAATGTTACCTATTCGTAAAATTGGTGACATATTTGATCAACATCAAAGATCTAAATATTTTTAAAATATTATCATTCTCTCTAGGTATCATCAATTTTGTGTAAATAAGGAAGATATTATATTGAACTAATTCTAAATGATGTATGGCCATGTTTATAGTAATTCCATTTGGATTTAATTATGAATCATTTTTTAATAGATTTAATGAATATAGAATTATTAGAATATCTCAATAAGATAGTTTTACGATAAACTTATGGTATCATGTTGTATTCCAAAATATATGAGGATAAGAAGAATCATTTGATGATTATTCATCAAATTGATGGAGGGAAATAGTTATATAGAACATTTAAAATATGTAAATACTATCATTATAAATATTAATTTTGTTGATTTATTTTCTAAAATTATTGAATCTCAATTTTTTTTTCAAATAAAAATAATGTTCAATGAATTTCCTACACTATAAATGATAACTGAAGTGTGTAGATTAATTTTTTTGGAAGGTTACTAATGCATATTTATTCAAAATTTTACCTGATTGGATAACCCATTAACCATGTTTACACATAATGGGAAAAAGATCACATGGGAAACATAATGCATGTAATTATTTGAATAATTGAAGAGGAGATCGACATATGATCCGGTTTTTACTCTATTATCTGGAGATGACGGATGTTTGATATATAGTAATAAATTGAATATGGGAATTGGTTGTGTGTTGATGTATGATTATATAGTAAATTATTACACATCATGGATGTTAAGGACTTATGGAATGAACTATGTAACCCATGATCTTTATTTGGAAGCCATGATTATTTCATTGATGACATGGAGACAAATTATCTAGGGTGAAATAATTTAAATATAAAGAATCCATCAGATCCTAACATATTTATTTAAAAAAAATAAATAGTATGAGACAAATAAGATATCCTAATATTCTAATGGATTATATTACATAGTAAATAACCACATAGGAAAGAATAATAATATATTAGATGCATTAAGTGGGAACAGTCATGGAATTAGGAACAAAATGAGTATTTATAGGTAAAATATATTCATGGATCTATTAATGATCGATATGGTAATTATTATTGATGTAGTGAAATCACTCTATATTAAAATAACTTCAAAAACTTATTTTATTGTAACTAATAATGAATTCCAAATCTATTTATGATAATATTTGGAAGAAAATTAATGTTATGAAGAATGAAAAAATGGATGACTTTATTTTTCTTGAAGGTGGTATATGAAATTTGGAATGAGACACTATTTTCTGTTTTTATAATATTTTAATATGTTATGGTTGGATAATTGACATTGAACAAATTTTTATATTCCCACTTTTAGCACCCTGATCTATAGGAATTTGAGTTTATATTTTTGTTGGGAAATCAGCAGAACAAAAGGTTATAATTATTTATCAGGATGATTTGTATATTAAATGGTGAATGATGAGAGAAATAATCAAAGAGGGTTCATGTATCATATACTAATTACCATGTGTATGTGAGATAAAATTACAGTGTATTTTTTCAAAGGAATACCAAGGACTCCAAAAATAATTAGGAAATATGGGATATCATTGACTTATTAACCAAATTTTCATATTTATTTTCTATTATAGAAGATTTACCTCTTTAGATATATTCATGAATATATATTAATAAAGTTGTAAGACACCGTGGTACACGTATTTTTGTTTTACTAGACCATAATCAATATTTTAGATCGATATTATGGAAGGTTTTTAAAATGTCTCATGGTATAGAGGTTTATATGAGAACAAACTACAATCCATAAACTGACAGAAAATCTGAATGGACTATTTAATCGTTATAAGGAAAGATGTTATTGTGATCAGTTTAAATTAATGGTATGATAGATAAAAAATTAGCATTGTATTTTTTTATTTGAAAAAAATATTACATTGAATAATTTAAATGGTTACATATGATGAATTACATAGAGACATATATTATACTTAATGTTTTTTAGAAGAAATTGTTTAAAGAAATATTGTAGGCATAGAACCTGTTGTGCAGACAATGATAAAAATGGGGACTATTCAAACTCATATTAAATAATAGAAATAATGGAAAATAATTTATGAAAAAAAACTAGAGGAATTCCATGGAATATCATGTGTGATATCACATTTTCATGAATGTATCTCCACATAAGGGTGTTATATATTTCAGTATAAAAGTGAAACACAAAAAAATCAATCATTTTGAAAGTATAGAATGAATTGGATTTCTGGCTTAATAATTTAAAATTCCACCAATATTCTATTACGATCATGATTTCTACCGTATAATATTTTTATGGAATTACATTGATGACCCAACACATGATCTCACCTCTTAAAAAAGAGGAATTCAACCTGATCAATCATACTATGAAGATACCATCTAGATCCTTGACACAACAGAAAATGTAATGAGGAATATGATGACTCAATTGGTAATGTTACTCAGGATAAATAAAAAAGTAGACAATGGGACATGGGGACCAAATATTGTTATAAAGAAGAAACACACTTGTTTTTTTATAAGTTAATATCCAAAAAAATATGAAGGATGAAATTTTTATGATTGATGAATATATCAACCAAAACATAATTATAGTAAGTTAAAATTAAATTTCAATAATGATATTATATAATTAAAATTTAACTTTTTCATGGAATAGAAATACTTAATTTCATGGATGAATATTCATTTTCATCATACTTGGTCAAAATATTACAAGAATGAATATTTGATATTTTCCCTATGAAATGAAATTTTATAAATAATCCAAAATGTATAATATAAATATTTTCAAATTTATGAATACTAATATCCAATAATTTGTTTAATTATAACTTTATCAATTATGAATTTGATAAAAATAACATTAAAATCATTTTTATGTAAAGTGTTATTTTTCATAAAACTATTTATTTTTTTGTTAGAAAAATTTTATTTGATTAAAATGTATAATTTCTATTAATTATAAATAATTAAAATTAGATTTAATGAAAAAGTATTTAAATTAATTTTATAGAGTATATATAAATATATTGGAATATAAATCCTTAAAATATTGGATTGTAGTCTAGAGTAAATATAATATAATATTTTTCTTAAAAAATCATTTTTTAAAAAAAAATCGACTTGCTTTGAAGGATTTTTTTTAAATTAAATTATACTAGTTTTATAAATATTATATGAAAAACATATTCAATTTTTTTATTTTTAGAAATTAATATTATTTAATATCTTCAACATAGTTTTCATATTCAATGAATTTTAATGGATATAAAAATAATTAGCATGGTTAAGGATAAAATGGGATTATCGTTGGTTATATTTTATAACAAATTCAAATTAACAAAATAAATTAATAAAATACCAATGGTTGGTTATATATTAGAATTATCCATGTTACATTAGAATTTTAGAAATTTTGGTTTCAAATGTTGAATAAAGTGACATGAAATTATTGAAAAACAATGAAAAATGAAACATTTACCTCTCACCAAAATTATAAAAGGGCACATAAACTGTTTACATAATGACACTTATAAATATCTCTAGATCGGCCAAAAACTACAAAAAAAATCTACAAAAAATAATTATACTAATTCAAGAGGTGTTTGTATTCCCAAAAGAATGACTATAGTGTCTATAAAACGAGACTAAAATGACTTTCTCTAAGAGAATGTAATTGTCTACACCAACTATTTCAATCATAATTATAATTATATAACCATAAAATATTTATTAAAAATTATAATATAATAACACAAGTATAAAACATATTCTTGTATGATATTTTTTTTGTAATAATATTTTTCCATCTCCTTATCCATCTAATGAGTAATAAAATCATTTCTCGTGTGGACTCTGCAGAACCGCCTCCTAAACCGATCGAATAAATTTTCCATCGACAAATCACAATATAGAGACCCATTATTTACCAAAATTATTATCACTTCATAATAAACCGATCGAATAAATTTTCCATCGACAAATCACAATATAGAGACCCATTATTTACATAAATTATTATCACTTCATAATTAAATTATATTTGTTACAACCTATAAACAAACCACGAATGGACCATATAGGTATAGTGTCATTAGAAACTAGGAAACATAAACAACTGGTTCATAAAACATCTACATTGTTTCCCATTCATTTCATAATTACTAGACTCATTTTTGGAATATCATACTTAATACCCTTCTTCATGTCCTTGGGAAAATGAAACATATAAAATGGTTATCTCAAATTCTCAGTAATGGTAAACAAATGAAATAACGTTCATATCATATTCCTAAGAACATAACATTTGAAAATATTATCCTGCATATAAATGATCACAATATCATGTCATGAGATAAAAAATATAAGTGAAATATAATCCCAATATCTGTAACATAAGAAATGATATTTTGATTCATTCACACGTAATAATAGAAAATCATTTCATATTAGTCAAGGATCATTACCAAGACCATCTTAGCGGACAAAGTCTATTATTGAACCGGGTTCTCTCATCGTTCCAACCATGTATAACTGAACCAGATTAAATTTTCATTCTAGACATGTCTATCTTATGATATGTAAATATATTCTCAATTAATTGGACAAAGATATAAGTCCCACCCATCTCATAATAGAACCTTTCTTACGTGTTCTACAAAACATAAATCATTCACCATAACATAACCCATGTAATAAAATTGGAACCATAAACACCATTCCACCATAACATAATCCATATAAGATAAATAGACTTCATAAAAATAATTCCATCATAATGATAATAAAATAAAAGTAATAATAGAGATAGAAACATGACACTATTTCATCATAGATGGGGAACAATTTTGAAAAAACACCTAAACATAATTGTTGACGAAAATATCCTTTGTTTTCAAAAATATTTTCACTTTTGAAAATTCCATCCAATTTTAAAAGAAAATAATTTTATTAAAAATTAACTTGGTACCATGTAGAGGCATATTCATGGAAATAAGGCATCATGAAAGAATAAAAATCTATTTATGAAGTATAAGTTAAAAAACATGTTTCTTGTACTTTTTCCAGAAATGTAAAAATGTAACTCATTTTGTTATCGTAAGAATGATTCCTTCCAAACTATGTTGTAAAAGTCAAAATGGTTAAAAATGAATTTAAATTTCCATATAATAATAGTACATATTTTATGAGATTATTCTTATAAAACATGGAAATGGATGAAAGTATACCCCCAGTAATTACATATGTATAAACAATTTGGATAAAAATGAGATTGAAAAATTATCCATTACCTTAGGTATGATATCCTTCATATATATCTAAAACACATGTATTCTGATTTAATTAATGTTAATTATTTATTCCAGAATCATAATCCTTTTTATGATAACATATATAATCATATTTTCATCCATTTTCTAGTGTCATTTCATTGTTACACATTATTTGGGTATTAACTACATTATGTTTTTATGCATGTTTTGTCATATAAGTTCTTATAACTATTTTTAGGATATATTTATATCAATTAAACAATTGAATTAATATAATATATATCACATTTATCCATTAAATTAATTTATATAATCATTTTTTAATAAAGATTATGTTGAAGGAATCACATCGCACTGTTGACATGGTAAGTCGTACCTACACACGGGAAACGATATCATTCCTATAATTATTGAATGATATTGATGAGGATGGTGTATAGTAGCTTATAATTAGTATCATGTTATAATAATCATATATATAAATTACTTCCACCATTATACATATCTATATATGGTGGAGGTGAAAAATAGATTACAACACGACGTGGAGACAGTAAGCCAGACTTACGCACACGTGAGGATTTCATTTTTATTAGATGGATAGTAGGTGAAATAAGGTTTTTTAATATTTATAATAAAATATAATTATAATAGTGATAATTATGTTAGTACTTTATAATTAAACAACTAAATAAAACTAAGTAAAAGAATAAATAAATTTGAAAGAATCGGTAGAAGATATTACCTCTTCCACAATGTTCATTATTTAAATTTCCTCTTAGGGCACTAGAGTTTTTCTTTTGATAAGACCAACAACTCATGAATGTTATTAGGGAAGTTTATAAGAGAAATGGGTAGGTTTTGTACAAGAATGAAATCTCACAATGGAATGATGATGAGATGGAGGAGGTGCCCTTTTATAAGAGTGGAGAGTGGAGGTTTAGGAAACAATCAAAATATTAATTTATAATAAATAAAAAGTCATCAGAAATGGTCAAAAACATATTTTTTCTAATTTAATATGATTTTGGTTCGAATACCCACCATCAAATATTTTTCAGGCATGATCGTAATAATTATTTATCCTTATATTTTTGGTTTAACCCTTATTTTACCCTTGTTAATCTTAACGTGATACCAAGTAATTTACACATTGTGGGTTAATATAATTAACATGTCTTGTCAAACGAAAAAAAATTATTTATGAAATATTTCTACTTATATTAACCATTTTTTTAAAATCATTAATTTTTAGGAATATAATATCATTTAATAAGAAGTTTTATTTTTTTCGTTATGCATTATGTCTATTTTTGCACTATTCATACTTGACTTTTAAAAAAACATAACATCTTGAATCCTTTGAACCAAAGGAATTAAATTATCCCAAATATTTCAATGTGTTTAAAAACATTATGGTATGACAACAAAATATTAAAATTAAAATATTTTTTATATTTATAAATTCATTTATATGATTCTTTCATTAATGTGGTAATCACTACATCATAATTGTGTCCTAAATAAATATATTTATCTAATTTATAAAAATAATAAATAAAATACCATGATTTATAAAATTATTTTATCTTTATAATTATTATTTATAGACATATAAATCTATTATATAACCATAGATTAAAATCGATTTAGTAAAAGCTATGTGTTTAGGTTATAATTGTCATTACTTTAAATTAATTTAATAAAATGTCATTTTCACATCCATGTTAATCTATGGGGTCCCATAATAGACCCAAGGATTCCCATGGTTGAAAATATCTCATACAATAGGATTATGGTACTTTTTATTGTAGTTTTATGTCATTAAATTGTTATGTTTAACACTTATTTACAAGATTTACCTATTAATCATGGTAAATGAAATAATTAATGAACTTACTACTCATAATGTGAAAAAAATAAATGGTACCTATTCAATCAATTTGTAACTTCTCATTCAAAATATGGAATCCAGTTTTCCAAATTTAAAACACAGAAGTTTCAGTAATTAATTTAAAATCAATCATGTTGTTGAAATGAGAAAACTGGTTTTAAAATTTATAACATTGAAAAAGATTGAAATGATTTTACCTATGAATTCAATGTACAATTAATGATAATGGAATAAATTATATCAAACGGTATATATATATATATTCTATTTATACATTAAAACCATTCAATATTATAATTTAACCATATAAATTATCTCGATGAAAAAAGTTGTTTTTAATTAAAAATTAGCGACTTTTTACTATTCATCAAAACAATAATGTCATCAGAAAAATATCAAAAAACTACCCAGATTAAAATTTTATATCCTTATTAAAAATAACATGTTTATGTTGTCATATAGAAATTATTAATGTGGTAAAATATTAATTTAAATTGGGTTTTGAATTCAAAGGTGTAATATTAATCTTAAAAAAACAGGTTCTTATACATAAAATAGGGTTTTATTCATACCCTAAGACTAAAATATCCATTGGATGAATATAAAAAATATTTTACTATTTATATAACACATATAAATCATTAATTTAATTACCAAATTTAATTCACTCAAAAATAAAAATATCTAATTGATTTATATTTTTCATAAATAATTAAACGCCAATGAATTCCTAACACATTTTCATAAGTTAGTTATAATTATTCCAGATAACCTAACAAATAGGATATAATGGTAAATTTATATTAAGGGAATATCACAATTTGTTTAAAATCAATATTGTGTTAAAATTAAGCTACAGAAGAATACAAATTATTTAAAAAAATATTTCATAAAAACAACGGGGTGTTACATTCTGTACCCCTTAAACAGAATTTACCCCTTGAAATTAATCACATGGAAATAAAAAGAAAAGGATAACACTCCCTCATCATATCCTCAAGTTCCCATTTAGCATCTTTAGATTGGTTGTTCCTCTATAAAACTTTAACAATGCGAGTGGTCTTGTTTCATAGAACTTGTTTGCTACGATCGTGAATCTCTATCAGTTTTTATTTATTAGAAAGATCTTACTCAAGAGGTACAACTTCTGAGCATAGTAAATTTGAAGGATTGTGTATGTAGTTTCTCAGGATAGATATATAGAACACATCATGATCATGAGAGAGATTCGGTGGAAGCTCCAATCAGTATGATACCTTCCCAACATGATCTAGTATTTCAAGAGGACCGATATACCTAGGGATAAGCTTTACCTTCTTTCCCAAAATCATTACTCTATTCTAGGATGATATTCATATTAACAGGGTATCAAACTCTTCGAACTCTAGGTCTTTTCTTAAGTTGTCAGCATAACTTCTTGTTGACTATGAGCTGCTCGTATTTGTTGTTTAATATTTCTAACCTTTTCTGCTATTTCATCATCAAGATCAGGACCTATTATGTTTCTTTCCCCAAATTCATCCCAGAAAGTTGGAGTTCAACACTTCCTTACATAGTGGTCTTCATAAGGATCCATCTAAATACTAGATTGAAAGCTATTATTGTGAGAAAATTCCAAAAATGGTATGTGTTGATCCCAAACACCTATGAAATCCATAGAGCAAGCTCTCACCATGTCTTATAGTGTTTTATTGATCCTCTCAGACTGACCATCTATCTGGGGATGATAAGTAGTGATGAAACCTAAATCTGTATCCAGAGAATGCCAAATGATTCACTAAAACATCTAGATAATTCATGGATCCCAATCAGTTATAATTAAAATTTGTACTCTATGAAATATTACAACTTCCTTTACATATATATCAGGAAGATGATCAAGAGAGAAATACTATCTAATTGAAATGAATTGTTTCAACTTCATAAGGAGATCAATAATACCCCAGATAGAATTATTGACTTTGGATGTTTTTGGAAGTCTGAAGAAAAATTACATAGATATGTTTTCCTATTTACATTTAGGTATGGGTAATGGTTGTAACAACCCCTTAGACTTCTTTCTCTCATCCATAAATTGCTGAAAAACCAATAAAAATGAGACATATTCAATGACATCTCTTTTCATGCCATCTTAACAAAAGTACTCTTTCTGGTCCCTATATATATTTTTTCTTTTAGGGTGAATTTGAATGAAGAAATATGACCCTCATTAGATAGATCCTTCATTAATTATTTTATGGGAGGAATAAAAACCTGATTCCTAAACCTTATTATTTTGTCACAATCAAGGATGAATTCAGGAATGATTACCACCTTCTTTTGTAACTTTATATCTTTCTTCTATGACTCTTTTATATTCAATTGTATAGAAGGTTGAACATTCATTTGATAAAGACAATATTTATCTACTTACAATAAAATTTCAATATCCCTCCTTTTAAAATCCATTATTATTGAATATTTTGTGATCCTCATCATGGATATGATAGCTTGGTTTTTCGACTCAATGAATATGCCACCCTTCTCATATTCCCAGGGTGGTAATTTATTGAGCAGTCATAATATTGAATCAAATCCAGCCATCTTCTTTGGTTCATATTTATCTTTTTCTGTGAAATTATACATTAAAATATTATGATCAGTATAAATATAACACATTTGACCATAAAGATAATTCATCTATATTTTTAATACATAGATTACCATATCTAACTCCAAATCATGAGTTGGGTAATTTTTATCCAACACATTCAACTGTCGTGAGGCATAAGCTATCACCATATTATTTTTCATGAGAACACACCCCAACCCCTTCTTGGATGCATCACTTTAGATCACAAACCTTTCTCTACTACAAGGTAGTGTGAGCACAAGTGCACTAGATAACCATCTTTTTAGATCTTCAAAATTATATTCATATTCCTTTGTCTAAACAAACATAACTCCATTTCGAGAAAACATGGTGAGTTGATTAGATAATCATGAAAAATCATTTACAAAACATCGATAATATCCCGCCCAACCAAGAAATATTCGGATCTCAGTTACCGTTGTTCGTATCGACCATATTCCAATAACCTCTATTTTTTATGGATCCAATAATATCCCCTCCCTTTTGATTATGTGAACCAAAAAGGAAACTTTTTCAAAAAAAAATTCACACATGGTAAATGTTTCATAAAGATTCTCTTTTCTTAGGGTCTTCAATACAATTCTAATGTGATCTTCATTATAGTCCTTGCTCTTTAAATAGACAATTATATCATCTATAAATTCTACAAAAAACTAATCAAGATAGTCTCTAAATACTCTATTTATTATATCCATGAAGATAGTAGGGGAATTAGTAATCCCAAAAGGCATCACTATAAATTCATAATATGCATACCTTATATAGAATTCCGTCTTTGGTATATCCTCCTTTTTTACCCTTAATTTATTATATCATGAAACAAAAATAATATTTGAAAATTATTGAGCATCTCATAGTTCTAAAATAAGTCATCAATGCATGGGAGAGAATATTGGTTCTTGATACTGATTTTATTTTGTTTTTGATAATCAATTCAAAGTCTCATTGATTCATATTTCTTCTTAACAAAAAACACAATTTCTCCCCATGGTGATGCACAAGGGAATATGAACCGCTTATCACAATTCTCTTGAAGTTTCTTCTTCAATTACTGCAACTCAATTGGGGAAATTCTATAAGATGTCTTTGAAATAGGAAAGGTACTCACTAGTTCATCTGAAAACACAAATTCACGATTCGGTGGAATACCTAGAAATTCTTATAGAAAGACATAATCAAACTCTTATAAAAAGGGAATATTCTTAATCATGAGTCTCTACCTCGAAATTTTAGATAAATGAAATTAATTTGTTGGAATCAAGACCAATATGATGGAATAAATTTCTACGGGAAGGTTATATTCTTCCTAGAATTGAAAAGTGATCATCAATTGATATAGAATATAAAATTTGAATTCCCTTATTTGTAAATTGATATGATGTCCATATAAAAAAATCTAATCAATTATATTAATCTCATCAAATTACACTATAGGAAGAATCACAATATTTTCATGAAGCACATTCCCACAAACGTCAATTGGAGAAGAATTGTAAAATTTTTATTCGACCATTCTTCCATTAAGAGTTGTCATAACTAACTCAACATCTAATTGGTGAGGTAATATAGAGATAACATAGAAAATACATTAAAAATAAAAGAGTGGGTGGATCCAGAATCAAATAAAACGTTTTATTCTTTAGAGTGGATGGTAAGTGTACCATTCACCACCTCATTATCAAAATCCACGTTGTCGATAGTAATTGGCTGTGAAATTCCTTTTTATTTTACCTTAAGAGTTTTTTGCCGACGATTATCATCAATAACCTTTGATTATTGCATTGACTTTTATAATGTACAATTTCCTTACACTTGTAACATTGAAGTTTAGGAGGTGGATTCTATGTAGCCTTTTCTTTCTTCAAATGATTAAAAATATTCTCCCATCACTTTGGCTTTTAATTTCTCTATGAACTTCTTTTCTACACTTAAAAAATTTACTTGTCCCTTTAATCAAATTTCCACCATGTTTCATTCCACACATTCAGAATAAGGGAAAAATCATATTCTTTTCAGTGTGATATTTAGATATTCGCTTGAATTCTATTTTCATCTTTTTATCAATCCATTATGACTGATGGGTTACTTCAATATCAATCTCAACATTTAGAGCACATCAAACAATTTCCTCATATCTATTGATGTCTTTTCTGGCTAATTACCTTCGGAGACTTGGTTTTAATCCACTAAATAATCGATCAATATTACTCTCTTTTTAGATAAAATTCCAAAAGTGTACCTTGAATGTCTTGTAAAATTTTCATCGTAGGTACCAATGGATTCATCATCCTTTTCTTATGTTCATGGAAATCAGTCTTGATTTTTGTCTGAATATTATGATAAAAGTACATATTGAAAAATAATTTGTTGAACTCATCCCATTACATAGACTCAATTTCATATCATTTCCTCATATTCTTGATAAGAATCCACTATTGATCAGCTTCAAATTATATAAGATATACTGATAAGGTGACTTTATCATGCTCAGAACATTGTAGAACTGAAAATATCTTTTTAGTGGTACTGATCCATTGTTTTTCCCCTAATAGATCATAAGTCCCACTGAATGAATGTTGACGATGCCTCATGAAGGATTAAACAGAATGTGTCTCCCGATTTTTCTCATTTGTATTTCCTACATGATTCATAGCTTGAGGAAGTTGTGTGAGAATGGATATAATATTTTTCATTACATCTCCCATAACATTTTGTTGTTCAGGGGGACAATCATTGAATTTCCTATCACATACATCATTAACACGGTGTCTTTGGGTTCCAGCCAATAACTAAAATCATGAAGCATAGTGTGAGAAACACTTTTCATAATAGGAGAACCACATAATAAAGAATAAAATTTAAATTTAGGATACTTTAGGTTTTATCCTATGTTATTCATTGTCATTTCTAATACACTATGATTGTATCCTATACATTGGCACAATCATAAGGCATTCTCATCCTAGTTTCCAATGTTCAACTATTCCTTTCCTCTAATACCAATTATAGAGACCTATTATTTACAAACAATGATATCAAATCATAATTTATGTATATTTATTACAAAAACTAAAAAAACCATGACAGGACCCTAAAGGTATAGTGTATTTAGAAACTGGGAAACATATACCACTAGTCCATAAAACATCTACATTGCCTCCAGTTTATTTCATAATAAATATAATCCTTTTTGGAATATCATACTTAATATCCTTCTTCATGTCCTAGTAAAAAAATAGATAAAAGGGCAATCTCAAATTACCACTAAGGGTAAACAAATGAAATAACATTAATATCATATTCAAAAGAACATAACATTTGAAAATCATATCCTTTATATAAATTATCACAATATCAGGTCATGGGATAAATCATAAAAGTGTAATGTAATCACAATAGTAATAACATAAGACATGAAATTTTGTTTCATTCACACATAAGCATTTAAAATCATTTCATATTAGTTAAGGTTCATTTCCAAGACCATCATAGCGAATAGAGTCCATTTCCGAACTGTGTTCTCTCTTCATTCAATCCCTGTATCACTGAACTTGATTAACATGATATTATATCCATGTCATTCTCATTAGATATAAATCCTTAACCAATGAATTTGAGGGAGGTATATGTCCCACCAATCTCACAATTAAACCAATATTTTGTGTTCCACAAAAACATAAATCTTTCATTATATCATAACCAATGTAATAAAATGGTATTCGTAAACATCATGCCATCAAAACATAATGAATATAAGATAAATATACTTCATAAAAATAATTTCATCATAAAAATAAGAAAATAAAAGTAACAATATGGAATGAAACATACCCCTTTGTCAACTTATATGGAAAATAATTTGGATAAAACAATTGAATTTAATTCTATAAGAAAATATCTTTTCTTTTTTTTTCAAAAACATTTTCTCTTCTAAAAATGACACAAAATTTTAAAAGAAATTATTTTTATTAAAAATAACCATGGTAACATGCAGAGGAATCTTCATTGAAATAAGGAATTGTAAAAACGTTCAAATCTTTTCATTCCATGTATGTTAAAAAACATTCTTCTCGTAGTTTTGTCAGAAAAGTAAAAAATACCTCGTATGGGGAACTTATGAAAGATTCATTCCAAAAAATGTTATAAATTTTTAAATTGTTAAAAATGACATTAAACATATATATATTAATTGTAAACATTTTATAATAATATTCATATAAAACATGGAAATGGATGATAAATATACCCCCAACAATTACATACGTATAATCAATCAAAGAATTGTAAAAATGATTAGGTTATAGTTATATCATTTACATAATTATATTAGTATAATATTTATAATATTTAATCATTCAATTAAATTATATAATCTTTTTTTAATGAAGATTATTATAATGAATAACATCACACTGTGGAGACGGTAATCCGTACATACGCATGACCGACTATATCATTCCCATAATTGTGGAATGGTATTGAAGTGGATAGTGTATAGTACTTCTTATTTAGTATAATGTTATAATAATAATATATAGTTATTATTTACACCATTATACCCATCCATGTAAGGTGGGGGTGAAAAATAGATTGTAGCATTATGTGGAGACGGTAAGCCGTACATACGCAGACGTGGTGATTTTATTTTTAACAGGATGGATAGTTTTTTAAATAGGATTGTTTGTTATGTATAATAAAATATCTTTATATTAGAGATAATTATCTAATTAATTTATAATGAAACAAATAAATAAGAGGAAGTAGAAGAAGAAATAAATATGAATGAATTGGTAGAAGAGATTACCTCTTCCTCGACGTGCCTCCTTTAAATTTCCTAATAGGGAACTAGCGTTGGTATTTTTAAAAGAACATCACCTATAGAATGTAACTAAAGAAGTTTAGAATATAAATGGTCTGGTTTTGGCCAATAATGGAGGTTCAAAATGGACTGAAGAGTAGAGGGAAGAGGTTTCCTTTTCCAAGAGAGGAGAGGGGCACTTTAGGAAAATCTCAAAATATTAATTTATTATAAATTAAAATTCATCTAAAACTGATCCAAAACATATCTAATTCAATGATAAGATGTTTTTTATTAGAATACACATAATTCAATAATTTTTAGTCATGTTTTTAATATTTTAGTATCCATATTTGTTTGGTTTAATACTTATTTTTACCCTTTTTAATCTTTTCGCGATATCATGTTATTTACATATTGCGGGTTAATGTAATTACCATATCATGTAAAGTAACCAAAAAAGTTATTTATGACATATTTGTACTTATATTAACTTTTTTTGGAATATTATATTTTATGTATTTTCATATAATTTAATATATTATTTTATGTTTTAAGTTATGAATTATGTCAATTTGTGACACTATTCAATCAGGACTTTAAAAAAAACCATAACAACCTAATTCCTTAAAAAAATGGATATAATTATCACTAATATGTAAATTTCAACCAAATACTTCTTTTAATGCATCAAAATGTTCAAATTAAATTTATTTTAATATTTATAAATTTATTTATTTGTTTTCTTTTCATAAATGTGGTAATCACTTCATCATAATTGTGTTATAAAAAAATATATCTATCTAATTTCTTAAAATTATAAATACAATACAACAACTTATGAAATGTTTTTATTTTTATAGTGATTAATTATAGAAATATTGAACAGTTATATAACCTTATATTAAAATCAATTTATTAAAAGATATGTGTTTAGGTTACAATTATATTTACTTTAAATTAATTCTTTTAAAATTTCATTTACACAACCAAGTGAAACCATGGGGTCTCCAAATAGATAAAATATATTACCATGGTCATAAATATCTCATCCAATTGGATTATGAAACATTTTAGGGTAGTTTTTTGGTTATTAAAGTATTAAATTTTACCCTTATTTACAATATTTACCCTTTAACCATGGTAAGTAGAATAATTAATGAAGTTACAATTCATAATATCCAAAGAGAAAAGGAATCAATAATCAGAATTTGGATGTTATGATTCCAAATTTGGAATCCATTTTTTTTAAATTCGAATCACATAAGTTGCAACAATTAGTTTTAAATTAATCCCATTGTTGAAATGAGAAAACATGTTTTAAAAGATAAAACATTTCAAAAGATTGGAATGTTTTTACATATTAATTCATTGTAAAATTAACACTAATGGTATAAATTATATTGAATGGTAAAAATATATTCAATTTATTCTTAAAACCATTAAATATTATAATTTAACCATATAAATTATCTCAATGAAAAAAATATTATTTTAATTAAAATTTAGCATATTTTTAATATTCATCAAAATATAAATGTTATGCAAAAAATAAAAAAACTTTTTCCAAATTAAATTATTATATCCCACATCAAAATTACACGTTTATTATGTCATATAGAAATTATTAATGTGTCAAAATATAAATTTAAAATGGGTTTACCCTTCAAGGGTGTAAAATTAACCTTAAAGAAGGATCTTATACCTAAATAGGGATTTATTCATACCCTATGACTAAAATATCAATTGGATGAATATAAAAAATATTTTCTTCAGTATATGACACTTATATCTCATGAATTTCTTTACCAAATGTAATTCAGTCCAAAATATCAATATCTAATTGATTAATATTTTTCATAAATAATTAATAGCCAATTAATTCATAATACATTTTCATAAGTTAGTTATTATTATTCCCTATGACCAAACTACAAGTATATAATGGTAATTTTATATTTAATTCATATGATGGTTCATTTAAATTCATGACAGCTTGTAAAGAAAGCTACTAAAAATTTGATTTAATGAAAATATTTCATAAAAACAAATGGGTGCTATACTCAAGGATGCCACTAATGAAAGAGACTATTCATATATATATATATATTGGTATAATACAAAATAAATATAAATTCTACTTTCAAATTAATATATCACCATATTTTATTCCCTTTTTCACATTAACAAATTGTTATCAGCACTTGTGAATTCGTACGAACCACCATCTCCATGAAGCAATACAATTAATTTTCCGGCTCCACCATTCATGACTTACTCTAAAAATATATATAATAAAAATTGATTTATTAATATAATTAATATAATTATGGAGGCCATTATACTATATACTATTATCAATAACAATAATGATCCTAGAAATATAAACATGAAAAAATAAAGAAGTTTATACTTGATAAAATTATAATAATGAATGATTATTAGCGAACGAGAGATATGATGTTATAATATGATAATATTTTTTATTATAAATATAAACTTGATTTGGGTACGAATATCTAAATTTTCTAAAACCATTATACAGTAGGTCCAATAATTTTTAACTGAAAGGATGCATTATGTAATCAATTTCATATCAATTTCCATTACATTTAGACTAATTTTTTATTATGCATTTATTTAATATTTTTGGGGGTATATATAACCCCAATGATATATTTTAGATTAATACCTTTCTATTTGGGTTTAATAATGTTTCAATTCAGGTGTATTCTTTTAATGGGTTACAATTGATATATTACCTAAGATGTAAGAGACTATTTTTCAATCTCATTTACTTTTGGGATTTATTATATTTTCATAGAAGGAATCTTATAATTTATTTTAACACCCCAATATTTTTATAAAATATTTTTTGAATATTATAATTTCATTAATAGTTCATTTTTAATTATACACTATTTTATTCTTATGCTATATGGAAGACCGACTTATCTTGCGTTACATGAAATACTGAGGTTTTTGAAAACACCATTTAATTATTATAATCATTTAAATAATAATTTTTTTTAATTATATAATAATTAAAATTACAAACTAGACATTACAGTTTCTTATATTAGTCAGATTAATTAAATTATGTAAATATGGTTTACACATGTTAAATCCTTTCGAAATTAAAGGGAAATATTTTTTTTAAAAAATATTTAAATATACACAAATGTGTTTTATACTAATAAAATAAAAAAATTACTCATGTTGGATTATATTATTGAAATATATTTTATTAAATATAATTTCAATCAGTCATTCTAGGTGTTTTCTATAAATTATACAATGCCAAATCCAATATTATATAGAAAAGATGTATTTTTACAAGAAGACAATTTTAACGCCTTTGTATAGATAACGTCTTTCAAATAAATTTTCTTACAATTTCATTAAAATTAAATGAAATATAAACTTATTATTTGAATTTGGGATATAAAAATTTAATTTTTTTTAATTTTTTGTATTTTTCTTTTATGTTTCATGTTTTGATTAATAGTGAATGTATGTAATTTTAATTGAAAACATTTTTTTCATCTAATTATTTTATAACATTATATTTTATTATTAATTATTTTAATTTTATAATTAGATCAAATTTCTCTCATTTAATTAAATTTAGTTCACTGTAATAAATTTTAAATTTAATTTGGATATAAAATCGTTTTAATATTTTGAATGTTTTCACTAAAAACACATTTTCTCAAAAAGATTAAAATATTAATATTAACCTATTTTTTCCCCTTTTAGTGTTTTTTATTTTAAAATATTCATTCCATATTTGGAAGAATGAGTTAAAAATTTAGTAAATAGGTACCTTTTATTTATGGACAATATGAATAAAATCTTTAATAATTTTCACCACCATGGATAAATATAAATCAAGTAGTTAAATGTAAAAATAATATTATAAATATTTTAAAATTACCCTAAAACAATAAAAAAGGTATAATATGAAGCTAATTATACCCTTAACATATTTTATTTATAAATCAATTATTTGACAAACAACTTTCCTTGTAACTTACTAAGATATTTTTAAAATCAATGAGAGTGAAAAAAATGTCAAGATTTAAATTTTAATAAGTATAATATTATTAATATTGGTTTAAAGAGAAGTTATGATTGACTATATATACTCTTAAGGAATATAAAAGGTTTATATGTGTCGTTTAAATTTACATTTAAATCTTAATGAAGATATAATTATCATAATTAATTATCTAATGATGATGGAATAATTATTCAATTAATGAAATAATTAATTAGATGATTTTGAAAGGTGTAAAATTAATATAATTTTAATTAGTTAAGGTTATAAAAATATTTTAATGGTTAATATGACATATTATGTGTTTAATAAGTGAATGTTTTTATGTTATCTTAATTTATTGACTTTATTTAAGTCAATGTAATGAATAGTGTAAAAATTGACAATGAAGATATTTCATGAATATAAGATATTGTTAAATTATTTAGAAATCCTAAAAATATTAAAGAAGTTATAGGGGATGAGATATGGTATAAAATGTAAAAAATTATAAATTCATAGTCTAGTTGACACATTATTATTAAAAATCACATCCTCGTAATAATAAAAAATTTGTTTCCAAAACTAACAATATAATTACTTAACTAAGGGTTAATAAAAATGATGATTTTTAAAACAATAAATAAACATCTCTTAAAATAATAGGTTGATAATATTAAATAATTTATTCTTTATAATATTCAAATAAATGTAAATTTTTAGGTATTATGATTAATATTTAAATTTTTATAAATTAATCATTTTAAAAATGAAAAAAGTTCTCATTTACTCTATTATAACAGGGTGCCAGTTCTTATCATCTATTCACAAATTAGAATATATTTTATTTATCCTAAACCATTTTAAATATCCTCAAAACATCGCTACAATATTCATGGATTCCTTTTTTTAGTAAAAATCCCACCAACTAATTCATTTGGTGGAAACCAAATGGAGATACCTGAAAAATAGGAGTCCTAAATGATTATGAAGAGAGTCAAGAAATAATGTACGAGGATTTATAGTTTTACTTTTATTCATGTGAATATTATTCAAAATTTAAGACTCATTTATTTTTTTTGTTTTATATACTTACCAAATATTAATCAACTGATACATAACCTTGAATTTTTTGGTATTTATATATTAATTTAGTGATCTATCTTTCATGGGGTTAACAATTCAAAAATTACCACATCGGTAACGTAATTATGTCTCAAATTTCCTTCTATAATAAACATTTTTTGGTATAAAACAATATTCAATTAAGAGGTTTATTTAATTTACTTTTACATGTTTCATTATTATTCTCATTATTTTCATGATATAGAAAGAATTATCTAATGGGTTTCTCTCTACAGGAGGAAATCTGTGTTCCTTCAAAAAATATTTTAAAAAAATATTTTAAATGTGTTTCAAATTATATTTTCTGAATTTTCATGAAAAATTGATTTCAAATATGTATAAAATGGTTTCAAATATTCATTTATAATTATACAAGGTTTTATTAAATGATAATTTTTTTTCAACATTTATTTTATTTGAAAATAATTTATCAAATTAGAATTGATATTTTCCCATGAAATGGTCTTGAAATATCATTTAAAATTATCTTCCATATAAGATGAAATCTGTTAGGGTTACTAATGATTTACTAGGGTAATGATCGAAATTTACAATTCATAGTATTTCTCTAAATGGTTCCTATTTTTATTATGCAATGTTTATGAGTAATTTATCTTTTCAATGAGTTATGCTATGATGAAATTATTATTTAGACCATTTTATTACATGTGTTATGATTTGGTGAATGATTTATTGTCATGCGGATAACATACATACATTTTTCATTATGTGACACATGGGACCTATATCTCCCTCAAATGCATTGGGAAATGATTAATGTTAAATGAGCTCAAAAGGTACACATGAAGTCATAATAAGAAAACCATAATATTTTATATGGGAGGTCATCTTAATACCAAAACAAGTGGGTACATGGTAGGTCATCCAAAGCCTGAAATAAGAGGATAAATGATAGGTCATCCTAATCTCAATACATGATGGTACACATCAGTGCATCCCATACCTAAAGTAGGAATATATGTGAATAACCTAAGAATAACATGTTATAAATGATTTCGTTGGTATCAATGACATAATATTTTATAAGATTCTATGTTTGCAATAATTCCATGCTTTATTCCAAAGTTTTTATTTTTTTTGATTCATGTCATACAAATGTTTTTGATCTATTCAATGACACAAGATTATGATCATTGATATATATGGTATAATATTAATATGTTATTTTCAAATTCTTTTACCCTTATTTTTATGTTAGTATTTACATCTCCCTTTTTTCCCTTAATGAGATTATATGCTCACCCTTTTCATAGGGTTATTTTCTATTGGTTATAAATAATGTTTTGTGGTAGGAATACTAAAGGGGAAGATATTTATGGGGAATTTGGAAGATCCTACACAAATTTAGAAGAATGTTATCCCAATTTCTAGATATAAAATGCTAATACGGTCCTCATGAATTTATTTCTATAATATAATGAACATTCATTAAAAATTATTTAATACCCATGTATGAAAAGTAAGAGTCATTATAATTTGTAATAGAGAAATGATATAGTCAACCACAATAAATTAGGATGAGAAAAAATTCATGATATACAAAGATATATTTCTATTGTTATTTCTAAGGATGAATCAAAGTATTATACTAATGTGTCATGGGATTGAATGTATATATCATTATTTAGTCAATCTATAAGTAATTTTCCATGATCATGGTTTTGAAGCTATAATAT
This sequence comes from Viscum album, assembly GCA_963277665.1. Classification (NCBI taxonomy): domain Eukaryota; kingdom Viridiplantae; phylum Streptophyta; class Magnoliopsida; order Santalales; family Viscaceae; genus Viscum; species Viscum album. Next base: position 812,243,934 of record OY728120.1, read on the forward strand.
GTGTCTCTCACTCTATTATTATTAAATATAGGCAACTGGAAGGAACAATTTTTAAATTTAATATTTCATATCAGTAAATTATAGGCACTGTGAAATTTTTTTGGCATAAGTGGATATATGATTAAGATAATCAAGTTGGTTGTACAAGTCTTGGAAATATTGTTCACGATAAATATAAAGTAAATGACTTTTGAAATTTATCGGACATTATAATAATAATTATAACAATAAAAATGAAAATAATAATTATATTGAGGTTGGGGAACCTTAATACATTATTTAGAGTTAATATTCTAGGAAGGAATAAGATAATTAGGCATGATTAATATTTTAGGAATAAAGGGGATGATTTATGTGTATATTTAATGAAATTAAACGATTATTTTTATCATTAATGATTGAATAAGAAAGGTTGAATTGTATTAAAGACATAGAAAAGTAATGTAATGAAATGGTGATATTCTGGGGAAACACAAGATTAAGGGAAATATATCCCTTTATATATTTCTAATTTTGGTAAAACGTTGTTTGGTAAAAGATATGTTGGATATGAATATATAAATTGTACAGTACATAATATATTCAAACTGATTAAATATTTTATGAAAAAGTGGTATATACAATCATGGATGGAGTTTAAGACATTGTTGGACATGAGGAATATGTCAAATAATCAACACAATAAGAAACTATTAATGTCTTCAATAAGTATGTTGGGTAATTAAGGTCATTAATATTTTTCATGAGAGTACATGATAAAGATATTCTCTTGTTTGGAATGTGAGAATTAAGAGACACTTTATGATATATGGGGGATCAATGTGAAGATAGTTTTGACAAACTTAGTGACCATACTTATAATTTTTTTGACTTTAATATTTTGAAGGGTTATATATTTAACTATTTATGGAATCATTTATGTTAACCATTATATTAGGTTGTAGAGATTAAAAAATTATCTCTCCATTAGAATATTTATGCATTTTGGATAAATTATGTTATCATTTTTTGTAATAACGTCATATGGAATGATCTATCATTCTATTTATGGATCTTACTATCTGCTAACACATCATGAATGACTAATTAATCATAATTTCATGGAATGTGTGATTATTTGGATACTGATCAAGGAATAATAAATGGTGAGGTAGTATAAAATTGGTGTAAGTATATGTTCTCATGAAAATTGTTAAACATTATGAAAAATAGTGTTCAAATGATTTTCCCTATTATAATTATTTTTGATGAAATCAATGAACTTTCTACAAGACTATCTAGGTAATGGATTTTTGATCGTTAACTTTCTCCTAACCATGGTCTCTATCACTCTCCATTAGAACATGATAGATTGATTTATCTTCCAAGTCCATATTTTCAATTTCCACCTATTTTATCCTATATATAAACTAATTTATGAGTTAGCTTTTTTTGCCATTATGTTTTCATATTTCCCTTTTAAATGGAGTTCTAGTATTCATTTGTTTAAATTTCATGTTCTTTGAAGAAACTTTAAAATATTCAAATATTTATTTCCTAGAAAAATTTCAATAGTGATATTAATTTTAAGAGAGTATAATATATCCCCCTGATATTTTTTAAATTATATTTTTTATTAATACAGGTTCTTTAATTGTATTAATTTCACACTACTTCATATTAATCTTACGCTACACACAAAACTAAAATAGCTTGCGTTACCCGTAACACTATGTTTCTATGAAACATTATTTTTCATTGTAATTATTCAAATAATAAAATTATTGAAATTATTAATGCAAGAAAATTATAATCTTGACTTTAAAATGTATAATATTAATATGAATAAAACAATGAAGAAATTATGGTTTACAAATTAAAAACTCTTTTTAAATTAAAAGGAAATATTTTTCAGAAATACCATTTAAATCCAAAAAATTGTTTATATACTAATAAAAAAAATTCAATCTTATTTTATTATCATAATGATATATATATAAAATATTAAAAATAATTTTTAAAATCCCCCAATTTATTTTCCAAATATTATATCGAAATAAATCCAATTTTATGCAAATTAGATGTATTTTTACAAAAAATCTATTTCTACTACCTTCTGATGGTGCAGAAGATGTAAATATATATTTAGATGCTTTTATAAATTATATTTTAAACAATAAAATTATTCTATTAATATTTTATATGAGAATTTACTTCTGTTGAATTTTTGTTATTGTTCTGTTAACTTTCATTTTTTATGAATAATGAAAATATTCCATTTTAATTGAAAAAACATTTTCATCTACAGAATTTATAGTTTAATATTACCATTATAATTATATTTAAAGTATAATAAGATAAATTTTTAATCAATTAATGTAATTAATTTCATTGGAATCAATTTCACATTGAATTTTAATATAAAAAAATTTCAATCTTCCAAACACTTTCACCTTAAAAACTTGTTTTCTCACCCTGTTTATGATACTAATATTAAATAAATTTTATCTATTTAAATGTTTTCTTTTTAAAATATGTATTCCATATTTTAAATCAAAAGTTAAAAAATTATTAAATACATCTCTTTTATTTATTTAAAATATTAATAGTAACTTTAGTAATTCTTACTTGCCAGGGTATAGGTAAATAAGGTAATTAAGGGTACAATCAATATTATAAATATTACAAAACAACCCTGAAACAATCGAAAATGTTATTTTATGATTTTAGTTAGAAACTTAACACCAAATGTTTTAAAATTAATTATTTAATGTACTCATTTCCATTAAAATTACATAGATATTATTGAAATAAATGCGAGTGACAAAATATCACATCTTACTCAAAATATGTGTAACTATTTTAATATCGAGATAAATAGAATATATTACCAACTATGTATATTAATATTAAATATAATATTTTAATATACATCAAGGAAGTTTATTTCTGAATATTATTGTACATATATTTATCACAAATAATTACACAACGAAGATTCATTAATTATTCAACTGTTGAAATAATCAATTAAATGATTTTATAAATATTAAAATACATATAATTCAAATCAATAAAACTGATCAAATAATTTTATAGATGAATATGAACTATTATGGGTTTATTAAATGAATTATTTCTAGGTTAACTTTCTATAATGATTTTATTATAATTAAATGAATAAAATATGTCAAAATTGACACTAATGATATTTTTTAAAAATAATGTACTATTAAATTATTCATAAATAATAAAAAATTAAATAAGGATAAAAGAGGATTATATATAGTTTCAAATATCATATATTTTGTGTTTATGGTCCAATTTACACTTTATAAGTAAATATTATATCTTCTTAATATGGAATTTTTTTTCCAAATCTAACATTAAAATGACATAAATAAGGGTTAATCCAAATGATATGGTTTGGAATATAAAAAAAATATTTCTAAAATATGCCAGATGATGAGATTACTACCATATAATATATTATCTTCCAATTAATGGACAATTTTTTTGTTATTTTTCTTATATTTTAATTACTATAAATTAATATTTCGAAAATTCCTAATGTAAACCTCCCCTCTCCTATAATAGGACTTATATTATTATCTTTTATTTACACATCAGAACCTATTTGTTTTGGAAATGGCCAGTTTAAATCACCTTCCAAATTACCTCCCTTTATCATAAAATCATTAATTTTAGTATATATCCAACCGCAGATTTTCTTTGGTGAAACCCAAATGGGGATATCCAAATAAGAGGAGGTTTTAACAAGTATGATGTGACTCAAGACATACAGTATGTAAATTAATATTCTCACTTTTATTTTTACGAGACTAATGAAATAATCACAAATAATTTTTTTTGTGTATATATTATACCCATTAATTTATTATATGATCCATATTATTAAATTTATGGTTATTTACATATCCATTAGATGATCTCTGTTTGATGGGTATTAATATTAAAAAATTACTAGGTTTATGATATAATAGTATCTTTCATAGTATTTATTTGAAAGGTTTAAACATTTATAACATAATGTTTTTAAATTAAGTTATTCTTCAACGAATTATGCTTAGATAAATTTTTTATGAAAACCATTTCTTTACAAATTTTCTGATTTGTTGAATGATTTATGGTCCTGTGGAACACATATGAATAATAATAGTTATGTAATAGGTGGGGCATATATACACTACTTACTAATTGGGTAATTATAATTTTTCTATGAGTTTAAAGGATACAAGGGAGATCATTATAATCCCACAATTATAGGGTACACAATAGGTCATTTGAAGCTTGCAATAAGGGGGTATAGTGGAGGTCATCCTATGCCCATAATAAGTGGGTACATAGTAGGTCATTCTTAGACTAAAACTAAAAGGTAGATGACCAGTCATCCAAAGACCAAATAAGGTATTAAAGTGACTAGACCAAGAACAACATGTTATGAATGTATTGGTAGGTATTAATTACATAATATTTTCTAAGGTTATGTGTTTTCCACAATCCATTTTTTTCAAAAGTTATTTTTTATTATTCATGTCATTTGAATTTTTTTTGATTTATTCTATGAGTTATGTTTATATCATTTGATATGCACAATATTATATTCAAATGTTATTTTTTTTATTATACCCTTATGTTCATGTCATGATTTATATATATCTTATTTATCCTTACTGATCACATAAGCTCTATGACAACCCTACTTTTTATTACAACTTAAACATGATTTATTACACAAAACTTCACTTGATACAACAAAGAAGATCGAGAGGTTTAGTTTCTTTGGGGATTAGGATAATTACATAAAAACATGAAACATGAAATACAACATATTTATTTAAAACATCCTTTACATGACCACTACATTCCCTCGTACATAGCATTGCATGGGATAACCTGAGGACATGCATAAGAAAAGGGTGAGCTATAAAGCCCAGTAAGGGAATACACATGGAATAACATGAGGAGTACAATAAATGTTAGTCATTAGCCATATCAATAGATCACAATAGATACATGAACATAAACACATGATAAAGAATGATAATCATAACATAGAAATGTGGAAACAACACTTAACATGGAATTAGCATGAGCCAAGGCCCATTGCACATGGAGCATGAGTAAATCCTCATTGCACATTAAGCACGAGTAAACCCTCATTGCAATTGAATTATCACGATTCAACATTAATTGCACATGAAGTATCATGATACTATACATTACCCAATGCATTGGAGCACTATAAGGGTGCACCCTTCTTAAACATTTCATTTCATGCATAAGTGTGCCACATGGATCATAAAACACGGATTCATAAAAAAAATTTATTTATTTCATGATAAAAGAATGTGGAATTAATACATGAAACTTTATAATAAATAAGTAAATGTGAATAATGTTGAATACCCTTGATGGTGAAATGGGCATGGTATTCACTACACAATGGCATTGGCTTAGAAAATCGGTGCAATTTCGGCAGCGTAACGACGTGACACAAGATTTCATAAAAATGGTTGATGAGAGAGAAAGGGGTTCCTAATCATATTTACATGTAATGGACAGTAAGTAGGTCATATAGATACATGTACCAAAAATTTTAATTGAATTTAGATTCATGATACAAAACTATTGCTTGAATGTAAATGAGGAGAGAGAAGTTCCTTTCAGAATTTTGGTATAGTAACGAGTGTACATGGGAGGAATTTAATGAGAGAGAAATGGGTCTAATATCATTCAAACAATAAGAGGGCAGTATGGGGTAGGCGCAAAACAATACCCTAACATTCATAATTGAAATTAAGAGGGAAAAACAAATTAAAGAAAATTGGACAAAAAAAGAGAAAGGAAGAAAAAACCCTTACATGGAAGTGTGCTTCCAAAGGCTTGAGAGAGGCTTGAGAGAGGATTATTGGGAGTTTGGGGCACCTTGAGAGGATTCTAGAGAGAGTAGGGTAGAGTTTGGACGAACTCCAAGGGCTTTGAGTGAGGATGAAGTGGGAGATTGGGTGGGTTTATATAGGAAAGGTGAGGGAATTCATTATTATTAAGGTTTGGGACCCCTTATATTAAATTAATCCAAAACACAAACCATGCCATAGTTTATGCCAATGGTTTTTGGAAAAGGGAAGAGGAAAATAATATTTTATAAGTACAAAGTCCAAAATTCTTAAAATAATAGGGTTTCTTATGTGGAGGTGAGTCACACTCCCATGTAAATTAATTTAAAAAGACAAGATGTTTAATAAGTCTTGAGGGCTCCATTAATGCTTTGAAAAGTAAGTAAAACAAACCCAAAATCACATTAACTTAATGGTAAAACATATATTGGACGAACATAAAGATTATAGTATTTTTTTACTAAACTATTGGGTCATTATGATGTCATAGAACACATTATATATTTAAACAATATTTAATTTTTACCCAAAAATCTGACTATCTCAAAAAATTATGAAAAATTCACCATTGGATAATTTCGACATCATGATTCCAGAATTAAAATTTATTTTATCTAAATAATTTTCTAAATATGTTAATTTTCACTTTTAAAATAATAACCGACATTTATAGAAAATTCAAGTGTTTTGAAAAAAATGGCTTTCAAACCTTAATAAAAATTATAATTGCATTCATAAAACTATAAGATCATTTATATATAATAAAAATAAATTTAATAATAATAAAAATATTTTATTAAAATATTATTTAATTCAAAAATCCCTTAATTTAATAAAATAGAATTTTTAATTTAATAATAACTAAAAATACTATTTGTACTTTAGAAACTATTTACAATGTATAGATAATGACAATAAGGTATATTTTTTATTATACACAAAAAATAATACACATGAACATAGTACTAGCGATTTGTTACATAACCCCTTAAAACAGCCACATAAGACCTAAGGGTAAGGTGTGCGATGTTGACAGACTCTTGGGGTGGCTCGGATAACATTGCTCGAGTGGTAATTTCTATCAACTTCCACTTTTCCCGTAGATGGTCCTGTTCGAGCCTGACATTATGAAGCTCATCTTGGGCTTGGTCAAGAGTGATTCCAAAGGATGCCACCTCTTTTCCGAGCTCCGAAAAATGGGCTTCATATGGAGGAATTTTTCTTGATGAGGCCATCTCTTCTTTTGTCTGAATAAATTGGATTTGTTAAAGCCCTATATTTATACTAATCACGTGATAACTGTTAAATGTCTATATTAGAAATGGTCAAAAAAATTTAACATAAAACCAAAGAAGTTGACATTTTATATAAACATAAAGTGACATTTAATTAGATCAAGAGGGATTTCCATTAATGATAATATGGGTCGTTACAATATTCCCTCCTTAAGAAATTTCGATCTCGAAATTTTCTTTTTCCAACACTAAAACAGATGTGGGTAACTCAGCTTCATCACTTCCTCCGATTCCCATGTCGCTTCTTTAAACTTGTCGTTTCTCCATAACACCGTGACGAGGGGCATTATCGTATTTCGTAGAACATTTTCTCTACGATCTAAGATCTTCACTGGTTGCTCGTCATAAGAAAGATCATCTTCCAATTGTACCACCTCAGAAGAGAGTACATGTGAAGGGTCCGGTATGTACTTCCTTTAGAGGGATACATGAAAGACATCATGTAATTTGGCCATGGTAGGTGGAAGTGCTAGTCGATAGGCCACAGCCCCGACACGATCAAGAATCTCGAAGGGGGCGATGTACCTTGGACTTAACTTCCCTTTATTTCCAAACCTCACTACCTTCTTCCATGGAAATATGTGTAGAAACAAAATGTCTCCAACGTTAAACTCAATGTCTCATCGACAATTATCTGCATAACTCTTCTGTCGACTCTCATCTTCCTTTATATGCTGCTGAATGGTTTTCACCTTGTCCACCATTTCTTCGACCATTTCTGGTCCAAGCAGCTTACATTCACAAACCTCATCCCAACATCCCAGTGTTCTGCAACTTTTCCCATACAGTGCTTCATATGGTGCCATTTGGATGCTCGAGTGGAAACTGTAATTATAAGAGAACTCAACCAGAGGAAGATGTTGATCCCATCCTCCTTTAAAGTCCATTGAGCATGATCTCAACATGTCCTCATGTGTTTGGATAGTCTTCTTAGATTGGCCATCAGTTTGAGGATGATAGGTTGTACTGAAGTTTAGTTCAGTATTCAGATCATGTTGAAGACTCTTCCAAAACATAGAGGTGAATATTGGATCTTGGTCAGACACAATAGATAGTGGTACTCCATGTAACCTTACCACTTCTATGAAATATATCAGTGCTAGTTGATCCAAAGAGAAATCCTCCCGAATAGTAATTAAGTGTGCAGTATTTATAAGACGATCCACCACAACCCAGATCACATTGCTGCCTTTAGATGTCCTCGGACGTCTAGTGACAATGTCCATGGTGATGTTCTCCCATTTCCATTCTAGTATCGGAAATGGTTTCATCATCCCCTTAGTCTTCTGCCTCTCAGCCTTCACTTGCTGGCACACCAGGCACTTTGATGTATATTTAGCGATCTCTTTCTTCATATTATCCCACCAAAAGTTTTCTCGGAGATCTCGATTCATCTTTGTGCTCACTAGGTGAATAGAAAAAATTGAACTATGTGCATCATCCAAAAGATCTTTCTTCATCTCCGGACTCGATGGAACACATAGTATTTTCCCAAATTGCACAATTCATTCTTCATTAACATTAAACTTCGAGGATTTCTCGTTTTTGATGGATTCCACTTTTTCCTGAATTCCCACATCATCCTTTTGAGCATCCATTAACCAATTCCAAAAGAGATGGTTGAGCAATCATTTGTGAAAGTATTGATGATGTTCCCTTATTTATGATTCCCATGTCTATCTTCACCAAGTCTAAGAAGATTGGATCCTTCTCAATTCCCATCATTGATAGAATCACTGGGTCCTTTCTACATAGGGCATCTTCCACCTTGTTCTCTTTCCAAGGGTGGTAATGTATTGAAAAGTCATAATCCTTGATGATCTCTATCCATCTTCTCTGGCGCATATTAAGATATTTCTGTGTGAAAATATATTTAATACTCTTGTGGTCTGTATATATCTCACATTTCTCCCTATAGAGATAATGCTTCCAGATTTTCAAGGCAATGATCACTGCTGCCAACTCCAAATCATGCGTTGGATAGTTTCTCTAATGGATTTTCAACTTCCTTGAGGCATAGTATATCACTTTATCATTATGAATTAGCACGCAACCTAAGCCCTTCTTCAAAGCATCACTGAATACCACAAAAAGTTCACCACTTGTGGGTAAAGTGAGAACGGGCGTAGTGATAAGCCTCCTTTTCAACTCCTTGAAGCTTTCTTCACATTCGTCACTCCAAGAAAACTTTAATCCCTTCCGAGTTAGCTTCATAAGAGGTTTATAAAATCGTGATAAATTCCTCACAAATCGTTGATAATATCCAGCTAACCCCAAGAAGCTACGGATATCTGTTTCCGATGTTGGCCTTGGACATCCCTCAATTGCATCTGTTTTGGCGGGATCCACAGATATCCCATTTCTTGTGATGATATGACCTAATAATGAGACCTCCTTTAACCAGAACTCACAGTTGCAGTACTTTTCATAGAGCTTCTCCTTGCACAAATTCTCCAGTACAGTTCTTAAATGCTCATCATGATCCTCCTTGGTTTTCGAGTATATTAGAATATAATCTATAAAGACTATCAAAAATTTGTCAAGGTAATATCTAAAGACTCTATTAATCAATTCCATGAAGATTTATGGAGCATTAGTGAGTCTGAAATGCATTACTATGAATTCATAGTGCCCATATCTTGTGCAAAAAGCAGTCTTGGGGACATCTTCCTTCTTCACCCTTACTTGATAATATCCCGACTGCAAATCTACCTTGGAGAAGTATTGTTCTCCAAACAGATGATCAAACAAGTCATCAATCCATGGAAGAGGATATTTGTTCTTTATCGTGATTTTGTTAAGTTCATGATAATCGACACAAATCCACATTGACCCATCCTTCTTCTTGACGAAGAGGACTGGTGCACCCCATGGTGAAGCAATTGGGCGTATAAAACCTTTATCCAGATTCTCCTGTAGTTGTTTCTTCATCTCCTCAAGCTCTATAACATCCATTCTATATGGAGTCTTGGATATTGGTAAATCCCCGGGTATAAGTTCAATTGAGAATTCAATATCTCTTCTAGTAGGAATACCAGGAAGTTCCTCGGGAAACACTTTCATGAATTCCCTCACAATAGGAATTTCTTCATGTATGGTTTCTTCCTTGGACTCAATCATCTGAGCCAGATACGCGTGCTCATAGGGCAGTAATATCATTTCTTGAGATGATGGAGCTAAATTATATTCATCTTCCTCCTTATACTTGTAAAGAATCGGGGGTAGATTCTCCATATAGAGTGTGATTTCCCTCTCCCGACAATTTATGTTAGCTCTATATAAGGAAAGCCAATCAATGCCATGAATTACATCGAATTCCACCAGAGGGAGTATGATGAGGTTCGCCGGGAAATTATATCCACAGATTATAACATGGTAGGACTTACATTCATGGGATGCAATGATTTCCCCATTTTCCATACTCATCTACTTCTTCACTTCCATGATTTGTGGTGGTGCTGGGAAGGTTCTACTAAACTTTCGAGATATAAAAGAATGTGTAGTACCTGAATAAAAAAGTATGTTCACTATTCTTGAATGAATAACTAGCGTACCTATCACCACTTCATTTTTGGGGTTCACTTTGGCAGAAGTGATGGATGAATCTCTTCCTTGCTGCCCTGGAGGTTGTTGGTTGACTCCAAAAACCTTTGTATTAGGGCACTGATTTGCAAAATGACCCGGTTCATTTCATTTGTAGCATTGAACAATGCGTTGAGGTTCGAATGAAGCGTTCCTCTCCTATGTCGCAGCTACATGTCTTTTTTGTCGATAGTTAACAGCTAGGTTCCCTTCCCTTCCACACCTAAAGCATTTTCTCGTCTCCTTCTGGAAATTTCTAGGGTGCTTCATTCCGCACTTTGGGCAAGTGGGGTGCTAGATCTTCTTAGCACCATTGGATTTATCCATCAGACCACACGCATTGAATTCCACCTTACGCTTCTTATCCCCATGATACCCCTGTGATTCTCCGATCTCCATTTTGACCTTGAGGGCACATCAGACAATTTCCTCATAGCTGTCGAAGTCACGGATCACCAATGCTTTCCATAGGCTAGGCTACAGCCCACCAAAGAAGTGGTCAACTTTGTATTCAGGGGTAACGACAAATGCGAGAGTGTATCATGCAAGACTTGTGAAGTTTACCTCATATGCTCCAACAGATTATTCATCTTTTTTTTGAGGGAAAGGAAGTCCCTTTCCATCTTAAGACGGAGGGCGCACATAAAATATTTATCGAAAATAATCTTCTGAAAATCCTTCCATTCCAACGCCTTGATATCCTCCTCAGGGTTCATATTTTTGATCAATGTACACCATTGATCAGCTTCACCCTCCATACGATAAGGCACCAGGATAACCTTCTCTTGTTCATAACATTGAAGGATGGGGAAGATCTTTTCAATGTATTTTATAAATTGTTCAACGATCATGGGATCAGATGATCCAATAAAAGTAGGAGGCCTTTGTCTCATGATTCTCTCGATAGCAACTTGTTCTTTCATAGGGGGGTTGAACGTTCATCTTGACCCATGTTTCTATTCAAAACATGAATTAGCTGAGAGAGAAGCATGACAAAGTTCGCAATTCTAGCTCCCATTGGATTGGACATCTCATTAGTATAGTCGTCACACTGATCTTCACATCGGTTATTAGCCTGAGTCCTCCTATTACCGGCCATTGGCCGGAATAAAAGGACAGTTAGGGGTAACACATAAAGGGTAATCCAAATAAAAAATTTGATGACTTATAAATAAACTTTTATTTCCTTAACTCATGAGTCTATAGGCTTCAATCAAGGCTTTTCATGATCTACTTTCTAACATATATTCTTAAGGGTATTTTTTTATTCCCATAATAAGGGTTCATAATAAGCTTGCGAATTTATCAAAACATATTCCTCGGGAGTGTCATAACCAAGAGTGCAGCAAGGCCCGTTGTCGTGGACCAGTTCCTGTTCGAGTCTAGCTCATAGTGGTGTTTTTGCGTTTTACCCCTAGGATACATCTGTGCCAGAGCCGCCTCTACCTGCTCGTATCCAGACAGGGAGGTATTTTGTTGATAAATCACTAACAAAATACTCACCAAAACTTAGGGATGTTTTTATTATACTTAGTCTTGTCTCTAAGGCTTTACTACGGTTTTTTTTAATCCTAATCCCAAAAATAACTAAACCTATCCTCTGATACCAACTATGACAACCCTTCTTTTTATTACAACTTAAACATGATTTATTACATAAAAATTAATTTGATACAACAAAGAAGATCAAGAGGTTTAGTGCCTTTGGGGCTTAGGATCATTACATAAAAATTTGAAACATGAAATACAACATCTTTATTGAGAACTTCCTTTACATGACCACTACATTCCCTCGTACTTAAAATTGCATGGGATAACCTAAGGACATGCATAAGAAAAGGGTGAGCTATAAAGCCCAGTAAGGGAATACACATGGATTAACATGAGGAGTACAATACATGTTATTCATTAGGCATATCAATATAGAACAAGAGAAACATCAATATAAATGCATGATAGAGCATTATAATCATAACATGGAAATGTGGCAACAACACTTAACATTGAATTAGCATGAGCCGAGGCCCATTGCACATGGAGCATGAGAAAATACTCATAGAAAATGAAGCATGAGTAAACCCTCATTGCACATGAATTAGCATGAGTCAAAACTCATTGCACATGATGTATCATGATACTATACTTTACCCAATTCATTGGAGTGCTATAAGGGCACACCCCTCTTAAGCATTTCATTTCATGCATAAGTGTGCCACATGGATCCTAAAACATGGATTCATAAAACACAATCATTTATTCCACTATAAAATAATGTGGAATTAATACATGAGACTTTATAATCAATAATTAAATGTTCATAAAGGTGAATACCCTTGATGGAGAAATGGGCATGGTCTTCACTACACAATGGCATTGGCTTAGCAAATCGGTGCAATTTCAACAGCATAACGGCGTGACATAAGAATTCATAAAAATGGTTGATGATAGAGAAAGGGGTTCCTCATCATATTTAAATGTAATGGAAAGTAAGGAGGTCATATAGATACATGTCCCAACATCTGTAATAGAATTTAGATTCATGATACAAAATTATTTCTTGAATGTAAATGAGGAGAGAGAAGTTCCTTTCAGAATTTTGGAATAGTTACAGGTGTACATGGGAGGAATTTAATGAGAGAGAACATGGTCTCACATCATTAAAAAAATAAGAGGGCAGTATGGGGGAGTTGAAAAACCATACCCCAACATTCATAATTGAAATTAAAAGGGTAAAACAACTTAAAGAAAATTGGGCAAAAAATAAGAAAAAGGAAGAAAAAACCCTTACTTGGAAGTGTGCTTCCAAAGGCATGAGAGAGGCTTGAGAGAGGATTCTTGGGAGATTAGGGCACCTTGGGAAGATTCTAGAGAGAGTATGGAAGAGGTTGGACGAACTACAAGGGCTTTTAGTGAGGAGAAAATGGGAGCTTTGGTTGGTTTATATAGGAAAGGTGAGGGAATTCTTTATTATTTAGGTTTGGGACCCCTTATATTATATTAATCCAAACCACAAACCATCCCATGGTTTTTGAACATGGTTTTTGGAAAAGGGAAAAGGAAAATAATATTTTATAAGGCCAAAGTCCTAACTTCTTAAAATTATAGGGCTGCTTATGTGGAGGTAAGTCACACTCCCATGGAAATTAATTTAAAAAGACAAGATGATTAATAAGTAATGAGGGGTCCATTAATGCTTCTAAAAGTAAGTCAAACAAACCAAAAATCAAATTATTTTAATGGTAAAACATATATTTTCCGAACATAAATATTATAGTATTTTATTACATCACTATTGGGTCATTATTATGTCATAAAACACATTATATATTTAAACGGTATTTATTTTTTACTCAATAATTTGACTGTCTCAGAAAATTATGAAAAATTCACTGTTGGATAATTTCTACATCCTGATTCCAAAAATAACATTTATTTTATCTAAATAATTGTCTAAATATTTTAATTTTCACTTTTAAAATAAAAACCGACATTTATCGAAAATTCATGGGTTTTTGACAAAAATGGATTTCAAACATTGATAAAAATTATAATTGCATTCATAAAATTATAAGATCATTTATATATAATAAAAATTAATTTAATAATAATAATAATATTTTATTAAAATATTATTTAATTCAAAAATCCCTTAATTTAATAAAATAAAATTATTAATTAAATAGTAACTAAAAATACTATTTGTACTTTAAAAACTAATTACAATGTATTGATAATGACAAGAAGGTATATTTATTATTATATACAAAAAATAATATACATGAACATAGTACCAGAGATTTGTTACATAACCCCATAAAACAGCCGCATAAGACCTAAGGGTAAGGTGTGCGATGGTGACAGACTCTTTGGGTGGCTCGGATTACATCGCCCGAGTGGTAATTTCTATCAACTTCCACTTCTCCCGTAGACGGTCTCGTTCGAGCTTCACATGATGAAGCTCAGTTTGGGCTTGGTCAAGAGTGAATCCCAATTATTCCACCTCTTTTCTGAGCTCTAACAAATGGGAATCATATGGAGTAATTCTACTGAATTAGGCCATCCCTTCTTTTGTCTGAGTAAATTAGATTTGTTAAAGCCATATATTTATACTAATCACGTGATCACTGTTCAATGACTATATTAGCAATGGTAAAAAATTCCTAACATAAAACTAAAGAAGTTGACATTTTATATAAACATAAAGAGACATTTAATTAGATAAAGAGGGATTTCCATTAATGAAACTATGGGTCGCTACAAGCTCACCCTTATATGATGTCTATTTTCTATATGTTATAATGATATATTTTTGGTATTAACAATATTGGGGAGGATTTCTATGCGGGATGTCGAATATCTTCCACTAAATTAAAAAAATGTGTTCAAATCATTTAAAAGAACAAAAGTAAAATGGGGTTTGATCATATTTTTGTGTCATTTGATGAATATTATTCTAAAAATATGTAATATCAATGAATGAATAACTTGGGTAATTATATTTATCACTTATAGGATCTGATAATTTTTATCCTCTAGTTATTTAATCAATTTCAATAATTTTCCCTACATTTATTGTTTTTGGAAATTATATCATGTAATGAAATGTTAAGAATTTATCATGATTTTATTTCCCAATTAATCTTGTAAATTTTTTTACATCAATAAATTTTAATATTTTTTAATATTACTAGTTTTTATTACATAAATTAGTTATTTAGGTAATTTTATGTTATCCTAGAGTTTCTTATGATGTATAAATTGAAAATTTCTAATTCTTTTTGAAATAGTTTTTTTTAATTCCATTATAAAAGAACAAATGATTTATTTTTCAATTTATAAGACTTTAAAAACTATCTTTCCTCCATAAAAAAATTATTATATTTAGGGTTTGAATTATGTTTTCAATGTCTTTATAATTTTAATTCATAAATGAATTTATGTTTTAATTTTTAACTTCATTTTTTTATTTCAAAAAATTTCATTATTTTGGTTTCAAAAGATATCTTTATGATGAATCGTTGGTCAAATACTATATCTTATTAATTTTTGGTTGTTATCCTTATCATGTAGCATTCACATTCAAATGATAAAAAGAAATTAAATTTCCCATAAATATCTATATTTATTATCATTGATATTATAAGTGTATAAACAATATATCATTTCAACATAAACTATTTTACATTGATGGTTATTTCATTGATTGGGGGTAATATTGTTATTTTGTACGGATTATAAAATATATTAATTTTTAATAAGCCATATTTTCTATGATTTGAAAAGACATTTCAACATAAGATCAATGAATCAGATATGTGGTGATGGGTGGGGCTCGTTAATTAATAGTCCCTCTATGATTCTACAAGTCTCGTAAGAAAAATCATTACGCCAAATTAAATTTGGTTTTGTTGTATTCTATATAATTAATTAAAACATTTTGGGGAATGTTCTTGACAGTGTATATATCATGATTTCAGTGATCATGAAATATAATATTATGTATTTACTTCATCGATAATTTAGTTATTATTATATATTATATAATTCCATTGATATTATAAAATGATAATTTTTTTCACATGTTATTGATAAAATTTTATGGATTTTTAGTCATTTAACATGAAAATTTGATTATGATTTATTTAATCATGATAGATTCCAATAAAAATATGCACTACTAATCATTTTGATTCACAATTATTTTGTTTCTTTTACCCATGATATGGATATGCATTCATTTGATGAGAATAATGGATTCCATGAATTTTGTTTTTTTGTTTTATATAATATTCCCATTATAAAACCGGTATCATTTACATATTTTTTATCCAAGCATACAAAATTGAACTGTCATTCTGGATTAAAACCCTTTTATATATTCAAGTGAAATTATATAAACAATGCCTCTAGGATAATGGTGTTTGTGTTTTTTACAATATAGATGCTAATTTTTATGATTTGAATTCATATATAGATATATTTCAAACCATCCCCCAACTATCTTAACTGACATTTATTCCATTCCATTCATTACCTTAGTATAAAAATATTTTCATTAGAAGGATCCCTGTTCCTCATATATAAAATATACCATATACACCCCTTATTTACAAACCACTATTTCAAATTAATTCCTAAAACATTGTTTATTGTTTCCTCCATGGACACTCTCTTATAAACACATTCTTTGGGAATTACATATTTTATTTAATAATTACATTTACAAGGATACTTTCAAGGAACATCAATGCTTATAAAATGATTATATTTCCCCTCTTAGTAATTCTATTTAATTACCCACTTCCATATAATCACAACATTTGATAATATAATGAAATATTAATCATATATACTCTCAAAGTTATTATTTATTTTTTAGGTCAATTATTATGTAGGGGAATATATCCACGTGGATCTACTATTTGTGATTTTTCAAATACTGGGTTTCTCAAATAAGGATTAGATGAAATATGAAGGAGTTTAGTGACAAAAATATCGAAGTAATGGCGGTAAACTTGTGACCATGGGGTACATGACGTGACCAATTCATGTTCTAGAAAAACAAAACAAAGTGCTGAGGTGATGGGATTTTCAGTTGAATCTGACCTTGAGGTAGTACATGACGTGAATGGGAAGTACATATTGTGTATTGACCCTCCACTGTATGCTTTAATCACATACTAGCAACTCAGGTCTTTCTAACCATATTTCCATAGCTACCCCCCATCTTGTCCCTGGCGACCCAACTGACCCCTTTTTGGAATTTTAGAGATCTCTTTGTGTAGGATAAATCTTGAGTTTCCTTCTTCGATCCATCTTAAACCCAAGATAAGATCTACCTCCATTTTCTGGTTTTCATCAATCCATATTCTCCCATTTCTCCTTTCCATTTTATAGTATTTGAAATCCATGATTATAATGGAGTTTCTTTTGGGTTTTTTTGATGGGTTTGTGCTACGAAATCCTTATTTGGATTTACATGTTGTGGCGAGGTCGATCATGATTCACTACTTTGATCCATTCTCGATTGAAGAATGTTAGAATCCTTTAGAGGTAGGGGTTTTTTTATTCCCAATTAATTTATGTGCAATTGTACAGTTATCATAATTAATCCATTTATATCACAATGGAATTTATCTAATTAAATAATTTTACTAGATTGAATGAATTATTTTGATCACATGTTGTGGATTTGCACCGTGATAACAGTTTGCCTATTGATTTTCTTGATTGAGAGATATCTGTGGTTCGTTTGTTAGCATTTTTTTGAAAAAAACCCCATATGGTAGAATTTATGCATTTTGGGGTTGGTTGTGTTTGTTGACATAGTGGCCTCAAGGTTTTTTTGTTTACAAGGTCAGTTTCTAAGATCAGTTTTTTGACAAAATGGTCATCCATAGACTCGATGTTTTGGTACTACATGGTTATTAGGGAAAATGAGGCCCAGGAGGCTGGACTTGTGTGCTGGGAGGAAACTTTTTCATGGTGCCCAATTTTCCCAAAATTCCTATAAATATAGGGCTTCCCATCCTCATTTTGAAACAAGATCAACACTTTGATAATTTTTGAGCTCCGGTCGCATAGGAGGTTTGGGCGCGCAAGTATAAAGTTATTCATATATTATAAACAAGTTGATATATTCACGCCAATATTGGATTGGGCGTAAAAGTGTGTGATTTGACCAAGTATTGAGTTGATGAAGGGATTTTTATGCAAGTGGATTTGTGACACTTTCCTGGAAGTCATTGGGAAGTGCGCTAATCATTCTAGGGTTGCGTGAAAGTAGGAAGATTTCCCAATACATTTGAGGTAAAGGATTATTCATTAGTGAATGGAAGTGTAAATTTAACAGATCATCAACATACAAAATAATATACATTCATTTTTTACAATGAAGGGACCTAAAATCCTTTAAACTATGAGTTGATCTACTGAAGAAGCAGTGAGATCACATCAGTTAAAAGTGCAGTGAGTTGTTAAATTGTGAATGGTTGTAAACCAGGAGGAACAATGAGTCCCCATGGAACATGTAAACAGAAGTGCACTTATAGTTGTTTTGGAACATAATCACATCACCAATGTATGCTCCATGGACGTATCATATTGAGGGTGAACCAAGTAAAATTGACGTGTCATGTGTAATCTTTAAGATTCATTCATGCTCTATAATAGGACGAAGAGAGAGATAATATTTTTGTTTAACAAAAAATATCAAAAGGGTATGTTGTTTTATTTTTTCATCCTCTGACTCACCCACCCCCTCTCAGGTAATCTATACTAGTGGACCTTACAATGTTTCTCTTGATGAAATTGGTAAAGAAAGTAAAGCTGGAATTAATTGATAATTAAATGGCTAAAGATAAAGATGTATGTAAATGAATCTAATTATTTCTCATGTAATCTAATGTTAATCAAATTGATACATATTTTCATGAATATTCCATTTTTTAGTTAAACCTAAATCATATTGGTGATTTTTGTTTAAAGGCATTTCAAATTAATGTTTTAATTAATTTGTTGTAACTATGATAGATTGTTGTTATGTTTCCCATAGTTGGAACCTACTAATAATGAATCAGTTATTTTAGGATGGATTGAAGAACTGGATGTTGATAAAAGAAAATTAATGGTAGGGTATTGAGATACCCACTTTCCTATAAATTCCAAAGAGACTCATTCTTGGAGATATGAGAGCTCATGGCTTGTGAATGCAGAATGCCTTGCTTGGGGCCAAGAGCCTAGTTTTTTGTTATTTTTTTCTACTAAATGTTTAGTTGTGTGAGCCTGTGATAACTGAGCCTCGTGGACTATTGTGGTATGTAGGGTATGTTTCCCATTGGTTGTGGTAGCATTTGATGCCTAGAGTGGAAATATGAATCAGTTTATGCATGTGGCAGTTGGGGAGGACCTCTGAGATGATGAAATGGGTTGGATGAGAATGTTGGATGCTTGCTGAATATTATTGGTTGTTATATTCTTTACATTCCCCTCTTCTCAATGTAGATGTATTTTAGTACCCTCCCTCCCAAATAGGTGATGACACGTGGGATATTCCACATGATTTCTGTGTTAAGATTCATGAGGATGATGAGACTATGCTCATGCTATATGTGGAAAAGACTCGATGGTAAGTTAACATACCTAACATGTTAATCCCCTTGTGTTTGGAAGATTAGTTTTTCTTTTCCATTATGACTTGAAATATTGGAACTAATAATTATGTTAATAAATTATTGAATAAATTATGTTGAACCCATTGTGTTGGAGTTGACTAGGATGCAATGTCATGGATAAAATTAAAAGGAACTAAGGATCATTGATGGAATGATAATGAAATGTAATGGGGAATTTTTAATGGATAATTAATGTTTAAATAATTAATTAACATAAATTGAAACTAATAAAGAAGTGATAAAGTAATCTAATGTAGGTCTTTAAATAGTTTTGTTCTTATAGGATACCTAGTCTTAGTAGTGGCAGCCCGGAGTTTGAGAGACGTTAGCTG
Organism: Viscum album; assembly: GCA_963277665.1. Lineage (NCBI taxonomy): Eukaryota > Viridiplantae > Streptophyta > Magnoliopsida > Santalales > Viscaceae > Viscum > Viscum album. Next base: position 812,264,216 of record OY728120.1, read on the forward strand.
TAGTTGAGTATGGGAATAAGTTTTTCTCATAGTGTGGTTGTGAGATATATTATATAATATACATTTTGTGTTTCTATATGCTAAACCACCCTATTGGTTAGAGAGACTAACAACCTAGGTATTCTGATACCTAGGAGTGTTTTTCTAAATATTCTGGTGGGAGGATGGATGAATGACTACCCCCTTTGGGCCCTCTCTCTTCTCTTGGTAGGTACTTGTGCTGGTAGGCACATTAGTTAGTTTTACCCATATATGTGTGTATAGGGGTGTAATGGATTATGGTTATTCACACACATATATTCTTGATATATTTTCCTATGGACTACTATAGCTGTAACATGTATATGATGTGATGTCTTGAGGACCTATACTCGGCGTATGAGATTTAATTGCTTGGGGAATAATACCCAACCTATGACTCAAGTTATGTAGGTTGTGGTGGAACCCAAAATATACCTAGTAACATTTTGTTATGTGGATGGTGTGGTTCGTCACCCAGGTGTAATGGCCCGGTCCTCACCAGCCCATTACTTTGTGAAAATATGGTGTTTGAGGTGATTCAAGTGGTCAAGGGGACTTATCCCCAACACTTTGCCAATTTTTCAGTTCGGTGAATAGTTCCAATGGTAGACAGTTGTGAACAGTGAAATGGACAACTTCTGTGAATAGTGTCATTGGTAACCTTCAATAAACAGTTCCATCGGTGAACAGTTCTATTAGTAACCTCTAATAGTAACTTCACTTTCGTTTACCAAATTTCAAATTCTATGAACAGTTCCATCGGTGAATAGTTCTATCAGTAACCTCGATTTATTTTTCCAAATTTCAAATTCTACGAATAGTTCCATCAGTGAACAATTCTATCGGTAACCTATAACGGTAACCTTTCTTTACTTTGCCAAATTTTGAGTTCATGAACACTGTTTCCAGAACGGTGACCTTCTAACGATGATGTTTTCATTCCATTGCCAAATTATAAATTTTTAAGAGTGTTTCCAAAATACTGACCTTCTAATGGTAAAATTTTCATTCATTTTGAAAATTTTGAGTTCCTGAACAGTGATTCCAGAATAGTGAGGTTCATGAATAGTGTCTATCAGTGAGGTTCATGAACAGTGTCTAACGGTGAGGTTCATGAAAAGTGTCTAATGGTGAGGATCATGAACAGTGTCTAACGGGGAGTTTCATGAATAGTGTCTATCCGTGAGGTTCTCGAACATTGTCTAATGGCGAGGTTCATGAACAATGCTATTCCTTTCCCAAATTCTAAGTTGGTGAATAGTGTTTCCAGCTTCCTATAGTTTCACCCCATTAGCATTTTCCTTTGATGTAAAATGCGTTTAAGGCCTCGTTTCAAGGAATCTATGGCCGATTCAGAGGGCATAACTCATATATTAATTATTCCAAAGGCTCGGGATGTTTTTACATGGTTAAACTGTGTGGTTTAATGTGATCCTCTTTTAATGGGAAATCAAGCATATCTTAAACTGCCACTCCATTAAATCTTCTAAAGGGATGAGATATATTCCTCCCAAATTCTTCCATATTGTTATCGTTTATGAGATTATAGAACCATTCATTCTATTCCATAGTTTTTGCGTAATCAGAAATTCCTATTCAGATTGGTTCTGTTCTGTTTTGATTCCACCAAGCTGTATCGATCGATCATCGATATAGGGTATGTTTTATTGTCATTCTTTTTGGGTTCATCTTCTCTTGTTTCTCCATTCCATTATTATAACATGTAATCTCCATGCTTCTAATGGGGGTTTCTTGGGATTTAGTTGGTGTGGTCATACCATGGCATCCTCGGGTGGAAGCTATTGTCACGAGAGGAGGATCGTGACCCATTGGGTGGATAAAGAATGTCAAGAACTGTTTGAGGTAGGGGATTTGTTGCTTCTATTTTCATTTACATGCAAATATATTTTTATAATTTTTTATCCCACTGGACCACAATGGAATTGACATAATAACTATTTGAATTGGATAAATAAATTGATATCGGTCGTATGTTATTTCCCCTTGTTTTATTGATAGTGTGATATCCATGCTTACTTCATTTAGCTGTTCGTTCTTGATGAAAATTGGTAAAGAACGTAAACCAGAATTAATTGATAACTCTTGGATATTGATAAAGAGGCATGTAAATGAAATTGGTTCTTCTTGTTTTAATTTGATGTTAATCAAATTGATGCAGTAAGCATGTTTAATTATTTGTGATATCTTACTGATTAGGTTTCCAAATTTTTCAACCAATGAATAATAAATCTATTAATTCATGATGGATTAAATAAATGATTGTATGATAATTCCTTGAAGGGTTATGAGTTACCATCTTGATTGTTAAAGGTCCAAGAGCACAATTGATGTGATGTTTGTTTTCTGGCAGCTTGTGCTGTGATGTGAACCTGGATGGCTGTTGTGATATGTGGGGGCATATAGACTTTTGGTTGTGGAAACAGATGATGCCTAGAGTGGTGAGATGCATCTTTTTATGCATTATGGTGTTGGACAGGACACCACGAATGATGGAATAGGATGTATGTGATTTTTGGGTTTTTTTATTTCTTATTGGTTGATTATCTGCTTTACTTTTCCCCATTGATCAAGGTAGAAAGTCTTTCTTACCCTTCTTCCAAAAGAGGTGAAGATACCTTAGGTATGCCACATGCTTTCTGTGTTTAGCTTCTCAAGTGAGGATGTGACTATGCTCTTGCTATATGTGAAAAATACTTGAGAGGTATTACATCTACTCACCGTGATGATACCCCTTGTGTTTAGTAGCATAGAATGTTTTTGAAGATTTCCTAGGAATGTGGGAAAGTAATTCTGTATTGAATAATTGAATAAATGGTGTTAAACCATGGGGTTGGAGTCTGGTTGAACATAATGATGAGGTTGTAATTTTAAAGGGACAGTGGACTTTGGGTGTGTTGCTAATGAAATTTAATGTGGAATTGTTCATGGTTAATTAATGTTTAACGAATTAATTAATGCAAAGTGAACCTGGTAAAAAGGGAATGAAATAATGTATTAAAGCTCTATAAAATGGTTTTATGCTTATTCAATAACTAGTCTTAGATGTGGTAGCACAGAGTCCAAGAGATGTTAGATGTATTTGAGTTTAAGACTTGGTTATACCCATAGTGTGGTTGTGAGATATAGTATATTATGTAATTTTTTTATTTTTAAGCTACTCCACCCTTTCAGTAAGGGCAACTGAGACCCTCGAGATTCTGATCCTTGGAGGGTGTTTTCCCCAACATTCTAGTGGGAGGATAAATGGATGACTACTCTCCTTTGGCCCCACTCTCTTCTCTTTGTAGATACTTGTGATCATAGACACAATGGTTAGTTTTCCCCGTATATGTGTGTAGAGGGTTGTAATGGCTTGTGGTTATTCATACATATATATTCTGGATATAGTTTCCTTTGGAATACTATTAGTATATCTTTTATAGGCTATGATTTCTTGAGGATCCTTACTCGGTGTATGGGATGTAATGGCTTTAGGTATAATACCCGATGTATGATAAACGTTATGCAGGCTGTGGTGGATCCTAGAAACTACATGGTTACTTTTCTTATATGGACGTGGTGGTTTTGTTGCATGAGGTTCTTATTGTGGTGCTTTGCCCAGGTGTCTGAGGGAAAGCAATTTTGGAGAGAGATGCTCAGGACATGCGATGTTGGGGAAAAGAAACAAACCAGTGGGGAAGTAGTATTGGGTTTCCCTTGATATTCATTATAATATGATATATTCTTGTATGCGTTACTTGGTGAGAGTAGCCATGGTGAGGTTGGGATCTTAGTATACTAGTTTAGGTGATGAGTTAGTTTCACTTGCTATTCACTGTGATTTAGCATGCTTTATTTACATTTTCATTAGAGGATTCAGGTTGGATCCTACTGAGTATACTGTTATACTCACCCTATATATATATAAACTGTTTTTCAGATCACTAGGAGCGAGTTGGAGATCAGGCTGGTTACTACTAGCATGTGGTTACATGAGCTTTTCGGGCTTGTGGTTGCTGCTGTTTTACTTCCCTTTGGGTTCTTGCGGTTTTTTCCCTGTCAGTTTTAGAGGTTTTTCATGAAATTTCATATGTGTACTTGGGATTCCATTCATCTTACTGGTTGAGTTAGTGTCTATCTTATCTATCTCTTCTTGCATGTGTTCTCTTAGAGGGTAATGTCTCCCATTGGTGTGTTTACTATACCCTTGGTGCTAGTCACCAACCTGGGGCCTACTCGAAGCGGGACTCAGGGGTCATTATCTCCCTTATCACATTTTTGGCCTAGGAGGGGTACACATTTGGGGGGGGGGGGGGTTATGACACATGTGTTTTCAGGAATTTTTTGTGATGCATGAGGTGCATGTGGTAGTTCTCTCCTAGGTGTCTTCAGGTTGGTCTTTTTGGAGAGAGATGTCTTAGGACGTGCACTGTTGGGGAAATTTCGCAAACCAGTGGGGATGTTTTTGTGGGTTACCCTTGATATTCTTTATTATATTAAACATTTTGTATGAGATACTTGGTGAGAGTAGGCATGGTGAGGCTGGGAACTTACTATACCTATTTATTTGATGAGTTAGTTTCACTTATTTTTCACTGTACTTTAGCATGATATCATTACTTTTTCACGAGAGGCACCACAAAGGATCTTACTAATTATACTTTTATACTCAACCTATGTATATATAAACTATTTTTCATGTCACTTGGAGTAGGATGGAGATCAGGCTGGTTACTGATTTCATGGGGTTGTAGGAGCTATATGGACTTTGTGATTGCTGCCATTTTTACTTTATTTTGGTACTTTTTATTATTTATTTTAGTTATAGTAGTTTGGAAATGACATTACATATGAGCACTTGGTATTTCTATTATATTGTAGTCTGATTGGGGGTTTTTTGTTTCCGTATTATCCCTCTCTTTTGCATGTGTTCTCATAGGGGTAATTCCCCCCATTTGTGTGGTTATTATACAATTAGTGATAGTCGCCAACCCTGGGCCTACTGGAGGTGGGACTCGGGGGGTCACTATCTTTCTTCTCAAATTTTTAGCCCATGATAGGTACAACTTGTTGGGAGGGGGTCATGACACATTGGTATCAGAGGTCTGGTTGAGGGAAATGATGATGTTCGATGTTAGGAATATGTGATGTTGCATGGGTTGGTAGGTAAATAATTTTACATAAGTTTAGAAATTCATTTAAACACTGGAGAGAATCTAAGACATTGTCATTTAAAACCCCCTATGATCTAATGCACATAAATTCAAGCTTACAGTGTCTACTGAATGATGTGATACTATTATTAGTGTAGAGACATAGGAAATGATCATGTATCATTCTTCTTGGTGCCTGTACATGAATTGGTATACCTTGGGATAGGTTATCCTAATACGAAAAAAGAAAAAAATTAATTAATTAATGATGAGTCTTCTATATTTTGGGATTATGAGATCTAACTATTTATTAATTTGCAGGTATGGCACTAGGTCGACGTCCTCGTCATCTTCACACATATATTGTCAAGTAGGTTGTGCTAGAAGATCTCAGCTGGGTAGAGGTTGACGATGAAGACACTTGGAGGAGGAAACTCAGAGTGTTTCAGTGCCAGAGTCTATAGATGTATGGGGGATCCATTTAAGATACAGTCACTGAAGATTGGTTGGAGGCGGTTTCGATAGCATTCAGTTCGATCCATGCTCGAAAAGAGAAATAAGTGTCTTTGGTTCTGATGCTGCTATGTGCAGCAATGAGGAATTGGTGGTTCTTATTCCTCAAAGATCACCTAGATTCAGCTATATCAAGGGAGGAGTTATGAGACATATTCGGATTATAGTTTTTTTCTTCAACCGTGAAGGCGTGCAATCACCAGGAGCTTCATACCCTTTGACAGGGGATCTTTAGTGTGCGGAAGTTGGTAATATGTTTCATGAACCTTTTATTATATGCTTCACACCCATTTCCATATGAGGAGGCTAGTGCAAGGAATTTCAAGGTGCCTTTGTATCTAGAGATCTAGTGCCATTTCAACATGTTTATGCTGAAGACATGTCTTCTTGTTCTATAGAGGGTATAGGTCATCATGAGTACATTAGCCTGAACCAGATCGTAATGAGAGGGGATTCACCATGATTCATCACGAAGAAGAGCTATGGTCTAGGGTACCTAGTCTTCTGGGAAGAATTATTTCCATTCGGATGGGGGTAGGTCCAAGCCTTCAACTTCTTGTTACTCCGGGGGTGGCGGCTCTTAGGGGTATGATAAGGGATCACTCGACTATTTTTCATGTGGAGGGAGAGGTCATCAGTAGAGAGATTTACTAGCCTTTTAGGGAGGTCATCGTGCACTAGGTGTTCCACTCCAGGTTCCTCCATTGAGGAAGTCCCAACAAAGGCTACAATAGTAGGATGCACCAAATTTGGAACAACAGAGAGCATATGGGACAGGCAGAGGATAACCCTACGATGCTCCCTATCCTTAGAGAGTAGAGTGTGATCATTGTGGTGGTCATCATTTGGGTCAAAGTGGTCATGGAGGAGGTCGTGGTCAGCTTAATGATTTATCATTGCTCATGCAAGGTGAGCCAAACATCGTTTCTGGTACACTTTTCTTGTTTTCTACTTGGGTATATGCCTTGTTTGATTTACGAGCGATGCACTCTTTCCTATCACCTACCATTGTCCAGGATTTTGGACATGAGGTAGAGAGTAATCCATTTCCCTCGGCATTGACTATTCCAGTTGGAGGTTGAGAAGACTTGTTTGATATACGTAGAGACTGTGAGCTAGTGATGGGGTAGCACTGCTCTTGGGGATATTTCCTATGTTTACAAATACAACCATATGATGTCATCCTGGGCATTTATTGGTTGTATTCTAGGTAGGATATTGTTGATTTATTCAATAGTTAGGTGTTGTTCTTCGATGCTGATGGTGATCTAGTGGTGTTTGTTGTCTAGAGATACCCTTAGATGGGTCGGAGGCATGTTCCATCCTTGTCAACCTTAATAGATGAGCTAATGATGAGTTCTTATGGGGTTCAGTAGTTGGTGTTTCCTAGGGTCTTAGAAGAGTACCCTAATGTTTTTCTAGAAAATGTTGTAGCATAACCCCCTTTACAAGTAATCATGTTTGGGAGCATGCTACATCTAGTACGTCTAAAATCTATATTTATCCATATAGGATGGCCCCTTATGAGTTACAAGAGTTGTGTATACATCTTGATGGTCTGTTACAATGTGTTTTTGTTAGGAAAGGTGTTTCGCTATGGGGTGAACCGGTTTTGTTCGCAAAGAAGGATAATGGAATTTTGCGGTTGTGTATCGATTATCGTCTCTTAAACAACGTGATAGTGAAGAATCATTATCATATTAAACAAATTGATGATTTACTCGATCATATGAATGGTGAAAGATGGTTCTCAAAGATCTAATTGTGGTCATGATATCATCAGATGCATGTGAAGTATGAGGATATCCCAAATACTGTGTTCCATTGTAAATATGGGAATTATGAGTTTTTTGTAATGTTGTTAGGTGTGATGAATGCTCCAGTTGTGTTGATGGGATTGATAAATGTTGTGTTCTTTGAGTTCCTAGATATGTTATTGGTGGTTTTCATCGATGAAATCCTTGTGTACTCTAGGTTTGAGGAGGAGAATACATAGCATCTGCACACTATTTTGGGAGTTCATCATCAAAATAAGCTATTCAGGATGTTTTCAATCTATGAGTTTAGGTCGAAAGAATTTTTTTTCTTAGGGAATGTGGTGTCCCAGATGGAATTACTGTAGATCCATTAATGATAAAAGTAGTTGTGTCCTGGGTAGCCTCCAAGACAGTGGTAGAGGTGCGAAGTTTCCTTTGTCTTGTAGGTTACTATAGGAGGTTCATAGCCAATTTATATCGGGTTGCGACTCTGGTAACTACATTGACCAGGAAGAATGAAGAGTTTGTGTGGAATGATTGATTTAAGGGTATCCTTATAGTATCTATAAAAGAAGATGGTAAGTGCTCTAGTTCTCTATATTCTAGTAGAGGGAGTTCAGTTTGATGTTTTCTACGATGCTTCACATTTGAGTTTATACTATTTTGTTGATATAGCAGAGATCGATTGTTTCTTATGGATCTCAGAAGTTGCATCCCCAAGAATGAAACTATTCCACCCATGATCATGAGTTAGCTGTAGTGGTGTTTTATTTGAAGCATTAGGGACATTACCTAATTGGAGAGAACATTGTGGTATTCACCAATCATATGATCCATAGGTATGTATTACCCCAACGTGACGTGACCTTGCAGTAGTGTTGATGGATGGAAGTATTATAGGAATACGACTTTGGAATATTGTATACACCTAGAATGAGGATTTTTGTAGCTGATGCACTGAGTAGGATGTTGCGTAGCAATGGAGTGTGTGAATCTGGTGATTCTTAGAGTGTGATCGGAGAACTTTTATAATTACATCTCGTTTTGGGAGAAGTTGGAGGAAGAGGTTGTCTTTTTCAGATGACGATACAGTATTATCTGGCGCCACAAGTGGACGAGTACATGTTGGGGGATCTAGAGATGGAGGTTTGGAGAGACTGAGTTTTTTATGGTGAGACCCCTGATTGTAGGTCAGAGGATGAACAACACTGAGTGTGGTATCATGGAATGATTTTTATTCCTTGGTGATGTGTGAGATGGTTCTTAGAGAGTTTCTTAGTTTTCCTTTAGCGGTGTGTCTTGGAATGGAAAAGATGTACTGAGGAATGAGGAGTTAGTTTTGGGTGCTTAGGATGAAGCATGCATTTACAGAGTTTGTGTCTCGATGTTTGGTATACTAGAAGGTGAAGCCCGAGCACCGTGTCCCTGGTGGTTTTCTACAGCCGTTAGATATTCATTACTAGAAGTGGTAGGACATCTCAACGTACTTCCTTATAGGTTTACCATCAGTAGAACATCCTCCACAGATGAGCTGAATTCACGATGTTTTTCATGTGTCATAGAACGATCATTATCGTCATGATTACTCTCACATCATTGATTGAGGAGAGATAGATGTTGATGATGATGCGACCTTCGAGGAGTAGCCTGTGGAGATCCAAAACTACAATGAGAATATGTTGTGAGGGTGTTCTATCCCCTTGGTTCATGTCTAGTGGTGACATGTTGGGATGGTATAGAGTACCTGGGAAGGCGAGTCGAAGATACGTTCTTAGTACCAAGAGTGGTTTGATGTTTAGTTCTTTCCTTTTAATTATGTTCATTTTGTGGTTATTCACATTTCCCATCAATTAGATTCCTTTCTATGTTTCTTTTTGTGGATTTCTATCTTTGAGAGTTATCTCCCCCTGGGAGAGAATGTAGGTGATGGTTATGGTTGTCATGAGGTGTTGAATTTTTCTTTTGATGTGGTTGACTTCCAATGGTTGAGAAATCTGTGAGAGGTATCTCGTAGGGTGGTTGTTTGGACAACCACATTATTTTTCCACTCAAGGTTGGTTTTGGATTCTCGAGCATGTGAATATTTTGAGAGGTATCTGATGTAAGAGCCCAGATCCACATGGATTGACCCTTTTCATTTTTTGAAAGACTGGGGTGATCGGAGAAGGCTCATATGATGTCTAGAAGAGTTTGGTCATAGAATGTTTGAAGCAGAGGGGGTAAACTATGTAACCATGGGGTAAAAAGCGTGACCGGTTCAAGTTCTAGAAAAATAAAACAAAGAACCAAGGTGACATGTTTTTCAGTGGAACCTGACCTCAAGGAAGTACATGATGTGAAGGGGAAGTTCACATCATGTACAGACCTGCCACAATATGTTTTAAAGACATTCCACCTGCTTAGGTATTTCCAACCCAATGTCCAAGGAACCCCTCTATATCATCCCATGTGACCTGCTAGATCCTGCTAGGGAGTTTTAGATATCTCTTCAGCTATGATCGATATTAGTATTCCTTATATGAACCTTCTTCAATCTGAGGTAAGATATTCCATTGTTCTTTTGTTTTCATCGATCCATATTCTCATGTTTCTCATTTCCATGTTATCGAATTTAATATCCATGGTTCTAATAGATTTTATTTTTGGTATTGATGATGTAGTTTTACCACGACATCCTCAGGTGGATGCAGTTTTCATGGAAAGGTGATCGTGATCCACTACTTTGATCTATTCTTAAACAATGAACGCCAGAAACCATTTGATGTAGGAGATTCATTTCTTCTCCATTAAATTATTTACAATCATAGAGTTATCATGATTTAGACCTTGGGATAGTAATGGAATTGATCTAGTTAAATACATGAACCAGATTGAATGAATTGGTTTGATAGCATGTTGTTTCTTTGCACCATGATAATGGTTTTCCTATTTATTTGATAGATTGTGTGATATCTATGATTTGTTGGTTATCATGTTTCTCTTGAAGAAATTGGTAAAGTAAATAAAGCCAGAATTAATTGATAATTAAATAGCTATAGATAAATATGCATGTAAATGAATCTAGTTATTTCTGTTTTAATAAGATGTTAATCAAATTGATGAATATGATCATTCCTATTACATTTGGTTTTTAAACATGAAGCATGTTAGTTATTTCTATATAAATGAATGTCAAATAAATTGTTTTATTACTTTTAGGTAGCTATGATTGCTTGATGTTAGGTTTCCCATAGTTGTAACCTACTAATAATGAATATGTTAATTCATGATTGATTAAAAAATTGGTTGTTAATAAAAGTTAATTCCTGGTAGGGTTTTTTGATAACCTCTTTCTTGTAAAGGCCGTAGAGACTTAAGTTTGGAGGTGTGAGAGATCATTACTTATGAAGGAAGAATGCCTTGATTTTGGCCTAGAGACCAGTTTCTTTGTTGTTTGTTTCCTACTGATTGTGTTGTGGTGTGAGCCTCAGATGGATGAGCCTGGAGGGATGTTGTGGTATGTGGGGCTAGGAGGCTCGTTGTTTGTGGCAGCAGTTGACACATAGAGTGGCGAGATGTAACAATTTAATAATGTTGGTGTCGGGGAGGACACCAAAGATGATGAAACATGTTTTATGTGAATGTTGGATGCTTCCTGAATCTTGTTGGTTTTTAACTTATGTACTTTCCCCACCGCTCGAGGAAGCTTATTTTCTAACCCTCCTTCCAAAAGAGCTAATGATGTATGAGATACACCAAATTCATTCTCTGTTTATCTTAGTTAGGATGGTGGGCATATGCATCTGTTATAGGTAAAAAAGAATCAACAGGTAGTTCCTCTACTCACCGTGTTGAGCCCCTTGTGTTTTTTAGATTACTTTATCTTTTCTATAATGCCTAAAATTATGTGAACTAATATTTCAGTTAATAAATTATTGAATTAATGATGTTGAACCCATGGTTTTGGAGCTATATGGGATGCAATGTAGAGGTTAAAATTCAAAGGAACTGTGGATATTGGTTGAAATGATAATTAAATGTAATTTGGAATTGTTAATGGCTAATTAATGTTTAATGAATTAATTAACGTAAAGTGAAACTGATAAAAAACATGATAATGTAATCTAATGTCTCTCTTTAAATGGTTGTGTGCTTATTTGGATACCTAGTCTTAGATGTGGTAGCTTGGAGTCTGAGATACGTTAGCTGCAGTTGAGTATGAGACTAGGTTTTTCCCATAGTGTGGTTGTGGGATATATTATATCATGTACTTTTTGTGTTTCAGTATGCTACCCCACCCTGTCGGTTAGGGATACTAACACCATGAAGATTTTGAGCCCTGTGAGGTGTTTTTCTCAACATTATTATGGGATTATGGATGGATGACTACCCCCTTTCCCCCCAGTCTCTTCTCTTGGAAGTTACTTGTGAGGGTGGGAACATCATTAGTATCCCCCATATATCTGTACAGAGTAATGTAATGGATTTTGTTTATTTCCACACATATATTCTAGATATAGTTTCTTATTGACTAAAACATGGGTAACGTTTATAGGCTATGATGGATTGAGGATCCTTACTCTATGTATGGGCTGTAATGGCTTGAGGAATAATACCCGACGTATGATACACATTATGGAGGTTCTGGTGGATCCTAGAAACTACATGGTTTAATTTGGTTGGGTGGATGGTGTGGTTAATTTCTTAGGTTTATGTGGGAATGTTTTCTATTGCATGAGGTGCATGTGGTAGTGCTCACCCGAGTGTCTTCAGTTTGGCCATTTTGAAGGGAGATGGATTAGGACGTATGAATTTGGTACAATGTAGAAAAATAACACGGAAGTGGTTGTGGGTTACCCTTGATATACTTTATTATATAATATGCTTGTGTCTTAGATAATTGGTGAGAGTATCCATGGTGAGGCTGGGAACATAGCATACCTATTTAGGTTTCCAGTTAGTTTCACTTTTTGTTCACTGTGTTTTAGCATGCATTCTTTACTTTTTTACAAGAGGCTCCATGGAATATCCTTTTGAGTATACTATTATACTCACCCTATGCATATATAGACTTCATTCAGGTCACATTGAGAAGGTTAGAGATTATTCTAGTTACTAGTAGCTTGGGGTTGTCAGAGTTGTTTAGGCTTTGTGGTTGTTTCTGTTTTGTACGTTCTTTTTTTACTTTTTGTTTTCCTTTCAGTTATAGTAGGTTTCTATTACATTACATATATGGACAAGGGATTTATTTTAAATTGTATTCTGAGTCGGATTTGGTTGGACTCTATCTTATTTCTCTCTATCCCATGTGTTTTCATAGAGGATAAGGCCTCCAATTTATGTGGTTGTTATACCCTTTGTGATAGTTTCCATCCTGGGGCCTACTGGAGGTGAGACTCAGGGGTCACTATCTCCCTTCTCACATTGCCAGCCCATGAATGTTATACCTTATGGGCAGGGGTTTATGACATATTCATCCACTAAATTTCATCTATTATGTGAAATAAATGCATTGATTATTTATTTTTTCATACTATTGCCTTAGAGATGAAATGCATTTTGTTTTTCACCACCACATCCTTAGGTTAATATCATTGGTAGTTTTGAGTAATAAATTTTACTTTATTTAAATTATATATTTATAAAATGATAAATTACCATATACAATCAATCAAACCATTAATTAATAAAATGGGGTCATTAAGCATGTATATATACAGACTACCAACTGCATTCTCTATGAGTATGATTTTTCAACACCACATTTTATTAGAGGTTCAATTAAATTATTTTATGTATATATTTGACATATATTACATGTTAAAGAATCTATAACATTTATACTAAAATTACATAATACAACATTCATACTCATCCAATAATTATGAAACACTTTTCTTTTGGTAAGATTATTTCCTAAAGAGATGTTGTCTTTTTCTTACAGAGACTGATTATGGAATAAGATATGATATTAATGAAATTTAATAATATTATTTTAAAGATGTTTTTATGGTTATATATTTATATTCATAAAATATTCACATATTAATAATATATAATCACCATTAACATAAAAACATCAAAACAATATTATTTCCTTGTTTATCTTAGAGGGTCATAATTAGGAATCTCAGAGGTTGAAACTGCAAAATTATAAATAATCCGGGGAAAAATGTTAGAGTAATCTAGGGAATATTGGAATGATTAAATTTGGTATAAACGATATTGGTTCAATCATACAATTACAAATCATGGGAAAGATAATTTAATGATATAATACCAAATTTTAAAAATAGTTATATTCAACAAATATATTCATAGTGCATAATTATAAATTATCAATATGAAATTGTAATAGAGACTTATAAGGTTAATAAAAGATGATTAATATATATTTGTTTATTTTACATGATGTTATATTTTAACCAAATATTTAAGGAAATATGGTCAGGGATTGTTCTCCCAAACTCGCTTAGTTGATATATATTTTACATTATACAACTAATTACTTTAACATTGTTCATATAAATCAAAATTGGTATGATAATGTGAAATATAATTTTTCAATGGAATTTAAAGATTATTTTCAAGTGTTTATCCCTTCCTGTGTTCCTTTTAAAAGTATATGTTTATCTCTAATCTGGTTCACTATCAAAGGTTTGTGAAATTTTTTCTCAACATTGATGTTAAGAGTTTCATTTTTCAAAACACATCCATTTAAATAAGTTATAATTCCATTCTTATTTGAGTAAAATCACACCTATCAATAATGTTTTTCACTTTTTTGGATCACAATATCTAAAAAACATCAACATAGAAATGAAATATTCTTAAATTTATAACCAAACATTATATATTGAATACCCATATTTTACCGATCAAATATATTTTATATAATATTTCTTTTGAATTTCACACATATACTCAAATACTATAAAGTAAATAACACAACATATTATTTATAATCTCGCTTCCACTAAATAATTTTTATAGATATTAAACATTTTATTATTGATTAGTTTTCTAATAATAAATTTCTTTTGATGTATTGATTAAAATGTTCCAAAAGTCCTATAGTTTATTTTTTTAAAGATCATCTTCATCTACCATGAATTTTAAACATAGTTATTAATCAAATATTTTTAATGATTTAGTATGACTCATTTCAGACCCAACTGAATATCTTTTACATGATTCTATGTGAAATTATCATTTATTCACCTTTTTTCTATGTTACAATCTAAAAACACATTCATGTTTCCAAAAAAGGAAATTTTTATTCTCTTTCTTTAATAACGTGACACTTTTGAAATTTTTTCAAAATAAAATGGATGTTCATATTTTCAACTAAAATTTTCTAATATTTTTAATTGTGTTCGATCTATAAATTGTATTCGTGATCAAGGTAATTCTTAAAATTATACCATCAACTATCTTTATTTCGATTAATTATTATATTATCCTCAAAATAAATTGTATGAACCATAATTACATTTTAATTTCCTAATAATCCTCTTGTATAATCAATATTTATATCCAATTCATATCCATTATAAATTCCCTAAGTTCCATTATATGATATAATGGTATTCACCTAGATTACCAATATTTTTATTGATTTCATAAATTGTTTTCTAAAATATATATCGAATTTATATATGGTATAAATAAAATATTATAAAAAATAATTATTGGTTGGTATTTATTTTGAAAGATTCATATATTTAATGTAGACCCATTTTTTACATGTTATTATCATATCATATTATTGATGAAATAATATTTTATTTCTTATATCAACCACATGAAAAGGATATAAAGAAATTTATATTTCCATATGATTTTATGATATATTGATTGATGCAATGTGTAATTAGTATTTATAATTTTATTTATGAGATAAGTGGGAACCAAATTATATTTCCCTCTAATTTAATGGCTATGGCTTCCATATCGTGAAATATCATTGTACATGGGATGTGATCCCAGACTAATTTGGTAGTGAAAAATTATACTAGAAAATAATGTTTTGTTAACAATTATATGAGACCTAATATTACCTACATAGTTATTAACAATAAAACATATGTTCGATAGCTTCTGATATATTCCATAATTAACAGAAGCAAACAAATAAATCATATTGTTTAAATATCAACATTATAACACATAAATCAATTTGGAAGGAATGAACATTACTAAGGACATTATGAAATACATACTTTTGAATACTCATTTATAATGTATTAATAAATATTCATATAAAAAATAGTATTTTTTTAGTAAAATCATTATATTTTACTTGTGGGAAATCCATTTTATTCATCGAAAAAATATTTTCTTAGAAAAATGGTTTATATTTAATTTTATGTAAAAATAATAAAATCTGTTGGTGGAAAATTTTAACAATTTAATCGATAAAATTAAATTAATATTTGAAATCAAAATATCAATATTTTCCTTAGGATAAATTTATATAATTTGATGAAATGATTTATTTTTCAATGATTAAAGAAAAATACTAGTTTTTATTAAATACAAAAATATGTTTATAAGGGAAAAATATGTTCTGGATATTTTTATATTTCAATTTTTTATTTTTGAATTTATATAATATAATTTTGGGTATTTAATGGGGTTTATTACTGAATTTATTATAGTGACATTTTATAATTTTAAAAAGTCATTTTCACAAAAAAACCAAATTTTTGTTTCATTTGAACGGTTTTATATGAAATTAAATTATTCCACATATGTGTATTGAATTTTAAAAAATGGATACCATTTTTAGAATCATAAAGTCTATACCAAGTAAATATATACCATTTATTGTTGGAAAATATGAATAGTAAACTTAGTAAATTGTATTACCATGGTTTTGGGTAAGTTATATAATTATGTGTAAAAATAATATTTTATGGACTATGATACTGCACTTAATCATGACCCAATTTTATTGGATGGAAAAATTTAGAAATAGATAATCTATGTGTCAATTTTATACCCACTTGGAGTTATTCTATTAAAATTTAATCCCTTAGTGTATTTTATATTAAGATTAGTCAAACATGTCACACAATTGCTTTTAATAAGTATAATATTTTAAATATATGGTTATATAAAAGATTTTTTTGACCATAGAAAATATTTTTAAGGATAAGATATTTATATTCATCATAGGGATATATTTTTAATTTTTTGGACTAAATAATTATCTTAACGATTGCAAAAACATGATGTAGTAACTATTAAAAAATTATAAAAATAAAATAAATGTTTTTAATAATAATAAAATAAATATTATTTGAGATATTCAATGTGATATAAAAATTATATAGAAAAATATGACATGTATAAGATGTAATGAAATATGATTTTTTAAAATTATAGACATATTTTTTGATGATTTCAATGTAATATTAACAAGCATTATCAAATTTGACAATAATGATATTTCATGAATATAATATTATATTATATTAAAAAAAATTATTAAATTATTTCATAAGGAATATAATATTTGATAGATAATTCTATCATGTGTGAATTTTAGCACTATTTGGAATCATTTCTCATTAGACCAGTCTTATTATATTATAATATTTTTAGAAAATATAGAAGATCCCCTCACCTCAATTATAAAAGGGAACCCCTTTATTCAGTTCATTTTGTTACATAGTGTTTTAAAGATCGACCATCCTCTATCAAATTATCCACTCCACATACCTAGACACAATTGAGAGGTGTTTTTATCACTAAATGACCAATTCCATGTTCACTAAGGAATCCTTCAAGCTGGTGATATTCAAGAGGCAACTTCCATAGACCACCTTTCTAAATTTCTTTTCTTTTTCAACCATATCCTCACCTCATTAACTCATTAGGTGATAATAACACCAATAACACTTATATATTATAATATTATATTTTTATTGATATTTATTCAATTCTAAGTTTTTATAATCTATTCCTATTCAATGAAACAAAACTGTTTTCCAAATTAAAGAGATTAACCATCTCAATGGATAATGAGTTTTTGTTTTTCATTACTATATTCAAGGATTTCCATTAAAATATTATTATAGTTTAATCCTTTTTAATAAGTATATTATAACTTATTTAATGTTATGTAACTAATATATATACATGATATAAAATATTTTAACACAAATTTATGTTGTATTGAAAACCCTCGAAAATAAAATAAAAAATTATAATTAACATTTTATTAAATGAATCATCCACATGTTAAAATGAAATATAATATACGGTAATATTTAAATTTTTATGTGTTCATTAATAACAAATAATTTAACTTATTTTTTACTATTAAAAATTGATAAAAATCTATAAATATACACATGTTAACCAAACACAAAACTATTAAAGGAACACTACTGAAATGATGAAATTGATCATTATAAATCATCTAAATGACCATAAATTAGCTTTATAGAATAATAAGGAATAAAATATATGTGTAATATGTTCATAATAATTTAATTAATTAATATAATTTGATTACACTAGAAAATAATTATAGGTGTATAATACCTTCAAATATGAGTTAAGGGTCTCATTAACTAAAATACAACTTTTTTAATGTTATAAATATTTATTTTAAAAATATTTATGATTCAATTCTATGTTTATAAAATTATTTTTTTTGAATTTATTTTTATTTTTATGAATTTTGTAGAATTAAAATTTTATAATTTCTATGAAAAGTTTTTAATGTTGTATCATTTTAATGTTTTGAATAGTAGAATTTGTACTTAAATAATATTTTATACTTTTTTTTACAAAGGCCAGAAATATTATTTTTTAAAAGATATAAATCTTGTGAGGAATTTCAAAATTTCATGATTTATTAATGTTTTCAGGTTACATATACACTATTACATTGATACTTTCAAAAAAAATATTTCTTTATAGGTTGGAAGTATTTTATTTTAATATATGTTATTTTACTCGTAGAAATATTTTATGATTATATTATTCATGTCTTATGATAATGTTATTATTCATAGTTATTATTTATTCCAATGTGTGGTAATATTATAATCTAAATATGGGTTGGTGTGTCATAGCCCTCCAATGAAATGCGTATTTTGGATGTTGTTTGTTTGTTTATTCCAATTGTAAAAATGATTATTATAATTATTATTGTTATGTCAAGAATATCAGTGGGGGTATTTTATAGGATCTATCAGGGGTATATCATAGGTATGTATGAAATTGATTCCACGTGTTATATAAATTATTTAATTTATTTTGATATTTATTTACATAAATCTAATTTTCTCACAATATAAGTTATCAAGTTTATGATTGAATGAGAGTATATGAAAGTCTTTAGGGGTGAAAATTATAAATTTTTTAAATAATTTTTATTAGTTTTTCATGATTGAATGGAAGCCTTTATTATTCCTATTTTCCTTTGATTCATCTTATTAATTGTTTTTATGAAAATATTTTGAAAGAAACATTGATTTAATTTATAAGAAAATTATAATTTATATCCAAAATATTATTTTTGGAATGGAATGTTTTTACAAGTATTCAAGGACGAACTGTTTCATCTATTATTTACCATCCTTTACTATGATATTTGTTCTCAATAACAGATTTTAATGTTTTTCCTAGGGTTTAATGGATATTTGGGATAATTATGAGATCATGTAATTTTTTTTGAAGAATTATCATGGAAAAAAATCAAGTTTTTTTTAAAATAATTTCTATGGAAAATGGAATGTTAATTAAATTATCATTATTTTAATATATTGGTTTTATGTAAGTGTTCTTACAAAATTATTTATCACTATAAACCTGTAAATATCATCAAATGTTGGATAATAATTTCATGACATGAAAATCAATATTATGTGTTGTTTAAGGTTGTATCCTTATAGTGGGTACCAATTATTGTTTCATAATGATTTAGAGGTTATTAGGTAATTTGAGAACAAGTTAAAAGTTATATATTACCACCAAAGTTATCATTGTAGAAATTTTGAAAATTAGTTTAAATAACATTATGAATATTTAAATAACCCGAATAAATATATCTTAGTGTTTTTCCTCATCATAAGATGTTATATGAGGATTTTATTTTTATCCTTATACTAAACATTATTGTTTTAGTAAATGGATGAATATAGAAGTAACAAATGTAATAATGGATCTGAAGGAAATTATGGTAGTTTACTAAATGGGAACCTAAATGAAATTGTATCTACAATTAGATATCTTTTGGTTATTATAATCTAGATATCAAGAATAATTATTAACCACTTGAACCTTTGTTAGTTTCCTAAAGCATAAATTGCGAGATACAAGAATCCTTCTGTAGTTTTTAAGAGTCAATAACTCTTAAGGATAGTATATTCAATGTACTATAAGCCATGAATATAGAAATAATCACCATAGAAATTGTCTTAAATTAAGGGAAGGATGTTTTAATTATGTTATATGATGTAATAAATCAATAATAATCCCTAGAATATTCTAGTATTCATTTGACACCATAATAGCGAAAGTGGTTCTTCTTGAGTCATGAACGAGTTAAACCTTTTAAATGTGGGAATTATTTTAATAAAAAAAATCGATTTCCTTGGAAGAAGGATCGTGAATGGTATTAGAAGGATCATGAACATATTTGTTTATAAATACATAATTCCATTAGAATTAATGATCAGGAAACATCATGTAACAAATAAATGGCATGGATTATTTCTTTTCTCATGTTTTTACATTGTTGAATCATAGTTCATTGTTCATATTTTTTAATGAAATATTAATTAAGGAAAAATGTGTAATAGTGTCTAAGGGATTATAAGTAATATTGAATGATTAATATGTCATATACAAGGGATTCAAGTGTTATGATAGATTTATGTATAATGAAATATTTAATTTATTAATATTCATTTGGTTATGAGAGTACATTGGAAAATATTTGGCCAATATTATTTATATGTAACCCATATGTTTTTCATGAGAAGATTTTATATGAAGAATAATTTTATATTATTTTTTTGGACATTATTTTTATTTTATGGATAACCATTAAGGTCGATATGTTTTTTATTTTTGTGGTAATTATGTGTTTCCCAGAAGAAAGGAAGACTATAAACTTTTTCATTAATTTTTTTTCCTTAATGATGAATATATTAAGATTGTTTTTGTGGATATCTCTCAATATTCCTGGAATATTTTTTGATTATAGTTTTAGAAAAAGAAAACACCTAGGCAGAATGACAACCCATTGTTTCTATAAATTCCAAAATGTGTAAATCCAAAACAGATGGGTTATAATGGTTCATCTCATACCACTGGCCGATGTGAATACCCTGTTAATGTGATAATTTTTAAAATAATTTATGGATGATGAATAAGATAATTTTTGGAATATAGTTTTATGTAATCATAATTAATGGAATTGGAAAATTATTTGTTGATTTAGTCATTAGATTTATTTGAAAAAATGATTTATTTTTTTTCGAAACCCGCTATAATTATTTTAAAAAGAAGACATATAGATTTTACATGAGGAATAAATTATGAATTTTATTTTGGTGGATTATGTTATTTTACTATGGATATATGTTGATTCAAGTTATTTCTAGAATTATTATAATATTTTTCTGTTAATGCTAATTTTAAAATTACATTTTTTTGAAATAAATTACGAGTGATTAATATGATTTGGAAATAAATATTAAATTTATCTTCAAAGTATATGTTATAAAATGATTATAATTTTTTTGTTTGAATCATATTACATAATAATTTTTAGTAATTATGATTATAGTTAAATTTTAAATGATTTATATTGAAATTTGTGTATTAATTTTGAATTTTGTAGTGTACTTTTTTAATGAATTATATTATATAATCCCAACAATTATTGGTCCTGGTAAATGTATAATGATAAGGGGAATATATTGTTTTATTTTTTGTAATTTTTTTATCTTTATAAGTTTATTTTTTTCTTTAATTACGAAAAGGATGGTAAAATCACTTGTTGAATATAATGAGTTTTTAGTGGAAATTATTCTTAAAATGTATGTTAATTTCCATATATTCATTGAATTGTATGAAATGTATGATTGAAATAGGAAAAATTATTTGTCTAACTTTCTTACCTAGAAATCAATGATATTTAATCCAATCACATATTTATTAATTTGTGAGGGATAATTTTTTTATTTCCATGTTCTACATGAAAATCCAACCATATTTTTGAGTAACTTCAAGCTCCCATATACATGTTTTTACATACCACTTATTTTAAAACATGTGGAAACCATTTATGTGTTATCTTAGGAAATCCAAGTATTTCCCTGGTTCTATATTAAAAATAGGGTTTATTAAATCTTTATACGATGTGGGTTTTCTTAAAAGCAATTATGAAATGTCAAAACCCTAATTTTTGATCCAAATATAAAATTTTGAGAAAAAATTATATAAAGTAGGATAATTTAAAATATTTTTTGAAGAAGAAAATTTATGTTTGACATTATACAGTATACAACACATCGATCATAAAAAAACTTTTTTATTCAAATTCGACCATTATAACTTAGCCATTAAATTGAAGGGAATGAAAAATATTAATGAAATTTTGAAATTTAAAATTATCATTCTCATAGATATTATATTTAATTAATTATTTTTTAATATGAATTATTTTTTTAGTAAAGCCATTATATTCATGAAAAACATATTTTCATGAATTTTTTTTATTTTTTTATTTGTTTAAATATAATAGTTATTTATAGAAATTTTATGAAATATATTTGATAAAATGAACTTTATTTTCAAAATAATAATATCAATATTTATATGTGGTGACATTTATATTGTTTTGAAATTATATATATATATATATGAATAGTAAAAAATACTTGTTTCTATTAAGAACATTATTTTATTTAGGAGAAAAAATTATGATTTGGATTTTTTTAATTTTTAATTAGTTATATTTTAATTTAAATAATCTAATTATTTGCTTTTTTATCATTCATTAATTTAATTTAGTATTGAAAAGCCTTGTATTCTAAAAGAGGAAGTTTTCTAAAAAACAGTTATTTAGGTCATTTTTATGATTAATTTTAAGATAAAATCTTCCACTTATGTGTTATAAATTTTTGAAAATGGGTTAAATATTTGGAATGTGTGGTATTATATTATTCAATAGGACCCTTTTATATTTTGACAATATGAATAGTAGACATAGTAATTTTTTTTACCACAACTGTAGGTAAATCAGGTAATTATTTGTAAAAATAATATTATAAGTGCAATGAATTTAAGATAAAACATTTCCAAATTTTATTAAATTTTGTATGTTTCAACAAAAAGCATTCGTAAGTCATATTTTTTTAACTATTTAATCCATCTGGATTACATGAATTTTCAGTTTGTATTTTTTTAAAAGAAAAGTCAAACCTGTCACACTTTATTTTTTAAATTGTGTAATATTTTTAATATGTAGTCAACTAGAAGATATTTTAGACCATAAATAATATTTTGAAATATAAAAAAATTATTTACATCATGGTGTTTTTTCAATTTTTAGGGGTGAAATAATTGCCTTAAATTCATTCACCATGATGATGGATTTACTATTAAATTAATGGAATGGTGAAATCAATGGTATAACAAATATTAAAATAAATATAATTTTATATATTAAATGTGTTCCAAAAATTATAATTCTAAAAATCATGTGCACATGATATAATAAATTTTTTTATTGTACTTGAAACATTTATTTTATGTTTTTAAAATTTAGATTAATGAGTAGAATCAATGTCAATAATAATGATATGTATTGAATACAATATTTTATTAAATGAATAAAAAATCATATAAATTCTAAAACATCACATAGTGGATACTATATGGTCTAAAATTCATTACCTTTTTAATATAAAGGCTATTTCAAATTTTTTGGCTCTAGAAAATACATATTATATGTTAATATTTTGAAGAATTCCTAAAGTTTACCTCACATCAATTATAAAATGGAAAAGCATAATGCACTTCATTTCACCACAATGAGACATATATCATAACCATTGTTTAACAATGTATCTTGTAAAAATACCTATACAAAATCTATATGTTCTGGTCTCATTAGATGAAAAATTACATATTTATTTAGGGATACATAAAGGAGGTGATATTCAAGTGGTAACATCCTTAAACCACATCTCTTAATTTACTTTATTCTTCAACATGCACCACAAAAAAATAACCTATAAAGGAATTATAAATCCAGTATCATGTATATACTATAATTTTATATTTTAAATTTAATATCTTCTGTCCATGATTTTTCTCATATCCTCTTATTTAAAGAAAAGAAACCAATATCAATATTATGGAAATTAACCGTCTTTGTGGATAATTAGATTTCATAATTCATTACCACCTTTAACGATAGTCATAAAACTAATATTATGGTTAAATAATATTTTAGTAATTATATTATAACATATTTAATGATAATTAAATAATATATAGATACTAAATTAAATTAAATTAAACTTAATCATGTTGGTAGAAAAAACCTCTAAAATAAAGAAAATAGTTATCATTAAAATTTTAAGAAATTAATCACCCTGTTCTAAAAAGGAAAAATGATAAATGGGTCCATTTAAAGGTATATATGTGAATGAATAAAATAAAGTTTCACCTCTATATTACTATCATCATTTTAATGGTACATAAATTAATATACACAAGATAAACAATCATAGAACAATGAAATTAATACTCCTTGAATGAAACAATTGGTCATGATAAATCATCTAAATTGCCCAAAATTAAATTTATTAAATTAAAATAAATAATAAATATATAGAATATGTTATTAATTATGTAATTATTGAATAAAATTTGATTACATAGTACATTAAGTGAACGTATATAATAAATTAAAACATGAGGTAAGGGACCATTAACTAAAAAAATCATTCGAGATGGTTTAATAGATTATTTTATAAATAATTAAATTTCATGTCCTAGTTTAAAAAAATATTTTTATGAATAAATTTATATGGAAATTAATGTTTTAAAATGAAAATTTTAAATTTATCTCTTTTTTTTACTTTCAAAAATAAATACATTTTTTTATGTATGGGAATTTGTGCAAAAACTATTTTTTAAGGATTCTATTTAGAAAAGTAAACATGAACGTTTTCAAAACATATTTAGAATGAGAGTATTTTCTAATTTTGATGAATATTTAATTTTATGATTTCTTTTTTAAAATGTTACATGGTTATTTTCCAGGAAAATGGATACCTTTGTGTGTGCATAATATTCTTTTAAAATAGGTTATTTTGAGAATGTATGTTTTTATGATGCATGTATTGTTGTTTTATGATTATTTTATGGTTTATGGGAATTTTTTATTATAATTTGTGGTTCCAATATAAACCATATTTGATTGGGTCCATGTTACCCCTCCACTTAATTTGGTATGTTTTAGGTCTACTATTAGGTTATTTGAAATGTAACTACAATTATTACTCAAGTATTACAATGAGGGTTTTGTCATGTATTATAGTAAGTGTTATCTTAATGTATCCAGAGGGGTTACATCATAAGTAAGAATGAAAATGATACCCCAGGTTACTTATATGATTTATTTTATTCATTATATTTTTATTCATAATTTTTTTTTTCAAAATGTGAGTTATTTGGTTTATGTTCAGATGAATGTATATGTTACTCTTCAAGTTTAAAACTTATAGCTTTGAGAAAAAGTTTTCATGAGTTTTTCATGTTTTCTAAGATGCCTCTAGCCATTTTATATTTCTATTTATACTTCCTATTATATATTTTATCAAATTATTTGAGTTGGAAAGGTTATTTAAAGGGAATAAAAATGTATTTTTTGATTCAAAAGAAAATTTTAACATGGATATTTTTCAAAATTATTCATGGGATAAATGTTTCTTTCCCTCTTTCATGTATATTACTAAGCTACTTTCCAATATAATGTTTTTAAAATGTTATTTAACAAGAATTAATGGATAGTGGGGAAAATTATGAGATCATGGAGAAGATATCATCTAAATGGAATGAACCATTGTGATGTGTATAAGTAATTCACTTAGGTTAGATAAAATAAAATCAAATTGTTCCAAATATTTAATATTTACACATAAATCTGTAAATATGGTCATCTCAATAAATAACTAAGATTTTAGGTATGATTTCTTTTCTCCCCTAACATTGTTTTTGTTTAGGATTGGTATATTGAAAAGGGTGATTGACTATCTATCAATATAGGAGAAAAAAAATGTTCACTTGATTGTTTTGATGTGTTTGAAGAGTTCTCTATATTATGATACATATTATTGAAAATAGTATTAAACAAGAAGGATGAAATGAATTTTAGTGATATTTTTATAATGATGAATATATATGTGGATAAACACTATTGTTACATAAATTTTATCACATTGGCCTTTCCCATATACAAGTATATTTTCCTTACAATTTGGTCACTACTAAGGAACCTATGGCAGTACCATTCAATCATGGTTCTATTTTAGATTCATGGAAGGGGATGAAAAAACTGAGGAAAATACAGTTCATTAATTCATTAATATTAATGGGGCGAAAAGGGTCCCCTAATTTTTATTTATAGTCATCTAGGGGTGATTAAAAAAAATATTTTAGAATATTTAAATTCATTTATTATATTATGAATTTTTTTCAAAGAAAAACATTTTTGGAGACCATTGAACATGAAATGTGTGGCAATAATTTTATTTGAATAAAATATGTCTTAGTGGTGAGTAGGCACTAACATTAGATGATTTATTGATATTATCTTTATTGGTTGTATGTCAGTAGTGTAGATCATTAAAATATAAATATTCTAAATTTTTTTTATAAATAGTTGATATGATTTCTGTAGGGTTCCTTTAGGGATTTACAAATATATATGAACAAATTTCTGATTTGAGATATTGAAGACCCAATTTTTTTGAGAAACCATCACTATGTAATAAAATATTAGTAGTAAAATTAATTGATCTACATCATGTAATTTTTTTTAAGGTTTACATAAACGATAATGTTTATATTCATATTAAAATCCATAATTGGATGATGTAACATAGATTATGTAATAATATTTTATTTTCTTCCTAGAAATAATATCATCACAAATGAATTGGAAAAAAGAAAATGAAGTGATGCATAAGTGTAAACTAGTGGCCTTGAATGGGTTATCTAGGGTCTTCAAAAACAGAAATCATCCTCTCATATATATCGTGTGGATTTTCATAAACCAAAATTCCACAATATTTTCTTAAAAACATTTTCAAGGGTAATGTACATTATAATGGTAATCTATCCTCTTAATATACAATATCATGTGTCTAACATAATATCAACTAAATATTTGTAATAAATAATGGCATAGATAAATGTAAATAGTGTCCTTGAGGTGGGGGAGGGAGAATATACCATTTTAAAATACTATTAAGAATTAAAAACTATATAATATTATTGATATGTTAACATCAATGTGAAACTAATTAAAAATTTTATAATAAAAATGTGAAAATGTAGTGTAGTGGGATTTTGTTTAAAATAAAAATTATCCAAATATATAAGAGATCAAAAAAAATAATTTTATAGCAGATGGTATTACTATGATCCTATATATACACAACAATATTTAATACACATTGATTAAACTGGTGATAAATGTGAAAAATACTAATTTTTTAATTGTGTGATAACCATTTATAAGTCCTTTATTTTTCTTTCCCATAGGAACGATGTATAAAGTAAATAAAAATATATTTTTTGGAGTCACAAGTCAATGTGCCTTCCTTTTGGTCTGAAGGTTCAGAAAACTCACACATTATTTTCGATTGAATTTTTTTTAGTAATTTAATAAATGTAATTGAATAAAGGAAATGATACATCTTTAAAAACAACACATATAAAAATGAGAACAGATTGCTTATGATTATGTATCTTGATTATCATTGATCACATTAGTATTGATGAATAAAATATGGATTCTCCGAAAATATCAAAATAGTTCACTATAGTCATTGGATAATATAATGAACATAATTTTATATCATTCCCAAATTATCTCCTCAAATTTTATTTATTTTTAACATTTACAATTGTGGTGTTATTGCTTAATTATGTTGGTCATTATTTGGAAAATAAATTCAATTATCACATTCAAATGATAAATAATTTTTCATTAAAAGAGTTATATTGATCATGTAGTTGTTTCTTGGAGAAAAAATACATACCACTATGTTCTGAATGTAATATGAACACGAAATTATCATTTTCTAGTGTTATAAAATATCACAATCCAAATCTATAAAAAAAATTATTTATAAATACTCATCATTTCATCATCCAAATATATATATATATATATATATTAATATATTAAAAAAATTAATGAAGATATTCCTATAATGATTTAGTTACTAAAAAAACTAATAAATGGTGAAATAGTGTATCTAAAATTACTTTAATTGGTAATTTTTAATCAATAATAATTAATGAAGTGAGATATTACATTATGTTTATACAATTGATTAAATAATGATACTTTGTTAAAAAACTGTATATTTTAAATTGATCATCCTAATTTAAGATCATATAACATAAAAATAGTTTCATATAAGTCTACCATACTCATCATAACACTCACTATGAGTATTCAGTTTTACCAATTTAGTTCTATTACACAAAATACCCTATATTCTCACAAATACAGATCTATGAAACTATATTTCATTGAAATTTCAAAAAACATGAATCAAGATGAAAAAAATTCATAATTTCTTCATTGATAATTTTTAAATTATATTTTAAATATTAAAATTACTCTCCTAAATATTTTAATTCCAAACTTTCAAAATGTTTATTCTATTGGTAAAACATTTATAGGTCAACACCGAATCATAAAGGTGTAGAAAAATAATCTGCGACTTCATGAATCTGTACTCTGCGTAATGTTAAAAAATTACTTCTAAATGGTGATTTAAAATATACATCAATCTCTATAAGAAACATGAAGGTAATTAAGATGTTTTATTATCTCTACAATTTTAATCTTTATATCAAATAGATGGTAACATTTAAATAGTATATTTTTTTTTACAATTAATATCAAATAATGGTAATGGTAATTCAAAAGATCCCAAGGATGTGTTAAGGTGTTACAAAAGATTCATCATGGTCTTAAAAATACTACATAAAGTTAATATATACGACCAACAGGTTTTATAATTTTAATAAATATTATCATAATGGTATAATGAATCTGAATAATTATTAACAAGTTTCAAGTAAGGGTTAATGCAAATTTCAAAAAGTAAAAATTTATCTTTAATAGATTTATAAAATTTTAAAATTAAACTAACAAAGGTTAAGGTATTCGTCAAAAATAAATAATAATTTTACTAAATCATAATATCATTATATTTATATACATAAAATATAAACATTATAAATATTAATCATTTAAATATTTTTGACTAAATATAAGATAAACATGGAGTAATTTAATAAATAGGACCACACAAATTCATAATAAACTAGAAATATGACTAACACGAAACATTATCAATGTCCTTAACAATATAAATTAACAATATAATTCTTGAAATAAATTTAATAACTGAAATTGTTTTGATATTTAAATAATTTATAAATTATCAATAAGCTATCATTCCAACATTATCACCAACTTTTTTAAATATACCGAAATGTAATGTAAATTTTTTTATCGAGATTTGTGATTTTTGAAAAATGTTTTTAATTGAAATTTTAGAATCATTAATATATATTTCCCATAATTTAAGAAATATTATTTTCAAAATAGAAATATAAATATGAAAATTATTTTTGGATTAATTTTTTTTAAGAAAATAATGAATTATTTTTAACAATGAATTTTTGGGACAACTATTTTCCTAAAAAGAGATTTATTTTTATGGAGGAGTCAAAAACATTATACAAATGAATATAATTAATATTCTCCAAATATAACATTGATTATCCATCATTTCATGTTACTACATTATGTGATAAAATATCAAAAAATGAAGATGTTTAGTAAATATAACATTTAATAAAATTTAAATTATATAATATTCTATAATAATGTATCCTTTATTACCATGATATATTAAAATGAATTCAAATGTGTTTATCTATTTTACAGGAGATCTGTAATGGATTTTTAAAAATTATTTAACACTATAACTAATAGAGTATACAAAACTATTATAAAAGTAAATATTATAATAATAAAAAATCTACGTTTTCCATATTCATTAATCACAAAAACTAGTTTTAGATACATTCTTTGCCTCATCTATATAAGAAGAAACAAATACTTATTTCATTTAGCTCAATGAAATTATTTTCAATCATTGTAAATGAAAAATACCTGACGGGATTTTCTAGTCAATATGAAAATTTCATTAATCATAATAAGAAAATGTGATGAGACAAATTTTTTTATTACATAAAAATAAACCATAATTAATAGGCCGTTTTATATAAATATTATTATTATTTTTACATAATTTATGATATTTTATCTTGAATTTTACTTGAATAATAAACATATAAAAACTAAAATTATAACATACTATATTGATTATATCAAATAATGTGAACTAAAAATCATGATTATCTAATGTTTAATAGAGATGCATTTTTCAGATATATCTGATACAACAAATAATTAAGAATCACATGTTATATTAATATTTTAAAGAGAATTCAGAAAAAATACATTAACATATTGTATAGAATATTTAGTGTTCCATATAAATATGAAATATATTTATTAAGATATTTAATGGCCTAATATCTATTTAAACTCTACCTTTAATCACTTATAAAATTATATATTCATCAAGATATAAATATAATTTCTTTTAACATCATTAGAAGATCATAAAAAGTTATCTAAAAATATTTTCAAAAATCAAAATAACGTTAATAAATTTTACACAATTCATGTTATGCGAAAAAATTAGATAAAAAATAATTTTTAATAAAAAAAAGTTATACTTTTATACTAATGTATATGTGATTTCATAAGGTTCAAATATGATTATTAAAATTTAAACACATTTTTTGAAATGGTCCAAATTTCAAAATTTCACTGTTGATTAACATTTTCTTCTTAATAAATACTACCATTCAAAAACAATGTCATAAAATCAATCTGAAATATTTGTAAAATTTTTAATGAATAAAATGGATATCATATTCCAATATTTTTTCTACTATAAAAACATTTGAAAAAGATACATAAAAATTAATTTTATCTTCCTATGATTAAAATTATTTAACTATACTATATTTATTTCAAAAATTTTAGGTCCAAATTCATCAATATTACTTATAAAAATGAATTTATTTCAAATTACTTGTTTATTATTTGAAATTAGACAAAATTTAGGACATTATTTATATATTTTTGTTTAATATTTTCCAAAAAATAACCTCGTTTATGACATTAAAAGCATTATTAACATTTATAGAACATGATATTCCATTAATTGATGATTAGTAGAAAAATAAAATCATTTTTTATATTTGAAAAATTGATTCACCATTTTGAATTACTTTTTCAGAAAGATGATATTTTTTAATAATGTACTTTTTACTAATTTCTTACAAAAGTATTTCTCCCATATACAAATTCAACCTCAATAATTTTAATTTTTATAAAATATTGTTAAATTCAATAATATTTTATCATCATTTTTATGTGAAATATAATTATCATAAAAATTTAATAATCATTAACTATAGTAATTAATCAACCAGTAAGGTCCACTTATGAAAAATTATATAGGATCTATTAGAATTATTGTGTCAAACAAATGTTTAATCATTAAAATTAGTGTAATAATTATTATGTTTAAAATTTGTTTTTATAATAAAATCTCCAGACCTAAACATACGCTTATATCCATATATTATGTTTAACTCTTATAAAATTTTAATATGGGGATGTATTTTGAGTTAGAATAATTAAAAATCCATTAAAAATGGAATTCTTAATGAAAATATTCATCTAAAATATATTTTGGAAAATTCAATTCATTATGTAATGTCTTAGTTATTTCTTGGATTTATCTATTCATTTTTTCAACAATTTCTTTGTGGTGTTATACCATCAAAAAATGCCTTTCATATCCACTGTGTTGAATTTTTAAAGTTTTATATTAACAAATTCATCACTAATATCACTGTAGATATATACAAGAAGATAAACTTTAAAATTGCAATGTAATTTTTAAAAAATACTAATTCTTGAAATATATTATTTTTTATGTACCATAAAATGAATAGGATTTAATCAATTGAAATCATACACACTGAAAAAAAACTATCTTATTTCCCTAAGAACTAATAGTTTAATTATTCAAAAATATATCAAGATAAGAAAACTCAACACGTAAAATAGATCTAATATAGTTTCTTTATTTAATTTTTTTATATTGATAACTATTGATACATGAATCATAAGAAAAATTACTTACATACGTTTAATTATGGTAAATCTAAAATATTTCCACACATTGATAGTTTATATAGTATCTATAGATTAGAACATTAAAGTAATCTGTTACAAACAATTTCATTTTATCTATATAACATATAATAAATTCAATATTTTTATTGATTTTAGATAAGGAAATATAATATATATTATTATATTATTATTTTCTAAAAAATAAGTCAATTTTAAAAAATGTGGAAACATAATATTCAAATTATACATTTATTCCATTATATAATAGTTTGGATACATAGAGTAGATATTTTTTAAATGTTTCTATATATAATAAATGTTAAATAATAGTAATTTTTAAAATCCATTTGTCACTACAACTTTTATTATAACCATTTTCATTATTTATAAAAGTGACACAGTCTCCACCTTATGAATTAAAATATAAATGGTTACAATTACAAAAAATGGTGTATCAAGGTCAACTATTTTTTGTATACCATGAATCATTGATACATGTGCATTATATTTATACAATCACCTAGGTAAAACATTGTTTTGGTACCCATGAAATCATGAATCCAATAACATAATTAATTGTACATTTAGGTTCCAAAAAATTCAGGGAACATTTATCTATAAGATATTATAAAGATAAATTATTAGATATAAAATTATCTTGTATGATGATGTCCATTATTTAGTCTTAAGGAACCTAAAGTTGAATATTTCACATGAAAACTGCAATATGAACATGTCACACTACAATATTATCAAATATAATATTTTTATAAATAACATTTTGTTCATTCTAGGACATGTAATGATATAACATAATCCGTTTCTAGATACTAATGTTTCATCATATTTATCATTTTATAATAATTTCGTTGTCCTTGAATAACAATGAATAGATTCTTTTATAAACTGTATTTTTTTTTATTTTAGCATTTCATTTTTTCCTAAATGTCTTCTAAATATTACAAAGAATAACATTTTAATAAGAATACATGTTTATAGACACTCAACTTATTAAATGTTATTTGTATTTCATTTTTATTTTATTTTCATCATCTAATACTATGTAAAAAATAATTTATATATCTTAATGTTTTTAGTAATCAAATTTTTAATCACGGATTATTCATATTTTTGTTTTATTAATGGAGAATAAAAAATATTGTAATCATGATAACTAATTGTAAAAATTATTCAAATTTTCTATTTATTCTTTATGTTTATTATTTTTGTTAATATATTTTCTATTATATATATTATGTATTTAAAGTTATCAATAGATATCAATCCATCATTCTTTAAATTTTTATCATTTTTGAAATTATATTAACATCAAAATTTCACAATTTTTACAACCATTAGAATGATAATTTCAATTTTAATTAGTTTAATTTAATTCTTCTATAATAGAATAAAAAAATATTAAAAGGTTTTTGTATGTGAGAAAAATATTATTTGAGTACCTCATAACACTATGCAAGTATTACATGGTTCATATTAACTTGTTCACATTCCAAATATCTACTTAAATAATAATATTTAATATATATCAAAATTCTATTCAATTATTACTACTTCAATTTTCCAATTTTATTATATTATAACTTTTTTTTTGAAAAAACGTAACTTTTATGTCTGTTATTTGTTCTCTCAAAACAGGTTTGATATGAAAAATGATTATTCTTAATAGAATTACAATTTTTATGTCCTTATTATTTATGTTGGACTATATCATGTATCAATTATTTACCATACTGTTGTTAATTATTTTAATCAAATTTTGTTTATAATTATTTCTTCCATAAAAAATTGATTTATAATTTGTTATAAGAATAATATATATATTATATTTCACATTAACATATTTAATGAATTAAATTTCATCATTTTCAATATTCATTCTCTAAAGATCAAAATAATAAAAATTATTAAATCATCTAATTTATACTATTCAAATTTATGATACTTAATTATTTAAAATTTAATATCTTCCCAATTATTATGTATTGATATCGTCACCATTTCAATAATAGAATATTTATACAAACCATTTCCTTTTGAATTAACAAAAATTTTGATACATGTAAATTGGTGGAATATATGTTTGATAGATTCTAATTATACAGTTTTAATTTTATATTACTCCATATTTATAATCATATATTTTTTATTTTATGATTATAAATTTATTATACTAAGACATATATTATTCTCTGTATATCTTGATTTCTCTCATTGTTATAAATATATAAAAAAACACTTCGAATAAAAGAAAAATATAATATACATATTATTACTATTTTTAATTTAAATCTTATTTTACAACATATTACCACCAGTAGAATCTATACTAGAGTCTTATAGTTTGTATAATGTCACTTAGATTATATAATAATCATTATTTGAATAATTTAGATATGATTCAACTACAACATCCCAATACCCATGATCATTTCCATCAATCAATATAAGTGTTTTTGATTCCAATCGACTTTTATGTTCAATAAATAGATATTAAAATATATATCTTATGTAGAATATTAGGTTAATAATATTTTGAATAACATTATATAGATGAGGGAAAAAATATCCGTTGGGGATAGGAATAATTTATGATTTTAAATTTTCCCCAATTTAGATGAAAAATTCATTCTATGGGGGAGGTAGTGAAAAATAAATTCCAATTACTTTAATGAATTTAAAACTAATATAAAATTAATGTAAATTAAAAAAAATTGATACTAAAAAAAAATTCTCAACATAAATATGGAATTTAAAATATTGTTGTATAGTGTAGAAAAAATATAAGCAAGAAAATAAAATGTATAAAAATAGGAATTTTATAGTAGTTCATACCACCTTGATACTATTTCTACTCTTCACTCTTCTCTCTTTGGTGAGGATAAAGTCACTATCTGGGTATAAAGATAACATTTCAAAAGTGTAATAATATTTAATATGACCTTAATTTTTCATACCTATAGGAACATTCTAGATTAAAATAATAACTATATTTTTATAAAAATAAAAAAAAAACTTTTATTTATAAGTTATAACCATCTCAGAATTAATTTTAAAATGCTATATATTAAAACAATAATATAATAAAAAAATAAATAATTATACAAAAATATATTTAAAATAAAAAACTGAGATTATAATATTGATAATGATGAATCTCAATGATATAAGATCACATCAATAGAAATAGAAAAATTGTTGAGGTACCACTTTGATATCATTAATGCAATGTATCCATAAGATAAAATTTTATGAAAAATGATCTATCATTATATATTTATATTTGTTGTAAAATCTATAATGAAATCATGAATTATTTTGATTCTCTCATCGAATGACATTGGTAAATCTTTTAACAAAGTTCCATGAACATATTTCAATGTTATGTTACCTTTATTTATACCAAATATCCATTAATCATGTGGGTTTTTATTTTATTAAAACAAATATATCCATGGTTATAAAATAACATGAATAATAATTTATTATTTACATGAATTTTTAAATATCAAAATCATATTGAAATCCTTTGATTTTTAAGAAAATATTATAAAATTATGATTCAATGGCTATTAAAGAGTTCATAAATTTATATTATTCTCATAATAATTTATAGAGGGGCCTTGTAATTTCTCATGGGAATTTCTCTAACTAAAATAACCTATGGAATATATTTGCGAAATCCATCCAATATATATATATATATATATATATTTGAAACAAATAATGTCATTCCAAGATTCATTATACATACTATGATGACTGTTTCAATAAAACGTTTCTATACCTTTTCCCTCCCAAAAACAAAACATTATTGTTCTCAAAACACTCATTTTTGGTTGGTTGTTTTATATAAGACGTAATAGATAAAAAATAGTTAGATGTATGAGGTGGGAAATTTAATTTATATAGTCATCATAGATATAATATAATCATTCTAAATATTTCAGGATGGTACTCATTACACTATATAATCTACATGATGTTAATCATAATGTTTTGTATAGTCTGTAAAGGTAATTTTTATACATAAAATATGGCCAAAATCACATTCAATAAGCTGCATAAATGTATTATTTATTTATGTAACGACAATTTTATAGATCTATAAGATATATAAAGGTATTAAATATGTTATATAAATTTGTTAAATCAATTCTATACGATGGGTAATGGTAAAATTTATCTAGGTAAATATATACTGCTTTCAAATAATTATAAAAAGTTTTCTTATAACTGTCAATGAATATTTCGTAAATGTTAAAATAAATTTAAACAGTGTTATGTAATTTTAAAATGGTATTACATAAGGGTAGAGTGTACTCGATTAAATTTAAAATAATATAATTGAATCCTAAAAATAGAAGATTCACTTAATTAAAAAATAGAAACATTAAACATTGAAATATTAGAGATTACATATAAGATGAATTGAGGTATAGAATTTAAAAAAAATAAAAAATGATAAATAATATTAAATTTCACCATTCTCAAGCATTAAAAACATCCTTATTTTTTACATTAAAACATTATCTATAGAAGTTTCAACTATATAATCATTAGTCCCCACTTTATAAATAATATTTATCACTACGTAATATACAGAATGCATTTGTGTAAAAATATGAACATAAAGAAAACTATTTAAATATTCTTAATGAAATTATATTGTCATGAAATCTTATTATAAATATGAAATTATACTCTCTGAATCATTGAAACATTTTCATGGATAAAATATCCAAAAATATGTTTTATACTAGAGATGAAGTATAGAGATTCTGATATTCAAATTAGGAAATGTGAAAATCAAAATGAGAGTGTTTATATATTTATTTCATGCATTGGAAATTTTATTTTCTATGATATGTCATTCTAATAAATAACTTTATAAGATAAAGTATGTATTCTGAATTTTTCTATACATTGTAAAAATATTTTTATTCAAGATGATTGAGAGAGAGAAAATTGATATTAAAATGTGCATTCAACATTTAAGTCTATACTAGAAATCAATATATCTCTCACATAGTGATGACTGAATAAATCCATGGATCAAAATGATGGATGATTTTTTTAATTCCAATGCAAATTTTTACCTATGGGTTTATTTGGATAATGAGGATGATTATTAGTTAAAAAACCATCTAGAAGTTTCTAAAAGAAAGATGTTAAAATAAGAGAGGTGAAAAATATATTGAAATGTAATTTTAGAGATATATTATAATTATGAAAGGGAACTATGTTTGTGGGAAATGAAATAAAATAATTTTAGGGAAAAAAATATAGAAAATTAATGAGAAGGTGAAGATAGATTACGGGAGACACCAAAGTACAAGACATTTAGGTAAATTGATAGTAATAAAAATATTGATTTTAATGATTTTATATATTATAATATAGATAATATTAATTATATTGATTTATATATAAAATTAAATTGTCTGGGAGAGGTTAATTGTGGTCTAGAACCTATATATTATACCATGTTTGAGGAAATGAAGAGAAATCAATGGAGAGGAATAAAAAATATGTCTACATATTTCATTGACTTTTGATCATATGGTTATCAAAGAGAGTGTATGTATTAGATCGTGTGATAATAATTTTTTATTAGAATAATAAGAAGAGTAATTAATATTTAACTAAATTCGAATTATTATCTATTACTTTGATAATTGGTCTTGAGAGTTTTAGTGATTAATGAGATTCTATATTTGAAAAGATAACATGGGTTTGTTTTGATTTCAGAAAGCTAGCAGAGTTAGTGTTATATATGAGATAAGAATATGATCCTAAAAATTGGAATAGATTAGTGTAATACATACAATTATATTCAAAAACATGAAGATATTTCTATGAGAGGAAAGATATTTATTTTTGGATATATTGAAATCCTTTTACTGATCATTGATATACCTCTACAAAAGATGGAATGAAACAATTGTAAATAAATTGTTGGAATATGTGGAACCTATCTGAATCAAGGTATACAATAGGTTTTTATTAAAAGCTGTAAATTATTATTTTTTCATTATATAATTCTATTTTATTATTTTTTATGGTTTAACCAACACATAGGGTGTTTTGGAAATATCATGAACAAAAAAAGAAACATGAAAGGAATAAAAAATCCAGTAAGATAATTGATTATTTTTATGACTAAATGGTATTCACATGATTTTAATAATGAAAAAAATTTAGAAATGTAAGAGATAAATCTTTGATGAATTAAATATTTATGAAATAGAAACAATATAATATGTGATCAAGGGTTTAGGGGAATATTTGAATTGATGCCATTATAATTTTATTCTTTCACTCTCACAAATTAAAATAATTTTTGAAAATAATTTAGAAAATGATTTTTTGAACTGAAACAAATGGAATTGGCTCCCTACATAGTAATATAATTATTTTTTGGTTTTTTGTCAATATAATGAGTTATAATGTTTACTAACCCCACCAAAATAACAATAACATATTATTTTGGAATGAAATTAAAAATGGTCAAAATATGCTTGATGATACATTTCTATAAATTTATTTCTATAATAAATTGAAATATATATGAAATATCACCACTAAATTAGTGTTTGAGTTTATGAAGATGAATTTCAGTAATTTAACTTAAAATGAGATACAACCCATGAGAAATAATTAAATAATAATGATTTGTTGAATGGATTAAATCAAATCCTATTTACCCCAATAGATTTGTTTTTCTAAAAATCATGTTCCATATATCAGGATAAGATAATGAGTTCAGAACCAAAAATTAGGAAATTGAATTATATAAAAGTATAAGAGGATTATTATCTATTATAGAGTTTCTACTTCTCTTCTGGAGGGATTATGTAATATATTGGTTTCAACTAACATTCCTTTCATATCAACAAGTAGATGGTCCTTTTATTTCACAAATATAGATACCATTTAGTACCCATGTCTTCCTTAGGTTGATTTTTTGTCATTCTAAATCTCACTATTTAGAACATCATATGTATATCCATGTTGACTGGCTGGTGACCACATAGACATATGTTACTATTTATTATCTTATTTTTATGCCTTTAGTGGAACTACTATCTGACTGGGAAGATATCTATAGATATCCCAATGCATGTGGTCCTAATTAATCTTTAATCAAATCATCCCTACGATGTTTTCATTATAACTAGTAGTGGATCCTATTGGATTGGATTCAAACCCCTAAAATGGATTCATCAGAATATTATGATGATATCCCTAGAACCTATATCAATTCATATAGGGATTTCGAAATAGTAACATTGATTTTAATCCCCTCCTGATAGAATAAATCATATTGACATTTAAATATTTCATTGTCTAAATATTTAGATATGTTACAACAATCTATTTTTCATTATGTACGTTGATATAGGCTATTTTTCACTAGGGTTAACCCACTATATATATAATGTTTACCATTACATATCCATTCACAGGCTGAATCATTCTCTAAATATGTCAAATATGAAATTGATATTGTTTGTAGAATTGCAGTTATACCATTATATAGCTCATTAGTAATATTTTTGTAACTCTAATGATGAACCTTCTACCATTCCATTGCTACAAAAGTGATAAAGCCGCATTACACTAGAAATGCAATGAAAAATGCATAGAAATCGTGCCTTGTAATAATTCCCACACATAATTTCTAAAGAAACAACAATATAGTTATTAATAATAGTAGACATATACTTATTTAGGATTTCTAATTAAAGGATTCCCTTTATTAAAAAATATTGACAGACTGAATGGCCCGAAGTCCATATTTTTTTATTTTATTATAGATAATCCCCCTTTTAAGGGTTGAAGGGGAACCCGTACATGACCAGTAGGCCCAAGGCACAAGGCTTGATATGACCTGCAATACGTGACCTGAAGGCCCAGAGGCTTACCATGCCCATTACATGACCCATAGGCCTATCCCACTAGAACTGCCCCTCTCCAGCGTCTTGCAACATTGATCACCTTAGCTCCCCACCTTGCATTGCTTATCAGCCAACATTGTCCCATAGAAAGCTATACAGTTCCTGGTCCCGATGGCAGCTGTCATACCATATCATTCTTCCAATCTGGTTATCTCTGCATCTGGTGGCTGGTACTTCTGTTTCTATGATCCACTTCTGGGGCCAGTTCTATATGAACTGGGCTACTCCATGGTCTATGTGACCCAAAGGCCCTGTGGTCCAAATGCCTTTGATCCTCTTTTGGGGCCTATTCTGTGTGAACGATATGTGATCATAACTATTAACCTTTATGAAACAAAAAATTCAATACAAAATTTACATTTCATGATAATTCATAATTTAAAATAATTAAATAAACTTTAATAAATTCTAAAATAAAAAATAATACACATTTCAAATTAAAATTGATAACATAATTTTAGAAAATATTTCTTAAAATAAATGGATGGAATTAAATATTTTTTTCTAAAACCCAAAATCATGAGAAGATCATGAACATAATATTTTCAGTAGTTATTTACTAAAATATAATAATTTAATTTCCATGCGATATAATATTTTTAATGATAGTACCACATTATCAAATTAGCATAAAAAACATCATTCTCAAAACAATATTAGGGGAAATATAAATTTTTACCCAAAATAACACTAATTCAAAATATTATTAGTCAATGAAATTTTTTTCATTATAACCATTAAAATATAATTGAAATAGTTTCTTCTAAAATTTATCCAAATGGCCACATCAAAATCCCACAAACAACAATTATTTTTATTCCTCAGATAATCAACTGATGAATTTTAATGAATGAGAATTAATACATGAAATAAAAGATATTTATATCTAATAGGATGAGATTTGGGAATGTTTTTCTCATTTAGAATGTTTTAAAATGTAATAGATGATTTATCTCTCAAAATAATTATGGGTTGGTGAAATGTTGGTTTAATTTTTTTAAAATGTTATTGCTTTTAAAAATTTTGAATGTATATAACCAAAAATATATGGGAATTTAATTTTCACTATAAATATCTTCACTTCTCCATGGTGAAAAAATAATAAAACTATTGAATATAATGTTAATATATGATAATTTTTTATGAGTTTAATAATAAAAAATAATTTTAATTATCTCATATGGCGGTTTTTTCTTTAAGAATAAAATATTAAAAACGATTGATCTTTTATTTCGTAAATTAATGAAATTAAAATATTATGAGACTTAAATAAAATGAAAAATTTACACCCAATTATTATTACATAATTTAGTCTCAATATTAGAAAAAAAGTTATTTTTTTTATAATTAAATGGAAATTTTGTTAAAATATAGATCGTGTGGTAAAATAAATAATATTAACCATTATATGAGGATTAAAGTCCCCACATCTATAAAAAATGAAAATCACTAATATAGAAAATTGAAGGATGACATCAATAAATATATATATAATTTTATGGGACATAATGAGTTTTCAACAATAAATATTTCAATATATAAATTTTCGCATAGCATACTATTAAAATCAAACATTGTCTATAATGTTAATGCTTACGGTTGAAAGACATTTTTTAAAACAATGGACAACAATATTTATAAATTCATTCTGAATAAAATAATGTTTAAGGTAAAAATTATTTAAAAATATTTTTCTCTATAATATTCAGTTCTTTTAGAAAAGAATTAAATAATATACTAGATTTTTACTAATTCCAATATCTCATTGATTTTTTGATATTCTGGAAAAAAATAGATGGTTTATCAATGATTATATAAATTAGTTGTTGTTTTTCAAATGTAAATATATTTTATAATTATTCCAACAAAACATTCTTATTTTTTTAAATATTTTAATTTTATTTGAAATAAAATATTATAAGATAATAATAACACAATGAAATTATGAACTTGTTAAATTTCAAAAATAATAAAATTATTATATATGTGCCCCCCACATTCACGAGGTCATGGGAAGAAATTAATTTTTTTTTAAAAAATAGAATAAATTAAGATAAGCTAAATAGAGGGATTCAATATTTTAACAATTATATACTAAAAAAACATGAATACATAAAATCATCAGCTATCCTAATTATGGACGCATTTCTCTTTAAAAACCCAATGGCACATTACCTCTTTTCCCAAGTGAGTTCCCTCAAGTCAGCATGATTTATTGTCATATAAGTTGAAATATATTAACATATAATGATAAAAATTAATGTTTATAAAAATGAAAATGGTATTTTTTCATTCAAGAATGTCCTAATTATAATATTATAGAAAACATCCATTTTACATAAGAAGAAGAGATATTGTGCTAATCATTTCTTAATACAATAGTTTTATTCATTTAAATAAGAGGTTTAATGCTATAGTTATA
The DNA here is from genome assembly GCA_963277665.1 of Viscum album. Taxonomy (NCBI): domain Eukaryota; kingdom Viridiplantae; phylum Streptophyta; class Magnoliopsida; order Santalales; family Viscaceae; genus Viscum; species Viscum album. The sequence continues at coordinate 812,306,617 of OY728120.1, forward strand.
TCCAATAGAATAAGGATACAATAATAAGTAGACAATAACTATATTTTATTTATAACCACATTAAATGAAAATATTTACGAATTACCATGGGTAAATACACATGATGAATTTTTTATTTACTCAGGTAGACTCAGTTGAAGATAAATTTTAATGGATAATGATTAATGAGAATAACATGGAATAACCACTAAAATTATTTATAACATGTTTCCATATAACTATTAATGGAAAATTTTCTTCTCATACCTACATCATATCTCAATTAACCAAGACTCTCGTGGTAGTGAATGGTTTCAATAAATTTTATTTCTATTTCAAAAGAAAAATAATAAGTATTTAATAAAAAACAAATACTATATATACAATTATAAAATTCATATTTTTATTGATCGAATAATGAAATTATTTTTTCCTGTTTTTGAAAATCTTTTATTTTTTACACAATTCACTGTATATTTTCACTAACTCACTCAACGCTAGTAACCTTCTTCCAAAAAAAGATTTTAAGCAAAATTTCATTGTCTTAACTATCCAAAAATACATTATATGAATTTATATGGGAAAATTATAAGATTTACCATGTAGGAAATTATATGTAGATATCCCTATATGAGTTTTAAGTGAGGTCATGTAAGACCATAAGGCTTTAACTACAATTAGTGTTCAGTTTATCCTTAATCTGAAAACTATTTTCTCAAAAATTTTATATATGATATATACCAAAGATTACAACATCCCCAATTGATTAAGGACTCTATGTATCTGAACTCCTATGAAGACATGAATATAATTTCTTCATGGCCTTAAAATAGAAATTATATTAGTAGATTCCATTGTCAAGTATGATGGCCTTGGTCAATTTGTTTGGGAAAATGTTCTTTTTATTGAATTTAAAAACATTATAAATTCATGAATTTTGAAGTGTGAAGGCCTTAACACGCTTTGAACCATATTCTATAGTCACTGATATATAGTACATATAATAAGAATATAATAATGTACTAAAAAAAATCTAGTCATCATAGATATCACATCTTCACATCTACGATTCATATTTTATGATGAATATTTGCAACAAAAATTTCCTAATCATTCAAATTAATCAGAACCCACTAACATGATCCTAGATTAAATGAAAGTTTTATAAAGAGAAATAATTTTTGAATCATGTTATTTTTATTTATCTCCCTATTGGTTTCATATCTAAGGTGAATAGGGAAAACACTCTTATATGGGTATAATCTCTATCTCTAGAATACATCCCCATAGAATAAAATTAGAACATATATTAATAGTTGTATAATGATTGAAAAAATAGAATTTAGTTCAGAAATTAATTTCCTTTATAAATTATGTTTATTATACTTTGAAACCACTTCCTTAATAAAGTAATTAGAACAATATATAAAACAATCCATTTTATACATAGAAAATAAAAATGGTTTGTCATTTTTAAGGGGGAAATATCACAATTGGCCCATCAAATTTTTTATTTAGAAGCCGACAATCGTTTAAAACCACTAAATATTTAGTTTCACTCTTATTTATAATGTTTAAATTAAATTATTATAACAAAAGTATCATTTCTTCTAGTCATTATTATCAATTGTTATCCTGAAACATGAAAACTAGTAGAACATGGTATGTATAAATAATAACAATAAATAAAATTATATACTACCTAAATATATCTATAGATAACATATTAATTGACAACTTATTCTCATTAGTGGTGTAATTTTATTGAGGAAATTCAGGTAACTGACTTCCATAACCCTCTACAAATTTCCATTTTTCTTTCTGTTCCACAAGAATAGCCCCAAAATCAATTTTAATAATATCTCAAATTTATTAAAAATGTTTATTCTATTCTTGGTTTGTGATGCCTTCTGATATGATTGGGTTATTTAAAAAAAAATGAATGTATTCCATCTTTTTTTCTAAAGAAATGGAAAATTATGTATATTTAGGGTTAGAAGGGGTCTAGTTATCATTTTTAAATTCATTATAAATCACCAATATAAACAATAATTTCTATGATAAATGATAATCCCTATAACCCTTTCTAGAGTTTTATGCTTTAAAATCAATCCAATTTTTTCATTTCCAACATCTATTCCCCATATGTGGAACTTTATCATTAATCATTATTCCCTCATTTATTATGGATTGAAATTATTCTAATATCGAACTTGGTTGCCCTCTTAAAATATTTACAAATCCAATAAAATATATTTTAAGAAGCTGTAAAATGTATATTTCACTATAGAAAATTATAAAATGAACATATTTATCATTCTCTCAAATATGGTAGAAAAATAAAAATTATGCACAAAAAGGTCCTCAAAGAACCACAAAAACAAAAGGGTTTTCAGAATAAAGGAAATATCCTAAAGGGTCATGAAAAAGTTGTTTTATTATTACATTATTGGGACATAAAAAATAGTTGTAACTGTATTAACCATCCCAAAATGGAAAAAATTCATTCCATGATACCCCCACAATCATTTTCTCTAAGAATCACATAGAAAAATGATCATTAAGAGTGAATAAATTAAGCATCATGTCATACATTAAAACTCCAAACATGGTTAAGTTCTTTGTATTTATGTTTTTTATTTTCCATAACACTAAATTATTTATTCATAGGAAACAATTTTAATAGGATGACCAGAAAACAATCTAAAAGAGGGCTAATAATTCCATAATCAAGTGGTTTTATCACATCTTATCTTAAAACCTTCTTCATTTTGTGTATATGAATCATTTTTCCTTTTCTACCCTTGTATTCTTGTTCGGATCCATTAGGATTATATTCATGTAGAATTAATTAATGATCCATTTAATTTCATCCATGTACCATCCTATGATATTTTAGAACCATTTCATAACATTTAATATCCATTCCTCTACAACATTCCAAAATTTAGAGTATATAATATATAAAAAATATAGATCAAATCTAGAAATGTTTAGTTATTATGAGATGGAATTGCATTGAACTCTAATTATAGTACTTTGTGTCGGTAGGGATGAATCTTAGGTCTATGTGTAATACAGAATATAATTTTATTCTTAAAAAATAAATTCGAGAATTAAAAAATATAGAATTATGTACTATTTAAAAATGATTTCTTCTTAAATCCTATATTCAGTTTTGGATTTTAAATCATTTCTTTAACAAAATAGATTATGTTTTTATAAAAATTCCACACTATAATAATCAAATAAATTTTTCCCTTTCGTTAAATGATTCCCATATAGGGTTATATTGGTCAGTTTCTTCTATTAGTCTCTTTAGTGTTTCATGAAAATACTTATTTTTCATCATCAAATCATTCATTAAATTATAAAATGTTTTTCTTTATAAAAATATCCTATTCATATAAGTACCTTTCCTATTTCAAAACCATATAATTTTTTACTTTTTTCACCCAAATTGAATATTAACACACATATTTAATAATTTTTAACATCAAATTCAATGTGCAAGAATGTCATACCAAAAATCATAGGGACATTATTATCACATTTTCACATCTTGGATTAAAATTTTAGCATGTTTGGACACTTTTACAACACCAAAAATCAAGCCATCTGCTATTAATATTGGATTTGTTATAGAGCATTTAACCAACTACAAGGAAACCATGGTGGGTAATTGGTATCCTAAAAGATATTTTAAATGCGATGACCTAGACTCTCTTGGTCCTTCCCTTTGCCAAAATCCGGGTCCTAAAGGAGTGGCGTCTCGGTGAGACCGATTGGCGCAACCGATCGGGGAGACCGATCCGTGAGACCAATCGCTGAGACCGATCGGGGAGACCGATCGGTGAGACCGATCGGTGAGACCGACCGGTGAGACCGATCGGTGACACCGATCGGTGAGACCGATCGGCGTCACTCGGCCTTGTCGAGTTGTTTCCAGTAGCGCTCCTTTTGCGCAAATAGGGTTTTAAACCCTATTATGACTCGTTTAAGCATGTTTTAAAGACCCGTAACGCGCATAAGAGTTTTAATTAAATACTTAATCAATTCCTAAGTCGGCTTAAACCACCCGAACACTTTTTGTAACGAGTGGAGCCGCGTGGTCAATCCATGACCCCTGCGCCTTACGCGGTTTTGCATTTTCACCTCAACCGTCCCCGGCTCTTATAAACTAAGGGTTAGCCGTGGTTTCTCTTTACTAGATCACGGCTTTTCACAAACAGCTTCTGGTGCATCGGGCGCATCGTTATCCGTAAAGTTCTACGCCCGGCCTAGATGCCGATCATCTATCAGCAAGTAGGGAATTTCTCCTTTTCCTCTCTCTTTGGTGTATCATGCGGGGTGGGCGTGCTTTTGATTCTGTAGGATTGGATAAACCAGACCTAATTAAAGATAATGAACGAATTTTATAAAGAAAGAGGGGGTTGTGATCGTTGATGTTGTCTTATATTTTTGATGTTGTTTCTTCAATGACCATCTTGTTGAGTTGTTCTGGCTTATGCCTTCTGAAAATAGAGGTCGTTGGTGGTCATTGTTTGTGCACAAATGAACCCTTCTGATGTTTTAAATGGCTTGTTTGTGGTTGTAAACTCCTGCTGTGAAAATTAATTGGTTAATCACGTATATCCGGCTAAACAAATTGAAAGCACCAGGATCAATCCCTTATGTGCTAACCCTGGTCGAATAGAATTGAAATCATGAAACGTGTAAAATATTTTAAATCTGAAAATACAGGTTTGGCCTTTATTAGTGCTGGTGGCAATGTTTTGGTGGTTTTCTATTACGAGTCGATTGCTGGATATGTGGGAGGGGATGGGATCCCCTATTCTTTTATGCTTTCGGTGGTTATGAAACTGGGGATGGGATCCCTTTTTGGTGTGGCTTCGATGTTTATGGGTTTTTAAGACCCGGTGTTTACTTGTTTATATCACGAATTGGGGTGGAATCCTCTGTTGTTGAGAACCGGGTGTGGACATTTTGGTTGATGTTGACTGTTTACTTTCCTGGACTTATGCCTATGCCTACTAGTTGCCCGGTAGTGCTTAAACTTAAACATTAACACTTAACGTGAAATAAGAAAGGGAAAAACGGGTTTGTTGGCGTGAGTCGTGACTCGGACTTGAGTGCTGTTGTGATATGTAGGCTGTCAGAAGAAAAACCTAGCTTTGGGTGAGTGCTTGTTACCTATATATATATATATATTTGTAGCTTTTTGTTTCTTAATTCGCGCCCCACCCAAGTTGAGCACTTAGTGCTGAACACCCCCATTTCATAGGGGAGGGTGTTTTTCCCAACACTATTCTTAGTGGATGGTTATTAGCTCCTTTTTTGCTCCCTTTCCCGGATATCCCAAGTATCTTCAGGCAGGCTGTGATGGACTGAGGTCCATTATTATCCCAAGAACCTTCGGGTGGGGTAGTGTGGTGGTTCGCCATGTGTGTACGGAAGGTGGTTTCCCAAGTGTCTTCGGGATGAGGCCCAGGTGTCTTCGGGCATGGAAGTGGATCCTTTAGCCCAGGTGTCTTCAGGCGTGGTGGTGGTTGTTCTGGACTAGGTGTTTGTAGGCATGGTTACATGTTACTGTTGTGGCCCAGGTGTGTTCGGGCGGGATTCAGCAGTAGGATTGCGTGCGGTTGAGGCCCAGGTGTGTGCGAGCGGGATTTCAGCAGTGGGACTGCGTGTGGTTGTGGCCCAGGTGTGTGCGGGTGGGTGTGACAGTGGGACTACAATGAGAATGGTGGGAGTTTTCCGATGTGTAGGATGTCTCAATAACCAGTGGGAAAGTGGCGCGGGGTACCCAAACATCGATGTTCTCTGATTATATATATTACTTGACTTGCGTTATTTGGGGAGTGTGCCTTGGTGAGGCATGGGGTGGATATTTTACCTTGATAGGTGTTTGGTTTACTCTTTTTTCATGGGAGTTTAGTACGTTCCCCCACTTGTGCACAAGAGTCTTTGGTTTTCCCTACTTAGTGTACTTGTATGCTCACCCTACGTATATAAAACTGCTTTCAAGTTTGCAGGACGACTTCGGGGATCACGCAGGACTTTACTAGCTCAGACCTTTGGGGCAGTTGCAGTTGTTGTTTTTCCTCTTTGGTACTTACCTTTTTAGTCACCTTTTGTACCTTGTGGCTTTACTTCTGGAACATGCATGTGGGAATGGTTTATTTTTGGCTTTAATTTTCTTTTACCTTGGTGTTGTTGAGTTTCATCATCTCATCTCTTGATCTTATAAAACAAAAAGGGGTAATACCTTCCATTTGTGAGAAATTTCTATACCCTTGGTGCTAGTCGCCACTCCAGGACCTATTGAAGGCGGGTCTCGGGGGTCATTATCTCTCCTTCAACTTAAAGAAGGAAGGGCCTGGTAATCCGCCGACCCTTCCCTCCTTTTGGTGAAGACGGGTCATGACAGAATGGTATTAGAGGCTGATGGTTGATAGATAGGATGGATTCTGGAATTAGGCACAGTGAGGATTGCATGGGATGGTAAGGCAACAGTGTTGGGTGACCTTGGCGCGTGAATTAGGCCAGGGAAGACCGGATAGGACACGGGATTTTAGGGCCCCCCGTGATCCAATGCAAGGACTCTGGACCTACCGAACGGCCAAGTGAGACCACACTGATTGCAGGGTAGAGTCCCTAGGAAAGGTACATGCATCATAATGACTTGTATTATTGTGTTTCTGGGATTTATTGGGAATTAAGAATAAATTAAATTTTAAGAAGTTTCGAAGACGATATTCTGCACTACTTGGGTTAAGGCATTCCTTGTTTACCTTGCAGCAATGGCACCAGGAAGGAGACCACGTGTGGTACAGGCGATCGAGGCCCCGAAGAATACTTTGGCCGATTGGTAGAGAGCTGATCAGGAGGAAGAGGACAACCAGTGGCAGAAGACTCTTCGAGCCTTCCAGCGATAGGCCCTCGAGAAGTATGAGGGCAGAACCTCTGATATGAAGACGGAAGGCTGGCTAGAGGATCTAGTTATAGCCTTCGGCCTGATTCGGGCCCCGACCGAGTACTGGGTTCCTCTGGCCGTTAGCCAGATGCAGGGAGAGGCACGTCAGTGGTTGATGCTTTACCTGGGGGAGAGGAAAGAGTCTGAGGTGGCTTGGGTGGATTTCAAGAGGGAGTTCCGTGCAGAATTCCTCTCCTCAGCGATGAAGGCAGAAAAGAGGCAGGAACTACTCTCCCTCCAGCAGGGGAGTATGTCCGTGAGAGAGTTAGGGATCATGTTCAAGGACCTCCTACTTTTTTCTCCAGACCTCTTTCCCGACGAGGAGTCTCGGGCAAGATGTTTAGAGGAGGCACTCCGACCCTCCCTCCAGTATGCTGCTACCCCCTTTACCCTCCCAACGTACTTGGAGGTCCAGAAGAAGGCCTAAGTGGTGGAGAGGATGCATGCTCTAGGAGGAGTGTCATGAGAGGGGATCCAGCTGGGACCATCGAAGGGGAAGGCTGTCAGCACCAGGCCTCCAGCGTCAGGACCCTCTAGGTTCCGACCCACAGGGAGCAGGCCGTAGCAGTTTCAGTTTCGATCCCCGGGCCCTCCCCCTTTTCCTTCGGGTCTGGGACCGCGGTGCTTCATCTGTGGGAGCCTTGGGAATCTCCGGAGTCAGTGTCCTGACCGGCTGCACTACAGTAGTGGCAGTCATCCCCAGCACCCTCCCCAGCAGCAGCTTCTAGCCAGATCTTTCCAGCAGTAGCAGCAGGGACAATGAGCTCCTGCTCCTCCGAGGGTAGACGTAGGAGGAGGAGGCCGACCTCAGGGCACTCCCCAGGGACCTCGACCAGGGCATGGTCGGGGAGGTGGCCGACAGCCGAGGGGTAGGGGAGCTGGGCGTGGACAGTTACATACCACAGAGGCAGCAGTTCTAGCAGGGCCAGAGGTTGTTCGAGGTACGATCAGCCTATTTAGCACCCTTTCTTATGCTTTGTTCGATACTGGAGTTGCGCACTCCTTTGTTGCACCCAGTCTAGCCCGTTCCTTGGGTCTAGATGCTGAGATACTTCCAGTGCCCCTGGTGTTGAGCACACCAGTCGGAGGTCAGACTGACTTGTTGTTCGTTTGTCAGGGATGTAGACTGATGTTAGGGCCACATTAGTCGGTTGGGGATCTTCTTCTACTACATATTCATCCATATGATGTCATCCTAGGAATCGACTGGCTATTTTCGGTGTCAGCCGTCATCGACTGTTTTCAAAGAAGGGTGGTGTTCTTAGACTTGGACAGCCGGCGTGTTACCTTCACCGGTGAGCGGAGCAGTCCGAAGGGAAACAGGAGAGAGGAACCTCTCCTCTCCTTGTTGACCGAGCTGACAGTGGAATCAGTATATGCTGAAATGGTGGAAGTTCCAGAGATAGTCTGTGAGTTTATGGACATCTTTACTGAGGAGGTGACGAATCTACCCCCTCGACTTGATATCGAGTTTGGGATAGACCTGCAGCCCGACGCTCGTCCAATCTCGATGGCTTCTTACCGGATGGCACCTTCGGAGCTACGGGAGTTGCGGATATAGATTGATGATCTGATGAAGAGGGGTTATGTTCGACCGAGTGCGTCACCATGGGGTGTTCTGGTCTTGTTTGAAAAGAAGGAAGATGGTGGTATTAGGTTGTGCATAGACTACAGGAGGCTGAATCAGGTAACGATCAAGAATCTCTACCCTCTTCTGAGAATAGATGATCTTTTCGACCAGCTGAAGGGGGCAAGATGGTTCTCGAAGATCGACCTGCAGTCCGGGTACCACCAGTTGAGGGTGAAAGAGAGCGACATCCCGAAGACAGCGTTCAGGTGCAGGTATGGAAACTTCGAGTTCGTAGTCATGCCCTTCGGTGTTACAAACTCCCCGACATTGTTCACGGGGCTTATGAACTCCATCTTCCAGGAGTACCTGGATCGGTTCGTAGTTGTGTTCATCGACGACATCCTGGTCTACTCTAGATCAGGGGAGGACCATGCAGAGAACCTGGGTAAAGTTTTGGAGGTCCTTCGACAGCACCAGCTCTATGGGAAGTTGTCAAAATGAAAGTTCTAGACACGAGAAGTGCACTTCCTCAGGCACGTAGTGTCTGAGCAGGGGGTAGCGGTCGACCCATCAAAGGTTGAGGCAGTTGTTTCTTTGGAAGAACCCAAGAATGTGGTGGAAGTCCGAAGTTTCCTCGGGCTGGCAGGTTACTACCGGAGATTTGTACCCAACTTCTCCCAAGTAGAAGCCCCTTTGACGACTCTGACCAAGAAGGACCAGGCTTTCGTATGGAGTGAGCAGTGCCAGTCAGCCTTCAGCTATCTAAAAGAGAAGTTGGTCAGAGCCCCAGTGCTGAGATTACTAGAAGAAGGGGCGGCTTATGAGGTGTTATGTGATGCTTCAGGACAGGGTCTGGGATGCGTGCTGATGCAGCGACAAGGGGTGATCTCTTATGGGTCCAGGCATTTGCGTTCCCATGAGCGTAATTACGCCACCCACGACCTGGAGCTTGCAGTGGTTGTTTTTGTGCTAAATTTGTGGCGGCACTACCTCATCGGGGAACGCTTTGTGGTCTTCACAGATCACAAAATATTGAGGTATATCTTCTCCCAGCGGGACATAAACATGAGACAACGGAGATGGGTTGAGTTCCTCCAGGATTACGACATTGAGATCTCTTATACTGAGGGCAAGGGAAATGTGGTGGCTCATGCCTTGAGTAGGAGGGCGCAGAAGGATGTGGTCCAAGAGTCGGCGGACGCCTGGAAGGTGATGGAGGAGTTGGCTACCTTACACCTGGACGCGAAGATGGATAGTGGCAGAGGCTGCCTATATCAGATGACAGTGCAGTCATCCCTGTTTCAGCAAGTGAAGGAGTCTCAGTGGGGAGACCTAGAGTGTGAAGTGATGCGTGACCAAGTTGACCAGGGCAATGCTCCGGAAGGATGGATAGAGGATGGTCAGAACCAGATGTTTTTCCAGAAGAGGTTGTTTGTCCCGGAGGTGATGCACGACAAGGTTCTTAGTGAGTTCCACAAATCACCCCTGGCGGTACACCCAGGAGTTTCCAAGATGTACCAGGGTTTGAAGAGGCAGTTTTGGTGGCCCAGAGTTAAGCGACCGATGGTAGAGTTTGTGGCCAAGTGCTTAGTGTGTCAGCAAGTGAAGGCTGAGCACCAAGTTCCAGGCGGCCTACTGTGACCTCTAGATGTCCCTAAGTGGAAGTGGGATGACATATCGATGGATTTCATCAAGGGACTCCCCAAGGTCCAAGGAGGGTATGACGCCATCTGGGTGGTAGTGGAAAGGTTGAAGAAATCGGCTCACTTTCTGGCGATCTGGGAGTCGAGTGCTGTGTATGCTTTGGCACGAAAGTATGTGGATGAGGTGGTGCGGTTTCATGGAGTTCCGAGGTCTATAGTCTTGGATAGGGATGCACGGTTTAACTCGCGAGTCTGGAGAGGATTGCAGCATGCATTTGGCACCCAGTTACGCCTTAGCACTGTATTCCATCCCCAGACAGATGGACAAATAGAGCGCACCATCCAGACCTTGGAGGATATGCTACGGGAATGTGTTCTGGACTCAGGAGGATCATGGGTGCGATACTTGCCTCTGGTAGCGTTTTCCTACAATAATAGCTACCAATCTACCATGAGTATGGCCCTATTTGAAGCTTTGTATGGGAGGCCATGTCGTTCGCCTGTGTGTTGGACCGAAGTAGGAGAGGCAAGCATCCTTGGCCCGGAGGTGGTGCCGAACACGACAGAGAAGGTTCAGATCATACGGGAAAGGATGAAGGTGGCCCAGGACCGACAGAAGTCGTATGCTGATACCAGGAGGAGGCCCTTGGAGTTTGAGGTTGGGGACCATGTGTTCTTGAAGGTCTCCCCTTGGCGTGGGCAGTGAAGGTTCGGCAATGAGAGTAAGATTTCTCCCAGATTCATCAGACCCTTCCATGTGTTACGGCGGGTCGGCGAAGTGGCTTACCAGCTAGCATTGCCACCGCCTCTACTAGGAATACATGATGTCTTTCATGTGTCCCAGCTCCGTCGGTATCTGCACGACGATTCACACATCCTTGATTGGGGTGAGCTGGACATCGAGGACGAAGTGAACTTTGTAGAGAGAACAATGGTGACTGAGGATCGCAAGAAGAGGGTGCTTCGCGGGCGAACCATCCACTTGGTTCGTGTGTTGTGGAGACATGGTGGGCTTGAGGAGAGTACGCGGGAGAGGGAAGCACAGTTGCGTACCCAGTACCCAGAGTTGTTTTGAGTTTTGTTCCTTGTTGTACCTGTTGTGGTAGAACATTTTGACTTTTGGCTATAAAATGAACTGGTTTTATTTCCCCTGTTTGTGTGTGAAAATCCATGACTATTGGGAAGGAGAGAACCCGACCCCTAATCAAGACGCATTAAGTTGGATGCGATTAAACCCGTGCGGGTGAGTTAGTGCCGCCCAAAGAGGATAATATCTTGAAATGGGGGAAGAGACTCCCCAACCCACATGCCCGGGTAGTTTGGAATGGTAGGTTTCTTGGTTCGTGACAGGAAGGCGTTCTTAGTTAACGATGAGGTTCACTCTTGAGAGGTATCTTTCGGGGTGGTTGTTCGGACCCGCCCTTCCCTTCTGGGTTGTTTAAATTCTCAAGGACGAGAATAGTTTGAGAGGTATCTGATGTGATGAACCAGAATCTCTTGGTCCTTCCCTTTGCCAAAATCCGGGTCCTAAAGGAGTGGCATCTCAGTGAGACCGATCAGCGCGACCGATCAGTGAGACTGATCGGCACGACCGATTGGTTAGACCGATCGGCGTCACCCGACCTTGTCGAGTTGTTTCCAGTAGCGCTCCTTTTGCGCAAATAGGTTTTTAAACCCTATTCTGACTCGTTTAAGCATGTTTTAAAGACCCGTAATGCACATAAGAGTTTTAATTAAATACTTAATCAATTCATGAGTCGGCTGAAACCAGCCGAACCCTTTTTATGACGAGTGGAGTCGCGTGGTCAACCCACAACCCCCGCACCTTACCCGGTTTCGCGTTTTCACCTCAACCTTCCCCGACTCTTATAAACTAAGGATTAGATATGGTTTCTCTTTCCTGGATCGTGGATTTTCACAAACAGCTTCTGGTGCATCGGGCGCATCGTTATCTGTAAAGTTCCGCGCCCGGACTAGATGCCGATCATCTATCAGCAAGTAGGGAATTTCTCTTTTGCCTCTCTCTTTGGTGTATCATGCGGGGTGGGTGTGCTTTTGATTCTGTAGGATTGGATAAACCAGACCTAATTAAAGATAATGAACGAATTCTATAATGAAAGAGGGGGATGTGATCATTAATGCTGTCTTATATTTTTGATGTTGTTTCTTCTATGACCATCTTGTTGAGTTGTGTTGGCGTATGCCTTCTAAAAATCAAGGCCGTTGGTGGTTGTTGTTTGTGCACTAATGAACCCTGATGATGTTTTAAATAGCTTGTTTGTGGTTGTAAACTCCTTCTGTGAAAAGTAATTGGTTAATCACGTATATCCGGCTGAACAAATTGAAAACACCAGGATCAATCCCTTCTATTCTTACCCCGGTCGAATAGAATTGAAATCATGGAACATGTAAAATATTTTAAATCTGAAAATACAGGTTTGGCCTTGCTTAGTGCTGGTGGCAGTGTTTTGGTGGTTTTCTCTTACGAGTCGATTACTGGAGATGTGGGAGGGGATGGGATCCCCCGTTTTTTATGCTTTAGGTGGTTATGAAACTAGGTATGGGATCCCCTGTTGGTGTGGCTTCGGTGTTTATGAGTTTTTAAGACCCGGTGGTTACTTGTTTATATCACGAATTGGGGTGGAATCCTCTGTTGTTGAGAACTGGGTGTGGACGTTTTGGTTGATGTTGACTGTTTACTTTCCTGGACTTATGCCTATGCCTACTAGTTTCCCAGTAGTGCTTAAACTTAAACATTAACACTGAACGTGAAATAAGAAAGGGACAAATGGGTTTGTTGGTGTGATTTGTGACTTGGACTTGAGTGATGTTGTGATCTGTAGGATGTCTGAAGAAAAACCTAGCTTTGGGTGAGTGCTTGTTACCTATATATATATATTTTTATCTTGGTGTTTCTTAATTCGCGCCCCACCCAGGTTGAGCACTTAGTGCCGAACACCCCCATTTCATGGGGGAGGGTGTTTTTTCCAACACTATTCTTAGTGGCTGGTTATTAGCTCCTTTTCTTCTCCATTTCCTTAATATCCCAAGTATCTTCGGGCAGGCTGTGATGGCCTGAGGTCCATTATTAGCCCAAGAACCTTCGGGCGGGGTAGTGTGGTGGTTGTCCAGGTGTGTGCGGCAGGTGGTTTCCCAAGTGTCTTCGGGATGAGGCCCAGGTGTCTTCGGGTGTGGCAGTAGATCCTTTAGCCCAGGTGTCTTTGGGCGTGGTCGTGGTTGTTCTGGCCTAGGTGTTTACAGGCGTGGTTACATGTGACAGTTGTGGCCCAGGTGTGTGCGGGTGGGATTCAGCAGTGGGACTGCGTGCGGTTGAGGCCCAGGTGTGTGCGGGTGGGATTTTAGCAGTGGGACTGCGTGTGGTTGTGGCCCAGGTGTGTGCGGGCGGGTGTGGCAGTGGGACTGTGGTGAGAATGGCGGGATTGGTCCGATGCGTAGGATTTCTCAATAACCAGTGGGAAAGTGGCGCGGGGTACCCAAACATCGATGTGATCTGATTATATATATTAATTGACATGCATTATTTGGGTAGTGTGCCTTGGTGAGGCCTGGGGTGGATAGTTTACCTTGATAGGTGTTTGGTTTACTCTTTTTCTCACGGTACTTTAGTACGTTTCCCCGCTTTTGCACGAGAGTCTTTTGTTTTCCCTACTGAGTGTACTTGTATGCTCACCCTACGTATATAAAACAGCTTTCAGGTTTCCAGGAGGACTTCGGGGATCACGCGGGACCTTACTAGCTCGGACCTTTAGGGCAGTTGCAGTTGTTGTTTTTCCTCTTTGGTACTTACCTTTGTAGTCACCTTTTGTACCTTGTGGATTTACTTTTGGAACATGCATGTGGGAATGGTTTATTTTTGGCTTTACTTTTCTTTTACCTTGGTGTTGTTGAGTTTCATCATCTCATCTCTCAATCTAATAAAACCAAAAGGGGTAATGCCTTCCATTTGTGAGAAATTTCTATACCCTTGGTGCTAGTCGCCACTCCGGGACCTATTGAAGGAGGGTCTCGGGGGTTATTATTTATCCTTCAACTTAAAGAAGGAAGGGCCTGACAATCCGCTGACCCTTCCCCCCTTTTGGTGAAGGCGGGTCGTGACATTAAAAATATGGATTATGTAATTTGATTTATGTTGAATCCAATGTATAAAATAAAATTGGTCTATATACTATTTCCCATGGTCCATGGGATTACATGATTATATATACCATTATTCCTAGGTTTTATTCAATTTCATAAAACAACACTATGATCCTCTATTCCGTTATAGGTGGGGAAATTATAAAAGTACATATTGTTTTAAATAATATCATTTATTATTATCACAAATTATAGTGAATTAACAAATCCTATATAGAATGTTATAATGTTTGAAATAATTTTAAATAGATTATGGAATCTTACTATTTTTTACATTATAAAATGATGATTATTGATGAATAGGGAATGATTCATATAAATTTTAGTAATCCAAGAAATTTATTCGTCAATATTTAATATTTAATTATTCATCTAGTGCTTAATTATATTTTCATCATGTTTTTATATTTTTATATCAGGGGTTATCTAAATTTCATCATTTTTTATTATTTTTAAGCTCATACATTTCCATATTTTGGCGTCAAAATATCATGAAAATTAAATTTTTTGTTGTCATAACTTCATTTATATATTTATTTTGGGTTTTTTATACCACTAGAATCTGTAAAAACAATAGAATTATATATATATGTTTTATATCACTTTTTATTGGTTGCATACCACTATCCTTGTGGTTTATTTCACTAGATATTTTGACTATATGAATAAAATGGATTTTCATTTAAAATTTAGGTTTTTACCCTTGAGAATCCATTCTTATTAACATTTCATCCTTCATAGAGATAATTATCCAGTAATTATTCCCTTATAGATGGGATGAGTCATCCGTTACATAGTATTGAAATATTTTCCAAAATTATTATAAGAATTTGAGGGAAGATGCAGTACTAAAAAGCCTTTTGTATTTCTATGATTTGTTAAGATGAATACTATAACCTTTATTTGAAATGTTAGACATATCTAATAGAACATTATCTCTTCACCAGTGGGTCCCCTTAAAATTATGAACCATGGTTGTAGCTAAAAAATTGAATTTTTAACCATTTAGGTAGAATTATTGGATATGGAAATTATGAACATGAATTCCCAAACATAAAATAATGTTAAATTTTTTCCTTCAGTTATGTTTTTTTCTAAAATCTCTAAAATTCTTGTGAAATTTGAATTTTATTATTTGATTGATTTTTTTTGTTTTTTATGTTTTATTCCGCTTTTAAATCATTTATGTTGTAAAATATTTTTACATTTATTGAGAATTGACTAATGTTCTTTAAAAAAAGGTATAAAACATATCAATGGATGATTTTTCTACTATTAAATATCTATAAGGTGTGAGATCATTGTAAAAAATGTCTCCCATGAATTGTGAAAACATTATTGGTTATGAAATTTACTAATATATTGTTTGATTAATTCCCATGTATCCTAGAATATCAATCATTTATAATTCACAATACTATTTATTTCATGTATAATTTTAGTATTTAATATCCTAGGGTAAACATCATGAGAATTATGTTGAAGACCAATTCCCATGAATCAAAAATCAACTTATACTATTGTAGTAAATATATACTAGAACTAAACTTATAAAAATTGAAAAAAAATCCACTACAAATCATTTATAATTTTATAATGTGCATGTTGTGTAACAATGATATAGAAATCCCAAATTATTTCATGTTCGAATTCATTTTTCATCTATTACAGTAAGAAAAGATATAATATTTGGATAATTTTATTCCAGTATTCCTTGATATATGAGTAAACCTAATGCACATTAGACTATAATAAATAGTATATTTGTAAAAAATTGTAATCTTATTCCTCCTAAATATATTCCCTTTAGGATGTGGTGCAACAAAATTTTCATGGTGATACACTTCATTCCTATTATACACATTTTTTCTTATATAGAGAACTAACATGTATTTTAATTTCTAATAAAATGGGATCTATATATTGGGAAATTGATGTTAGGTTATTGAATAAATCATATATAAGAAATGTTCAAAATGGTATATAAAATTAGTACGCAAAATATTCTCTTGTCTATATATATTTTTGAAAATATATTTGATTTTGTTTATTATTTTTCAACTTTTTCATGGACACATGTGAATTACCATACAATGAAAATAAAATTTGATGAAAATTAATTAATACAACTAACATATATGTCTTTTTTTTAAATTAAAACAAGTAAAATATTGAATATTTTTAAACCCATATGTAGGTGTGTGTTTAATTTCTATAGAAACACAAATAATAACTAAAAACAAAAACAGTCAAGGTAGTTAGAATCACTGTTGATGAATTTTTTTTACTAGAAATGTGATTGGGAACCAGGATATAACTTGTGAATGAAATGTCTCCAAGGTAATAAAAATTAATGAAATAGAATCAATATTACTAGTGATGAATATTTTTTAGGAATTAATGATTTCATAATTTTAAAATTTTATTCGTTCATAATCAAGAAATAAAATATTATTGTAAAAAATATAAAAAAGGATGATAAACCTATTATCAATTGAACTAGCTCCTAGTTGTGTAATCCTTGTAGTGATAAACAATTTATATAAGAAAGTGAGTGATAAATGTTGAATTTTTCTAGTAAAATGAAATTATAATGTGTGTTTAGAATAAAACTAAAAAATGACAGATTCCTTATTATAGTATGATTTTTAGTAAAGTGCCATATTAATAGCCTGAAACTAATAACAAAATACCAATAATTATTGATACTTGAGGTTTTTAATGATTAATTTATATAATGTTACATGAAATGTGTATTAATACATTTGAAATGATTATAATAAAATTAAATGTTATATAATTTACCTGAAAAAATATATACCACCACAGATTAATATTGATTTTTAATTTTTATGATATAGTTGTACAATAATACATCCATATTCAGAATTATTAATCTTGGGGTGTTGTAATATTACGCTCTCTACTTACTAAATAAATTTATCTCTATTTTATTGATTATTCTGATATTTTATGAATAATATCTTTGAATTTTTATCCCCACCGTAAATGTATTCATATTTAAAATCCTTTTATTGAGATCACTACTAATATCAGTATGATGAATAGCTGGAGTCCACATGGTCATAGGTTATTATTTATTATCTTATTGTGATTCCACAAGCCTCTAAATATAATGTTATTACATCTCATATTCTATATGATATGGATTATTCTTATGTTATATTTTAGTAAATATTCCTTAGGGATGGCCTCTTATGGATCCCATGATATCAGAATAAAGGACCCTCTTAGATTAATCATACAATAAAGTGAATTCCCAAAACATTTGTTAAATTTTTATTAGCATACTCAAGATTCAACATTGTTTTATGAATCCCTAAAAATAAATTAATCATAATAAACATTATATGAATTCTTTCATTTTAACATTGTTTGGGTTTTCCATTTTTGGGTCATGAAGTCCCATGACATAGGTTTTTTTCCATGATGTTTTCTATTAGTATCTTATAGATTTTATTTTGTATAAAAATATATATTGAATCTACTATGATTAATGTATTTGGTAACATCTATATAGTGAACAAAATAATGGTTAATCCTTCATATAGAATATCATTAACATTTATATAGCTAAAATAATGGGTAAAATACCCTTACATTGTGTTATAAACAATGATGTACCATTAGTATAGAAAAACATTTACCACTATATAACAAAGGAGTTTGGAAAATTTAGTCATACCTTGTGGTCGGAGCTACATTTATACCGTTATAGACAATTAACTACAAAAATTTATGTAGGTGTTATAACTTTAGAATTACATATATGAAATTGTATTTAAATAAAATATATGGAGAACTGACATTTACAAAACTGAAAATTCAAAAATAAATATCAGTTTTTGAAAATATAGTGTTCATAAAAATGAAAAATAAACATCAAATTAAACTAGAAGAAAATGATATAATTCAAAATCAATTTAAAAATTCTAAAATATGAATTTTAAAATTATATCATGCAATTTAAAATATTACTTTCAAAACAACAAATAGTGAAAATTTATTTAACAAAATATTTCCATTTAGTATTTAGTAAAACTGACTAGTGTGTTGTTCTTATGATATTTGAAATTTAATGAAAAAAGACTATTACGATTTTGCTTAAAAATAATTATTTTGAAAATAATATTATAATAATTACACTTTTCATCCAAAAATAATGAGCTTGAACATATTATAAATTTAATTATTTTATCATTATTTCATTTATAATATTAAAAATGAGTTCTATTCATGTATCTATAAAGGATCATATCAATATAAAAGTAACGAATAGTTAGAATCAGTGCTCTTAGTGGGATGCTCATTTTGCGATATGTCCTATGAGATATGGGAATGTGAATTCATAGAGATAGTATCTCTAGGTATATGGAGAAGCAAAATATTAAAGGAGGAGATTGATAATAGTGGAGAGTCTATGAACGAGTTAAATAATGATTCATGAAAGTGATTAGGATTCACAGTAATCCTGTGGTAGATTGTTCTATAATGATGGAATATTTTGATTAAAAATATATTTATTTATTTAAATACAATTATTTGATATGAATTAAATACCATGACATTTATTTAAAATGATTTATTAAAAACTATTCCATTGAATTAAAGGATTTGGATTTTCTTAGCCTAAAATTTGGGGAAACCCCAAATTCAATTGAATATGGTTGTGTTTGTGATATTGATGGTATTTTGTGATATATAAATTTATTTAATTAATTTTTGAAATTTATTTGATGGATATTATTTAAAAAATTTATATGATATAAATTTATTGAAATGGATTTGATATAAATACAATGTTTTAATCATGCAAAAGTTATGTTATGATTAAAAACCCATGTCTTGTTTTATAAAAGTAAATGTGCATATTTGAAATGGTGGGATGAGATGAATTGTATTATAAATAGTATTAAAATTATTTTCCTATCATATATTGTTATTAGAGTACATGAAAACGTATATAGTTAGTGGGTTATTGTCATATCACTCTTTTGATGCATTATAATTTAAAAAATCTAATGTAGATGGTAACATCTCTAATGGGATGTTGATGATTCCCCTTCATAATTTTTTACAGGGATGTATGTATACACATATTTCAATGATTTCAGTTTAGGTATTTGAGGATTCCTCATCCTAGAACTATCATTCCTTTTGGCATAAGTTTTATTTCAACAATTATTTATTTGTAAAATATGGAAATGTTTTTTGTAAAATGTTTTACACACGACTTCTCATTTATATAAAATGTTAATTATAAAAAATTTGTTATGAATTTTTTTAATGTATTTCTGTAATTTGAGATATGAATAATGATTTATTTAAATAATTTTATAAATTTCCTTGCACATTTAGTAAATATTGAATGAATTATTGAGTTAATTAACCATTTTCATATCATGATAGAATTTTTTTGTGACCCTAGAGGGAATTTAGATCACACCCTTCCTATGCCTTCATGTGTTTATAGATTATACTCTTCCAAGATCATGAAAAGGTAATGTGACACATGGGGGAGCATGTAGCTCTTGCTCCATGGGCTTAGAGAGTTTTGTATTCATGGAAATGGGTGGTTATCATGTTATTTGTTACTTTGTGGTAATAATCTGGGTATTATTCCTATTTGATTTCTAGTACAGCTTTCCCTAAGGAGTTTCTCTTGTATTCATAATGACTTTTTTATTTTTCTTCAGTAATGTTTTTGGAAAATTCATTCCCACATTATTTTTTTATGATTCGAGGTTCTAGTGGTGAAGTCATCAGGATTTGGTAAACCCTTTGACCTATGTCAAGATCGGTCCAGTTAATAGGGTACTGTGGTAACCTTAGTGGTTAGGGAAAAATTGATATCAGATCTATCATTTGAGGTTCTTATCATGAGGACATTATTCATTTCTTTAATCTTATCGATATATAGGTGGTAGTTCTGATTTTATTCATGCCCGACTCTCTCTATAATGAATCATAATTCACTTGGTATGTATTGGGAAATACATCATGAGGAATTTTCAATTTTCCCACCCTTTTGATTTGGATATATTGAATTCCACATCCTTTTTTCTAGCTATTAGGAATTATTTCCCTCATTCATCTATTTGTGTGCTAATCTAATTTATTTTATTATTTTTTCTGATATTGTGTATCATCATCCTACTAAGAAGAAATGTGAATAGGATCTAAGGGGATGTTGCTGATGAACCTCAACATGAAAATCATTTTTCAACCCAATTCTTCTTGAGGTTATTATTCATAATATCCATGCTTTGGGAAAGGCACCACCACCAATTATCATATAGGCCCCGCCTATAGTACCTCATAGTTATGTTTTTTGAAATTGTTCTTGTGATTTCATTCACTAGATTCCCCCAGAATTTAAATGATCAACTAAACATCAATATGTGGAGGAATGCATGATCAACATTGAAGATTTTTTTGTGTCCCTAGAGACATGATATAAAATAATAGTGAAGTTTTCCACCTTTGTTCTAGAGATATCTTGTCAGAGATGGTGTCATATGATAGTGATGGAATGGAAGAATAGTATATTAGAGTTGAAATACTTCAAAAAACATTTTAATAAATATTTATAGCCATAATAAATGATCTTGGGCTCTGATATTGAGTTTTTCAAATAGGAGAAACCAGATAAGACCATGACAAATTATGAAAATAAATTTTATGAGCACGTGTAGTTTTCACCTGAAATTTTGTCAATTGATAAGATGTATAGTTGATGGATAGATATGGGAGTTTGATTTGATATTCATTCTCAGGTCTTCATGATCAAAATTCATTCTTATGAGGATGATCTTGAAGGAGTGTGCATGGTCGAGATGGACCTGGCTTGAATGTCAATATTGACGGGTCTCCCTTTTTCTCTATGTGGACGTTCTAAAAGTTCCTTCAAAGTAAATAGGAATCATAAAGATTATCCTAGTGGTTCTCAATAGTAGGAATTTTTTATACATTCTAATATTCCTAAAAAATACCCATTTATTTTCAAAAATTTTGGAATGATTATTCTTTCTTAGTGTGTTCACACTGAGGAAGTTGAGATTTTTGGCTCTTATAGATCCTCAAAAAAATTGATGAAGTTCACCCATTCCTTTTTTTCTCAGCATAGTAGAATATGATCATTAGAGCTTGATAAAATTGTTTTGAAATAATATGGTTCATAATAAATGGTGTTCTATCCACATGTATCTAGATCATAATAGCTTAAAACAGTGGAAGAGCCTCCATAAGAAGCAGATACAGTTCCAATGACGCTGATAGGTACAGTCACAATTTCTTCATCATTGGAGATTATATTTTTCATTACCAGTTCATATCATTATTTTATTCCAACACAAATGGTTAATCTACTTAATTTCCCTATTGAGATTTTATATTATGTTAGAGATATTACTAAGAACCTTAGAACAAAGAGAGAGCATGGTTTCTATAGTCCTACCTTGGATTTCTTATTATATGATGTTAGAAATTCTTGTAATTTTCCGATTCTCGATTTAAATCTATTGAAATCATCTTCTAGATGGATATGATCATTGACAATAAATCCTAGATTGATTATTATCTTCGATGGGTCGCTTTCACTTCTACCTTTGGGGTGTGATGAATCATTCATAGAGAATGAGACCCTTAGATGAGTAAAATTAAACCTTATTATCTAGGGTTGGGTAAAGTTATATAAATGTTTGATTTTGATCTGAGGTGGGAATATTTTAGAATTTATCTCTCTCTAGTTATCATCGTGTTTACCAATGTTTTTTTGACTTCTATGGTATTACACTAGAAATGGAAAAATTGTTTTCTATAGATTCTCTGGATAGTACAGAACCAATGTTTATTAATTCTTATCATAATTATCAAGAAGAAATTAATGAGTTGAATACTCCATTGAGTGATATTCATGATAATGGATTCATATTCACGTGTATTCCACCATGGGATCTTTATAAAATAAAAACAATGGGACCCTTTTCTTTTTTTTTTTGGTTTATTGAAATCTGAATATATTTACAATAAATATATAATAAAAATTTCCATGGATTTGTATCGCCTTTGACCGGTTGATTGGGGAGAAGTGGTTTATGATGATTGATGATTGATCTTGTTATCATCTATTGAGAATAAAAAATTATAACATTTTGAAGACAACCTTTTAGAGAAGGCATATACAGAATGAGTACATGGTCATGCCATTTGATTTTAACCAATGATCTTACTCTCATTATGGATTTAATGAGCATGATTTTACACTAGTACCTCAATATTAAATTATTTGTCTTTGTAGATGACATCCACATATACTCTATGTTTTAGGATGACTACGTGCGTCACCATAAAGAAATATTAAAATTGTTGAGAAGTCATCGACGTTATTCCATTATTTTGAAATGAGATTTCAGGATTTAAGAATTAATTTTATGGGGACACATAGTATCAGAACATGGTAAATCAGATGATCCTAAATGGAGTAAGCTATTATGACCTAGGAATAAGCACAAATTATTTTCAAGGTTACCATATTTATGGTTATAGCTGGGTATTATAGATAGATCATTATTGACTTATCAATGTTGGGTTATCTTGTGACTACAATAACTCGAATTGGATAATTCTCACATTGGATGAAATATGATATAAACCTATTTTTGAGCTAAATTGTTTTGACTACTACACTAGTGTTTAATTTCCCAATATCCAGGATTGGTCTATTGTGATGCATTTCGTTTAGGATTGGGGTTCCTTCTTATGAAAGCTGACACTACTGGAAAGATGATCTTTCCCAACACTTATATACCAACAGGTTTTTACAACCGTTGGTATAGCTACCCTTTCCCAACGGTTCACCAAAACCGTTGGGAAAGGGTCCCTTTTCCATCCCCTTTCCCAACGGTTTTCCAAAACCGTTGGGAAAGGGTCCTCTTTCCCAACGGTTCACCAAAACCGTTGGGAAAGGGTCCCTCTTTCCCTCCCCTTTCCCAACGGTTCATCAAAACCGTTGGGAAAGGGTCCTCTTTCCCAACAGTTCACCAAAACCGTTGGGAAAGGGTCCCTTTTCCCTCCCCTTTCCCAACGGTTCACCAAAACCGTTGGGAAAGGGTCCTCTTTCCCAACGGTTCACCAAAACCGTTGGGAAAGGGTCCTCTTTCCCTCCCCTTTCCCAACGGTTCATCAAAACCGTTGGGAAAGAGAGGGGATAATTTCAACCTTCGGCAAACTAAAGTTCAACCCACCCAAACCTATCCCAACGGTTTTCCAAACCGTTGGGATAGATTCTTTAATTTTTTTCCAGGCCTTCTAACCAAGAACATTATATAAATAAAAATTTTAAATAATTATGATAATACATATATATATTTATGAAATTATGTTTACAAAGTGATGTTAGGTTAGTGGTTAAGTCGTTCGATTATAAACGAGGGGTCCTAGGATCAAATCCCAGCGGATGTTTTATTTTTTGGAATTTATATACCAACGGTTCCATTACCGTTGGTATAGATTTCATATTACCTATACCAACGGTTTCCAAAACCGTTGGTATAGGTCTATACCAACGGTTTTTTGAAAACCGTTGGTATAGACCTATCGCAACGGCTTACTTGGCTACGGTTCTCCAAACCGTTGGTATAGGCTATACCAACGGTTTGGAGGCCTATACCAACGGTTCCAAACCGTTGGTAAAGGTTAGTTTTCCAGTAGTGTGATCAAATAATTGTTTATGGATCTCAATAGTATATTCCATAGGAGAATAATTTTCTGACCCATGACATTTAGCTTTTCTCTATAATTCATGCACATATGATTTACCAATAATACCTTTTTATAGAAGGATTTAAAATGTTTTTAGACCATGGGATCTTGAGTAATATGTTCTCTCATAATGATTTTAATTAATGGAAGAGGTGTTGGATGGAATAGAAGAAATATTTCTAATTTTACATCACCTACAACCTTGGGAAAGGTAATGTCATCATAGATTCATTGAGAAGGAAACATCCAACCTAGTATATGAAGGAATCATTAGAATAGTGGAACATGATGTATCTTTTTTCACAGTTTCATATTAGAGTCCAAGAATCCAGGGTCATTGTTTCTTTTGCTGGTGTTTTGATTAAATTATTTCCTCTTTAGATGATTAATCAAGAGAAAATGATTAATGGTGAGTTCTATTTCATTAGATACACTATTTATGGTGTGGAGAATTTTTCTCACTATTCATTCTTTACAGATGGAATTATATGTTATTTGATCCTTTAGTGGTACCATTATAATTTAGGAAATATGTTTTGGGGTATTAGCACAATTAAAACTTGTTTTTAAACCTAGGAACTAGGAATATGTTCTATGGAATACAATGACAATTTTGGTTGATTTGTATTAAATGGACAATTATTTAATTTATCTCAAATTATTATACATTCTTGCAGGTTAAGCCCGAGCATCGAACTACTTTGCCTTTTATTTTTCCGCATCTAGTAACAACAAAGAAGTGGGATCATATCTCTATATTTTTTGGTTGGGTTTCCTTGTACACATAGAAATAATAATGTGATATGGGCTTTGATCGATTGGTTGAAAACATTGTCTCACTTTATCCCCATTAGTTATACAACCAAAACTGACGATTTTGGAATTCTCTATGTGGTCGATATTGTTAATTTTCATGGAGTTCCATTTGATATTATCTCATACAGAGATACTCAGATTACTTCTAATTCTTTTATAGGCCTTCATGAGTTTGTGAGATATTATTTCTTTTTGAGTTGGGCATACCATCCTTAGTCAGATTTTCAAATAGATAAAGCTACACGGATTCATAAAGATATGCTTCGCAATTATTTTATCAACTTTGGTGGGGATTGGGATGATCATTTTGTGTTGTTTGGGTTTTAGAATAAAAATAATTAGTAGTCTATGATCAGAATGGATCCTTTTCAACCATCCACACCTTTATGAATGGGGAGCTAAGGTTTATGAAGAATGCTTAACCTATAATGAGTAGGTCTCACCTTCTTGTTATCTTTCATCTTTACACTTCTCATTATCCCTAGGGTTTTATAGATCATAGTGCTTTTTGAGGATATCAAAACCAAATTATCATATCATTAATTTAGGTTTGATTTTTAAGTCCTATTCTTCGACGATTTTTGTTAGATTTTCCCAATTTGGGATTTAGGTTTCAAGATTAAGTGGTTCCGAGGTATGTGATCCCGTTTTAATGGAAAATTATGATTGACCCTTCATTGCATGATTTAAATTCAAATTTCTGATTTCAAATGAATTTTTGAAATTAAATAAAAATTATTTTTTAAATTACCTATTTTTGAATTGGAGGATTTTGGAATGATTTGGCCTAAAAGTGGGGGAAACCACAAATCCATTTAATTGGGATTCATTTGAGAAATTGATGGAATTTTTAGAAATTTAAATTGTTGAAATGAAATAATGAATTTTGTTTAATGGAATTGGTTTCGAATTAGAATGTATAAAGAATAGATTGTAATAATTTTAATAGAAAATCAGAGGTTTTATCTTGAAAAAGGCATGATATGATTAAAAATCCAAGTGTTATTTTTTAAAATGAAATTATAATATTTTATAGGATGTAATTA
Source organism: Viscum album (assembly GCA_963277665.1). Taxonomy (NCBI): domain Eukaryota; kingdom Viridiplantae; phylum Streptophyta; class Magnoliopsida; order Santalales; family Viscaceae; genus Viscum; species Viscum album. The sequence continues at coordinate 812,332,588 of OY728120.1, forward strand.
TATGATTTGTATTTTAAAATATTTTAAAATAATTTTCCCATCACTAATTTCTATTATAGAACATGAAATCCTATGTAGTTAGTTGGTTATTATGATATAACTATTTTGACACTCTACAATAGAAACAAATCATAGTTCCACAAATCACATCCCTGATGGGATAGCGATAAGTCCACATTGATCGGTTTAAGAGGGATGCGTGTATAAATACAATACCATTATTCTTCTTTGAGTGTGGGAGGATAACATATCCTGGCACTATCATACCATTTAGAATATGACCATGTTCCATGACTTTTATATTTAAAATAGATCCCAATGTTTGCGGTATATTGTTTTACTCATTCCTTCTAATATATATAAACTCTTTTTAATAAATTAATGGTAATGACATTTAATAATGTATTTAAATAATATAAAATTAAATTAATGGTTTATTTAAATAATATTATTAAATTCATTGACAGTTTAAAGGAAATTGAAATAATTATTTGGTTAATTAAATGCTGTCATTTTATTTTGGAATCTTTGGTGAGGCCATTTTAGGATTTTAGCTCACACCCTACCCAATCCCTTATGTATTTTTAGACCATATTCTTCCATGTTAGAGAAGGGGTAAGGAGACACATGGATGAGGTAGTAACTATTTATCCTTGGGAATAGAGAGTTCTATCAACTAGGATATAGGGGGCTATTTTGTTTCTAGTAATTTGTGTGTAGAAACACCAATCCCAATATCCCAACGTCTATGGTTATTTAATTAAATTTTAATTGATACAGGAGATAAAATGACGAAGGATCACCCAATTTGTTATTTTTGATGAATTAGAAACATTAATTGTTCTCTTATTACATTGGTAATCAAACAATGGAAAATAAACTGAATCTTCTACACTTGTTCAATGATTATATATTTATAAACTAGGGAAAAAAATTAATTGGTGAGCTCAAATATTTTGTAAATATTACATGAATGTTTAATAAGTTATTTAAATTCAATAAAGAATAAGATATATGGAATGGTAAATAATTAAAAACACATTCCATAAATAAAATAATGATTAAAATACATCTATAGATTATTTTATACTGAAAATATCATGGAATTTAACAACTAGATACTAAATGATGAAAATTGTTAATTTTTTACCTTACGTATATTGATCACGAACCATTATACAATCAAGATAGTTTATGTTTGTCGGTAGAAACCCATATAAATGTATTTAGAAACAAAAAGGAATTTGTTTTCCCCAATTGTTTTGTCTCATTATACCCCTCGATGCCTTGAGGGGCTATTAATAACAATGCCCCAATAGTCACTTAATGTCACCAAAAATCCTAAAATATAGATTCAATTCAATAACAACATTAAAATAAAACATTATATGAATAAATGGTACACTATGAAGAAAACTATCATATCCATGATACAGGAAATATAAATATTTAACGAAATAATCAATGAATTATTAACATAAATTAATTTAATGTAGTCATACACCACAGAAAATGAACTAGTGGTGAATAAGGCATAAGCAAATGGAATATCACAATGGTGTCCATGAAAGAATGGATTTAAATCATACTAGGGTATTCATAATGGGATATAGGAATATATCATGACAAATAAGATTCAATAGATGTTAAAACATGTAAAAATAGTTTCTTTTTTAATTTAGAAATGTTCCACTTTAGTGTAGATTAAGGGAATATATTAAATATTCCTTAAAATGAATAAAAGAACAATTTGTTTTATAAAACAACACCTGAAAAAGATTGTTTTCCATCATAAAAATAGTAATTTTAGATAAATAATGGTGGCCTAAAATAGATTATGTAATTTACATTTAAATGAGTAAGATATTGGGATGTTCCCATTATTTAGGAATTCATTTCACAAGGAATATTAAAGGAATACTTAAGAAAATGTAATTAAACATAAAAAATAATAATTGATATAGGTAAATATGTTTGGAAAAATCTCCAAAAAAATTATAGGAGTGGATAATAATAATTAAGATTTACATTGGGGGTAAGAAAGAGAAATCATAACCCAAAGGAACAAGTGGGGGTTGAGAAAAAATCCCTAACTTATGTACAAAAGTGTTCTGTACATTCACTTAATATCCAAGATAATGAAATTTACATCATTAATAATTTTATTTAGAACCTATTTAAAATTTATTTTATTTATTATAATTTTATTATGTTAATTTATGGAAATTTTTAAGAGTTATAATATTAAATATTGTCATTTGGGGGTGTTCATTTCCTTGGTTTTGAAAATTGTTTCCCTTGTATACAAGTATGAAAGATCTTATAAAATGGGAATATTTATACAGAATTGAAATTATATGATATTAGTTATCATACATAATATTAAATGGTCATATATTATTTTTTCATTCAAGATATGAGGATTATTCATTAGATAAATCATTAATGATAGCCATTTTGTTAATTTATCCATTATTTTGATCATACAAAAATAATTTTTTTATTAATTAATATTGTGTATATATGCTAGATTCATAATAGAAAATAAGTTGTAATATAAATTTCCTAATCTGTTTTATCTTTTATAATGGTTTTATGACCATACTTCAATGTAATATTATAAAATAAAAAAAACATCATCCATAAAGGTGATTAGTTGGCACCTCTATGACGATGTTATCATTTTTAGAATAAAAGGGAGAGGAAATGGGTGTTTATGATGGATAATCTATTAACATAAGAAAATTATTGTATAAGAAAAATAATGGTGTTATTATTCCACATGTATCAAGGGTAGTGTGGAGATAATAATAAAGAAATTGAAATTAAAAAAAACAAATGAAAACATAAGTGGATTTTACCTCATGAATTCTTCTCATAAAGAACAACCTTAGGGAAAATGAATTTTATCTTTTATTAAGAGAAAGGGATCCTAGACATGGGATTGTTTCCAAGTAATATTATGGGGGTAGAAATTGTATAGTCTTAAAGGCATGTAAGGTGTGAGGATAAGGGGTGGTGAGGAGTGGTATTTAACATGGACGAGAGGGGTGTCTTTTATTATTTTATTCCTTATTATTTTTTATTTTGGATTATGAATGAAAATAGTTTGGATTCCCTGGAATAAATAAAAAACCTAGTTCATGTGTGTTTGAACAATTTTTTCTCATATCTTTGACACATAATCTTTGAATTAATAATTCGTGTATTTAGAAAATAATGTAAATTAAAATATATCACTATTCCATAAAAATTCAATTTTGATTAAAAAATAATTTTTTACCCTAACCATTTATCAATGTGTGGAACTTATAAATAAAAGCATTTTTATTAATTTTTTTCTGAATATTGGAAATTTAATTTTTAATTAAAATCATAATTTTTTTAAAAATATACCGATTATAATATTATAATTGATTATATAACACATTGAAAAATTATTTAATATCTCATAAAATTAAATTATAATCATATGAAAATTAAATATTCATTTATGAATCTATTATATGAACATATAAATTTATTAAAGTTATTATATTATTTATAATATTGTAAATAAATGTTTACATTACAAAAAAATATCAAAAATTAATTTCACATTTTTAATACATTAATTTTATTATTCAATGATATAAAAATATAATATATTCATGCATATGATACCAAAATTTGATTCATACATTCTTATGTGAAGTTATAATTTGATTAGTAAGATTTCTATTACTTATGGTAACATTACTATTTCAAGGGTCAAGTATATATTTAATAGTATATCATGGTTCATTGGTGAAATATAAGATATCAATTGAATTGAATTTATTTCAGGAGATAAATAGAATAATTTATAGTGTCTTATACTCTTCCATCCACTAGAAATTTCATTCTCCAGTGTTTTAATAAATATTTTATTTTAAATAGAAGTGGGTGCTTCATATTCATAACATCATTTGGATCCCACATTGTGTATTCAATTTAATGGTTTCTCTAAAGGACCATTACTAGTAGACTCTTTTGATTCACAATACATCATCCCTTTTGTTATTAATGTTGATAGGATCATCATAACATAAAAAAAGTTTCCAAATCTATTCCATCATGGGTGAGTAAGTGTGTTGGATCTGGTATGAACTACATTAATAGTGATATGTGGAAAACATCATTAACATTAGAGATACTTGGTAGTATTTATAATAGGTAATATATAGTTACAATTATTTCTAGAATTTCAAAAGGTATTATGTACCTATGGCTCAGTTTCCCTTTCATAATGATCCATATGACACCCTTCCATAGAGATAAATTCAAAAAGACATGATCTCCCACTTGAAATTCAAAATCCTTTCTATGGTTTTTCTATATAACTCCTCTCCCTATATTGACCTGCTTTAATATGATCCTGAATGGTATTTAAAATATTTTATTTGTTATTAATAATTTATAGGACTATATATTTTATCTCACAAACTCTATCCCAATAAGTTGGAGTATGACGTCTCATTCCATATAATTCTTTATATGGCATCATTTGAAAACTATAATGGAAACTAGTATTCTCGGGAAATCCCATAAAAGATAAATAATAATCCAATATACCTTGAAAGTTAAGTGATCACGATCTCAACATGTCATCCGATATTTAAATTTTCCATTCATACTTTCCATCTATTTGAGGGTGATAATAAGTACTCCAATGAAGCTTATTATCCAATTCCCTATAAATAATATTTTAAAATTTTGATTTAAAATTATGATATTTACTAGATAAACTTGATTGAGTTACCCAATGATGTCATCTAACTTGATTAATATAGAGTCTTTCTTGGAACTCAACTGCTAGATCTTTTCTTAGATAATGAAAATGTGATGGTTTTATAACATGATCCATAATAACCAATATCATATCAATATTTTGAGGGTAATTTGGTAATCCAATGATGATATCTATAGTACTATTATCTAATATCCACAGATGAATATCTATATGTTTCATCATTCCTCTGTTGTTATTTCTCTTAGAATTGACTTGTTGACAGAAATGGTATCTAGAAACAAAGTCAACAATTTCCCACATTATATTATCCCACAAAAAAATTTCTTCGTGATCCATATGCATATTAGTTTTACCTTCATGTATAGAAGATTTTGAGCTATGAGAATCATAAAATAGTTCTATTATTTGATTTTGTATTTATGGAACACAAAACCTCATTCCAAATTTTTGAATTACATCATCATAAATGATGTTTTCCAATATTCAATCCTTAAGGACATTAATTTCAATTTGACAATTATCATCATTCCATTGAGAGATATTTATCTCTTCTAGAAAATATGGTTTAGAAATTATTTTTAAATGGGAGTGATGTTTCCCCTTTCCAAACAATTCCCATATCCATATTTACTAAATCCTTGAATATAGTATCTTTATCAACCTTTATTTGTGTCATTAGTCCATGATCATTCCTACTTAATTAATTTTATTCCTTATTTTTTGGGTGGTTGTGGATTGATAAATAATAATAAATGAGTAAATTGATCAATCTTATTTTTCTAATTTTGATTTCTTTCTATGTAAAGATATATCTTGAACTCTTTTTATCCATATATATCTCATATCTTTCAACATAGAGATAGTACCTCGGTATCATCAATGAATTGATTATGGATTCTTACTAAAGATCATGAGTTAGATAATTTTTTTCATTAATATTTAATTTACATGATCCAAATTTAATAATTTTATCATTTTTTATAAGGAAAGAACCTATACCATTATTTTATTCATCACTATATACTACAAAACCATAATTTATAGACATTAAATTCAAAATTGGAGCATTGAATAAAATTTTATTCAATTATTAAAAACATTATTTGTATTATTTTATACATATTAAATTAACCCCTTTACTTGTGAGCTTTTTTTAAGTGTTATCTACACATTCAATGTTCTAAAAGAAACACATATAGTGACATGTTGAACCAATAATACTACATTAATTAGTTATGTTTTATAGTGTACAAAATTCTTCAATTTCTATTGTCACATCCAAATAAAATGATACTCCATCATTAGAGAAAATATTTACAATAATGGAAATTTCTAGATTTTGGAATTCACACATTAAAAATTTACCATATAACTCTTTCCTTTTGGATGTTTCAATAATGATACCCATGTGATTTTCATGATATTAATTTTTTTAGAGTATACCAGAATATAATCAATGTATATCACAAAAACTCGTCAATATATTCATTGAATATTCATTTTATTATATCTATAAAAATATAGGATCATTTTGTAATTTCCAATTCCATTACTATAATCTTGTAATGTCCATACCTCATCTGAAATGTTTTATTTAGAATATTTTCCTTCTTTACTCACAATTGATGATACCCAAAATAAATTTCAATCATTGAAAAACATCAAGCTCCCTAATTTTTATCAAATATATCATAAATGGGAGAAATATGATAATTGTTCTGTATTTTAACAGCATTGGTTACTCTATAGTCAATAAACATCCTCAAGGATCTATATTTATTCTTAATAAAGAGAATTGGGTCTCCCTCATGGGAAAAACTACAGTAATTAATACCTTATCACCAACTCAATTTTTATTTCTTTAGATCCACTAATTTATTTGTGGACATTAAGGGGTCATTGATATTGGTATGTCCTCAGGGACAAAATCAATGATAAAATCAATTTTTTGATCTAGAGGTTTTCACGTCTATTCTCCATAAAATACGTTAATATATTCCCATAAAATTGGTACATCATAAATTTATTGATTACTCTCATAATCCTTAGATGATTCGTTCTAATCCACATTAATAATTTCATTTAGTAAATCTACTAGCGATGGATATAGATAAGAATAAGATATTGGTGTTTCTACTCAAATGACAATGGATTGTACATCGTGATCACAAAATGTAATTTCCATCTTCATATAAAACATTTTTGGCATCATATTTTTAATGTGAGTCTATACTGTGAATTATAAAAAATTATAACATATGTATTACGATAAGGGAAAACAATGAACTGTGTTTTGATAAACTAATGGAAACTTCCTAACTCATTTTTGTTTCATTGAGACGTCACTTTAGGGGTTTTTAATAAAAACTCCCTTATTTAATCAAATGGGAAATATATTTTTTTCCATTCAAAATTTGGTAGATATAAAAGATTGTTATAATCAAAAATCGAATAATGTATTTGATAAATTTTAACATAGGGTTATTATACCTGCTCCATCATAACTGGTCACTTATACTTAACCTGTAGTGTTCATATAAGCTTATTCATCTCATATTTTCCTATTTTTTCATTTATTCCCTTAGCTCATTGGAAATAGAATTGAATAATTCCCCATATCAATAAACATTAATCATTGAAAATAATTGATTTTCCTCTTCCCTTTTAATTAATTTTCATTATTAAAATTTGTTCTATTCTTTTATAAAACTCCCATGAATTTATATCATTTCCCATCATGATTCATTCCAAATATTTCGTACAATGATACTTTCATCATCCACCCTTTTTATTTGATGCCTCACCTTTTTAATGGTTATAATAAGGATTATTCATATCTTAATTTCAATTGATAATATATGATCTAGAAAATTACATAGGAATTTATATGGAACTTAATAATACTTCATCACATGATGAAAATGTTGGAGAGGCGAGTTCCCTTCATAGATATAGCTCAATACCTTCGAATTAATGATTAATATTGTCCATCGAATCACATATATATTATATTGCAGACCTATATAGTCTTTGGAAGGTATAATCATATAGTATAACACTTGGTTTCTCCCTTTTCATTGAGATATGGAATTTTATCTACATTTCATTTCCTTTTTCATGAGGGAATTTTATTTTGAATGATGTTTCTTAAAAAATTACCTATTCCAAGTATTCTAAATGATCTTCCCCCATATTATTTTGGATATATAACCAAAATTGATTATAACTTCCATTTATACAATATAATAATTGAACTAAATTTTCATTTTCATTGCATCTAATACTATATATATACTTTATAGGGACTTGATACTGTTCTAAACTAAAATGAGATCAGAAATCCACCAAAAATTTGGGGTCTTCTTATGCATAAACTTTTCCAACATAGTTTAATATGTTTATTCATCATTACATGAGTTAGATAACTTAATATGGTTACGATACACTAAATTCCAATACTAAATGTGTTGATTTTCTCAATGGGAAAATCCTTACAATGTTTATGGGTATCGATTTCCTTTCTACAATTAGGCTCCTTTACTAAATAATTTAACACACTATGTTATCTCATAATCATCATTAGTATTGAGCAAAAAAATCCCAACAAAAAATTATTATAAATCCTCATGTCTACTAAGCATCTAGTTACTAAGGAATCTAGTAAAAATTATTAGATACAAGGTGAATCAATCCCAATCCTATATCCCAATGTTGGTTGATATTTTATTATAATGGCATGTACATATGAGATCACATTGCAGAAGATTGATTAGTTTAGTAGTATTGAAAAACCAGATATATTCCTGATTCCATTATTAAATTTGAAATTAAATAAAAGAAAAAATGATGCATTAACACTTACTGAAATATTAAATCTTCTTAACCTGTTGAAGGAAATGAAATAAAGGGGTGAGATCAAATCCTTAATGAGGGTTAACTAAACCATTAATATGTGTATGAAAGTCAATAAGGCATAAGAGATTTGGAAAGGTTAATAATAGGAAACCAAATTCAATCAATAAACATATAATAAAAATGCATCCATATATTTTTTCACAGTGAAAATATCCTAGAATGTAATGATTTAAAACATAATGAATAAAATTATTAATTTTTGGATGTTAAGTATCTGGAACCTAAACCATGATACTGTACAGACCAATTATGCATGTGGGAAAAAACCTCTCATTCTATTTGGAAGCAATCAAGAAGGGTTTTTCGCAAAATTTTTGGTCTGATGAGACATATCGATACATAAAGGGCCAACACATAAGCAAGCCCCACCCATCACAACAAGTCATGATTATTCTTCATACATATATTAATTTTGATAACAAAATTCAATAAAATAACTAGTTGTAAAAAAATTTATATGACTAAAACAATAATTATATCCCTGATAAAAGAAATATGTATATTTAATGAAACATTCAATGAATTGTGATGATAAAATAACGGGAAATAGATACACACACACACATAAAGAATAATTAGTGATTAAATCATAACTATAACACTCAGTTGTTTTTATAAACTATTTTCATTATGTAATTTTTATTCTTTAGTAGCTTGGTTTTTTATGTAATCGTGAGTTTAAAAGAACAATAAGATAAAATTAATATAAAATTGTTATCATTTCCTAGATGTTAGGATAGAGAGAATAATTATAACTGACTTATAAAAATGCATTATGAATTCATTGGCTATTAATTATTTATAAAAAATATAAATCAATTAGATATTTTTAAATTTGATGGAATTACATTTGGAAATCAAATTAATGAGACATATGTTTTATAAACATAATAAAATATTTTTGATATTCATCCAATGGATATTTTAGTTATAAGGAATGAATAAAACCCTATATTTTGTATAAGAACCATTTTTTTAAAAGGTTAATTTTTCACCTTTTATTGGAAAACCCATTTTAAATTATGTTTATGGCACATTAATAATTTTTATATGAAAATATAAACATGTATTTTTGAAGCAGGATATTAAAATTTACATTGTATAAATTTCTTATATTTTTATGATAACTTTTATGTTTTGATGAATAGTAAGAATACGTTAAATTTTACTTAATTTTTTTTATCTGAGATAATTTATATGGTTAAATTATTATATTGAATGGTTTTAATATATAAATAGAATTTATTTTTACAATTTAATAAAATTTATTCCATTAGGATTAATTTTAAATTGAATTCTTAGGTAAAAACATTTCAATATATTGAATTGTTTTAACTTCGAAAACACATTTTATCATTTCAATAACGATATTAATTTTATATTAATTTATACAACTTTTATATTTTGAATTTAGACAAATTAATTCCATATTTGGAATCAAAATATCCAAATTGTGTGAATATGATCCTTTTATACTTAGAAATTATGAATAGTAACATCAGAAATTATTTTATTTAACATGGTTAAAGGGTTAATATGGTGAAAAAGAGGAAAAATAATAATTTAATAATTTAAAATAACCCCAAAATATGTCCTTATTTTATTAGTAATTTTGATTCCATCCATGATTTTTTTGGATGAAATTGACATATTACGGACATGTTAATGTCTTTGTTTCGATGTAATCTTGTAGTTATGATTTTTTTAAAAGTCAAGTATGAATGGTGTCAAAAATTGGCATAATTCATTTAAAGATCAAAATAGTAAATGTAGATTCTCAATAATAAGATTGGTTAATTTTATGTTTTAAAAAATTCGTTTTTAACCTTAAAGAATACTATGTCTAACAGTGTTAAACATGGTAAATTCACAATCCCTAAAAAAGTTATATGAGACAAACTTGCTTAGGTTTTAGAAATATGGTTCTATAAATGAAACATAAAAAAATTTTACTAAAGAATTTGTTTTACCTTTTAGCGTATAGAATTTTACTTAACAGAATAAATAAATGCACAAGAAAGTATAAATAATTTATAATTCCTTCTTTTATAAAAATACAGAGAAAATAAAACATGAAACAAAAAAAATTAACAAGTAAGAAATATTATAACCCAAGAATTAGGTTTTCCAACAACTATGGATAAATGTCCCATGATTTATTCCTTCAAGAAAATATTTCTCATCCACTCCATGGGAAGACCTCGATAGAAATATCAGAATCTGTCTTGCAATCCCCGCAAGCCTTTGATCATTAAGGTTGTTGACACCTCTTTCTTCATATCCCAGAAAGTCCTCAAACTTTAAGGTAGTCTAAACCTCTATCTTCTTATCCCTAGAATCCCACGATTGTACTCAGAAAAAATCGGAGTCTCACAAAGCAAGATGAACATGGTGTTTAGAGTGCACAAAGCATAAAATTCTTTCTCTAGAAATCACTTCACAATATGTAATCTCTAGATTGATGGAATAGTTTGAAGTTTGTTCATATGAGCCCATATTTATCGGAAAACATCCAATGGTTGGATCCCTCTTCTAGTGGTTATATTTTTCCTTAAATCTCAGAGGGACCTGTGCATGTGTCACTCAACCAACGAGAAGTTAGAAATAAATTGAATGAAATAATTTAATAATAATAACACGTTTAATGAAAATGAATGTTCTTAGCCCAATATGAATTTCCAGATTCTAAGAAAACATAGAATTTAGATTCTAATCTTATAAACAATACAATTTTATTAAACATGGATATTCAGAATATATTTTTCAAAGGGTTTAGAACAAGAATTCTATATATTTAATAGTATTAATTCAATTGAATTCAGAGTCTGAATTATGAGGAATTTGGAGTCAAAATTCTAAGGAATTAAGATTCTGAATTTGTAGGAGTTTAGAGTGTGAATTATGAGAAATTCTGAGTCTAAATTTTGGAGAATTCAGAATATTAATTTCAAATTATTTCCCAACTAAATTTTATAGAATTCGGAATATGAATTTCGTAGAATACAATTTATGAATTTCAGAAAATTCAAAATCTGAATTTTAGAGAATTTCTGGTCTTAAAATTGAACACTCTGTTTCTAGGGAACTATAGAATTCCAAGGTTTTAGATATGAATCTGAATTATTGACGTAGTAAAAAATTAATCTTGATTATCAAAATTTATAAAAAATATATATTGAAAGCAATGGTAAGGATAAAAATTTATTTAGAGAAGGTAAATTTTTCCATAAAAACTAATCCTTAGGGAATGATAATTCTTCTTAAGATAATGTGTTTTTGATTTTCAAAACATAATATAATGGAAAAGTCATATGGAAACCTTATTAACTAAACAGTATCCTCCTTTTTGGAAATCTAAAAAAACACTAGGAAAAAGAATATAAGGACTATGAATTTTATTTATAAACATTAAAATAAAAAATATCCCCCATTACTTATGAATCATGAGAAATATGACTAACTCCCCCTTAGGTTTCAAAATACTAATGGATCATATTCAAGACTTCCCTAGAGAAAATATTCATTATGTAAAATCCCCATTCAATAAAATCCAACTTACTTAGGTCATTATCTTATTTTTATACTTAGTGTTATTTTTTTCATTAATTTAACCACTTTGTGATTTTCAAAAATGAATAGCGAGAATTGGAAAAAATTGAACATGAATGATTAATTCTATACACAAATCAAATGGAACGGAAAAATATTTTTCATTATGAATGGAAAAATTAATACAGGAAGAAATACCACAAATTATTAGAATTTATAGGAAAATTTAGTCATCATTATTTTCCTTCCGTGGGATCTTATTCACAATAGTATTCAACTTTGTAATGTTTTTATGATCTTCCTTAAAACTTTTGATAAGATGTTCTTGTTCTTAATTTTTATTTTTAAGAGCCTTGAACTTTTCATCTAGAGACTTAAGGATTTTTGCCCGAGACTTTAGTAACTCTTCTTTATAATTTATCTTTTCTCCGAACACATTTTTTAGATTTATTTAACTCTTAAAATTTAAGGAATTTAAATTAATATTCCCATTCAGATCTTTATCTTCTATCATCCAGGATACTTGCTTAATGTTAACCATCTTTTTAAAACTTATTGTAAGGGTTTTTATCCACTAATCAAACTTATCCAATGCATCTTTCACAGAGTCTTGGAATTTATCACGGATTTTCATGTCTTAAATTGTTCTTTTGGAATATTTTCTAATTTCCTTACAATATCTCTTGTGATCATCATAATCGATATAAAAGGGTTTTGTAGTCACCTTCATGATTGTAGAATTTTTCCATGAGCATCATTTCAAAATAAGAATTCTGATTAAAGGAGTGTTGAAGTAGCTAAAACCTTGAGTCAATACTCATATATAAGGGAATGGTGTCTATTAATTTCTTCAGAGACTGTAAAAAAATTACATGACCCACAGAAGATGAATCAGAATAGAATTACCTTATAGGCGAAGATTCATTTTATAGCTCTAAAACATTTCTCTTGGATTATCCACTAGTATCTGTCTTAACCACAACTATTTTCTGAGGAGTATCAACAATCACTAGTTTTCCTTTATCTTATTTAAAAATAGTCTTCACAACCTTTGGAGATTCATGATCACCATCTAAGACATGAACTATTTTATCATCATTAACATTTTCCTTCTCATTATCTCTAATAAGGTCATCATGTTGAATGAAGTTGTGATTGATTCTTTCATCATTAGAAGGATTATTAACCTCTTCAAGACACCCATCCATTATTCCTTGAGAAATAATTTTGGTTGATTCTACCTGGGAAGTAAATATTGAAATAATTTCAGAAGGAAATTAATTCTCATGATATTCATCGACTTGCGTTATCACATCATCACTCTCATACGCTTCTTCCTCTTATTCTCATTCTACTTTCTCTTCCTGAACAATCTATTCCTACACTTCATGTTCAAGAATTATGACATTATTTACAAGTGTATCTACTAGTATTGATTCATGTATAAAATATTTTGGTACCTAAATATATTCAAAATCATTCTTCATATCCTTTATAAGTGATTCAATAATCATAGAATCTGATATTTTCTTCTTTTGTCTATTATCTTATTCTTGATTCTCTAACTCTTCGACAGTTTTAATCTTTAGTCTTTTGTCATTACATGATCTAGGCCAAAAAAAGGATCTCCTTATTTATTAATTTTATTATATTCCCTCTATTTTTATACAAAATAATCAGGGGATGTTTTTTTCTACTTTTTTTAGGGGGCTTGACTGACTTTTCAGAATTGAAGGCTTCTCATTAGTTTCTGGTTCTTTCAGATTTCTATTCTTCTATGGTTTCTTGGAATTGTAAGCTAATTCCTCAATATTTTTTAAATATTTAATTTCAAATTATGATAAATCGTTATTTATTCTGTATTTTCTATTAAAACAAACTATTATCATCCTCAATGTGTCATCATATATTATCAAAATCTTGATGGTTCTTGGATTAAAGCTACATGGATTTTTTAACAACTCTAGCATAGAAATATAATCATAGATAGAATTTTCGGATACATGTTGATTTGAAATTTGAGAGTTCCATTCCTGATATTGGTAATTGATAGAAATATTTACTTTACCAGGTTTATCTTTCTCAAGTTGACCAGAAAATCAAGAACCAATATGTCACATTTGATTAAGGAGTCATTGTCTCATTTTCTCAGAAATAGAAATCCCTGGACCGATTATTCTAGCATCCTGTAATTCCTTGAGAGATGTATGATCTTTTTTGTTTTCACTCCTTTGATTTTAAGGCACACTATTTCCTTTTCCTTCTCAAAGCTTCCTGACTGATCTGGAAACTTATGGGTGTAGAAAATTTCTTCTCCTTCACATGGTACTCCAATGACATGATACCATATTAAAGGAATGGGAATAGGTTTTCTCAAAAAACATGAAAGAAAAATTTTCCCTTCCACCATCATTATAAAAGTTTATTGTCTCAAAATATTCAACAACGAACTTTGGGTAAACCGGATCCTGACATTTCAGTTTGAATATGAAAATATTATCAAGTCCATTGATCTTGATATTTTTTCATATTTTGGGAATTATATTTATTGAAAAAAATGGATCAACCAACATTTCTCTATATATATTCCACTTTGTGATTTCACTACCCCAAAACTAGGTTTTAAATGCGCGACCCTTTAATAGCCCTGATAAATGGTGGGCCTTTATCATTGCTTTTTTTCATGTTGATAATTCCCCCATTATTAGAAATTTTTTAGCCTTGTTAAAGGGGACCCCTTTATCATCACTTTTTTGAGTATCACTGATAGTGGGGATTTTTTAGTGCTTTTTCTAGCGCTAATAAATTTCGAAAATAAATTCATGAAAAATGAGATATTGTTACAAATGTATATTTATATTGATATAAATATAATATATTTTTTTAAATATGTATTATATAAGTATAAATATACTATTACATTTAATATATAAGAAATGTAGGGAAAATTGATTTAACATATTTTAAAAATATTATTAATTACTAATTTTCTAATTATCATCGAGTAATAGTCATTTAAAAATAATATGATGACACATAAAATAAAAATAATAATAATTTATCTAAAATAAGTTGAAAATTTAACTCAAACTTCAAACAACCATAAAGTTTGATCCGTGTATCCATTTGAGCTCTAAAACATATCAAATCAAAGCTTGTGATGAGATCTACACGCTTGTGACTAAAGAGAACCTACTGTCACATTTATCAAGGCCTATATGTCCTCCAAAAATGAGTTTTTTGACAGGATACCACGATTTTTAACATTCCAACAGATATAACTTCTAATCTGAATGTCCGCTGAGCATATAACACATATCATATAGATGATTGTTTCATTTTATTTGATTCGACTGGTTGTAGAGTTGAAACAGATATCTGGATTAGATGTTATGGCCGTTTTAACATTCTTTGGCTTTTCAAATACACATATATATGTATTTATTCGTAAATATAGATATATATATATATGTATGTCTGTATGTTTGTTTGTGTGTGAGTTTGAGTGTTTCTATTTGTGCGTGTGTGTCGAATATATGTATGTATGTATGTCTTTATTTTTATATAAACACACATAAAAATATATTTTATAAATGTTTTGAAAACTAATATTATAAATATTTTTTAATATACAAATAAATGTAAAGATAAAAAATTATAACTCAATATATATATATATATATAAATAAAAATAAATATAAATTAATATAATAATAAATATATATATATATACTAATATATGATTAAATATAAATCTATTAATATGAATAAATATATTTATATTAATATGAATCTATATTAATATAAAAATATATATATATATCTATAAATATAAAAATAAATAATATAAATATATATTAACAAACAAATAAATATATTTATATTAATATATGATTAAATATAGATGTATTAATATAACTAAATATATTTATATGAATATGAATCTATATTCATATATGAACAAATATTACTATATATATATATATAGATATATCATTAAATGGAGAAAAAAAACTAAATGGATTAGTGGTAAAGGTGCAGGCGTGAAAGGGGGAAGGTCATGTTTTTTAGTTATGGTAGAAGCAGGGAGGGGTGTGCATGCATGTGGGGGATGCGTGGGAAGTGAAGAACGCATGAGAGTGGGAGGGGTTCTGCCTAGTAGTGATAAAGGGGTGGTCAAGCACTGTTAAAAGTCTCCCCCAAGAATTGTATTTTATTTTTATTTTTTTTTGACTTTCATCAGCTCTTCAAAAATCACTGATAAAAGGGGATTTTTATCAACGCTAAAAAATCCACTGATAAAAACCCTTTTTATCATCTTTTTTTAGCACTAATAAAAGTCATCTTTTATCAGCTCTTTTTTAGCACTGATAAAAGGGCCTTTATCAGCACTTTTCGAAGCACTGATAAATGGGACCCCTTTATCTTTGCCTTGATTAAAAGAACTTTTCTAGTGCTTATAATTCCCTTTTCTAGAACTCATAAATTCCATATTTGCAGTAGTGTTTCCTTGGATGAAGAAATTTATTTATGTGGAGAGTCTTCTAAAGTCATCTGTAGTTTGTGAAAACTCTAAAAATCAGAATGGTGTTTTGGAAGAGAGGCATACCTTGGGAAAAAATCCTTGAAAACATATGTGGGATAAAGAATAGAGGGAATTTATATATGCATTTAAGCAACGGTTCACATTATTTATTTGATCTAACAATTGAAAAAAACACAATCTGATCTGATTGTTTAGATGAAAGTCAAAGAAGGACTTGGTAGATTTTGATATTTTTAGTTTTTTTACGATAGAATGTCAGATTTAAGGAAAGTGAATCTGAAAAATTTCTTAAAACAACATAAAAATACAAACTAGTAAAATATTATAATACGAAAATTTATCTTATGAATCATACATTCTATATTTCTAGGAAAATTTTTAGTAAATGAGAAAATTATTTTAGATAAAATGTATATTTTGTAAAATTGTATTAAAGAAAAAAAACTGGATTCATGAATTTTGGGTTATGAAAAAAATTTTGTTTACAAAAAAAATGATTAAGGAATTTTTTTTGTAAACAGAAATAGTTTATTAATGAAAAAAAATGTTTAATAAGAAAATTTACTCACCCTAAGAAAAGTATTTTATTATTGTAAGTGTATAGGTTTCAACAAAAAGTTAATATGGAAGATTACCTTATAGTTATCATTTCTAACGTCTGTTTAATGTTTTGAAATCTATCAGAGGGTAATTATTTTTTAAAAATGTCATCAAGTCGATCGTGTGCTCCAATAAATTGAAAAAAGATATCTTTTTTAATTGTGTGATCCCTATGAAATTGATGCCTAATATCTATATGTTCTTCATGAGAGTGATTTTCAAGGTTTTTTCTTTGGTAAATGGACCTAGTGTAATCACACATCATATGTGATTTGGTAAAACACATGCCATAGTCTGTGAGTTTGTGTTGCTTCCACAACATTTGATCACATCAACTTCAAACTGCTATACATTTAGCTTGATTAGTGGAATGTGCTACTGAGTTTTGCTTCTTAAATTACCAAGAAACCAATGAATCTCCTAAGAAATGAAAAGTTCCAAATGTACTTTTTCGATCCTTTTTACATCCAAAAAAATCTACATCGAAAAATATTTTTAGAAAAAAATAATTTCCAGAAGTATAGAAATTTCCTAAATCCATGGTTCCCCATAAATAGCAAAAATTTATTTTCAATGATTTTAAATGGGATTCCTTTGGATTAGGTTGATACCTTTTACAAAATCACACTGAAAAAATTATGTCTAGTTGACTAACAGTCATGTATAGTAAACTTTCTATCATACCTCTAAATGATGTTTCATATACTGGTTTTCCTGCTTCATCATTATCAAGTATATTTGAGGTACTTATTGATGTGCTTATAAATTTAGTTTAGTCATACACATACATTTTCAGAAGATATTTATTTTACTCATTTTTTGATATAAGTTCCTTCTAGTTTTTGAGAAATTTTAAAACTAAGGAAAAATAATAACTCACCCATCAAACTAATTTCAAACTCATATTTCATTATATTCACAAATGAATCAGTTAAAGATTGCTAAGTTGAACCAAATATAATTTTATCAACATAAATTGGACCGTTCAAAAAAAAATTATTATCATTAATTATGAATAGAGTTGGATCGGCAGTTCCTTTAAAATAATTTTTTTGTAACAAAAATCATGTAAGTCTATCATACTATGTTCTTAGGGCTTGTTTAAGTCCATATAAATATTTTGTATCTTCTAAAATATGGTCAGGATGTGTTTTTCTTTAAAACCCAGAGGTTGTTCAACAAAAACATCCTATTGGACATATTTTTTTATGGAAATCACACATCACATCCAATTTAAATTTATTGAAATTAAATAATGCTGAAAAAGAAATTAACATGTGAATAACTCCATGTCAAGGTAATGGAGAATATGTTTTATCATAGTCTATTCGTTATAGTTCATTATATCGTTTATAAACTACTCTAGAATTATTTGTTACTATGATTCCATTTTCATCACACTTATTTCTGAATACCCATTATACTCTTATTATATAATATTCCTTATGTATTTCAATAAAGGTCCAAACATTGTTTTTTTAATTCATTAAGCTCATATTGCCTGGATTTAATCCAATAATTATCTTATAAACCTTCATCAGTGCTTTTTGGTTCTAATTGGGGAAAAAATACTAGATGTTCTGTAGTAGTCCGTATAGATCATCTAGTCATTACAGGTTGATTTAAATCACCATTTATACTTTCTCTTTGATGATTTTAAGGAAACAACTTACTTGGGTTTTTTATAACTTTTTCATCAACATATGGTAGGAAATCATCTGGGGTAAATTTTTCAGAAATATTTTCTTGTACATTTTACTTATTATAGGTATCTACTATAAAGGTCTGATAATCAATTTTGGAAAAGGCTTCAAAATATGTTGGATGGGGTTATCTAAAAACCAAAGTATCAGTTTTGTTGAGCCTAACATGTAGTATATCATCAACAGCTGTAGTATTTTTATTAAAAACTCTATAAGACATAGAAGTAGTGGAGTATGCTTGGGAAATTCATTCACCATATTTGAGGGAAAAGTTATGTAAGTTATCTTTAGTATTCGGAATGAATACGTTGCAAACAAAAACATTGAAGTATGAAATCCTAGGTTTTCTACTAGTCCACAAGTCATAAGGTGTTTTATTAAAGAAAATGCCTAACTAAAACTCGATTTATAGTATAACTGATAGTACCAACAGATTCAAGAAAATAGTGTTTAGTAATATAATATTCATACAATGTGGTTCTAGTTATCTCTTGAAGAATTATATTTCTTCTTTCAAAAACACCAATCTATTGAGGAGTTCTTGGAGCTAAGAAATTATGAGTAATTACTTCTTTATTACAAAAATATTCAAAAATGGAATTTTTAAATTCTCAACCATGATTACTATTTATAGTTATAAGTGGAAGTTTTTTATCTTTTTTAAACTTTTTCTCTAATATTTTTGAAATAAGAAGAATCTTCATATTTCATTGATAGGAAATAGACACACGTAAATATAGTGTAATCATCAACCAAAACAAATGCATAGTATTTTCCTCATTTAATTTCTTTTTGTTTTAGACAAAATATATCCATATGCAATAACAATAATGAATCAAAAGATGAGACTTTACAAATTGATTTAAAACATTATTTATGATTTATGCCATATTGACATGGATCACAAAATTTTAAAGAGACAAATCTATGCACCGGTAAATCCTTAATAAGTATTTTCATTGAGAGGTTACATAGGTTCTTAATATTATAGTGCCCTACCCTTATATACCATAACAATTATTAATCATCCATTGCACTAACAAAAGTAAATTCTTGGTTCTTACTATAATTTATGTTTAGTGTGTACACATTCAGATGTATATGGTAAGAAAGAATAAACTCTTCCTTGGAATAGTGTACTAAGCCTTTGTCATTCCTAAAATTCATAGGGTTACCATCATCACACAATTGTCTTATTGCAATAAGGTTGTTCTTATTACTTTTAACAAATAAAACATTGGAAACTAATGTTTTTCCATGAAGAAAAATGTTACCTATACCATGAATTTCTCTCTAAGTATTATCTCTGAAAGTTACTTTTCCTCCATTAAACATGATAATATTTTCAAATATGTTATTATTACCAGTAATATTCAAGGAAGATCCATTATACATGTACCATGTATTGTTGTTGATACTTTCGTTATTTTCCGGAAAATAAGCGAGTTAGTCCTTCAGAATCAAAACATTCCTAGATTTGGAAATTTCATAAAGTAAGATTTTAGGAATCAATATTTTCATAGATAGATAAGATTTATGGAAACCTAAAGATTATGTTTTATTTAAACAACAATTTCTTTCCCATTTTATACCACACTGACATTTTTTTCTAAAAAGACCACATTGGAGAACACAAAATTTATTACTAAAAACAAGTTTGGAGGGAATATAACAAATTCCTGAACAATTCCTTAGAGAACAAAAATTGAGAATACATTTTAACAAATTCTTTCCTTCCAGAGGTAAAATTTGATAAAATAGTCATTATGGATTTTTTTGATTTCTATCTAATATCTAAATAATTATCCTCAAAGTCATTAATATTTTGAACTGAGTTATTATCTAAAACACTTTTCAATGAAATAAATCATTTAAGATCATTAAAAAGTTTATCCTTCTCAGTATTAACTTCCTTAAGGTTTTAATTAATATTTTAAAAATCAAAAGTTTTCTGATGAATATCTTTTCAATGATATGATACTTATTTTGTTAAAATATTAATTCTATAATTATCTTTCTCTAACATTTTATTATCTTAAAATTTTCATTATAAAGAAGTTTATAAAACCTAGAAACTTCTTCATAAGAAGATAAAAAGTTAACTTCATAAGAAAATGATTCTTCATCTCAAGACCTATAATATTTATTATCAATTAAATTTTCATTCAATGATACAATAGTAATATATTTGACATTGTGTACCTTGGCCATTATAAAATGGTTTCCAATGGGTAGTTTGGAAAGTATACCAATATTATTCTGACTAGAATATTCATACGTTGATGAATCATCAGATGACTCCAATCCACTATCAGTCCACACATCACCAGATTTCAATACATTCTTTGCCTTAGTCTTGTAATACATCTTTCTATTTCACTCAGAATTATTTTCTTTTCAATCATTTATTTTGAGCATGGTATAATCTGGCCCGGTGTGTCCATCTCACTAGCATTTATAGAAAGTGACTTCGGAATAATTCTAATATTTTATTTCATTATTTTATATTTATACTGAAATTCTTTCATTCCCACTATCTTGTTTATCCTTCGAGAAAGATTAGCTAACTCATTTTGAGAGTGTTCACTTTCACTAGACTCACATAGAACCATGGAATTCCTAGAATTAGATATTGTAATGATTTCTAGAGTCTTGAGTTTGGGAGTAGTAAATGATAAACTTAAATTTCCATTCTTCTTCTTATTTATATCATCAAATCTTTTCATTCTTGTTTCATGCTATAAAAGATTACCAAATAGCTCATTAAGAGTAATTTGAGTAACTTTCCTATTTTCATCAGTGTATGTTCTTTTTTATTCCCACTCATTCGGCATAATATCAATTATATTTTCCAAAGGTGCATCATCATGAAGTCATTTATCTCCCATATATTAAAGAATATTTATGTTATTCATAAAACATTGTTTCACATTACAAAATGGTTCTATATTGGGAAAAAATCCGTTATATTCAGCTCTCAACATAGATTTTCTAGTCTCTATCACTTTGGATGTCCTAAAATGCGTATCTTCATGTTTATTCCAAATGAAATTGGATACATCACAAGACGATATATTATTATATATATTATAGGTCATATAACACAACAAAGTTTTGCATACCTTAGAATTTAGCTGATATTATAATTTTTCTTGGTTGGTAGTGGTTTGTACATCCTTATCTGGAACTTTGTAGTCTCTAGTATGCCAGAAAAAGTTATCCACTCCAGTGTTAATAACAAAATAATTCTTTCAATGTATCTATTACTCATAATCCTTACCATAAAAATAGGTGGTCTGGTAGGATTAAGGTGATCATGTAATAAACATTTATTCTGACCATTATATAAGAAAATATCTTTCCACAGAACTTGTAAGTAGTAATAGTTTTTAAAGAAAGATAAAAATATTTAATAAAAGCATGAAAAATTATAGGTAAGAAACATGAATTTATAATTAGGAAAAACTTCTGCAAGAAAACGTTTAAGTGAGTGTAAGTATTTCATAGACCTCCACTAATATGAATTATAGAATCAAAATTGAATATGTATATGATTAATTACAAGAGGCGGGGGGGGGGGGTGAATTTTTTGTTTAAAAAAATTAAATTTTAAAATTATAAAAACTATAATTATCAAATTTAATGAAGGTATATTTATAAAAACTAAAATAGTTCTATGAGACAAAATTTCCTAGGTTATGAAAATATGGTTCCAGAAATGTAAATAAAGAAAAGTTTACTTAGGAAAAGATTCTACCTTAATGGGTAAAGAATCATACATATCAGAGTAAATTAAAGTGTATGAAAGTGTAAGAAATTTACAATTTCTACCTTTATTAAAATACAGAAGTAATAAAACTTGAAAGAAAACAAGTAACAAGTAACAAATCTTGTCATGCAAAGAGTAGGGTATCCAACAAATATGGATGATGGTCCCTTAATTTATACTTTCAAGAAAGTGTCGCTTACCCACACCAGGGTAATAACTTGATATGAATATTGGAATCTATTTTTCTATCCTCAAAAGACCTAATTATTTAAGGTAGTTGGAACCACTTTCATCATATCCCTAGAATTCCTTGAACATTAAGGTAGTCGTAACCTATGTCTTCCTATCCTTGGAAGCCCTCTATTGTTCACATCAACAATTAGAGTCTCACGAAGCAATCTTAACAAGGTGTTTAGATCTTACAAAGAATGAGAGACTCTACCTCTTGAAATTACATAATATAATGTAATTTCTATATTTATGGAATGGTTTTGTGCTCATTCAAATGATCTCTTATTTATATTCAAAACTACAATGGTCGGATCTCTCCTCCAATGGTCATATTTTTCCTTGAATCTCGGAGGGACTTGTACACGTGTCACTAAACCAACAGTTGGTTAAAAATATATATCACAATATCATTTCATAATAATAAAATGTTTAAGGAAAAAAATTTCATAGACACATATGAATTTAAAAATTGTAAAGAAAAAAATAGAATTGGGAGTTTAAACATATAAACAATGGGTTTTTATAAAACATGGATATTCATATTCTATTTTTCATGGAGTATTGAATCTGAAATCTATAGATTCTGGAGTCTGAATGGAAATGAATTTAGAGTCTGAATTCTGAGAAATTTGGAGTCTAGATTTTTATGAATTCAGAGTACGAATTTTAGGGAATTATGAATCTGAATTTCAGAAAATTCCGAATCAGAATTTGAGATAATTCTAAATTATAATTTCAAAGAATTTGGAATTTGAATTTTAGATAATTCAGAATTTAAATTTCAGAGAATTCTATGTCTTAAAACAGGGAACTCTATATCTAGGGAAATATAGGATTCTGTGGTTTTAGATATGAAGCTGAATTTTTGACATAGTAATAAAATGAGTTTGAATATGAAAAATTAAAAATAGAGATAATGAAAAAAAGGCAAGGATAAAATTTTTCTTAGAGAAGGGAAATTTATCTTAATAAAATATTCCATAGGTAAAGATAATTATCCTTAATATAAAGTGTTTGTGATTTTCAAAACATAGAGGAATGGGAAAGTTATAAGGAGACCTTGTTGACTCAACATTCATAATTTAAAACATAAAATAGTTTATTAAATGATATTATATTTAAAAAAATAAATTATTTTTTATAATGGATAATATAATCTAAATATGTCATAAATAAATTTTTGTGGGTCTTTTGACATGATATAGTTATTACATTATCCCAAAATGTGTAAATAAAATGATATCATGTTATGATTAAAAAGTATAAAATCAGGGTTAAACCAAAATGATTAGGATAAAAAATATTCAAAACATTACTAAAAATTATTATATAATGGGAATTATTACCAAAATCATCTTATATTCAAATAAAATATGTTTTGAACCATTTTAAGTAAATTTTTTAAAATAAATTAATATTTTGAATGTTTGTTAAAGTGCCCCTATCCTCTCTTATAAAAGGGAACCAACTACCTATCCTCTTAACTCCATTTTGAGCGTTAAAGATAAACCAAAATCTACCCATTTCTCTTCTAAACATCCCAAGTCACATTCTAGAGGTGCCTGTCTTCTCAAAATACTTTTTCTAGTTCCCTAAGAGAAAATATAAAGGAGGCATGTCGAGGAAGTGGTAATATATTCTACTGATTCACTAAAATATATTTGTTCTTATACATACTCTTATTTAGTGGTTTAATTATAATGTAATAACATTAGTAGAACCAAAATACTGATATGTTATTATAAATATGAAAAATCCATTTTTCACCTTCTATCAATCCTATGAAAAATGAAATCACTACATGTGCGTACGTACGACTTACCGTATCCACGCCGGGGTGTTATCTATTATTCCTCACCACCTTACATAGAAGGATATAATGGTGGAAATAATAACTATATATGATTATTACAATATGAAACTAATTCTAAGACAAAATAATCCATCCAATTTAATACCATTCAAAAATTATGGGAATGATATCATCGCTCATGCGTACGTATGGCTTACCATCTCTAAAGTATGATGCAATTAATTCTACACAATATTCATTAAAAAATGATTATATAAATGAATTGAATGAATAAGTATGATATATATTATACTAACACCATGCTGTAAATTTTATAAATATAACCTAAAAAGGGGAATAAGAACTTATCTGACAAAGCATACATAATAACATAAAGCAGTTAATAAACGAATAACGAGTAACAAATGAAATGTCAATAACAAATAGATGAAAATATGAATATAAATGTTATCGTAAAAATTTTTATGATTCTAGAATGTTTATGTAAAAATTTGAAATCATCATACAAGATTTTTGGATATATATGAAAAACATCAAACCTATGTAAAGGGATAATTTTGTACTCTCATTTTTATCTGAGATTGTTTATACATATGTATTTACTAGGGGTATATTCATAATCCATTTCTAGGTTTAATAAGAATATTATCATAAAATGTTTACTATTATTATATGTACATTTAATTTCATTTATACCCATTTTTACGTGTTCAACATGGT
This sequence comes from Viscum album, assembly GCA_963277665.1. NCBI lineage: Eukaryota > Viridiplantae > Streptophyta > Magnoliopsida > Santalales > Viscaceae > Viscum > Viscum album. Next base: position 812,358,205 of record OY728120.1, read on the forward strand.
TAGGAATGAATTTTTCTTACATTCCCCATAGGATGTACTTATTGACTTTTCCGATAAAAGTATGATATGAATGTTTTTTAACTTATAAGGCAAGAAAATTTTTGTATGCTTTCCTGACACCTTATTTCCTTGAATCTTCCTCTACATGGTCAAATGTTTATTTTCAATAAAATTATGCTCTTTTAAAATTCAATGTAATTTTGAGAAGAGAAAACATTTATGAAAAAAAGAATGGATATTTTCCTTGGGTTTTAAGTTCAATTGTTTTATCAAAATTATGTTCCATCTAAAATGAAATAGTTTTGTGTTTCTATACCTATAATTAATTTTATTTGATTAATTTTATGATTTAATTTATTTTATGAAGTCTATTAATCTTATATGGAATATGTTATGATGACATGATGTTTACGAATCCCATTTTATTATATGGGTTATTCTATGATGAAAGATTTATTTTTTTGTGAAAAAGTAATAATGGATTCATTATGAGATGGGTGGGACCGATATCTCCTTCCCATTTATTGGGTAATTATTTTTATCTCATGATATAGACATTGTTGGTGTTGAAAGTTAATCTGGTTCAGTGATACAAGGTTGGAACGTAGAGAGAACTCAGTTCAATAATGGATGTTATCAGGTATGATGGTCTTTGAAATGAGCCTTGACTAATATGAAATAATTTTCTATGTTTATCTATGTATGCCACAAAATATAATTTCGTATGTTATGATTATTGGGATTACATTTAACTTTTATGATTTACCTCATGACATGTTTTTTTGATCTTTTATATACAGGATAATATTTTCAAATGATATGTTCTTATGAATATGAAATGATTTTATTTCATTTTTTTACCATTACTAAGAAGTTTATCTCACCCTTTAATATGTTTCTTTTCCCCAGGACATGAATAAGGGTATTATTTATGATATATCAAAAATGATTGTAGTTTTGATGAAATATATGGGAGACAATGAAGATGATTTATTAACTAGTTGTTTATGTTTCCTAGTTTATAAAGACACAATACTTATACAGTATTATCATGGATTTGTTATATATTTTTAATAAATATTAATTAGTTCTGAAGTAATATCAATTTATGTAAATAAATTGGATTCTATAGTTGGTATTAGTGGAAAGTAATAGTTCACCTTTGGAAACAAGGATGAGAAATATTTCAGGATATGTGTAAGTATAGGATACAATCCCAGTGTTTTATAAATGGCCATTAATAATCTATGACAAAAACTAAAGTATCCTAAATTGATATTTTATTTTTGATTATGTGGGTTTCATATTATGATTAGTTTTTCTCACAATATCCTTTTTTGTTTATGTAAATGGCTCAAACCCGAAAGAACCACCTTAATGCTGAATGCAACAAGAAATGAAATGATTGTCCCCATGAGAAACCAAACGTTATGGGACTTGGAATGTAAATACTTATAGCCACTATCACACAAATATCTCAAGATATGAATCATGTTGGACTTAAAAATGAGCAAAGGAGGTAGAAACATTATGTTAAATCCTTCATGAGGCAGCATCCACCTTCATTCAGTAGGTCTTCTAATCCATTAGTGGCTAAACAATTTATCGGTACCACTGAAAAGATATCTTTAGTTCTACAATGTTCGGAACACGGTAATTTTATATTAGCAGTATATAGTTTGGCAGGTTATGTTGATCAATGGTGGAATCATATCAAGAATACAAGAAAAAGAGATGAAATTCAGTCCATGGAATGGGATGAGTTCATGAACTTATTTTCCAATAAGTACTTTCCTCGTATTCTTTGAACAAACGTAGAGAAGGAGTTCCTCGAAATTAAGAAGAAGGATGATGAACCCATTGGTACATACAAAGAGAAGTTTAAAAGACTTACATAGTGCGATTATGGAATTATTACCCAACCTAAGTGTAAGATTGATCATTTATTTATTTTCATAAAACCAAGTATCCATAGGGAAACAACCATAAGGGATTTCAATAGCTACATGGAAATTGTTAGATGTGATCGGAAGGTTGATATGAATATTAGAATAATCAATCATTAATATAGGTTTAATAAGAAGAGAAAGAATAAAATTCAACGGAAAATATAAAGACCACATTCAAAAGAAGATGAGTTTTCCATTATTCTCATTGTGTGTAAAGAAACATGATGGGAATTGTATTAAAGGTTCTAGTTAATGTCTTATGTGTGGAAAAAAGGTCATTGAGAAATTTAATGCCGATGTGATGTGAAAAAATATGTCAAAGGATGTGAACAAAGAAAATGATAAAAAAATGTGCACCTTCTAGATATCAATGTAACAAGTGTTAGGAAATGGGGCATTATTTCAATCATTACCCCAATCCAATTGTTATTGATGATCATCAACAATAGCAAACTCATAATGCCAAAGGCAATGGAATGTCACGTGAAATTACTATTAGTGATGTGGATTACAATAATGATGTTGTGAAAGGTACAATTACCATCCACTCTAAAGTCGGAAATGTTTTATTTGATTCTGGACCCGCCCACTCTTTTATTTATAAAGAACTTTCTAATTGTATCGAAGTATAAACTCATAAATTAAATGTTGAGTTAGCTGTGACAACTCTTAATGGAACAACTTTCACATCAAAGGTTTACAATTCATCTCCAATTTATGTTTGTGGGAATGTGCTTCCTACTAATATTGTGATCCTTCTTATAGTGGAATTTGATGTCATTCTTGGCCTATATTGGCTTTCTTTAGATGGATCTCATATCAATTCCCAAAAAAGGGATGCCACATTTCATATTCTAGACCAATCATTGATCATCTATCGATGCAAGGATGAATATAAACTTCCATTATAAATGTCTTCCAAAATTTTGGTATAGATTCCATAAATGAAGGTTATTTATCTCAAATGGTTGGGAAGAAACTCATGATTAGAAATAAACCAATTATACGGGAGTTTGACATTTTATCTCTAGAGGATTTTCAAGGTCTTCCACGAATTCTTGAAGTTGTGTTTTCTATAGAACTCATACCTGGTGAAATGCCTATTTCAAATATACCCTATTGAATAACCCCAATTGAGTCACTAGAATTTAAGAAGAAGCTTCAAGAGAATATTAATAAGGTATTTGTATTCCCTACTATGTCACCTTGGGGAGAACCTTGTTTGTTAAGAAGAATGATGGATAAATGAGACTCTTCATTGATTATCAATAATTGAACAAGATCACTATCAAGAAAAAAATATCATATCCCATACGTTAATGACTTATTTGACCAACTACATGGAGCTCAATACATTTCCAAGATTTCCATTCATTCAGGATATCATCAATTAAGGGTGAAAAGGAGAATATACCGAAGACGACATTCCATATAATGTATAGAAACAATGAAATTATAGTGATTCCTTTTGGTATTAATAATTCCCCACATATCTTCATTGATATAATGAATATATTCTTTATAGAATATCTAGATAAATTTTTGGTAGTCATTATAAAATATACTCTTGTCTATTCAATGAGAAAGAAAGAACAAGAAGATAACTTGAGAATTGAAATAATGACCCTGAGAAAGGAGAATATTTATGATAAATTTAACAAGTGTTCATTTTGGAATAAAGAATATTCATTTATGGGTCACATGATCTCAAAAGAGAGGATATTTTTAGATCCATCAAAAATAGAGGCCATTAAATGTTGGTCGAGACCAACAATGGTAACTAAGATCCAATGTTTTCTGGGTTTGGCTGGATATTATCGACATTTTGTGAAAGATTTTTCCCAATCATATAATTAACTCACCATGTTGACATAGAAATGAGTTAAGCTCATTTGGATGGAGGAATGTGAATAGAACTTCAAATAGAAAAAATGATGTTTAGCCAGTGCACTGATGCTCACACTACCTTATATTGGAGAATGGTTTTTGATCTAAAGTGATTCATCCAAGTAGGGATCTGGGTGTATTCTCATGAAAAATGATATAGTGATAGCTTATTCTTCGAGACAGTTGAAAATCCACGAGAAAAATTATACAACTCATGATTTGGAGTTTTCTGTTGTAATCATTGCATTAAAAATATGGAGGCATTATAATTATGGTGAAATGTTTGATATTTATACTAATCATCAATTTTAAAGTATATTTCATAAAAAATGGAGCTGAATATGTTCTAAATAAGATGGTTGGAATTGATTAAATATTATGACTTCTCAATACATTACCACCCTGAGAAAGCGAACAAGGTTGAAGATGAATTGAGTCAAAAATACAATGCTATCTTATCCATGATGGGGATCATAAAATATCCAATAATTATGGATTTTCAATGTATGGATCTTGAAATTTTAATATAAGGGGAGAAATATTATATTTCTCAAATGAATTTTCAACCATAAATTCAAGTGATGAGTAAAGAGGGATATAAGTAAGATGTAGAATTACAGAAGAAGGTGAGAAATATTCCTAAATTCAACATTGATTATAATGGAATAATAAGGTTCAAGAAGTGAGTTTTTATTCCTCTCGTTACAGAAATAAAGAATAATCAATTGGATGAGGCTAATGGTTCATCATTATCTATTAACAATGGATGCACAATGATGTATAAGTACTTGAAAGATCACTTCTACTAGGATTACATTGAATGATATGTTGCCAAATATGTCTCTTGAAGCAGGGTTTGTTAGATAGTTAAGGTAGAGAGACAGATGTCTAAGGGGATTTCACAACCATTAATCAAACTAGAATGGAAATGGGAAAACATCATTATGGGCATTGTTATAAGACATCCTAAACAATACAAAATAAATAATTCTATATGGGTTATAGTTGATCTCCATAAAAGTTTGACACACTTCATTTCTATTTGAGGGGATTTATATCTTGACCAGCTTGACAGGATATACATAAAGTAATTGGTAAGATTAAATGGCGTACTGCATTACATTATATATGACTGGGATCCGAGGTTTACCTTGATGTTCTGGATATTCCTTCTTCATGCTGTTGATATAGTGGTATGTTTCATTATTTCTTATCATTCTTAGACATACGGTCAGTCTTAGAGGACTATTAAAACTTTTGAAGACATGTTGAGAGCTTGATCTATGGATTTCAAAGATGGTTGGGATAAAAAACTACCAGTGGTGTAATTTTCTTATAATAATACCTTTCACTCCAGTAATCATATGGATCCTTAGGAATCACCTTATGGAAATAAGTGAAGAACTCCAACTTGATGGGATGTAGTTTTGGAAAGAAATATAGTAGGATAGGATCTTGTTGATGAAGAGGTAGAAAAAGACATATGTATTCTACAAAAAATAAGTGAAGCTCAAAGTAAACCAAAAATTTTATTTTGAAAATCGAAGAAAATACCTAGATTTTGAAGTGGGTGATATGGTGTTCTTATGAATAACTCCCTAGAAGAGAGTAATGAGAAGTTGAAAGAAGGGAATGTTGATCCCTAGGCATATTTCCATTTGAAATATTGGATCGTGTAGGGAAGGTAGCTTACCAATTGGTACTTCCACAAAATCTCTATCAAGTTTAGGATGTGTTCCATGTATATCTCCTGAGAAAATACATACCTGATCCTTCACATGTAATAATCACAAAAGTCGTACCGCTTGAGAAATCTCTTTCTTAAGAAGAACTAACAATAGTGATTCTGGATCATAGTGAAACAGTTCTACTAAAAAAGACCAATAAGATGGTTAAAATTTTAAAAGGAACCACCAATTTGAATAAAATACATGTGAACTTTAAGATACAATGTGTGAGAGGTGTCCTCATTTTTTTATTTCCATGTGACAAATTACAGTAACATAATTCAGTTTAAGGACGGTAGAATGTAACACCTAGATGTTTTTCTGAAATATTTTCATTATAGAATTTTCTTACATCAATATCTTGATTTTTAGGAAATCATGAGGTTAAACAATATTTGAGATTCCCTTATTATAAAATTATAATTATATTCTAGACGTTAGGTTAGAAGGAATAATTATAACTCACTTATGAAAATTCATTAAGAATTCCATGGTCATTAATTATTTATGAAAAATATAAATCAATTAGATATCTATATTTTTGAGTGAATTAAAATTTGGTAATTAAATTAATTATATATATGTGCTATATACTTAATTAAATATTTTTGATATTCATCCAATGGATGTGTAGGGTATGAATGAACCCCAATTTTATGTATAAGAACCATTTTTTAAAAGGTTAATTTTACACCTTTCAATGACATGCCCATTTTAAATTAAGATTTTAAAACCTTAATTATTTCTACACGAAAAAATAAAAAATTAATTTTGAATATGGATATAAAAATGTACTTCATATAAATTTCTGATATTCTTTTGATAACTTTAATGATTTGATGAATAGTGAAAATACATTTAATTTAATTTAAAAATATCTTTTTCCATTGAGATAATTTATATAGTAAAATTATAATAATGAATGGTATTAAAGTATAAAAATAATGTATTTTTCCTTTTAATATAATTTATTCCATTATTATTATTTTTTAATTGAATTCATATGAAAAAATATTTCAATCTTTTGCAATGTTTAATCTTTTAAAACCCGTTTTCTTAATTCAACAATGGGATTAATTTTAAATTAACTACTAAATCATACACATTTTTAATTTGAAAAAAATGTATTCCATATTTGGAATTATAAGTTACAAATTTTTTTAATATGAAGCTTTTATTTTTGTAAATTACGAATAGAAACATTAGTAATTATTTTATTTACCATGATTAAAGGTAAATATTCTAAATAAGGTTAAAAAATTTTATTTTAAAAATATAAAACTACCCTAATACGTGTTATAATACTGTTATATGATGTATTTAATACCATGGTCATCTTTGGGTCGATTGTGGGACCCATGGAATCACATAGATGTGAAAATTTAATTTTATTAGAATTAATTTAATGTAATGATGATTATTTCCAAAACACATATATTTTACTAAATAGATTTTAATGAAGGGTTATATAAAAAATATCAAAATCTATAAATATTAATTAAAAATATAGAAATATTTCATACATCATGGTATTTTCTTAATAATATTTAGACATTATATATATATATATATATTTATTTATGAATCAATTATGATGAATTGATTACCTTATTTATCAAAGAATGAAATAAATGAATTTATAAATATTAAATAAATTTATTTTTAACATTTTGATTCCATAAAATAATTTTTTGGATTAAATAAAAATATTTGGGATAATTTATAACAATTTTTCAAAGGAATCAGGTTGTTGTGATTTTTAAAAAAATTCATTTATTAATAGTGTATAAAATTATCATAATTCATAACTTAAAATAGAAAACTGTTTTTTAAATGATATTAAATTCCTAAAAATCAATGCTTTTTTCAAATGGTTAGTATAATGAAAAATATATCATAAATAACTTTTGGGGTAATTTGATATGATATTATATTTACATTAACTCACAATGTGTAAATAACATGATATCATGATAAGATTGAAATGCGTAAAATATGGGTTAAACCAAAATTATAGGGATTAAAAAATATTAAAAACGTGACTAAAAATTATTATATGATTGGTATTTGTACATAAATCTTAATTTATTAAATATAAATTGGTTTTGGACTATTTATAGTCAAATTTGAATTTATATTAATTTAATATCTTGAAAGTTTCCAAAATTGACCCTCTCCCCTATTGTAAAAGGGAACATCCTCCCTCTCCTTTTCACTCCATTTTGAGCCTTCACAATCATCCAAACCCTACCAATTTATCTTCCAAAATTTTCTAGTTACATTATAGAGCTTTTTTGAATCTAAAAAGACCAATATAGTTCCCAAAGGGGAAATTTAAAGGAGGTATGTCAAGGAAGAGGTAATCTCTTCTACCATTTCTTTTAAATGTATTACTAATTCCACTTCATATTATTTAGTTTTTTCATTATAATGTAATAACATAAGTATTGTTAATATACTTATATTTTATTATAAATATTAAACAACCATATTTCACCATTAATCCATCCTACAAAAAATGAAATCACCGCGTATGTGTACGTACGACTTACTCTCTCGACGCTGTGGTGTAATCTATTATTCACCACAACCTTACATGGATGGTTATAATGGTGTAAATAATAAATATATATGGTTATTATAACATGTTACTAATTTTTACATACTATACACCATATTATTCAATACCATTCTACAATTATGGGAATGATATCGTCGCTCGTGCATACATAGGACTTACCATCTCCACATTGTGATGTGATGTGTTCTACATAATATTTATTAAACAATAATTAAATAAATGAATTGAATTAATAAATATGATATATATTATACTAATATAATTTTTTAAATTATATAACTATATCCCAAAAGACTAATAAGAACTTATCCGACAAAATACACATAAGAACATAAAGTAGTTAATACTCGAATAATGAGTAACAAAGAAATATTACAAACAAACAGATGAAAATATGATCATAAATGTTATAATAATAATTATTATGATTATAGTATAAATATGTTCCATTTTTTAAATAATCATATTGAAGTTTTAGGTACATACAAAGGATATCAGACATTAGGTACGGGATGATGTTTCAATCACATTTTTATCTGACATTGTTTATAGTAAGTATTTAATAGTGGTATATTTATCATCCATTTGCATGTTTTATATTAATATATTCTCATAAAATATTTACTATTATTATATGTAAATTTAATGTTTTATTTACCCATTTTTACTTTTACAACATGGTTTGGATGGAATCTTTCGTACATTCACCATAAGAGGTACTTTTGTTCTTTTCTAAGAAAAGTATGAGAATAATGTTTTTTTAACTTATAAATCATGGAAATTTTTTTATGATTTCCTATTGCCTAATTTCTATGAAGCATCCTATACTGGGTATGAATTTTATTTTCAATAAAATGTATTTCATTTAAAATTGAATTTCATCTTGAGATTGGAATATTAAAAAAAAGTATATTTTCTTCCGGGATTTAGTTTATATGTTTTATCAAAACTATTATCCATCTAAGATGACATATGGTTATGTTTCTATCCCTATTATTACATTTATTTGATTATGTTTTTGATTGAATTATTTTTATGAAGTACATAATTCTTATATGGATTATATTATGATTTCATGATGTTTACGAACCCCATTTTATACTATGGGTTATGTTGTGACGAAAGATTTATTTTTTTGTGGAAAATGTATGAATGTTTTCATAATGAGATGGGTTGGACCTATATCTCCCTCAAATTCATTGGGTAATGATTTATATCTCATGAGATAGACATGGACGGAAAATAATATTAATCTGATTAAGTGATATATGGCTGTAACGAGGAGAGAACTCAGTTCAGTAAGGGAATTTTTCTTCTAAGATAGTCCTGGAAATGAGACATGACTAATATTAAATTATTTTATATGTTCTTGTGTGTATTAAAAAAAATTAATGTCTTATGTTACGAAAATTTGGATTACACTGCACTTTTATGATTTATCCCATGATATAATATTTTTATCTTATATACAAAGGACAATATTTTCTAATGTTAAATTCTTATGATTATGATATGATTATTATTTCATTTTTTTACCCTTATTGGTCATTTGATCTCACTCTTTTATAAGTTTCTTTTCCCCATGACATGGAGATGTGTATTAAGTATGATATACCAAAAAAAGTTTAGTTATTATGAAATAAGTAGGAAATAATGTAGATGTTTTATGAACCAGTTTATTATATTTCCCAGTTTCTAAAGACATTAAACCTATGTGGTATTGTCATGGTTTTTTATCTATTAGAATAAATATACATCAATTCTAAAGTGATATCAATGTATGTAACGAAAGGGGTCTCTATAATAACCAAATAGAATATCTTACTGTTTTTATGAAAGGATGGATTTAAATAACCCATGGGATATTGGAATATATTATGATAAATGATGTATAAAGGAATTGAAAAAAATGTAAAAATAGTATTTTTAGAAACATTAAAAATGTTCAACTTTAGAGCGGTTGAATTGAAAATATTAAAATGTCATACAAATGATCAATTTTTTTTAAAAAAAAAACTAAAATGAAAAAGAATATTCTTCATGATAAAATGAATTATTTTAGAAAATTATTTTTTTCGTTAATATACATTATGTAATGTACTTGAAAATTGGTAACAAATTGTGTATATACAATTAATCAGTCATGCTTTTCGAGAGGAATTGAAATTCAAACCTTAAAAATAGTAATTCCCCTTAAAAATGTAATATTTGACCTAGATAACTATGTATGGAACATACAGATAGAGTGTAGGAGGAATACATAAAATGAATTATAGATTATATTTTTCTAAAGTGTGGAAAACTGTAACTTGTTGGAAGAATGGGGGTTCAGAAATAATCATTACCTTAAGTCCAAATGTTTTCTGAACATAAAAATAATGTCATTGAAAATTAAATTAGATTCATTAAAAATTTAATTCAGAAACTATTAAACCTTATTTTCATATTATAATTTTATTATTTTTAATTTTGTATTTTTTTAATGAGTTATAAAAATCAGTTTTTTTGTTTGGATGTGTTTGTTTAATTGGTTTTCATGACTGGTTCACTTGAATACATTTATGAAAGATAATGTAAAATGGGAAAAATTATCCCTAATTGAAATTATATGTTATCAATTTTCATAAATTTTATTAAATGGTATTATATACCTTTTTCATTGATATATGTATTATTTATTAGATATGATGTTAATGATAACAATTTAGATTTTTTTAGGTTTTTTATAACCATAAACAAGATTTTTTATTAATTAATATCTTTTACATACTAGATAAAAATGATAAATATATTTTAATATATATTTTAGGATATAGTGTAACATTTATAACAATATTAGGATAACCCTTGATGGAAACATTATAAAATGAAAAATCATCATCCCTGAAGGTAGTGAATTGACACCTCTCGACTAATGTTTTCATTGAGTGAATAAAAGGAAAAGGAGAATGGGATTGAATATGGATATTTCATAAACATAATGAAATTACAATATAAATATGATACGAGATTCATCATTCCACATGGATAATGGTATATTGGGATAGGATAATAAAAGAAAATAAATTGAATAGAATATAAAAGGAAAACGATAGTGGAGTTTACCTCTAGATGATTTCTCCCATAGAATGTCCATTAGGAAATTAGATTCTTGTATTTTGTTGTTACCAAAAGAACCATTTATATGGGGGATTTATATATGACGATTATTGGGTATAAATTTAAAACGATTAAATTCTTGGATGGTATGAGGAAAAGTTGTAGTGATAGTGGTATTTATAGTGGCATAGAGGGGAATTTATTATTTTGGTATTCATTAGTTTATGTTAGATCCACTAGGATATATACACTTATATGGGGGGGGTGAATTAGGGTTTTATAGATTAATAGAACTTCCCATTTGATCTTGTTATGTTGTTAGCCTAAAATATCTTCTCCCTCCATCCCATTTCACAATATGAAAAATCTTAAAACATGGACAAGAAATAATAATTTTACTTGTTTCACCCTCATTGGGCTATGTCCAAGGAGTATATATAGGAAATATACCGATGTAATGAATCTAATAAAATCACACTACCGTTGAGAAGTTCTAAGAAAACTCACAATACCTTCTAGTTTACAACCAATCAAAAGTTGAGAACTCACTCCTCTCTCAACTAAAGTGAGATACATTATACTTCAGAAGACCCACTCGTAGTTTAAAGAATTAAAGGTCTGTCCATTATCTATAATGAGTGCATCCTTCACTATTTTAAGATATTCTGTTAAGGTCCAAATTTTATCCACTGAAGTATACTCCTTTTCCACTAATTACAGGGAAACCACCTTTGGAAATACCTTCACAAATCTCCTTAATTCACGAAGCTCCCATTTTTTAAAAGCTCAAATAATCCATTGCAAAGTCCCTGATATTCACAAGAAACACACATTCACATGGATTATAACATCACAGTGCATGCTTTTTTTAATATATCAATCCTTCGCAGAGCTTAGGCCTTCCCTGAGGTTATGCCATCACAAAGAGACTTCGTTTATGAATCCCAATTAGCCAACACATAACACACCACTTTCCTGGAGCTAGATTATCCACTGTGAACCTCCTAAAATTCACAAAGAATAATGCCTCCATGAACCAACATTGCGATTTGAGAGATAAAATATTTTCATTTGATCACAGAGCTTCTCTTGAGGTGGTCGAGGCCAATTTATAGGCGATTCCACCAACTTGAGAACCCTCTGAGGAAAGTCAGCGCCACATCATCTCAAATCACAATGATCCTAAATTTCATCCAGAATTATCTCTATACCATAAAGCACCATGTAGATATTTGGATCATGGATGTCATCATCATCAAGTTTCATTCTGTCAATTCATTTGTTCCACTATCAAAATTCTTTCCTGCAATGCTCTTCACCTCTGTTGTTCGCGAAGCTTGTAGTAATCGCGGAGAACACCGTCAACATTCATCAAATCTCTACAAAATCCACTTCTTGAATCCTATATTATAATAACTCATGACTTTTCCATATTTTTATATGATCTATAAAGAAAATCCACCTTTCAAGATTCTAACCAAATCCCAAATTTTTTACCCTAAAAATTTGGCAAACAGAGTAAAACAGTGCCACCTCGTACCAATTATTTTGTATCGCCTCCAGTTCATCCATTCCTTTTTTAGGGATCATTGTCTATATGGATTTTCAAAAGATTCTTTGGAACATGAATATTCACCGCGGAAACATTCTTTGTTAATAAACTCATCCTAACCAAGAATTTTGCAATGTTAATTGTGGGATTTTTACCCATCTGTTTATTATTATGGCTCAAGATGGAAAATAATATTTACTCCCATGAATATATAATGTAACTAGTGAATAAATTTTTTAACTAGTGGTTCTTACATAATCCATTCATCATTCATGAATCAATAACTCATTTATTTGGAAAATAATGTATATTATAATATTTCAGTAAGAAAAAAACAACTATTTTAGATAAATTTATAAAATTCCCCTTGAATCACTTTAGCACATTTAGAATTGAAAAATTAACTACATTTAAGGGAAATAATTTTCTAGATATGATAAATTTAATTTCTAAATAGAATCATCATTTTTAAAAAAATATAGATATTTTTATTATAAATGATTTTATAGATGTTTGAAAAGGTAATTAACATATCTTAAAATTATCTTCTAATCATAAGAACAAATAATATTAATTTTTTAATCTATTTTATGAAAATAAAAAACATTTTAAATTAATATAGAAAAAATATAATAATAAATAAATAGAGACGTTTCCAAGAAATACCGATAGTTAATTTTTATTATTTTATAGATTTATTTACTTATTCCATGATATAAATATATATAATGATTTCATTCACAAGATAAATAAAAATAATTTATACATTATATGTTTTGGTTAATATTATATTGGTCATATTACAATTCCTAATACTCACATTACTATTCCAATTGTCAAGTTACTATTATCACATTTTTTTTGCAATTTCGGCCGTTGAATGGGTCTAATACGTATAAATAGAAATATTCCATAAATATTACGGAGTTATATTAAGGTTTTAATTTGGGTTGTTTATTCCTGTTTTAAATCGGGTATAGCTCCCTCTACGGAGTATCTTTTTATGTATGTCGACTTGTTTAACATTATTTCACTATTTCTATAGTGAATTCATTCAGACATTCATTTAGTATGATTCTAGGTGCTAGTCAAAAACCCCTGAGGATTGGTGATACCCATTGGGCTATGTCAGGATCGAAATGGTTATCTAGGGACCAGGGTATCTGGGATTGTTAGTGAAAAAGTTATAATACTTTTTATAAGATTATAACTACCAAAGACCTATTAATTTCCTTTTTGAGGACTTCAGTATCTAGGTAGGATGTTTTGGGGATTTTTATATAAGAAAGGCGGACTAGTTTCTGAAATTAATGCATGATGATAAGATTTCACTGTGATGGTTATTTTTATAGGTTGATTCATTTTTTGGAGTTTAAGAGTTATTTTAGTATGGATATAGAACCATGATAATTTTGAATATGATATGGTGTAGTATATAATGGTGTGGTGAGTTTTCTATGACCATTTGGGGTACCTCTAGATGGATGAGGTTTGGTCATTGTGTTGTGGTTTCTATGATTATAGTGTGGATGGTATCATTATGTTTCTAGTTTATTCATGACCTTAATTATTTTAATCTTATCTGAGTAATATTGTTCCATTGTGATTGGAGATTAACTATAGTTTATGAATGGGATTTATTTTGTTAGAGTAATAATGTTTTTTGGTATGGGTCATGAATTATGTGTTTATAACCATTATTTTATGGTGGTCCCTAGTACCACATAACCATTATAATTTATATCAAATTGGAAGTCATTTGACCCTCATTAATAGGTTATAAAATGTCTTGATTCCTATATTTTAACCTCATTACACCATGGTGAATGTTAGTTCATTATTATAGTATGCATCGAAAATTATAATATATACTTTAGAGCACTATGAAATTTACTTCAATTCCATGATACTTTTTCAAAAACTACTCACAGTTTGGATCATCATCGGTTCTTAATGGGTTTCCATTAGTGTAAATTGATCATTGGATTTGGGGGATAGATATCATGTGATCTAGGGTCATATTATCTTCTCCATTCCATCATTTCTTCTTGGACATACTATACATAGATGTTCCATAAGATTGAAGTGTCCAGAATTTTGTGGGGATATATGTTCTGTGATGTATTATATAATTATTAGAGCTATTGTTCTTCAATAGATTCTTTCTCATCTACAAATTCATATTTATTGTTATTTTTATTGATGTTTCAATTTAGATAAGTTTAAATGTTTATATTTTCCTAATGATGATATCATCCCTAAATAATTAATTGAAGTAAATATATGGTGATATTATTGATCTTGATTTTATTTTTATCATTTTTATTTTTTTATTTTTTGTATTATTTTACTTAGTTTTTTTCATTTTCATGTCGTATAAAATAATGACTATATTTATGGGTTTCAAAAAATCTTGGAATTTTATGAGAAACCTAATCATGTTTTTGTAAATAATGAATAATAAGACATCTATTTTTGATATATTAAATAATTATTTTCCAATAGTGGTGTGGTTTTAATATAATATGGATTTATTTTTAATGGAAAATATGGTATTTCAAACACTATGGATAAAATTGATAGTAATAATGGTGTCCTTTTATTGTTGGCTTGATATAATACACCATGATAATATGGCTTAATTTCTTTTTATGATGATGAATGTTTACTAAGGATTTTTTTATTTGTATTGTAATTTTTTTAATATTTCATCACAAATTAAATTATAGATGTAAATGGGACGTAATAAATAAACGAATACAAATATTTAATGAATAGGCTGAAATTGATAATGTGGTTTGTAATTGGTTCATGAAATATATAATTAAATTTTACTATATTAATAATGACATTATATAAAAAATATAGGCGACATAATAAAAAATTTATTTTAATATATAATAATTTTTTTAATGATAATGTGGTGATATAATAGAATTTTATTTTTGGGATGATTTTTTCTTTTATTACTGAAGAATATAGGTTCATGTAAACATTATTGTGGGTTGGAAAGTCATAAAATACAATTTTTTGTGATTTTTACAACATTATGGTAGGATTTTTTATTTTTTAATATATTTAGTATTTTTTTTAAATTACACATAACCAATCACATTAGATAACTTTTATGAGGAGAATATGTTGTTTTGGGTTTGCTGTATATGCCAAAAATTATTTATTGGGGAAATTAGTATATAACTACTCCCACACCCCTTAGTTCACTTGCATTAAAATGATGTATGGACTAGGATTTATTTAAAAATGAATTTTTTGATGTGGATATGAAGATGATGAGGATATGATATAAATACAAAATAAATTATTATATATATATATATATATTTGGGAGAGTAAGGTTCATGTCCTTTATGATCATATACCCTATCATGATGAGAAAATTGATATATACTAATGCGTTACATTAATATGGTTATGATGTTTCTATAGTATTTTATATATGTCTAGTTATATTCTATTGTGGCCCGAATGTGTTTATGTGGAATATGGTTATGTAAATTTGGATAGAATTGTAGTTCCAGGACCCAAAACACTATTGATTGAGAGTTTATAGTTATGTGGGGAATAGTTTTTGGGATAGATTCTCATAAATATTTAAACATATATAAAAAATTTTATGTATGAGAGGGTATTGGTGAGTTTGGGTGGAATATGGATTTGAAAAATTAATGGGTGGGGTTTTTATTAATGAACGTTTTTTACACATCATCACCACTTAAATGTAATAATCTGGAAGGATCCATTTGATTATATATGAATAATCACATTTCTAATATATACAGTTTTATTTTAATATTGATGATTGTATTAGTGATCATGTCAGACACTAACATGTCTAATTCATTGTCATGATATATTCATTACCATAGTAGGGTCAGATTGTTATATAAATTATAGATTTTTATTTATTAACGGCATTAGACTGATTATGGGATAGGTTTTATTTTATATGGTATTGATTTTATTTGATGTTTCAACATATGGGCCTCAGTGTTTTGGTGGTAATTACACCCATAAGATTCCTTATACACATTGTTCCAGTTTTCAACCCTTTGGCTATTTTAGGTTGGATTTCATGGTGAAAATTGACATTGATACACTATCAGAAATGGTACCGCTGAGAATGATCATGACATATAGATTCCAAAGCTATTTAATATAGTAAGATTATTTTTTCAGTGTTTGTAGCTAGTGAGTAACACAATGGTTTGGTAGGTAAATAGTATTATTAGACATATCTTGTGATGTAGTAATGGGATACCAACATGGACACCTTAATTTAGGGTCCTACAACAAAACAAATTAGAGCAATAATTTTACTAAATATACATGTAGAATATGATAATGATAATAGAGTATAGATCATTGAGTGGAACATACATCATTCATGATTTACCTTTTTTTAACTAGGGGGATTTATTTGGAAAAGAAAATGAATTTAATGAAATGTTTGAATAACTTATATATTCTATTATTCAGAACCCCTATTTTTAATATTGATATTTTTGTTGTATGGAATCATCAAAAGACTATAGAGGGATATTTTTATCACCATTCATTGGTTGGAAAACATTTGGTCAATCATGTGGAGGATGATTCATGTTGGAAGTACCTATATTATATTTTGACCGAAAAAATTCCAAAGTATGATATGTTTTTAGAAGATAGAGAGTTTATTGGAGGATTTGAACAAAACATTTTATTTGATCCTTATCAAGATGGAGTATTGGAATCACTTTTTTGTGAATCTAATAAGAATATCATCTAGACATTGGTGGATCATTTTTCATAATGAGCACTTTGATTCTACAGTATAATAGGAATAGTTATAAATATTTTTTTATTCTGAGTTTCATTTATGGAAACTGAAAGTATCTTGAAATAATGTGATTCAATCATTTTTTGAAAGGGTATGTTACTGTCTGAGATATTGGTATTTTTTTGAAGTATCACAAAAAATATTCTTTTGAATTATTTTTTAATGAGGTGGATAGTGTGTGACCCATTAATGAGGTATTGTGTCAAATAATCAAACCCTAGGTAACCAAACATACAATGTTGATGAATATAATGAATTGGACAAGATAGATGTGATAGTGCTGATTCATTCATGGGATTGTTCATCATGATGATCAATCAATTAGAACATAGTTAATAAATATTCTAAAATAAGATCATAGTATCTCATCATTCACATACTCTATGAATAGGGATATAACTCTAATATTATTCTTCACATATCCTCGGGAATGGAAATTACTTGATATTTAGTAGTAGCTCAGGAGTATTATTTTTTTTATTGTAAATGGGGATATTAGAAGTTTTAGTTTCTAACCATTATTGATGTCCAACATTGAGAATATTACTTTCTTCGAAATAGACCCAACAATATTTTCCCAGGATTCAATATTTTGAGTAGAATTTTGTTTGGTAATTTGGTCACTAAGTTAGGGACATTGTATGTAGTCTAAAACCTCTTAAAGTTCCACATCCAAAGGGACATATAGATGTGAATGATCATGTAGAATGACATGATAATGATTAGTAAAAAATGATAAAGGAATGTTAAGATTTATTCCATTAAGGATTTAGACCCACGATGGATAGACCATCTTAGGTTACATCTCTCTATATTCAACAATTGATTCAAATTTTATTTAACTAGATATCTTCGTACTCATTCAATGTTTTTTTCCATTTTACATGATTTAAAATATATATTAATGATAATTCTCATGTAGTGCATATTAACAATTATATTATCAATTCAATGAATTATTTGGGTGATATACTATGATTGTGAGGATTACCTATTTTTCTATGGGGTGTGTAAAGATTATTAAGTGATGGTGTAATGAAATTTTTTACTATGGGTATTTCATCATATTTTTAAAATAACTATAATATACCATAAATTTTATAGATTAGTGGTATTTCATTCATGTTAATACTGACTGATTTAACTGGATATTGTTTTCTATGGATATAAAAGTATCATATAAAGTTTTTATTAGTGTGATAGAACCCTGTATGAATACTAGATGCATGGATCCCTCCTTTTTATAGATAGAGGAGTTTGTGTCATATTATATAGATGTGTGGGAAATCATTTTTTCTATAGTTACTCAGTATTTCAGGGTGTATTTTCTTGATGGGGTTATGATGAAATCCATATATTTTATATCATTTCTATGATAGATCAAAAAACTAATATCTCTCAAAACAATTGTCATATTTTCATATGGAATATACATCATTTCAATATTAAAATAATTAAATAAATAAAAATAGAGAAAGGGTTTCATTTTTATTGATTTTGTAACATACTATTACCGTTATACCATGTACGCCCTTAACCTCATTTGGGGATTTCCCCTACTTCTAGATTGGGAGGATAAAAATAATGGTGAGGTAAAATATTTATTGAAATTGAAACTTTATATAGACCTTGATGTTGGATTCAGGAATATTTGACAACCTTTAACTGGTAGACATTCCATGTAATTTTTTTTGGGTATACTCTAGAAAGAGGATTCACGATGTGAAATATTACCCACCATGAATGGAAGTTTCACATCATGACTTATTTAAATAACATATTTTTAATCTGAGGAAACATATTTTTCAATGTATTTATACACCATGTATTTCATATTTCGTAACTATATTGCACATAATTAAATAGTCCACAATAAGATTTTATTGTGTTTGAGATTCGGTTATGAAATTGATCTTTTTCAGGACCTTGAGGTTCTCGAATCAAGACTCTTCTTATGATATTTTTGAAGACACCCCTCCTCCTATACCAATCTGTTCTATGTTGTATTTCATGTTTGGTTATGGTTATTCTCTCTGGTTATGATACCTTCCTGCTTCATCATTTATTTTGATCATGGTATCACTTTTGGGTGGTATCTTTGGTTCAATTTGGTTATGTTGTATGTTCCTTATTTTTTTCTCCGAGATTTGTTGTCTGATATCATTTCAGTGGACTTTTTATTCATTGGTTATGGTGTATAAGGTGTTCTTCTTTGAGGTATGTGGATTTCCTATCTTACTCTGACACATCGACTTCTAAATTGAATCAATCTTGGTGTGGATTTGATTCTAATGTGTTTTTTTATGTATTTGGGTTTTCTTGATTTTGGATTTCCATTACGAGAGTGGGAAACCCATGCTTTAGGGTTGGTGGTTCTGTCTATGGCCTATGACAATGGATCATGATATTTTTATTTATAAACTAATTAATATTTATATTTAAATGATTGTTTTTTGTGTGTTGAATATTGTTTTTATTGAAATTCTTTTTATCCCTGGTTATTGATAAGTGGTGAGAAATGGTTATTTTCCAATCATTCAAATGGAATATTCATATTTTTTTCAAAATGGGTTTTAAAGAATCAAAATGAATTGTGAAATAGGTAACATGGGATTCCATGGGATTATAGATGGAAGGTTTAGCTTGTGGTGATCATCAATTTCATTTGTGACTATCAAGAAGATTTTTCATGGGGCATTCCTCTATTTCATAGACTTATTATTCTATGGGACTAGTATTGACATTATCAATGAGTTTACTCATGGGATATTCCTATTCTTCCATGCATGTTGTTAAAAGAACTAGTTTGTACACATGATTATTGTGGTACGAGTAGTCTTCAATATGGATATGTATTATTCATTGGTGTTTTGATACCATTAATTTGGTTCTGTATTTCTTGGATTTCTGAGTTATCCTTGATATGAATGAATACGCTTTTGGAACATTATAATAAAAATGTCTTTTGAAATTGATATATCTAATATTTCTTAAAACTGTAGAAAAAGGAAAATGTTAATCATATTTTATATAAAGTTTATTTACAGATTATCATGCCATGTTTTTACTTAAAATGAGCAAACATGAATTGTTATATGGAGTCTTATTATAGAAAAGCTAGGTGGGATCCCACTGATCCTATTATATCACACCCTGCACACCTCATAGTTGGTGTATAGACCTTGGTTAATAATATAGTACATGTAAAGGAAATGTTCTATAGTGAGGATTCATGGATTGTGTCAATTGGTTGGGTAGTTTGTGGTGATATGGTGGAATTTTTTCCATTTAATAATTTTGAGTAACTGTTTGGCTTGGGTCCTTTATAGTTGGACTTTTCAAATGATTTTTTAGCTGCTTTTTTATTGTATATTTACACTATTAGATTATAGTTATGAAATATATATCTTGTTCTTATTCTGTTTTTCCTTATTGTTTAGTACATATATACCATGTTTATGATCAGTTTGGATGAATTAATTCCCTTTGTTGTGTTGTTTAATGCTTATGGTGCATTTCTCTAGCCAAAGGTGATTGGTAATGCCCTTATGGTATGAAAGAGAACCGGTTATGTGTCAGGTTTGTGGTTTATTACTATTTTCTATCAAAGGAAGAATTCCTTCAATATTCCAGGACATGGGAAATTTGTTACACTTGATATGGGATTTTAAGGACCTGAGAGGTATGTTGTGATATGTTCTTTTCCCTCTCTATTATTAAAAAGACTCAGGTTTCCCTAGGATTCTGGGATATGTGTCTCCACTATTTCTTTTTGTTTTAAAAATATCAAAATTTTCATATGGATTTTCTAGTTTTAGATTATAATTATTCTATTGTCTGATTGTTCCAATGTTTAGATGTACAACAATATGCCTCTAAGACATCTTCCATAGGTTCCTTAGGAAGGTGTTTCTGATTCTATTTAAGGAAACCTGCCTATAGATCATAATCTCTTCGAGACAATCTTATTGGAATTCTGTACAGTTGACCATGATGTACCACAAGCTCAAAACAATATCACTGAGGTGAATCCAAGAGATAGAGGATAGAGTTATCAATTAGGGTAGTTAATTAATGAGAAACCATTGTCCTTTAAAGTAATAATGGTGACTCAAAAGGTGTTTTATTGGCTTGACATGTTCAATAAAATATTTTAATTTCTAGAGACACATGAGAACATCAGGGTAATGATCACATTGATTATAATCACATGATTTGACAAGCGATGGTGGGATTCTATGGTCTACGAAGAAAGACATGTGGACTTCGATTGGAAGGGTTTTAAAACCTCGTTCAGTCATTAGTTTTTTCTAGATTTGATGATGTTAGAAAATTATATCATGTTCATGTCTTTATAACAGGGAGAGAGTTTTCTATCATCATACACCAATTGTTTTTATGAGATGGTATAATGTGGTATGAAGGAAGAAGTTAATATGGTAGGGAATGTTGGACATTACACAACTTCTCTTCCATTAGGTAGTAGATTCTGTGGCCCACATGGGAAGAAGAAGAATATTAAGTACCACTATAGAAGTGGTGGAGGTGGATCTCAATAGCAATACTCCTTATAATCATCCATTGTAGTTAGAAATGTGCATCTAACTTGCTATTAATGTGGTAAGGGAGGAAATAAAACACATTCATGACATATTACAATGAAGAAGTGAAAAAAATATTGATGTGTTGTTCAATTACAATGTTTTAATCAGGATATGATGATACCAATATATGGATAGGGTTATTTATCTTCATATTCAATTATGGAGTATTAATAATCTTCAGGGACTATAAGGAAACAACCACATGCGTCAGGATTGAAGCATTTTCACACAATGGATGAGTGTCTAGTGGAATTTGATGCAGGTCCACCTATAGTGATAGGAATACTTCTTATTGCATCTTCTGTAGAAATTTATTTTCCTAATACTATTGTCTTTCACTTGTTCATATCAGCACATTTTCTAATATTATTAATAACACAACAATTTTTTTTCTTTTGCAATGGAGTTAGTGAATCCTATTTATAAGATGAATGAGTAAGGGTTTATGTGACCTTATTATCCATTAAAAATATCTGGTATAGAATTAGTCTGAGATTTCATCATTCTTAATCTTGATCTGTTTAGAATCTTCATCCATATGGATTGGCTTATCACTCATTGATCAAAGGATTATTTTTATCATCATCATCTTTTTTTCATGATATTGATGGGATATTTTTTGTGTTTTAGTGGAGTGGGATACTAGGTCAAGGCACACATGACCTTCCCTCCAGAGAATATTATTCTGATTATTTTTGTTGATTTTGAGCCTCTTGATGTCTCTTCTATTAATGATCTACCCACTATTGTTTGATAGTTTTATGATGTTTTTCCAGTTGACTTCTCCAATCTTACTTCAGATTGAGAGGTAGATTTTTTGGTTGATCTAGTTCTAGGAACAGTTCCAGTATCAATGCCTTCATATCATATGAAATAAGTAGAGCAAAAAAGCGATCATGATTCTATTGGATGACCTGTTTGAAAAATGTTTTGTTCACACTAGCATTTCTCATTGGGCATCCAATGGTCTATTTTATAAGAAATCAAATGCTTCAATTTAGTTATGTGTTTTCTATTAGATTATAAACTGGGAAAATGTTATGAAAAAAATATTTTTCCTCTAGTGCATGATCTGTTTGATTAGTTAAAAAGGGTGAAGTGGTTTATAATGATCGATCTTCAGTCAAGTTATCATCATCTCAGAGTTTGGTTGTCTGATATAATAAAGACAGCTTTCAACAGTAGGTATAAACATTATGAATATCTTATGATGTATTTTGGCTTTACTAAATCTCATATTGTTTTTATCGATTTGATAAATTGGTAATTCCATCAATATTTTGAGATTTTTTTGCAGTGTTTATGGATGATATTATTTTTTTAGAAATTTGATCATGAGCACAAGAACCATCTATGATTGTTTCTATATATTTTGAAAATTAACCATTTGTATTGAATTCTTTCCAAATTTAGTTTCTGGATTCTGAATGTGAATTTCATGGGGAATAAAATTTTTGAGCAGGGATTTTCAGTTGATATAGAGATGGTAAAGGTGGGTTGGTTATAAAATAAACCAATTTTTTTAGAGATATTATGTATCCATGGTCTTTCTGAAAACTAGAGACAGTTCATCAGGGAATTCTCTAAGATAGAATCACTATTGAATTCACTTACCATGAAATTAGTGAGATTCACATGGGATGTGAACGATCAATCTCCATTCTATGAACTAAAAAGTCTTCTAACATCATCTCCTATTCAAACCATAACTTAGACAGATAAGGGATACATGGTTTTTTGAAATGATTCTAGTGCTAGTTTGGGATTTGTGATTACACATGATAAAAATGTGGTAGCTCTCTCTTAATATTTTAAATGATGAAAATAATTACACTAATCATAATTTAGATCATTCTACATTCATGAATATGATTAAATTATGAGACAATATCTTTTGGGGAAATGGTTCATGATTTTATCTTAACATAATACTCTATGTTATTTCCTTTCTCAAAAGGACTTGAATATTAGGAAGAGAATATTAGTAAAATACCATTAGACGTTTTAATTTGATATTTCCTATGACATTGGGAAGGGAAATGTTATCGAAGATGATCTTAGTAGGAATAAACTATTACATTTTTTTGTATTGAAGAAAGCGTGGGTCCTTATGGGGATTTTCACTCAGTTACACCTAGATAATCAGGAAGGCTATTTGTGCAAGGTTATGTCCAGTGTTCAATTTTATTTATCTCATATGGAGTCTATTTTGTAGTGTTAGTAGTAGGTGATGAGTTTCAGAAGTCTCTAGAAAGAATTTAAGGTGGGGAGACCATTTTCGGTTGGTCTCTTTCTTCAAATGGTATGAATCAATTTTGGAAAAAAAATTCTTCCCAACATATGTAAGGAGTTTATCCTTGTTTTATTGTCACAACTATTCTAGGGTCCCTAATCTTGGAATTATGAAGATGTATTACGACAAGAGGTGGTGATTCTTGTCGCTCGGTGTGAAGGGTGACATTGTGGAGTTGGTCTCTCACTGTTACCCTTACCAGTGGATAATGGTAGAGAACATGAAACCTTTGGGTATTCTTCAACCCCGTATGGTGATGATTTATAAATGGTATGAGGTATCCATGGATTTTATTGTTGGATTACCAAGGCATCCCTAAGAGATGAATTCTATATCTTTGGTTTCTAATCAGTTGATGAAGTCTTCTCATTCCACTCTGATCAAAGACACCACTAAGGATTAAGATCGGGGTAAGCTGTATATGCATGAGATTATGAGGTTACATGGGATTCCTTGTTCCACTATTTCAGATATAGATCCTATGTATACCATGATATTATAGTGGATTATCTATTAGGTTATGGGAACTCAATTCAAGATGAGCACATCGTACCATCCATAGAGAGATTTTCAAAACTGAGCGAGTAATTCAGATCATGGAAGATATGATCTACGCTTGTGTGTTGGATTTAAAAAGATTATGGGATAGCCATCTGGGACTGGTTGAATTTTTTTACAATAATATTTATCATTCATGTATATGAATGGATCCATTTGAAGTGTTTATGGGTTTCTATGTAGATCACCTATTTTTGGGGATGAGGTGGGTGAAGTATCTTTAGTTAGACCATGTTTGGTCTAGGAGACATCCATGAAGATTGAGGATATACTTTGACATCTGTTTACAACACAAAGTTGACAGAAATTGTATGCAGATCAATGATATTGACCTTTTGAATTTTCCATAGGTGACTAGGTTTTCATTAAAGTCCCTCCTTGGTTTGGTCACCATCGGTTTGGAAAACAGGCCAAGTTGGCTGTGAGATATGTTTGACAGTTTGTGGTTACTGAGAGTCTTCATCAATTAGTATTTTCATTTTAGATGTTCCATATATATCTTCTCTAGAACTATCACCCTGATCCGGCTCTATAAGGCCCCAACCATAATCATTACATAATCTTGAGATAAGTAAATAATTTAAATTTAATTCACATCATGGGTATTTTACTGTTTAGATATTTTGAGAATTTGGTCATAACATATACATAAAAACGTGAATAATACATGTAGAAACTTCTATACACTATCCATTTTTTCACAAAACAAAAAAAATTTAAAAAGAAACACATTTCGTTTCCTATTTTAAACTACATGAATTTTCTTTGATCCCATCCTTGACTCAGTTCTTCTTTAAGTCCAGTAAAAAATAATTCAACAATTAGGATGAGAATAAAAATATAACTATGGGATACACAGAGAAGTAAACCTATTATACTTTTAATAAAATAAAACCCATCAATAATTTATCATAAAGTAATATTTTCACCTTTAATAAGTAGTAAATATACTTCACTAGATATAAGCTCATCTCTTACACTTTTATTAAACAAAATATTACCATAAATCCCATTGAAAGAAAAATATAGCATATAGAGGTAACTTGGGACATAATATACTTAAATGGAATAACCATTCAGTTGACTTCCACACATATCACTAAATTCAATAAACATACACACAACGTCCATACCCAATGCAATAGAGGTTATAACATAACCACCCATCCTTTTTTATCCTAGAACCAACCATAATTTGGTTTATCACTTAACCACCCATCATTGGTTTATCACGTAACCACCCATAAAATGTCCATGTACCATTATATAATCATAACATATAAAATATTTCAAATATAAACATTTCATTAATAACATTTAATTTGAAATCATAAGTAATCATTTCAAGATATTGAAATATTAAATCCATTTAAAAATCCATTTTCTATAAAAAAACACCCAAAAATGGTATAAGTTATTGCTTTTCCTTTTAAAAAGTTATTAAGGATTATAGAGGAAGCAAAATCTCAAATAAATGTTATAGCGGTGGAGAGGTCTATGTCGCCACATACATCGAAGACATTAATTTTGTTTTTTAGAAAATATCATTTAAGAAAAATATTTCTTTTGAATTAAATTAAATGAAAAATGAGTTTTTTATACTCTATATGAAAAAGGAGGTGTATATTATCAAAGTATGCCACAGTGAAAAGATATTGAGATGAAGTCCCTTACCTTGAGTCCGACTCATCACGTATGATCCTTGTTATTCATGAATAATAAGGATAAGATATTTTCATCTTTCCTAAGAACCATTTTCATGTTTATTTTTCAATTTATATCACTTATTACCATGTTATAAATATTACAAAATTATTAATGTTAATATCGGTCATTTTGTCGATATTCAATACTTGAGTTGAAAATGAGCTTATTTTGAGTTTAATCATCCATGTAGTCATAAGTAAGTCATATCCAAAATAATATTCATGATTTAAATATCATATATATCATATATATATGTTTTTATAATAATCCATAACATTTGGAGAAAATAATTGAAATGAACCGTTCATGGGGATGGTAGGTCGTACGTACGCATGAACACTACTTTAATTTTTTTTTATCATTTTAAAGGAGTTAAAACTGAATTATACCTATGAATATTATAATTATATTATAATATATTTGTCATATAAGTTACATAATTTCATTAAATCACTCATTTATATATTCCATGTATGGAATCAATGAATCATATCACTTTGAGGGGGTGGTAGTCCGCACTTCCTCAAATGAAATTATCATATTTACACAACATAAAAAGAATAATGATTTGATTTAAATTAAATATAATAAAGTATAGAGATAATATAAATATAATTAGTGTTATATATAAATAAAATTCATTCATAATTTCCAACATGAGAGGTAGTACAAGAAAATCAAACAATCATCGTTTTGTGAGGTAGTAGTTTGTCATACACAGAAACATTTTGTTCATATCCATTAGATGGAGGTGTGTCTAAGTGTAGTTATAAGAATTTCCATAAAAAATCCCAATATATTTAAGATATTGGTGTTGTTATGTAATCAAAGAATAGGAAGGGCATAGGGAGTGGAGAGGGAAAATAATGGAAATGAACTTGAGAGAAGGCGTTACCTCTAAATCTGGTAACATCTTTAGATTTGAAACAGAATACTTTCTTGAATTACCTTATGCCCAATATAAGGCTTTTAGGATGTATATATGGATATTGGGATATTACTGAATTGTTTTTGTATGAGACATGGGGCTTGAGAGATGTGAGTATGTGGGTAGAAGTGGTGTCCTCTATATGTGGGAGAAGAGGCACTTTAGGAATGTCTTGAAATATTATTTTATTATAAATTTAGGTTTTTTTAAATGAGTAAAAATTCAGTTATCTAGATGAAAAGTTGAATATAGGTCAAAATAAAATGATCTCATAAGAATTATATTAATTATGGATATTTTTTCAATCCTTATCTTTTTTTATTAAACCCTTTTCTAATTTAATGGTTTTATCAGGCATTAGAAACATTAACCAAAATAGTTACCAAAACATGAAAAATGTCCAATAAAAGAGTCATTAATAAAATATTATGCTGATAATAACCTTCTAACCTAGTCTTAGATTTTTTTGGAATTTTATAATATTTAATAAAAATATTATATATTTTAATGTATGAATTACGTCAATTTTGACCCTATTCATATCATGACATTTTAAAAATTTAGAACATGATTCCTCTGAAAAAAAGTCATTCATATAAAAAAATGTCTTATTCATCCAAAAATTCATGGGTATAATTAAAATAATAAATTTACATTATTTTAATATTTATAATATCATTTATTTGAATCCTTTATTAATGAAGTAGTCATTGTATCATTATTGTGTCATCTTTAATTTTATTTATAAATGTCTATATATTATAAATAAAATATAATCATATAAGAAATATTTTTATCTTCGTAATTACAATTTATATCCTAATATTTCACTTATATAACCCTATATAAATTTTTTTATTAAAAGTTACTTGTTTATGTTATATTTCACATTTCTTTTAATTTAAAATTATAAAATGTCATTTTCACACCCAAGTGGCTCCCAAATGCGGAATGTTCGGCCTAAAGATTCTCATGGTGGGAAATGACTCATAAAATAGGATTAGGAAACGTTTTAGGGTAGTTTTATTTATTTAAATATTATTTTTAACCTTATTTACCATATTTAACCTTTAAACATGGTAAATAAAAATAATTACTCTTGTTACTAGTGATCATGTTCAAAAATAAAAGGTACATTTTTAAACAATTGAGACCTTCCGATTCCAAACATGTTATCAATTTTTAAATATTCAATACTCTGAATTAGTGGAAACTAATTTAAAATTAATTCATATTGTCAAAACCAGAAAGCGTGTTTTTAAAAATTAAAAACTAACAAAAGATTGACATGTGTCTATGTCAAATTAAAATGTTAAATTACATCCAATGAACAAAATTAGATTAATATATAAAATAATAATCGAATTATACTTTAAAAATATTTAAAATCACAATTTAATAAATAAAAAAATTGGATGAAAATGAAATATTAAATTAAAATGCAGTATTTGTACTATTCATTAAAATATGAATTTTATCAGAAAAACCAAAATTTCTCCCAAAGCAAATTTTGATGTCCCACTTATAAAGAAGAAGATAATTTGGTCAAATAGACCATATACAAGTTAAATAAACTAGATTTAGAAAGGGTTCTCCATTAAAAAGAGGTAAAATAACCTTTAAAAAATTATTAGATTATTTTATACATAGAATTTTATTCATTCTCATTTTAAGCCTCTCAAATGTATTGGATAAATATAAAAATATTTAGAAAACCTGTCTAATCATATTTAATTTAGTTATTTTCGTTCCTGCCAATAAAAAGGCATGGAAGTAACTAATATTTAAAAAATTATTATTTTTATTATATTAGCATTTCTGGTATAATTCAATATTGTTTGCAACGTCATATTTTAGAGAAACCCATCGTTGCATGATGAGTACCCTATCAGACAAAGATTCCCTTTAACAAAAAATTAATATATTATTCATTAATATTAAAAGATATGAAAAATTATGATACTATAAATACCTGGGATGATACATCCCTCCCACTTCTGGAAATGTATCCCTGCAATTTTATTTATATATCAAATATGTGGGGGTATTTATACAACCTAAAATTTTCAAATTCCCACATTGCCTGTTCAACCATATGATTTTTCTGAAAAAAAAAATTACCTTATGAACCACCTTATTCCAAAACACTTGCCCTCTATGGTTATGAATCTGTACTGGTTGTTACTCATAAGAAAAATGTGCTTCCAACTGAACTACTGCTAGACTCAAAACATTAGATAGATCCAAAATATACTTTCTCAACATCAAAAAATGAAAAACATTGTGTACCTAGGATAAACATGGTGGTAAGGCCATTCTATTGGAATCAATACAATAGTCTCCATGATTTCATAGGGTCCAATGAATAACAGACTCAACTTTCCCTTCATACCAAAACACATTTCACTTTTACATGGTGAAATATTTGAGATCGACAGGGACACCAACCTAGAAATAATGTTCCTTCCTTTGGTTATTTGCATAACTTTTTGACAAGATCTGATCTGTTCTCATGTGATTCTAAATCAAGTGAACATTTTCTAACATCTCTCCTACCAATTCTTATCCTATTAACATCCATTCAGCTACATCATCCCAAAATTCTAGTGTTCGACACTGCTTTCCATATAATGCCTCTAATGGTGCCAGCTGTATTCTAGAATGAAAACTGTTATTATAAGAAAACTCACCCAATGAAATTTGTTTATCCCAAATTCCATGTTAATTCATTGAACAAGAACCTATCAAATGATCCAACTTCTAAATTGTTTATTCTGACTACCAATATAATTGAGGATGAAAAGATGTACTGAAATATAATTCAGTTACCAACGACTTATGAAGGCCCTTTAAACAGTTTGATGTGAACATGTGATATCAATCAGATTCAATGGAGAGGGGAACTCCAGGTAACCTGACAGTATATTTAATAAACAATCAAGAAAGTTTATCTAGATATAGAGTATCTCAAATAGGATGAAAATGAGCATATTTATTCAATCGATCAATAATAACACATATTTTATTGTTACATTGAGAAGTTATTGGTAATCCCACTAAGAGATCCATGGTCAAATTTTCTTATTTCCACTCTGGCACTGGTAAAGGGTGATGCATCTGTTTGGTAACTAACCCTCTTCATTAACCTATTGAAAAATCAGACACTTCATAGTAAAGTCAGTAATATATCTTTTCAACCCATCCCATGATAAATACTCCAAAAGATCTACGTACATATTAGTAATGATATGCTGAAATAAAAAGGGAGAAATATGAGCCTCATATAAAAACTCTTTCTTCAACATTGAATCACTAGGCACACATAATCATGTTCCAATCATCAAAAAAGAGTCTTTATCAATGTTAAATTTAGGTAACATACCCTTATGAACCAATTCTACCTTTTCCCAAAACTCAATGTCTTCCTTCTACAGTTTCTTAATTCTGTTTGAGAGCAATAATTTCACTTCCACCTAAAAAAATAGATTAATTCCTTCCAAAAACATCTTCTAATACAAAATACATCTAATAAGAAAAGAAAGGATATCGATCCAAACGTATAATTGTTAATATAGCATTACTCTTTCGACTTAATGCATCCGCCAAAATATTTTCCATTCCCAGATGGTAATGGATCGTTAAATCATAATCCTTGATTAATTCTATCCATCTCCCCTATCTCATGATGAATTATTTCTTGGTTAATATATTATTCAAAATTTTGTGATCAGTACATATTTCACACATTACTCTATACAAATGACGCCTCAAAATTTTTAATTCAAAAATAGTAGCAGCTAATTCCAAATAAGGTGTTAGGTAATTTATCTCCTGAGGTTTCAATAGATGTGAAGCATAAGATATAACCTGATCATCTTGCATTAGGAAACAATCAAGTCCTTTCAATGATTCATAATTGTAGATAAAATTCCTAGAAGGTAAGGCCAAAAGTGAAGAATTTACCAATCTTATTTTTAGTTCCTGAAAAAATAAACAAATTCTTTTTTCCATAAGAACTTAGCTCCCTTATGTGTAAGTTTATTTAGTGGTCTAGATAACCGTTAATAATTTTTAACAATACTTCTTTAATAAACCGCTATTACAAAAACACTATGTATCTCTATGGTATTGGTAGGTATTGTCCACTCTTTAACAACTTTTGATTTAAAAGGTTAAATAGTTATGCCATCTTTGTAATCTAAATGTACAAGATAAAAAAAATTTACAACCAAAATTCACTCTTAATAACCATTCTATATAGTTTCTTTTCATTTCTGTTTTTAAAAACAATACTTAAGGGAATTTTATGTTCCTCTC
This sequence comes from Viscum album, assembly GCA_963277665.1. Taxonomy (NCBI): domain Eukaryota; kingdom Viridiplantae; phylum Streptophyta; class Magnoliopsida; order Santalales; family Viscaceae; genus Viscum; species Viscum album. The sequence goes on from OY728120.1 coordinate 812,390,244, forward strand.
ATCTTTTAGAATATAAAAAGATATCATCTATCAAATCAACCCAAAATGATCCATAAAATGACGGAAGAATCCATTCATGAGATTCATAAATACAACAGGTTCATTAGATAACTCAATGAGAATAAATTGAAACTAATAAGTCCCATATGTCATTTGGAATGCTGTATTTGGAATATCATCCTTCTTCACCATTAGCAGATGGTACTCGGACCTCAAATCAATGTTTGAAAAATATAGAACTTCCTAGAAGTGATCAAAAAAATCATTGATATGAGGAAACTAATACATGTTCTTAATATATTTTTTATTCAAGGCTCTATAATCAATACATAGTCTCATAGAACCATCTTTATTTTTCAAAAGTAATACTAGATCACCCCATAGGGATGTTCTATGTTGAATGAATCATTTATCAATTAATTCTAACTAATTTTTTTTAATTCAAATATTTTTACTTGATCCATTCAATATGGGGGTTTATAAATTGTTTTCTCATGAAGAACTAAATCAATAGTAAATTCAACCTCCCAATTGGAAACAATACCTGGAAAATCGTCAGAAAAAACATCTATGAAATCATTCACTACTAGAATGTCACCAATCAAAACTATTTCATTCTTTTCAACAATATGAGACAAATAACATTCACTTGCATCTTAATCAATATTTTACATTATTGATATGTTATCAAAGATATGAAAATATTTGAATAAAACATTCTTGGCTTTATACTCTCTTTTAATATGATAATATGAAATCCAATCCAATCCCAAAGTTATATAAACTTTCACTATGTAAAGTTCATCAATATTTTAAGGAACTAATATCCCACTAATGATAATAGGAATATTCCTATTAATATTTATTTCTTTAATACACCCGTATGGTATTTCTACCAAAAGTTCTATATAGCTTTCCGAAGGATAAATATCCAATCTACATGAAAATATCTCGGAAATAAATGAATGTGAACATCCAGAGTCATGTAGAGTATTTTAATATCAGGAAGAAATCAGTAACATACCAATCACCACTTCATTTGACAGTCCCACATCCATCGGAGTAGTTGAAAATGAAATTTCCATTCCCTTTTTCTTTCAGTCTTGTCGGTTTCAACCCTAGGAAATCAGCTTTTGGAACACATTAGCATAATTTCTTAAATAATTTCAATGAAATCATCATACCGATGGTTTTTAATTTCCATCATGATAATCTTCCTTATAGTTAAGAGAAATATGACCAATATTACAACATCCAAAGAACTTCCAGAACAAAGAGAATAAATTTTCATGATTCTATTTACCACACTTCATAGAAGATGTAAATTTGGTTTTCTTACCTCTAGGATTCTTGGATGAACTCTTTCGTATTTCTTACCAACTACATACCTTTTTTTTCTCCCATGGAATACATGATCATTAAAAACTCCATTTAAACATTCTCAACATACGAGACAAGTTTTTCATATCTTATGAACTCACAAGAAGCTAACATCCTTCGATATGTTTTCTTCATTCATGAGTAAAACCAATTTATATTACAATAAATATCCCAGTTAAAATTTGGGACGTACCCTAAAAAATCGGTTAAATTTTATTCATATGTAGCCAAAAAATCATCCTCATTATGTCTCAATTACTTGAATTTTTTACCATCCTAAGTTGAATATCCATAAGAAAATATTTCTCAAGGAACATATTATTAAATTCATCACATTCCATGGGATAAATCTCATTACTTTCTTTGATATTTTTAATCATTGACCACTACTAATCTGCTTCACCATTAAAATGATAAATAATATGACTAAAATTTTGATTTTATGAAAAAAAAATTACATAAAAAATATTTTTCGAATGCTTTAATCCACCCCTCATCTGGCACAGGTTTAGATGATACTCTAAATAATGTAGGATGTTGCCTCAAAATACACTCTATGATCTTGATATTCATATGCAGTTGGTCTTGTTGATCGGTTTAATGGACACCACCACAATCTCTTTCCCGAGCCAACAAATCCACTACTGTAACAAATAGTTCAGTTCCAATTCCAACCATTACTTGTTGTTGATTTGGAAGGTTATTTCCCTCTGTATGCCCTCCAATAAAAAATTCCCTATTTCCTCGATAGGAAACCATTCTGTAAAAAAATATATTGGATGAAGAAAAGTGGTAATCATAAAATGATAAAAAATATCAATATGAAAATAAATTAAAAATCTTTTATGGCTATTTTATTTACAATATTCTAACTCAAAGAGTTATCTAAACTGACCTCTGATACCAACTATAAGGCCCGATCCATAAAAATTACTTAATCATGAGAGAAGTTAATAATTTGACTTTAATACACCTTGAGGATCCTTTTAGTTTTAGAGATTTAGATAATTAGGTCACAACTTATGCATACAAACTTCATTATTACAAGTAGACACTTCTATCCACATTCAATGTTTGCATAAAAATAATTATTTTAAAAATAAACATGTTTCATTTCATAAACAACATGACTTTTCTTTGATCCCATCTTTGACTATATTCTTCTTTAAGTCAGGTGAATAACATTTCAAAACGTGGGATATGGATAAAAATTATATAATGGGATATAAAAGGAATAAAAACTGTTAGTGTTGGGATAACATGAAAACCATGGATACTTTATCAATAAATAATACTTTTACACCTTTAAGAAGTAGTAAATTTACATCACTGAATATATGCTCATATCTTAACATTTTTGTAACCAAAATATTACAATAAATCTAATAGAAAGAAACATAAAACATATAAAGGTAACATTGGAGATAACAAACTTAAATGGAATAACCAAATGGTTTACTTCTAAGCATATCACTAAATGGAATAGCCATACGGCATAATTCCATACCCAAATCATTGGAGGTTATAATGTTGCCACCCGTCCTTGGTTTATCATGGAACCATATGTAATTTTTTTATCACATAACCACCCATCATTGGTCTATCACATATCCACCCGTAAAATTTCAAAGTACCATTATATAATAATAACATATAAAATATTGAAAATATACACATTTCACTAATAACATTTCCTTTTCAATCACAAAAATTCATATTAAGATATTGAAATATTAAATCCATTTCAAAATCCATTTTCAATACCAAAAATCCCAAAAAAGTAAAAAGTGATTTCTTTTCCATAAAAACAGTATGTCTTACAGAGAAATTTCAATATCAGACAACAGTTATGGTGGCAGGGATGTCGTTGTCACAACACACATTAAAAACAATCCATTTTTCATTTAGTAAAATGATTCGTATAAAAATATTCCCTTTGAATGAAATTAAAATCCAATGGGGGTTTAACATATGCCAAATAAAAAAGGAGGTGTATATTATCAAAATATGCCTCTATGAGAAGATATTGAGATGAAGTCCCTTACCTTGAGTCTCACTCATCACATATGTTCCTGGTTTATCCTAAATAATAAACATAAGTTAATTGATGCTTGATTGAGATTTTTTTTCACATTTATTATTCCTTTTATATCACTTATTGCCATGTTATAAACATTACATTATTATTTAAGTTAATATTGTTAATTTTGTCGATATTTGTTACTTTAGCTGATAATAAGACCATTTTGAGGTAAATTGTCTATGTAGTCAAAATTATATCATCTTTAGAATTATTTTCATGATTTAAATATCACATATATCCACTATATATGTATTTATAATAGTCCATAACATTTGGAAAAATTAAATGAAATGCACCGTTCCTGGAGACGGTAGGCCGTACGTACGAATGAACTCTACCTTCATTTATTTGTCATATTAAAGGAGGGAAAAATGATATAGGTATATTATAATTATAGTATAATATAAATGTTATATAAGTTACATATATCATTAAATCTATCCTTGTTATGTTCCATGTGTGCCATGAACGAATCATATCACTTTGAGTGGGTGGAACTCTGCACTTTCTCAAAGGAAATAATCATATTTTCACAAAATGAAAAGTATAAAGGAATGTTTTAAATGAAAATTACTGAAGAATAGAGACATTATAAATATAATTTATATCATATATAAATATAGTTCCATCATAATGGATACCATGAGAGGTTTTAGGATAAAATTGAACAATCATCTTTTCGTGAGGCAATAGTTCGTCGTGCACAAAAAAAATATATTCATATCCATTAGATGATGGTGTGTGTATGTGTAGTTATAAATCTTATCCTAACAACATCCTAGTATATTGAGGATACTGGTATTCTTATGTAATCAAAGAATAGGATAATCATAGGGTGTGGAGAGGGAATATAAAGGAAATGAACTAGAGAGAAGTCGTTACCTCTAAATCATGTCACTTCTTTTGATTTGACCCAAAAGGGTTTGTTAATTTTACTTCCCCCCAATGTATGGCTTCTAGCAGGAAGGGATATATTTTTGGAGATTATTTTAGAATAATTTTGATGAACTAAGGAGGTTGACATATCTGAGTAAGTGGGTAGAGGTGGTTGCCTTTTATAAGAGGTATGAGTTTCAATTTAGGAATGTTTTGAAATATTAATTTATAATAAATTCTATTCCATTTACAAATGTGTCCAAATTTAGTTATTTATAAGATAATATGAATTTATTAAGAAGAAAAATCATCCAATGATAATTAAACTAGTTTTGTATTTTTTTTACATCATATATTTTTTATTTAACCCTCTATTACTCTTACTATTTTATCAGATATTGAACAAATTTAGAACCAAAATAGTTACCAAAACATGAAAAATGTCCAATGAAAGTGTCATTAATAAAATATTAGACCTATAATAACTATCTAGCTAAATCACCAATTTTCTTGAATTTTATAATATTTAATAAAATATTTTACACTTTAAAATATGAATTATGTCAATTTTACCACTATTCATATCATGAAATTTTAACAATCTATAAAAACTAGATTCCTTAGAAATAACTTCATTAATACAAAAGTGACATTACATATTATTCTATAAAATTCGTGTATGGAATCAAAATAATAATATTAAGTTTATTTTAATATTTATAATATAATTTATTTAATCCTTTATTAGTGAAGTAATCACTACAACATCATTATATCATAATTAAATTTATTTATTTAATGTCTAAAAATAATAATGCAAATATCATGATGTACAAAATATTTTTGTATTTCTAATTACTATTTATTGTCTAATAAATCACTTATAAAACCCCAAATACGATTTTTTTGGTAAAAGATATATGTTTATGTTAATTCACTTTTATCATTCAATTAAAAATTATAAAATGTCATTTTCACACCCATGTGGTTCCCAAATGCCAAAGGTTCATCCTAAGGATTCCCATGGGCGGTAATAACTAATCTAATTAGATTAAGACAATTTTTAGACAAGTTTATTATCATTATAATATTATATTTTACCCTTATTTAAAAAATTTACCCTTTAACCATGGTAATTAAAAATATCTTTTGATGTTACTATTCATAATGTCAAAAAATAATTGGTGCCAATATACAAAATTTGTACCTGTGATTCCAAATATGGAATACATTTTTCCATTTTCAAAATAAACAATTGGGATAAATTAATTTAATATTAAATTCCATTTTCAAAATCGGAAATCATGTTTTTTAGATGTAAAATTTTCTAAAGCTTGACATTTGTTTATGTCCAATTAAAATTTGAAATTACTTCATATGACCAAAATTGGATTAAATTATAAAAAATAATCCAATTTCATTTTAAAACCAATTAAAATTTAATTTTAACTATATAAATAAATGAGATGAAAAGACAGTTTGGAATTAAAATGCAGTATTTTAACTATTCATTAGAATATGACTTTTATCATAAAAAGTATGAAATTTCATTCAAATAAAAATTTGATGCCTCTATTATAAAAAATAATTTTATTTTTTGAAATATAATATATAAATGTGACAAAAACGTGATTTAAAAAGTTTTCACCATCAAAAGGATGTAAAAAGACCTTTTAAAATTATTAAAGTATTTTTTATTAAAATTGTATTCATTATCATTTTAATACATTTAATTTTAATAGATAAAAGAAAAAAAATTTAATGAACTTGTACAATCATATTTTTTTAGTACTGTTCTGTAACGACCCGAATCTGGAGCCCCTCCACTGGTGCCCCGTACCCAGTTCGCCACATGACCTCAAGCGCCTTCCCCCAAACTCCAGAGGATGCCAAATAGAAGCGAGGGACTTGGTGAGTCGGTGGGGAAACTATGCCCTCATTCGGTAAAGTATACAGTGGAAGAACAATAAGCCACAATAGCAGAAACAATAACAGCATACAACAACTGAACTGAACAGCGGATGCAATTTATAAAATAGTAATGATGGAACATGTAACATGTGTCTATGGAAAGAAGTAAACAAACCAACATGCTTAAATACAACAGAACACATGTACTATAGAAACAGCAAAAGAAAAACAGAAGTGTAACTCCTCAGCATCGCAAGCCTCGGCTCGGTCCCATGCTCTCCACCTCCAAAAGGTCAGGTACCTGAAATTGAAGAGCGCTTTCCCTTATCTATCCCTGTAGAAACATAATCTTCTTGGGCACAAAGCATGGCCCAAACAGGGTGTGAGACAAAGTCCCAGTAGGCAACCACACAATGATCTGTGCCTAACAGTCAATGAATACATGGCAAGTAATGTACATGAACAGTAAACAGGAAATACACAGCAGCTATAATTCATAGTTCTAACATATAAATCACACAAGTAAAAAACCAACAAAAGTAGAAAACAGGTGACCTCTGGGTAGCGCTTATAGCCTAACCCCTACGGTTCAAACTACATGTACCAGCAACCCTCTAGGAGGAACACACAGTCTCACCCCTCTGGTTCAGCTAATAGTAGACTCCCTAAGGAAGCACTCACCGTTAATTCCCCCTACAGTCTCGTATCATGCTAAAGGCTCTATGGGGAAGAAATAACGTCTCATTTCCCCTGTGGCCTGCGTTGAGGAACTACAGACTCTATGAGGAAGCACTCATCATCAATTCCCTCTGTGGTCTTGCATCGTATTAAAAGACACTCTGGAGAATCCCTTACGTCTATTCTCCCTGTGGTCTACTACACTAGGTTCTCACAGCCCTATGTAAAACTAACATGCTTAACGTGCGTATATCGTCCAATTAAACCACAAGAAATACTTGTCTATAATTATAAGGAACAACTGCCTAACAATATCACAGTTTTAATATCCTACAACTAGGTATGGAAACCAGAAAAACACCAAATAAGAAAAACAAGCATGGAAAAGAATCCTGAGAACAAGAAAAGATACTCTACTCACAAGCATAAACCTCTACTACAACAATCAAGAAAAACAGGAAAACATAAGGGGAAATACAGGAAACCAACAATTACCCACCTAAGGGAATTTGTGGAGTTTTCACAAAATACTCATTAAATTTCAACCGAAAGGTACGAACCACACACCTCGACCCTAAGAGATCGATATATGTGAACAACGATGAGAGATTCTCCTTAGAACATCGTAGATCTGAGAAAATGTCCAAAACACATAAACCAGGATAACATGAAAAGGAGGAGGAATTGGAAAAAACGGTTCAAGAAGAAGGAAGAACTCATCGCTGCACTTCCAACGCAATCGACCGTGCTCGAATCGAATAAGGGAAGGAGAGACAGGGGCTCAGGGAAGATCCGGACATACGGGTCGCTCTCGGACGAACCAGACCTAGAAGAAGGTGTTTATGGCGATTAGGCATGACCCTGGTATGATTAGTGAAAAAAAGAAAAGTACATGGCGTGTAATTTTAGAGTACACGACGTGTACTAGGTTTTTCTATACTCCGCCAAAATCGGCCTCCACGTCACCCCTACACACCGTGTGTGTGGCCCGGGCACGAAAAACACACAACTTCTAGCCGGAATGGAGTACACGGTGTGTACTCAGAAATTACATGGCCTGTACTTCGAAAATTTCCAGAAAGTTTATTTTTCTCAAAAACTCCATAAAAACGAAAGGCGTACCTGAAACAAAGATCCGGGTTCTTACAAACTTCCCCCATTAAATAAATTATTCCCCGAATTTCCCCAGCGAGGCGTAGAAGAAGAAACCCTAAACAGCTCCGACCACTGTGTTCATACATCAGCCTCCCTCTCTCTGGTCTCGTCCTGTACTCGTCCATGCTGCCATAGCACCCGTACAAGAGGGATAGACCACCCACGGAGAACCTTCGTACTGCGATCGACAATCCGAATGGGATTCTCCTCAAATGATGCATCCGCTTCAAGCTCAACCTCCTCGGGTTGAAAGACATGAGATGGGTCCGAAAAGTAATGTTGGAGCTAAGAGACGTGGAAGACGTTGTGCATGGACCGATATCTCTAGGGTAGCTACAACTGATACGCGACCGGCCCAACTATTCCCAAAACCTCAAATGGCCCGACGCACAGTGGTGAAAGCTTACCCCACCTCTGAATCCTTTTGTGTCCCAACCTCGGTGCGACATGCAGGAAAACCTGATCCCCAACCTCAAACTACAGAGGTCGTCTCCACTGATCAGCATAAGACTTCTACCGAGACTGTGTTGTATCCATCCTCTTCCGAATCAACTCTATCTGCTCTGAATTCTCATGAAAAAGACGCGGTCCCAGTAAAGCTGCCTCTCCTACCTCTAGCCAGCATAAGGGTGATCAGCATGGCCTACTGTACAAAGCCTCGTATGGTTCCATTTGAATGGTCACCTGGAAACTATTGTTGTAGGTGAACTCCACCCGAGGGATATGCTTCTCCCAAGAACCTCCAAAGTATAGAATGCATGCTCTGAGCATATCCTCTAGCACCTGGATCATACGCTCGGACTAGCCATCTGTCTGGAGATGGTATGCCATACTCAAAAGTACCTGGGTACCCAAAGCCTTCTGAATTCCATGCCAAAACCGAGAGTTAAAGAGCGCATCCCTATCTGAAACAATGGATCTTGGAACTCCATACAGATGAATGATCTCTCTGATGTAATGTCATCCCAGATCATCGACACTGAAGGTCTCCTTGATCGGCAAGAAGTGAGAAACCCTCGTGAGCCTGTCAACGACAACCCAAATAGCATCGTTCCCTAGAGGTGACCTCGACAACCCAGTCAGGAAGTCCATCGCAACATCATTCCACTTCCACTCCAGAATGGGTAACTACTGAAAAAGGCCTACTAGTCGCTGGTGCTCTGCCTTTACCTTTTGACAAGTAGAGCATCTCATGAAAAAACCAGCAACATCTTTCTTCATACCTGGCCACCTGTACTGGCTATGAAGATCATGATATATATTGGTGATTCCAAGATGAACTGCCCAAACCGAGGAATGAAAATCCTGCATCAGCTCCTCACGTATGTCTACTGCAACCCATACGCATCCCTGGAAACGCAAGATCTCATCGTCGCCCACTATCCATCTAGGAAGAGAGTTCTCCCCTGACACGCTCTCCCATAGTACTAAGCCTTATGATTCTGATAGCTGCCTCATCCGTACCCGATCAAGTAGTGTCGAGGTAACAGCTACATAAGATAGGAAAGTCTTTCCCTATCTGTTGTGCACCTCTAGATGCATCTCAGATAACAGAGCCATCAGATACCACTAATTTTTGGCCTCCTGAACTGCCTGAATTTGAGTTCTCCTGCTCAACGCATCTGCCACTACATTGCCTTTTCCAAGCGTATAGGCAAGCTCAAAATCAAAATACTGAAGATACTCAACCCACCTGCACTGTCTCAGATTCAGATGAAACTGAGGGAAGATATACTTTAGAATCTTGTGGTTGGTAATGAACACAAAGTTCTCTCCCAAAAGATAGTGTATCCAACAACGTATGGCATGAACAATAGCTACCAAATCCAGGTCGTGCGTAGGGTAGTTCCTGTCATGTGGCCTCAACTGCCGAGACCCGTACGCAACGAATCCATCTCCCTGTATAAGCACAGCTCCTAGCCCAATACCTGAAGCATCACAATGAACAGATTAGCTCTTTCCCGGATCTAGAAAGACTAGTATCGGTGTTGACATCAATCTTCCCTTCAGCTTCTGAAAGGCTGACTCACAAGAATCTGACCGTAAGAACTTTTCCCCCTTCTTGGTCAGACCTATCAAAGGTGCTTCTAGGTGTGAGATGTCCTGAATGAAGCGTCTGTAGTATCCAGACAGCCCTAGGAAACTCCGTACCTCAAAAACGTTCTACGGCTGCTCCCTGGAAACTACAGCTCTCACTTTCTCTAGGTCCACAGATACTCCTGCCTCTGAGATGACATGACCCAAGAAGTGAATCTGATCCATCCAAATTTTGAACTTAGAGAGTTTAGCATAAAGCCGATGCACTCTTAGTGTACTAAAAACGATCTTAAGTTGGGTAGCATGCTCATGACGAGTGTGAGAGTACACTAATATATTGTACACGAAGACCACCACAATGGAATCCAAATAAGGATGGAAAACACGGTTCATCAGATCCATTAAAACTATAGGTGAGTTCATGAGACTGAACGACATGACTGCATACTTGTATAGACCACACCTTCTCCTGACGGCTGTCAGAGTTATATATGATGGTCTAACACGCAACTGATTATAACCGGACCTCAAGTCATTCTTTGAGAACCTCCGGGCTCCTCTAAGCTGATCAAAGAGGCCATCAATCCTCGGCAAGGGATATCGGTTCTTTACCTTCAACTGGTTCAGCTTCTGATAATCCACGCAAATAAGAAGGGTACCATCTACCTTCTTCGCAAATAGGATAGGCGATCCCCAAGGAGATGTACTGGGTTGGATGAAACCCTTTTCCTGTATCTCCTCCAACTGCATCTTGAGATCCTGCAACTCAGGTGTATCCATCTTATAAGGAGGAATGGACACTGGTGCCGCTCCTGGCACGAGATCAATCGAGAAGTCTACCTCTCGCTCTAGAGGAAAACATGAAAAGTCCTCTGGAAATACTTCTTGAAAAAGATCTAGAATTGGAGGAAAGTCCAACTGCGAAGTCCCATGATCATCCAGATAAAGACTAGCAATATGGGTTATCATGCATCATAGCCCATGATGCTTGAGTCTTTATCAACTCTCCTGAACATCCCATTTGCCTCTACGATGAAAATATTCACCCTCTGGTGAAAAGAAACTCACTATGCGGCGATAATAGTCGACGACTGCCTTGAAGGGAACCAAATAGTCCATCTCGAGAATGATGTCATAACATGTCATCTCTAGGACATAGAGATCCCATAAGAAACGATACCCTCAAACTTTGAGAGGTAACACTCTACACTGGCGCACACTAGATGTCCTCGTCCCCAATGGTGTTTCTAGTGTCAAAGAGTCGGAAGAAGAAAAGACACGGAGCCCAGCGCTCTCCACAGCAGAAACATAGATAAAACAATGCATAACACCAGTATCAAAAAGAGCTTAAGATAAAACTAAGGCTACTAAAATCGTACCTTGAACTATATAAGGGCTGGGATCCTACTCCTGATAGATCTACTCAACGGTGAAAGACTGGCATGTACCACGACCCTACACTTATGGATGACCACTCTGAGTTAAACCACCTTGCTGGTGCTGAAGGACTGGTGGTTGACCGCCATAGCCTCGACCTCTACCTTGGTCCAAATGGCCGGAAGAACTCCAGTTCCCTGACTGGTGAGTAACTGGTGGGGCTGCTCCTGAATGAGGAGTTATGGAAGAACCCCGGTCACCACCTGTTGGTGAGAAAACCTGGTAGAAATGATGAAGGTGACCCATATTACCACAAGATCAGTACTCCATGGGGTCTCTCTAGCACTGTGGCCTCGTGTGCCCTAATCGGCCACACTGGTAGCACACCACCTGGTTACCTGACGATGCATCTCGCTTCCTCGGATCACCACGTGTAGACTCCCTACGGTGCTTCTTCCTATCATCTTGAGGAAAGATAGCTTTGGAAGCAAAACTGCCCTGGATCGCAGCTCCTGAGTCTCTCATGTTGTGCTCTGCAATCAGGGCCTAATTGACGATGGAAGTGATGAAAGTCAACTGGAAGATGTTCACCTACAAGCGGATCTCCTGCCTGAGAACATCCTCAAAATTCCTTGCCAAGAACACCAACTCCCATCCCAGAGGGGTGTGAAACACTGCAGATCAGTGAAACAAGAGGAATAATCCATGAAAAAAAGAGTACCCTGCTCTATGCTCATGAACTCCTGGGCTCGGTCGGCCCTCAGGGTCTCCGGGAAGAAGTAGTTATAAAAGATGCGCTGAAACTCCTCTAATGCCATAACCTGCTGGTGACCCGCCTGTGAGATCACATACCACCACCTATTGGCATAGTCTCAGAGCATGTAGGTGGTGAGCTTGACCTGCCTATCTGGAGGCATCTCCAGATGATCAAAGATGGTCAACATGTCTTCCATCCATGACTCTACAGCCTATGGTCCTCCTTCCCCCGAAAATATAGGAGGATGTTGCTACTGGAAAACCCACGTCAAGTCTGCCATAGTCTTGGAAAGAGGCGGTGCTCCCTGGAATGTCTGCATTATCCTCAAAAAACCATCCCTGAACTGTGCATCAGCGCCTGCAACTGGTATGACAGCCGGTGCCAAGGCTGGCTCGACTGGAGGATTGGCAGGATGTCTCTGATTAGCCATATCTAGTGTCTGATCATTGACTGATGACAGATGTACAACCGGAGGACGTCTCGGAGGCAAAGCTCTAAAAGATCAAAAGTACACCTTAGATCAGAAAAACAAGGATAGATATCACAAGAGTACAAAACGGGAACATGGGGAGGAAAAACTACATGTCATGTCTTCTTAAGCCACTGACATGGGCGTGTACCCCTACCCTACAAGTCGTGTAACACATCAATTACACGGTGTGTTGATCCAACACATGGCGTGTACTTGAAAACTATTCCCCTGCCCGAGTCTCCGTACACGACTAACCCACATGGTCTGACTTAACCTCAGACTACACGGCGTGTTCTGATCCAACACGGTGTATACTAGATAAGGATTTGGCGGCCTGTGTTGTTGAATACACAACCATCTACATGGATGGACCTTCCATGGCATGTTCCCAACAAACACAGCGTGTATAGGTGAAGGTGACACCATCCTGTGTTGTTCGTGACACGGCCGGGTACCTGAACAAGACTACATGGCGTGTTTCAAAAATGACATGGCGTGTGGAAGAGAAGGTAGTTCCGACCCGTGTTGTTCGTGACACGGTCGGGTACCTGGAATAGACTACACAACATGTTCCTTGTGGAAATGGTGTGTTCTACCCGAGCTTCCCCGACCTGTGTTGTTAGTGACACAGCTAGGTACACAGCTCTAAACATACATGACGTGTTCCTACCGTACACGACGTGTTTCCAAAGTTACTTTCACGACACTGTGTTTCTGCTAACATGGTCATTGACACGGCCAGAAAACTACATGGCATGTATCCAAAAAGTACATGCCGTGTATTCTATGTTTTTCTTGGCAGTAGCTTAGAAATTGCATAGAATCCCAGAAACACTAAAAACAAGGCAAAGAGGTGCCAATTTCCGATCCGTGAGGGCCCATAATCCCCGCGAATCAATGCTTGGAATCTCCTACAGTCATATACAAGAAAAAATAGGATCATGACCCACCAAATTCCGATTAATGAGGACCCATAACACCTCAAGAACCAAAATTTGGCATTCATTTTATAAAATGAACTAAACAAATAGTCCCTTGACATATCAGCAAAGAATTTATCAAGCATATATCACAATAGCATGCATAATCTACACAAAGTCTATCACAAAATCATGCAAGTGCTAATGCACCAGTGATGGCATGGAAAGAATGAATGGCATGTGATTTCTACAAGTTCCTATATGATTCATGAGATGGCATAACATCATCTCATCCGGTTGCGACAGAAATAGAACTTTAATCGTCAAGAAAATAACAACACAAGGAATTTGAATCACTCTGGGTGAAATCATATCAACCGTAAAATCTCAAAACCAACAACTGCAATTAACAAGGTAGTATGGCTTTTCCCTATACATGGGTTAGCTACTCCCGAGCACAGATTAATACCAAGTACCAAATACATCCTATCCCTGGATAAAGTCTCCAAACAGTAAAGCAAGAGAAAAGAACCCCTCTGATACCACTTTGTGATGACCTGAATCTAGAGCCCCTCCACTGGTGCCCTATACCCGGTTCACCACATGACCTCAAGCACGTTTCTACAAATGCCAGAGGCTGCTGACTTGTAGCGATGGACTTGGTGAGTTGATGGGGATATTATGCCCTCAAGAAGTAAAGTATACAGGAGAAGAACAACAAGTCACAATAGTGGAATCAATAACAGCATACAACAACTAAACTGAATAGCGGAAGCAATGTATGAAATAGTAATGATGCAACATGGTACATATGTATATGGAATGCAGTAAACAAACCAACATGCTAAAATACAACTGAACACAAGTACTAAAGCAATAGAAAAAGAAAAAAAGAAGAGAAAATCCTCAGCATCGCAAGCCTCGGCTCGGTCCCATGCTCTCCAGCTCCAGCAAGTCAGGTACCTGAAGTGGAAGGGAGCTTGCCCTTATCAATCCCCGCAACAACATAATCTTCTTGGGCCTAAAGCATGGCCCAAACAGGGTGTGAGACAACGTCCCAGTAGGAAACCACCCAAATATCTATGCCTAACCGTCAATGAATACATGGCATGTAAAGTACAGGAACAGTAAACAATAAATACACAATTGCTACAATTCAGAGTTCTAATATATAAAGCACACAAGTAAACAACCAACAAAAGAATAAAACTAGTAAACCTATGGGTAGATCTCATAGCCTAACCCCTATGGTTCAACCTACAAGTACCAGCATCCATCTAGGAGGCACACACAGTCTCACCCCTTTGGTTCAGCTAAGAATAGACTCTCTGAGGAAGCACTCAACATCAATTCCCTCTATAGTCTCGGATCGTGCTAAAGGATCTCTGAGGAAGCACTCAACGTCTCATTCACCATGTTGCCCATGTCGAGGAACTACAGAATCTCTGAGGAAGCACTAATCGTCAATTCCCCTTGTGGTCTCGCATCGTATTAAAAGACACTCTGGAGAAGCCCTTACGTCTATTCTCCCTGTGGTCTACTACATTAGGTTCTCACAGCCCTATATGAAACTAACATGATCATCATGCGTATATCGTCCAAGTAAACATCAAGAACTACTTGGCTATCATTTAAGCCACAACAACATAACAATATCAAAGTTCCACTATCCTACAACTAGGCATGACAACCAAAAAAATGCAAAATAAGAAAAAAAAGCATGACAAAGAAACCTAATCACAATTCAAAATACTCTACTCACAAGCATAAACCTCTACTATAGCAATCAAGAAAATAAGGAAAATATTAGGGGAAAAACAGGAAACCCACAATTCCTCGCCCAAGGGAATTTGTGGAATTTGCACAAAATACTCACCGACTTTCAAGAGAATGGCACAAACCACCCACCTCGAAACTATAAGATCGATATACGTGAACAACGATGACAAATTATACATAGAACATTGTAGATCTGAGAAAACTTCCAAAACACATAAACCAAGATAACATGAAAAAGAGGAGGAATTGGAAAACAAGGTTCAATCAAAAGGAAGAACTCACCGTTGTGCATCCAACACAATCGACCGTGCTCGAATCGGAGAAGGGACGGAGAGAGGGGGGATCGGGGAAGATTTGCATGTACGGGTCACTCTCTGAAGAAGCAGACCTAGGAAAATGTGTTTATGGCAATTAGGCGTGACCCCGGTCAGATTAGTGAAAAAAAGAAAAGTACACGACGTGTACTAGGTTTTTCAGTAATACGAAAAAATTGGCCTCCACATCACCCCTACACACCGTGTGTGTGGCCTGGGCATGTACAGCACATGGCTTCAAGCTAGAGAAGAGTACACAGCATGTACTCAGAAAGTACATGGTGTGTACTTCGAAAATTTCCAGAAATTTTATTTTTCTCAAAAACTCCAGAAAAAGTAAAAGTGTACCTGAAATGATGATCCAGGTTCTTAAATGTTCATTCCTGCCAATACAACATCTAGAAGGTAAATAATATTTAAAATAATAATAATAATATTATATAATTTATTGTGTATAATTCACTATTGTGTGCATCATAAGACTCTGGAGAAACCCATCATTGCGTGTCGAGTACACTGTCAAACAAAGCGTCCCATTAACGTAAAATTAATATCTTATTCATAAATATTAATAGATAGGAAAAAATTATGATTCTATAAATACATGGGATGTTACATGCTCACATTATGAGTTGGGAAAAAATTTATCTAGAACCAGATACATATAACATAGAGGAACATATAGAGATCATTGACTCTCAAGAGAAATTCTTCTGTGGGAAGTCAATTATATTGGGAAGAATTTTATGGAAACATTGATAATATTATCATAAGACATGAGAACATGAATCATTTAAGAGGGAGCAATGGCTTCATCTTTTTCAAGTGATTACATCTTCCACATGACATCCCATGGACGGGAAGTCTTTATGGTGTGGAGTTTACAACATGTTCTTACAATTTTAGCAAGTATTCCCGTACCGTCATCAGGATTTCTCCTCTAATGATATTGGTATGATACCTATAATGGTGAAGTAATATATTTATATGAAATTTAAACATTAACCGACCTTTTCTTCCCATTGAAGGAAGGGTTCACAGTGTGTAACTGATTTACATGATGTGTAATTATTGTTGGGTACAAGATGTTAAAGATTTCGAACTGGGAATGTTATTTTCCTTATATGATTTATTTAAATATAGTATTTTTAATCTGAGGTGATGGATTTTCAGAATATTTGTACATTGTGGATCTCAAAGAGTTTATCTATATTACACATCAAGAAACAACCCACCTTAATAATTTAATGTGGGAAAGTGGATGTTTTTTCATGGATTTTTTTGGCATCATGAATCTCTAACTGAGACTCTTCCTATGATTTTTTTTGAGAAACCAACCCTCATAGATCTAACTGTTTGTCATTAGATCTCCATTGATGCTACCGTGTATATCTTAGGGTAGATGACCATTCCATTTCTTCATTTCTTTTGATAGTGGTATCACTTTTTTCTGTAGTATTTGGATCTATTTGGTTATGGTGGATGTTACTACATATATTCTCCTAGATCCATTATGTTCTATAATTCCCAATGCCATTTACTTCATTGGACATAGTGTAGTAGTTGTTCTTATTTCAGGTTTGTAGATTTATTTTCATCCATTGATGCCTTGTATTCTAAATTGTATCAATCTTGATGTGTATTTGATTTTTTGTCCTCAATTTAATTTTTATATTAATTTTTTTATTTTCATTAAGTTAATGTTCGACCGGAGTGTTGAGTTAGGTGGTTCTATCTCTATCCTATGATAATGGATCTTGTTGTTTTTCTTTACAAAAATTTTAATATTGAAATGAACATGATTGTTTTTTTGGGAGTTGAAAAGGGGTTTTATTGAATAATGGGGTTTACCTGGTTATTGATAAATGGGGTGAAATTTTTTATTCTCAATGAATTGAAATGAATATTTTTGAAATGGTTTCGAAATGGTTTTTAATGAATCAGAATGAATTGTGAAGAAGAGCGCACAAGTAACATTGGATTATTAGGTGGAAGGTTTATCTTGGGAAAATCATATATTTTTGTTTTGATTATCGAGGAGGTTTTACATGGGGATTTATTTTATTTTTCTGTCGCATTGTTCTAGTGAACCATCATTCGTATAGTTGGGGGGTTTACTCATGGGGTGTTACGGTATATCCTAGGCCCATTTTTCTACATATTGGTTTGTGAACATGATTATTTTGGTTAGAGTAGTTTGTGGCCTAGACATGTTCAATTATGGGGGTGATATAATAGGTATGATTTTTTATTTATTTGATTTATTAGATTGTCAATATATTAATGATTATTATTTTGAAACATGATATAGAAAATGTTATTTTAAATTAATATACACACATTATTTTAGAAATACTGGGGAACAGAAATGTTTACATTTATTTATATTATATATTTTGTACGTATCATTCAATTTTTTCCATAAAATGAGAATAAATTAATTTATATACAGAGGTTTGTTATAGAACACCTATGTGGGATCAAACTGAACATGTTTTCTCACACCAAATGCATATCTTTGGTGGTGTATTGTCTTTTGTTTGTCTTCCAGTGCAGGGAAAGAAAATGTGTCATAGTGAGGTAGTGAGGTTCATGTCAGATACTTGGGTATCTATTATTGAGATAGTGGGAGTTTTTCTATGCCATCTTTTGGATAGCATTTCGGTTTGAGTCCATTGTATTTGGTTTTTTACTTTGGATTTTTAGCTCCTTTTGTTGTTGTCTATTTCTATTGTACACTTTTAGTTATGAAATATATGTCTTTTTTTAATCCACTATTCCATTTGTTTAGTATATATAAGGCACCTATTTTATCTGTTTGGGAGAAATAATTCCCTTTATTGTGTTTTTGGATGCTCATGGTGCTTGTCGCTAGCCCGTTGGGACCGAGAACATCTTGTATGTATATAAAATAATAGGTTTGGTGTGTTGATTTATGGAAAAATGACTTGGTTCTCTATATAATGTCATTATGGGGAGCTTCAATATTTATATAAATCTTAGTAGATGATAGTTTATCGTGTTGAAAAGTGTATTGATGGATGAACCTATTGACTATAATGAACTATGATCTACTCCAGAGGATTGTTGAATCATTCAACTAGTTAATCAGATCTAGTTTGGACTCAAATATCAATCTATATTTTGGATTTTAGTTGATGCGGGTGAAAGGTAATGATATCCTAATGTCTACATTCTATCATTGTTATGGATAATTTCAGTTTTTTTATACTCACATTAGTGTTAGAAACTTCATGGTTTCATTATTATCACTAATAAACATAGTATTTTTGGGGACCTAGATAACAATATATTTATTTTCATTATTGAAATTATTTAATATTTTAATTCATAAGATGATAATGATTATATTATGTCACTTATCTAGGATTTTCATTCTATAATAAAATTTTCTAGGATTTTTTCCTAGTGAATGTTGAGAAATAAATACATTATTTTCATTGTAATGCTTTACTATAGTGGGGAGTAGGTATACACCCATTAAATTATTAAGGATATTGTTTCATGGGTGTTCCAAAAAATCTCATTGTGGTCAGAATTATCTGTGTTCATGTAGGATACTATATGATTTTTGTTTCAATATTCTATTTGTATAAAATATCATTGATATAATTGACTATGAATCAAATAGTGTATATGTATACTAAATAGTGTGTGTTAGTGTTTTATTACACATAGTTGAATCCAATAAATTATCATGTTCAGTGGATATTGTAAAGAGTCTTGTTTTATTTTTTTATATAGATTCTTAAATGCAGAAAGGATGTTTCTTAATGTAGTTGACAGTAGTGATCTACAATGTTTCACATATGTATCATCATAGATTGTTTATATTTAACCATCATGATGTTGAGTTGCTAATAGAATAATTTTCATTGATGATGTGGTGTTATTAACTTATTGGTGTCTTTATTTATTTCATACATAATATAATATTTTAAGGTATGTCTTCTATAAATGATATTTTATTATACTTTAGTGGTATGGGATGATGTTTATGAGGGATTATGGATTTGTTATCACATACACATTCCAAAAATTTAATGTTAGGGATAAATATTAGAGTAGTAGGCCTCACGATGTTTCAATTAGTGTTTTGGTGACTAATGGTGAGTTATGAAATAATTAGTAGATTTTAATATTATTATTTGGGATGATAATTATAAGGGTTACTTGTAATTGATAATACTGTAGTAATCAATGATTCAATATTTGTAGGATTAATATTCGTGATATCATTTGGTGGTGGATTATTGTGATCATTTATTATATGTATATTTTTTTGTGGAATGGTGGGAGGATAATCAACATATTGTTATTTTTCATATAATTTTTTATGTTACAAAAATCTGTTTGATGTTTGTCCTTGATTTATATATCTAATAAGAAGTAGGTAATCCTTATTTATTAATTAGGTTTTAGGAATTCTGGTTTAAAATTTAAAGCCTAGTTATACTGAGGTTATTGCCAATAATTTTATCCAAATCTTCACTAATTTAGTAGGTAAATAATTAGAATCATGTTCCTATAGGCTAGTGGAGGATGGGAATCTTTCTAATTGAATATGGGTTAATTTATGAAGAAATATTATTTCATAGTAACCATGTAGTTTGTCATGATGAAATTATTTATCAATGATGTATATAGACAATATTTTGTGACATTATTGGTTTTGAAATATGAATATATAAATTTATAATCATGGATTTATATATGGAGTGTTTAATGGTATGAAACATTCATTTTGATCAACAATATATTAATTAGTGATTCTTTTTATCCTAAAATTGATTTTATGACATAGAATATGATTAAGATCCCATAGGACATGTCACAAAGAAATGATGATTATTTTTTGGATTCAATGTAGATAAAAACCATTAGATTGTGTTAGTTATAATAAACTATATCACTCATTAATTATCATGGGTATATAAAATTCATTAAATGGTATTCTTTTTAGATATCTAATATATATAAATAAAGTCGAATTTTATGTAATTACTTGAACTTTTTTACTATAGAAAGTGATACAGAAGGTGAACATGATTCCCAACTCAATGATGGACGCACATTTCAATAAAATTGATATAAAATTATTTGTAGAGGACCTATAATATCTGATTTTTTGTAACATGTGTCTCAAGAAATAATTACAATCACTATAGGAAATAAGATTACTTGATTCTATAATCAATATTATTTATTTTTTGAACTATTTTTGTATTAACTAGGTCCCAGTGACAATACATTCATCCCTCATTAAAATGGTAATTGGGTCATAGAGTGCTAGTTACCACCAGCTGCCCTATAGACATGTGCTCCCCACCCTAGGGCACACCCAAAAGCTGGAACATGTCATCTGAAAAATTACTATCCACAAAGGACAACACATGTCCTTTCTATTGTGTTTTGTCCCCACTCACTCACACCCTGGGAAACTTCCTAGAAGGTCACCCTTCCTGATAACTACTCCAGGCCAAACATGCTTAAATGTGGATTTCTAATTAGGCATGCTCCCGAAAATGAAGTAAAACCTTGTTGAAATGATTCTTATCAATTATTCATTTAACCCACTATCATTCACGGGTGTTACATTCACCCCCTCCCCTTTAGAGTATAACGCCATCATTTTGGGCCCTACATCTCAACCCAATCAGTGCACTACACTTAAGGCTGGGTACCACCTCTGATACCAAATGTAACAAATGGGTCTCGAGGGAAACACATACACCCCACTTTAACTTGTTTTTCATGTCCTGTCTTACCAAGTACCACTAGTTTTCCTGTAGTCACAAGGTCCCCACCCTGGGGCCCACCAAAGTGCATGAACGAGTCATCTAACTAATGACTGCCCCCACATTCCAAAAATGTCATTTCTAGTTTATTTTGTCCTCACTCACAAAAAACCTAGTCAACATCCTAGAATTTCATTCATATAGATCACTACTACTGGTCAAGCATGCTTAACTATGGAGTTTTAATCAGGTTGGTTCTAAAAAAGGAAGGTTCACCTTATTGACATGAGTCATATCATTTATTCATTTTATATATTATCATTATGTGGAGTTATAATTTTATTTTATGGAGTGTATTGACATGATAAAATGCCCATTATATATTACCTTATAGATGAATCGATTTGATGACATATTACATGTTCTATAGCTTAATTGGCATCTTCCGGATGTATCAAATGACATTTTTAGGGAGATTTGTATATTGATTTTGAAAAAAAAATGAAGTGTATTTTGGTTCATGATATTTAGTGGAATGTGTTGGGTTGGATTATATATCTTTTCGATTGTGTAATTTTGAGGCATGACGTCTTCTATGTTTTTATCATACAATGTGTTTCAAATACATGCACAATATCTCATGCTATTTTGAATAATTAAATTTTCATATTAAATTATTATTTTAATTTTTTATAATTTAATTTATTTATTTTCATTTTTGATATAGGATATAGTTTTTTGAAATTAGTGTTATTTTTCATTAGGTATCCCTTTGTGGTTTCATGATTTTAAATGTTCAGATATAGACTTCTAGGATTTTTTTAATTATTTATGGTGGAAGTCATTTATGAGGTTTCATATTTTGAGTTCTTAATTTTTTAACCCCCTATATTTTAATTTTATGGTGTGTATAATGTTGTGATTATGTATGGAGTAATTTTTTGGAATAATTATTTAGTTTTGTATGAAATTTCAAAAAACACATATAATTTACCACAGTGATGGAATTTATAATCCATTATATAGTAGTTGAAGGGGATGAGTTATCGTATTTTGTTTTTTATCATGATTAATGGATCATTAATTTTATGTGGTTTTTTTTACCATCGATAATTTGTCATGACAATTTTTTTGGGCCACATGTTTTCTATAATATTCAAAAAAACCCATGTTTTTAGGAATTATGAAATTTCAGTCTTATTATACCCTTGATTTTATATCACATAGATTTATTTAAATATTATAAAAGACCAATTTATCTATAGTGATTGGTGTTTTACTATGGAGTTTTTATAGGGTTAATTAGTTTAAATGGTGAAGGAATATGTTTGATCAATTTTTTCAAGATATCAATGTATTGTGATATTTTAATGCCCTGTATTCAATAAAAATCCATGTTATGTAAATTTTAATGTTATACTAATTTCCATTAATTATGTAGCTCAAGCACCGATTTTATAATGGGACCAATATTGCATCATGATGATCCCCATTACAATATAATCATTTGTTCCCAAATATTGTATAACAATTTTATTTACAAATAAAATTATCCACAATTCAATAAAAAATAAATAAAACCTAGGATTCTTGTGTGTTGCCTTTTATTTATTTTGGTGTCTATATTGGGAACCTAATGTTAGTATTTTGATGGTCTAGATTTTATAATCCAATGTAAATTTATCTTACACATTTCACTATATTATCATATTTCTTCTCTTCAAAGAAGTATTGATAGATTGTAGTGGCTCATTATTTGTGGTATTTTTATCATGTATTGATAATATTTAATGAATTTTTTATTATTGAGACAATACTTCACACTATATCAATGCATATTAATCTGAGTAAGAGTATATTTATATCCAATGGATGGTGTATCATTCAAATAATATGTCGTGAGAGAGTGTTTTCAAACTCACTATACAAAGTTGGAGTTCAATAATCATAGAACCAAATGTTATAATACATCCATTATACCTTTTTTTAGTGAGTAAGATGATTATACATACCCCATGTGATGATAGGTTATCCCTCACATCTTAACTCATGTATCCTTGACTTATTCATATGGTGAAATACTTATCAGATAATTATTCTTGAACTCCGACAAGAGAGGAAATTAATTTAACTAACTTACATAAAAAAGTAAATATTTCCCCAAATCCATGAGTTTTGGTATCCTAAAACCCCTATATGAAGAAAATATTTCATATAATGGGTTTAAAACACATTAAAAAAATTATCTTGTGAAATGAAGGAATTTCAACTACCTATGTGACTCTTACCCGTTTTATTCCTCCTTTTTAGAGACAAAAATCCATGTGATTAATTTAATATAGGGAATTATTATAACTAATATAGATTCATATGAATAACCTCTATTCTCATGACCATAAATAAAACCATTTTATCTCCAATCCATTTAAATAGATATAGTCGATTTCAAATTTTTATATCCCCTAAACATATTATTGTATAATCTTGAAATGGTGTGTGAAACCACACACATTTCCTTTCTATTGTATAAAAGCTCAATGAAAATTCCCCACTTAATCCATGCACAACCCATGTGTCCATAATGAAAGATGTTAGAATACATGTAATTATCCTACACAATACCTAAAACATTGTAACATAAACTATATGGTTTTTTGAGTCATATACGTAGGATCCATAATATTCCCCTTTAAGAATGAACGTAATAATTTCTATTATCGAATCGAATCTGGAGTGTTTTTATTCCCAAAAACATGATCAACATGACGGATTGAAATAAAACAAAAAAATTGATTTCATTGGAGGATTATTTCAATAATATGTTACTATTTTAATTTATACCATTTTAATCCCCACTAGAATCTAAAACGCCAGTGTCCCCACTAAACTATAAACCATGATTTTCCCCACTAGATATTAATGGACTATTTTCCTTAATTGATTCCAATATATGAGGTTTCCTATTAGATTATATATAATTATTGTCCCCACAAGACTCTAAATTGTTAGTGTCATCCCTAGACTCTAAACAACATGCACCTACTAGTTTGTTATTAAAACAATGTGTGAAATCACCTCTTTTCCTCTGACCAAAAAACCCAAACTTATTTATGTGCTGAGAAATATATAAACAAATTTTTTAAAGGGGAAGATATAATATTATAAAAAATAACAAAAAAATTTATTCCTCTAAACATAAACTCATCAATTTATTGATGTAGTTATATTTGTATCAATATAAAATCCATAACGTTGATATCAAGAAGGATTTCCATTATATGTAATAAATATAAGATGTAATAATGAACTAGGGAGAAAGGTATTTAGTTTGATAATTCAAAATACCATCCCATTAAATAGTCAATGATGCTATAATTTCAATCAAAATGGTTATATCTAGGAAACCCTAGAAAGAAATAATGTGAGACTAGATCACAAAAAAAACAATATAGCCCACATCCTAGAAAAATGAATCTGAACTATATGTAATTAAATTAACTTATATCATTTATCACATAATAGAGACTAAATTGATAAATGATGTTATCCCATGTATTACACTTCAATAAATTGTTGGACTCATTATAATACAATTATAATGTTTTAACCACTAGTAATTACAACCAAGGTTTAAATTAAGCTCCCAATTAGTGAATATGAAAGATGTAGACCCACAAAAATGTTAACAACCCTATATATAATATTGATTTTTTTCCAAAATACAGGTCCTATGATATTAATATTGTTTACTCAATAACATTCAAGAACCCTTCCCTCATTTCTCAACAAAGGATATATAATGATAGGTGATCAATATCATTTTCGACTGGTATGTTCATGAAATAATCAATCTAACACAATTGATTACAAATGAGGACAATAAATTCAAGAAAATATGATGGTGATTCCTAAAAAAGATGTATCAAAATGGGGGAAACACCTCTAATCACTACCATTATCCACATTAACATTATGTCACAGAATTGAACTAATAACACATTCCCCAATTCAATAAAGTCATTATGTGTTAATGGGTCACCCATCCTATCATCCACCCATATGTCACTATATATGAATCCAACAAATTTTTATCACTATAAACATAGGACCACATCGAAAAAAATTAAATGGGAAGAGTCTAATATTTTTCAGGCTACCCATGACTAGGATATATGGTCCTAATTAAGGGGTATGTCTACTATATGTACTCTAATAAATTCTACTCCCACATCTTCAATAACAGGCCTTTCCAACCCAACCATTGGTGTGGGTGTTTCATCACACATGGATCAAATACCCAATCTTATATTAATATTGTGTGGTTATCCCTCTATGTCACTAGTTAAATGAATAAATGTCATTGATATACTCCTTAGGATTATTAAATTAATCACATAGATGACCATATAAATGATAAAATTCATAAAAAATTATTAAGGTCCACCCTATTATCTACAAAAAATTACTGTCGAAATAATCATAGTGAAATAGGGAATATTTTAACCAAGAACTATTACCACTACATCAAGATTTAGATAAGGGTAATTAATGACATATTACTATTGATCATACCTGAACTAATTCGACTGAGGACATAGAGAATATTATCATAGGTCTACCACAAAAAATGTTCTATGGAATCACATAATAATAGAGGGTTACCATTCAAGAAACAATGTTTATATGGCCTTAAAGATACATTATAAGTATATTATCCTTGAGGATGTTTTATTACCCTTTCAAATGATTCCCATGATTCCATCCCATGTTCATAATAATTATACTATACATATTTTCTTTGGTTCGGTAAATTTCTTGTTATAGACTAAAATTATTGTATGAAGCAGAATACCTTGAGGGGGATGTGGTACATGAAATATTCCCTTAAAAAGAGGACATATGGTCCCATACCTCTAAAGTTACGCTTTTAAAACCATTTCTTAGTCAACTATATTTTTCCATTTCTCATGAGAGGAATTCCCTCAAGACAACATTCTATCTAAGAGATTTAGAAAAAGGGAGGTTATTATTCCTATATCCATGAGGCTACCACTATACTGGTATGCAATACTATCATGATAATATGTATATTGTGAATCAAATAGTTAAAAAATTGATTAAAATAATGAATTTACATTTCAATAATATAAGGGGGTGATGGGATCCAATCTGTTGCCCTATTCATAGACTAGATTTTGGACATGTTATGGAATGATGAAAATTTACAATCCTCAATCTCAATTAAACTCGTAGAAAACACCATAGTGTACCTAAAATAGTATATATGAGTGACATTAAACCAAAATAACAGTATGTAGTGGTGTATTCATTATGTTTTTATCACCTTATGTCCTTCGAGTAGTAGTGTAGCAAGGAAGACCATACAAATCATTCTAGTGGAACAATACCATAACACGATTGGATGGAATCTATTATTTTAGAAATATAATTCTAAATGTATTTTATTTTAGTTTTTTATTGATATAGATGAATAATTCCATGTACACATTTTGGATAGGGTGATAATACTTATAATTCAGTCCCCTCTGATATCAACAACATGTATCTAAAACACCTTCAACTAGTTATTCCCATGATTATATTTTGAATAATAATATAAAGTTTTCATGACTTATGCTAACAAAAATTAATATAAAGATTTGTATTCATGATTCATAAATAACAAGTGACCCATATTTCCTTATTGATTATGATTCAATTAGTATTCACATGGAACTATTTAGAGATAGTAAGGAAATTTTTGACCAATGAAGGAATCACTATTTCTAAAAATAATTGATGATTGTATTCACTATTTATTTTAATTTTTTTGTAGTCAATTAAAACATTTTTTTATCAAGGATTGGATAATTTTTTAGTATGGGGTACCTTACATTGATATCCTCGTATAGACTAGTATCTCCAATAATATTGTTACAATCCTTGATCTATTTATGGATAGCTTGATCTTGTTTGATCTCTATCATGGTTTCAATCCAATAATTCTTTTTTGAGAAATCAAATAATCAGTGTGATTCAATTATAGTCTTGCTTCATATAAAAATAGTCATGATAGTTAAAAGGTATTAGTGACGAGAGAAGATGATTCCTTAAAGTTCCTATTAGGGATACATTTTAGAAAATCTACCCAAAATATTGATTAATTGAAGTTATTCACTTCATGGAAAAAATAATTAACTATATTTTAAGGATATAATATCCATTCATGAAGTACTAATTTTTAATATCCTATTTTACAACCCTCCCCAAAATAAAATTTTCGATGATATATTTTATTGAAATAAAATGTATTATTATAATGAATCCATTTAATTTCATGTAATTAATAAATGTTTTCTAATTTTGAAATATATGTTAGAATAACAAAATGTACATTTTTATCTATAACTCTATTAATTTTTTTTAAATTTTTATCTAATTATCTAATAAGATCATTTTATATTTAAATATATATTTTCTTAAAATAATTATTTTTATATTTAAAACATTTTTTATGTTATGAAACTAAATATATTATCGTTATCTAGTGAAAGCATATTTATTATTATAAGAATAATATATGTTTACTATGTTTATTAACAATTAATATTATAATTTAATATGAAAAATTAAGAATTGAAATATATAATTTACAAATAAAATAGTGTTTACATTATATTTTATATTTCCAGTTTATAGTAAAATTAAAAATTTACTCAATAGTATTTTTAAACTATGGAACAATTTTTTTATTAAGAATGATAATATTATATCTTAATTAATGTGGTTTGATTATTAGAAAAGATTTATTTTCATGTGAATGGGTAAAAACACCATTATTTCAAATTTTGTGACTTTTTTGTCTTCAAGAATATATAAAATTTACATAAAAATATAGGAATAAATTTTTAATAACATATTTATATAAAAATTTAATTAATAAATTTAAAATGTTATTTTTATTTTATAAAACCAATTTTTATCATTTTATAACTGTACTATTATTTTTCTCTGTATAAAAGTAATATGTTGTCCTTTTAAAAATTAAATATTAAAATTAAATATTTTTAAATATGATTTATTTAAATTATAAATAATTTTTTATAAATTTTTAATAATGTTATTAATTACATGAAAATTATTTACGCTAATTGTTTTCTCATAAACAGATTTTTTAGATTAAAAATAGACTCTTTCTAAAAATAACTTTTTTATTTGTGTTATGTGACATAATAATAAAATTAATTTTATCACTTATTCAAATTTTAAATGATAAAAATGGATTTATATATGATTATTTATATCAAAATTTTATAATAATATCAACTTCATATTAGTATTAAAAAAATAAATTAATTATGGAAAAATTAGTTACCACTGAAAAACTCTAAGATGGTTAAAGTGTAATACTAAGCAGTAAATGGGAAAAAATATGTTTAAAACATGTCAAATTATTTGTCTAAGAGGTGGATTGATAAATGAATCTATTATTTCCAATATTTATCTCTTATAAGACAAATTTCTTTGAATAATAATTTATCTATTTTGTTTATAATATATAATGTCACTGCTACGAATTTAAAATGGATACTTTAACTACACCACTTATTCTCACACTAAATACACATTATTTTGATAAAATATGGTAAATAAAACCTAAAAACTACTATAAACATCCTTGATTTTATGTTCACATTAATTATCAACCACTTAATGTAGTAATATAAATTTCAAATCATTCAATAGAGTAAGATAGGAATAAAAAAATAGCTCATTTATTACTCCAAATTCATTATGTATTATTCATTTTCCAAAAATATTTTTATTCCATCATAAAATAAGAAATTAATTTAATCATTATTCATAAATCTTCTTATAATTTTTAAAAATAATTATTTTAAAAAATTCTATCTTCTCCATAAAAACACAAACCATTAATTATTGAATACGTACATACTACATCCTATACAAACAAAATTGATTAATTTTTTAGAGCCTCAGAAGATGAAATATTGTAAATTGATATCAAATGAATAAATAACAAATTTTTAACATTATTATGGTTCAATAATATAAATGAATACACACCATCATTCATTTCTATGGAAAAAATGTGTCTTCTCTCAGAACATATGGACTACCACTTCCTAGAATTATGTCATTATTATTTTATCTCCACTATACATAGAAAATTCTAGGAATGAAATTAACATGTTATTTTTTTATTTAAAAAATTATTTTTATTTTTTATATATAAATAATTATTTAAAATAAAATATTAACACTAATTGATCATCGTAAATTTATTCTCATAAAATGAGGATGCCAAAGAGAAAATGATTTCATCAATATATGAAATAGCTTCGTATCAATAATAATATTCAATTAAACCATAGAAAATAAAATAAATCATATTATCATAAAATTATGGAAATATAACTAATTCTCTTCCCAACAATAATTGTCCATTAATTATATCATGTTATTTTTTGGGTTGGTTTAACTAACTATATGAATAAGTCTATAAATTTATGATATGGATGATTATGAAAACATATTTATGTGTATTATTATATATAAATGATAAATTATTGATTTTTTTTTTATTTGAGTGGTAATAATAATCAATTAAATCCTTGTTCCTTAACCATTATTCATTTAATAAAATTACCAAAACTGTTGTCTCACTGATATTATCTTAACAAATCAAAACTGATATTTCAATGGAAAAAAACTATATATTTATAAATTTAGATAAAGAATATAATCGTACATCATGTTGAACCTTAAAATAATGAACAAGGTATTAATTAAGATTGATCAACCTAATCCCATTAAAGAAATCACAAGTCAATAAAAATTACCAGTATATTTTGATGAAAATATTAAGCAAATCACAAGAAAATAATTAATAATTAACTATAAATATAGATAATATAGGATTATATATATGAAACATTTTATAAAATGGCATATTATGATGTTACTTTTATTATAGAGTAGGATTTAGTGATTTTTTAAAAGACATGAGTAAAAGGTAATGTTGTTTCATAACTAAATATCTTTTCAATGTATTATAATACCAAATCATAAACATCAATTCTATTTAGTTGTTATATTATTACATTTTATTTAATAATTATTTAATCTAACTTATTTATGGTTATTTTCATTTCTCTCATACAAAATCCCATATAACAGATAACTCCAAAAATAAGTTATTTATAATAGGTTTTCTCAAGTCATGTTCTTTCTATGTTTAATAATGATTCCCCTTTAAATATAGTTTTTAATATTATATTCATATATAATATTGTGATATTATATGTCACAAACCATCCTAAAGGAGCCTATTCCATGATTACCCAATACTACCACCAACAGGACAGGGACTGACGACTAGCACTAGGAGGGCATATCACTATCATTGGTGGTCATAGCCTAATTCCCTACACACACACAAACACCCATATCCCATCCCATTCAATTATAAAATTAAATAAATAATTGAAAAAATTCATATAAACATCCAACCCCCAGAACTAGAGTATAATATGAAGTAAAGAGAAGTAAATGAGGCCAAATAAAATCCCATAACAAAGAGTCTAAATATAAGCCAAACCTAAATGTACTGTTATGGAACACTATCAAGATACCACATGAACGCACCTCAGTCCAACCTATCTTACTATGAACCATCTATTCTTGGTCCATATAGGACTCCCCCAACGGTTGATCTTCTTCTTTAGGAATGAAACATAAAGGAAAACCACATGCATGTGTGAATATAATAATACCTAGTATGACTATAAAAAACTATAATGAATAAAAAAATAACATAGTCATCTCATCACTAGTATATTTCAATAGCACATATAACAAAATCCTTATATACTCAATAAAGGCACATAATATAATGGTATATCACAACTATAGTACTGTTTTTGGAATATTTCTCAAATGATCTACATGGAACTTGTTTAAGAGAACACACACTATGATTCTGATAACAGTTATGAAATCCATCTAGGTTGTAATTTTTGTTGGGTATGACCATAGTAAATAAAAATTTATTTTTTTAAGATATAGGGTACATAATGAGGATGATACAAAAGCCCATGGGGTGTACAAAAAAGTTAATCAATATTAAACCACTTCATATAAGATAAACACCCACATAGTGTTGGTCATTATAAAACCCAAAATTCAACCTTGAGAATAAATATGAATTTATGATGTCACTCTAAGCCGAATTGAAATATTCCAACAAATCTATAAATGATTTCCAATGGAAGGGATCATATTATTTTGAGTAAGATTTGATAACTTACTAAGAATCATTGAATGGATATGGGGAACACACCCTAACGAATTTTTTCCAAGGAAAAGAGGATAAGCGGTTTGAGGATTATTTTATAGAGTACAAGGCATGTGGTGGGGTTAGAAGTCTTTTCCATTATAATATGGGTCATTTTCGGGTAAATGGATCATGCCCAGCTCCAAATATAATTATTAAACAATATTCTGCCTATGTACATCTACCCATGTACTTGTACTTGATATATTCCATGTACATTTTTTCCAAGACTTGTCTATAAAGGAGTACATTGTGTTTCTGTTCCTGTGTACTTCTTCCCATGTGAATTTACCAGTCATGGTACTAACTATTCAATTAGGGAGAGGTCACAGACCATGTGATGTGGCCACACACTATGTGATCCATAATATTCTCCTGAAACCCTTACTATCACAAGAAGGGACCAACATGCTCTGTAATCCTGTATTACATACTCTATGCATCGAGGTTTTCCAAAAAAAAATTATTTTCTTTCTAGTTACCATATTTCCACCACATGAAAATATGACCACATTTATCGTGTAATTTAAATATCCACTTTAGAAGAACCACTATATCGTAAAAAATTGGTTTCTGAATCGTCAATTCATTCAAAAATCAGTCTCATTCACCATTCATTACTACTCATCGATAAACACATAATATGGTAACTAAATCCATATAATACATTTACATTTCCTTTTTTATCCCACCAATTTTCTATTTTGATATTACATATACAACACTTAATCATCTCACTATAAAAAAGGTTACTAATTATCAGTTTCTTAGGCTTTGTCGAGCTATAGGAAAAACTAAGAACACCTATGATGAACGAAGAATAGGTGGAGAAAAGCACATGAAAAATCATTAGTAATATACTTTAATAAATTTTCAAATATTCCTAAATTAATTTTCAATTAAATGATTAATGAATAGAAATAATTTATTCATGTATTATATTATCTCAATAAAACATCATATAAACCAATCCTAAAAGATGACAGATCCAAAGATCAATATCTTGGTAGATTGATTCTCATTTCACATAAGAATTAATAAATTTGTATTGAAACAAAAAATGATATACCCTGAGATGGATCCATCATTGAAGAATAACGATCCAATTTTATTTTTAGTTAGCGATATCCTAAATCATGTCCCATATTGATCACTGATCTACAATCTGGTTTCCATTCAACTAAGTGATATCGTCCAACGGTCTCTAGAATGGCTCTAAGTTTATGTAGATAACCCTATAATTTCATCATAAAATTCAATTTAAAGACACTACATTCCCTACATAAATGAATTAAAAATAAATTTACTTATTTAATTATTTTATTAATTTTACCCCCATGAGGAATTTTCAATAAACTCATTGTGCTGACTACGATTATGTCATGCATAGGGTAAACCATGCATTCTAAAGACATTAGTGCCCTCATATTTCTAAACCTAGAGTCATTTTATATGTTATTCAACTTTTTTAGGAAAAATACCCTTGGGTTGCATTTAATATATTTAATATAATTCAAAACTTTACTGAATGATCATCGGGGATCATAATCACATGTCGTCACAAGGTCTATTCTCAAGAATAATCCATATAATGTAAAATAACCATACATGGAAAATTTGAGTTATTAAATGCTAACATCCTTGAGATTTATGTCCCAAGATATAAAAATATGGCCTACATACAGATATGTGGGTATTGATCACAAATCTGAGCCCCCCCATCTTGTGTTCCCTTTTAATGATTCTTGTACTACCACTATAAAAGCATAAAATGAATCTATATCCCATTAAGGATCAAATCCGACCAATCTGGTATGTCAATTGAGTACTTAGCAAAGGTACCTTCATAATCTATGTCCAGCTCTACCCAGTCGAAAATCATTTATGGGTCATGAACATACATGCTCAACTATGATTTGTGGAATACATTGTATGGATTGATTAACTGTGGAGGTAGGGATAATATTCCCAACACCTCACCAACAATATGAAGTATCTAGAAGGGTATAATGAATTTCAATGAAATATTTCCACCTCGTCCAAGTCTCTCTATTCCACATTGTCATTAAAACTATAGGAAAACATGTTCTCCATACAAAGACTCCAAATTCCTCCTTCATCCCTCTATTTAAGACTTATTATATATGTTTTTATTGTACATTCTCTCCGGGATGATCTGACCCTTCTCAGTAGTTTCTCACACCATCACAAGGCCCATGAATACTAACTCTTTTTGGTTAGTCCAGCAATGTGGTGAACTTCATGGTCACCCATACAATGCCTCTAGTTGTGCCATAGTGATGGTGGAATGGTAACATTAATTCTATGCAACTGTGAATTGTGGTATGTTATACTCATAACTTTTGAAAAATTCCATCATGAAAGCTTATATCATCTCCTCCAGGTCATGAATTCTCTACTCTATCTAGCCATTGGTTGGGGGGTGAAATTCTACACTAAATCGACACTGAGTTCTGAAATATTCTTATATCTCCTTCCATAAATGAGATGTCAAAGAAGATTCATGATTAGAAATGGACATCATGTGTACATGATTGAGTTTATGTATGTCCTACACATAGTTGAATCCTAGGACCTTTAATGGAATATACTGCTATATAGCTAAAAAGGGGTTAGACATGGTGAGTCGGTTAACACTCACAGAAGCAGTATCATGACCCCTGAACGTATGGGGTAATCCATTAACAAAATGAATGGATATCTTATCCAGCATCCACTTTGGAACCTTAAGTGGATGAAATAACAACATTCGAACTTGGTATACATCCTCCTCTTGCTGATAGGTAAGTAATTGAGAGGAAAACTATATGACTCTCTTCATCATCCTCAACTATAAAAAATAACACCAGAGGTCCTGATACATCATTTCCACATTTGGATTTTCTACCAATATTCCTATTAGAAAATATATTAGAATATCATATTACCACATCACCAGTATAATTGTGCATATGCTAAAAAATGTCATGCTCTCCACCATCGTAAAATCCAATAAGAATAAGGCCAATTTTTATATGTGTATATAGTGGTCACACATTCATCATCCCCAAACTCCACCTCCCCAACTTATTGTAAAAGAAGAGGTGTAAAAATCATATATTGTAGATATAATGTTCCATCTACAACAACAATGATGATTATAAATGATGGAAACTCCTATGACCCCTTATTCTTATACTACGAAAAAGATATCATATTGAGAACATATTATACCGCATTCCCCTTCCTAAGATTATAGAAAATATTTTAGTCATAATCTAAGAGGATCTCTAGACATCACCTTTTCGTATCTTTCTGAGTAATTATTTATATGAGAATCTTGGTATTATAATTGATGATAAACAGCTCTCCCATCAAATAGTTCCACAACATATGTATTGTGAGAACTATTACAACTTACTCAAGATCATGGGTGTCATAGTAATGAAAATGTGGTGTCAACATACATGAACCATAAGAAATAAATACTTTAATATATCTTATAAAACAATCAATCATGGACCCTAATGCATCATAGATCACTATGTACTCGACGATGTCCAATTGAAATCTCATGATGGGAGTTCCGTCAATTTCTGCCTCAACTACTCAAACCCATTTTGGATCCTCTATATCCACATAGAAGCCACCACTTTCAAGTTAAGTATTTCATATGTGTTTATACCATAGAGAAATATAGAATGACTCTTTGATAATAGTGTGACAACAAAAGGAAGCTCTGCACCTCTACCACACTTTTGGGTTTCTCCCATTATAATACAGTTTCATCCTTTTCCAGGTCCACTATAAATCCCTATTCTTTTATTACATGTCCTATAATGTGGACCAATAAATATTTCACTGAAACATTGAGAGATTCCCATTTTTATGGTCAACTTAGAGTATGTCTATAAGTATTCTAAAGTGTCTCTTGTCTTCCTCATCATAAGATTTGTAGAGAGGGATATTGTTGATGAAGAATACCATTAATTGATTTAATAAATAATGTAAAATCTTATTTAGGGGTCCCATGAGAACTTTTGAGGAGTTCATAATGCCATTAGGAATCCCCAAGTTCTCATAGTGATCATAGAATCATATGAATGTCACATTTAGTATTTCATCATCATGTAATCACAACTAGTCAAAGCCTGACCTAAGGTTAACCTTCAAGAACCATCCTACCCCTATCAACTAATTGAATATTTAACCAATAATAATTGGATTTTACATTTAATTTATGATAAAATGGGACAGAAATTAGTAGTCCACACATAACCTCAACCACCCTTTTTCCTTCATGAAGAAAAAACTCTATCTTCCCATGGCGAAACACTGGTTCTTAAAAAATTCATTCCTCTGCAATTCCACTAATATCACCATCAACATGTGATGATCTTTGGTAGCTATCCAATATGCTAGCGCAAATTTTAGTTTCTTCTTGGGGGTGTAGGTTAATGATTAAGTCTATCATGTGGTGGGTAGGTAAACTAGAAATGTACTCATGAAATATTTTCTTGTACTCCACCACTACTATAGAAAATTGGAAACACATAACATATACTACACCATGGTTAATTCTATACATCTGGTGAGTAATATATTCCACTCTTTTATGAAAGACTCCATCCTACACTACATGTGTTTCCTTTTAACTTAAAAATTATATCCTATACTAATATATATAATAACATTGTATTCTAAACCTAAAACAGACAATATAAGAATGAACTTTGGATTACTAGTGCATACATAATATGATTTGGTAAGGCCTAATAACATCTACAAATATATCCAAATAGAAACTCTCGCCTCCAAGAGTCATGTCAAATTCTTGGGAGATGTGTGTGATTTCTGAGTCATTCCCAGTATAAGACTCCAAGACTAAGGGTTGATCCAATGGATCTAGAATAATATCTATATATCAAAACTGATATGTCACAAAAATGAAATGACAAGGTTATATGTTTATATGTATTGTACATAAGGTATAAAATATATAAAACAAAATTAATTTCATTCCCATAGCCACTAGGTCATATTTCTTGACCAACTACAGAAATCCCGAACATTTTCCACTAGATCCCTAATCTTGGAATGGACCACCTAGTGTTGTTTTGGTCACAAGTCAATATTTATAACTCTTATTTCTTTTGTCCAATCACCCAACCATGTTCTCCAATCTACGAAACTATATTCTCATTGCACTATCTGTTAATCGACATGGCACTCATGTTTTCTCTATCAACTATTTTAGGTGCCCAGTTCGGATGATTGTATCACTGAGAGGGTGCAGGGTGAATAAATTATAGTTTTTCATTTACACTTATTTTTAGTAGAAACAGCCTTATCCTTATATTAAAGATAATATTCCATGTTTCAAGAAATTCAATCATGCATCCAAAGGCACAAAGTATTTAAATAGTTCAATATTTAATAATAAATGTTATATCCTATGTATGGTATAGAAATGATACAATACCACCTAATCCACCAGAAAAAAATCCTTGGATTACATTGACTTGAATATACCCTTTCACTCATGTCATACATTGAATATAACTTGCAAATACATGTTCCCCCTCTGAGCACAAATTTTTTAATACAATAATTTTTTAACAAATCATGTTTTTGTTGATTATTATCTATTAAAAAATGCATTCGATTGTAAAAACATCTTCCATTTCTTACCCATAAGATGGTATGAACTTCCTAGACATTGTTAAGGAAAAAACCAAGTCCAATTTTCATAGTCTGTTTTCTCAATCTGATTCTTTGAGTAAGAATCTCCCTAATTCAATTCTTCCATGCAAGATTCTTCCT
Source organism: Viscum album (assembly GCA_963277665.1). Classification (NCBI taxonomy): domain Eukaryota; kingdom Viridiplantae; phylum Streptophyta; class Magnoliopsida; order Santalales; family Viscaceae; genus Viscum; species Viscum album. The sequence goes on from OY728120.1 coordinate 812,427,922, forward strand.
TAGTAAAAATATAATAGTATATGAATATTGAATCCAATTTTGTAGGATGATATGATGATCAGATAAATAGTATTGGGAGGTTGGATACAATAACTATATGAGTATGATAATCACTAAGTTTGGTTCTCATCTAAATAAAATGTTGTGATCTTGTCTATTCTATTTCACTTCTCATTAAAAAAATCATCAAAACAAGTAACTAAAAAAAAATATTCTTCTCTCTAATACATAGAGTCTCACTCTCATGAATAGTTCATTGGTCATCAAAAAATTATAATATACATGGTGCCTTTTATAGGTGGCCCTAGAGTGGCCTTAGTGGGAATCCCAAAAATGTTCTCTCTTAATAAAATTCACCATAATATCAATTGACCCAAATATATCGGGTGTATTTGGAGTTCATCAACAATTCTAAAATCTTCTTGATTCTTCTAAACTCTCCACTTCTTCTTCAGAAATTCATTTCAATTTGTGGTTTGATTTCAATTCATGATACGGATTTTAATAACTATATTTATTCAATTGAAATATCTGTATCAATTGAATATAAATGTATGAAAAAATGGATATCACATATGAATGTTGAATAAAATAATTACTTTAATATCTATACCCCCTTTATTGAACATCCAAAAAACACCTCCACATATTATCTTGACCTATTTGTGATAAAATAATTCTTTTTTTCATCTTCTATGGGCCCCGTTTGAAATATTAAAAAAATATAATTCTAATATAAAGGATATTGACCTAACAGAAATACACATCATCTCCTTCATTTCATTACTTTTTCTCATTACCTAGTTCAAAAATATACTTGATGAAAAAAAAAATTAATTCAACTATTGATCCACTTGAAGAAGACATTTGAAAACAAATAAGAGCTCATCTATCTCTTTATAAATTTACTTCATTAAAACTCATGTGCATCTATCATGAAATTCTTCAGGAATATTAATTATTTTGAGATAATCTTTAACATATTCAGAAATCAAACGGAATGTCTTGAAACTTTCCATTCATTCTTGCTTATTTCTATCATTCACAGCTTTTGTTCAATTATTTGGGTATGATCTTTCTGGGTATCATAATTCGGGATAAAATCATAATGGATATGATTTATAGGTTTCTTTTTATTTTCTTGGATATGATTTTAATAGGTATGATTTATTTTCAATCAAAAACAACTCTTTCTTCTATTCCACACAGTTATGAAAAATATAGGTACGATTCAAAATACAACTTTTCCCATTTTTCATCCATCATTATTGTCTCATAATTTATTCAATAAACATATGACATATGAAATAAAAAATCATCAAAACCTAGCCATAGTAAATTAATTATATTCCTCCAGACTCCAATTATTTCTCAAAATAATCACTTAATTTATACCAGATCGAGTGTGAATTCGATAATTATTTACATCAAACAAGATACATTCTTCATACGACATATTCCCTCATTCCATATTACAAGTAATTCCTTATAACAATATTTACCCACTCTTAAAGACAAGGAATTTCTAATTAGATACATTTATTTCAAACATACTTTCCTTGTTATGATGGATAATGAATAGTCTGATTCTTTTTAAAAAAATGGTCAATATGATTTCAACAAAAAAATGTGAAGTGATTTTGTTTCTTTAAACACAATCCTTGAAAACAAAAGACCACACCTGAAAAAAATGACCTTCATCTTCATATTAGTCCTAAAAATATCCCTCCATTATATTTTTTGTAAACTATGATTCATAAAGCAGTATTCTTTATAACCTCAAGAAATTGATTACTTATCCACAATTCTAAGCCTATGTGAGCTAACTCAATTTATGAAACAAGAATCATTGATAGCTAAACCCCACTTCCAACAAGTAGTAATTATGAAAACCCTTTTTCATTTCCATTTTTATCTCTTCCTCAACCATCCTTGATTACAAAACAATTCCTTTTGTATAACCACACCAACAAAAAATTATAATTTTCCATTCACAAAAAAATGTTGAATTCTTATCTTGCGCATAACCCCCACATTTTTATAAAAATAGTTTATTTATGAATTAATTATCCCCCTTAATAATACAATCCAAAGGTATGAAGATATATGGTAGAAAAAAATATACCTCAAAATTTATGTGAATGATATTTTACACCAGTGTTCAACATCAATTTAGAAAATGATTATATTAGTAAGGTTTTTTTTGAATATTTCATCAACTTTTTCCAATGTTGGACCATAATCCAGATTCAATACATTTTTCTCAAAATTCTATTTGTTGAAATTATATTTGATATCAATTTGTTTTGAATTAGAAGGTTGAACATGACTCTACGAGAGATTTATTATGATCTATTTGTCACAACCCAAGAGCAAGGGTGACATCACCTAAAAAATTAAATCTTCCTATTGATTTTTCAACCACATATGTTGAATTGTATCATTAGTGGAATAAATATACTCAACATCAGTATTAATAAGAGTTACAAATTTACACTTCATTGAACACAAAATAATAAAATTATTTCCTTGAAAGAATACTCCTCTAGATGTTTATTTTATATCAATAAATGTCCTAACCAATCTGTATAGGAATACAAAAAAAATTAAATACTATTTGAGTTTCCTTACCTGATTATAAAATCTATTATTCCCCTGATGTATTGTAGATTTTTTCTTCGAGAGTGTAAATGTGATTATTTTAGAGCACACTAAAATTGTGAGCATAAGGTAACTACATGGACAATGTCATGCCCCGAGGTAGTAAAATACAATAATTTTCTAATCATACTTAAAATTTCTTTGTGATCAACTTATGTTCCTTCTACATCATTTAATAACTTTTTTACCTATGATATTAGTGTGGAAAATTGTTTTGAGCTTTCTGAGACAAACCTCGTAAGATATTCATTAGCATACATTTCAAGAGAAATAAAAAATTATTCCATCTTTTGATGTATTTGTAACCCATGAAAATATTTCATATCCTCCATCTTGGTCATATCAAATTACATTTTAAATTCAACTAAAAATGTTTAACAACATCATTCATCATTTCAAGAAATGATAATGTCATCAACATATAAAATCACAGTGATGGAATATGCTTGACATCTACTGATGTAGATATTTCTAACAACTCTTACATTCTCAATATTTTTATTTCTTAAGCATGTATTTAAATTGGAATACCATTCCCTCAGATATTTTTTTCAACCATACACAATCATTTTTCAATCATCACACATAACATTCATATTTCCCAACAAAAAAACCATAGTGTTATTCAATATGTACTTCTTCTTCAAGACCGCCATTTTGGAATGATAACATAACATCCATTTTAATGAACTTGTATCCTCATTGTGAAGAAATAGAAAGAATGATTATTATTGGGTCACATCATGCCACAAGATCAATGGTTTCATCAAAATCAATACCCTCAATTTTGGAATACCCTTTTCACACCAATATTTCATTGTTTGTTATCACAAAAACTTCTTCATACAGACTATTCCCATAATACCATTTTAGGCCAATAATATTTTGGTTTTCATGATTGGGTATGAGTTCCCATGAATAAATCTTTTAAATATAATCAAACTCTAAATTCAGGGCGTGGACCCATTACGAATACTCAAATTCTTCTTTTACAACATACAACTCCACTTTTGAATATAAATAAGTACATGTAATATAATTAGTTGATCTTATCGTTTGAACCCTATGATGTTGATCAAAAAATATATTCCCAGTTTCCACTATATTCCTTAGTCTAGGATGAAATATTCAATTATCTTCCTCATCTCTAGGATTGAATGAGTCTAATTATTCATCTTGAGTACTAATACGATTTTATGTATCCTTATCAGAATTCTTATCTTCTATGTTCTCAACATCCTTTTCTCCCAAGATTTTTTTATCTCCTATTTAAATTAATATCAGATTAATAGAATTAGCATTTATTTTTTCCTTCTTATTAAAGAATCTATATCTTATTCTTTTAGAAGCATAGCTAATAAGGATTCAAACATTAACTTTCTGATCAAACAGTACACAGTTTCCACCATTCTTCATTATGAAACATCAACTCATGGAAACATTAATGTTTTTTAAATATGGAGATTTTATATAAAACTATTCATATGGATCTATATTTTAATGATGCCTATTGAAAACACATTTTAAATATCAACCGCAGTACTCATGGATTGCCTCCAAAAGTAGTGAGAGATGCCTTCCTCATCTAAAATGGTTCTTCCAATTTCCACAAATCATATTGTAAAGACCTGTAAATTTCAAGGAAATTTTTTTCTTAATTTTATTTGGAATTTTACATGAACGCAGTTTCTGACAGCACCTGATTCCAAGGCCCGGTGTGCCCGAAATCATTTTCCGAAGTTTGGCTCGGGTACGTTCACTGAACGGACGAGCGGGTTTTTCAAACTTTTGAACCGGTGCCCGGAATCGAATTCTGAGGGCACCGATGAATTCGCAGCACCGATATTTGCTTAGAAACGCCTCTTCCAGAGTTGCGTTTGCTCGGGTGTGGTTTTTAATTTTCGGGCTTAAAGTTAAGAAATAAAATAAATTGTTCAACAAACTTTATTTTATTTCACTTAAGCCACTTGGAAGCCACTTGAAGCCACTTAAAGGCGACTTAAGCTGAGTTGATTAGGATAGGATGCTATCCAGAAATATCCTACCCCATTGGTAAGATATTTGTGAGGTGGGGCCCGCACGAGCCCCGCCATTTCTTTTCCGCTAAGTAACGCACCCGTGAAAACCCGTCATTATGAAAGTCAACTGACGCGTTTTCTGAAATTCTTAACAGACCATTTATTTGGGCGGTTTATTTCGTGAATTAAATGGGTGATTTATTTCGTTGAATTAATTCTACGAATTAATGGGTCGTTACTTACCTCTTTTTCATTTGTTGGCGTAATAATAAAATAAGACCAACACAACATTTGGAGGATTACACGTTGAGAGGTTTTGACAGAGTTATTGAGCCTTCATCCTCCTTCGTGAAGAACACGAAAAATGCGAAGAACGCGAAGAACGCGAAGAACGCCGTCACCCTCGGAGTTTGACGACGCTTCATCCGAGACGTTCTTCCCCGCCCCGATCTCCGATCACCAACTGCTTGAGGTAAGAGATCTCGGGTTTCTTTTTGAACTTCCTTGTGGTTTATAACAACACACTGATTTAATTATTTACAATTAAATCTGTTGTCTCTTGGTCCGTTGAGTTCGTCGACGCAACGCCGGATTCCGCGACGACGCGACGCCCTTCCGCGACGACGCGTTGCCTTCCGCGACACGATGATCCCCTCCTTCCGTGATGAGCAATTCCGCGAAGAACGCTCACACGCGACGACTTGTCGAGGTAGGGATTATGTTTTGGAATGCGCTTTTTCCCGTGAATGTTTCTTTAAATTAAAGAACCGGATTTTTCATGAAAAAATTTAGTTAATTAAAATTTTTGTTTCATGTGCTGGATTATTTCTCTAGTTGTTTATCTCTAACGCGGAGGGTGCGGGCCAAACAAACACGGCCGACGACCCTCCGCCGATCTTCGTTGTTGTGCGGATTTGACGGGCGACGACGGAACGTGCCGCAATGGAAATTTGATGGTTCCGCAGTGAAGAACGAGTCCCGGGAGGAGCAGCGGTGCAGACGGGAACAGAATCGGACCACCGGAGCGACTCCGGTGGCCCGCGGAAGCCGCCGCCGGCGGCGCCCGCGGACCCGCGGCCACACGGGTCCGGTGCACTCGGACGCAGCAAAGCCACGTCCTTTGATCCAGCGCGGCCCCACGCGGGGGGCCGCGGCACCTCCAGACCGCGGGGGCAGCGCCCCTCGGCGCACGGCCGTTCGGCCGCTCGGCCGAACCGAGCCAGGCCGGTCCGACTGGCCGGGCCGCGCTCTGGCCGGACCGGACCGGGTCGGACCGGGTCGGCCGACCCAGGGGGGGTTGGGCCGGGTCGGCCCGGGCCCGGACCCCCCGTCTTCGGACCTTTTTCGGTCAAATGCCCGTAACTTGAGCTACGGGCCTCCGAATGACGCGCCGTCAGCGGCAACACTATCCTTGGATCGAGGCGGTCGTTTCGGTGTATCGCACTCAAGGTTTTGGAATACTTTGAGTTCGGCTGGGTTGGTTCGTACACGAAACCAACCGGGCCCTCGGAGCGGAAACACTCATATCTTGAGCTACGGACGTCCGATTGACGTGCTGTCAGCTTTGTTGAATTCCTCTAAGTGAGACAGATCTTTTGGCATACTCCGCCCGAGGTTTGGATGCAGGTGGAGTACGGTCGGGTTGGTTTTGCCTTAAAAACAAACCAGGCCCCTGGGACAAAAATGCCAATAACTCTCAGACCGGGCGTCCGATTGACGCGCCGTCTGCGACGTTGAGTTCCTGTTGATGATACAGAACTTTTGGATACATCAACCTCGGAATTTGTGTCAGTTGATGTATCAGCCTCTCGGCTCGTGGAGCGGACCCTCCTGAACGAGCTTGCTGTGTGCGGGAACCCTAGAGCTGGCTGCGACTGCTACTTCGACAGCGACGATCGTGCAGAGATCCTCAGTGGACTACGACGACGGTTGTGCAGAGATCCTCAGTGGACTGCGACGACGACTGTGCAGAGATCCTCAGTGGACTGCGATGACTACAACACTCAGTGATCCTACGTGGATCAGTGCTACAGGTCCTGTGTGGGCTCGATCCTGTGTGAGTCCGATCCTGTGTGGGTCAGCGCTCAGCGGTTCTGTGTGAGCCAGCACCTACAGGTCCTGTGTGAGCCCGATCCTGTGTGGGTCATTGCGGGGGTTAGTACCTATCGATCCTTTGTGGGTCCGACGACTTAGATGGATTAGTGATCATCTTTATTGTCATCTGAAGAAGTATACATGTGTGAGCTGAATCTTGAGTTACTCTCCTTTGTGGATTGTGTTGAGCTATCCTGTGTGGATTTACTGTTTACTCTCCTTTGTGGATTGTGTTGAGATATTCTATGTGGGTTACTGTTTACTCTCCTTTGTGGATTGTGTTGAGCTATCCTGTGTGGATTTACTGTTTACTCTCCTTTGTGGATTGTGTTGAGCTATCCTGTGTGGATCTACTATTTACTCTCCTTTTTGGATTGTGTTGAGCTATCCTATGTGGATTACTGTTTACTCTCCTTTGTGGATTTTGTTGTGCTATCCTGTGTGGGCATTCTTTTACTTTCCTGTGTGGTCTGAGTTGTGCTTGGGCTCGGACGTTGGAGCCGAACGGGAATCAATGACTTAGGTATATGTATGGGCATATACCTAAGCCGTGTTGGATGTTACTTCGTGATTGTATCATTCCTTTGTGGATTATCCATTGTGGATTCTGGGAGACCTTCGGGGGTCTCAGGGTCCCTACTGAGTAGCTTATACTCACCCCTGCATGGGCTATGCCCGCACTTCGTTGTGTTGGTTGCAGACGACGGACATCGCTGATCGTGGTGGAGGCGTGCGGAGCAGGACGGTACCTGGAGGTGGACCGCTGGGTGGGACGCGCTCGGAGCGGACGGCTGGACCGAGGAGCTGTGGAGGCTATCTGTACCCACCCTTCAGGTGGGACCTTCAGAGGACGGCTCAATGCTGCGGATTTTCTTTTCAGTTGCTGTTTTTCCCTTTCAGTTGTACTTTACAGTTGGGCTTGTATTTCCGGCCCCTTTACTTTTAGCACAACTTGTTACAGTTTTTACTTAGTGTTTACTTTTCCGCTTGCTTACTATGTGGTTCTTGTTTACTTTTAAAAGTCAATGCCTTCCCTTTTGTTGGGATTTATGCCTTGATGCTAGTCGCCAGCCCCTTTCCTATGGAAGGCGGGCTTGGGGTAGTCACGAAACGGGCCCCGAGGACGGGTCGTGACAAATTGGTATCGGAGGTGGTCGGTTCTACCGAAGACTCTAATCTTTCTTCTATGTGAAGAAATAGTGTTTAGAGTATTGGGTGTGGTTATCAATCCAGGGAGTCCAGTGTTGGTGCGGCGGCCGACGTATCCGTACACCAGGACCCTGACTTCTGATTTCCGACTTAATGCACGAAAACATTGATTGCATGTGCGTTTCAAGTTTTCTTTGTGATTACTTGTGTCAGCTCACCAGGTATACTGTTCTGACCGTGACGCACTTGTTTCCTTTTCACGATGGCCCCACGACGGCAACTAGCTAGGGTTCTGACAGTAGAGCGCGACGGCAGCCCGCCGAGCGATGAGGCCTCGGTACATGGCCCGTTGACAGTAGAGGCACCAGTGGTTCCTTTACCCGCCGAGCCCTCGATGCTTCCAGCGCCGACCGCTGACGATGCACGTCACCTCAGAGCTCTGCACGAGTTCCAGCGCCAGCGACCACCCAGGTTTCGTGGGGAGACGGACCCCCAGGCAGCTGAGGACTGGCTGGAGGCGGTCGTGCGAGTTTTCAGGCTAGTGAGGACACCAACAGACCTCATGGTGATCCTCGCGGCGAGCCTACTACACGCAGCAGCAGGACGATGGTGGAGCTTGATGCTACAGGTACACGATGAGGCCTCCCTCATCTGGACGGACTTCGAGAGCCTCTTCCGCTCAGAGTTCATCCTGGACACCCTCCATGCGGTGCACATTCAGGAGCTTCTTCAGCTGCTGCAGGGAAGCCTGACGGTCGCCCAGTACGTGGAGAGTTTTACCGACCTTTCTCGCTACTCGACAGACATTGTACGAGAACCCTTCTTCCGGGCCCAGAACTTTGAACAGGGTTTGAGACACGAGATCAGGGCATCACTAATCTCCCTCAGCATCCCGACCCAGGCAGGAGTGCTGGAGCGAGCCCTTCTGATCGAGAGCTTTCTGGCTAAGTCCACAGCGATACCTACCGCAGGGCGGCAGGTAGCGGAGTCTTCGGCAGCATGTAGCCGACGGATGACTCAGGGTTCCAGGCAGACCAGACCTTCCGGCAGACAACCTCGGGACACTAGTTCAGCAGTGCGGGGCACACAGCGCGGAGCCAGTCTTCCGAGAGGCAGGTAGTGCTACGCGTGCGGCGGGCAGAGCCATATGGATCGTGACTGCCCGACCCGCCGTACCGAGGAGCAGCAGACGGTGGTGGGGCCACCTAGGCAGAGGCAGAGGGTCGACCGTGTCGGTCCGCAGGGAGGAGGCGGACGAGGCAGAGGAGCTGGCCGAGCAGCAGGTGGTGAGTGATGCTTTGAGGCTCTGCCACCACCACCACCAGGAGGTCCGCCCCGACCCAGGGAGCTGGCGGGCAGAGACAGGCCCAGCTCCAGGTAGTGGAGGCCTACGACCACGGCGTGCCAGAGATGATTCGAGGTACGATCTGTGTCTATTCTACCCTTGCTGCAGTTCTTATAGACACAGGAGCGAGTCACTCTTTCATAGCCACTGCCCTTGTTCAGAGCTCGGAGATTCCGACAGAGCCGTTGGCTCGATCCTTACGGCTAGAGACTCCTACGAGAGTAGACTCGACGATTACGCACTGGTGCCGGCAGTGTGTGCTTACTCTAGGAGGCGAGAGCTTCGGCTGGGATCTTCTTGTTGAGGCGTCGAGGCCTTACGACCTCATCTTGGGCATTGATTGGTTATCTACGGTCCATGCACAGTTTGACTGCATTAGGTGCAAGGTGTGATGTGTGTGCACCGACGGGAGCAGGTTCACCTTCACCGGTGAGAAGGGAGCCTTTGCAGCACAGGATGGACTCTCGCAGAGGAGGGGATAGACCATCACTCATCAGTTGGCTAGCCTCATCCTTGGAGCAGTTGACGTGCGGAGTCCTAGTTTTCCTGCAATGGTGGATCAGTATGCGAACGTCTTCCGCGACGACGTTCTAGGGCTACCTCCTCGCAGAGAGGTATAATTTTATATTGACCTGTACCCCGGGACAACCCCGATATCCACTCTAGCATATCGGATGGCCCCCGCTGAGCTTCGAGAGCTGCGGGTACAGTTGGAGGACTTGCAGGGAAAGGGGTTCATCCGACCCAGCGTTTCACCATGGGCTTCCCCAATTTTGTTCGCCAAGAAGGCGGACGAGAGCTTGCGACTCTGTGTCGATTATCGTCGCCTGAACCAGGTGACAGTGAGGAACAAGTATCCGCTACCGAGGATTGATGAACTCTTCGATCAGCTCAAGGGAGCACGGTGGCTCTTGAAGATAGACCTCATGTCAGTGTATCATCAGCTCAGAGTTCGAGATGAGGACTCGCAGAAGACGGCCTTCAGGTGTCGGTATGGCCACTATGAGTTCTTGGTTATGCCTTTCGGTGTAACCAACGATCCAGCAGTGTTCATGAGCCTCATGAACAGGATCTTCCAGCCATACGTCGATCGATTTGTCTTGGTCTTCATCGACGACATTTTTGTGTACTCGACCATGGAGGAGGAGCATGCCTACCACTTGCGGGTTGTACTAGACACACTCCGAGAGAACCAGCTTTATGGAAAGCTCTCGTAGTTCTAGTTCTGGTTACGTGAGGTCCACTTCTTGGGGCATGTCATTTCTGAGTTGGGAGTTGCAGTGGATCCCGCGAAGATTGAGGCAGTGCTAGCTTGGGATCCACCCAGGAGCGTGACGGAGATGAGGAGTTTCTTGGGTCTAGCCAGATACTATCGGAGATTTGTGTAGGACTTCTCTAGAGTTGCGGCACCACTCTCAGCTTTGACGAAGAAGGGGAAACCCTTCATGTGGTCAGACAGATGTCAGCAGAGCTTCCAGGAGGTGAGACAGAGATTGACCAGCGCACCTATCTTGAGGTTGCCTGAGGAGGGAGTTGGATACGTAGTCTACTGCGATGCATCAGGGACCGGACTCTGGTGTGTCCTGATACAGGTGAGGGCCGTGATTGCCTATGGATCACATCATTTGAGGCCGCATGAGCATAAATACGCTACCCATGACCTGGAGTTAGCAGCAGTGGTCTTCGCTCTGAAGACATGGCGGCACTATCTGATGGGCGAGCGCTTTATAGTCTTTTCTGACCACCAGAGTCTCAGGTACATCTTCTCTCAGAAGGACCTGAACCTGAGACAGCGGTGATGGCTCGAGTTCCTCCAGGACTATGACTTTGAGATAGTCTATACTCCTGGGAAGGGGAATGTTGTAGCCGATGCCCTCAGCAGGAGGATGGGCATCCAGCTACTTGAGGAGGCGACAAAGCAGCTAGCCACTTTGCAAATATCCTTCGTGGATAGAGACGGAGCAGCCTTCCTTCAGTCTCTCACAGTCAACCCTCCACTACTACAGCGGGTCAGAGAGGCACAACGTGGGGATGCTGACTGTGAGACGCGGCGTGCACATATATCCTCGGGACAGGCACCTGATGGTTTCTCCCTTGGGGCAGAGCACGGCGTCCTTTTTAGAGGACGTACCTTGGAACCAGTCGCTTTAAGAGAGGAGGTGCTGAGAGAGTTTCAAACTTCTCCTCTGGCGGTACATCCTGGAGTGGAGAATATGTACCAGGACCTCAGACGACAGAACTGGTGGCTGGGCATGAAGAAGGTTGTGGTAGAGTTCGTTTCACGGTGCCTCACCTCCCAGAAGGTGAAGGCAGAGCATCAGGTACTAGCAGGCTTGGTACAACCCTTGGAGGTCCCGGAGTGGAAGTGGGATGGGATATCTATGGACTTCGTGACTGGACTTCCACGCACTTCCAGAGGTCACGACTCCATTTGGGTGATTGTTGACCGACTCACCAAGTCGCCACACTTCGTACCCATCAGAGAGCAGGGCTCAGTGGAGAGCTTGGGGCGTCTCTACGTTCTAAAGATTGTACGGCTTCACGGTGTGCCATCGACTATCGTCTCCGATCGGGATGCTTGTTTTACTTCCCGGCTTTGGAAGGGGTTGCAGGAGGAATTCGGGACACAGCTACTTCTGAGAACCGCCTTTCACCCTTAGACGGATGGTCAGACGGAGAAGACCATTCAGACTCTCGAGGACATGCTCCGCGCATGTGTCCTCGACTTTGGTCGCAGTTGGGAGGACCACCTACCCTTGGTGGAGTTCGCGTACAACAACAGCTACCAGTCCACCATCGGGATGGCACCATACGAGGCATTGTACGGAAGACCTTGCAGGTCTTCTTTGTGCTAGACAGACCCTGGGGAGTCAGCACTCGTGGGACCAGAGATGGTCCGGGCCATGACAGAGAAGGTCCAGGTCATCCAGGAGCGGATGAGGACAGCTCAGAGCCAGAATAAGTCATATGATGACAGGAGGTGGAGGCCACTATAGTTTGAGGATGGCGACCACGTCTTCTTGCGTGTCTCACCTCGACGTGGTTTGCGGAGATTTGGACGAGGAGGAAAGTTGTCTCCATGCTTCATCAGACCTTTCCCAGGTCCTCAGCAGGATTGGCGAGCCTGGCTCTACCACCTCAGTTGCAGCGGGTGCATGACGTCTTCCACATATCTCAGCTGAGGAGAAACGTACACGACCCGACGCACATCATTGACCATGGGGAGCTAGACGTGGATGATGGGGAGACTTTTGCGGAGGTCCCGGTGGATATAGAGGATCGACAAGAGCGGGTCCTACGTGGGCGATCAATTCCTCTTGTGCGCATCAGATGGCAGCACGGGAACCTTCAGGAGAGCACATGGGAGCGGGAGGCTTAGATGCGTGCTCAGTACCCACATTTGTTTCCCTAGTTTTTGATGTATCTTTATGGGGATGTAAAGCCCTGAGGTGGGAGTAATGTAAAAAACCGTATATTTCAAGGAAATTTTTTTCTTAATTTTCTTTGGAATTATACATGAACGTTGTTTCTGACGGCACCTGATTCTGAGGCCCGGTGTGCCCGGAATCATTTTCCGAAGTTTGGCTCAGGTACGTTCAGTGAATGGATGAGCGGGTTTTTCTAACTTTTGAACCGGTGCCCAGAATCGAATTTTGAGGGCACCGATGAAATCGTAGCGCCAGTATTTTCTTAGAAACGCCTCTTCCGGAGTTGCGCATGCTCGGGTGTGGTTTTTAATTTTTGGGCATAAAGTTAAGAAATAAAATAAATTGTTCAACAAACTTTATTTTATTTCACTTAAGCCACTTGGAAGCCACTTGAAGCCACTTAAAGGCGGCTTAAGCTGAGTTGATCCGGATAGGATGCTATCCAGAAATATCCTACCCCCTTGGTAGGATATTTGTGAGGTGGGGCCCGCACGAGCCCCACCGTTTCTTTTCCGCTAAGTAACGCACCCGTGAAAACCCGTCATTATGAAAGTCAACTGACGCGTTTTCTTAAATTCTTAATAGACCATTTAATTGGGCGGTTTATTTCGTAAATTAAATGGGCAGTTTCTTTCGTTGAATTAATTCTACGAATTAATGGGTCGTTACTTACCTCTTTTTCGTTTGTTGGCGTAATAATAAAATAAGACCAACACAACATTTGGAGGATTACACGTTGAGAGGTTTTGACAGAGTTCTTGAGCCTTCATCCTCCTTCGCGAAGAACGCGAAGAATGAGAAGAACATGAAGAACGCAAAGAACACCGTCACCCTCGGAGTTTGACGACGCTTCATCTGAGACATTCTTCCCCGCCCCGATCTACGATCACCAACTACTTGAGATAAGAGATCCCAGGTTTCTTTTTAAACTTCCTTGTGGTTTATAACAACACACAAATTTAATTATTTACAATTAAATCTGTTGTCTCTTGATCCGTTGAGTTCGTCGACGCAACGCCGGATTCCGCGACGACGCGACGCCCTTCCGCGACGACGCGACGCCCTACCGCGACGACGCGATGCCTTCCGCGACACGACGAACCCCTCCTTCCGCGAGGAGCAATTCCGCGAAGAACGCTCACGCGCGATGACCTGTCGAGGTAGGGATTATGTTTTGGAATGCCCTTTTCCTGTGAACGTTTCTTTAAATTAAAGAACCAGATTTCTCATGAACAATTTTAGTTAATTAAAATTGTTGTTTCATGTGCTGGATTATTTCTCCCGTTGTTTATCTCTAACGCGGAGGGTGCGGGCCAAACGAACATGGCCGGCGACCCTTCGCCGTTCTTCATTGTTGTGCATATTTGACGGGCGAAGACGGAACGTGCCGCAACAGAAATTGGATGGTTCCGCAGTGAAGAACGAGTCCCGGGAGGAGCAGCGGTGCAGATAGGAACAGAATCGGACCACCGGAGCGACTCCGGGGGCACGCCGAATCCGGCGGTGGCGGCGCCCACAGACCCGCGGCCGCGTGGGTCCGGTGCACTCGGACGCGGCAAAGCCGCGTCCTTTGATCCAACGCGGCCCCACGCGGGGGGCCGCGGCACCTCCAGACCGCGGGGGCAGCGCCCCGCGGTGCACGGCCATTCGGCCGCTTGGCCAAACCGAGCCAGGGCGGTCCGACCGGATGGGCCGCGCCCTGGCCGGACCGGACTGGGTCGGGTCGGGTCCACCCGGTTCGGGTCGACCCAGTTCAGCCGACCTAGGGGGGGGGGGGGGTCGGGCCGGGTCGGCCTGGGCCCAGACCCCCCGTCTTCAGACCTTTTTCGGTCAAATGCCTGTAACATGAGCTACGGGCCTCCGAATGACGCATCGTCAGCGGCAACGCGATCCTTGGATCAAGACGGTCGTTTCGATATATCACAATCAAGGTTTCAGAATACTTTGAGTTTGGCCGGGTTGGTTCGTACACGAAACCAACCGGGCCCTCGGAGCAGAAACGCTCATATCTTGAGCTACGGACGTCCGATTGACGTGCTGTCAGCTTTGTTGAATTCCTCTAAGTGAGACAGATCTTTTAGCATACTCCGCTCGAGGTTTGGACACAGGTGGAGTACGGTCGGGTTGGTTTTTCTTTAAAAACCAACCGGGCCCCTCGGACGAAAAAGCCAATAACTCTCAGACCGGGCGTCCGATTAACGCGCCGTCTGCGACGTTGAGTTTCTATTGACGATACAGAACTTTTGGATACATCAACCTCGGACTTTGTGTCAGTTGATGTATCAGCCTCTCGGCTCATGGAGCGGACCCTTCCGAACGAGCTTGCTGTGTGCGGGAACCCTAGAGCTGGCTGCGACTGCTACTTCGATAGCGATGACCGTGCAGAGATCCTCAGTGGACTGCGACGACGGCTGTGTAGAGATCCTCAGTGGACTGCGACGACGACTGTGCAGAGATCCTCAGTGGACTAAGATGACTACAACACTCAGCGATCCTACGTGGATCAGTGCTACAGGTCCTGTGTGGGCCCGATCCTGTGTGGGTCCGATCCTGTGTGGGTGAGTGCTCTGCGGTTCTGTGTGAGCCAGCACCTACAGGTCCTGTGTGGGCCCGATCCTGTGTGGGTCATTACGGGGGTTAGTACCTATCGATCCTTTGTGGGTTCGACGACTTAGATGGATCAGTGATCATCTTTATCGTCATCTGAAGAAGTATACCTGTGTGAGCTGAATCTTGAGTTACTCTCCTTTGTGGATTGTGTTGAGCTATCCTGTGTGGATTTACTATTTACTCTCCTTTGTGGATTGTGTTGAGCTATTCTATGTGGGTTACTGTTTACTCTCCTTTGTGGATTGTGTTGAGCTATCCTGTGTGGATTTACTGTTTACTCTCCTTTGTGGATTGTGTTGAGCTATCCTGTGTGGATTTACTGTTTACTCTCCTTTGTGGATAGTGTTGAGCTATCCTCTGTGGATTACTGTTTACTCTCCTTTGTGGATTGTGTTGTGTTATCCTGTGTGGGTATACGTTTTCTTTCCTGTGTGGACTGGGTTGTGCTTGGGCTCGGACGTTGGAGCCGAACGGGAATCGATGACTTAGGTATATGTATGGGCATATACCTAAGCCGTGTCGGATGTTACTTCGTGTTTGTATCTTTCCTTTGTAGATTATCCTTTGTGGATTCTGGGAGACCTTCGGGGGTCTCTCGGTCCCTACTGAGTAGCTTATACACACCCTTGCATGGGCTATGCCCGCACTTCGTTGTGTTGGTTGTAGACGACGGACATCGCTGATCGTGGTGGAGGCGTGCGGAGCAGGACGGTACCTGGAGGTGGACCACTGGGCGGGACGCGCTCGGAGTGGACGGCTGGACCGAGGAGCTGTGGAGGCTATCTGTACCCACCCTTCAGGTGGGACCTTCAGAGGATGGCTCGACGCTACGAATTTTCTTTTCAGTTGTACTTTACAGTTGGGCTTGTATTTCCAGCCCCTTTACTTTCAGCACAACTTGTTACAGTTTTTACTTAGTGTTTACTTTTCCTCTTGCATACTCTATGGTGCTTGTTTACTTTTCAAAGGAAATTACTTCCCTTTTGTTGGGATTTACGCCTTGGTGCTAGTCGCCAGCCCCTGGCCTATGGAAGGCGGGCTTGGGGTAGTCACGGCACGGGCCCCGAGGACGGGTCGTGACACTTATATTATTCCTTTCCTAAACATAATTTTTTAAAGAGTGAATGTGGAAATATACTTATACATAATTCCATTATTAAATTGAAAATTTTCAAATTCTTTACTTCTATATTTCCAAACTTTATCTGTTCTCAACTTCCTCACTGAATATATAAATTCTTTATCAGAATTCCTTCTAATAATTTTAAACATTTTAAAATCCTATTAATTAAGTTTAATAAACATAAAACAACCAATGAGAGTAAAATAATCATATAATGCGATGATGTACTCATATCTATATGTTTATTGTTATTTCAACAACCTAAAAAATCGGAATGAATAAACTCCATCAGTTGTCTTAAATAAATCTAAAATTTCTTATGCACTGAGATTGTAATATTTACATTGTGATAAATAGTTGAACATCGATATATTATTCATGGAAAATATGGAATTCCTCAGAAACTATATCTCTTTGATAACTTACATATTTTTCATTGGAGAATTTATCCAATCATTTTTTTAAGAATTTATTTTCTTCAACCATACACATATAACTAGAGTTTTTCATTTCACCGATCTGGAAGAAATTTCATTTTGTATATTGGACCCTTTTAATTATCATTGATTAGTCATTAATTTTCAGAAAAAATCCATATTCATTTAAGATAATTTTTTTACCCCATCGCACAATTCTAAAACCCATAAAAAATTATGTTTCAGCCCACAAACATACAAATATTTCTTAAAATTTATGTTCTCTTTTAAAATAATGGATGGTCCAAATAGTTTGATTCTCAAGGATTCATCATTTCCAAATTCAATATTAATTATTTTAATTATTTATCATTCTTAATCAATTTAAAATATCCTATCATATGATGAGAACACCCACTCTCAATAATCCATTTTTGTTATCCTTTTTTAGATTTCAGGGAGCATTCAAGAATAAGATCATTTTCTTCTTCCTATTCATTATTCAACATCAGTGTCATAGAATTTTTAATAATCTACTTTGTTTTGGTGAAAAAACAAGTCATCCTTTTACAAGGTGACCTAGTTGCTCAAATATATCACAAATAGCTTCCAATGTTTGGAACCTATTTTCAATTTTTACTCATCCTTTCTCAACCTTCTCAGTCTTATTATTTTATGGGTATTGACCACCTCCCTAACCAATTCCTTTAATAAACAATGGAATAATAGAAATTTTTTTGGTTTAATGATCACATATTTTTTATATGTCCGAATCCACCACCATACTAACAATATCCATAGAAAAAGAATTTTCTTTATAATATTTCATATTGATAGGAACTGTGAATAAATTTCTCATCCACCTCCTTCTTTTTCTTTTCTGAGCCACCAACCATTCTTTTATCAATAATATTCTTCATTGTTTTCTATTTTATCAGAACCATAAGTATTTTAATCATTCATAGACTCAGATTGTATCAAAACATTTTAATAATCATGGTTATTTGAGAATTCTGAACTCCCGACATTGTTGGTCCGGGCCATATACATAACATTCTTATAATTCTTAATTACATAAAAATTCTTATATATTTTTCACCCATTGAAGGTAAATATTGTTGAACCATATATGGTTTCTCATTTTGATAATTTTTACAAACATCAATAATAAAGTTTTGTAAACTTGTAATTTTCATTTTATCATTAGAATGTTTTTTTGGATATGTTCCAACTCCACTTTTTTTTGTTTATGATTCACCTCCATATGATAATTATGATCCTTTTCCTCTTAATGGGATTATATAAAATCATAAATATCCTTTACAAGATTATTTTTCTCATCTTATTTTTTTGTGATTTATTATTAAAGAATATTCATATTCCATCTTTTTTTATATCTTCATATCTTCCAATCATTCATTAACATTATTTCTACTCTTATTTAAAATTCCTTTCATGTTGTGTTTATTCTTCATTAGAACTAAATTTTCAGAATTTTTCATTATTTACTACTTTAATAAAAGTATTTTCTATACCATAGTCAATTGATTTTTCAGACTCATCATTACTTCTTTCTTATACTTCATCATTTGACCAGAAAATTATAATTCTGGATTTAAATAAAGTTATTTATTTCCATATGGATTTCAAATTTTCTTTCTCTCCATATTTATTCCACAATATTCTTGGATTTCATTCTTCTTAATCACAGTCCAATTATTTAGGTCTTCAATGACTATTAGGAACAATGTGACCAATGCTTCCACTTTCAAAATATTTCATCGGAATTTTTCTATTTTACTTACTAGTAAAACTTTTCTCATTTTTTAGAAATCAAGGATAAAATATCATTTTGATTTTTACATACCACATATTTAGAGACGGATTCACCAGCTTCATCTTCAATAATAATAATAATTGAAATATCTCTCATTGATACCTTCAATGACATTTCACTATAAACCGTTTTTTCTCTTCATATATTTATCCATTCTCATTTCATATGTTATAAGAGTGCAAAAAAAGTCATTGAGAGATATATTTTTAGTATATCATTCACCCAATAAAGAATATTATATACAAAACATGTTAAGAAGAATAATTATATTCTTTTCAACCACTATGTAGAGTCATCCAAAATTTCACCAAGATATCTGATTCTATTGACAATTTCATTTAACATGGTAAATAAGTCCCACCAATTGATTCACTGTCACCCATATTAAATCACAATATATAAATCTAAATATTTGTAACATTTTATTCATCATTTCTATATTTCCTTTGAATATGATTCTGAATTTATCTCATATAACATTATTTGTGGAAATATCTTTCATTCTTAAGAATTAACATTCTAAATGAAATGAGAATGTAACAGTCTTGTCCCTTACATAATTCTACTTATTCTTATTATCTACCATTGTAAGAGGATATTTAGGATTTGTAGGTGTAAAAGAATCTATTTAATCTTCAAGAACATCATATCCTGTAGACATAAGATAAGGAAACATTTTATTATTCCAGCTATGGTAATTATTTCCCTTGAAAACTAGAATACCATTAGTGTTCACTAAATTCAAATTCTATATCAACAAAGAATACATGAAGTGAAATTATACTCTAATACCAGTCATATGATATAGGTCAGGGTGATTGTTTCATTGATTTGGGAGTGGGTGAATCAGTGATACTTTTTCATTTTTGATACTTCTCAATTGAGACAACCTTCACCTATTTTTAATCGTTCTTTTCTCTAATGAAAACAATTAAAACACAAATCCAAATGGAAAAAATTATTTACAAGGTTAACTATTAAATAAGAATAGTTATGTCCTTTGTATGGTATGGAAATGATCCAATTCCTCATAATCTACTAGAAAACAATGCTTTGATTAAAATGGACATGATATAACCTTTCACTTGTATAGTACATTTATGATAATACAAAAGTAAAAATACAACCTCTCAGAAAAAATTGGGTAGTACAATTATTATGTAGCAAATAATTTTACCATTACTTATTTTCAATTCAAAAAATGTATTAAAGTGAAAAACCATCTTCAATTTCTTACCCCGAAGAAGATATGAATTTCATGGACTCATTTAAGGAAAAAATGTAGTCTAATTTTTCCAGTACATTTTCAGTCCAATTAATTCAAGTATGATTCTCCTTGATACAATTTACCCCACTAGGATTATTTCTCATTCTGAAAATCGTAGTCAAGAAATCCTGAATTTGTTTATCATGCTCATTACAATGATCATCCAAATACGTTTTAAAATATGTATATAGTAATCCATATAGTATGTTAATCACTGAATATGATGATCATCTAAATTAAAAATTGTTATTGTTTCTCTTTTCATTCACTTCTCCATAAAAAATGATTCAACACAAATGAATATGAAAAAATATTTTGCTCTCTAAAACTCAGAGATTCTATCTCATGAATAGTACATCAGTAATCAGAAAAGTAGAATACAATTTTATTATTTTAAAGGCGACATATAAAGGGCATTGGTGGGAATCAAAAAATTTGTAGAACATAATGAAATTCACCATAATCTCAATTTCCCTTATAATATTGAGTTTATCTTTTCTTTGAAAAATATTCTCAAAATTTCGATTCTTCTAGAATCATCAATTCTTCTTTTGGCCTTTATTTCATTTTCCAGTCTCATTTAGATTCTTGAATCCAATTTTCCAAATCCATTTTATTCAATACAAAGCTCTAAAAAAATTGAATATAAATTTATGAAGATGTGGATATAACATATTAAGTCTAAATACAATCATTCTATGGAATTTACCACTCCCCCTCGATAACACATCAAGAAACTCCTTCAACTTTTCTATTGACATAGATTAGATACAATACATTTTCTTCTCTAATTTTTTATTCTGATTTGGAAATATTAATGAATTTAATTATGTTAAAATGGCTTAAGACCCAACTAAAATTCACACCATATCGTTCATTTCTTTACTTTTTATTATAAGCATGTTTTAAATGTTACGGGAAAATAAAAACAATGTAATTCAACTCTTGAAACAAACGATGAAGACATTTGAAATCATATTAGAGTTACTCTATCTCATCCACCAGTAATTACCTTCATTATCAAACATGTTCCAGTATCATGACTTTAATTTCATTTTAGTCCAACTTCTGCATATTTGGACATCAACTAGAATGTATCGTAACTTACATTCAGTAAAACTTATTTCCTTCCATCACATCTTATGTATATTTTTTGGGTACTATCATTTTGGTTATATTTATATAGAATACGATCATACTGGATACAATTTTTATATTCCTTTTTTCCCATGATCAATTATAATAGGTACGTTTCCTTTTCAATCAGAAACATCTATTTATTCTCTTCCACCTCGATATGATAAATCTAGGTATGATTTGGAATTCCTCTTTTAATTAATCTTCCATAAGGATTGCATTATATGTTCTTCAATAAACTTAAGACTTATTAAATATGAATAAGGAAATAATCAACATGATTAATAAATCATAGTCATGATGATTCTGATTAATTATCAAAAAAATCACTTCATTAAAACCAGATCTAGTGTGAAACAGATGACCATTTAATTCCAACAAGAAACATTCTCCATGAAACCCATTCTATCACTATAAATAATGATTAATTAATCCTAATTAACATATCCCATTGTATACCCAAGAAAAGTATGATCATAACTTCTTCTTTCAAAAATATTCATCTTCTTACGATGGGAAGAGTTTGTTTGATTCATTAGAAAACAATTCCCAATACTAGTTACACAAAAAAACAAAGTTATTTTATTTTATCAGACACGCTCCATGAAAATAATATAAAAAATTGATAAAAACCAACCCAATCATCATATCTCTCCTAATAATCCATACGACAGGTCGTAATATCTTGAGAAATATGTCCCCTATCATCACATGAGTAGCATAAAATCTATGTGTTATGACTGGTCTCATGATGATATCCATGACCCATAGATTCTACATCCTGATACCTCCTCCTAAAACATATCACATTTAGTGGTCCCTGACATTGTCATCAGATGCCTATATGCAAGGTATCTACTCCTTGTTTCTCTCTACCAACAACCACCAGTTGTGTCTACTTAGAAAAGAATGTCTAAACCACCAATGATCCTTCTAAAACCCTATCATGGGT
This sequence comes from Viscum album, assembly GCA_963277665.1. Taxonomy (NCBI): domain Eukaryota; kingdom Viridiplantae; phylum Streptophyta; class Magnoliopsida; order Santalales; family Viscaceae; genus Viscum; species Viscum album. The sequence continues at coordinate 812,449,959 of OY728120.1, forward strand.
TGGAATTCATAATGGGATGAAACTTTATCAGTTGTATCTATGTATCACTCACTCAATAGTTTGAGCCATAGATATCTAGTAAAGAACAATATCCTTAGAGTACCTAAATAGGTTGGTAATTTCTAATGTATACTCAGCTACTATCATGATTCCCTAATAGAGCTATAAAAGATCCTAGATATGCATATCCCTCATATTAGATTTAGAGAACTCCTATATGGAATAGTTCTCATACTGTGACAATGGTAGAGTGTACTCATTGTATGACTAAGAATCTAAACACCCACATTGTCTTGGTGAGCCGTGAAGAATGTCCCCCACAAGGAACACCATCAGATCTAATAGTGTCCTGCTCAAAAAAAACATTCATCACCTCCTCAAGACAGTCCTAATTCTCATAGGGTTTGTTTTCACCTTTGATATTTAGGGGTCTTTATTTCTGAAATTCATGAAGTGTTCACAATTTACGGACTTCATCCGCTTGTACAGAAAGATAACATGTGATTATTTATGTGTATTGGTATAGCTAATTCACTACAAGGAGGTGAAATCTATCAAATATGTCCTTGTATTGATGCCTAATCATTATGGTGATCAACCTTGTGATCCTATTGCAAAATCCAATATAGCATACATTGTGGAGACATCATTAGAGTAAAAAATATATAAGGTGATAAATGAACATATTTGGAGAGATTACTCAAGAATTACATGTAAACCACAACACATTCCTACATGTGCATGTACCATTGTTTTCCCTTTAACCTTTTTTCTAATGAATTGAGTTGAAAAGTATGTTATCTGATTCATGGTACATGGATACATTGGTTATCGCACTAAAAATAGAGTCTCGGGACAGAAAACTAAACATGAAACACAATGCACTATTTCTCCAAACAAATCTCACAGACTCATGTCCTAAGGTAGAAACCAATCACTATTGGAAATCTGACCTTTACCAATGTTCTATACAAATGGTTTGTAAAAATCGTTGGTATAGGTCCCCTTTCCCAACGGTTTGGACAAACCATTGGGAAAGCCCACATTGAGTCCTCTTTTCCCAATGGTTTTGGAAAACCGTTGTGAAAGGGTATGGCTTTCCCAATGGTTTGGCCAAACCGTTGGGAACAGTCTACTTTGTGGACACCTTTCCAAACAGTATGGCCAAACCATTGGGAAAATTCAACAAAGTGGACACCTATCCCAACGGTTTGGCCAAACCATTTGGAAAGGTCCCCCAAAATTGCAACAAGAATCAAGGATCTATACCAATGGTTGCCAAAACCGTTGATATAGATCCATACCAACGGTTTTTACAACCTTTGGTATCGATCCTTTTATTTTTTATCAGATATTCTTATCGAGAACATTATATAAATCAAAATATAAAATTATTATGAGAATACACATATATATTTATGTAATTATTTTCAGAAAAGTCATGTTAGGTTAGTGGTTAAGTCGTTCAATGATAAACTAGGGGTCCTGGGATCAAATCCATGTGAATGTTTTATTTTGAAATATATATACTAATGGTTCCATAACTGTTGGTATTTATTTTCATATTACATATACCAATAGTTTACAAAACCGTTGGTATAGGTCTATACCAACAGTTTTCCCAAAACCATTGGTATAAACCTATCCCAATGTCTTACTTGGCAATTGTTCTCCAAAACATTGGTATAGGCTATACCAACGGTTTGGATGCCTATACCAATGGTTCCAAACTGTTGTTATAGGTTAGTTTTCCAGTTGTGAATACTTGGATACCACTCTTTCAAAAAATATACCTAATGGCCCCAGTCCATTAATACACATGCCTTCCCTAAATAGGACAGTGGCTAGAGACTAGCATTGTGTTATAAAATCACTAGTATGGGAGGCCTTACTCTCTATACCTGTAGACACAAACAAACATATCCAATCCTATACGATGATGAATTTTATAAACAAAAAATAAAATATAAATTCATACATTTAAGTATGCTGACCATATTATGATATGAAGTGAAGGAAATAAAACATGGAAAAATAAATTTCCACTATAATGAGTCTGAGAAAAATCCCAACCTCAATGTAATAATGGGGAATGCTATAAATATATCGGTGGAACACACATCGTTCTGTTCAGTATCACTTAGAGCCATCTAGTCAAAGTCTATCTTGGTCCCTCTCAAATGTTCAATTTTCAAATGAATAAATGACACATGAGGGAAACTCCCATGTACGGTTGAGTGAAATAATACCTAGCAGGATTCCCCGAAACCAAAAAACATTGAACAAAAAAATATACTCAGCTATAAAAAAGTATATGAATACATAATATATAACAAGAACATCTAGATATAATAAAAAAGACACAATGTCTAAAGGTCTGTTCAGATGATAATACCTGTCTAGAAATTATACATAAATCATACACAAAGAAATCATCTTTTAGAACTCATTATGCGATTTTTATAGCACTCAATATGCCCTTATGAGAGGTAATTATCATAAAAATATTTGATAGGAAGTACATATTGAATGGCCGAAGAGATACGATACAATGATGAGGTTAAGTCCCAAGACCATAGCATATACCAAAAACTCAATCAATATTAACCTGTTATGTATAGGGTTTTTTTTGTGTAATAATGGTAACAAAAATACAAATAACTCCAAATTGTGGATGAAGATGAATAGAGGATCTCATCTCGAGCCTCATAAAACGATTCCAAATACTCTATCCAAGAGTCTTGATGAAGGGATCTTTATCTTATGAGTAGGAGTCTATTCCATATTAACACTTAGGGAATGGATATATAAAACCCTAATGGACCATGTCTATGGTATAGAGGAAAATTGATATATTCCCACTTTTAAGGAGTACATAGTGTGTAGTGGGGTTACACACCTTGTACCTATGACACTATTCCTACCTGTGTAAATGGATCATGTTCTTGTTAGTGTAGAATTTCATTGTGTGATGATTTCCATGTAGTTATCCCCATGTACAAGTACATGGTTTATCACATGTACATTTTTTCATGATGTTTCAGTGTGGGGGTACACTTCGTTCTAATTCTTGTGTACTCCTTATTGTGTCTGTGTGACCTCTATGGTACACGCTGAGCCGCATGGAATAGTCACACACCCTGTGATTGGGTCCCATGCAGTGGGATCATTAACTTTTCCAAAAATCACTATCCTCTAAGATGAGGGTCCCACAAGCATTGTAATTCTTGATTTCATGCCTTGTGGACTAGGTTATTTGAGAAACCATTGTTATTCCTCCCATGGATACCCGTGATTCCCCCAACTAGAAATCCATCTTTGTTCCTTCCAGAAATCATGGATCCATTATGATTAGATCTCACCCACACCAAACTCTGTATTTGGCCCCACACATTGAATTGGAAAATATCGACATTTTCTCTCTTTACTATGAAATGAATAACATGAAATCAAGGAGCCAAATCTATCCCATATGTAAAAGATTTTGTCTTCACACCACTATCTTATTGTGCTAATACCTCATATATGATATCAAATTTTTGTTCCATGAAACATGTGAAAAATGATTGATTTCTTGAGTTATGTTCATCCACAGTCTAAATGAACAACTCCCTTGATGAAAAATGAATTGGGGGAGAAAAGAAAAATAACAATCATGAATAATGGACCTCCTTAGATGTTTTATGTCGAACATGATTAATGTCATTTAGAATAAAAATGAATAGTTATCAATTTAATCACCAAGAAATTTCTCCCTATAATCCCCAACAACAAACATATCATGCAAGATTACCAAACCAAAAATTAATATCATGGATGATTTATTTGTATTCATCATAGGAATTTCTCAATGTTGAAAGAATGCAATATAACAATATCATACATTGCTATGGGTTAATCACTGATGAAAAATAACACTACTTTATTTTTTGTTGTCAAGATGCTAAATCCTGTTGAATATCAATTGTTGATCTACGATCTAGTTTAAGTTCATCTGAGAGTGATCACCCAACATTCACTCTAATGGATATCCAATAGCTCCATGGTTATGTGGATAAAACTGAAATTTAATCATAACATTTTATTTAAATAATATTTAGTCACTACATCTAAGATTTAGAAATGAAAAAATTTATCCATTAATTATATTTATTTTACACCCACAAAAACTTTTCAAAAAATGAACTGTGATGACTAATGTATGTCGTTCATAGGGAAAACCCCACACTCTAAACTTAGTTGTGCCCTCATATTTCTAATCCAGACCATTGTTAAAAAGTTATTCCACTTTTTTAGGAAAATAATTTGTGTGTTATATTTAATATATTTTATATATTTCAATCATTCTTTCAGTGAACACCGGGCCTCATAATCACACAGCTTCATATCACCTAGTCTCAAAAATAACAAATACAACATGAAAAAATATTACGTAGAAAATATTTGTAATGAAAATATATTTTTATATCTCATTATATTATTGGTAACTACACTGATAGAAATTTTCATAATAAAATTTTATTATTTTATGAATAATTATTATTCACTACAGTTGTTCCCTTTTTTCTTACATAACCATTTTAACACCACATAAAAAATCATGCATTCAAATTTTTGAATCTAAATATTCAATATTTCTGTGGATATTTAATAATATATTCCACACTTTAAAAAAATTATTAGTCACTATTTTTATGACAAAGGATTAAATAAGTTTAATTTCCAAATATTAATTGATTTATACCATTAATACTTTTAAAATGTTCTATTAACTCAAAATACTTTTGGGATATCACTTATGTAATTTTAATGTGTCCAATATTAATGATTTTATAAATAATTCAAAAAGACTAACAAATATTTTTAAAATATACTTTTGAACATGACCAAATTCTTGAACTTTCAAAATAATTTTAATATTTTTATATAAAAAATATTTTAGGATTCATCTTCCATTTTCCTATTTTGTTAAATAATAAATATGTCAATGGAATTCAATTATCATTAATAACCCTCTATGTTACTTTTTTCATTTTTATATCGTGGTGAATATTTTTTTCTTATTAACTAATTTTATTATATTGGAAATTTTTCATAATACTATATCTTAATGTAACGATTCCCATTTCATTTTGAGTTCATTATTTTATTGGGAATGATTAATTTCAGGTTTCAAACATTTTTAAACATGATTTATGGGTTTGGTCTTGTTCCACTATCCAATGGATTGGAAAAAATGTATATATATCATTTTATATGTATATTTTTGTATAATTACATTTTCTTCTTTTTTGTGGGAAGAAGTTTGCGCCTCATGATGGTGATGAATATTATGATAATTTATTAGTTGGAATGATTTTTATTTTCTACATGATTGGGTTTCAATGACTGTCTCAGGAATTTTTTGTTTCTTTATTCTTATGTTTGTACCAAAGTTACTTGGAATGTTGTAATACAATTAACATACACATTTCAATGGAATATAATTAAAATTATTAATCATAGATCATTTAAATTATATTAGAGTCATTTCCACCATAAAATATTTTTCATTTTGGATAACATTTCCTATTAAAATAATTGGTGAAAATTTATTGTTCTTTGTTCTATATATTATGATTTTTCTCATCTACTCATCTTTTCTCCTATTATTGTTCCTATCCACTTTATTTTATGTTGGTGAAGTATTAACATACTTGGTAGTTTATGTCATCCCTTTCTTATATTTTTAAACTATAGGATATGAATATGAGTTTAATATATGATAATTCTAGACGTGATTCTTGTGTAGAACAACAATGAATAAATGTAAAAATTTATTTTAAAAAATATTCTTACTTAGAAGTTACTCAATGTTAATAAAACATTGTTCAATGGTATATTGATTTTTTTATGAGATATACTAGTTCATATATTTAATTTCTAATAAATAATGATATATTGACCATGTGTAAAATCATATGGTATCAATTTTACTATGTAATATATAAGTTTTAGTACCAAATCTTGGGGGGATAGTCCATGGTTCCTCAATTTTTATCACACAATGGGTTTCTATTTTCTTATAATTAGTTTAGTTATTTTGGGGGACGTATATGAGAGAAAATTATTAATAACCCCATCTGATGATTTTTAATGTGACAAAATCATAATTTTTTGATGATGTATGCAGTGCACGTCATCATAGAAATGAAAGATATGTCAGAATACATCTACATGATTCCAAATCAGAAACTTATGGACACATGGGTACTAAATAAAAATTGAATGTATTATTTTTTAATTTAATCACCATATAGTGCATGAGAAAGAGTAAAAACATTCACTGAGTTTGAAATCCCATGGGATATTCTCAATTTAATCCAAAATCACTTCATAAACAACTATGTAGGATTTGAATATAATTATGTTTGAGAATGTAATTGTAATAATTTTTTTGATAATATATATTAACACATTGAAATGAATAAAACAATATATACCCATAATTCTTGAGTTATTTATTATAATTTCATATTTTTTCTTTTATATATTTTTTAAATTTAAATTTTCGCAAAATAAAACATTATTTAATTATAGTAATTCATAAAACCTTGAGGAACCATGATAAAATAATGTATGATGGACAATGAATTTATTTTCCCAATTAATAACAGAATGAGAATGTTAGATTGTGAAATATTGTAGTTATTCATAGAAAACTATCATGACATATAATTAACATTTATATAACTTTTTAATTTCAAAACACACCAAGGAAGTGAATAATAGAGCCTCATGGATGATAAAGTGGTAAGGACGATGGTGGAATTAAGATATAATATCAAATATTTCAAAAATGAACGAAGAGGCAAGAAATGAACTGGACATAAACAATAAATATTCTAGTCTCCATGAATATGAATTCAAATTCTAAAAATCATGTTGTGCATTTTGTTTGTATGTTTTAAATAATTAGAATATAACTGACACATAACATCTCATTCATTACAATATAGTTTCTTCTAACCCAAATTTATTTTTTCATAATAAGAATATTTTTCTATCAAAACATGATTTCATTTCATGATAAATACTCATAAATTAAAACATGAAATATTGTTGTCTAGTACCCATAAATAATCATTGGAATTTTTTTTGAAACCCTAGATGAGAAAAAAATATTATATGAGACTAAAAAATAATTACATAAATTTTTAGTCAATGAATACTTATAAAAATATTCATTTTTAAAAACAATATTTGGGCTTAATTAATCACTTTCATATATAATAATTCAACTTTTTCACAAATATTTCAATAAACAATTTCTTATAAAATCATAAAAGAAAAATATAACTTGTATTTGCTTCTTTTAAAAAATTATAATCTGATGAAATAACATACATCATTATACTTGACATAACCTTCTTAGATATACATAGAGCAACCATCACAGTAACAAATGGAATAACCATCATAGTATTCTGAAAAAATACACAATGAATTAGAGGACTATGACATTACCACCCATATTTAGTTTATAAAAAACCACCATTCATCATAAAAAATCACAATAAACTATGAAATAATCTTAAAACATGAAATATAGCATCTTAAAAACATTCCATAAGGAAAAAAAACTTATGTAGAAAGATTTTTTTAAAAAATATTCTATTGTTAAAATAACCATGTAATCCTATCATTGAATAATGAATCGAAATACAGTCATGAAGGTGTAAATATCAACCCATTCCATATAAGTAAAAAATATCCATTTCGTATTTTTATTTAAAACATTATAAATAAAATCATTGGAAAAATGATAAAAAATTAAATTCAAACAATTTTGTAAAAAGTAAAAAGTTGATAAACCCTACATTAACCATTCATTGGAGAATAATAAGAATATTTTCAAATAAATTTTTTAAAATATGGATATTAAAAAATTAGGTTATTTAAAAGGAATATTTGAAAAATTTACATTTAAAGGAAATTCATTTACAATGTGTATGACTCATTATGTAGGTTTATTATCACCCTGAATAATAGAAATAAATTAAATGTATAATATATTAATATCATTTTTTAAGATAATAATTATTTTATATTATATTACTTTATACTATGTGATACATAATAACATAATTATTTATGTTCACATAAAATGTTTTGAGGATATTCAATACATAATTACAAAATGACTTTTGAATGTTGGCTATGGTCAAAAAGTGAAAATTATGTCATTTCTCGAATAATGATCATGAAATTAATGATATTTCCATAAATAAATTATATTTTTAAATCCACTCATTAAACATTTTTATGGAAAATAAACTACGTAACAATCATTGAGATGGCAGGTCATACACACACATGAGTAACATTTCCATTTTTCAACAATCATTATAGAATGAGATTAAATAATAATTTTTTATTTAAATAATATTTATATTTTTATAAATATCATATTATTTATTAATATATATATATATCAATAATGTGATCTTTTGATGAAAAATAAATCATATCGCTTTGTGGAGGTGGTAGTTCACACAAACGTACAAATGACATTATCATTTTTCTATGCATGGGCAAGTAATAGTGTAAATGATATATTATTCTTTAATAATGTTAAATACATAATTAAAATGATGTATAAAAATTAATTCAATCAGTATAACAAGTATTGATATATAGTGATAGAAATCAAATTACATCAGTTCATGAGGTCGTATTGCTCCAAACACAAAAATCATGAATTCATTTGCCTTTTGATCGATGATTATATGGATATTGGTCCATACACTAACATAATAACACATTGTTATTTATATAATAAATTATATTATATTCTATCTTGTAAAATTAAGGTCTGAGGTATGTGGAATAAGGATCATAACAAAAACATGGAGATAAAAACAATTCATCTTCTTTAGAAAATCTCTATTTCATTACTCCTTAAGACATCTACGATTATTATTATTTTAAAAAAATACCTCTAAAATAATGGGAGGGATTCTAGAAAATTATATTTACTCTTATTGGATGATACAAAGGGGATTTTAATTTTGACAATTTAATAATATTTTGTCATGACCCGTCCCTCGGGGCCCATGTTGTGACTACCCCAAGCCCACCCTCCATAGGCCAGGGGATAATGACTAGCACTAGAAAGGAATATCCCTAAAACCTCAAAAGCATTTACTTTTAACCTGCAAACTCAATGAATCCAAGAACATAGCAAGATACAAGCACCATGTAAACTTTATATTAAATAGGGCGAGCACAGTATGTAAAGGGGTCAGAATACATTCCGAACGTGAAAGTACATGTAAAACTGAAAAAATCTCTTGTGAACACCATCCAAGGATCCTACCTGAAGGGTAGGTACAAGTCTCGAATGAACGTCTATGTCATACATCTCGTCTAATGGTCCACCTCCGAGAAGCCTCCTAACCTGGCACCCTCAGGCTCAATCAAATTTTTCTATTGTCTGCACAAGACACAACAATGTGTAGGCATATCCTGTTCAAGGGTGAGTATAACAACACTCAGTAGGGACCCTAAGAACCCCAAAGGTATCTAAGAATCCATAATGGTTAAACCCAAAAGCAATACCATAATCACTGAGCACGAAAAAAATAGTCAACCCAACATAGGTATATGACCATACATATTCCTAGGTTATCATGTAACCCGAATAATTTAAGAGGAAAACATATCCCACCCCTTTAGCCACAAGCACAACGATCCCATGAGGGAAAGAATACGATATAGAAAATTACTACAAAGGTTATTCCACATAGAATAATACCACAAAGGTATTACCACACAATAGTGTAAAACAAAGGTAAAGACTCAACTCACACCAGGTATCACTTGAGTACAGAAGTATAGATGATTAGTGGTATTGTTAGACCATATTACTTCATTGAGAAGCTCTAATATTGACCCACACATGATTGATGGGTGACCCACACCAGATCTGAAGATGACCCACACATGATCTGGAGATGACCCACACAAAATTTGAAGATGACACACATATGATCCGAAGATTCTGACCCTCGCAGGATCCGAAGTCGATCCACACAGGATCTGATGGCTCGTCAAGTACAGCCAGCAATAGTGTTTCCACACTAAGCACACTTGATTCTGGGAGGATCCGCCTCTCAATCCATCAGTCAATAATTCAACTTCCACGATGTCCCACGAAGAAGTAATATGAAGTTCCATCATGTACTAAGGGTCCCATCGCGACATACGACACATCAATTGGACTCTCGATCTGTAAGTTATTGGCCTTTTAGTCCCAAGGGCCTTGTTGGATTTGGGTACAATCCAACTTGGACATACCTCAACGTTATCCAAAACTCAAATGCGATATTCCAAAATGTCACTCTCGATCCAAGGATTTCGGTTCCACAGAAGGTTCCTCAAACAGATGCATGATTCTCATGATATGGCCAAAACGACATATATGGGTCCAGATGTGCCCGGGTCTGGTCCGACCCGGCCCGATCCAGCCAGGGCTGACCCCACCCAGTTCGGGTCATCCCGACTTGGCCTGGGTATGACCCGGATGGTACGGGCCGTGGTGGGACCGACCCACCAAGGGGGCGGCCCGATCTGCTGGGCGCGGCCTGCAGTGCTCGGTCCACAGCTGGGTGTGGTCTGTCATGGCGAGGCTTGCCCGAGCCACCAACCGGGGGACCCCCCCAGATTCACAAATGCTCCAGCTGGACCGTTTGGCTACCACCAACCCAGCAGAGACACATGGTGCTACCTACTGGCACGTGGGACCTGCCAGAGCGGTTTCTATTTGGCTCAACTTCGCCGGCCAGAATTCCGGCCAGCTCTCCCTTTCTGCGGTGTGGTGACACTACTGCTCTTCCCGTAGCCGGATGGGTTTCATCCACCCTGGTGCACCGCCGTGGCTCAACAACCATGACCACATCCTCAACCGACGGTGAAAACACACACCACCCTGCTTCCACTCATCCGACCACCACCCTCCTCCACCACAGCCGACGGGCCACGCCCTCCTTCGGCAGTGCGGTTTCACTGCCACCTCCATCGTGGCCGACCTATGTGATAGCCACCACCTTTTACCATGTTAGTGCCGGTTGTAGGCATCAGTTTCTGGTAGACTTCCTTGGGTAACCGGTTGAGCTCTCGTGGCCCGTTCTTTAATCCAAAGAGATCAAAGTTCATCTCAAGACATCGCCTTTACATCTATCCTGACGTGGTGAGGTTCTGTTCAACCTGATGATCTGCCCACGAAGAACACATCAATCCATGAGGAAGTGGAGGGATCGAGCTGTGTTTATTTGGTCCATACTCTCCAGGTTAGTTCGATAAAAAGAGGCACATGAATATTGAATCAATGTAAAATAAATTAACGAAGATCAATCTAGAGACACCATAAATTGTTTGTTTGTCAAAGGTGGAAAGAGGAAGAAGATGATGTGTCACCACTTATCGAATGTTGGTTCCCTATTTCTCAGTCATATGAAATTCTTCATCGAAGGATTTTCTTCCTTTAAGAGATCTCCAAAAAAAATTTCTCCATCAAGATGTTTATCCTACCGATTATGAAGTAGAAATGGGGGAGCCAACATAATTATATCTATGTTAATTAAGTGATCAATTAATGTTGGCTCATTAATTGGGGGGGGGGGGGTTCTAAGAGTTACATCACATTAATAGAGGGGTTCAAGGTCAGGTGGTCCCCAACTCCATGATTCCAAAATGTGTTGGAGAGGTTTCGAATAAATATAAAACAATTGTTTTATTTTATTCCTACGCGAAACCCGAAAATTGTAATTCCACTATCGACCTACTTCAGTTGAAGTAAAGTTCTCCTTACGAGAATATCAATGATGCGAGTTAAATGGTGTCCTTGGATTTCAATTCCAAGTAACATTTTAAAAGTAATAAATTTATTCTCGCATGTTAACTGAACGTACCTAAAGGAATGTTTGGAAATTAATTTATGGCACTCTGGGCCTCGTAATCACATGCCGTCAATTTTGGTGGACTATAATATTTACATATAATAAAAGAAATTAAAATATGAGGGTCTTTACATTCTCCCCACATCCAGGCTTTGCATCCCCGAAATCCACAACAAAAACTAGGGAAAAAAGTGCGGATACTGAGCATGAATCTGAGCCTCCCGCTCCCATGTGCTCTCCTGGAGGTTCCCGTGCTTCCATCGAATGTCCAATAGAGGTATTGATCGCACATGAAGGATTCTCTCCTGCAATTCCTCAATCTTTACTGGATCCTCTAATTTTTTCCCCATTCTCGATGTCCAGCTCACCCCATCCAATGATTTTCAAAGGATCATGTATGTCTCTCCTCTGCTGGGATACGTGGAAAACCTCGTGAACCTAGTGCAACTGAGGGGGATGAGGTGGGCAGTATGTCACCATTATAACTCTGCCGAGGACCTGAAAGGGACCTATGAACCTCGGAGATAACATTCTGCCCTGGCCAAATCTCTGCAAACCTCATCGAGGTGAGACCCGTAGAAAGACATGGTCCCCATTCTTGAACTCCATAGGTCTCCATCTCCTATTAGCATAAGACTTTTTCCTGCTTTTTGTAGTCTTCATCTGCTCTAAGATGCACCTTATCCATGGTGGCCCATGGCATCTCTGGTCCCATGAGTGCTGACTACCCTATATCATTCCAACCTAGAGGTGATCTTCATGGTTGACCATACAATACCTAGAATGGTGCCATACCAATAGTGAAGGGATAACTGTTGTGGTATGTGAAGTCCACCAAGGGAATGAGATCCTCCCAACTGCTGCTGAAATCAAGGATGCAAGAATGCAACATGTCCTCCAGGGTCTGAATGGTACGCTCTATCTGACCTTCCATCTGAGGATGTAAGGTAGTGCTCAACCGAAGTTGTGTCCTAAACGCCTCCTGCAAACCATTCCATAGCTGAGAAGTAAAACAAGAATCATGATCATACACAATCGTAGATGGAACCCCATGATGTCGCACAATATTTTCTATGTAGAGGCGTCCCAACACCTCTACTGATCCATATTCTCTGATAGGTAGGAAGTGGGATAACATGTTGAGTCGGTCAATGATCACCTAGATAGTATCATGACCCCTGGACATGCATATAATTCATTTCATGAGGTCCATGGAAATTCCACCCCACTTATACTCTACAACCACTAGTGGATGAACTAAGCCCACTGGAATCTGATGGTCTCCCTTCACATGTAGACAAGTGAGGCACCTTTAGAGAAACATTGACACTTCTTTCTTCATTATCAACCACTAGTGCTAACGCTGAAGGAACTGGTACATCATCGCCACTCCTAGATGTACCGCTAGAGGGGGTGTATGGAAATCCCTCAACACTTCCTCCTGAAGCACCAACAATACCATAGTACATCCTCTATAGAGTATGACATACTCTACACCTTTAGTAAATCCCAGAGGTGCCTATCCTATGTAAATCTGAGCACACCAAGCCTCGCAGTAAATGTCCCAAAGCTGTGCCTCCCTGACTCGCTGAAGGAGTGGGGGAGTGATTGTTAGATACTGAAGAGAATCTACACCATCTTGATCCATGTAGTATATCCGCAAAGCAGCTAGCTACTTCATCATGTAACTCATCAAATGTATACTAGATCTTTTGATGAGTGCATCTGATACTACATTCTCCTTCCTCAGATTATAGACTATCTGGAAGTCATAGTTCTAGAGGAACCCAAGACAACGTCACTGTCTCAAGTTCAGGTCCTTCTGAGTGAAGATATTCCTAAGAATCATGTTATCATAGTAAATTGTAAAATGTTCTCCCATCAATTAATGTCGCCAAATCATCATAAAGAAGACCACTGCTACTAACTTCATGTCATGGGTAGCATAGTTCATCTCATGCTATTTTAGTTGTCAAGAACCATACATGTTCACTACTCTCTCTTGTATCCGGAAACATCCAAGACCATTCCTTGATGAGTCCCAGTAGACTACCTACCCAATGATCTCCTCTAGTAACCTCACGATGGGGGAACTTGCCAGTCTCTGCCTCTGCTCCTGAAAACTTCGCTTACATCTCTTTGACCACACAAAGGGTTACCCCTTCTTCATCAATGCTGATAAGAGTGCCACAACTCTGGAAAAGTTAAGAACAAACCTCCAGAAGTAATAAGATAAAACCAAGAAACTTTTTACCTATGTCACACTTCTGGGTGGCTCCCAAGAAAGCACATCCTTAATCATCCCTCGATCCACTGCAACTCTAGCTTCCAATATGAAGTGTCCCTAGAAGTGAACCTCTTAGTTCCAGAACTGGAACATTGATAGTTTACCATAAAGATGGTTCTCTCTACGTGTGTCTAGAACTATATGTAGATGATAGGCATGCTTCTACTCTATAGCTAAGTGTACCAGGATTTCGTCGATGAAGAAAACGTCAAAGAGATCTAGGAATGGCTAGAAGATCCTGTTCATGAGCCCCATGAACACTAATAGGGAGTTGGGTACACCGAATGACATAACCAAGAACTCATAGTGGCCATACCAAAATATGAAGGCCATCTTATGCACATCCTCATCTCGTACCCTAAGCTGGTGATAGACTGATCCGAGGTCTATCTTCAAAAACCACCATGATCATTTCAGCTGATCAAAGTGATTGTCAATCCTCAGGAGTGGGTTCTTGTTCTTCACGGTCACCAGTTTTAGGATCTGATAGTCCACACAGAGTCTCAAACTCCCATCAGCCTTCTTGGAAAACAAAATAGGGGCTTCCAAAAGAGACACACTGGTCCCAATGAACCCCTTGAACTACAAGTCCTCCAGCTATATTTGCAGCTCTGAATGCTCTGCAAGATCCATCTGATATGCTAGTGTAGATATTGGTGTCATCATAGGGTACATGTTAATGTAAAAGTCCACCTCTCTGCGCCAAGGCTGACCTGGAACATCATCAAGGAAAACATCATCATTCTTGTCCACCACTATAGGATAGAACAAACTCTCAACATCAACCACCTAGAGGGCAAGGCTATCCAAATGATGTGTGATCAGCTGCGCTCTCCTCGGGTTAAGTCCATCTTGTGCTGAAAAGGTTCCCTTCTCGCTAGTGATGTATACCCTAGTCTCATATTCATAGACACACCACACATTAACCCTAATATAGTCCATATGATCATAGACTGTAAATAATCAATCAATTCCCATGATGACGTTGTAAGGCCTTGACACGCCTGACCCTATCCACCTGCTCCCAATGGATGGAGTGGACCACATGGAGGTGGTGGTGGTAGAACCTCAAATCACTTCCCACCACCTGCTGCACGACCAACTCCTCTTCCACGTCATCATTCTACCTTTGGACCACCTCAATCGAATATTTTCCTCTCCCAGGCGGTCCTTCAACCGTCTTCTGGTCGCCCGTATGGGAGGTCGGGCAGTTGCAAGCCATGTGACATAGCTCACCACACGAGTAACATTGCCTGCTCTTTACCTGTCCTGATATATCATGAGAGCCCTTCCAAACCAACCATGTATCCTTCTATCGTCCACCTATAGGTATGTTCCTCATGGACCTCTTCGTCATCTATCTGCTGTCAGCTATAGATGAAACTACTACGTGACGTTTGGTGGTGGGTCTCACTACAGGTGATTTCTCCGAAAGGAATCTCTCCTCTAAGAGTTCTAGCTCTAACACCCCAGACTGAATCAGCATGCAGAGTGTAATCATATATGATATAATCTCCCATATGAGCACCTGCTCGAAGGTCCGGACCTTGAAGAAAGGGTCCCTCCACGTGTAAGTGGAGTAGCGCGAGAGGTCTCGGAACCTCACTCTATATTGTGCCATAGTCATGTTGCCCTACTTCATGTAGAGAAGCTCTAGTATACACACTATGCATAATGTCGCTAGGATGAACTCTTCCCTAAATAGGCTCTCAAATTCCACATAGAAGAGAGTCACCTCATCATAAACCTAGAGCATAAATCTCCACCATCTGCCCACAACTACCTAAAGAAGACCGACTACAAGGATGACCATAAAATCAACTGGTGTCCCTACCAGTTGGAAAAATCTAACCACAACCTCCATCCAATCCCCAGTCACCTGTGGATCCATCTCGCCCTAGAATCTGGGTGGCCTCTTGTGTTGGAACTCGTGCAACATGCTCAATCGGTGTGCTACCTCTGTTGCTGGGGCAGGTCGCATCAGCTGCCCAATGGGTAGTGGTGCTGCTGGTACTCCACCTGATGGTACAACTGACGAATGGGGGACCGACCCCGAGGCCTCGTTGCTTGGTGGGATGTCATCGCATACTCTACCTAGAACCCTGGATGGATGTCTGCATAGAGGAATCATAAAAATAAATAGGTGCACCACCGTCAATAAGTTATACATTGTGAGGTTAATCAAAGAGACTATATAGAAAACTTTTCGAAAACACACATGCAATAAGTGTTTTCATGCACTGAGTCGGAAATCAGAATTCATGGTCCTAGTGTATGGATTCGTTGGCCACCGCACCAACACTGGATTCCCCAAACTAAAAACCACACTCAATACACTTAACACCATTGCGGAATCAAAAGATTAGATTGCATGTTATCCAGATGAACTGACTCCTATGATACCAATTGTTCATTACATGTCCCATGGGGCCCGTGCTGTGACTAACCTATTCCTACCTTTCATAAGCCAGGGGCCGGCGACTAGGACCAGAAAGGCATATCCCTAAAACCAGGAAGGAATTTCCTTTTAACCGGAAAACTCACAAAATCTGAGCACACAAAAATAGTCATGCACCAAGTAAAATATATGGTAAATAGGGTGAGTACAATAGATAATGGGTCCAGAATACAAGCCTAACTGGAAAGTACAAGTAAACCTGAAAATTGATCATGTGGACCCCCACCAAGGATCCTACCTGAAGGTTACGTACAACTCTAGAATGTTCATAGCTACGGTACATATCGTCTAATGATCCGCCTTTGAGAAGCCTATAGACCTAGTACCCTCAGCCTCAATCAGTGTTGTCTGTTGTATGCACATGACCCATCCAGGTGCAAGTGTAGCCCATGAAACGGTGAGTATAACAATACTTAGTAGGGATCCCGAGACCCCTGAAGGTATATCAGAATCCACCAAGGATAAAACACAAAGCAATACCATCATCATTGAACATGAATACAATAGTCAACCCTACTCAGGTATATGCCTATACATATACCTTAGTTATGATGTATCCCAACTCTTTTAAGAGGAACACATAGCTCAAATCTTTAGCCAAAATCACAAGTGTTCCAAGATGGAAAGAATCCCAGGAAGGTAAGTACCACAAAAGTAACACCACACAGAAGAATATCAGGAATTTATCACCACATAGAAGTGTATCATAAAGGTAAACACTCATCTCACACCGGGTATAACATGAGTACGGAAGTACAGATGATTAACGGTATTGCTAGAACATCTTACTTCGTCGACAAGCTCTGCTGTTGACCCACATAGGATCGATGGATGACCCACACATGATTTGAAGGTGACCAACACAAGATCTAGTGTTAACCCTCACTGGATTTGAAGATGACCCACACAAGATCTGAATATGGAGACCCACACCAGATCTAAAGATGACCCACACAGGATCTAAAGACTCCATAAGTATGTCCAGACATAGGGTTCCCGCACTAAGCGCGCCTGATTACAGGAGGATCCACACCTCAATCCATCGACTGACACAACATCTTCAATGAAGTACCAAGAAGAAGTAACACAAACGTCTGTCATGTCATAAGGGACCCAATGCAGTAGACGGCCCGTCAATCAGATGCTAGATCTGTATGTTATTAGCCTTTTAGTACCGAGGGCCTAGTTGGATTCAGGTTCGATCCAACCCGGCCGTACCCCAACTTTATCTAAAATTCAAGTAGAGTATTCCAAAAGGCCTATCTCGATCCAAGGATTCTATCTCCATAGACGGTTCATCAAATAGATACTCAGATCTCAAGATATGGCTAAAAGGGGGTATCTGGGTCGAGAGGGGCCTGGGTCCGGTTGGACCTGGCCAAGGCTGACGAGACCCAGTTCAGGTCATCCCGACCTGGTCGGGGTCCGACTTGGATGGTCCGGGGCATGGAAGACCCAGCTCGCTGGGAGCGCCCTGCCGCGCATTGGTTGCGGGCCATTGGGCGCCGCCCATAGGGCTCGACCCGCGGCTGGGTGCAGTCCGTCGTTGTTGGGCCCGCCCTAGACGCCACCCGGGGGAGGCCCCTGGATTCCACAATGTTTCAGTTGGACCGTTCTGCTTCAGCTAACCCAGCGATGCAACGTGGTGCCGCAAATTGGCACACGAGGCCCACCTGAGCGGGTCCTGCTGTACATGATGTGGCCTGCTGAAATTCCGACATGCTCCCCCTTTCAGTATCACGATGGGGCTGATGCTCCTCCAGTGGTCGGCTGGTTTCCGACCACCCTCGTGCACCACCACAGCTCAATGGCCATGACCTCCTCCTCTACTAGTGGTGCTGACACACACGACCCTGTTTCAACACAGTCGAACGACGTGTTGGCCGCCACCTTCCTCCGCTACGGCCGACGGTCCGCGGCGTCCTTCGACGGGATGGTTGGGCCGCCACAACCATCGCAGCTGAAAGGTGTGTCGGCCACCGCCATTGCCACCGACTACTGTGCCAGCCCTCCTCCATCTCAGCCGAATGGGGTGGGGACCCCCACCTTTTACCCTGCCAGTGCCGGTCTCCTGCAGACTTCCTCGGGTCACCGGGTGAGCTCCGATGGCCCGTTCTTCAATCCAAAGTGAACCAAGTTCATCTTTGGACATTGCCTTTACATATATTCTGATGTGGTCGGGTTCCTATCAACCCGAATATCTGCCCGTGATGAACACATCAATCCATGAGGTAGCGGAGGGATCATGCCATGTTTGTTAGGCCCAGGCCCTCCACGTTAGATCGATAACAAGCGACTCAAGAATATTGAATCAATTTAAATCAATGTAACAAAGAAAAATCAAGATAAAACCTACATCATTTGTTCATTGGAGGTGGTTTGAGGGAAAAGATGATGTGTCAGTGCTTCTCGAACGTTGGTTCCTTATTCCTCATTCGGAGGACGTTCTTCGTTGGAGGATGTTCTTCCTTCAAGGGTTCTCCAACAAAATATTTCTCCACCAAGAAGGTTTTCCAACCCGATAGGACGATGAAAGGGGGATCCAACATAATTATTTTTAAGTTAATTAATTAATCAATTAATGTTGGCACACTAATTGTGGGGGAGGATCCATGAGTTACATCACATTAAAAGAGTGGTTCTTGGTTGGGTTGTCCCTACCACCATGATTCTAAAATTGGTGGAGATGTTTTGAATAAAAACAAAAAAAAAAAATTATTTTATTCCTCCACAAAAGCCAAAAATTAAACTTCCACCATTGACCTAGTACGGCTGAAGTGAACATCTAATTAAGTGAATATTGGAATTGTGTGTTCAATAGTGTCCTCAGATTTCAATTTTGAGCTCCTATTAAAAGGTTACAAATTTCTTCTCTAATGTTAACTCAATGTACATTAAAGAAAGTTCAGAAATTAATTCCGAGCACTTCAAGCCTTGGATTCAAGTTCCATCAATTTTCATCGACTCAAAATATCTGCATATAATAAAAAATTATGTGGGAAAATCTAGGTCTTTACATTGTATCCCTTTTATAAGAGTTTGGAGATGCTATCCTATTATTTCTTAAATTAGTAAATTAATACATTTTATTTTTCTATTCAAAATGGAACTAAGGTGATTAATTTAGAATGTAAGAATATTATTGGTCGATATAATCTCATAAAACAAAAAATATAAATATTTTATATTTCTAACGTTATCTTCAATTTTTTACCCCGATTTTACCCTTTTAACACATACTATGACATCGTGAATTTTTAATATTTGAGGGTAAATATAATTACAATACATTTCAGAAAATTACCAATCATTTGACCATGGCTTCAATTCTCAACATTATCAAAATAATTTTACTAGTTCTATGATATTTATAAATTCTAAATTATTTAATAATATATTATTTACTAAAATATATCCATTATCTCAACTTATTGAAATATTCGTTACGTTGACCTTAATAATATCAATATTTACAAACTATTTATAATAATATACTATATTACATAAATAAAATTTAATACTCATTTATTATATAATTTTATCATATTTATTATATACAATTATAGTAATTTAAATAATTTCAAAATATTTTTTCCAATTTATCAAATAATCAAATAATTACTAAATCATCATTAAAAAATAATTGATTCTTTATTTTACTTAATAATGAAAAAATAGAAAATTTTATCTTTATATTTATTAATAATAATTAATGTAGAACTTATCATATGTATCACACCATATTAAAAATATTGGACTTATTTAAAACAATAGGTGACATGTTTGATATTTCATTAAAAAAATAAAATAAGGAACTTTATTTTATCCCAGTGGCCCCAATAGTTTATATATTCGACCATTAGAAGATTATATTCTATAAATTGTCATATAAGATGATTTATATTAGTTTTGTTGTCATTTTATGGTTCATGACATTTTATTTTTCAACATTAATTACTCGATTTACCCTATGATGTTGTAACAAGAATTACTATGTTTAATATTCATATTTTTTAAAACTAAAATATAACTATTTAAGAAAATCACCACCGAATTTAAAATATAGAATAAATTTATAAAATTAAAAAAAGTGAGATTTCTGGAATTTATTTTAATTAAAATTGAAACAAACACTTAAAAACATTTTTTTCAAAAAATTCACATTTTAAAATATAAAATTATTTTATTCTTATCATAGTTATATAATATGTTTGAAAACAATAATTGTATTAATTAAAATAATAATTGAATAATTAAAAAATAAAACTAATCAAAATCAACACATGACTTTTTAATTACTGTAAAATAAAATATAGTTTTAAATAAATAATATCATTTATTACTATTCCATTTATAATTTGTATTTTTGAAAATTCTAAACTATTAAATTTAAGATATATATAAAATTATGAATTTAATAATTTAATAAGAAATTTAAAATAAGTTTTCATGTATTTATATAAATAATAATATTAACCCATTAAATGAAGAAAAACTAATTTTTAAAGAAAACATATTTTTTAAATAAAAAATGACATTACTAAATAATTATTTCTTATTTTCAAAGGCTGTACCTATAAATTTATATTTAGTTGAAAATTTAGATTTATTTTATAAATAATTTATTACTATTTGTACATAAAACATAATGGCTAGGTTATTCCTTTGATAATGAAATAATATTAATATGTTGTTCATTCTTCATCCATATGGAATGTCTTGTAGACTATCGAGCAATGTGATTCCATTTAAAATCAAGTGATGTTAAATTCACCCCAAACCCATGATGAAATTGTGTCCTTTCAATATGAACTGAGGTTATGTAACCATATTTTTTATTTTCAAAATACTTTTGTTGTACTAAGACATCATGAGAAGGATTAATAAATCTTCCACATGACATAAGAGAAAAAGGACACACAAAGGATATATAGAGGAACAAATACATTGTTTAAAAATAGCATAACATAATTGGGAAGTGAAAACATGGATATTGAAAATAAAATTAAATCCAATGGAATGATAGATAGTTATATAGAACAAAGTCCTTGGAAAGTTAACCACTACAAAATTAAAATTATGCGACGTGTTAAAATGGAATTAATTTCTCTGTCTGAAAAGTAATCGGATAATTTTATATGTTAAAATTTCCATTCCTAAAGTTATTTAATTATTTTAACACCTAATATAAAAAATACAAAAATAAATATAAATTAAATATATATTTTTCTCCTATAATTTATTTCCACCACAAACTCATATGTTTCATCAAATGATTAGTTGTTAAAAATATATTTTCATTAATGATTCTATAGAATTTACATGTAAAAATTAAATATATAAATACATAAATAAATAAATAAATATATATATATATATTCCTTATATATTTATATATTATCCCAACCCAAGACGTTTAGTAAAAGATATGATTATTCTCATGTTGAATAAAAAATAAAATTAAAAAATTTACCATTAATATCCAAAATTCCACCATAATAACCTTCTATAAACATAGTTCATTAAATAAAGAACTATCCCTAAAATTTTTTTTATAATATCCCAAAATAAAATTGTAATCCTAAAATTCAATTGTATTTCATATCATGGAATTCGAAGATAAATTTAATATTTATCTCAAAATAATATAAATCAGTCCTACCATCTCATTCTAAATGTATAGTTCCTGAACATTTAATCCAAAATATATTATAGTCATATCTATAAATTGACTAAATATTCATAATGAAAAAAATAATAATATATGATCTATAATTTCAATTGAAATATTATTCTGAAAAAAATTCCCATAATTTTTTCATTAACATAAACATATAATTTTACCACAAATTATAGTGATCTACATTGAAAAGAACACTAATCACATAATCAAAAAATGGTTTCCAAATCACAATGGTTATCAATTAATTAAATAATATGTTCCAAAAATAGATGTATTCATCATTAATGATATAATTTATTTAATAATATAATTTTATAAATCTATAACCTCACGAAGGACAGTTGTAGGAACTACAACAATGTGGCACTTTTGTTATTGGTTTAAGACTTACGGAGTGCCTAGTCTTGATTGGTTTCCACCGTAACTATGCACTAACCATTTTTAAAACCATATAATTCTTATAACATTCTCAGAAATATTACTAAAATCCATAGAAATTAAATTAATATGTTCTACTATAAAGATAATGTTAATCCTTACAATTTGATTCCCATCCTTTTTCTACCTAAAAATATTCATTCATGAAGTATTTTATGTATTGAAATATTACAATTACACTTTATATGATTTAAATAATAATATTCCATGATAAAATTTTGTGTACTTTGGTCCTGGTGTCCACACAATTTCATTTTCCTTTTGGTTATACATACCGAAACTCTGGGAATCTCAACAGTTCTTTAGAGTATCTTCGAAGTATATTGCAACATTTTTCTTGAAGAACTGTATTGAATTATAGTGTTATAATTTTTTTTATGAAAATAATAGGTTAAATAAATCATGAAATCTAAGTTCAAAAACTTTTATAAAAAATGAATCTTTTAAAACATTTAGACCAAGTTTGTTTTGAAACATTAAATCATGTTTCCTTATAAAATACTATAAGAAAGATCCCAGAAAATAAGTGTCAAAAAGCAATATAAATTGGTTTCATGATGGTCTACTTCATAGGAATATTTATTAAAACAATAATATTATTCAATTTCTTATAATAAGGTAAAATATCTGAAAATGACTTCATGATATTTACCTTTTTGGGAAAGATGAAAAAATTGGAAATTATGAATTAATTTAAAAGAACCCATGAACAGTGGTTGTATCAATGTGTAGAGGAGGTTTTTTTTATTCTATGTAAATTTTTAAAGGATATTTTTATGTTTGGAAAAGTTTCAAAAACATAATAACATGACATAGAAATAAATATTATAATAATTTCATCAGGAAGGGATAAAATATTTTATATCGTTTTATCCTACTTAAATTCAGAATATATTTTTCATAATATAATAATGTTAAAAAATATAGGTTTAATTGAAATAATATATATAAATATACTATGTTTAAAAAAATTATTATTCACTATAGTAGTCAAATCCCTCGTCTGATAACCACAACAATGAACTGACCTTAATCATTATATATTCTAGTATCATTGAACTAGAATTAACATTTATAAAATCCTAATGATCTATTGAGATTATAGTATTAGATAAACAAGTAATGACTAAAAAATAATAAAATATATATTACAAATTATACACTTCTACACGATATCTATTTTTTCAAAATATAAATGTTTTTATAAAAAAACCTAATTTCCTATTAGGAAAAAACATCATGACATAAAAAATGAAATCATGTTTTACATTACCCAATTCTACACCCAATGAATAAAATTAAAATATTGGATAATAACAGAAGTATCCATAATGGACATAAAAATAATGAATGAAACCATTAGTCTTTGAAAACATATAATTATATAATTTTTTCAAAATAAATATTTAGATAAAAATAAAAATCATTCATCAAGGAAATAACCTTTTTTGTCCAAATAATTAAAAAAAATTCTTTTGAAATATTAATGGAAAAATAAAAATCATACAAATTTATTTTGGAAAATTAGAAACTCAGGAATTTTTTTGAATGATATACTTTTCACACATTAGATGTAACATATTCCTTAAGTCGAATATAAAATCAATAAATTACCTTGTAAAAGCATTATAATTATTTAATAACAAATAAAAAATAAATAATTCATATCTTAAACATTAGAAATAAATTTCTTAACATTATTCTTATTTATTAACCGAAATGGCTACACTTGAGACAACCACCAATGTTGAACTCGAAATAACCCTTAGGGTTGTACATGGAGTGACCATCACTATCGAAAATGGAATATCCACCATTATGAACCTAAAACATACCCAGTTCATTGGAGGGATATCACAAAACATTACATAATTTGATTATGACTTATCCATCCTTCATCATAAACATTTTCTGGGAACCATAACTACATCATTGAACATGAGTGTAGAAATCATTAAAATATTCCATGAATAAAATATCTAATTTAAAATGAAAACAGTACAGATAAAAATTATGAAAATTTTCATTGAAATTAAACATATCATATTATAAATTAATATTCAGATAAATTACTTGAAATTATTACAGGATCAAATTCTATTTTTTTATTTGATATAAAAATTACTTCTATACTTTTTCAGAATGCCAAGAAGTTCCTGATTTGGAAACATTCAAAATATATCATCAAAATCAATTTTTTAAAATGTTATAAATAAAGTTAATTAATTATATGCATTTATAGGATAATAATAAAATTATTATTTAAATATTTTAGATAATAAGGATATGGGTGAAAATGATAGTTTTAAATGAATCTTATAAAAATTTAAAATAAATTCCCTTCACTTGATTATGAATCATTATGTACGTTCATTATCATTATAAAAAACTGTCCTATATAAAATTTTTAAAATTTCATAAGAACATTTTTAATGATCATTATTTCCTTATTTTATAATATACCATTATATATATAATTACACAACAATTTATATTCATATCATATTCTTAAACGATATTCAGTAAAAAATTTCAAAAATACATATGTATATAGAATATAATCCAAAATGAAAAACAATAAGCATCTCCAAAATATAGAAAAAAATATTATAATTCATATATAGTAAATATATTTAAATAACACCTTTTAAATATTATTACATAAAATGATCTGCGTACAAACATAGCGATGATTGGTCGTATATACGCATGAGTAACATTTTCATTTTTAGGGAAAATTATGGAAGTAATTTATATATTATTGTATCTTTATATAATAATAATAATATAGAATATAAATGATTATTTATTCAAAAATGGTTATTTATATCATTTATGTGATATAGTGATGGGAAAAAAATCACATCCCTTCATGGTGGAGTTAGTCCACACAGACGCACAAACGATGTTATCAGTTTCCTAAGAAAGGAATGGTTTAATGGAAAATTATTTTTTGTCTTTAAATAATGATAAATATTTTATTAGGATCCTATATTAACATTAATTAAATAATTATAACAAGTCATGAGAGATAGTGATGGAAGATTAATTACATTAGTTCACAAGGGGGTAATCCTCTATACAAAACAACGATGAATTATTTTTCCATTCTATAGAAAAAAGAATGGATATAATTCATTCCAATTTCTTAATAATATATTACTATATGTAGGATATTTTATGTCTTATTTTGTCATGGTAGCAAAATGGTTTAGGTATTTTTATAAGGAATCAAGATGATATCATGATGATTGAACTATACCTTTTCTTTAGAAAACATCACATTCCAAATACCTTATGTCCTATAAGAATGGTATTGTAACAAAATAATATAGATATAATGTGAGGATGGATACTATTATATTATTTTTTAGTTATTTTAAAATAATAATTTAAATTTATGGGTTATGAAATTAGATGAAGTAATTCCCATTTATAAATGAGGGGAGGGGACTCCTAGAATTTCATGACAGTTTAAATCAATATTAATTAATTTTCAATGAAAAATATCTCTAAATAGCGTTATTTTGACTATAAGATGAGTTTGGGTCTAAATAAACATATAAAATAATAGTCATACATTTCTACACAATATTTCAACTATTATATTTTCATTTTTACACATATTTAGTCCTTTAACTCTTACCATCATGAAAATATTTTTTACTAGTTATGGGTTAAATTAATAAATATAAATTGATGAAAGTCCCATAAATGGAAAATCGATAATATTTTTCTTATTATAGTGAAAAGGTATAATTGAATATTTTTAGTAATTTTATACCATTTAATAAAATTTTATTTTATAAAAAACATCAATATTGCCAATTTTTATAAAAATCCATTAAATTTACATTAAAAATATCAAGAAAACATCTAGAATTTGAACCAAATATTTTATTCTTTCTATAACATGTGATTATAAGGTATAATGTTTTTAATAATTTTTTTTTCAAAAAATTTGTTTATTCTAATATTTTTATTATCATTTATGTTTTTTCATTAATTAAATAATCACTATAAAATAATTCTAGATTAATTTACGGTAAATATGTATTTATATAAAAATAGAAATAATATAAAATGATGAAAATAAATATATTTTCATTCAATATAATTTTTATATTCAATAAAAAAGCATCATGAAACTATATTAAATAAATTTATCTTATTTTAATACAAGAATCTTCCAATTTTGACATTTCTGTAAATAAAATACTATAATGGTCACAATCACATCAAATAGGCACTAAATGGCCATAAATTCACTACTAATATGATTATGATGTTAATATTCTCATAAAATAATATTTAGGTATTATCTTATGTCATTTGATGGGTTTTATCTCATTAATTTTATGCCAGAATTACCTGATTTTCCTATTTACTACGGTAACAAAGATTATAATGTTTACTATTTATATTGATAATAATTAGAATATAAATATATACTAAATATGGAAATGCTGATTCAAAATATTGAATAAATTTTTATTTCAAAATACTAATTTTTTAAAATGTATTTAAGTATTAATTCATAAAAATGAAAGAAATTTTTTTTTTGAAAAATGCACTTTTTACATATAGAATGTTTTATTAACTAAATTAAATTATAAAATAAATTTATAAACCAAAATTAGAATATTTTAATTAGAATTGAAAATTTTATATTTATAATTAATCTAACACATTATTTGATCTTTTATATAAATAAATTAAAATACATTTTTCAATAATAAACATTATGGTTCACTCTTCCTTGATAAATCAAATATTTCACAAAATTATAATTAAATAATAATATTATTCTTTTGGAATTTATAATTGAAAAATTAATTTAATTATATTACTATTTTTTTCATGTCTTAATGTAATAATAATATTTGTTCATAAGATGGAATAAAACTCCATTTCTGGACAAACATATTTTTTTGAGAACAAAATGAGTTTACAAAAATTTGGGTGTTTATTTTCTCCTCACATGACTATATATTCATAATCAGATATAAAACTATATTTATTTTATAAATAACTTATTACTATTAATAGCCTCTAATTCAATATCTAGTTTATAAAAATAACATCTAAATAATTATATTTTGTACTATAATTAATCTCGATGTGTCATATCTTGTTTTCCACCTAATATACTGTTTCCTTTTAAAAAATATGGGTTCCACATGGAATCAAGTGGAATTTTAAAAAAAATGTAATATGTTTTATTTGTTTAAAATATTTAATACTGAAGAAATTCAATAATAAAAAATAATCATTTTAGATGAAATGATGAAGGACGGTAGAGTTTATCCAAATTCTCCATTAATTGGTTAATGTATTAAATGAGTTGATATTTAGAATTTTCCTTGTGAATAGCCTAATATAAGGCATATCATGGATGGTATACAACAGAAACATATCATGTATGGTAGAATATAGAAACATTTATTACAAAGATAACATAAGAATTTATATGTAATCAAAACCACTGAAAAGTGTTTTTAAAATGATGTGTTGTAAGAGAAATATAACATTCACATATGACTATATGCATCATATTAAATTTAGAATCAACCAACTCCCATATTCCTTGACTTTCCCTTAATAAAATAAAATCTCATCCTTGATGGGTTGATGGTTAGTTATTAATAAAATATCTAATGGTATTGTCACGAACCATGTTGGGTCGTTATCCTAACGGGCACTAGACTCAGTCTGTGGCATGGGCCGAAGGGTGTTACCTTTCTCCATGGGTTGGAACATGTTCCTAGGTATCATATATAAATCATTTTAATTATTTAACAATATTTTATAATCATAAAACTACCAAAAATAACTAATTACCCAATTCTAAAATTTTTAAAAAGACAATCTTCAACTATTTTTCATAATTTAGTAACATAGTTAAAAATAAATCCCAAAAAGGTTATAGATAAAATTAACCATAAGAATAACATAAAAACAACCACATGGAAAGGGGAATCACCCTCAAGAAACCTCCACAACAAGGCATTATGATAGATATCTAACAACCCAAAAAATTATCTTCATAATCATTACCCATTCACGTGTCAAACATTAAAAAATCTAATTAATACCAAATTGGTATATATGGTGCGAGATAGGGCCATATAGGATGCTACCTAAGAAAATATTCCATTCAATAAACATTATGAAAAAAATTGATTTCATTTTAAAAAAAATGATAGAAAAAAATATAAGGAAAGAAATATTTAATGAGAATTATCTATTAAGAAGGTGGAGTTAATCAAGAAAAAAATTTAAATAAATAAAACATACTACTAAAATTTACAAAAAAATATATCGTATTCTGATGGTACATGCGATATAACCCATGAGAACTAGTCACCAGAAACACTGCTAGGAACTAGCTAACAATGAGAATCTTTTTAAATTGTGTCTCAGGGAAATGTATCATTGGAACTTTTAATAACTGCATTCTCAAGAATGTGCCACTAGTAGGTAACACAACCATAACATAGTGGTCTCCAATAAATCAACATTATATTGTTATTGTTGTCATCATCAATCCCTCTAAATGAAACTGGACCGTAGTAACATCTAAATTACTAGCATAATAGTCCTAATCCACCCACCAAGATATCAATGATTCTATTTTATGGAAACTTATGTTCCACAAGTCACATAACACCATTTTCACATCCGTGTGTAATTTAAAAATCATACTCACACCAAAACAGTTTTCAAACACATTTCACACCATTAATATAATTTAGTAAACCATTTAGAAATTTTGTTAATAAAACTACAAGAAGTATCACATGGATTTTAATGAAAAACCAACTCAAAATTATCTTTTATTGTCAAACTCACTCCATCCCCCAAAAGAAACAAATTCACGGATCTTTTAAAATTTAATAAACTAATTGCAAAATTTAAAAAACAAAAGCAAGTGACATAATATGGGTTTTTACCAAAAACAAAATCATTTCATATAAACATCGAACATAAAAAATAAAACGTATATTAAGATATGTTAAATAAAATTCACCACTCATATTAATAAAATAAAATATTAAATTAATTATGAATGAAAAATAATTCACCATATAATTATTATACATGGAACCACCTACATTTGGTGTCAAAACCCCTAAGAATTGGTTCGATTCTTCAACTGAACCACATTAATGAAAATTGAACCCTAGTTAAAGTGATCAAACAAAAAATTTAAATATCGAAACCAAAAAATATTGGGCCCCAAAAAAAACTATAAAGAATGGTGGAAGAAGAATACATATTGTAGAACACACCTGCAGTGGAGGGAGAGGATGTTCAATGAGGGGTCCTGGAGGCTGGACACCTTATGAGGTTGTTTCTAGAGGGGAGAAATGTTCTATGGGGATTCTAAAAATTTACATCTAAGAGGGGGGGGGGGGGGTTGGGGATGGCAGCACAAGGGGAGAAGGGTGGCGTGAGGTCACTAGAGGGGGAGCATGGTGCTGGTGCAAGGTCATCATAGGGGATCCTATGAAGGGGTAGGGGTGACACAAAATAGGTGGGAGGACGAAAATATGGGGCATGATAGGCTGGACGGGGTGGAGGGTAGGGCATGGTGTAATAGAGGATAGAAAGTGGGAAGAGAGGGAAATGGGAAAAAAGAAAAAAGAAAAAAAGAAACCCAGAAAACAAGAGACTATATTTTATATATATAATAATTTTTTTTAATAATATTAATTAATTATAATAATTATTCTAAGAATAATATTTTAATAATAATAACAATTAAAATAATAATAATAATATTTTGAATAATTATATAATAATAATAATAATTTAATAACAATAAGAATAATAATTATATAATAATAATATTATTTTTAATAATATCACTAACTTAATAATTATATTAGCAATAATAATAACTATAATAATAGCCATATATAATAATATTATTGTTTTTATTAACCAAATTCTTAATTTCATGTTATTTGTATTATTTAGTTTTGTTTTCATTTTATTACTGATCTTAATAATAAATATTTGAACATCGGGTAGGTTGCACGGTGACTTCGGCAAAGCCGCAATGTTTCGACCATGCTATTCTCATGCACCGGACGTTGTCAAGACCAAAGCATTCATTTATCAACAATACAAAAAATTCCTACTGGGACATGGCCTGAACATCCAAGATTATATTAATCGACAGATTAAATAAACAAAATATTTCATGAGTATGTGTGTGATAATTATCCGCACCATGATAACTTCTCTCCCTTAGAATGTCAACATGAAGCATGACTGGAGAAAAAACTGATACTATATCTGAACACATGAAATTCACCCCCAATTCTCTTTCACATCATTCCCATGTTGCCAAAGGATGTGGGATAGTGGAATAGACATCCCACGAAGCACATTCACATGGGAATCCACTATTTTCACTGCCATTGAACACTAATAAATCGGGCACTATCTCCAACTATTCCCAATTTAACACATGGGATGGATCCAAATTATACTTTATCAATTAGAAGACATGAAATATGTCTTTAATTGATACTAATAGTTAAGATAATTCTTACTTGAATTCCATTTTCCCAATCTTTGTGGTGATTTCAAAGGCATTAACAAACATTAATGTTAGCTTTCCCAACTTTCCAATATGATGATGACCCAAGTGAGTAGACAAATTTAAGAACACCCAATCACCCATGGAAAATGAAAGGTCTCAACACCGCATATCCAGATAATATTTGTACCAAACCTAAGCTTTCAATAACAACTACATGATAAATATGAATTTCTTATACATCTCTTCCACATGACTCAGTCGCTAATGTTATTTCTCTCCTACCTCAGCCCAACATAAAGGAGACCAAAAAGTCCTACCATAAATTTACTTAAATGGATCCATTCATATTAATGATTGGTAATTTATATTTTAATTAAATTATACCAATCCCAAATGTCTATCCCATGACCCTAGAAAATTTAAAAGACATGAGAGAATTATTACCTCTATAATATTATTTTCCCACTTCGTATGACCATCCATTTGGAGATAGTATGCCATGATCACTTTTATTTGTGACCCTAATTCCATTTGAAGGACTTATAAGAACTATGAAGTAAATAGGGGGTCTCTGTCAAAAACAATCTATGATATCACACAATTATGTTTTACTACTTCTTAAATATATATCTAGCCCAACCCATCCACCTATGATGAATCTCTGACCAGGATGAAGTGTCCAGATTTGGTCAAACAGTCAATAACTACAAAAATAAAATTTCATCCTCTAGGTGTATTAGTTTGTTGAACAATTTTGTCCCTGAAAACCTTATCCCAATTCCAGGTAGGAATGGATAGTAGATGAAGAAAACCCGTGGGACTCAAATTCTCTTCTTTTACCTACTGACAATTATAGAATGTTGATACAATGTTCACTATGTCATGTCCTATAACTGGTAACCAAAAATACAAATGAACGTCAAAATAAATTTTGGTTTATCCTAGATGTAAAAACCACTAATATTTGTGGCTATCAGGAATCATCCCTTTATATAGAGACAATGATACCATTGGATGACCCTTAGAAAACAATTACCCCTTGGGAGATGAAGACCAATTAGAAAATGTGTCCCAAGAATGAATAAAATGCGTATACCACTAACATATCTCATCTTTGGGCTTCTCCAACTAAATCAATTACATATTATAAGAAGTAAACTGAACACTCTCCTGGAACACACCTCCACTGTGCTCTTTTGTCTCCTAGTGAATCTAGGAAAAGAGGCCCATAATGGTCTATTCATCACTATACTTCCTCAAAGCATGCACTATATCATTTCTACACAACACATCAACCAAAAAATTTCCCATACCAAGTGAATAGAAGATATCAAACTCAAACCCTGATAAATACTCAATCCAAAGATGCTACATCATGTTTTAATAATTTTGGGAAAAGATATAGGGGAAGATTTTATGGTCGTAAAAGACAAAAAATTTATCCTAAAAAATATAATAGTTCTGTGTCTTCAGGGCATGCATCACCACTGATAACTCTATGTAATGTGTTAAGTTATTCTTATTTTGGGGTCGGTGAAGGATAAAACCATAAGCCACTACATTATTATCTTTCATGAGAAAAAACATGTGGCCTATACTTGAATCATCTCAATAATCCACTAAGCCCTTCCAAGACTATGGAAAGATCAATATAGATGTTGTAGTCAACCACCCCTTCAATACCTTAATGGATTTGTGGAATTCTGGGATCCATTCAAACTTCACCCCTTTCCTGGTGAGTGTGGTCATAGAGGATGAAATCCATAAGAAATCCCGTAATAATTGCCTTTAATAAACCACCGGGTAAGGAAAATTTATACTATCTAATAATTATTCAACTGTTCCCATGAAATAATTGTACAATTCTTCTCAGGGTCAACTAAAACCCCTTTCTCCAAGATAACTTGGCCCATAAGCATCACATCACTAATATGAAAGGTTTACTTTGAAAATCTCACAAAATTACAATGGTTCCCCCTGAGTTCCCAACACTATATGCAAGTGATGCTGATGCTCTTCCCCATATCTGGAGTAAAATAAGATGTTGTCTATGAATAATGCAATAAATGAGTCGAGATACTGGTGGAGCACCATATTTTGGTGTTTTGTAAAAAAAACGGAGATTTTTTCAATCTAAAAGGCATGACCAAATACTCAGAGTGGTTGTACCTTCTTCGGAGATCCATTTTCAAGATGTCCAGCTCTCTCACACTTTCTCGGTGGCAACCCAAATGCATGTCTATCGTGGAAAACCACTTCCCCCCTGTAGCTCATCAAATAATATATCAATTCATAGCATATGGTATTTATTATTAATTGTTAAATTATTAAAATTAAAGTAGTCGATGTAGAACCAGAGTGATTCGTCGACCTTATTCACGATTAAAATAAGAGAAGGCTGAGGATTGACTCTTGGGAAAATGAACCCATTTAATTTCGTATCAACCACATCAATATATTATTACATAAACTCGGTGGGGGTCATACTATATGATAAAAGAGATATCAGTTGTATTCCCAACACCCTATCAATCTATAACTCCACGTCTCGCTCTGGGGGAAATCCAAAAAAATCATTTGGAAATACCTCTACGAACTCATATGAAAACGGAGATAATCCACACTAATGACCACCACCACCATCTTTTGGAATAAGATATTATAATTTATTTGAAATATTTCTCATATTTGGAATTGAAGATCCCACTTGACCCATACAAGGATCCCATTCCCAAAAAATACCCCCATGAGGTTCCATTAAACTTTGTCAAAACCTATAGAAATCGATATTCTCATTGAAGTGAACTCACTAATCCTTATTGAGGATTACATTGACCTTGTCTATATTGAAGATAAGGAAATCAAACTCCATATTAACCCCTTACAATTATAGTGCATTAGATGGGAACCTGAGACCTTTCTCCTTCTTCTTACCAAATGGTGTTTTCATCTCAATTTATAAAGACATCAGCTCAGTTGGTATGCTCAACATATTTACAAGAGGAGCATAGTTAAAATATCTCAATACAACATTTTTATTGTACTGGATATTCTATATAATGTTTATAATTATATAGAATTATTTTGAGACCACAAAATCTGTCAGCGCTTGACACCGAGGCCCGAAGTGCCTGGAATGGTCTGTCGTGGTTTTATTAATGTCTAAATTGTTCCCATAAGAAGTTTTCCAAAAAAATCGGAATAAATTTTATATAGTCTCCTGGAATAAAAATTTGAGGGCACCGTTGCATTTAGGATGGCGTGATTACCCTAGGTGTGACTTATGTGTAGTCAGTTCATACCTCGAGTGAGAAAACCCAAAAATGGTGTAACCGTAAATAAAATAATAAAATAAATTATTTTAATTTCCAAATACTTATAACTCACAAATTGTAACTCGGATTAAAAATTAGAGACTACTGATGAACTCATGATGGTATGCTTTCATTATGCAGATACTAACATTGACCAGTGTTGGACACCATTGAAAGTTAGTTTTTGGCAGTAAATAAAATAATTAAGTGAAAATTATTTTATTTTACTATCCATAAATTTTAATTGGTAACTCAGATTGGAAATCTGAGAGTACCGTTGGGTTTTTCGAGGAGTTTTTCAGTTAGGCAGAGCCTAACCTTGACCGGCGTGGGTTGAAAGTGATTGTTATTAATTTTCAGAACATTTTTTTGGTGAATTTATTAAACATGGAAGAGTTATTTTCTAACTTTTGAACTAGTGATCAAATTAAAAATCCGATGGCACCATTGAATCTGCATCATCGAGATTCACTTAAGGGAGACTTTACTTTGACTATAATAGTTACTGAGAAGAAGTTGTTTTCTTGTGACATTTAAAAAGAAATGAAATAAAATAATCTCACTATTTTATTTATTTTCCACCGTCGGAGAGGCGGTAGTGTGGGACCATCGGTGAGTTAAGCCATTAATTTCTTTACCCTTCAAGTACTGTGTAACAGTTTCGTTGGAATTTAGGAAGGTTTTTATTAAATGAACCATCATAAATTCCATGATCTTTACTTACCCACCCCCTCTCCAATTTATATGGATCTTGAGGGGAGGAATTGGCAAGGATTAAATAAGTGACGAAGCTTTGGTAAAGTTCCACGATGCCCAACACTTGGAGGATGGAGCCTGTTCCAGTAGGTACTGATGAGTGACCTTGAATCATGAACTGACGAACAATGATCAAGTGGCGTCGTTGGAAGCTTGTTACGGGGACAGCGAAAGCCGATACTTCCTCAAACATGGATGCTCTCCAACGAACTTGAGGTGGTGGATTTTTACATGATTGAATTAATTTATCAATTCTTCATTTTCTAGTATCACAATAATGATGCCCATACTAACATGGCTGTCAAACAGCACATAATCCTTGCCACTTATCTTTTGTTCTTCCTGCATTCATCATGCGTTCTTCAACGAAAAATATTTTTTGACGCTGGAAACACAATATTTTGTTGAGTGAAACATATATATGTGGAGCCCTCAACCCAAGGATCGTGAATATGAAACTGGACACAATGTCTCACGAAAGAAGGTGTTGGCCAGCACCAAGTTGGCCGCAAGGTAGGGATGGCAGTGCGCACCCACGCCACCGGTTTTGATGGAGGCCACGTCGGAGCAGGGTGGCGGACGACATCTGGTCGACCACATGGTGGAGTGGCGGCACGCGTCCGCACCACTGGGGGTGTAAGAGGCCGCGACCACTTGGCCATGGTGGTGGCCGAAGGGTGGCCGACACTCAGCTAGCCATAGTTGGACATGGCTTTCATCGTGCCGCTAGAAGGAGAACCGGTTGGCCATTCCGGCCGACCGAGGCGAACCGTGCGGGACCACCAAGGGGCCCCATGTGACAGTAGGGTGACCAAACAACAAACATTCCATTAGAATAATGGGGGGGGGGGTGGTGCCTCCCCCCGGGTTACGGCTAGGGCAGACCACCTGCCCACCACAGGCTGCCCAGCGGGCCACACCATAGGCCGCACCAACGGGCTGCGCCCATTGCGGGCCGGGCTGGGCCAGCCCCTTCGCTGGGTGGGCCGGACCCCGGGCCAGCGACCTGGGGCCACTGAGGCCCATGTCATATGAGCCGGACTCAGACCAGATCAATTCCACCCGAACCGGGCAGGGTCGGTACGACCGGGTCGGACCAGAACCGGGCCCATCCGAACCCAATTTCTCCTTTTTGGTCGTAACTTGAGAACTGAGCATCCTTTTGATGAACCATCTTCGACAAAAGAATCCTTGGATCGAGACTGTCCATTTTGTTTTCTCCAAATGAGTTTTGGATAAAGTTGTAGTACAACCGATTTGGATCAGACCCTAAATCCAACCGGTCCCTGGGAGCGGAAACGCTAATAACTTACAGACTGTGCATCCGATTGATTCATCATCTGTTGTTTTGGTTCCCTTAGGTCATGGCAGAACATTGGGATACTTTTTCATGGAACATCAGGATGGTTGAGGAATGACCGATGTCTTG
This sequence comes from Viscum album, assembly GCA_963277665.1. Taxonomy (NCBI): domain Eukaryota; kingdom Viridiplantae; phylum Streptophyta; class Magnoliopsida; order Santalales; family Viscaceae; genus Viscum; species Viscum album. Next base: position 812,486,817 of record OY728120.1, read on the forward strand.
GGGGCTGTTCTCCCAAGTGCGATATGTGCAGAACCTTATGATTGGTTGAGATTAGACGACTGCTGACCATTATGACTCAGAGTGACTCGACATGCCCAGTGGGGAGTGCCTCTGTGGGACGTGGTAGTCCGATAATGGGGAGTGAATCTATGTGACATGGCATTCCCATGGTACTCGACTTTAGGAGCACATTAGTAGGCCACAATGAGGAGTGCCTCTATGTGACATGACATACCCTTGGTAGGGAGCGCCTCTGTGTGATGCGGCAGACCCACTGTACTCGAAAGGAGGAGTACCCCAACAGTGCAAGATTAGTGGGAAGCACCTCGTTCTGACACGACAGACCCACATTATTCGATAGAGGAGGATTTCTACTAGAGTTTAGGTTTCGACGATGTGAATGGGGAAGTTACTTGTTACTACCCCTAGAATAAATCCTGGTGTGATCTATCTTTACTTTGTGCTTGTGATTGAGGTTATGATATGTTATACTTCACCTTCATGGTGATACCTTCATGTTATAATTCCCACATGTGTCAGATGAGTATATCTTGATAACTTAGGTATATGTTTGGGAATATACCTAAGTATAGTTGGGTTCTTTCTTTGTGGTATTTCCATGTGGAACTCTAGGAGACCTATGGGGTCTCGGGTTCCCTACTGAGTATCTTTATACTCATCCCTACCCGAGCTATGCCCACATGTTTTTGTGTTTATTTTAGATGATAGATAGTGTTGGGTGAGGGCATGGGAACCAGGACTAAAGGTAGCTTGGAGGTGGACTTTAGGCGAGGTGTACCATAGAGACGACCGTTCTAGAGCTATACTGACCCTTCAGATAGGATCCTTGGTTGGTGTTCATAAGAGATATTTGCAGTTTTACTTGTACATTTCTGTTTAGTTGTACTTTATAGTTGGGATTGTATTCTGGCCCCTTTTTACTCTCTTTAAACACACTGTTTACTATATATAGTTTTACTTTGTTATTGTATCCTGATTCATGCTTAGTTGTGTGAGTTTAATGGTTATAAATCCATGCCTTCCCATTTTTAGGGAATACCCCTTTTGGTGATAGTATCCAGCCTGTGGCCTATAGAAGGCAGGTTTGGGGTAGTCCTGGTATGGGCCCTGAGGGATGGGTCATGAAAATATTATCAAATAAAAAAACTACTATATAAGATGTATCCATGATGATGTATTTATCTTTTGGTGTTCCTACATCCGATCCCATAGGTGCCTGCTCAACTACATGAAGATGCCTAGTCCCTACATGAGAATGACTGCTCACTTGTGAGTCTGCCTTAATCTGGTTTTTCCTAGAAGACAATCTAGTCTTATGACCATGGTCACTAAACTGAGATCCCACCATCTTGGTAATCTCCCACAAAACTCACACTCTCCTAGATGCCAATTATCTTTACCCACTCTAATATTGGAAATCCACCATTCAAAAACACTTGATATGTTCCATAACTCCTACTTAGTGACATGAACTAGGAGGATATGTTCTTGTAGTTCAGAGGTTGCAAGCCTTTCCACATTGATGGCACACAACTTAAACTACAGCAGAAGCCACAGATGAAGTCCTATTGGAAAGATAGTTGGAATTAATTCTTCTATTATTCTCATGGTCATCCAGGTTCCTATTCTTCCTAGATGAAATGGAACTACCCGTTACTAAAATATCCCCAAGGATCTAGACCATATCTTTCAATAAATCCCAACCATACATTCTCAATAAACTACCTCATCATAGGTCTTCATATTGAATATGAATAGATTAGAATAGATCACTGGTCGAAAACTCTTTTTGAACCTATGATCCTTATTCTACTTATTGGAGACTATTTAAGGTTCATATCAAACTATCTCAGCAAAGTGGTTGGCGTAGTCAATCAATGATTAGTCCCCCGAACAAATATCCACCAACTCTTGGGATATGGAATAAGATAAAACTTTAGGATAGTATTGGTCATTTAATATCACCGTGAAGTCCATCTAGCACATTTTCTCAAGCTTCCCATCAGGAAGCATTGAGTCCCATAACCATCAACTGGGACCCTCGAGCAAGAATGAGGCACAAATGACTCTGACATCCATCGAAGTATCAAAGAAACTCCAACCTACGCTCAATATTCTAAAGCCACTCCTCAATTTCATAAGTCCCTGTGATACCTTGTAATTAAGGGGGTTGTTCTTGAAAAAATCATAGGATATGTTCTTCATAGAACTGGATTCATCTTCTCTAACTAAGAAGGAGCATGAGCCACTCCCTCATCTTCTATAACTGGATAAGGAGCATGAGACACTCCCTCATCTTCTCTAACTAGAGAAGGAGCATGAGACACTCCTTGTCCCGAATCCTAAATATAAAGGGCCAATGTTTCCACCATCCTCTAACAAAGTGATGATTTGTAAATCTATTTGTCTTCCTTGTAAGGGTGTAATAAAACTCTCTATGGAGTCATGTTCCGAAAAAATGTTTATGTCACATGAAAAACAATCATTAGTTCAACCAGTTCAAAAAATCTTAGCAATAACTTCATATGTAAATATATCAAACATTTCATAACAAGGAAATGACTAATGCACTTCACCTCCATAAATTTCTCACATGCAGTCTGTTGCCTTCAATTCCCACCTATAATAGAAGTTTAACAATGATCCCAACATCCCATGACAAATCGAGGTCCATCACGAGGTGTGATGTCCATGAACCCTACTCGCAACCAAAACTCCAATCCCAAATAGACCTCAGTCATGTTTAACTAGACTCATCCTAAATAAATTGAATCAAAGGGAGTAAATTCCCTCTAATACCATTTTTTTACAAACCAATCCATGTCATCATCCTTACTGGCACTCGACTTTGTCCATGATAAGGCCTGAATGACATTACCTACCCCATGGGCTTAAAAAAGTGCATGAGTATCATAATTAAATATTGGGAATGATTTACCTAAATTTTATAAAAATAAAAAAACCAATAAAAAACCATAAAACAAATATTACAATTTTAACCAAACTATCCGTACTAATTTTTTTGAATTGAGTGACATAGTGTAAACTAAAACCAAAAAATCACTAACTCGAAAAACACCACATTGTATGTGGAATCAACCTTAGGACACATCTACAATACTTCACAAGGAATGATAGAAAACAACCTAAACCACCATCTTTTTAAGCTTTACCACTTTAGGTGTCAAAGATTTACAAACCTACATAGACCAAAAGGTGAAATAGTCTGTGAGATAATGGAAATATAGATTCCACCCTTGAAAATATTCCATGATATAAATATTATGACACAAATATCTTTCAATTTTTCAGAAAAAAGAAATGATAGTCACATTTTAAGGAAATCAACATTGAATGAGAACCTATTTTTTAGAAGGATGCTTTAAATAAGTTCCAAATTTTGAGAAGGAACAATTTATACTAAAATTATCAACCAAACAGAATGTATGCAGACAATATGTTGGTTATACCTACTGATAATTTATCATGGAAAAACACACTTAAGAACAAGATAACAATGGGACACTATTCACATTGTTTATTGGATAAATGTGGCATAGAAACCGTTCCCAAATGTGTTCTCATGGTTGATCCACAATTAGGGAACAAAAAAACCTACTTGTCTTCAATCATTTATCATTATTTAGTAAGTGTTTTCAATGATAATCTTGCTATCTGAAACTAGTCTATGACCACATCTGAATCACTATTATACTAGTCCAAGTCCTCCCATATTGATACATGAGCAACCCTTCTATGATCTAAAAAGTTTAACATGACATATAACACTGCTATGACATGAATGTTCCAATTAAAAATCATAGTCACACAAAAATAGTTTCCAAACATGTTTCTTACCATCCATATAATTTTTTTTCTATCAAAAAAATTTTATAAAAAAATCCCATGATGTATCACAAGGATTTAAAGATAAAACCCACTAAAAATCCTCATTTCTGATCAAACTCATTCCAACACCCCATAAAAACATAATTTTCCACTCATGAATAAATTTATATACTAATTTCTCAATTTAGAAAACACAAATAAGTGACTTAATATGTATTTTCACTAAAAACCCTATCCATTTTATATAAACATGCTACTTCAAAATCAAAATCCTTTTTAACTCATTACAAAACTAATTTTCTACTACACATGTTAATAAAATAAAACACTAATGTAATTATTCAACAATACTAATTAATCATATAATGTTTATACATAGTACCACAAACCATTAGTGTCAAAATACACTAAAATTAGTGTGAATCTTCATCCACAACTCAACCACACCACAAGAATGAAAATTGAACCCTAACTCAAAGGATCGAACAAAAAATGTCAAGATTTATCCCTAAAAAAATGTAACCCTAAAAAAAACTCTATGTAATGAAGGAAGAAAATTACCTAGGTTTGAATTCCCCTACAAGAAGGGAGATGAGGATTGGAATGGGGTCTGGGAGTATGATTGCATGTGGAGGGAGTTTCTGTAGTGTAATTTTATGCTAGGTGGTAACCAGATGTTCTGGCTGGGAAAGGGGATACTTGAAGGTGGTGCATGGGGAGAAGGGAATTGTGAGGCCGTTGAAGGGCGAGCAGATCGCCGGTGTGAGGTCGTTAGAGGGGATCCATCCAATGGGTAGGTGAGTGGCACACATTAAGTGGAAGGAAGGGATGTTTGGGTGTGACATGCTAGAGGAGTAGAGTGTAGGGCATGATGCATGGGAGGAGAGGAAGGGGAAAGAGAGGGGAAAAAGAAAAAATAAAATAAATGAAAAAAAGAAAAAAAATAAAAAAAATGAAACCCAATAAAGACAGACATTAAATATATGAATTCAATAACAACAACAATAATATTCAAATATTATAATAATAATAATTTAATAATATTAATAATTTAACAATAATATTATTAACAGTAATGATATTCAAAATTTTATAACCATAATAATAATATTAATAATAACAACATAATAAAAATATTATTTGAAATTATAATATTAATAATAATATTCACAAATAATATCATCATCATTAATTTTAAAACAATTATTAATTTCATTTTATTTTTCTTATTTATTTCTATTTTCATATTATTACAAATCTTATTAAAACAATTTCAACATTGGGCAGGATAGAGGGTGACCTGGGCAAAGCCACATGGTTTTGACCATGGTTTCCCCATGCAATGGATATTGTCAAGACCAAAACATTCATTTTTCAGCAAAACACAAAATTCTAATTGGGAGTCGGCCCAAACCTGAAAAATAATATTCAAATAAAAATAAAATAATAAAATAAAAATATTTTACATGTTTGGGTGTGAGAGGTATGATTATTATATAACATGTAAATAACTATAAATCGATGTATGTTTACAAATTTTTTCTCCCTATAAATCATGTTATCCTTCCTTTAGATAAATTTATCATGATAATTGGCATGTATTGTCTCTCTATACATAATTTATTTGATAATAATCAATATTTGTTAACATAAAATAAAATAAAATAAAATCTACAATCAAATATAGATAAAATATTGACTATATTCTCGGTATAAAAATTATGTCCATTATATCAGTATTAAAAAACCAATAATGATGGATATTTAAGTCAGGATTATAGGGAAAATATGGATATTTTTTATAATATTATAATAATGAATAAGTTATGATTCCAAAAATGACAGCATTGATATATATCTTGAAACTAAATCCATATTCATGTATATGATAAAAATAAATTTAGTCATTCTTATTATTAATTGATAATTAAAATTATACTGAAGAAATTCTTTTTGATGGAACGAATGTGATACCGAAATAATTCCGTTTATATTTTCCATTACATAAATACTATTATTGATCATAATTTTTACACATATTTTCACACCCTAGTGTCACATTTATGAATGAATGTTAATATATTTTTTCAATTTTTTTTGAATAATATTCATTATATTTTATTTTTTTTATGAAAATGGGAGTTTTCAGGTATGGTGAAGAGTTTGTATCCTTTTATGGGAAACAATGCAGTATTCCTCAAAAACTATAAAAGAATAGGGAATTTTGTATTGTTTATTATTTATAGTTTTCCCATATTAAGTGAAACCATGTGAGAAACCATTTTATGGAATATAGTGTGTAGAACTAGGAACATTATTGTAAAATGATTTACAAAACCATGTGAGAAACTATGTGTCAGAAATTAAATAGTCAAAAAATTGATTTCAAAACATAGGAAGCCTTTTATGGAGATCATTCTTTCTCCTATGATTGACTCCCTTTACCCTAAGGATTCAACATAAGTATATTGGAGATCCACACCATTATAGAGAGTTTATATATGAAAATATTGTGCTTTTGATCTTGTAAATGACATATATAGATGTATTCATTGTTTTCCATCATTTGTATTCAAGATATCCCTTTTCATGATACAGAAAGTCATATTTGAGAGATTTTTTTTCAAGAACTTTTGGTTGAAGATTGAAATAATGAAATATAATTTGGATGGGGATAAGAGGAAGGTCTGGGAACATGGATCTATAGTTTTTATTGTGTTGATATTAGAGGGTATTCTGGGAATGTATTTTCCCTTGTATCTAGTATCTATATTAAATAAAGAGGATTTAATGATATTTTAATATAATATATAAGAACATGTATTTTTCATATGTATTTATATTTAAATTTACTTTAATAGAATAATAATTAATTTAGAAAATTATATTATATAGATATCTCTTTATAAATGTTCATGGAATTAGATATGATGTTGATTTGACAAATAATGAAAAATGATACTTTTTAATGATGTGGTTGGGTATCCATTTTGTTGGAAATTCATTATATTTCATAATTTATTATTTTGATTTTATTTTGAATATATAGCTGGATTAGTAATGTAATTTCCATTGCATTATTTTTAAAGAAGTATCCCATGCCCTGATTTTAAATTTAGTTTCTTAATTATAAATCTAAAATCAAATGGACTCAAACCTTTATATATAAGGGAAACGTGTGAGATTTTTTTTATTTTATAGTATAATGAAAATAGAGGTGATTGTTATATTATATCAAATCAACAATAAGGGTTTAATTGGATGTAATCGGATTACTTATCATACAGTGGTTGTAATATTTTATTATATAGAAACTCATAGTTTCTTGGTTATCTCGTGATAAAAACCTCTATATTGATAGTTATATTATATAAATATATATGTATAATGTTGATATTATTATATTATTGTTCATAGGTTTGTGTGTGATAAATAAATAAATGGTTTATTTCTTATTGTATTATATAATATCTGTACTACATTGAAATGAAAACTTCATTTTTCATGTCATTGTAAGACCTGGCTAAGTCGACCTGATGTGTATGTTAACATGTACACTAGTATAAAATTATGAACCATGTTGTTATATTTTGTGGGACATATGCAATCCTAAGGGAGGTTTCCCCATTATTATAAAAAGTTAGGTATATCCATATGTTAGGGAATGGTCAATTTACATGTTATTTGTATGCAGTTTGTGGTCATTTCTTCCATGGTTATGATATTTCTCAGAATTAGATTATTTAACCTCAACACTAAGATTATATGGAAGTTATATACGTATTTTCCAATGTTTTATTTTTTTTCCAATTTATAATATAATGTTTTTTTATTTTTAATTTATGGTTATATAAAGATTTTTTTCAATGATACTTATTACATTTTTATTAAGAGTATTTTTTTAATTTTAATAGTGAACAAATTTTTGAAAATGGGGTACATTCAAGGACATTTTACAATTGATATAAAAGAAGAAAATATAAATATATTATTGCAATATCCTCATTTTAAAATAATATTTAAGTATATTTTGTTTTAATTACTAATTATATTAGTCAATAGGTGTCGACCTAGATAGATTATTTGACCACACATGTATATTATAGGTTATTCAACCCCATTGATGTATCATACATTTTTGGATCAAATGATTCATGATGATGGAAGTTAAATTATATTTATTCTTTATCACATAAGGATTTAGTTATGTTGTTTATATTTATGTCACTCCATATCTTCTTTTTTATCAGTTATCACCCATGTATATTTGGATCTTCTAATTTTTATGAGTATTTTATTATATTTTAGTTCCATGATTCATTAATAAAATCTTATTTTGAAGTTTCTTATTTATTATAAATGATTTGAAAAAGTACTCACATGTAATTATTTTTTTATTAAAAAACACATTCCAATAGGTTTTTTGGATTAATATTTCCATTTGTTGTTTATAGTTGTCACAATTATGTACTCGGTTTAGTGGTGACCTATGTTTGTTCATGAAAATTTTATATCAAATTAGATCGTTGTATTGTAACATTTGGGTATTTGGTAGGAATGATATAATTTTCTGAAGAATCTTGAGACAAATAATTAATATGTGCTTGATCAATACCATCCATTATGATGCATGATCTTCCAAGGTAATCCAAGATCTCACTTCTTTTTTAATGATCATGGTTCTTAATTGTTATGATTATGTTGGCTTTAAATTTTTGGATTTGGAAGTTGTAACAGAAATAGTGAGGGGCTATATGGAATATATTATCTATAAATGGTTTTGAAACCCACGTGATGAATGTGTGACATAATTAACATCTATTACGCCTTGTTTGATTAGTATAAACATTCCTTAACCAAGTGGTTAATCTGTACGGTGTGATGTGTTCACCTGATCATGAATTTTTCAGTCACTGGGGAATTTTAGTTGTATCATTTTTTATTATGATTTTCTTTTGATTAATTGTTGTTTATTATTATATTTTATGTAATTCTTACTTTACTGTAAAATGAAATTCAAATGTTATGTTCTTTATTTTTTTAAAAAGGTATAATTTTTTGTATAAATAAATTGGGAATACCTTTATATTATTTGTAAATGTATTGAAAATATTTCAGATCAATAATGAAATCTAGTTTTCAAAATCATTCAATAGTGTTTTGAATTGGAAATGATATATGGTTTTAAAATATTTTCTATGATGACCAAGATTGAAATATAGGTCATTTTGATAAATATTGTAAATTTGTTTTGAAAAATCGATTATGTTAATTATTTTTATGGTTTTCATGTAATGTTGTGATTGTTATATTAAAATATTAATGGTCAAGAATATTTATTGAAAATAAATTTCTTACCATTTAATGTAAAAATAGTATTAACAAAACATGATTTTTTTGAAAATTGTGTCCTATGACTAATGGTTATCATTTTGAAATGTCATTTATATAATATTTTTGGTAAAACATTTGATTTTAAGAATGGAATATCATTCTAAAATATAATTTAAAAAATAAATATTTTTGTTTTGTTTGTTTCAAATAACATTATGGTTGTATATGATATTAATGTAATTGGTTATTTTAGATATTTTATTTATTTTTAATTTCTCATGGGGTTTTATTTTAGTTTTTATCATAATTATACTTTGATTTATTATTTTTAAACTATTCCATCATTTTAATTATAATAGAGTCATTTGTCTATAATTTATTTATATAGAATGATTGATCTGTATGGTCTATTATTTGAGATTGGGTTTATCACTCACATTAACCCAGAATAGGATTTCTAGTGAGTGATCTAAAACATTAATACTTGCTAATTACATTAGCAACATGACTATCGTAAAGAAATGGTTTGGGTAATGTAGTATCAAATGATTTTTTCACATCATATATTCGGAAAAATAAAAAAGTTTATGTTGTTTGCATTAATGATATAAGGTTTTAGTTTTTTGTAGTTTAAGTCATCCAATAGAACTAATACCTATAGGGATCACTCTTCAGAATCATTCATTTTTTGGTGAATTCAACAGTTTATTTCCAATTTTTTTAATGTTCCAAATGATATGTATTTTTATGGCCTTGAGCATGGAGATAAAATTGCTCTAGTTTTAAATATTGTTTTTATAATTTTAGTTCTATATATACCTCATTTTGATTTGGATGATACATTATTGTCTGGTGTTTTGGGGACGTCCTTTGACCAGACCTATCACATGTTGTGTTTTCCCTTCTCTCAATCTCATATAAATGGGTGTTAATGATTGTAGTGATAGTTAAGAACACATATTTGGAGGACTAATGGTGTTGGATGTTTCTCATATTCATTAGTGTGGTCGAAGAAGATTATATAAGGTTAATACATGCATTCCATGTTAGACATTTTGGAAATCGATAAAAAAAGGCCATAAAGTTTTTTCAATACAATATTTTTTAATGAAAATTCTAGTAAGGTGACCTAGAACCACCCTCATATATATTCTTCTAAAATCAAATTCCATAAACACAATATATGATACAAAAATATAACATGTTTTCAATATTTTACAATATTACTATAGGAAAACCATTAGAAATAATAAAACATCAAATAATCCCATGAATATATAATATAGTTTCTTTTAGTATGATATATATAAGTTAATTATTAAATTACACAGGTGATATTTTATCCATATTATAACTATAATAGATATAATTCCATATATCATTGATTTTATAGTCATCTTTATAATTTAGGATAATGAAACATAGTAATAGGGTTATCTCTAAAACATAGTAATGGTTGACCAATAAATTTTTTATCATTGGTTAGATAATAATTCCATAAGAAAAATAAAGTACGTGATAGATGTTATAGTACATAAACATGGAATAATTAGTGCATTCCACATTTCATGAAAGGGGAACATGCAACGTGAAATGAACAAACATATAACATGATAAAAGAGTTATAAAAATTCAAAAAAATCATGAAAAGATAATTTTGAAATTAAATTTACCTAAATGTAGTTAAAATGATATAAATTATATAATAAAATTTATAATTTATATAAAATGAAAGATGGAAATATGATGAAAATCATAAATTATTGGAAATTAATGTTTGTAAACAATATGTTTTCACAATACTAGTTAAATTTAATATATTATTTTAATTTAGGTTATTATATATTCATATATATATTAATTTTTCATATGGGATCAATTTAATCAGTTAAAACCCAAATATAACACCCTGACCCTAGTTACCCAAATTCGAGGCAATATTACATAACATTATTCTGATCAAAAGGGATCAAATCCCAAAAGATCGATCAATCTAGTATCCTTGGAAGTACTAGATACATAAATATATTTTAAATGAAATTATGAATTATAAATCATATAAATTTTTTCTGCTTTGAACACATTCATATCTATTAGCTTATTCTGGTAGGTCAATAATAATATACCTGTTTTCATCCTGGGAAAAGCAAAACAATAAAAAGGTGTGAGCTCCTATGCTCAGTAAGCATAACATTATAGATGACGATTTCATAAATAAGCATAAACATGTAAGGAAATGTATAAGACTAAAAGAAAAGACTTTTAAACATAAACTTAATCATAATATGGAAAATATTAATCAAATAATTCATTTTACATTTTCACATGGATATTCTACTAGTTGATTAATCACATGTAATATCAATATCCAACTTCAAAATGATGGAATGCATAATGACGGACATCATAACCACATAGTCAAGGCCATGTTATAGAAATAAAAATAAATATTTTTTCAAGGCCTTGTGCCAAGTCACTAGTTTGTATCATGAGTCATACTGATTAATCGAGTAGCTATAACGGGCTTCACCCATCACTTACTAAGTCCAATTCATTCCTCACATAAAATCGTTGAAACAAAACATAAACATTAGTATTAAAACAAACATATGAGACTTTAATACATCAACCATAAAACATGAATGATATAAATATAACACATCCACATTAAAACATATAAAAAAACCTTAAATACAATATAGAATTTTGTATCATAATAAATCAACTTTAAAAAAGTGTAAAAATCATCAACGGATGTTGAAATAGATTAAATCAAAACTATTTGAGAGAAATATATCTTTCCAATTTGAAATAATTTAAAATTTACATAATTATTAAAGAAAACATTTATTTTAAAATTATTTCTACAAGCTCGTAAATGATTCATTGAATGTATTATAACATCGGAAAATAGACGCACCGGCCATATAAGTTAGATAAAACCTTCTTACCACAATTTGTAAAAATGGCCATCATGTACCCTATTTTGATCGCCAAAGAAAGATTCCATTCAAATTTTTTTATAAAAAAGTAAAAAAGGGTATAAATGATATTAACCCATTATCTAGAAAATGTTAAAAAAAAATTTGAAATACATTTTTAAGAACCATGGATGTGGATGAAAAAGAAGTCCCAGTAGATACGCGAAAACAACCTTTGATAAATAAAGTGATTGTCAAATTAACCCTTAACTTGTATTTTTTCATATTATAAAGTAAATTAACCTAATTTATAATAATAAAATCATTGTTATTATATTATACAAGAACCACATATATAAATATGATGTCATATATGATCTTCTAATATTTCTTTGTTAATAATATTTCAGTAGTATCATTGTTTCTGGTGTTAGCTGATTTGTTTTCCTTTATATGTTTTGGTACATTAAGTCATGTTTAATATGGATATGATGTATTTGATTCCTATCCTGAATGTTATTTAGTTTATAAAAATTATTTTAAATCATAAAATGAAAATTATTCTTGAATGGTTATGATGGGAATGAATCTCGTCTCTTTCGTGGAGACGGTAATCTGTACGTACGCATGAGTGACAATGTCATTATATTGATAGTAAAATTGTATGTAATTGGATGTTATATCAAATATAAATAATTATTAAATTTTTATATTTATTATTTACATAAATTATACTCTTTATTACACCCATATAAATAATTATGTTTTAAATAAGAAACTACACCAGGATGTGGAGACGGTAAGTCGTACGTACACACGTATGGTTAATTTTTTATTCATAGCATGGATAGAATAATGAATATGGTTTTACCATATTTATAAAAACATCATTGTATGTATAAGGTATTGGCATTATTTATTTTATATGGAAACAACAATGAAATAAGAAGTGGATGAAGAAAAGAACTTGGAAAGAGGTGACGAAATTATTACATCTTCTTCACACTCTTCCTTTTGATTTGATCAAAATGGCTCCTTAAATTTACTTTATGATATATAAAAGGCGTCTAGGTTGAATTGAGGGTATTTTAGAGGATAATTGAGCAAGGGATTTACAAGACAAAGGGCTTTGAAGGTGTGATTTTATGAGAAGTGTAACTACCATTTTATAAGAGAGATGAGCGTCACTTTTGGAAAATCTGTTAATATTAATTTATTAATCAATCATATTCAGTTAATAATGGATCTAAAAGTATTTAATTAGAGGATAAGGTGGTATTGGGTCACAAAAAGCCTTAACAAATTGGTTTTAGATAGGATTATGTCACCATGTTAACTATATCTTTTATATTTTACTTTTAGTTAAGTTGTTAAACATATACAATGTCTTCATGTATTTTTATATTACTTGGTTAATAAACTTACTAAAAAATTATATGAGAACCACACATGGGTAATTAATGGAATATATATCATCCTATATGTTCTCTGATTGATCCTTATATTTTTATGAATATTATATCAATTAATAGTATAATATTTTTTAAAAAACTCATTTACGTCAATTTTGAAAGTATTTAGTATTTTTTGTGGAAGTCAAAAAAACACGATTACTTCTAAAAAATAAATTGAGTCAATAATAACATGTCATATTAACTAATAAAATTATTGGATTTCATCAATAGTCACAATTTCCCATTACTTGGATATTTATAATATCAATTATTTTAACCTTTCATTAATAAGGTAATTACCACATCATCATTTTTTCATAAATAAATTTAATTAATTAATATATTAATATTATAAATAAAATACAATTATGTAGGAAATATTTTTATATTTATAATTTAATATTTATACTCGAATTTATCTTATGTATAACTCTATATTAAAAATTTTTTAGTTCTGAATATTTGAATTTAACACATTTAACTCTTCTTTAAATAAAATAATAATAAAAGTACAAATATAATCCTAGTGGATAAAAAGGATCATATTTTATTTCTATGTTTGATTATGGTCGAAATACAGTAAACCAATAGAATTAGGACATGTGTTAGGGTAATTTTAATAACATTTTTACCTTTAATTTCCTTATTTACTTTTAACCATGGTAAATATAATCCAAAAGTTACTGTTGACCAAAAATTATTTTCATCCGGTTCAAAAACATTTAAATTACTTATGTAAAATGTGTCTCTCAGATTTTTCAAATTAAATTCACAAAAGAAGTAAAATTATGTTTTATAAAAATTTACAAATGTTCCTTGGAGGTGGGTAAAAGATTTTAAATAGTTCAATAAAATTTTATGTATCTAATAGTATTATAAAATGAAACCAATGAATTTCATTAGAATAATATATGTATTACTTATCTATTTTTACTTCAAAATAAATTTAAATTTAAAAATAATTATTTAAATAAAATGTTATCTATAAAAAATAACGCAGTATTTTTTACTATTCAGAAAAATTGAATGTTTTCCGAAATATATCAAAAAATTTACCCTAAGATAATTTTTATATTATAGAATGAAAAAAATAATGTTTATTTTAAAATTTAAAAACATAGGAGTTTCATTAATTAATTTAAAATTAATTCCATTTGTCAAAACCAGAAAGCATGTTTTTGAGAAGTAAAAACTATCAAAAGATTTACTTGTGTTTATATCCAATTTAAATGTGAAATTATTTACAATGAACAACATTATATTAAATGAAAAACATATAATATAACTATACATTAAAAACACTCAAATTAATAATTTAACTCTATAAATTATTTTAATTAAAAAATTAGTTTCAATTAAAATTTAGTATTATCACTAATCATCAAAATATGAAAGTTATCATAAAAGTGCCAAAAAATTATCAAAACTAATCCTTTATGTCCTGATTCTAAAGAAGAATTAATTTTCATTATATTTAATATTTATAAGTGTCAAATATTGGTTTTAAAAAATGTTCTCTATTAAAATGAGGAAAAAATGTATTTAAAAAAATTACTTCTTTTACCCGAAAATTTGAATTGGTCCTTATAATATGTCTAAGAAACATTCGAGATGAATGTTAAAATTATATAGGATATATATAAAATTCAAAATGTGGTTAATACTATTCATAACTGCTATTTTAAATGTCTATTTTGATAGGTCGTGATGAGCGTGAATTTCATGTTACGTGTTGCACAAGCTATTGAATTACATTAAATAATGCATCGAATCTTCAAAATGTGGTTAATACTATTCATAACCGCTTTCTAAAAGGATAGTTTAATACTTCATTATGTGATTGAACTCTGTGTTGTGAGATATATAGGATATTTAATTACCTTAAAGAGATAATGTACTATAAAACTTTAGGGTGTTACACAAAATATAAAATATTTTTTGTGGTCGATATTGGGTCATATTTACTTGTCCAAAGCCAAAAATGTGATGATTTTTTGGGTAATGGATCCAGAAGTACATGTCTTCATTTTTAGAGATTGTATCAGAGTATGATTTATATTACATGATATTTGATAGTTTTTGTGCGAGTTTAACATTTTTATTAAATAATGAATCCCTACATTCTAAGAATATTTTTGATCATTTATATATGGTCTTATTAAAAAAATTTGATGTTTTTGTGGTGGTTGTATTACATGAATAAGATTGTTTTTAGAAAAAATGAAGATAATAGAACCGTTGGGTTAAGTTTAATTAAGTTATTTTCCTGACTAATTCATTAATATTATTTTGAAATAAGTAGATTTGTATTAGAAACCCTATGGGTTATGATGATCCTTGAGGATAAGGTATGGTTAATAATTATAAAATGGTTACAAAATGTTCATAATATATAGTTTACAACATTTATAACAATGATATTGAAAATAAATATTGTGACTATTTAATTATTTGTATTTTGAGATGTATAAAATTTTAGGGTAATTATAAGATTATGATTAGATATTTGCTGGATGAATAAATAATGAATTTTCTCTGGGAATTATATATGGGTTTATATTGGATTTGTGAGGATTCATGGAATTGTTTGATATGATTACCCTATTTTGAGGAATATATTATTAGAAAATATAAATTTTAGTTATATTATTTTGAAAATTACAATTTTTGAATATAAATAAATGTATTATTGTTCTCAGATGAATATTTGACAAAATCATATTGATTATTGGATTTAGAACATGTTCATTAATATTGTGATGAATATTAAGGTTATTTATTTATAGAATGATATATATATATATAATTTTTAGTGTTATTTATAGGCTATAGTGATTAATATGGTATTAATTCACATAACATTGTGTTGATTTCAGATATTATCATTCTTTGTGATTTACAATTGGTTATTTTTAATGTCAAAATAAATTATTAATATTTTCCAATCCATTCCTGAAATACTTTAATTTATTTGAAATATAATTTAGTGCATCATACATGAAAAAAATCATCTTAAATACTCAATTTTTGGAGTGAAAGATTTGATAACGGTGGAAACTAACTGAGTTATCCATCCAGAGCATCTGAATTTAAATTATAGACTGAAATAAATTCAAATATTTTTATTTAAAAATGTTCTTAGTATATATGGTAAATAATTTCATCAAATTAATGAAAATAATCTTGAAGAAATGATATGTTATTACCTACATATCTGATAAATTTGGGGTATGTTTCACATCTATTGGGTGTATGGTTTTGTAGTGATTATAGTTATCAGGACCATTCACTTTAATTTGATAAATGTAGACTGTTATACTCCATAATTATTTGTAATTTTAATTTTTTAAGCATGTCCATATTTTCAATTCCCGCTATTTTTAATCTACTTGGAAATCATTTTATAGGTTGTTCCATATGACCATGAAATTTCCACTTTCCCCCTTTATATGAAATATTTTTATTCTCCATTGTTATGATATGGGTTTTCTAAAAAAGAAATAAAAATTTTAGAACCATTTCATTTCGAGGGCATGCTCAAAATTTGATGATTAAATTTATTAATGTGTGGAGGTATAATGTAATATCAAAATATTTTTAAGGAACTCTATTTTTATTGCGTATATGACATGAAACCAGGAGATAAATAGAACCAAAAATAGATAATTTTTTTAAAATTATAACCTAGTTGTTTATTTGGATGTTATGAATTATTACATAAATTTTTTAAAATATATACAGACTTATATATTAATATAATTCGTAAAAAATAAAAATTTATTAATAAATTCAATGGAAATGTGAATTCAGTTTTTAGTAAAGAAACTATATTCTTTATATGAATGTTTTTTAAATTTTTTTTTTGAGTGAAATATATAATAATTTTTTTAATTATATAGAAATTTAATTTTATAAATAGGTAATTTTTATTGAATTCAACTTTTCAATATTAAATTATATTGAATTTTTTGATTATTTTGAAAAAAATTTTGGTCAGTGAAGTGATGAAATTATAGATTTTAAATTATTAATTTAATTTATTTAAATAATTTAATTTAGAAAAAACAATATATTTATAAATTTTAATCAAATTACGTCATGTACTATTTTTATAGATATAGTATAATTTTTTAAATTTTAATCATAATTACACTATATTTTTCTATTAAATCATTTTTTGATTAAAAATGTGTTGTTGAAAGTCATTATATCTACAGGGGGTGGACTGAGTAACCAATAAATAAATAAACAAATAAATAAATATATATATATTAATATTTAAATAAATTAAATAATGCACTTTGAAAAAAAATTGACCCATTATACCTAAATAGAACTTTGATATAAGTTTAAATATTTTAGAAGATTTTTCTAATAATTGATTACATCTTGGGTATAAAAATATTAAATTTTAGTCAATCATTTGAAATAAAATTACATAATCAAAATATAATATACATACTAAATAGAACAATATATCAATGTAGTGGTTTAGTTATAGTTTAAATTGAAATTCGTTTTGAAGAAAATAAATTAAAAACACACATAACAAAATTTGAATATAAGAGGTCTAGTCTCACAATGAGACTTAGTCCTCTCCACATATAAATCACCAATATCTAATAATTTTATATAAAAATAAATTTGTGATATAACAACTCAATTTGGTTCTATAGTAGTATACATACTGACTATGTCACGTAAGTCCTCTTCCATAGTTTTCATTAGTTAAAACAAGAAAAAAATAATGCCACAACAAAAAAAAGAACAAAACATGTATTAAACATGAGTAAAAAGTGTTGAGAATATATCTATGTGTATTATAGACTATAATAGGGTAAAATTTGTGTGAAATAAAGAAATAATATAAATTTCTCATAATGCGATGATGTATAAACAAATTGGGAAAATAAAATATGTAAAGGGATAATGTTTCTCATTATGATAATGACTACTGCTCGTGACTCCGGAATATGACTCAAATGATGATCGAATGAGGTTTCAAGAAAATATTATTTAGAATAAATTATTGTATACTATTTGTTCTTGATTGTATAATATAACTGGATGTAAGTTGTGATTCATCTTCCTCAGTTGAGTGTATGAAATATGTTGTATTTAATATCATTTGGATCACTCAATACTGAACATCTCGAGTTCACATGTAAAATAATATTTGTTTATATTCATGTTATACACATGAGGGAGTATTCATCCATTTTTATCAGCTAAAACAATAATAATAATCTTCTAGAACAATTATGTTACTTTTACTACATGTCATTCACATATTTTAATGGAATCTCTATAATAGTTAAAATCGATAAATTAAGCTTTTACATTTAATTAAATAAAATATATTTTATAAATATTTAATTCAAAATGATAAAAAAATATAACATAGGTATTGAGTATTTTTAATGATAATACAAGCGGAGACTACATATTTTAGTGAATTAGAGTCCGACCGTTGTACATCAGAACACTGTCTTGAAATTGCAGTGGGGTTGGGTCTAGTGGTGTCTCGGTCTCACAGTGTGCCATGTTGGCAGTGTGTGGGGCTGGTGGTGACTCATACTGACTATGAGTTATCCATGTACCCAGCCTATTTTATATCCCAGTGGTGAGTTTTTCTTGACTATGTCTCAATGTGATTGTGAGATTTTATTGGTGGTGAGACATGCTTCATAGTGAGACATTTCTATACATTGTCAGATATTCCTGTCAGCAATAACTCATATTATACGGTGACTCATCCATGGTGGTGAGTCTTCCATTGTGTTATGTATTTGTTCATTATGTCTCATACATTTTTTTTTCCAATCTATCACATAATATAAATTGTTAATTTAGGACACAAAACCCACTAAATATCATAATAATTATGATATTCTAATCCTGAAAATAAAGAAGTCAACAATCTCTCCATTTTTTTGAAATAAAATCATAGATTCATTAATCAATAATAGCAATGGTAAATCATAAAAATTTATACATATGATACTAATGATAAATAAAAGAACAATAAAGGATATTTGAGAACATATTTTCAAAATAAAAATGTTTACAAAAATGAGAAAGATATCTAAGAAAAATAAAGATATCACAGAGCACCAATGGAAGGAAGAGAAATATATGGATTAAATGAAAAAAAATTCTAATATCCTTAAATCTTATTGCATATGGGATTATAAAAAATAGCATAATAAATCTTGAAATTTAACAGAACATAAATAAAAGAAAAAAAGTAGTACCATTATAAAATTTTCATTTTTAGGTCCATTAAAAAAATTGAAGATCAGTGAAATGTTAAAACAAAAAAACATATAAAAAAACAAAATCCCCCCTAATGATAGAATTTATAATCAACACTTATTTTATGTATCTTTGGAAGGATCCAATAGTGCATTTACCATTCCCAATGTTGAGGTAGTGAAATTATCAGCAGGTCTTGAAGTAATTTTAAGAATGTTTTAGGGTACTAAATGGATATTTTATTGAACATAAGAAATATGCCAATGAGGTCAATGGTATTGAATGAGGATATTCTGAATATGTTCAACTACCTACAAGGGAGTTCGAAAAAACTAATGGAACTTAGTATGAAATGGTGAATAAGGATATCTTTTCACTCTAGGTCTGAAGTACTATGGGGTAGTAGTTGGAGGTGCATGGTGGGAAGTCACTGGAATTATGTCGTGAGCTACAACAAAATTTTGGTTCACGTGAATGAATGGTTTCATAAGGTTTATAAAATCCATTATGATTATCCCACACAAAACTATATCAATAAATATTTTTTCTTTTGTTGCATAAAATGTTGAGGCATCAGAGTTAGAACATTGAAATGGTTAACTTGTTCTTTAAAGGTTCAACTCACAAGAGGCATCCTCAAATTCACAACGAGAAAGATGAAATCGGAATCCATGGAAAGCATAATATATATCATTAATAAATTATTATTTATTTACTAGGTTATAGTATCTCAGTAAGACTTCATTTCCATAGTATATTAGGTAACCAACTTGAGAACATGATCATAGTTATAAGTTATTATTCTTTAGGATTCATGTGGCTGTGTATAGTAGTATCACTTAAAATACTAATTGAATCGTTTCTAAGATCTCATATGGCTATATATATGATAAAATAAAAATAAAATATATGTGGAGTATAAATAGATGAACTGGATG
The DNA here is from genome assembly GCA_963277665.1 of Viscum album. Classification (NCBI taxonomy): domain Eukaryota; kingdom Viridiplantae; phylum Streptophyta; class Magnoliopsida; order Santalales; family Viscaceae; genus Viscum; species Viscum album. The sequence goes on from OY728120.1 coordinate 812,507,589, forward strand.
CTAGTGATGTATGATTTTCCACTCTCTCTAATAAAGAATTCATTCTGAGAACAAATTGAGACTACATCCCATGCACTATAGATCACAAAGAGTCTTGGTGAAAATATATTATTTTATAATCAATTTCCACTTCCTAAATATGGTGAATCATATTTGGATGAATATGGTGAATGAAAATCTAAAATAGATATCTCAAATCCTTTTCACATAACATAGTTATATATAGTTCTTGAATTTTCAAAATCATTTCACAATTTGTAACTATATTAACTATGAACACATCCATGTATATCATGGTGACAATATCAACAAAAACTGTTGGATCATTATTAGTTGATTCTCTCAAATAATATAGTCTCATTATTTAATTAGATGCATCTATCAAATTATTTAATAATCCATTATGTTTCCTTTTACATTGAATGTAATTTCCACAAATCATTGGAGGATTCCCATGAAACAAATACCACTCTTCATTGGTGGGACCGATATAACTTTTTAAATCCTCAACCGGATGCTCAACCACATTAGGAATTTCAGATGTATACACAACCAAAATTAGAATAATAATAGGATATGTCTTAACATCATGGGTCTCAATATGTATTTTTGTCCAAAATATTCTATAAAATGTCAACATCTATCTGTTTAGGAACATTTAGATCAAAAGTATCAATAATTCTTATTTTCTTAACAAAAACATGACCTGGCATTGTCATATCATTAGCAACATACACATAGTTTCCATCAATAGAACAACCAACATCTAGAGGACTTCCCAAATATGAGGATTTATCCACCTCTATAATTTAATCTCTCTTTTGTCTTTCAGGTAAATATACTTTACCAAAAAAAAATAATATCTTATTCTCTATAAATAGAACCACTAGTAGAAGGATGTTGATATTCGGGAATTTGAACAACCACACATCTAATTTTTCCACTAGAATGATCTTGTTAGGATCTATCATCATCATCATCTTAATTAGAATTCTCATTTTCATCTCCCTACCTTTTTCAATTATCATCATTCTTATCTTTTTCATCATCACTATTTCAATTTTCCTCAGAACATTTAGAAATTATCTTGATATTATCATCAACATAAACATAGGTCTCATACTGAAAACTTTTTAATTATTTCTATCTTTTAGGGAGATTCCGAGGAAAATTAAGAGCTTCATATCAGATAGAAAGAGATCTAGGAGATAGATGAGGGTTATATCCCTCTTCAGTAGAGAATTATTTCTCCTATTATAATCTATATGCAAGAGAATTTTTATCCATACCACAATCACAATCATAGATTGTTTCTTCCGGCTCTACTCCTGGGTCAACCATATCTCTAGGTCTTGAAGGATGGTCAACATGGTTAAAATTAACATATATCATTTCATTATCATCTACCCGATTCTTCTTCCATGTGGTCTAACTGATTTTAATAATTATACAAAATTTTCTAGTAATAAAAAAGCCTCCATGGTCACCTATATGTTTGTAATATTTATTAACTAGACATTTAGAATTGTGCATCGTTAAAAAAAAATTTGGATAGATTAGATAATTTGATCTATAGGTCGATTTGATCATTTTCATTAAATGAATCCCATGATATTCGAGAATGATTATATTATGTCCTATTTTCATTAGAGATAAAAAATATACATATTGATACCTTATGGTATAAAAATCAACCTTACATGGGAAAGAATTATTTTCCATAAATTTAAATAGAAACATATATTCTAGATCAAAGTCTGAAGTAATATGCCTTCTAAATCCCTGGAACCTATAAACTCTATAATTTCTTCTGCATTAAAAAAACTATCAATAGATTTTGGAAGAGTTCCTTTATAATAATTTCCAAAAACATAATGTGTAACATTAAAACAACCACCATACAACTTCAATAAAATAGAAATTATTTGTTTATTTTTCATAGTTTTACCAAATATTCATATTTTTCTTCAAAAATGATGTATATAAAATGATAAAACTAATATAAAAACCAAGTATAAGACAATCTATAATTATAATAGAACTAATCCATCTATCATTGGTTATGTGTAGAAGTTAACTCTAAATACATAATGGATAACAAAAATATGGAATGGAAATCATTCTTTGGAGTGACTGTACACTTTCATAGCCTAAGATTCATTAGTACTTCATGTGAAGGATGATTCAGTTCCCATTCTTTTTATCTTTTTCGTGAAATGCAAATAGACTTGATAATACTCACAATGACTATTTATATTGTCCATTGAGGTGAACTTGTTTGGCTCGTTCGAAGGTGAAGGGAATGACAAATGTTTTGATAAAAGTATCACAATGGTCTCCAGATAAAATCTCATGAGTAAAGAGTTCACGTTGAAACTAATCAAAGATTAAAATTTGAAATTTAATATTTTAAGATAAAAATTTATAAAATTGAGTATCAGGAAACATTCAAAATCAAAATAAAATTTTAAACGAAAAATTAAAAATAAAAAAAATAAGTAATTTAAAAATTGATGGTTCAAACAATCAATTTAATTTTTTTTCAAAGGCATGAAGCATTCAAACTTTTAGAACAACGAATCATGATATGTTCAATAATGAGAAGATCAATGGTGAGAGGTATCAATAAAGATATGTTTTAACGGATAGAGATACCCAAAAAAGACACCTTAAAAAAATTTAGATATTCAAAACAGTGAGACATTCACAATGGTGATACATTCACAGTAGTGAGACATTCACCATAATGAGATATTCAGAATGGTGAGACATCAAGAAGGGTCACATATTCACCACATTGATTCCTATAAAACTAATCATTTACAAAACTAATCAAAGAAAATTCATGTTTCATCTTATTCATTCTCTTATAATTCAAATCATAGCGAATATATTAGTAAGATGATTTTCTATACACATGTATTCAATAGTTCTATAACTATTTTGGAAATTATTTTAGAGAAATTATGTATTACATTAATATGTTTTTTCTAGAATGTGATACATGATTCATGTAAATAATTTTAGCACATTTATTATCAATGTATATGTGGACATGTTAGAATTGATATATGTAGTCATGTAATATGTGATTCAACAACATAATTCGTGCACAGCTGCTACCAGCAGCTATCTTCTCAACTTTAGTAAAAGAAAATTGAACAGAATTTTGTTTTATACTACACCATGAAACCAGATACTTACCTTAAAAGTGAATTGAACGAAATTATAATTTTTCTATCTAACATACATCAAACTCTATTAGTATCCTTATAACTAACTGAGTTAAATGGTTGAACACTTAGAAAAAACACTCAAAAATGGTACTATATTTGAGGTACTTGAAAATTATTTTTACAAATAATGATGAAACTCACTTGGATTGGCATAAAAATGGGCAGACATACATACCATAATCATTATATCAAGGTTCATAGTATTAAGGCAGAGAATTGATCCCATCATAAAATTGTAACGGGTTGGATCCACTACTCTCCCATATTCATTTAGATCCAAATTTTATGTATTCCTCATAAGGGTATAACTACACTTAGTTTCATCCATGTAATAAAATTTTAATAGATCATATGTATAATTACATTTATATTAAATTATTTATTTTTTAAAAAAAAATCTAAAATCAAAGAATGAATTGGATTTGACCCAAAAAATTCATTTTTCATCATTTTTCAAAAATCAGTACATAATTAATTTTTGAGGATCCAAATATAATATCGTCTACATAATCTTGAGAAACTAAAACGCCTTTTAAAATTCATTTTATAAAATGTGAAGGATTATCTAAAACATTGGAAAAAAATTTAAATAAGAAAAGTTATGAGCCTCTCATTAGATGATCCTAGATCATGATTAAAACCATATTATGTAATAGTTTATTTTAAAAAATGATTATGAAAATAGTTATTTTTAAAATCAGGGGGGGAGTTCCAAAAAAATCACCAACTATATACCAATTAAAAAATAACTCACTAAATCCATTTTATAAAATTTTAAATATAGATATTCTTCATAATATGTGATTATTTCTAGGGATTAATTTCTGTCTACTGATAAAATGCTTTCTTCGTAGTCTATTCCTTATTATTCAATATAATATTATGAAACTAGTCTAGCCTTGTTTCTTTCTATAGTGACTACCTCATCTATATGTTTTATAAAATTCCATTAACTTCTTATAGTCATCAGGTTTATGGGACTATCAAAATTTTCCCAAACATTATTTATTTCAAACTAATTTATATTTTATTTTATATTACATAACTATAATTCTAAATTTATTGAATCATTGATTCTCTTTGGTTATACTGGACCCATGAATGACTGATGATCAATTTGATTTTGTAGAGGATCTCTTGTTTGTGATCCTCTATCTTGGTCATCGACTATATAAACTAAGGGATGAAACTTAGGGGTTCTAAAATCTATAGAAAAATTATGCCTTTATATGTTAGGTTTTACTATGGGCTCAGGGTTTGAGAGTTTCTGAAAAAATTCCTCATAACTAGATGAATTTTAAGACAATTTTTTTATAGGTTAGGTTGGCCATGAATTTTCATTCCAAGTGGTTAAATCAACCTTATGATTTTAAAACCAGGTCTTATTCCCCATGTGGATATGTCTCTTGAAAATTTATATAATCATATTATTCCACAATCATGGATTTATTGATTAAAACTCTATAGGTTTTATTGGAAGTTGACTAATAAAGAAAAATTACTAAATCACTCTAGGTGGAAGGTTTTTTCATGATTATCCTTGGTGTTAAGAGTAAATACATTCCAATTAAAATCTATAATATTATTATCCATAGGATTTTTATTATCCCAAATATCATAAGTTGTATTTTTCAAGAAAAGTATAATTATAACTTGATTTATTATGTAATAGGTTGTATTTAAGGATTCTCTCCAAAAGTGGATATGAAATATAGATTCATTTATCATGTTCTATGATATATCTTGAAATGTTCTATTCAACATTTCTATAACTCCATTTTGATGAGGGGTCCTATTACCAGATAAGCTATGAATATATGTATATTTTTAGAAAAACTATTCAATGTATTGATTTTCAATCTCATGACTATAGTAAATTCTTACGGTATAAACTCAATATCCACTTAATTTTTCTTTAGAAATAGCATACATGGTGATGTTAGAATAACATTTTCTTTTGTGATATAGAAAGAGAAACGAAGTATATCTAGAAAATTAATATACTAGTGAATAATAAAAGATATTCTAATGTGTACTATAAAATATTGATATTATAAATAACTCTATATGATCCAACTCAATAGGTTGAGTAGTTAAAAATTATTTATTTGACTTAAAATAAATCATTTGTGTTTTCCCTTTTTGATATGGGTTTCAGAATTTTTCATTTGAGAACACTAGTTTGGCTAAAACAATGAAACGAAAATTCCGTGTATGTTTACTAAGTGAGTGAATATTTAAGAGGCATAATATCCTATTCAACTTCAGTGATTTAATTTGAAAGTTACTCAAGTGGGATACATATTTATAAAATAAAATGTTATGATAAATAGCATAATCATTTACATTCCTTAGTATAGTAAACATTAAAACATTATTTAGAAATAAAAAAATTAAATGCATTATTATCAAATTTGAAATACAAACCATCATATCATATTTGTATTATTCTAATAGGGTTATACTTCAAACCATCAAAAAATATTACTTTGGAAATTGAAACATAATTACTGTTACCATTTTTGGAAAGCCCGATGATTTTCCCTTTATAAATTTCAAAAAAGATGTCAAGACCAACACTAACTATTACTAAGCTATGAAAACTATTATACTATACAACCATATTCCATTAAAATATGTATTCCATTTACCATTTAATTTTTCAAGAGTTCTTCAAGAAAACATCCTAAAAATCAATATTTATACAAGGAATGATTTTGGTACCCAAAATTGCTTAGTTCCATAATTTTTATTAATCATGGATTTAGAATCCCAAATTTATCCAAAAGGGCCCTAATATTTTTTTAATATTACTTATATATAATCATGTTTTGGTCCTTTAAAATAATAATTGGAAGTATAACATTCATATTTATGTACATTTTTAGTCTTAATTTTTCTTTGTTTTCATGTTTGGTATCCTAGATCTAAAATATATTTTGGATTAACTTGTTTTCCCATAATCTATGTAATTCTTTCTATAACATTGGTAAAAATTTATATTTCATTATTTATTTGTTCATTATAAATATTATATTCCGTATTCTCATTTAATATCCAAGAATTTTTATCTTTCCCAATAGATAAAAATATTTAAAATTGGCATATAAATCATGTTGCCTTTTTAGAACATTATATTTTTCCTTATGCTCATTAATTCAATACTATAGAATTATAAAATATTATATCATATATTATTGAGAAATTTCATAATAATTCTGTTCATTAAAAAATTTATTATTATTAAGAATGTATATTTTTTTGAAATATCATTTACCTGGAGAAAATTTTCATGTAACATATGTTGGGTTGATCTGACATTTTTTCAGAAGTACAGTCAAAATCACTAGAGCTATCATAAGAATAAATCCATATTCCTTTCATTGATTTCTATAAATTTTAATCCTTTTAATCAAATATAAAATTTTTATTTCATTTTTAGATAGCCTTCTATAAAATTTTCTTTTCTTTTTCCATCGTAGCATGTAATTTCATTTGTGCTTTAATCCCTTTAACAATATTTTTCTTTTCTCCTTTTGTGTCATACTTTCTTTTATAACTTGGATTTATATGAAACATATTCTTTCAGTAAAATTTGTTAAATATTATGGCCATATCTTCTATTTCATCATCATTATATGATGGTGAATAACTATCTGTTGAACATTCAATTTGGATATTTTCTTTTTTATTTTCTGGTTTTTTAGATGCAGTAGACTAGAAATCTAGTGATCTTATTTTTTTTATATTTTAATCTACTTAGTTTACATTATGATATTCTTCCTACATCATTTGTTTCCTAATTATGTCCTTTATGGGTAGATTTTAAGTGTCACAAAACACTATAAATGAAGAAATTATTCTTCTCCATTAGTTTGGAATACATCATAGCAATTTCATAATCTGATCATTGTGAGGTATTGAATTTCTAAGTGAGATCATGGTGTAAAGAATTTCATTAAACTTAATATACATATTAGATATTAATTAATCATGCATCATCTTAAGAGTATTATATTTAATAGTATATGTATTTAATCTCAACTTCTTAATATCAGTTATTCACTAATGTGAAACAGATAGTGTAACCCAAATATAAAAATCAATTTTACAAGAATAAATTAAATTGAACACATTTTTTCTAAATAGTTATAAAGGGTATTCAATGGTTCCCAAATATTATTAGATGTTGTTTTAGAACTCTTATAATAGGTAACTCTAGTATTTTGATGAATTTCATATTTACCATCTACATAATTAATGATTTCAAAAACTGTTGTGTCTATATGCATTTTCATTTTGATCATCCATAGAGAAAAAATATTACAAATTGAAAAAGTGAGTCCTACTTGTTGAAAAAAAATCATGTATATTTTCCAGTTCAAAAATAGAATTTATAACTACCATAAATTATATATCATTAAATAAAAACTTATATCACAATTTTAATGTATTAAAAAACATTGATACCAAATAATAGTCACTCAGATTGAAAATGAAGGTCGGACTGAGTATCTCAATAGGGTGATGAATTGAGTACCCAATAAAAGTTTCTATTAAAAATGATATAAATAAAATCCCCCAATTAAAATAAAAAACATCCCAGAATACCAAAATAGTATTTTAATATATGTTTTAATCTTTTCTAAGAATTATAAAATTATTGATATGGTCTTTAGTAAAATAATAAAAAATATTATTCTATCTATTGAAATCAATATACATAATCAAAACCATATATAAACAATAATTATGAAAAACTATTTAGATAGAAGTTTTTTATAACATTGAAACAAATTTAATTTTAGAGAAAACTGTTAAGGAAAACAAGAAGAACAAAAAGCAAGGAAGAATTTAAATACAAGAGTTTTAATATCAAGTAGATACATTCAACTCTCCACATATAAATCTCAAAATTTGAAGAATAGTATATCAAAAATATTATTCTGACCCACAAACAATATTAAGTGTCACTATTGTATTGAAACTATCTATACCACAAAACACCCCTTTTATATTCATGGGAGAATAAATAATCAATCTCGTCACTACCTGAAGACTACCACAACACATGGGAAATAAGAGTAAAATGTGTTGAGAATATATATTTGTATCTAATAGATTACGGTAGGATACAATGTGAGTTTAATAAATTCAGTAATATGCACTACTTTTATTCTTACTTTAATAAAATTAATTGAGAAAATAAAATATGTATGTATGAACCTGGTTCTTATTTTTGAGGTACAGGTTTATTCTTTTTTCTTTTCCTTAAGTTTTTTTGAAAAAATAAGGAAAATTGGGAAAAACCTAAATTTTGGGACTACATGCCGTGTACTATTCCACATGCAATGTACTGTGGTCGGGTGGGATGAGTAAACAGGGTGTGTAGACATGTCGGCGATGAAGGGTGTAAAAACCGACTACACACCATGTAGTGGGTAAGTATACTCTGTGCAGTCAGTCAGCAAGAAAATAGTAAGGTGGTGGAAGAAACCGCCAGTTGAGTGGCAGTACACACTGTGTACTCCTGTGTCACACTCCGTGTACTGATGTCGATAGATGAACAATGACACACTGTTGAGATACTTCCAATGGAACGGTTAAAAAAATGAAAAGTACACGATGTGTACTTGAGAAGTACCTGATGTGTAGTTTGTTTTTTTGCATAAAATGGGTAGAAGCCAACCTTATTCTCAGGATTGGATTAGAACCGAATGAAGGAGTCTGGAGAGGAGGCCAGACCTTTGAGGATCTCTAGACTGGGCATCGGGATTCAGTTTTTTCCTCTGACGATCTCGTTGGAACCGTACAGGTAAGCCATCAACTCTCCTTAAGTCGTTCATGCCAATTATTCTTCTAAGGGATGCCATTTAGGTTTGAAAGAGGTTTTCTTTCACCTTAGATCTATTTGGTTCTTGGACGATTCGAGGATCATCATTCGCATATACCATTCAATGGCATTTAAGGTAGGTGGATTGGTGTTTAATTTCCAATTATTGTGCATTGTGTGAATTGTTGAGCCACGAACCCATGTTGGTGTGTCGTGTGGCTGATGCCTTGGCTGTTTTAAATACCTATAATTGTATAAGTAATTAAATGTGATAGTTAACTACACTTTGGGATCGATTCTTGGATCCAGGATCACCCGAGGATGCATTCCTCTGTTTAGCCATTTGGCCAGGATACCCAAGGGTATGCCTTTATAATAATGATTATAGAATTTCCGTGAGAAGAATTTTATGTGTTTTTCTTGTTTACATGTTCGGCATGGCCCGATTAGTTGTTTAGCCTGAGGGTGTTGTTTTACGTAGCATGAGGGCAGTGCATCTTTTGGCCTGAGGGAAACTTCTTCCATGCCTGTGGGCAATAGACTATGTTCCCGAGGGAGACAGTTTGTACGCCAGAGGGAAATAACTGTTATTCCTTTGGGAAATTACCGGCGGGTTGCATTTCTTATTACCTGATGGTAAGGGTCTGCCTGTCTGATGACACTGACTGTTTACATAGAAATTCACTGTGGTGGTTTCCTTATAATGAATGATTAAGTGAATAATAAAATAGAAATATAACTGGTAAAGTTAGTTACTTTTGAGTACTTCTTTGTTTATTGCATTTTAATACTACACACTATTGTTTCATATTTTCACATAGTTGGTAATGGGCCTTTGGTGGGTGCGTACTCAGATTTATTTCTAACACCCTCTTTGGGTCATGTCTTTGGCCCAAACAGATTATATTTCTACAGGCGTGGATAAGGGAAACGGTCCTTTTATCAGTACTTGATTCTTGCTAAGGAGTAGGGGAGCATGGGACCGGGCTTAAGCTCGCGATGCTACCTGCTGTTTTTTTTTCTGTACTTTGTGTACTGTACTGTATTGTTATGTAATATGTTCTGGCAGTTTTCATAGAACTTGTGACATGTTCCATCATCATCTATATAAATATTGGTTATCTTTTACTATAGTTGTTTATTTTAAAAGTGTATTGTTTATTCCTTCCACGTTTATTGTATGTTATTTATTTTATTCCACTATGATACACTTTGACAAATGAGGGCATTGTTTCCCCACAATCAGACCCGGGCCCTCGCTGCTAGTTGGAAGGCTCTGGCATTTGGGGAAACGCGCTTGAGGTCAAGTGGAAAACCGGGTTCGGGGCACCCGTTGTGTGGCACCCAGAATCGGGACGTTACAAAGTGGTATCAAAGGAGTTCATTTCTTTAACATACTATTTGGAGCCATAGTCAAGGATAGGATGGATATGGTAGTTGGTAATAAGCTGTGCCTGGGAGTAGCTAACCTATGTACAGGGAAACACCAGTCTACCTCATATTATTGCAATTCATCAAATTTTGCATGTTTTCATGTTGATTTGATTTCACCGTTGTGTGACGCACTTGTGATTGTTCTATTTATATTTTTTCCATGGGTTCTATTTAGTTGAAACCCAATGATATGGGGGTATGCCATCTCATGCATCATTTAGTCACATGATAGAAATAACATGCCATGCAAAGTTTCCATGCCATGTAGGTGCATTAGAAATTACATTTTGTTGTGATAGTTGTTGTGCTAGAAATGCATGATGTTATGATAGCTACTTTGATAAATACTTGCTATGTGATAGGGTATTTGTGTGAGCCTATTGATAGAATGGATGCCAAAATTTGGTTTTTGGGGAGTATGGACCCTCATTGACAAGAATTTGTTGGATCATTGGCAGTTTACCATATTTATAACTCAGATAGGATGTCAAACTTTTATTCGCAGTGAGTATGGGCCCTCACAGGTCAGAATTTGGTACATAGGAGTTGTTTCAGTAGTTTTTTCTAGGTTCCGAAGTAGTATCAGAGGCTTAATGTCCGGAAAACCCTAGATACATGACATGTATTTACTTGGACACACAATGTGTGTTCTTCTATTTGGGGAGAAACGAAAACTTTTTAAGTACACATCGTGTACCCTAAGTACACGCCATCTAGTATCTTCTCGTGTCATAGACCATGTGGGTAGGGTCATGGGGAAGGGAAATTCATGGGGTGAACAAGCCGTGTACTAGATGTACACATCGTGTTGGGTTGACCCAGAGTCTTCCGTGTAACAAAAAACACGGATGGGGGAGATCTTAAGACAAACACGCCATGTCCACTATGGAACGCGCCGTGTAGTCTGGTCTGGGGACCCAGCCGTGTAACTAACAACTCGGTTCAGTGTAATCCTTTCATGTACACGCCGTGTAGTTTGAGCCGTGTATCCGTTCGTGTAACTAACAACATGAGTCGACGAAGCTCGTCTAGCACACGTCATGTACCTATGGGACACGCAGTGTAGTCTTGTCCGAGGATAGACCATGTGAACATAGCCGTGTGTCTGGAAAATGGGGTAGTGTACACACTGTGTGCGGGTGTAACATGTTGTGTAGTATCATTCTGAGTAGTCTGCCATGTCACAAAGACACAGGAAGTTGGAAAATTACACCATACACGCCGTGTAGATTATATACAAGCCGTGTAGTTTTGTTCAATAGGATCCGTGTGGATTGGATGTATAGAAGGACCCAGGAAGGGAAGAGAAGTCATGTACACGCTGTGTAGTCAGTATACACGCTGTGTTGTCTTGTTTAGATAATCTGGAATGCATTATTCATCCTATTCCCTTTTTGGCCCCTTCATTTTTAGTCTTGACAATATGGATCTAAGGCGTGTGTTTTACCTTGTAGAGTCATGCCGCCGAGACGACCACTCATTGTATGCCATGAGAGCAGCAACGATTTTACTCCAAAGATGGTGGGCCATGGGATACTAGTTGATCCTCTAGTAGAGCCAGATGTGGCACCATCCATTATACCGTACACTGACGTGGAGGCAATTTTCCGTGAAGGCTTTATGCGGTTCATGCAGACCTTTCAGGGACCATCACCGGATACCACATCTATTGCCGAACTAACTCGTATATTCCAGCAGTATCATTCGTCGACGTTCTCAAGGGATGGTGGACCACAGGCTGCAGAGTCTTGGCTGGGGTCTATGTAGACTATCTTTGAGAATCTTGAGACGCCTCCCGGGCATAGGGTCATGCTCGTTACTTATTTGCTGCGTGATTCCACCAAGAGGTGGTGGGATGTTACCACCCAATCAGAGAATCACAGAGACATGGCATAGGAATATTTTCAGGTAGCCTTATATGGCGTCTTCTTTCCAGAGAAGCTGAGGGATGATCGATCTTGAGAGGTCATGAAACTGCAGTAGGGCGCGATGTCAATGATGGATTATTCTGCCCGTTTCACAGAGCTTCAGCGTTTTTCACCCATTCTGGTGGGTGATGAGATGTTGAGAGCCAGACCCTTTGAGGATGGTTTTCTATATGACACCTAAGGACTGGTAAATATTTTCCAGTTCCCTTTAGTACATTCTATTGTATACCAGTTTCTGATTATAGAGAGGAACCTTCGGGAAGCCAGTGGTGTGGGCCAGGGTGCTTCAACTGTAGTTTTTGGTACTATTTCTTCTAGAATGAGGAAGAGACAGATGAACTTCTCTCAGGGTGGCAGTACCAGCCATAATAATGTTTTAGGTGTCCAGTTCATGTGGTACCAGTGTGGTAAGGAGGGTCATAAGAGACCTCAATGTCCATGAGACCCAGTGGAGTGTCGAGCTTGCAGCAAGATGGGTCATCTGCATCACTTTTTCACGGCATTTCAACCAGTGGATAGTGAGAGGGGTTTTATATATACTCTGCATACGGGAGTAGGACTAGCAGCTTCTTACTAGTTGGGAAACTGGAATATGTCAGGGCGTTCAGGTAGGAATGGTGGTGTGGCTCTTGTAGCCAGACACGAGGATCTCAGAGGCAATAGGGCAGGACAGCTCAGGGTAGCCAGGCTGTGTCATAGGGCTTCTACACTAAGCAGGCATGTGCAATACAACAGACCCTGTAGAAGTAGGATCCTGGACCTTCTACTATCATAGGTTTTATTCTAGTATCTTCTGTCTTATCTTAAGTACTTTTTGATATGGGTTCAACACATAGTTTCATATCTATTCCCATAGTGGAGAGCCTTGGGCTCTGTGATTCTTTTTCTTTTGCTGTTATGACTATAGACACTTCGTTGGTGATGAGAACATCATGTGTGGGCAAGTGCAAGGAGTTCCCCCTTGAGGATAGTGGGTGTCACATTCTTTTGGACTTATATGTCTTAGAGATAACGAGCTATGATGTCATTCTTAGGATGGACTGGTTGGTTCCCTTTCGAGCCTTTGTAGATTGCTATCATCACGGGGTGAGTTTCAATTCACTAGAGGGAAGAGAGTTTCTATACAAGGGTGAATGGGATGTTCAGGTGAGTCGAACTAGACTAGAGCATCATGGGCGAGGTGGAGTCACAACCCAGTTGTGAGTTTATATCTAGATGATCAGGGGACTTGTCAGCAGGATTTCCCTCCAGTGGTTGATCATTTCAGGGATGTATTCCCGGAAAACTTTTCAGGTCTACCTCCAGACCATGAGATGGATTTCTCTATTGAGCTATTTCCAGGAGCAGCGCCGGTGTCCATTCCACCTTATAGGATGGCCATGCCTAAGTTGTAGGAGGTCAAGAGGTAGTTAGAGGAGTTATAGTCAAAGAGTTTCATCTGACCCAGTACTTCTCCATGGGATTCTCTGGTACTTTTGTGAAGAAGGAAGACGATACCCTCAGACTCTGTGTGGATTATCATAAGTTTAACCAGTTGACGGTTAATAACCTATATCCCTTTCCAAGGATTGATGATCTTTTTGATCAACTTCGTGGAGCACGAGTGTTCCCGAGGAGTGAAATGATATCCAGATATCATCAGTTACACGTGAGACCATCAGATATACCACTTACAACTTTTTGAAGCAGATATGGTCCGTATGAGTACTTGGTTATGTCGTTCGGACTCACAAACGCACCAGCAGTTTTTATGGCTCTGGTGAATTGTTTGTTCCATCTTTATCTGGATTCTTTCATGGTAGTATTCGGGGATTATATCTTAGTGTACTCTCACACAATACATGACCATGGCACCCATCTTGAGATCATATTTAGTACACTAAGAGAGAATAATCTATATGCTAAGATCTCAAAGTTCCACTTTTGGATGGACCAGATTCACTTCTTGGGTCATATCATCTCAGAGGCAGGAGTTACAGTAGATCTGGAGAAGGTGAGAGAAGTAGTTTCTTGGGAACAACCTAAGAACGCAGTTGAGATATGGAGTTTCTTGGGGATGGCTGGTTACTAAAGATGGTTCATATATGACTTCCCCCACTTAGCAGTGCCGTTGATGGGTTTGACTAATAAGGTTGTAAAGTTTTTTTGGTCGGAAGCTTACCAGATAACCTTTCAGGACCTGAAAGGAAGGTTGACATCAGCACCAATCCTGATACTCCCAGATCAGGGGAAGAGCTATACAGTTTACTGTGAAGCATCAGGGATTGGGCTGGGAGCTGTGTTGATGCAGGGTAATCGAGTTGTTGTGTACGGGTCTCGGCAGTTGAGGCCATATGAGAATAATTACCCAACACATGTCCTCGAGTTGGCTGCAGTTGTTCATGCATTACGCTGTTGGAGACATTTTCTCTTGGGAGAGAATTTTGTGGTTTTCACCGACCACAAAAGTCGCATTTATATTTTTACTCAGCAAGACTTGAATCTAAGGCAGCAAAGGTGGGTCTAATACCTTCAGTCCTTTGAATTTGAGCTTGACTACACACTTGGTAAAGGGAATGTAGTAGCTGATTCACTGAGAAGGAAGACTCAGATACATGCAGTTCATGAGGCCAGTGGTGAATGGAAGATGATGGCTTTGTTCTTTGAGTTGCATTTGGTGGTCCACGACAGTCAGGGGTAGACCTATCTTTCATCTTTAGGTATGACCTCTACCCCCTGGATAGAGTGAGGATGAGATAGCTATCTATTTCAGAAGGCCTAGTCTTATGGGAGTCGGTGTTAAGTGAGGACCCTCCACCTAGGTGGAGGATAGGTGATTATGAGATACTGCGTTTCCATGGACGATTATGGGTTCCAGGGGATGTACGCAGGGAGATGATGTGAGAGTTTCATGCTTCAGCTTGTACAGTTCATCCCAGAGTTACCAAGATGTACCGTGACATGAGACGTTAGTACTAGTGGCCGAGTATGAAGAGAGAAGTACCTGGTTTTGTTAGGAGATGTTCCACTTATCAGCAGGAGAAGGAATGGCATTAGAGGTCAGCCAGACTGTTATAGTAGTTTCCCATCCCAGAGTGAAGATGGGATGATGTCACAATGGACTTTGTGACCGGGTTTCCGAGGTCACTTCGAGGTAATGATATCATGTGGGTTTTTGTTGACAGACTCACGAAGGTAGCTCACTTTTTTCCGATCAAGGAGACCTTTGGTGTTGAAGATCTCAGAATGTTGTATATCCGAGAGATCATACATCTTCATGGGGTCCCTCTTTCTATCATTTCAGATAGGGACTCCCATATTATGTCTCACTTTTATAGAGTTTTCAGAAGGCACTGGGTACACTGGTGCTTCTGAGCACAACTTACCACCCTCAGACTGAGGGAAAGTCAGAGCGTACGATACCGGTGCTAGAGGACATGCTGTGTGCATGCATCCTAGACTTTGGGCTCTCGTGGGAGAAGAATATACCATTATTCGAGTATGCCTATAATAATAGTTTTGAAACAAATATTGAGATAGAACAATTAGAGGCTTTATACGGTAAGCCATGTTGATCACATTTGTGATAGATAGAGGCAGGTGAAAATGCATTACTGGGACCACAACTCGTACAACAGACTTCTAGCAGGTCCAGTTGATTCAGAAGCGGATAGCTTCCACATAGTCTCATCAGAAATCATCTGCTGGTCACCGAGGATTACCGTTGGATTTCGTGGTCAGGGATCAGGTTTTCTTGCATGTTTCGCTGAGGCTGGGACACATGCAGATTAAGAGATAGGGTAAAATTTCACCGAGGTATGTGGGGCCATTTGAGATTCTGGAGAGAGTCAAACTGGTTGCCTATCGGTTACAGTTACCACAGAGGTACCGATCCATGCATGACATCTTCAATGTATCTCAGTTGCACGACTATCATTCAGAACAGTCTCACGTCTTTCAGCCCGAGGAGGTTGAGCTTGAGGAAGATGCATCCATTGAGGAGAATCTGATTCGTATTGTTGATAGGAGGACGAAGGTTCTCCAAGGCCGACCAGTTCCTCTCGTACGGGTGTTATGGAAGCAT
The DNA here is from genome assembly GCA_963277665.1 of Viscum album. Taxonomy (NCBI): domain Eukaryota; kingdom Viridiplantae; phylum Streptophyta; class Magnoliopsida; order Santalales; family Viscaceae; genus Viscum; species Viscum album. Next base: position 812,524,083 of record OY728120.1, read on the forward strand.
GACCGAGTGCAGGATGAAACCTAGGAGCGGGATACCAACGTACGTCCTCAGTGGAAATTTTTTTTCTCAGCTTTATCTTTTCCACCCTTGGAATGGTAATTCGGGGACGAATTTCTTTAAGGGGGGATGTTTTCAAGAACCCAGTTCATATTTTCGAGTTACGGGTTTCTTATTTTCTCTTTTCCTTAAATTATTTTGAGAAAATAAGGAAAATTAAAAAAAATCCTAAATTTTGGGACTACACACCATTTACTATTCCACATGATGTGTACTGTGGCCATGGGGGATGAGTACACAGGGAGTGTAGCCATGTCGGGGGACGAAGGGTGTAAAAACCAACTACACGATGTGTAGTGAGTATGTACACATCGTAGAGTCAGTCGGTATGAAAATAGTAAGGCAGTTGATGCAGCTGCCAGCTGAGCGGTAGTACACACAATGTACTTAGGAGTCACATGCCATGTACTCATGTCGACAGATGAACAGTGCCATGCTGGTGTGATGCCGCTGAGGGAATAATTAAAAAAATTAAAAGTATACGTCGTGTACTTGAGAAGTACACACCTTTTTGTTTGTTTTTTTCACATAAAATGGGATGTAGCCAACCCTGTTAATAGGATTGTATTAGAACCAGAGGAAGGAGTCAGGAGAGGAGGCCGGACCTTCGAGGATCTCCATATCGGGCATCGGGAATCCGTTTTCACCTATGACGATCTCATTGGAACCCCACAGGTAACCCCTCCACTCTCCTTAAGTTTTTCATTAAAATTTCTCCTCCAAGGGAAGTTATTTAGGTGGGAATTTGGGTTTCTATCACCTCATATCTACATTTTTCTTGGATGATTCGAGGATCATCATTCGCATATACCGTTTTGGAGCATTTAAGGTAGGTGGATGGTGTTTAATTTCCAACTGTAGTGCGTTATGTGAATTGTTGTGCCACAAACCCATGTTGGGGTGTCGTGTGGCTTATCCCATGGCTGTTTTAAATTCCTTGGATTGTATTGGAAATTAAATGTGATAATAAACTTATGTTTGGGATTGATGCTTGGATCCAGGACTACCAGGGTGTGCATTCCTCTGTTTAGCTGTTTGGCCTGGATACCCAAGGGTATACCTTTATAATAATGATTATATAATTTCAAATAGAGGAATTGTATATGTTTTTCTTGTTTACATGTGGGGCATGGCCTGATTACTTGTGTAGCCTGAGGGAGTTGTTTTACTTTGCCTGAGGGGAGTACATCTTTTAGCCTGAGGGAAACTTCTTCTGTGCCTACGGGCAAAAGTCTCTATGCCTGAGGGAAACACTTTGTAGTATTAAATGCTATATCTGTTATTCCTGTGGGAAATTACCTATGGGTTGCGTTTATGATTACCTGAGGGATAGGGTTTGCGTCTCTGAAGACACTGACTGTTTACATATAAATTCATTGTGGTCGTTTCCTTATAATGAATGATTAAATGAATAATAAAATGGAAATATAACTGGTAAAGTTTGTTACTTTGGAGTACTGATTAGTTTATTGCATTCTACTACTGCACACTATTATTGCATATTTTCACACAGTTGGGAACGAGACATAAGTGTGTGCTACTGGGATTTATTTCTCACATCCTATTTGGGTCATGTCTTTGGCACAAAATGATTACATTTCTGCAGGTGTGGATAAGGGAAAGGGTCCTTTTATAGGTAATTGATTGCTGTTGAGGAGTATGGGAGCATGGAACCGGGCTTAGGCTCGTGATGCTACCACCTATTTTGTGTTGGTTTTATTGTACTCTATGTTGTAATGTACTGTATTGTTGTGTAACATTTTCTGGATGTTTTCTTAGAATTTTTGACGTGTTGCATCATAATCTATATAACTATTGGTTATCATTTACTATAGTTGTTAATTTTAAATGTTTATGGTTTATTTCCTCTGTTGTTGTTGTATGTTATTTATTTTATTCTGCTGCGCTATACATTGAAAAATGGGGGCATAGTTTCCCCACTATCAGACCAGGGCCCTCACTACTAGTCGGCAACCTCTGGTGTTTGGGGAAATACACTTGTGGTCATGTGGAGAACCGAGTTCATGGAACCCGTTGAGTAGCATCTGAAACCTGGACGTTACAATGTAAATGGATAGTATTACAGTGTCTTTTTATCTCATTAGCTAATGACTATTCAATATAATTTTAACTGAGGATCAAGTCGGGTTACTAAAAAGTTTCTATAGAATAATGTATTTTAGAAAAATTGATCATGACTATAGGAAGGAACTTGATATTTTTTTTTCAACATCCACATTTTAGTGTAAGGGAGGTGTGACATTTAAGCTCTTCGGGATCTTGATAAATTTTCTAACTTGAGTTCTATTGTAAAACTCAATATGTGTGTGTCCATGTTATAGACACTAGGGAGTGTGTGTATTCATATATTAGGTGAAAAATGTTAAAATAATCATCCATATCAATTTTTTTCCTCACACTGCATGCATAAAATAAATTATAATGAATTTTTTGAAATATTTAATACCCATTCATTAACATCTGTTTCAACATTAAATTCGATAAACAAGAAAAGGTCAGTATTTTTAACATTTATATTAGCAGTGTCTAAATCTATAAGTTACTCAGATTTGGAGGTGATACATTGGAATTGTATCATGATCTATCATTGATTCAGGGTTAGGGGATTTTAGAGTCTTTCGGTGTGTGAGGCTTAGAGTGACTCGTGCTAACAGTGAGTCAACTCATTACTTTTACATTTTTAGATCCCATAACTAAGCCACTTATGATGGTTTCTCAGGGAAACATTGATACATATTTGATAATGAGACATTCTTGACTGTGATACTTTTCTCTATAATGTCAATTATCTATCTTATTAGTGACTCATTACTGACAGTGACTCATCCTTGGCGGTGAGTCTTCCTTGGCAGTGAGTATTCCATGGCAGTGAGTCTTTAGTTGGAGGTTTCTCATACTTAGGAAAATTAATCCAATATGACTTAGGATATAAATAACTAATTTAAATAATTAAACTCTTTAAATATCATAATAATTATTCCTTTATCATCATTCAAACAAGGAGGTCAAAAAAATGCATTTTTTGTAAAAAAAAATGTTTTCCGTTTTGTTTTAAATTTGTATCAATAATGTATTCATAACCCTTCGAAAAATTGAATCATGAAATGTGGATTCCATATTTGGAATCAGCAGGTAATAATTTCACAAAATTTAACCTATTATTTTTTTTGAAAAAATTGAATATTAACTGTTGTAATTTTTCCCTACCGAAGAAAAGTCTAAATTGGATAATTAGTGTCAATATTAATGTTATAAGTCATTAAATTCATAAAAAAACAATACCTAATTTTATTGAATATATTTATTTCAATCATAATCATCTAAAATTTAAAAATATGCCCTTTTCCATTTATATTTTATTTTAACACTTATAATGTATTGTGTAATGATAAAGTAAAAAATTCAGCTTTCATATGAATAATATTTATAAAATTTATTAAATTATGAAACAAATTATCGTCAACTATAAATGTAATTTTAATTATTTTTTAATTTTTATAATTTTATTTATTTTATAATTATTAGTGATTATATAATTCCTATAGCTTGTCTTGAAAAAATACATTGTTCATTTGAAGGTATTTAAAATATAATGATAATGTCATTAAAACCTCTAAACTAAAATTTAGTATTTTTTAATTTATTGATCTCCCTAAATATTATAGATTAAATTAATATATAAGGTATTTTTTATTGGTTTATATTTAAATTATTATAATATCACATAGTTTTTATTGTTAAATTAATTTATGCGTTCAAAAAATGACATTAATTATATATATAATTAAAAAATATTTTATAAAATGATTTAAAATTCCAAAAAAACAATCATCCGGGAAGTAAATGAAATATTATTAAAAAACATCAACCACGGTCCTTTTTTGGTAACTACTTTTATAGTCACATTCAATACCCTTAAATAATTAAAAACATTTATATCATGAAAATTTTCATAATGGTTAACGTAGCGATAGAACAGTGCGATAAGGATGAAAAAACAACAGAAATATTCCAAATTTTATTGGATATAGGTATTCAAATAAATCCTTATCCACTATTATAAATTGATCAATTTTTACACATTTTTTATTAAAAAATAATTTTTATATGATTTTAATACTTTATGAAATTCTATCAGTGCCCATCCATAACTTATAAAATAGAAACTCATATCTTCTCATCCTCACACATTTTGAGAAATACATCGTAGAAATTAAATACCAAAATACCTTCATATAAACCCCCCAACACGTAGATATCCTTCTATTTATCATAGAACCCTAGAAAAGATTTAAGTATAATCAAAATGTACTATATAAAGAAGTTGTATATTTATTAACTGAGTGAATTCAAAATTTTCATCTCTTGCCTCCATAAAATATTGTTCAACAACTTTAAAATAGTAATATTAATATTTTACACATATTTAGTTTTTATTAAATTAATTTAAGAACTTATATAAATTATCATTCATATCAAATGGGAAATAAAAATACAGTTTGTGTTTATTTTAGATTATCAACTCATGAAATGATGTAGTACATATTCCATAAAAACTGTCATGAAAATATATAATGATTTATTAAATTTTCAAATTATATAAATTACATATTTATAATTATATAATGATAAAAATAATTTAATTTATTACCATTCAATCATTTTAAAAATTATAACGATGATCATGCGTACAGGTGGATTACCACCTCCCTAAAGCAATGTGATTTTTTTCGTGACCACATCAAATGGTTTATATATATATATAAGATAATTTAAATAAATAATATGATAATTTTTATATAATAATAATCCAGAAAATATTTAATTAAATTTACCTTCTTTCAATCAGGAAAATTTTACTCATTAAACATACGGGAGTTCATCTCAATGAATTTAACAAGGTTATTTTTTTTCATAACATTATTACATGGTTATTATTAAAAGTATAACAGATGTGTGAAAATGGTAATTTTTTTTTATTTTTTGAATTATATAATAATGATCACTTTATCCATGGTCAAAATAACAATTTTATTATGAAAATATATGTCAAATGTCATCAAATCATTTGATGTGAAATTAAATTATTATGTAATTTTACTAAATATGTGGAAATAAATAAAAAAATATATAATAAACCTGAATATTTTTATTAGAAATTTTAATAATTAACATATTTTTAAAATTATATATGATAGAGAATTTACCTGATAATTCTGTCAAGAGTTAAGGGACACTTTAAATTTAAAATGTTTTATCTATTTTGTCTCACAGTACACGAGTTATATATTTGTGGTAATAAAATTATTTTATAGATGTATCTATATAGATTTTAATGAATTAAAAATTAATTTTTATGTCACATATGACTCAATTTAAATGGTTTCAAAGATTAATATTTTCAAATATTTTATATTGCATTTTTTTACCAAATAGGAGAAGAAATGTTCAATTGAAATATATATGAAATCAATGGGTTTTAAAACGAACATTACAGTTATTTGAGGCATGAAATTATTTATATAAATGCATTTCTTATTCAATTAAAATCACAAAATTTTTCCTTTGAATCATAAAATGTGTAATTAAAAAAGAAATTTAAATGAATATAAACATATGTTTTATTATTGGTGAAAAAATAAGGTTTTATATGAAAATTGATGACAAGAAAAGATTTAATCTGTTATTATTATATAATTATCCTTAGTGATTGTTTATTATGTTGGATGGAATCATTATAAAAAATGGATATATATTTTTCCATTAAAATTCAAGGATGGGTGAGACTATTATATCTCTCTCATACATTTTGAAAAGGCTTGGAGTTAACCAGTTAGGTTCCTCCTAAGAGGTTATTTAAATTTACACGGTCTATGATTCAAATTTTAGAGTGATATATAAAATATGTGAAAAGATACATATATTAATTTACATTCCATAATACTTTTTTGTTATAATTAATTTTATTTAGAAAATTTATCCTAATAATGTTTTTTTAAATTAATGATTCTTCCCGTTTTGATAAAATGTTTCGTTTTGATGATTTGTTTTTCATTGGTTCTCATGAGGACTTTGAAAATATTATTTTTATTTTTTTTTTCTATTTGTGATTTCATAAAGTGTTTTTTAAAAACCCATTGTCTAATAAATTAGATTTCATGTGTATGTAAGTGATTTTATGAGTTCAAATACTATTCTATAAATGGAGAATACTTTATGATTTCATGGTTTTGAAAATTGACAGTAGTGTTGTTTCTCTGACATTTCTCAATTGATGATAAGTTGTTTCTATAAAATTTTATAATATATTTTCTATATGGAATAATGATGAGTGGGAACATTTAATAAGATTTAATATTGAAAAATAAATTTCCAGAATAGTGGGAATAAAAGTTAATAACAGAAAAGTGTATTTTTAGGTTTTATGGTAATACTATAAAAATATTAGACAAAAATGATCAGGGGTATATACGCGATACCATTTTTCATTTTTATGTTGATTCATTTGTATGATTGAAATCAAGTAACATTTATTGGAATAACATCAAAAATGTAATGATGATATTCTATAATTTGTTATGGGTGTGAGAATATGGGGTTGTTAGATGGATATTGTCTCATGAACGATTCGATATAATGTTTATCTACCCTAGGTTATTTTAGATATCATAGTTCTTTATTTCATTTCCCATAGAAAATTATTGAATTTCATGATGTGTTTTTACAACATTTTACATTAATGTTTTTTCGTCATTAGGAAAATAATTATACTACCATAAGATCCATTGTGAATTTTTTTCCCTTAAATCATTGACTTTTATAACCAAACTATCTAATCCATTGTTATCAATATTTATGTTATAAGTTAATTATTAATATCTCATCCATGATACATGTTTGTCTTGAAATTATCGACATTATCATTTAGTTCAATATGGATCATTCATCATTAAATATATCAATCTTTACATTAGTATATCTCATATTCCATAACCTAATTCTTTAATATAATTAATATTTCCAAAAGTATTTAAAATAGTATAACATTATCAAAATAATATCCCCTTTGTTTTTTAAACCATATGCGAAGTATGACATACTTTTTTTCTCTAGGTGACGATTGAGATAATAAAAATGAAAAAAAATCATTGTAATTACCCCTATTTATATCTCTATCAGTTGTTGTAACCACATATATTATCAAAAAGTGGTTTTTATTCCTATAAAAGTCATAGATTATGTCCACTACCCAAATATATAGATATTATCCAATATATTGAAATATAAATTAGAAACACAACTATGGTTTTCACTAATTTAATCTTATCCAAATACCTGTAAATAACATATCTAATAATCATAAATGAATAAAAAATAATTCAAAACCAAGTGAGGCATCACATACGCTAAATATGACATATTTCTCTCAAAAAATTCAATAAAATCTATAATTTATACAAAGTTAGTTTCACACATCTCTATGTTATATCATTAACATAATATAAAAATAAAAATGCACAATAATATAAAAATTAAACTAATGGAAGGATTAGTGAAATTGTAAAATAGCGTTATAAGAACCATATTTTTCGATACTTCTGAAAACATCAAGATTTTCATTCTACACATAATACATTAATATACATCAATATTATACATATATTTTAAACCTATGATAAAATAAATTAGAAGAGGTATTATTTAATTCTAAGTATGGGTAGAATTATAAACATGTTATTAAGAGTTATATCATAAGAGTGTTAGAATTATTTTCCAGGGAGGAATATCTTATTAAAATAGATAAAAAATAACTATATTCTACATGTCATAATATATATTCAGGAAATATCAAATTAATAATCCCATAATATCGAATAAGTGTGATAAATAAAGATATAAAACAATATCTATAGATAATAGTCATGTAAATACAAAATGACTATCAAATTCTTCATAAGAAATTGTCTTGGAACAGAAAAATAGTAGGGATATTCAAAAAATGTAAAAAAATTACATGCTTCATGTTATTTTTTTCCCAAATGTAATATTTAATAACAAATAAAATTCACATTATTCATGTTGAAATTAAATGAAATTCCAAAGAAACGTATTGTGAATAAAAAATTTCACATTGTTTTGGTAGTGAAAAAATGTACATGCCCTCTATTATGATAAAATAATATTACCACGCTTATTATCCTTATGTCATGATACAAAAAAACCATTACAAAAGACACCACCAAACATAATATAAAAATTTGAGTTTTGTTTATAATAAAATAATTATTTTTATCATAAATAACCCATGAGAATAAAATGTGTATAATAATTATTCCTAATAATATCAAAATAAAAAAATGATTATTTTATACCAAAGATTATTATTCAAAAATGATTATTTAAGAAGATAATATTTTGGGTGTATTTTTATCCATTGCTACATTATAGTAGATACCATTGAAAATGGAATTAAAATTATTCAATGTGTTTGTCTTAAAAAAATTTCATAATATATTCATAGAAAGATTTTATTATCACTTTAGTTTCCAAATAAAAGTCATTGAAGAATATAAATCAACTAAATAAATTATTTCAAAAAAATAAAATAATTATTACATGATAATAAATAGAATTTTTTTAAAAGTTATATATATTTGATCAATATAATATATTAGTAATGAAATCCAATATTTTTTCAAAGACTATTATTAAAACCTCGTGACAATAAATTTTTTAAAAAAATTATTTAAAAAGAAATATTTTTTAATATGTGGTTCATTGAAGGTAAAAATAATATTTGTTTCCTAATTTGAACAGTGAATAAAAGTAAGAATTAAAAAACTAAATTCTTAAGGAAAAATCTATTAAAATTGATTTGAATTATTCTTAACAAAATTGCATTATTTTTTAAATAATATATTCACAAATATGGGAAAAAAATTTATGGAAAGTTATTCCCTAGTATAATATGCTTTCAATACAATAAAACATAATTATATAGTTGTAGAATATAGTAATGTAACAATATAATTGATGTGGAGTGATTATAATAGAATACAACTATTTTAGTCATGAAAACCCTATATTGTAATTCTTTAATTCCATTAAAGCTCTTGAATCTATGAAATTTATGTACATATCACAAATTTGATAACAATTTTTTATATATAAAGTTTATAAACATTATTTGGGTAAAAAACATGGTTGATATTATATTTGGTTATTCACAACATGATGATGGAAAATCAATTAATGATTTTTTTTATCATGATGGTTATAAAAATGGATTACGGAATCTGATTATTGAGAGAAGAATATAGTATATCATTATATACAAAAAATTTAGTTTTTAAGGATGTATTATTATCAAAAGGATGAAATATCTCATGGTAGTAAATATAATTATAAATGTGGAATTTATGAAATAGATATTAGAGGGAGAGAATCATTGTGTGGTTTCTGTAGCAATAAATCTATAAAATCATATTATAAAAAGGGATTAATTAGAGAGGAGCCAAATATATCACCATTATGGAACAATTTTCGCATTAAAAAAGTTATTATGAATATATAGTAGATGAAAAAAGTTGAAATCAAACATACATATTTAAAAATAAGTAATCTATTCAGAATGAGGTGGTGGACAACCCATACCTTCCCCTGTACCTTTGTAACAATTTAATGGACCCCTTAAACCATTGTGAACACCATAAGAGTGATAAATTTATATATATGGAAGTTTAATCCATGATAAATAATTTTTATTGTAGTGGTATGTTGTAATTATTGGGGTCGAGGTTGTTTTTTATGTGAAAAATGAATTTTTTCCTAGAAATCAATTTAGGAAAGGGATACACTTACTATAACAAGGGAATTTGATTGATGGGAGATTTCATGTGATTTAGGTGAAGAGTTAGTATATGAGGAATATTAGAATGATATTAATACATAATATTTTTTTGTATAATTTTCACGTAATCATTTTTATTTTTAATAATAACATATACATTACTTAACCATTTTTACAGTTATAATATTGATTAAAAACTAAACATGGTAACTATTTTACCACTAGGTATATAATAAGACCATTCATGAAAAATATCAAACTAATGATTCTGAATATTGTCTAAATTTAAGTTAATAAAATTTCTAATTTTGTGATAAATATCATTTAAATAAAAATATTTAATATTTGGTTTTCTTTTTGAAAAAGGTCATTTAAATCATTAAGTTCTATTTATCTTATTTAAAATTTATTACCAACTATATGACTATTAATTGGATAATATATAATACTAAAAATCATATTATATTATCAATTTATAATATATCCATCAATTTTAATAACGATACTACATAAATTGGAAAACAACAATATTTGAAAAAAAATATCCTTACTAATAACCTAATTTTTAACTAATGCACTGTTATCATTATGGATAAAACTATATTGGGAAATATAAAATTACTTGGAATAAAATATTCTAAATTTGAAAAATATTTCTCCAGATTCAATTTTTAAAAGTGATACAAATTAATTTTAATAATATAAATGTAAAATAAATTAATAATATTTTTGAGAATAATTTTACTTGTGTTTAAAAATACCCAATATAACTATATAAACTATATTAAAAATAATTATGATAAAAAAATTATTGTTTTTCAATATAATGGTTTCGTAAATTTAAACATTCTACATATATGTTGATGATGTAATAAAAGTCACATTACCTTTATTTTTTTATTTACATAATAATAATGTCTTTTAAAAATATATATAAAAATCATGCAAAGATATTTTTTACAATATAAATCCAAAAATGATGACAGTTTTATTAAAATCACCTTATAATATTTAATTTTTTATTATTATGGAAAATTCATAATATAAAATATAAACCGATTTATGTTAATGTGATGTTTTAAATCATTAGGTTTTCTTAATATTATTTTATAATATGTTTAAATTTAAAAATATGATAATATATAAATTCATATATAATTATAGATTAAAAGTTATATATTTAATATATTAGTTTCATATCCAAAAAATTGTAAAAGTTGAATATTTTATTTGATAGAATACGTGACATGAAACATCTACCATAAAAAAACCAATAAAATATATTTTGTTAAATTCAATCTCTTTGATAGCTCATGAAACCCCCAACACCAAATAAAAATGAACAATAATATAATAAAACATTATAACCATGCAATTAGTTTTTTCCGAAATGAATATTAATAATTAAATTATTACAATAATTCCTATATCCTAATTATAAATAAAATTATAGTCATTTAAAAAAAAAATATTTTTTTTAGAAAAATTTATTTTTTCATAAAGATGGGTTACTCATGAACTTCACACATGATAAAAATTATTTTTTTATAAAATTTCAACATTATATATGAAATTTTTTTATTATATAAATAACCACATAAAAATTATCTAATTATTAATTTAGGATATTTTTCAGAAGTGTTTCATTTTTTGATGAATATTAAAAAATAAATAGTGTTATTAGAATAGTCCATTTATAATAAATAATTCACAAGGTAGAATTAAATTTTAAATTTCATTTAATGTAAAATTATTTAAAGTTCATTAACATTCTACTATTTTATGTAATTTAAATCTAATATTGAATTTTGATATTATAACTATAAAACATATGATAATTTTCTCATTGAAAATCATCTTTTCCTACATCTAGATTGTATAGACCGAATGTTTTCATTGTAATTTTTCTTATTATAATTATTCCATATGAAAACAAAACATATTGAACTACTAAGTGCTTTGTTACCCTTAAACATATTGTGTGAATTTTGTTTTTGGACTTTAAAAAATTTGACAAGAACAGTTGTGACCAATAAATTATTTAGAGTCCGATAAGAAAATAATATTTTATAGTGAATAGTAACCTAACCATATGAATAGTCACAAACCCATATTATTATTGATATAAACTAATGAATATTAACCTTACCTATGATAATTTATAAATAATATTCATGTTGAATGTACGATATACATATATTTTAAAATAAGTAAATGATTTTTAAAACTAGTTTTTAATAATAACATATTTTTTTAATTAAAAATTAAATTAATAATATTTAGAAATTTATTTAAAAAAATTTAATTTCATTTTTTTATTTTACACGTCAAAAAATTGTTTTGGGGAATTTTTGGAATTTTTCTGAAATACATGAGTTTTTAGTGAATAGTAAAATACATTTATTTACCGTATAAATACAATATAACTCAAATCCACTATTGTTGACATCACAAGAGATATAAGAACCCAAATATCTATGTTACATGAATTTATTACTGTTCTTATTCATGTAATCATCACTATTTATTTTCTAGAGGGAAATTAAAAAAATAATGATTATAAAATTATGAAAAGCCTCACTCCTCCACTATGAAAAACCCCACTTACTCCCTCTTATCTTCATTCCTCTCAACCCTTTTCAATTACCAATATTCTACCCAAATCCCTTTTAAAACTTCTCCCCCACATCCATAGGGCCCATCTCCCTCCAAAACACCAAAACATCTCCCCATAAGTGTTTCTTAAAGGATGTAGACTTAATAGGTAATTTCCTCTTCCCAACTCATTCATTTCTTTCACGTTATTTTGTTTTCGTTATTATTTCCTCATGTCCCTTCCACAAAATGGTATGATAACTATAGTAACATACATTTACTGGGATTATATTATGCTAAAGGTATAATTCTTTACCTTCTCTCCTTTCCCCACCTTTTATTTCAAATAAATGAAAGCACCGTTTGAGATGTGCTAATTTGGCACATTCAAGGACAACAATTTATCAATTTCAATTATCATATTTAATCATTGTAATGAAACCATTTGGGCTATAGTTTAACCAGATTATTATATATTTAATATATCTATGTCATGGTTCTATAAACTTTTGTACTAATGGTATTATATTATAAAGAAAAACATGTTCATTGTAATCAAACCCAATGTTTAACAAAAATGATTCTCACTAAGGTTTTATATATTAATTAGACTTCACTATAAGTAACCAAAATAAATTTGAAACAATTTAATATACTAGATGCTCACTTCAAAACCCCTTTTATCTTTTTGGTGTATCCAAACATGAATATAACAGAACCGGTAATTAAAACCCAAGTAAGAAAAAGAGCTTGAAGAATGAAATTGAAATTCATAAACAATAAAAATGGTCATGAATGAACCAAATAGGGTTACAATAAATCAATTACATATATAATATGTTGTTTAATTATTAAATAATAACCCTAATTTTTTTATTCAGTTCATTAATAACACGTGGTGAAAACCGCTAGATTTAAGGTAAGGTATTCTATCTATTTCACTCTTAAAAAAATTGTTCTCTATTCTATGCCTCTTTATGTGTAATACAAAATGATGGGGTATGTTTTATATCCTCCAACATGCTTCCTTTAAAATTTATATGTGATTATAAAATCTTATTCCCTCTCATCAAGCCCTTTTAGGTACACCTGACACCATGCCGATAAACCGTAACGAATTCTACTCGTACCGTATTTGTTCTTACAGTTTTCTTTGTCATTGTTTATATCAAAATTGATTTATATTATATGTTTATGAACCTAATGTAAATGATGATTATTTTTTCAAAATTCATTTATGAATACAATTTTATCACTATATTTTGGTGATATACATTTTTTTAAAAGATTCCCTCCTTCAATCTTTATGATAGGAAAACATGTTTTCAAGGGAACTTTGAAACATTTTAAACAATTTCAAGTGCAGTCAATCCCTTATTTTAAGCTGAAATTGTATTAATAAAATCGGTCATTTTATTATGAAATACTTCTTGGATCAATTATTGTATTATATAAAATATTATCATCAATTCTATTTTAAAATCTATATAGTAATTTCCTTAAAACCGCACAATTTTTTTAATGCTAATGTTTCTCAAATAATTTTCATTTATGTTGTCACTTCAGTTTGACACCATTTACCATGTTATATGCTTATTTTACCTTATTAACTTCCATTTTTGTTTTATTTGCATTATTTCATTGAAACATTGATGATACACTCATTGTTTATGCTTTATGTTAGGATTTTTGTATGCAATTCTTCCACGTGCACCCTTATGTGTATGTATGGTTGATTATATAAGATTATTTATGCGGAAAAAATATTATTGAAAATATTGATTTGGGTGCACCTAGATATCAATCCAATACATTATGTAAAGTTATGTCTCATGATATTTGATGTGAAATGGGATTGGCTATTATCATAGACCCATACTAAAATGGGAATCAGGATTGGCAGTTAGCCTTGACCCATACTAAAATGGGAATCAGGATTGGCGGTTAGCCTTGACCCTTAATAAAATGGGAATTAATATTTATGGTTGTCCATGAACCTTAATAAAGACATGTTTTATGATTCTTCCATATTTATATGATTCCATGTTTATATGATACCATGCTTATATGATATGATTTCCTATGTTCCATGCTTTGGATATCATTATGTCATGCCTCCTAAGTCATGTTCTTAAGCTATATCCTTATGTTATTTCCCTTACAAGGATTTTTAGCTCATCACATTGTTCATGTGTTCCCCAGGGTACCCTATATAGATGTAAGGGATCAAAGGTAGTTAGGGTATTTTTTATGGAGATTAAATAAAGTTATTTTTTAGCCCCATGTTTTATGTTTTATGTACCTAGTCTTCCAAGACATTAGACATCATGATCCATGGCTTGTACTCTGATGTATAATTATATTCAATATCATGTAATGTAATGTGAAAAGGGATAGGTTCACAATTTTTAATATCAGAGGATGGTCTAGTTATATTTAGAGATTAAGAATAGAGAACTTTAGTGAGGACATTAACGATGAGACAATGTATTGAAAAACATCCCTAAATTTTGGTATGTATAGAGTAATTTGTTTATCTATAAAATACATCTATTTTTAGTACAAACATTTAGAGGTGCCTCTAGCCCAGATGTACCATGGAGTGAAAACTCCGAAAAGGAGTTTCGGGCTTGGCACGAGTAATCTTAATTCATGACAACAGGCCTTGATGCACTCATGGTTTGACCCTCTCGAGGGATATGCTTTGGTAAAATCATAATATTAGTATGAACCAAAATTAAGGGGAAAAAAGGATCCCATAATAATATACATTAGTAGATAGATCATGAATAACATATACTGAGGGTTATAAACACATAAGTTAAGGAGATAAGTGTAATTTCAACGTTATCCCTTTAATGTCAATGGTTTCCCCCTTATGTCATACTCATCCCCATATTTTCTTTTCTTATTATAGCTAATGGATAGTAATATGATGAATCAAGTTTTCACCTGATGTGAAGGACAATATGATGAATACCAAAATGAGTTCCCTAATCAGACATGAACCCAAGAAGGCCATATCATTATCATGCCAAAACAACTATCAAAAACCACAATTAACAAATGGTACATGGTTCCATGCAGAATTGAGTAAATAAAGATGAATATGAAAAATAATTTAGGTTCATCATATAATGGTTATATGGGAAAGCGGACCCAATATCCATTGTGTAACAAATGTTGAAAGAGGCATCATGGGTAATGTAACAAAGGGACTCAGAGATGTTTTAACTACGTAATGATTTGGCAAAAAGTATCCAATTGTTGTGAAAAAATGAATAATGTGATAAATGGAAACAATGTTCTATCTAATGAAACAAACAAAGTTATATGTCATAAATTTGAATAAGTTGGATATTATCCAACACAATGATCTATTGCAAGGGCTGAGAAGCATGATGAGCATTAACAATCTCTATGCTCAACTGTGCAATGAAGGTCCTATGCTATGGTGGATAATGCTGAATATATTACATGTAACCAATAATTAAATGTATTGTATGTCATAATGTATTTTAACTCATGAACAATTATTATATCTTTCAGGTTTTCTGAGAACATTGATTCCCCACATGAAATGATATTATATCATTAAGGAAAACTTATAGGAGTATGGTATAAAATGTTGATGTTTGTGGGAATGTTTTTCATTAAATTTTTATAAGTATCCCTTTGGTGTAATCTAAGTTAAAATAATTTTTTCATTTCCTATGCCTCATGATAGTTGAAAATTCATGAGAAAAACTATCCCATGCATGATTTTTAGTCGGTAGTTGTGATCTTTTCATTAAAAATATGGGGGAATTGTGTCCATAGGTAGATGTGAGAGATATATACTAACCACAAGAGTATCAAATATATATTTACACAAAAAGAGCTCAATATTCACCAATGAATATGGATATAGATAATCATGTATTATGACTGCTCAATCCACTACCATCATAGTAAGGAAAATAAGGCTGCAGATGTTCTCAGTAGAAAATATCCCGCATCTTTATCAATGATGAGAATTGAAAAAGGATTCAAACTTATTATATTTCCAAAGGATGGAAATTGGAACCATTAAGGGAATAAAATCATTATTCCTTTCTCAAATTACATCTCACACTTCTGTCAAGGAGAAAATAAAGGATGATCAAAGAAAATATGTCGAAATTCTAAAAAGGTTGGAAGGTATCAGAAATGGGAAACCCTTTGATTTCAAAATTGTTGAGGTAGGAGTTGTACGATTTGGGTCATGATTATGTGTACCAACCAATCGAGAAATAAATAAGGAGGTTTTGAATGACGAACATAGCTTGAACTTATCTATCCACCCAGGGAGCACAACTATGTATTGAGATCTTCAAGAAAACTTTTTCTGGGACAATATAAAACAGGATATTGCTGAATATACATCAATATTCCTGGTATGTCTGCACATGAAGGATAAGAGGAAAATGTCTATGGGGATGATGAATCCATTACCCATACCATAATGGAAGTTGGATAACATTACCATGGACATTGTCACTTGACTTACATGGACATGTAGAGGAACAAATGCTATATGGGTCGTTATGGATCATCTTATAGAGACAACTCACTTTATCGAAATTCAAGAGGCCTTATCATTAGATAAACTTTGATGGATATATATAAAATAATATTTAAGGATACATAGAGTACTAGTATATATTTTATCCAATCATGATATTAGATTCACCTTGATGTTCTTGTGAAGTCTCCAACAAGCTCTAAGAAATGAACTAATCGTTAGTACAACCTATCATCCTCAAACGTAGGGCCAATATGAGAATAATATTAAGACACTAGAAGACATGTTGGGAGAATGTTATATATAATTAAAAGTAGGATGGTACCAACATATTTAAATAGTTTAATTCACCCGCAAAAAAAATTTTCCACTCAAGAATATTAATGGAATTATATGAAGCCCATTATGGGAAAAGGTGCATAACACTCGCGTGTTGGTATGAAGTCTGTGAGCATAAGCTACTAGGACCTAAAATGGTTGAAGAAATGGTGACTAAGGTTAAAACCATTTAGAAGCATATCAATACATCCCAAAGTCAACTGAAATGTTATGCAGACAATATTTGATGATACCTTGTGTTTAATGTTGGAGACATAGTATTTCTACCCATAACTTCATGGAATAATGACATGACGTTTGGAATGAAAGGGAAGTTATGTCCCATGTACATTGTCCCCTTTGAGATTCTTGAAAATGATAGGGTTTTGTCCTATCAACAGGAACATCCACATACCACATCGAATTCACATGATATCATTCATGTATCCCTCTTATGGAAGTTCATATCAGAACATCAAAATGTACTCTCTTTAGAGGTGGTACAGTTTTAGGATGACCATTCCTATGAGGAGTAGCTAGTGAATATCATGGATTATAGTGAAAATGTTCTATGCAACAAGACTACTCATCTTGTCACGGTACTATGGAGAAACCATAAGTATAAAGTGGAAACATGGGAACTGGAGGAAGCAATGAAGGAAATGTACCCGCACTTGTTTATGTCCTAGAATGTGAAACAAAATTTCGATGGTGAAATTTTATAAGGCAGGGAAGAATTTAAGGACTGAATGTTATCAATGGAGTTTTACTTTGTATAATTATTTAATATGAAATCACAACATAATGAACTAGAATGTGTTATGAGACCCTTAAACATATGTTTGTTCCTTCAGTGTTTGGAATTTTCAAAAGCAGATGTACATAGTTGTGACCAGTAAGTTATTTGGAGTTCGATACGGAAAACATAATTTTTGGTGAATAAGGACCTACTCGTATGAATAGTAACATACCGTTATAAATTGTAACATACCCTAATGAATAGATACCTTACCTATGATAATATATAAATAATAGTCATGTTTAATGTACAATATACCAATATATTAGAAGAATTAAATGAATGTTTTAAAACTTTTTTTTAAAAATAATTTATATTTTCCATTAAGTATTATATTAGACATATTTAGAACATTATTTTTGAAAAATGGATTTCATTTTTGGATTTTACACAAAAAAATGGTTATTTGGATTTTTTAGGATTTTTTGAAATACATGAATTTTTATTGAACAGTAAAATTCATAAATTTACCGTATAAATACATTATAATTCAAAATCCACTATTCATGACATCACAAGGGATGTAAACACCCAAATCTCGAGCTGAAATGAATTTATTACTGGTCTTGGTCATGGAATCATTAATATTTCTTGTCTTGTGTTAAATTAATAAACTAATTATTATATAATTATAAAAACCCTCATCTCGTCCACTCTAAACCCCCCCTCGCTACCTCTTCTATTCACTTCTCTCGAGCACTTTTCCATACCAATATTCTACCCAAATCTCTCCCCATGCTCTTCCCCCACGTCCAAAAGAACATATTATATTCAAAATACCAAAATCTCTCCCATTAATAGGATCTTAATGGAGGTATACTCAAGAGTTAAATTATTCTTTCCAACTCTTTCATTTCTTTTAAGTTATTTTAATTTTTTTATTTATTTCCTCACATCCCTTCACCAAAATGGTATGATAACTCTAGTAAAATTAATTTACTAGGATTATATTATCCTAATGGGATTATTATTTATCTTCTATCTTTTCCCCACCTTTTATATGAAAGAAATGAAACCACAGTTTGAGATGTGCTAATTTACAAAATTCAAGGATGACCGTTTATAAATTTCTGTTATCATAATTAATTATGGTCATTAAAACATTTGTGTTATGGTTCAACCAGATTATTATATATGTAATATATCCTTGTTATGGTTATATAATCCTTTTGTACTAGTGGTATTAAATTATAAATCCAAACATGTTTATTGTAATCAAACCCACCATTTAACAACAATGGTTGTCACTAAAGTTTAATATAATAATTCAACTATACACTAAGTAAAAAAAATAATTTGAAACCATGTAATCTCCTAGACGTTCATTAATATCATATAAATTCAATTATGAAAAAAACATTCATCTTTCATGTGTATCTAAAAATTAATATAAGTGAATCCGTCATTAAAAACAAAGTAAGAAAATGAGCCCGAACAATGAAATTGTAAACTATAACCAATAAAAAAAGTCATGAATGAATCAAAATTAGTTATAATAAATAAATTAAATATATAATAGGTTATTTAATTATTAATTAATAACCCTAATTTATCTATTTAGATCATTAATAAAAAGTGGAGAACACCGACAGATTTATGGTAAGGGATCCTCTCCATTTCACTCTTAATCACGATTGTCCTCTATGCTATGCCACTTTATGTGTAATAAAAAATGATAGAGTATGTTTTCACACCTCAAACATAATATCTTAAATATTTAAAAGTTATTAGAAACCCATTTTCTCTCTCATCAACCTTTCTTATGCACATCCGACACTATGTCGATAAATCGTAACGAATTCCACCCGAGCCTTCTTTGTTATTTCAGGTTACCTTTTATTTATTTATATAAAAATGTATTTATAATATTTATTTATGTATATATTTTAATAATGATTAGTTTGATAGAATTCATTTATGCATACCCTTTATCACTATCTTCTTGGGATATACGTGTTTTTAAATGATTTTATCCATAGAACTATCCGATAAGCAAACTTGTTTTATGGGAACTTTCCAAATTTTAATCCATTTTCAATTGAACTATATCAACTATTTTATTCCACCATTTTCTGGTTCCATTCTCATTTTATATAGAGGATTTTTATCTTTTCTATTTTAGAAGCTCTATAATAATTTTTTAAAACCGCACAAAAACATTTTATTGCTAATGTTTCTCAAATACCTTTAGGATTTGTTTTCACTTTTTTCTGACACCACCCACTATGTTATATCCCTATTTTACCATATAAATGTTTATTAAATTCTAATCCCATTCATTAATGGACACTTTCATGATACACTCATTGGTTATACTCTATGTCATGATTGTGGTACCAATTTCATTTCATGGTTATCTTTAGGTTTATGTATGGTTTATTATGTATGATTATTTATGTGTCCAAAATATTCATGAAATTTTATAGATGGGTTATCCTAGATGGAGCTCTAATTCACTTGGTAAAGTTAATCCTCATTAGATGTGATGTAAAACATGATAGATTATAAGGACCTGACCTTAAAACATTACACAATCTTGAAGTAATGGAATAATTCACATTGGGGATCTTTTTAGGTTTGGAGTTTTAGATAATTAGGATATAACTATTACATAACAAATTGAATATTACATATATACACTATTACTAAATATCCATTTTTTCATAAAATAAAAAAGAAACATGTCTACTTAAATATTTTAGGCAACATTACATTTCCTTTACCTCATCCTTGACCCTTATTCAACTTTAATTCCATTGGAAATCATTTCAAAAACATGGGATGAGAATAAAAAGCTCATTAAGTGAAATAAAATAAGGAATGAATAAAATATCCCATCAAAAATACCAAATAATGAAACCACACTTTCCAATCATAACATACCTTATGAAATCATAAGATTTATGAATAACACAAAGAAATCATAAATCATAAAGGTAACATATGGAATACATAAAATAATTATATTATAGTTATCAGAGCTTCATAGGGAGTTACGTTGGAATACCCACCACAATATATTTCCAAAATCTCTTAGGAGAACATTAACTTTTACCTTCGCTATGTTACCAAATGCATTGGAGAGCTATCTTGGGCTCACCCACCCTAGGTTTATAACGGAACCACCCATATACATAAACTATTCCAAAGAACCATAACATATTAATAAAATTTAAAACAAGAATAAAGGAAAAATAAATTTCTATTTTGAAATCACATCATATCATTTCAAGATATAGAAACAATCAATTCTTTATCAAACCATTTTCAAAACCATTTAAAACATTTAATAAAGAGATTTATGAATAAATATTTCCCACACCACTTTGAAATGTTTAAATAAATAATAAATTTTAAAAATTAATTTCCACATAAATAAATACTTGATACCACTTTTAAAACATAGACATTAATGATTATGATTTAGAAGAAAAAATCTTTATAACATTTAAAATGATATTTTAGTTAAAGAGTTTTTAATAAAACGAGAGACTGTTGAATCCAAATAATTGAGGAATAATCTTGAATATGAACTTTATAATATCATGAGAATAAAGGGATTCATGATATAACATTCCAAAGGATAGTATATACACAATATAAGAGTGAATTGGTGCCTAACAACAATAAATTCTTAATGGAATGTTAATTGAGTTGAAATCACTTATAAAAACTGTATCTTTAGATTAAGGAAAAATAAATAAAATATTAATGTGTGAAAAATATAAATAAACTCAATATTATCAGATATTAAGTGTAAATAAATTATATAACATTCACACATATTTTTGTAAAATCAACCCCAATGACTTGGATGTTTAACTCAATGAATGAAAATTGCCTTAAAATTATTCTTATTAAGTTCACATCGATGAATTGAGAATATATCAATGGATTGATTATGTGTATCAAAAGTATATCCACAAAAAAGGGAGTGTAAATTAATATATAAGTAAATAAATTTGTATTTTACACATAATCTTGGAGTAAAATAATCAATAAAGTATGCGTAAATCTCAATGAGTTGAAATTGAAATTTTAAATTCCCTTACCGAATTGGTTACTTACAAAACATACACCCAATGAAATAAGGATCATAAAATGAGGATGTAAATAACCATAAATTAAAGTATATTATACCAAGATTACAATCATGGGAAGTATATACACCAAAAAAAAGGAAATTGTGGCTAATATAGTATTAATCTCATGAGAATAAAAAGTGAGATTAAAAACCATTACCACGTTGTAATAAATCAAGTCGTATGGAAAAAAGTTAATAACCACCAAATAAATAACATAATAACATGAATATAAATAGAATCATGATTATTTATATATCAAATTAAAGTCCAAAATACACTACACGCAACAGATTAGTGACAAACAATGGAAATCACAAGGAATTAAAAGAGAGATAAGAAACCCCTTACCTCCTCTATGACTTCCCTTGTTTGTTCCTTATTATTACTGAATAATAATATTATGTTAATTTTTACTTGATTAAGAACCTTTTTCATGTTTATTATTCCACTTATAACACTTATTACCATGTTATAAACATTGTGTAATAATTTATGTTAATAATGGACGTTTTGTCGATATTTGGTACTTGAGTCAGCACATGAACCTAAACCCAGTTGTTGAGGACTCATTATGTGCATCTAAGAGACCTAGGTTCAAATCTAGGAAGAGGATAATTTCTAGGTACTGTAGCAGTGCTGTAGTAGGAACTGTGTAGCACTATAGCTGGAACTGTAGCGGTAACTGTAGCAGGAACTATTTGGAACTATAGTAGCCAGGAATATTTCTCTATTTAGGCCATTGGGCCACCAATTTGGTCCCCGAGTCCTATAAGTCCTTCGTGCCACCTCAAGGCCTTCGGGCCACCTTAAGTGCAGATGCAAACCGGACAACCTACAAAGGAACAATCTTTAGAAGAAGTAGGAGCAAGGAATTTTCATTAGAGTAGAATCTAAATTGATTGTAACAAAGATAGGGTATGACACATCCCATCGGAAAAAGCATATTCATGCATGGGAAAGCCTAGTCGAACAACCATGCGAAGGTGGAGAGCATATTTCACGTTGAAGATGCTGGGGGGAGCAGTTCCAAGTAGTTAGTGTGGGTTGTATGTAATGTGTGAAGCCTATGGTAAATGAATTCCTCTAAAGCCTACATGCGATGTAATACATATTACTATGGTCCTTGTAAGGGTTACACATCACCCCTTGAGAGGTGTATTATCAAAAATCAATAAAAAATGAATGCCTTCGGGTCATTGGATGGATGTTACTTGAGTCATAAATGAACACCTCATAATTACTAGTTGTCCATGTGGTCAAGATTGAATTTTCACTATAATGATATTCATTATTTATATATCATATATTTAATATATATCCTATATATATATATATATATGTTTATAATATTACATTACATTTATAGGTATGAAATGAAATGCACTGTTCATAGAGATGGTAATCTGTACGTACGCATGAACGTCACTTTTAGTTATATTTCATATTTAACGAAATGAAAACATAATGATACATAGGTAAATTATAATTACAGCATAATATAATATATAATTTTCTTAACCCCATCCTTTATATGTCCCATGTATGGCATGAACGAGTTATATCACTTTGAGGGGGTGATAGTCCACACATCCTCAAATGAAATTATCACATTTAGCCATAATGGAAACCATAAAGGTATGGTATAAATGAACATAATACATAAGAATAAATAATACATAGAAATAATATATATATATATAAAATATATAAATATAATGCCATAATAATGGCCATAATGAGAGGCGATTGGAGATATTTGAGCAATCATAGTTTTGTGAGCTAGTAGTTCGCTGTCCACAGAAGTAGTAAGTTATTTACCCATTAGATGGAGGTGGGCATAATTTAAGTTGGAATACTTCTCATAAAAATAACCTAGAATATTTAGTATAAATTTTTTGTTATAAAATAAATGATTAAAATGTGTTTATGGGTGGGAGATGTAATATAAAACAAAAGGACTTAAGAGAAGACATTACCTTTAACTTTCGGTATCTCCCTTTCGATTGAACCAAAAGATTTACTTGATGTTCCTTTTACCTAAGGTATTTGTTCTAGGTTGAAGATAAGGATCTTCAGTGCGTATCTGGGCAGGGGTTGAATGATCCAAGGGGATTGATAGGTGTGAGGAATGGGTTAGAAGTGGTGTCTTTTTATAAGGGCAAAAAGGGGATCTTTAGGAAAGTGTGAAAATATAATTTTATTATACACTGATTTGTGGGTTTAAAAGATCCAAAACTAATTAAAGACGAAGATAAGATGTCCCATGGTCGAAATAAAATCATCAAATAATAATTTAACTAGTTTTAGTTATTTTTTTAATCTTTATAATATATTTTATTTAAATCATTTTTTAACGAGGGAAACACAAAATCATTATTGTGCCATAAATAATTTAATTTATTTGATGTCAATTTTTTTTAAAAAAATATATTGATGTATGTAATATTTTTATCTTTACAAATAATATTTATAGTTGAAAAGATAACTTATATACCCTAATTAAAAATTGATTTACTAAAGGATAATTTTTATGACCATTTTGCCTTTATTTTAAGTTAATTAAAATAAAGTGTCATTATCACTCTAAAGTGGCTCCATAGGGTTCCAAAATCGACCCAAGGTGCCCGTGGTTGGCCATGAATCATCCAATAGGGTTATGACATGTTTTATGGCAATTTTTATTATTATAATATTCTTTTTACCTTTAATTAGCCTATTTACCTTTAACATCAGTAAATAAAAGTCAAAAGTTACTATTCACAATAATTATTTTCATATTATTGAACCACATTTTACTTACTAATAACAAAAATTTATTTCAAATTTTTGAAACTAAATTCACAAAAGTGGTAAAATTTCATTTAAATGAATAAAACCATATTTTTAACTACTAATTAGTGGTTTCACTATTAATAAAAAATTAATAATTTTTTGAAAAATACCAACAAATCACCATTAGATATATTTGATATTCCTAATTAAAAAGGGATTTCTATTTTACCAAATTCAAAACATATAATATGGATTAATTATTTTAAAATTAATCCCATTGCCAAAATAAAAATCATGTTTTTGAGAAATAATAACTATCAAATTATTGACACTTGTTTATGCCCAATTTCAATGTGAAGTTTCTTCTAATGACCGAAAATGGATTAAATCGTAAAAATATAATCTAATTACACTTTAAAATCAATTATAAATATAATCTAAACATTAAAAAAAATTATATTAAAAGTCATATTTGAATGAAAATACAGTATTTTACACTATTCATTAAAAATTGAATTTTATCAGATAAATACCAAATATTTACCCAAATTAAATTTTGATGTCTCGATTTTAATGAAAAATATTATATTTGGAAATATATCATATAATAGTGACCAATACTAGATTTAATTAGGGTTCACCATCAAAATATGGTAAATCGAACTTTTAATGAATATTAGAGCATTTATGCTGAAAATCAGATTCCTTCTTATTTTATGCCTATAAAATTTATTGAATAAATGTAAAAATATTTTACAAACATGTATAATCATTTTGAAGTTAGTTTTCTTCATTCCATCCATTAAAATGGCTTGGTGTTAAATATGATTTAAGTTAACAATATTATTATATTATTTTTGAGTACAATTCAATGTTGTGTGCAACGTAATATTTAAAAGAAACTCATTGTTGTGTTTCAGGTAGGCCATCGAACATAGATTCCCTATTAAATTAAATTAATAATTAATTTAAAAATATTAATAAATATGAAAATTTCATATTCTTTATTTATTTTGGATGTTACATCCTTCCCCCATTTTGGAAATTGCGTCCCCACAATTTTAAAATTGGGCTCAAAAACAACACTGAAAGTCCCACATCAGAAAAAGAGTCAATAAATCTAACACTTTAAAATAAACGAAGAGAAGTAAAAATGTCCCCCAAGACAGCATATTCAAGGATTATATGAAAACATGGATATGGAGGATAAAAAAAACCATCACTTTTCTATGGAGCGGGATAGAAATCATGATTCGGAGAATGTTAACCACAAAAAAATCACAAAAATTTGATGGATTAAATGGTCTTTGATTCCCTAGTAGGAAATTTTAACATGAAATGTTTTTGTTTTAATTAACATTTCATAAAGTTGAAGAATTTCTATATGAGATTAACTAAAAAAATAAGGAATCATATATACTTGTCTTGTAGACTTTCATCCTTTACGAAATTCATACCAAAAAATCATTTTTCTTCTTCTTCAAACATTGAGTATTCAAGATTAATTGTTCACATTGAAAGCACTATAATCAAATTCTAGAGAATCAAATAATCCACAAAAGATAAACTATATTTTTTCCCATGTCTTTAGACATTTACCAAAACCAAAATGGTTAGTATAAAATCAGTCAATCCCTAAATAGGATAATCATTTTAAAAAAAGAAAAACTACTCTTAATCTCCAAAATTTGTCCAAGAATACCCAAAGTTCAAAAAAGACAATTCAATAAACAACTGAAAATAAAATTCTTCAAATAAATCAAAAATCTGATTGAAACCAAAATATGAGAAGGATTTAATCACATAGTCTTCCAAGATAAATCTGAATATTTATCTATAAATAACATCAGTTACTCATAAAGTCTCATATTGAAAATTAATTAACCTAATAACATATTCTCCACGATAGGTTAATCATTTCCATAGATAACACAAATTCAACTTATTCTTGATTTATAAAAAAGTCTAACTAAAAAGAATTAGTCATACTAACCTGGGACTTCACATAGTCCAGTGTTTGGTGATAAATCCCAGTTGCACTTTGGTTATGGGTTCGATTCCTGTAGTTTTGTCTGATGTGAAGGGTTGTCACGCGGTCTGCAAGTTCTCCTTTTTAAAAAACTATATAATTTTATATAATTCCCAAAATAGAGATAAATTCATCAAAAAATAACCATAACATATTTTAACCACAAAGGTTATCTAATAACATTCATTTTGCATCCCAAAATGTATTAACCTGTAATTTCCTCAAATTCAAGGATCATATAAACCCAAATGTTTCTTTAAAACTATATCCACAAAATAAAAGATAATTATTCCTTGAATAAAATTTTCATATATCATTTATCATGGTTACACATACTATAAAATGTCATCTAATGTAATCCCATTATCAAAATAGTCTTAATAAATTTAAGAATTTCACCATCATAAAATCTACCATTACACTTCAATCCCTTATATGTTGTGTTTTTACTCATTCATCTTTTTTCATTTTCCATTAACCATTCCTTTCAAACATATTATGAAATATTTTTTTCCTACAAACAAAATCATGAATAATATCCTAATATTCAAAAATTTCTAAACATCAGTTAATAAATAGTCTATAACTTTCATTGGTCATTGTCAGTTTACTCATCCTCAATTGGAATGGAATTATATATTGGTAAACATATATTTGTATGATCATAGGGATCCCATTCCAGAACCTTCTTCATAAGACATCTGTTTGTATAATGACCATGCACAACACATTTAAAATATACTATTGATACCTCAGAAAGAACTTTTTCCCTTTCATAGAGTCAACTAGATGCTTCCTTTTTCCATTACAAGTTATTACTTTATGACCTTCACTTTCACATCTATAGCATATTCCCTTCCCTTTGAAAAATTTTACTAGGTGTTTCCTTCCACATCCTTGACACATAGGTTTTTGAATATACATAAATTGTTGATTATTACCAGAACTTCGATGGGGAATTTTTTCTCACATATACGATGACTTATAAAAATCACCATGGTTCAGGTGATCAATCATGAATCTAGATTGTTGGTTGAGAATAACGACAAGATTTCTCATTGTAGATCCCATTTCATTTAGTTACTAATTCAAAATATCATCACATTTTTCATCACATCCACT
Organism: Viscum album; assembly: GCA_963277665.1. Taxonomy (NCBI): domain Eukaryota; kingdom Viridiplantae; phylum Streptophyta; class Magnoliopsida; order Santalales; family Viscaceae; genus Viscum; species Viscum album. The sequence continues at coordinate 812,552,274 of OY728120.1, forward strand.
ATTACTTTGGTTCATTCTATATCCATCCATTTACTGAAACAAAAAATGTATGTGTGATTATATCAGTAAAATCATAATATAATATCTTATGAGGTGGGTAAATATTAAGATATACTTATTCATGTTATCCTAAAATCATTCAATTTATCAATAATTAGTATGACTCTTTCTAAAATCATAACCATTATGGTAATTCCACTTATTCCTAAAGATCAATGTAATCTCTAAAATTATTTAAACCAACCTCTAATACCAACTATATGGACCCAACCTTAAAAAATTACATAATCATAAAGTAAATGTATAATTCACATTGAGGATATTTTCAGGTTTAGAGTTTTAGATAATTAGAAAATAAATATTACATATCAACTTGAATATTACAAGTAGACACCAATACTCAATATCCATTTTTTATATAATAAAAGAGAAATGTGTCTAGTTCCTTGTTTTAGACAGCATGAATTTTCCTTGATCTCATCCTTGACCATTATTCACCTTTAATTCCTATGGGAAAAATTTAACAAACATGGGATGAGAAGAAAAATCTCAGTAAGTGATATAAAATAATGAATTAAAACATTATCCCATCAATAAATACAAAACAATGAATCCATACAATTCAATCATAACTTACCTTATGAAATCATAGGAGTTATGAATAACATAGAGAAATCATAAATCATAAATCTTAAAGGTAACTTATGGCATACATAAAATAATAACCTTTTGGATATAAAATATTATAGGGAGTTAGGTGGGAATACCCATCATAGTATATTCACTAAATATCTTAGGAGAAACATTAACGTTTACCTCCATCACGTTACCCAATGCATTGGAGAGCTATCTCTGGCTCACCTACCCTAGATTTATCACGGAACCACCTGTATATGTTAAAATTTCCCAAGAACCATAACATATTCATAACACCTCAATCAAGAATAAAAGAAATATAAAATTTCCTCATTGAAATCACAACATATCATTTCAATACATAGACATAATAAATGATTTATCAAACCATTTTCAAAACCATTTAAACATTTAATAAAGATATTTTTGATTCAATGTGTCCTATACCACATCGAAACTTTCAAATAAATAATCATTTGAAAAAATTATTGTCCCTATAAATAAATCCTTAAATTAATTTTTAAAACATTGACATTAATGATAAGGAGGTAAAAGAATACATCATTTAAACATTTAAAAAGATATTTCCTTTAAATTATTTTTAACAAAATGGGAGACTCCTAAATATAAATAATTGGGGAATAACATTGAATCGGAAATTTATAATATCATGATAATAAAGGGATTCATGATATAATATTCCAAAGCAAAGTATATACACCATTTAAGAGTGAATTGGTGCATAACAACAATGAAGTCTCAATGGAATGTAAATTGAGATGAAATAACCTATACAAAATGTATCATTAGTTTAAGGATAAACCAATTACCTAAAAATGTGGGAAAGTATAAATAAATAGAATATGATTGTATATTTAGTGTAAATAAATTAGATAACATTCACACATTTATTTTTGTAAAAACAACACCATTTTCTTGGATGATTAACTCAATGAATGGAAATTAAGTTAAAATTACGCTTGTCAAGTTCATATCGATGACTTTAGAATTTATAAATGGATTGATTATCTATATCAGAAGTATATCCACACAAGGGGGAGTGTAAATTAATACATAAGTAAATATATAGTTATTTTGCACATAATATTGGAGTAAAATAATCAATGAAGCATGCATAAATCCCAATGAGTGGAAATTTAAATTTGTAATTCCCTTACCGATTTGATAACATCCAAAACATACATCCCATGAAATAATGATTATAAAATGAAGATGTAATTACCCATAAATTAATGTATATTACACCAGGAATATAATCATGGGAATTTCATGAATCAAAAAAATGAAATAGTCGTTAATATATCTGAATCTCACATGGATAAAAAGTGATATAAAAAAACCTTAGCACATTGTAATCAATCATGCCATATGAAAAAAGGTTAATAAAAACCAAATTATTCAAAAAATACAGTGAATATAAATATAATCATGATGATATATATATAAAATGGCAGTACACAATAAGACACATGCAATAAATAAGTGGCAAACAATGGAAATCTCATGGAATTAAATGCGAGATAAGAAACCCCTAACCTCATGTCTGACAAGACTTGTTTTCTCCTTGTTATTCCAGATTAATAAAAATAAATTAATTTATACTTTATTAAGAATCTTTTTCATGTTTATAATCCCTTTTATATCACTTATTACCATGTTATAAACATTATGGAATCATTTATGTTAATAATAGTCATTTTGTCGATATTTAGTACTTGAGTAAAAGAGGAACACCTTATAATTACAAGTAGTCCATGAGGACAAGAGGCCATTGTCTCCATAATGAAATTAATAATTTATATATCACATATATCCAGTCTATATATGTATTTATAATATTACCTGACATTTAGAGGTAAGAAATGAAATGCACCGTTCATAAAGACGGTGTGCCATACATACAAATGAAAACTACTTTCATTTCTATTTTTTATTTAACGACATGAATATATAATGATACATATTTATAATATAATTCCAGATCAATATAATATACAATTTAATTAACTCCATCCTTTATAATTTCCATGTATGTCATGAACGAGTCATATCACTTTGAAGGGGCGGTAGTCCACAATTCCTCAAATAAAATTATCGCGTTTACCCACAATGGAAACTAAAATGTAATTATACAAATGAAATAATACATAAGGATATATAAAACATAAAAACATTATATATATCATATATTAATATAGTTCCATCATAATGGCCACTATGAGAGGCGGTAGGAGATATTTTTACAATCATCATTTTCTGAGGCAGTAGTTTGCCGTCCACAGAAATAGTATGTTATTTACACATTAGATAGAGGTGTGATTAAGTGTAGTTCAAATTATTCTCATAGAAACAACCTTTCATATGGATGATAATATTTTGGTTAAAAAATAAAGGAATAAAAATATTTTATTGGGTTGGATATGTAAAGTAAAACCAAATGACTTAAGAGAAGACGTTGCATTTAAATTATATATCTCCCATTTTATTAAACCGAAAGGTTTACTTGAAGTGACTTATGCCTAAGGTATGGCTTCTAGGTGGAATAAATGGATCTTTAGAGCTTATTTTGGAAGGGTTTAGATGAGCCAAGGGGGTTTAGAGGTGTGAGGAATGGGTTGTAATTTGTTTCCTTTTATAAGGGGGAGGATGGGCTCTTTTGGAAATTGTGAAAATATTATTTTATTATATAATTATTTTCTGTATCTAAAAATCCACAATACATTGTAGTAAAAGATAAGATGACTCGTGGTATAAATAAAATAATCTAATAAGAAATGGACATGTTTTGGTTATTTTTTTAATCTTTATAATCTATTTTATTTAAATCATTTATTAATGAGATAAACAATGCATCATTATTGTGTGATAAATAATTTTATTAATTAGATGTTTAAAAATTAAAAAAATACCATGATGTAGGAAATATTTTTATATTTCTAATGAGTATTTATTGTCGAAATTATATCTTATATATACCCATGTAAGATTTTATTTACAAAAATATATTTTTTATGTCATTTTTTCCTTTACATTATGTTAATTAAAATAAAGTGTCATTATCACACTAATGATGCTCCATGGTGTCCCAAAATCGACCCAAGGATTCCCATTTTCGTCCATAAATTATCCAATAAGGTTAGGACAAGTGTTATGTTAATTTTTTATTATTATAATAATTTATTACCTTGAATTACCCTATTTCCCTTTAACCACGGTAAATAAATGTCAAAATTTACTATTCACCAAAAATTATTTTTCTTCATATTGAACAAAATTTTACTTAATAAAAAAAACAATGTATATTGTATTTTCAAAATTAAATTCAAAGAAGTAGTAAAATTTTTCTTAAATGAAAAAGTCATATTTTTAACTACTACATTGTGGTTTTACTATTCATCCAAAATTGAAGTTTTTCAAAAAGATACCAAAAAATAATCCAAAGCTATATTTGATATTCTGAATTCAAATATGATATATATTTTACCAAATTCAAAACATATATGTTTGATTAATAAATGTTAAAATTAATTCCCATTAATGAAAAAAAAGCGTTTATTTTTGAAATAATAACTATCAAAATATTGACACTAATTTATAACCAATTTTGAAGTGCAATTTCTTCCAATGAACAACAATGGATTAAATGGTAAAAATATAATCTAATTACACATTAAAACTAATTAAATAGATAAACTAACCATATATATAAATTATATTAAAATGTAGATTTGAATTAAAATACAGTATTTTTCACTATTCATTAAAAATTGAATATTATCATAAAAATATCAAAAATTTACCCAAAGTAAATTTTGATTTCCTAATTCTATAGAAAAATTTTATTTTTTCAAATATAACAAATAAAATTGACCGAAAATTTATTTAATTGGGGTTCACCATCAAAAGGTGGAAAATTAACCTTTTAAAGAATATTAGAGTATTTCAGCATAAAATCATATTCACTCTTACTTTAAGCTTCTAAAAATTATTAGATAAATGTAAAAATGTTTAACAAACATGTATAATAATTTTTTAGTTAGTTGTGTTCATTCACTCTATTACAACGACTAGGAGTTAACTACAATTTAAAATAATAATAATATTATATTATTTCTCTATACAACTTTACGTTGTGTGCTTTGTAAGATTTCAAAGTAACCCATTGTTGTGTATCAAGTACACCATCGAACATAAAATCCCTTTTAATATAAAATTAATAATTAATTTTCAAATATTAATAAATATGAAAATATATTATTCTTAATTTACCTAGGATGATGCATTGGTGGATAGCATTAACCTGTACGAAAATTTTAATCAGGATTGACTATGAGCCTTGACCCGTACTAAAGACATGTTTTATGATTCGACCACATTTATATTATTCCATGATTATATGATCCCTTGCATATATGATATAATTTAATATGTTCCATGATTTGGATGTCAATATGTCATGCCTCCTAACTCATGTTCTTGTGAAGTTTCCTTAGGTTCTTTCCCTTACAGTGATTTTTGGCTATCCCTTTGTTCATCTGTTCCCCAGGGGACCATATACAGATGTAAGGGATAAAAAAAGTTATTATATTTTTTATGGAGATTAAATATAGATTTTTTTATCCCAACATTTTAAATTTTTTTACTTAGTATTCATATACACTAGACTTCACAATCCTTGGACTGTTATATGATGTATAATTGTGCGTAAAATCATATAATGTTATGTGAAAAATTCTAGGGTCGCAACATATATGTGTGGATTTTAAATTTGATTCATCGATATAATTTAATTTAACAATAATATATATATTGTATATGTATAATTAAAATTGTATATTTTTTATAATAATGTAAAAATAATATTTTTATTATTATGAATTGTAAAAAAATTAAAAAATATTTAACATGATTAAGGAAAATCTAATTTACTATGTGTAAAAATAAGAATATAAGCAATAAAAATAACCTAAAAACATGTGTTGTACCAATAAAATATGAATATTTATACCTTAATAGATCTATGGGTTTTTAATGGCACATTTTTAGGTTATCGAGCAATATAAAATTAATTGTGTAACTGAATATTTTAAAAAATTCCATGAGTATCCTCTCTCCCTCTATTAAAATGAAACCCCACCTCCACCCCTCTTCACACACCATAAGAATTTTTTTTTCATAATACATAAAAAAATAACATACCTACTACAATTTTGACATCCTTGATCCATTTATTTGACCATAAATCAGTTATAGGATGGATTTTGGTGAAACCATAAAGAAATTGTGTAGAGATGTGGAACGTACTTAAACGCGATTGGTTTCTTCTTAAAATTCATTCAAAATTTATTAAAAAATTATTATATAAAAACCATGGTATCTAATATATATTTAAATTTAATTATTTTATGTTAACTAACATTATCTATATGCACATCCTTTAATTATCAAATGAAACTATCAATCATTTTTACAGCAGACTACCAAAATGTAAACCGATATAATTTTTTACCAACAAAACCCGTCTATGATATATATAATGAAAACATTGATATATATACATATATATATTATATATTTATGATATTACTATACTAATGGAATTATAATATCAGATATACTTTTTTTCATGAAACTATTCATAAAATATGATTTGTCGATCATGTGTATGACAGACTATTTCCCCACGATGCATTGCAACGCTTTTATCAATTAACAATAACATGGAAATTTATAAGGACATGTTTAATGATTTTATGTTATATATAATTGAATTTATTTGTGATAACCTGAGTCCCACACATTCAGATTAGGTATAATAAATGATATATATATATATATATATATATATGTGTGTGTGTGTGTGTGTGTGTGTGTATTTTAAAAAATGGTACAAAATATAGTGATTTACATATGAGGAAATTTTCTAATATTATATTTGAAGGAAAATGGTGAATATTTCACATTAGCATAATTTAAAAATTAAATTAAAATATAGTTATTTTACAATTCTCATTCTATTTATTTATCGATGATATACTCTATGATACTTATAAATGATACATAATTTTTTTCTAAAACATAGGGTATGAAATATTTCCCAGTTAATGGTTTATATATATATATATGTAAAACCCCTATAAACATAAATGTGATAACACATTTGAAAATATTATATGAAATTTAATTTGAAAATAGAAATAATTTCTAAAATATATATTTAATTTTAAATTTTAGTATAATTTTGATAATAATTTCAATATTATTTTCAAAAAAATATGGAAAATCCATTGAGAATATTTACACATTTTATGATATTATAATAGTTTTTAGAATAATTAAACATTTGAAAATTCTACAATGTCATAGAATATAATGACACTATTAAAAACATTATAATACTATTTATAAATACAAACATATTTAAAAATTTATTAAATCATTTAAATATACATTCACATTTGGAAACATTATAATAAATTTTCTAAATAAATATTCATTTGAAAAATAATTATCTAATAAAATAATCAAATATTTTTTTAGAAAATAAAATTTAAGAATAGGAAATCATAACCACGGGGCCAATTAAATTGTTGAAGGATATATGGGCCTACCCAAATTACATAGGTATGGGTTCAATCCCCATATCCAATTAATGTTTACATATTCTATGTTCCAATTTTTTTATAAAAACATTTTAACTTCCCTATATATATATGATCTGGAGTTTCTCAATTAAAAAAATTACAATGAATTCTGAAATTTACACAATAATATTTACAAAAATTTATATTAAAATATATACTCTCATTTGAAATCTTTTATGTGATTTGGTAAAACCAAAACTCATGAAAATTAGGCTTTCCATGGACTATTAACAAAAATTAATTAACATCCATGTATTTAATATTTAATTTATAAAATCATAATATCCATTTTTAATGTTTTTGTTATAAATTTAAAATTCATTCAATGTAAGTACTTCTAAATAGAAATGTATAAAATTATGGAATAATCAATAACTTATATCCATAATTATGATTATAAATGAAATGAATATGAAATTATATCTTGAAATGAATAAGTTTAAATACATGAAATAATGATATTTTTATCAACTATTACACATATTAAATAATCATTTCACATGGGTACATAAGATTTATGATATTAAAATAATTATCTATTTCAGAGAAAAAATGGAATCTAGAAATCATAATTCGAAATTAAGATCATTAGAATATTAATCATTATCCAAGAAGTTAAAATATAAAATCATTATTTGACATAACTATCAGAATGAAAATATGTATATAAACATATATTTTGAAAATAAAAATTTTGGTTACACTAAAAATAATATATATATTCATATATAAACTCCCATATGAAAACAAATGTTTTTTGAAATTAAACATTGAATTTAAATGTGAATTTAATAAATAAATGAATACCCTTACAAAATTAATGAAAAAATTCAAGTATATAATCACATGATTTAAAATAATATTTATATTTATTTTTATATTTGGATCAAAAATATAGAATTAAAATTTTAAAAATAGAGATATATAGAGATATATTATATTTCTTAACATATTTTATGGAAACCAAAATGATTTCTTATACATCCCTGGTGTATTTGAAATAAGAGAATGAAGTATATAATTGTTCCTATTAGGTTCTTAAAGAAGTAAGTAAGAGAGGAGTGGTGAAGAGGGATAACTATTACATATTATTTCCATCAATATTGTGTTACCTCATTATAACGGTATATATTGGTTCATATATCATATTTCGCATCAAAGAAGAAGCTAAAATAATCAGTACCAGATTCCGTGGATCTGAAAATATAACGTGTGCCCTATAAAAAGGTTTTAAAAAGGTTTTCTAAAAACATTACTTATGCTTGGAAAAATGATGAATCGGGGGTTAAAAAAAGTAAAATGATTTCGTTTGGAAACATCAAAAAATGTTTCCAATTCATGAAAATGAATCTCTTCGTTATATCTCCATTGCTTCTTTGGGAAACATGAATCATTGATAGTGAATCATATTCTGGTTGGTCAAGATTGGGAAAAAAGATCATGGATAAATTATATTTTACCTTTTTAGAACACTATATGAATGTATTTATAATATCACATCTTAAACAAGGAGGTGGATACAACTTGATCTCGGAAGAGAGGAAGATGGAGCGAGCGATGATGTTAGCTTTGGCCAAGCTTGTGGTTGAAGCCAATGAATAGTGGAAGGATTCAATTTAGTGAATAAAATGAAACAAAAAGGATGATTGGACAATAATGGTGAGTTAATCAAACAACTTGGATATAACTAATATTTTGATAACTAACCCCACATATAAATGGATCATGGTTTACCACTGCATTATAATGTAATCTACGAAATTCATGTACAAAAAAAAACAAAGAGAATTACACAGGAGCATATATCAGTGACCTCGACTGACCTACATATGTGTTGGGCCACATACCACCTAGAATTTACACACATAGTCACACAGAATTTATAAAAAGTTATTCTTATGAATGAAGCCATGTGACATGATCTCTTTTACACTACTCATGTATTAACGATATCTAAAATGAATATATCTATGTTTATATTATAAATTTTTTTAGTTTGGCGATAAAAAAATTATATTTAACAAAATTTTAATAAATGGATAAATTCAATTTATATTATAATATTTTTTGTTGAGGTATAGTATATCACCATCAACCCTATCCATTCACTCATTAATGGAATGATAAAGTAACTTTTGTGTACATACAAACTAGAGTATACCTGAAGCAATGTAGTTTATTTTCCATGCATGACCTTCATAAATAAATCCCTAAATTAATATAATGGATAAATATTAAATTAATTTTATAACGAACCATACTTTACATACACTGTTATTAATTCAGAATTGAAGCATATTTATTACAACATATAATAGAACCATGATAAGACCGTATAGGTATTGTGTCTTTAGAAATTGGGAAACATAAACAACTGGTACACAAATCATCTATATTGTCTCTCATTTATTTCATAATATCTACAGTCCCTTTTGGCATATCCCACTTAATACCCTTCTTCCAGACCCAGGGAAAATAAAACATACAAAGGGTGAGCTCAAATTCTTATTAAGGGAAAACGAAATAAAATACCAACCATATCATATTAATAAGAACATAACATTTTGAAAATCTTATCCTGAAAAGGATTTCATAATATCTTGACATAGGATAAGTCATATTAGTGAAATGTAATCCCAATAATCGTAACATAAGGCATGATACATTGTGGAATACACAAATAATCATAGACAATCGTTCCATATTAGTAAAGACTCATTTACAAGACCATCATAGCAGACACAGTCTATTACTGAACCAATATCACTCCTCATTCAAGTCATGTATCACTGAACTGGTCTAACTAGTTGTTCTAGCCATGTCTATCTCATTAGATATAAATCTTTACTCAATGCATTGGATGGATATATAGGTCCCACCTATCTCATAATGAAACCATTCTTATGTGTGCCACAAATTTAGAAATCATACATCATAGCATAACCAATGTAATATAAATGGTATTCATAAACATCATTCCATCACAAAATAATCCATATAAGATAAATGACTTCGTAAAAATAATTTCATCACAACATAATAAAATAAATGTAATAATAGGGATAGAAACCTAACCCTATATCATCTTAGATGGAAAATAATTTTGATAAAACACTTGAACTGAGCACTTGAGTAAAATATCCTTTGTTCATCAAAATCATTTTATTTTATAAAAATGAAATAAAATTTTCAATGGAATTAATTTTATTCGGAAATAATCATGAAATCTCGTATAGTCAGCTTCATTGATATTAGGAGTTATGAAACTGTAAAAATATGTTCATGCCGTATAAGTTAAAATACATTCTACTTGTACTTTTTCCGGAAAAGTTAAAAATTACATCATATGGTAAACAAAATAAATATTCCTTAAATAACATGTTGTAAAATTCAATAATTGGTAAAAAGGACTTTAATCATACATGGAAACATTTTTAGAAAAAATGGACATGGATGATAATTCTAACCCAATAAATACATACGAATAAACAATCTCGGTTAAGAATGATATTGGAATATTTATTCCTTACCTTAGGTCCGATATTATTTGTGTGTATCTGAACCTCTTGTATAATTATTTAAAATAATGTTACAGATCTATTAAAGAATCATAATTATTTTTATGGAAAAATTTATTATCATATTTTCATCTGTTTGTTAGTAAAATTTCATTGTTACTTGTTTTTTGGGTATTAACTACTTTATTTTAGTACGTATGTTTTGTCCGATAAGATCATATTCCCATATTTATGTTATAGTTATATAATTTACCAAATGGTATTAGTATAATATAAATTAGATTTATTCATTCAAATTGTTTATATAATCATGGTTTAAAGAAGATCATGTAGAACAAATTTCATCACACCATGGAGACGGTAAGTCGTACGTACCCACAAGCGACGATATCATTCTCATAATTATTAAATGGTATTAGAGTGGATGATAGAATATCTTAGAATTATTATCATTTTATAATAACCATATATAGTTATTCTTTATACCATTATACCCATCCATGTAAGTTGGGGGTGGAAACAGATTACACCATGGTGTGTAGACGGTATTCTGTACGTACGCACATGCGATGATTTCATTTTCGATAGGGTGGATATAAGGTGAAATGGGGTGGTTTGATATATTCAATAACATATAATTATATGATTATCCTAATGTTTTTACTTTACAATGAAACAAATAAATAATATGAAGTAGATGATGAAATAAATTTGAATGAATCGGTAAAGGATATTACCTCTTATTTGAAATGCCTCTTCTAAATATCCTTTTAGGGAACTATATTTGGATTTTAATGAAGAAAAAGACCTATAGTATGTATCTAGGGAAGTGTATAAGGGAAATAGACATGTTTTTGCTGAGCTTGAAGGCTCAAAAAATGGTGAAATGTGGAGAGGTAGGATGTGACCTTTTTAAAGAGAGGAGAGGGGCTCTTTTGGAAACCTCCAAAATATTAATTTATAATAAACTCAAACCCCACTTTTAAACTTCCAACATGACTGAAATTCATATATTTGGTAAGATATGGTCGTTATATCTTCATAAAATCAAATTTATATAGAGTTATATTTTATTTTAATCCTTATCATTTTGATTTAACTTTATTTAATCTATTTGGTTTTATTTGTGGTAATAATAGTCTAAATTTAAAATGGTTATACATACATACTTATGTGTTGTGAATTTTCCATTATTGTATACAACATGAAATTTTAGACTATATAAATTTCAATTTATAATAATTAAATATTTTTGTGATTTTTAAACAATTTAATTATATGTTTTTTATACAATATCAGTAGTGTCAATTATGACACTATTCAATTATTTTAATTTAAATAAAATCCAAACAGAAGATATATTCAAACCCAGCTATTTAATAGATCACTAAAATGTAATATACATTTTCAAAATTCATGGATCGCATTAAATAGTTCATATAATATTTATTTTCATATTTTCAAATCCATTTATTTGATATTTCTATCAATAAAATAATTTCATTATCACTATTATATCAGCATTAATGATAATTATTTAATCCAGAAAAATTATAAATTAATTCACATGATGTATATACTTTTATTATATTTCTATTGACTATTTTGTTCTATGTTTTATGATGTTTATCACTAAATTAAAATTATTACACTTATAAGATGGAAGCAAGTGACATGTTGTCACATTTTTTTGGATTCAATAATAATTACATCATTTTCGTGGTCAGAAGTCCATGAAATGAATTTATTCCGACCCTTAGATGATATTTATTGACTTTTATTCATCCAATTTATTTTTTCCAGGTATTATGGTAATTTTAAAATCTTATTTTTACCCTTAATTACCCGATTTACCTTTAACTGTAGTAAATAAAAATTAAAGTAGTTACTATTCATAATGCCTTAAAATAAAAACTATCCTATTAACATAATTTGGACCTACTGATTCCAAATATGGAATCCATTTTCAAAATTCAAAACATAAAAGTTACAATGTTTGATTTAAAATTAACCCCGCTATTGAGAAAACATGTTTTAAAAGTTAAAACATTACAAAAGATTGAAATGTTTGTATTTATGAATTCAATGTAAACCTAATGATCATGACATAGATTAAGTTAAATAGTAAAAATATGTTCTATTTATTATTTGAAACCATTCAATAATATATTTTAACCATATAAATTGTTTTGATGAAAAAAGTTGTTTTCAATTAAAATTTAGCATATTTTTACTATTCATCAAAATAAGAAACATATCAGAAAAATATCGAAAATTTATCCAACGTAAATTTTTATATCCTTATTCCAATGAAAAAAGTTTAATTTATCAAATTTAACTTATAAGAATGTTAAAAACTATATTTAAAGTGGGTGCACATCAAAAGACAACAAACCATCATTTTTTTAAAATACATTTTTTACCAGAATTTTTTTTATCCTACCATGTTCAAGAATATGAGTGGGAGAAATGATAATGATATAAATTTAAAATGTCTGTAATACTATTCATAATGGAGAGTTCATAATAATACTATAATAATATATCATTGTTTATTGAATCTTGGTATTTAGTTCAACACATGCTATTGAAGAACATCACTCTAGCGTGTAACTTAAGCCAAGCCAATATTGCGTGTAGTGAAAAATTACGTTGGTGTTGCATATAACATAAGATAAAAATAATATTTCTAATAAAATCTCAGGGTGTTACATTCTACCCCCTTTAAAATGGATTTCACCCTCAAAATTCATCACTTTGTAACAAATAGACGAGGATACCTCTGCCACATCATATCCTCAAGTTCCCATGTAGCTTTTTCAAATTGGTGGTTCCTCCATAAATAATTAACCAAGCGAGTGTTTTTTTGTAGAAGTTTTTCTCTATGATCCAGAATCTCTACTAGCTATTCTTCATAAGAATTATCTTGCTCTAGCGGTACAGCTTCTGAGCTTTGTACATGTGAAGGATCGGGTATGTACATTCTCAAGAGAGATACAAGGAACACATTATGAACTTGAGAGATATTTGGGGGAATTTACAATCGGTAATATACCTTCCCAAAATGATCCAGTATTTTGAACGGACCGATATACATACGACTCAACTTTACCTTCTTTCCAAATCTCATTGCTCTCTTCTAGGGACATATTCGTAAGAAAACTTTATCACCCACTGCAAACTCTATGTCTTTTCTTCGATTGTCAGCATAAATTTTTTTGATGACTCTGAGCTGCTCTTACATGTTGTTTAATATATTTGAACTTTTCTTTCATCTCATCAATAATATCAAGTCCTAATAGATTTATTTCCACAACCTAATCCTAGAAAGTCGGAGTTCTGCATTTCTTTCCATAGAGAGTTTCATAAGGAGCCATCTGTATACTGGAGTGAAAGCTATTATTATAATAAAATTCCACCAAAGATAGGTTTTGATACCAATCACCTTTGAAATCCATAGAGAAAGATCTCAACATGTCTTCCAATGTTTGAATTGTCCTTTCATACTGACTATCTGTCTGAGGATGAGAGGCAGTGCTGAAACATAACTATGTATCCAGAGAATGCTGAAGTCTTCGCTAGAACCTCGAAGTAATCCTCAAATCATGATCTGATATAATGGAAAGTTGTACTCCATAAAATCTTACCACTTCCTTTACATATATCCTAGAAATCTGATATAGAGAGAAATATTTTCTAATAGCAATGAAGTGTGATGACATCGTAAGAAGATCAACTATAAACTAGTTAGCATTATTGCCTTTGGATGCTTTGGGATGTTCGATGAAAATGATCATAGTGATGTTTTCCCATTTCCATTTTGGTATGGGTAATGGTTGTAACGGCCCCTTAGATTTATGTCTCTCATCTTGAACTTGCTGATAAATCATGCATCAAGAGACATATTCGGCGATATCTTTTTTCATGCCATCCCACTAAAAGTACCCTTTCAGGTCCCTATACATCTTTGTACCTGAGGATGAATAGAGAATGAAGAAGTATGAGAATCATCTTGAAACTCCTTCATTAATTCTTGTTTGGGAGGAATATAGACATGGTTCTTGAACCTTATTATCCCATCACAATCAAGGTTGAATCCAGGAACATTTCTCACATTCTATTGAAGCCCAACATCCTCCTTCTATGCCTCTTTAATCTTCACTTCTATAGATTGTTGAACATTAATTTGAGAAAGATAATATATCTCCCCTTTAATTAAAATTACAATATCCATCTTTGTAAGTCCATAAATATTGGATCCTTTGTGATCCTCATCGTGGATAATCTAGCATGGTCTTGTCGACTTAATGCGTCTGCCACCCTGTTTTTGTTCCCATGGTGGTAATGAATTGAGAATTCGTAATCCTTACTCAACTCCAACCATATTCTTTGTCAAATATTCATCTCTTTATATGTGAAAATATAATTTATTCTTTTGTGATTAGTATAAATATCACAACATTCACTATAATGATAATTCCTTCATGTCATTAATTCATAGATCCTCGCAGCTAACTCCAAATCATGAGTTGGGTAATTTTTCTCATGGATTTTCAACTGTCGTGAGGCATAATCTACCACCGTATAATTTTGAATGATAACACACCTAAACCCATTCTTGGATGCATCACTGTATATCCCAATCCTTTCTCCACTACAATGTAGTGTGAGCACAGGTGCACTGACTAACCTTCTTTTTAGCTCTTTGAAATTCTCTTCACATTCCACTGTCCAAACAAACTTAACTCCTTTACAAGTAAATTTGGTGAGTGTGATAGATAATCGTGAAAAATCATTCAAAAAAGGTCAATAACACCATGATATACAAAGAAAACATCAGATTTCAGTTACTGTTCCTGGTCTGGACCATCTTCCAAAAACCTCCATTTTAGCTGGATCCACGGATATCCCCTCTCATGAGATTATGTGACCCAAAATTGAAACTTTTTGAATCCAAAATTCACATTTGGTAAATTTGGAATAAATCATATCATTTCGCAGGGTCTTCAATAAAATTCTCAAGTGATCATCATGTTCATCCTTGCTCTTTGAATATACAAGAATATCATCTATAAAGACTATAAAAACTAATCCTGATAGTCTCTAAAGACTCTATTCATATGATCCATGAAGATAGCTGGGGCATTTTTAAGACCAAAAGGCATCACTATAAATTCATAGTGTCCATACATTATACGGATTTATGTCTGTGTTATATCCTCATTTTTTACCCTTATTTAATGGTATCCTGAATGAAGATCAATCTTATAAAAGTATTGAGATTCGTGTAGGTGGTTAAATAAGTCATCAATGTGCGGGAGAGGATATTGTTTCTTGATAGTGATCTTGTTAAGTTCGTGATAATCAATGCAAAGTCTCATTGATCCATCGTTCTTCTTAACAAACAGAACTTGTACTCCACATGGTGATGCTGTAGGGTGTATAAACCCCTTATCAAGATTCTTTTAGAGTTGCTTCATTAATTCCTACAACTCAATTGGGGCCATTCTATAAGGGGTCTTTGAAATGGACATAGTATCTGGTATGAGTTCTATTGGAATCTAAACTTCAAGATTTGGTGGAAGATCGGGAAATTCCTCAGGAAATACATCATCAAACTCCTGTAAAATGGGCATATTCTTAATCATGAGTTTCTCTCCAACCATTTGAGATAAATAATCTTTATTTATTGGAATCAAGACCCATAAGATGGATGAGATTCCCACTAGAAGGTTTTATTAATCCTTTCATCGATAAATGATCAAAGATTGATTAGGAATATGAAATGTGACATCCCATCATTTGAAATTGATTTGAGATCCATATAAATAAAGCCAATCCATGCCAATAATCACATTAAATTACACTATAGGAAGGATAATATTTTTTGCAGGAAGCTCTATCCCACAAACATCAATCGAAGAAGAATTGTTAACTTTTGATGCGACTGTTGTGCCATTAGGAGTTGTCACATCTAACTGAATATATAATTTTTGAGGGAATATGATGATACCATTGAAAAATTAATCAGAAATAAAAGTGTAGGTGGCTCCATAATCAAATAAAACATTTTTTACTTTAGACTGGATGTTAAGTGTACCTTTCACCACTTAATTATCATACTCCAAATCGCCGATAGTAATTGCACGTGCCTTTCCTTGGTCTTTGGACTTTAGAGTTTGTTATCTTTGATAATCATTCATAACCCCTAGATTAGGGCATTTATTAGCATAATGTCACATTTCCTTGTAATTATACCACTGAAGTGTAAGAGGTTCATTCTTTTTGTCCCTATTTTTGTTCACATCATTAGATATCTTATTCCCATTACTGCAACATTAAATTGCACGGTGACCTTCTTTTACACACTTAAAACATTTACCTATCCCGTTAAGACAATTTCATCCATGTTTCTTTCCACACTTTGATCATAAAGAAAAACTCATCTTCTTTTCAGTTTGGTATTTAGATTTTCCATTGAATTCCATTTTCCTCTTCTTACCAACCCATATAACTGATGGGTTACTCCAAAATCCGTATAAACATTGACAGCACATAAAACAATTTCCTCGTAGATATTGAATACCCTTATGGTTAATTCCCATTAGAGACATGGTTTTAAGAGACTAAAGAATCGATTGATCTTAGTCTTAGGTTGGGTAATAATCCCAGAAGTGTACTATGCATGTCTTGAAAAATTTTCATCATAGGTACCAATAGATTCATCATCCTTTTGCTTCATTTCAAGAAACTGCTTCTCCATCTTTGTTCGAAGAATATGAGGGAAGTAATTATTGAAAAAATAGTTCTTCAACTCATCCCATACCATGGACTAAATTTCATCTCTTTTACTTGTATTCTTGACCAGATTCCACCATTGATCAGGTTTACCTTCCAAACGGTATACTGCTAAGATGAATTTATCATGTTCAAATAATTGCATGACTAAAAATATCATTTTAGTGGTACTGATCCATTTTTCCACAACTAATGGATCAGAAGAACCACTGAATAATGGTGGATGCTGCCTCATGTAGGATTCAACAGAATGTTTCCCTTTCATTTGCTCGTTTGGAAGGCCTTCCTGATTCATAGCATGAGAAAGTTGTGTGAGCATGGCTTCAAGATTTTTCATTCTATCTCCCATAACATTTGGATACTTAGGGGGACAATCATTGCATATCCCTTCACATTAATAATTAACATATTTCCTTCAGGTTCCAGTGATTGACTAAAACCAAGAAGCATAGTGTGAGAAGCATTAATCATAACAGGAAAACCACATAACCATGAATAAAATTTCACACATTAGGTCTTATCATAGGTTATTCATGTCCATTTATAAAACACTAAGAATGTGTCTTATGCTTATACATATCCTTAGGGTTCTTACAAAGGGTTTTACATTCTAGTTTCCAAATGTTGACTATACCTTTCCACTGATACCAATTATAATGACCCATACATTACATACATTTTTAATACTTCAGAATTAAAGTATATTTATTTCAATATATAATAGAACCATAATAAGACTGTATAAGTATAGTGTCTTTATAAAGTAGCAAACAAAAACAATTGGTTCATAAATCATCTACATTGTCTCTAATTTATTTCATCATATCTAGAGTCCCTATTGGAATATCCAACTTAATACCCTTCTTCCTGACCTGGGGAAAAGAAAACATACAAAGGGTAAGCTCAAATGCTTAGTAAGGAAAAAAAAGAAATATCCACCATATCATATTCATAAGAACATAACATTTTGAAAATCATTTCCTGTAAAAGAGATCAAAATACCCTGACCGGGGATATGTCATAGTAGTGATATATAATAGAAATAATCAAAACATAAGACATGATACTTTGTGGCATACACACATAATCGCAGATAAACATTTCATACTAGTCATGACCCATTTCCAAGACCATCCTAGCAGACAAATTCCTATACTGAACCAAGTTCACTCATTGTTCCAGTCCTGTATCACTGAACCTGATAAACTTTCGGTTACAACCATGTCTATCTCATGATATATAAATATTTACCCAATGCATTGTAGTGAGATATATTCCCCACCCATATCATAATGAATCCACTTTTATGTGTGCCACAAAATCATAAATCAAACATCATAACATAGCCCATGTAATATAGTTGGGATTCTTAAACATCATGCCGTCATATCATAATCCATATAAGATAATGGAATTCATAAAAATAGTTCCCTCATAACATAATCAAATCAAAGTATAATAGGGATAAAAACCTAACCATATATCATCTTATATGGAAAATAATTTTGATAAAACACTTGAACTCAGTTATTGAGGAAAATATTATTTCTTCTTCAAAATCATTTTATTTTCTCAAAATGACATAAAATTTTAAAAGAGAGGATTTTTTTGTTGAAAATAATCATTAAATCTGGCATAGTAAGATTCATATAAATAAGGCATTATGAAACCATAAAAATCTGTTTATGCGGTATAAGTTTAAAAAACATTCTCCTCGTAGTTTTTCCGAAAAAGTCAAAAAATAACTCATATGGTAAATAAAATAAAGATTCTTTTTATACCACATAGTAAAAGTAAAAAATTGGTAAAAAGGACATTAAGAATAAATGAAATTTTTTTAGAAAACATGGACATGGATGAAAAATATAACCCCAGTAAATACTTATGAATAAATAATCTTGGTTATATACGAGCTTGGAATAATTATTTCTTACCTTAGGTCTGATATGCTTCATGTGTATCCGAATCTCCTATATAATTATTTAAATAATGTTATATATCTATTAAAAAATCATAAATATTTTTATGATACCATTTATGATCATATTTTCATCCATTTGTTATAAACACTTCATTGTTACTTGTTGTTTGGGTATTAACTGCTTTATTTTCATAAGTATGTTTTGTCGGATAAGTTAATATTCCTCTTTTTAGGTTATAGTTATGTCATTTATTGAATTATATTAGTATAATATATATCTTATTTATTCACTAAATTCATTAATATAATAATGATCTAATGAAAATCATGTAGAAAGAATATCATCGCACCGTGGAGACGGTAAACCGTACATACACACAAGTGACGATATCGTTCCCATAATTATTGAATTGTATTGGAGTGGATGATAGAATATATCAAAATTAGTATCATGTTATAATAAACATATATAGTTATTCTTTACACCATTATACCCATCCAAATAAGGTGGTGGTGGAATACAAATTACACCACGGCATGGAGACGGTATTTCGTACGTACGCACGCACGGTGATTTCATTTTCCGTAGGGTGGATAGAAGTTTAAATGGTGTGGTTTCATATTTACAATTACATATAAGTATATTAGTTATACTGAAGTTATTACATTATAATGAAACAATTAAATAAGATAATTTCTAAGAAGAAATAAATTTGAAAGAATCGGTAAAGGATATTACATCTTCTTCGATGCACTTCTTCTAAAACTTCTCTTAGGGCACTAATGATGGTCTTTTAAGAATACCAGGACCTATAGTATGTTTCTAGAGATGTGGAAAATATAAATGCATTGGGTATGGCCGAGATTGAAGGCTCAAAAATGGTGTAATGTGGAGAGGGAGGAGGTGACCTTTTATAAGAGAGGAGAGGGGCTCTTTTGGAAACCTCCAAAATATTAATTTATAATAAACTCAAACACCACATAAAAACATCCAAAGTGACTAAAATTCAGATATGAGGTATGATATTGTTGCAATATCCTCATCCAATCAAATTTAGAAATGTTTTTATTTTATTTTATACCTTATCATTTTGATTTATCCTTATTTATTCTATTTAATTTTATTTGTGGTAATAATATTTTAAATTTTAAATGGTAGTAAATAATTACTTATGTGTTGTGAATTGTCCATAATTGGATATTTAATGGCATTTTAGACCATATAAATTTCAATTTATAATTTTTAAATATTTTTGAGATTTTAAAAGAATTAAATAATATGTTATTTTTATAAAATATCTATAGTTTCAATTTTCACAGTATTCAATTGTTTGAATTTAAATAAAATCCACACAGAAGATACATTGAAACTAAAATATTTAATAGATCCCTAAAATGTAATATTCCTCTTAAAAATTCGTGGATAACATTAAATAGTTCCCATATTATTGATTTTAATATTTTTAAAACCATTTATTTGATATTTCGATCAATAAAATATTTTCTACACCACTATTGTGTCACCATTTATGAAAATTATTTAATCACTAAAAATTATAAATAAATTTACATGATGTATATAATTTTATTATATTTTTGGTGACTATTTATGTTCAAATATTTATAAATTTTATCACTAAATTATTATTTTTACACTTATAAGATATAAGAGAGTGACAAGTTGTCACTTTCTTTGGTTTTAATAACAATTACATCATTTTCTTGGTCAAAAGTCCATGAAATGAATATATTCCGACCGTTATGTGATATGGGTCGACTTTTATTAATCCAATAGAATTTTTTCAGGTGTTATGGTAATTTTATAATCTTATCTTGACCCTTAATTACTCGATTTACCTTTAATTGTAGTAAATAAAAATTATCGTAGTTACTATTCATTATGCCTTCAAATAAAAAGTAGCTTATTAACATAATTTGGACCTAATGATTTCAAATATGGAATCCATTTTTCCAAATTGAATGCACATAACTTTCACTGTTTAATTTAAAATTAATCCTAGTATTGTGAAAATGATTTTTAAAAGGTAAAACATTGTAAAAGTTTAAAATGTTTTTACCCATGAATTAAATGTAAAATTAATACAAATGACATAAATTATATTAAATGGTAAAAATATATTATATTTATACTTTAAAACCTTTCAATAATATATTTTAACCATATAAATAAATTTTATGAAAATAGTTGTTTTCAATTAAAATTTATCGTATTTTTACTATTCATCAAAATAAGAAATTTATCAGAAAAATATCAAAAATAAATCCAAAGTAAATTTTTATATCCTGATTCCAAGTATGATGTTTAATTTGTCAAATTGAAATTATAACCATGTCAAAAACTATATTTAAAGTGGTTGTGCCATCAAAAGGTGGAAAAACATCATTTATTGAAAAAATACTTATTTTTCCCGAAAAAATTATTAGTTTTTTCATACCATGTTCTAAAATATGTGTGAGATGAATGTTAATGTTATAAAATCTAATATGTGGTTAATAATATTCATAAATTATATTTAATAATAATATTATAATAATATTTCATTGTTTAATGAATCTCAGTATTGCGTAGAACACACACTATTGAGGAAGGCCGCTCTTGCGTGTAACGCAAGCGAAGCCAGAGTTGCGTGTAGTGAAAGCTTCCATTGGTGTTTCATATAACAGAATACATAAAAAAATATATCTCATAAAATATCAGTGTGTTACAAATATAATTCAGATGATTATGGATCAACATCATATACGCACGAACATGAACTTTAATGACAGATCATGTATTAAAAAACATGGTAATTAATGCCCTAAATAATTAAAATAAAGATATTTTATTATAAAATAGATAACGTAATATTTTGATAGGATCATATATGACATTATAAAAATTTATATGGACATATTATGAATTAGTAACATCATTTAAAAAATTATACATGAGGATAAATTATGATATAAAAAGACGTGCATGGTATTTAATTTTATTTGACTAACATTACATTTAAGAATGTTTTAATATAATGAACAAAATTTCTATGAAATTTTGTATATATTTTCCCAATGATACGTGATTTAATGATTCATTAATAAATCATGGTATTTTATTTTCAATTTTAAATAGTTCATCTATATGTATTATATCATAAAAATACAACATGGAAGGGATCTTCATAACACAATTTCATTTAATTTGGTTATATTACTTATTCACTGTCTTTAACTATATAACAAAATGTCCAAAATAAAATTTTACGATAATTTTTTTTTAAAAACCTTTTTATTTTCATATTTATTTTATATAAATAATATATTCATTGGAAAATTTTCCCTTCAATGTTATGATCTTTGGAAGGGTTTATTCCACAACCCATTACATATGTCAATTTTATAGTAGAATTTACATTTAAGGAACTTATATTTTTGTTGGATAATAAATAACTTTGAATTTATTATAAATTTATTATTCATGGTGTTTCCATGTAATAGAACCATTTAAACCACTTTCAGTTACTAGAAATTATTGATAAAATCAGTTTAATTAAAAAGAATTGTATTTGTCTCTTCGGTCGAAATTATTTTTTTCTCACATATCTATATTTTTTAAACATGTTTCAATTTCATATTGTATATTATATAAATGAATTATTAATGAAATTTATAACAATATATTTGGTAATTTTTTATTTTTTAAATGGAATATTAACATCTCATTCTGAAAAAGGATCTTTTTGATGTTTTTGAAATAGTGGGAAAAACATGTTTATGTAATACGAAAAATAAAATTTTTTATTACAATCATATAATGTCATATAATCTAATATTACATTAAAATTATAATGTATTATTTTTAAGATAATGTTTTCAAAATATTAAAGAAAAAATTTAGTTTTAAAAATTGAGTTTAAATGTTTAATGTATTTTTTCATCAAGAATGATTTTAAATTTATTTTTATGATATTTATATTCACTAGTGATAAAAAACAAATAGTTTTTTATAATAAAATTAGAACATGTTATATTGATATATTCATTATTTTTTATATTGATGAATTATGATCATTTTAACAAATTGTTTATTGAAATTCCAAATCTTGATTCATTTTTTTATTCATTAACATCCCCTATAAATTCCCACATTTCTATGATCATCAAAAATTAAATTTCTCTATTTTATATATTATTTATCTAAGATATAAATATTTGTTAAAATATATATCATTTATATATATTGTTTTTTATATTGAATGTTATTTTATTTTTTGGTTAGATACTAATAAATGAGCATTCAATACTCAAAAATAATATTTCTTAATAATGAATGATTTTATTGTATTTAATCGGTTATTAAATAAATTTAGATTTAATTATAAAAATAAATATGGGTGGTTCTTTATTATAGATAATCCCTTGATGCATTCATAGTCTCATGTGATTGACTAAATGAGAATCCTTTATAAATGGGTTTTGGGGTACACATAACAATAAACATTAATCTATTTAATGAAAAAACCTGATTGTAGTGGAATCATGATTCCTTAGATCATGAATTTTAGTTATTAATAATTTACTACATCTATTAATCAATTATAGTTATCCAGGTGATTTTCAAGATGACATTATCTGTAGATGTATTTCATTTTCTTTTTATAGGTCAAAAGAATCTTTTTTAGTCATATATCATGCCATATTTATTATACCTTATGCAGTTATGATAGCAATGTTACTATTTAGTCTAATGTTTTTTCAATTATTTAAAAGTCAATACTAATAATTCTCTTTAAAATAATTATATAGAATGTGTGTATCCATGTTTATCGTTCCATGTTTATTAATCTTACTTATTAAAGATATCTTCCATTGTACACAACCCTTATTGATCACTGGAGTACTCCCTTATTTGTTTCAATTCCATTTAATTATGTAAGTGTAAAAGGAATAAAATATAAAGATATACTAGAGGGAATAATTAAAATATCTGAAATAATATGATGTAATTTTAATTTTCAAATATAATATGGGAATGATGTATATATGTGACTTAGTAAGACTACTAATCAATTTATCCCTTCAACATGTGATTCATTGTTTTATTTTCCAATATAATAATGTTAGACACAATCTTTATGTTACTAGAGTAGAAGTTTTTATAATTGTTATGAAAGAAGTATTAGTGGAAACCCAGAGATACATAATTAGGAAAACGTAGATTTGGGATTATAACATTACTATACATATGATTGTTTGTATATAAGAACATCTTAAAGTTTTGATAAGGTAAATATTTTGTGGGTTTCCTGGAAATACATTCATATCTATGTACAACCTGTTGATGTGGTTCTAGAAAAAATTTACCATGGGGTAATAACTCTGAAATGATAGAATTGGGCTTGACCTGATCATCACATGTTGAAAGACAATGGGTCTTATATGAAACCTTTTTTGAAACACATGGTTGATATTCTTTGGATAATTCATATTTTCGTTACAAAACATTATGAATTAATTCAATATATGATGATAATTAATGAACATTTTTAAACATAATGTTTTTTATATTCAAAATAAATAATCCTGATTTAGACATATTGTATAGTATTCTTTTGATTATATGGTTTCCCACTCTAATTAGTAACTCTAACACTATAGTTTTTGGTTTAAGTCAATAGATGGAACCCAGAGTAATCATGTTACCATTGAATAAGAAAGAAATTATGTTGGTTATGAGTATCTAAGTGGTATTACGAAAAGAATAAAATATATCATGATTATTACTAATTAATTATCCCATATTTAATTAACAACCTATACCTTAACCAACTATCATAATCACCATCAAAGAAAATGATGATGTTTTTAAGAGAAAGAGTAATAGAGACCATAGATGAATTAATAACTGATTTATTTATTGTAGAAAAGATAAGAAAATACACCAAGTTATGTTTCTTAAATTTATTATAACATTAATTATTTATCCATAACAAGGACATAAATAAATGAATATCTTATACAAAATGAAGATTATAATGAAATGAAATAAATATCTTTCTAGGGATCAATTTGTAGATAATTTTCTAAAATGTGTATAAGATGGACATTATCTGAGTCAATTCCCTCTTCTAATAGTTATCCCATTGAAAAAGGAAGTTCTAATGTTGAAAAAAGCGATTAATTATTTATGTAATGGAATTCATGAAAAAAATTGTAGAATTTTTTAAACGGTATTTTGATTATTTGAATTATGAATCATCTAAGGATTAAAAAAAATTCAAAATAATATACGTCTTTATTAATTTTTTTTTTCTATTATGGGTTTATGAGTTTATATTTGATCATATGATCATTTTATTAAATAATTTTTTTTAGATTTTTGTAGTGGTAATATAAAATGATTAATGATAATTTTGGAAATTATTTATGGAAATAAAACCCATTATTTTATTAAAAGGAAAAATTATTTGTGGAAGAATACGTTATTTGTTTTAGGAATTAAGAATATAGGTATAAGAAAACATTATTCTTTATATTATCATTTATTTTGTAGAAATTATAGGTCATCCCAATTTTTTAATTTTTATGGATTTATATTACTAATTTTTTATAAAAAGGACAACACGTATGCCGGGTGAAAACCTATTGCATCTGGAAAGACAGTTGGTCCTGAACCGATAGCCAGTGGTTGATAAGGGTTTTGGGAAAACCACTGGCCTACGTGAGTTCTTGGTTAATATTCCATTGTTAGTTAAAAAATTTCATGACTAAATATAAATTATGAACTTGTGGTGTTATTATAGCCATTTATATATTAATGTAAAATATTTGAAAAGTTATGTTATCCATATTGGTTTGGCAAGATAGTTTGTTATAGAAATAACGACATGTCACAATTTCATTGATTGTATAATTCGTTAAATGTGATTTTTATTTATTTAGTAAAAATAATTCATTTCATGATAATAATTTATTTGAGTAATCTATCAACAGTTAAATTTAGGAGTCTTATCTAATGGATGAAATTTTTCTTATAATTTAATAACACATCAATTATGTATATTTATTTCTTTTCATAGATAGTAAAAAAGCCATAAATTTAGAAAATGTGTCTTAAAAAAATGTCAACATATTATATCCATATATAAGTAATCAAATTGAGTTTTAGATCATCACAAGATTATGTTCTTGAGGTGCTCAACTTTTCACTGAGAATTCACATTCTTGTGATAAATGCCCTCTATCATTCCATAATTTTTTTTCTACCATTTCCATATCATTGTCTTCCACAAATGTTAATATAAATATAATAATACTTATGAGACATTAGATATAAGGTTTTTTACTTCCATTTCACTATATTTAAGAGAATTTTTTAAACCATTTTTATGACGTGGTTTTAAATAAAGGAATTTTGAAATATCAAACCCCCGATTTATGTGGTAAACATCAAATTTGTATGATGATGTTATTAAATGGTTTGGAGAATTTATGAAATCAAGATATTAAAATAATAAAATTTTAATATATTTCATATGAAACATGTGACACCATTTTTAAATATAACAGAAAATATATTTGGTTAATTTTAATCTTTTTGATTGCATAAGGAATATGAAACCCTGAGTCTAAATGAATTATAATATATCCTATAGTTATAAATTACATGTTAAATTTTTATGTTTCATTATAAGGAAAAATATAATGATTATTATGGTTATTTATTAATTAGATGTAAAATAATAATTTTTTCAAATAAAATGAATTGTTTTCTAAAAAATGTATTTATTCTGAAATACAGTTAAGTTATTTTTTTCAGACACAATTTAAAATTTATATTTACCAAATTTAGAAAATTTATTTGATAAAATTAATTTAAATTTTTAAATAATACTTTCTTATTTAGTTTACAGTAAACACGTGGGATTATTCTTAAATGATTCATTTTAAGATGAATAGTGAACAATATTGATTTTTATTGAAAAACTAATTTTCAAATAATTATTTTTTTGTATTATATTACCTTAAAATTTTGTTTTGATATATATTTATTTTATTTATAACAAAATTAAACAATTTTAGGAAATTGTTATAAAATTATTATTTAATTTTAATATTAAAACATTATATACATAAGAGAATTTTCAAATTTAATATCTCATTTTTCACCATGTCTGTGGGTATAATTTTAAAATGGATTTTATGAAAACTATGAGTTTAATTTTCAACATCTTATTCCATTTATTTAGTAATCATAATATCTATGTTTATAATAAGTTAAAGTTAATTTTTGACCATAATGAATAGTATATGTACTGAAAAATAATTATTTAGGTTAACAAAAAAACTGATTTACTGTGCGCTAAACAAAGATCTTAAGGGTAAAAAATGACCTACAAACATGTTCAACAACCTATTAATGGAAGATTTTCAAAATATTCATTAATATTTTTTGACATTGATCCATTTAAGGAGATTTATTCATGATAAAAATGGAATTGTAATTAATTATTTTCCAATGTCACATGCGTCACCTCTCCCCCACATGAAAAGGGAACCCTTAACCTCCTCTCTTCACTCATGAAATTACTTTATGTTTATCGATTTTTAACAAAAATAATATCCTTATTCCCATGAAGACATACTAGAAGTATTTTTTATGTAAATAAATCACCCCCATAATGGCTTTTTTGTGGAAATATAATGAAGGTAACCGAAGAAGAGCCAACATTCTAAAATGATCCTTTTCATTTTTTTCATCATTTAAATCAATAAAATGCTATTAATTCTTGAAAATATTATAAATTAAATATCATACATATCGGAATATTTAATTTTGTTTATTTATTTGACTACATTAATCAACTATTCCTTCAAATCATAAATTATATTGTCATACATGTGTATGGTGGACTACTACATTGTGAACTAATGTAATTCGATTTCCATCACCACCTTTCATAGATGAATATAATGATGGGATTATAATATATATATATTATTTATATCTTTATTATACAATTATAATTATAATATCATTTAATATTTCTTATATTTCATTCTATTTAAAATTTTTTAATGTTTCTTTTGTCTATGGTAGACAACCACCTAGTGAAACAATGTGATTCATTTTTAAGATATGCAATAAATGGGATGTAATAAAGTTAAATTTAATTAATATTTATATTTTAAATGATATTATTTTGATAATGGGAGATTAATAAATCTCCCACATACTTATCATTTCACTCATAAATGGAATGATATATTCTCTCATGCATATGTATGACTTACTGTCTCTATCATGTGATGTTATTATTTGTCCATGTCAAGATTGAAAGCGTTCTCATAAAAAAAATTAATGATTCAAAATAGAATTTATAAAATTAATATAAAACTATTTATTTTTTATATTTATCATATATTCATGAACCATTACATTCAATATAAATAACGAATGGGATAACATGGAAATTGACACTAAAACCATTGAAAATAATGAAATACTGATAGAAAATAATTTATAAAATTATAATAGTGGATTATATATTATATAATAAATATAAAAATGGTCATATAATCAATTAATATATATTTTAATATATATATATATATTGGAGGTTTATGATCATTCTATGAAATGGAAGAGTGAGATAAGTGAATTATTCATATTTTCATTTCATTATGGAATATTGTACTCTTTGGAATCTAATTTTATTTATCTGGTGTATACATGACCCCATTAACATATAATATATTGATTAATTAATAATTAATGTTAAATTATGTTTAAATTTTTATAATTTCATCAATTGGGATTCTGACATACAAGTTACCATGCTCTAAATAATTTTTCAACACAATTTCCTGTAATTTTTTTATATTAGTTCATACCTGTTATTAATATGTTAATACTATTTTGTAATGAATTTTAAATATAAATTGATATTTATACACATTTTTCTTATGGATTTATATTTTATACCCATAATCCATTCATTGTTTAATTACCACGTTAATGTTATGATCATTATAATGGTATATTTCACAATCTCCTTTTAATCGGTATTTTTAATGATTAAATATTATTTTATTTACATTATTTTTTCATTTTATAATGATAAAATTTTAGTATATTCTCCTCTATATATTAATTATATTTTATTTTAAATGTAAAATTTGTACACTCTTTGTTATATTTGTTTGAGAAAATGACTTGAATTAAATCAGACATCAAATCTCTCTTCAGTCAAAGATATTTTTTTCTTCAAAATCAATGTTTTCAAAAGTTGTTTTCAAAAAAAAACTAACAATACAGTAATGATTAATTAAAGAAATATTAATCCATTATATATTTCTCACAATTTTTTTGAATGAAATATTCTTATCACATTCTGAACATAATGTTTTTTATACTTTTATTGAAATAGTTTTAATGGATTGTTTTATTTAAATTTTAGAATATTTATAGAATTATAAATCATCATGCCCTATAATTTTATTGAATAATACATCTCATGAGGGATTTTCTTTATAAAATATAAATTTTTCTATATTATTATTTAATTTTTTTTTATATAAAGTGATTTTAAATGTTAATTGAATATTTCTGAAAAATATTGTTTTAATGATATTTTAAGACATTTCTATTATGAAATGATAAAAATTATTTATTATATATATACTCTGATTTGTATATATTTAATTTTATACAATAATTATTCTATAAATGGATGGCTTATTATCATTTTACAATGTTATGTATATACAATTACTTTCAGGATTAATTTTTGTAGTAATTAGCATTCCATAGAAATATCCCTTATCTTTTGATAATTAGGAATTAAATTCTCAAAAAATACCCATATTATATACCATTGATATGTATATTTAATAATGTGAAAAAAACTTTAACATACTTTATTTTATATTGAATATAATGTGATTGATTGGTGAAATATTGATAAATCAGTATTCTTTAGTCAATATGAATATTTATTAATATGAAATATTATTCATAAATTAAATATATTATTTAGTAGATGAGGAAAACATTGGGCATTTAGACATGTGTGTGTCTTAAAAAATATAGGCACACAATTCATTGGTATATTATTTATTTGACTCCATTTTCAATCCATACTTAAATGATTTTTTGGTGTATACATACCCATCATTTTTAAATAATAATTTGAATGGTACTGACTATAAATGTATCATGATGTTTGAGATCATGATTTCAAATAAATATGTATTTCCTTTAAAATGATTTAATTTATTATTATCCATCATATTTTCACAATGGTATAATATTTGGATGGATTTCCTTCATAGTTTATTGGTTTAATAGGATGTTTTTTTCAATTATTTATTTTTCATCTAGATTTTACCATATCCTTCTTTGATAATCATGTTAATGACTAAATGAAATACGTTTTCACATATTTACCTTTAAATATTAATTATTCTATAGAAATTATGTGAATGTAATGTGTGGTTAGTCATATACGGTTCCATGTTTACTATGATGATTTGTTGATGGTAGCTTATATTGAAATTTTCCATTATACATCATTAAACTCCCATTTATTTTGTTTCCTCTACAAGGAATCCATGAAGTGTATTTATATTTACATGATCATATATTTAAATTAAAACAATGATATACTACATGAACAGTTTTGTAGTAATTTTTGTATTCAAATGTAATATGGGAATCATGTATTTATATACCTAAATAATAAAATATATCTATTCAGTCCATCAGGATGGGATTCATTACATCTCATAACAACATAATAAATTATGACACATGCTTTGGGTTACTAGAGATGGAGTAGTTAAAATTAATATTAAATATTAAATAAATTGAAACACTGGTCATTTTCAAAAAATATGTTTCTTTTATTCCAAAAATTCATTAATTAATACCATTATAATATAATAGTGATTTTAAAAAAAATTGACTAACCCATTGATATTAAATAATAATTTAATTTTTTACAAATAACACAGTTTTTTAATAAAATTAATATTTATCTATAATAGATATATATATAAGATTAGTCACTGAAAGTGGATTATATTCATTTTTAATATCTTTATATTCATTATTCCAAAGTCCATAAACACTTTTTTTAGCACATT
Source organism: Viscum album (assembly GCA_963277665.1). Taxonomy (NCBI): domain Eukaryota; kingdom Viridiplantae; phylum Streptophyta; class Magnoliopsida; order Santalales; family Viscaceae; genus Viscum; species Viscum album. The sequence goes on from OY728120.1 coordinate 812,583,962, forward strand.
ACATAAATATAACTTTATTTCTCATCTTAAATGCAATTAATATTTAAAATGGAAATTTGGGCCCAATCATTCATCTGTTTGTGAATATCATTATATATATTTTCATAATTTGATATTTTGGAATATGATTGATAAATTGTTTTGGAACATTTTATCATTTTGGTCTGATTGATGAATCCTAATGGAATAATGATATTTTTGCGCATGGATACATTAATTTAGTAGAAAAGGAATAATGGGCCTAAGTCCCATCAAACAAATATGGGGACCACAAACCAAGCCCAATGAAGACAAAAATTTTAAAGTAGAAAGATGAAAATATTAGGATAATTTTATTCAACTATGGATAGAGATTATTCTAAAATTTTAATGGAGATATATGGATCCGATGTTTACATTTAAATGATGGGACTGATATGAACACCAAAATATTCTTCTCACCATTTCACGAATAACGATCAAATGGTTTCACCAAATAACCTGATATATGGACATATGATAAAGTACACATGTAAGAATATATTTTTCTTCTATTACCATTGATTATTCTTCCATATTTAATGTCAAATTTGAATGTCTAAATGGAGGAAGAATCTGGACAGTTTTCCGGGTCAACTTCGAAACGTCAATTTCCATTTGATTCATCACACTCCTTTTGACTCTCTTAATTGATGGGGGTGAATTTATTGTTGGGGGTTGACCTAAGGATACTTATATTCCTATAAGGAGATGGGGGTGAAGGGAATATGCATCTAATATTTCTCTTATCATATTTTGAGTTTTACATTCATTGTAATATTGTTATTCCAAATTGCCTTTGTAACGTTCTTCTTCCGCATGTTAGTTGTTTGAATCACCTTAGTTTTCAATAAAAGTTATTCTTATTCTGTTTTTCTATTCTTCTTATTTTCAAATTGATATGATTACCCCATGGTGTTATCATATTCACTCCAGCACTTGTGAATTTTTTCACACAATGGTGGAGTGATCGTTTCATTAATTTATTTTTCTTCAGTCCCGATTCTTTAAGTTGACTTCCCACTTCCATATATTTAATAGCATAAATAGAGGGCTATACCCTTATGGTTTTATCCTAGGGATTTTCATGGGGTTTATTGGATGTTATTTGATGTGCTTAAATTCATTATCATTTCATTACTTTATGATTTCTATTTGATGATTTATTTTCTTCTTCATCTTCGCCAACTTTAACAATGACACATTTCGAGTGCTAGTATGATCCAATTCCATGGATTGAACATTAAATTAATCCACTAAGTGAATTAGCTATTAGCCTTGGAATTTTTTCTGGATTAAATTGGTGAATGATGTTGAGTAATTATATCAATTTATGGATGCATCTTGAATTAGTGAAACGAACGTTATAAGAAAATAAATACGCCCAATCTAACCCTAGTAACAACATAGGTTCAACTTATCTACATTATTTGTTTTATATTTAAGTAATTGTATATTTATATTTATTTTCTTATTTAAATTAAATAACTAGTTATTCAAATCAATTCAATATAAATAGTTTTCCACTTCATAGTCAAATCCTTCCAAAATTAGAGTGTATTTAGGTTCCTTCTTCAGTCCCTGTGGATTCGACCCTTACCTGTACTACAACGACCGCATACCTGTAGGGTAAATTTTGGGCACAACCAAATTTTGGTGTCGTTGCTGAGCTCCCACATATGTAAACATAGACACTAGAATTTTTTTCTCACCCCAATTTCTCTATTCTCATCTCTATTTCTCTTCTCTTTTCCCCTACTATTTTATTTGTTTCTGAAAATCAGTATTCAAAATTTAAAAATAAATCCAATGGAGTTTACTCAACCATATCCTTTCAAAAACACAGGACGGATTAAATTAGAGAATCCAAACTGGGAATCACCAATCTTTTTTAATTACTTTTATCAACCTTTGAATGAATACCCCATACCCAATAACATGAACAATCAATGTGATGATAATTATTTAAAGGATCAATTTCCATACCTCTCGGGGATAATTCAAGAGATCAAAATTAATGATGTTCCTGATATCCAAACACCTATCAATCATAATCCTGAAAAAATTCATGAACATTTGTGTGAAAATGGTTAAAATGAATTCATTAGTTTCATAACTAAGATTAGAAATACAAAACATTGAGACTTATGAGGAACCCATTCCCACTTAGGATGTCCCTTCCACATCACTTATAGAAGAATCTCGTTACCCACATAACACATTTGAATTTAGTGAAGAGCCCACTTTATAATCTTGGAAAACAGAGTTGGATAAAAATTGGTCCGGTAATGTTGAAGTTCAAGCTAAAGAACCTGAGGGAATTGTCAATGAGTGTCTAAATCAGGATGAAATTAATTTCATGAATTCACAAGAGGGAAATTTTTCTTCATGGATTTAATGTCTAGAATATTTCTCCAATGATGATTTTTTAGAAACACCAATCACTGAACCATTAGGATAAATCACAAACATAAAATCCATACCCATTTGTGAAACTCATCTATAAATTTTTGGGGTTGAATCTTTAATTCAAAGGGAAGATATTGTGCTGAATTTTTTTGAAAATTAAATTGATTTTGATTCTAATTCTTTATCTGTTTTTGAATTTCCTTTCCAACCTAATCTCAAAATTAATGTCCTTACTTCCCCACAAAGGAATACCATAATAGGTGATAACCATGCCCTTGCATTAGTTATTAATTCATTTCATGAAACCCACAAAGGGATGTTAACCCTTGAAATCTTAGGAATGACTGTAGAAGAAACCGGAACAACCATTACTGAAATTCCTTGTATTTTCACACTCCTTGTTGAACATTGGATTTTACATGAAAAAAAATAAAAGAAAACAATCAATCTCAATCTTGATGAAGTGGAGGACGATGGGTTCGTTAAAATGTTGAAATTTGGCATTGGATTAGTTGGGGGGTTCAAGTCAAGATAACGACTTTAAATTAAGCGCTTTCCGTGTGGCAACCCGGATTCTGCCTTTCTTATTTAATTTTGTGTGTTTTTGTGTGTTTTCATGTTTCCAATCATTTTGAATCATTTTATTTTTCATTTAATAAATTACCATAGACTATTTACCTATTCTTCTTTTATGAGTAAGGATGGGTATGAAAGGGGAGCACCGTATTCATCCATGTCACACGATGTGATCCCTGAGTAATACCTTACCTACAAAATATAAAGAAGACAAGGTATCATCAGTTTGATTGAAAAAAATAAGGAAAAACATAAAAATGGCGACACTTAGAATTAAATAAATTGTTGTGTTGTTTGTTTTGTCTACTTTCTTATTATTTTTAGGGTTCAGGATTTATTTTGGAAGAAACATGTTCAACAAAGGACGTTCCTACATCCCCTAGAAGATCAATGGGGTAATCTTGAGCATCATGAACTTCAACTTGAAAAACAAGGTGAATTTGTTCTATGTTTATCATTTTCAATTTCCTCTTTGAACTCCTCTCCTACCCCCCTTCTAACATTTTTTTTCTTTAAACACTGGGGACATTGTGATTCTATGTAGGGGGAGATGAAATAAAAAAATGATTTTTTTAATATGAACATGCGTTGAAAGATAAAATTCTATTAACCTTGAACATGATAACACACATTGAAAACTCTGAAATTGGATATCAAAAAATTTTTCATGCCTTGATTCTGATTTTAATAAAATTTTACATTCATGAGCATATTTTTTTGAAAGTGCAGTTTTGTGATGTGATTTTTCAAAGTTTACATTTTCAGCCTCTTAATAAAAATGCCAAAATGCACATCTACTAGATCGTGGGTGTAAATTTGAGATCTTGAGACCATTTCTTTATAGAATACTGTTCTGGGTCCCTTATCGTTTAATTTGAGTATCCAAAAAACGAAAAAAAAACAAAAAAAATATTGAAAAAAAATTACGACCTCATAGAGAAATGTTTTTTCAAAATGTGTGGCGTCCGGATCATGGGGATCATGACTCCATAGTTATCTTGCCCAGAGTTATCCTTTATATCTCTATTATAGAGCATGGAATTCACAATATGTGTGGCGTCCGACACTTGGGGATCATGACTCCATAGTTGTCTTTCCAAGAGTTAGTCTTTTCATATCTATTGTGGTTCAAAAAAATAAAAAAACAAAAAAAATCAAAAAAAATTGGATACTCATCTTAAGTTTTAATGTGATTCCCACATAGTGCATCCATTCTTTCCCCTTGAACAATAAAATGGGCCCCATATCTTTTGTGATGCATAAAACTTTATCATGCTTAATTGAAATTGGATGACATGTGGCATTAAATTTGAACAAAGGAATGGGCTTGGGCATCAGATATACTTATGACCAAGATTGTTTTAAATTATTTTATGGATATCATAATTTTTTTGGTATGAGGTCTTTGGGTGAGAAATGTGTATTAAAATGTTTTTGGAAAAGGGGATTCTAATTTCCTATTTGAAATATATTTTTCTCGGGACTAGCAAAACTCATGTTGGAGGGTGTGATTAGTCATTGGAAGTGGACAATATTAATTTTTAATATCGTTATATTCATTGTTCCAAAGTCCATAAACATTGTTTTTAATTCATTACATAAATAGAACTTCATTTCTCATCTTAAATGCAATTAATGATTAAAATAAAAATTTGGGCCCAATCATTCATCTGTTTGTGGATAACATTATATTCATTTTCTGAATTTTAAATTTTGGGATATGATTGATCACTTTATTTTGAACATTTTATCTTGTTGGTATGGTGGATGAATTCCAATGGAAGATGTATATTTTTGCGCCTGGATACAGAAATTTTCTGGAAAAGGCATAATGGGCCTAATGCCCATCAATCAAATGTGGGGCCCACAAAACAAGCCCAATGAAGATCAAATTTTAACTGTAGAAACAGAAAAATATGAGGATCATTTTATTAAACCTTTTCCAATGAAAATTCTGATGTTTTAATGGAGATATATGGATCTTAATTTTCCATTTATATGGTGGGACAGATATGAACGCCCATAAATTCTTCTCACCATTTCAGGAATAACATTCAAACAGATGCTCCAAATGACCTGAAATTTGGGAATATGATATATGACACATGGAAGAAGATATTTCTCTTCTACGACATCTGATGATTTGGCCATATTTAATGTCAAATTCAGACATTCAAATGGAGGATGAATCTGGACATTTTTCCGGGTCAACTTCGAAACGTCAATTTCCGTTGGATTCTACAACCTCCTTTTGAATCTCTTAATTTTTGGGTGTGAATTGATTGTTGGTGGGTGGAACTATGGATCATAATATGACTATATAAGGAGATGGTGGTGAAGGTAATAGGCACCTCATATTTTTCTTATCATCTTTTGAGTTCTACTTTCATTTTAATATTGTTATACCAAATTGCCATTCTAATGTTCTTCTTTCCCATGTAAGTTGTTTGAATCACCGTAGTTTTAAATAAAAGCTCTTATTCTTCTCTTTTTATATTCTTCTTATTTTCAAATTGATACCGTTGCGCCAATGTCTGATCTTATTCACACCCACACTTGTGATTTTTTTCCCACAATGGTGGAGTGATCGTTTCATTGTTTTATTTTTCTTCAATCCCGCTTCTTTAAGTCAACTTCCCACTTCCATTTATTGAATATCATAAATGGAGGGCTAACACCAAATAGATTTATCCTAGGGATTTTCATGGGGTGGATTGGATGTTATTTACTGTTATCAAATTCATAATCATTTCATTACTTTAAGATTTCCATTTGATGATTTATTTTCTTCTTAGTCTTTTCCAACTTTATCAATGACACATTTCGAGTGCTAGTATGATCCAATTCCTTGGAGTGATCACTAAATTTATCCTCTAAGTGAATTGGGGATTAGACTTGGAATTGGGTAGGGATTATATTGGTGAATGATATTGAGGAATTATATCAATTTGTGTATGCATCTTGAACTAGTGAATCAAACGTTATAAGAAAATAAATACGTCCAATCTAACCCAAGTAACAAATTAGGATCATCTTATCTGCATTAATTGTTTTACACTAATAAATTGTATGTTTTTATTTATTTTTTCTTTAAATTAAATAAAAAGTTATCCATATCAATTCAATCTGAATAGTTGACCATTTCATAGCCAAATCCTTCCAAAATCAGAGTGTCTTTAGGTTCCTTCTTCGGTCCTTGTGGATTAGACCCCTACCTGTACCACAATGACTTCATACCTGTAGGGTAAATTTGGCCATAACCAATATATAATATCATTATATACATTTTTAATTCATTGGGAAGTTAAATTTTATTCATAATAATAAATTACTTTTGTATAAATATTTGATATATGTTAAATGAACATATCGTCAAGAACTATATTTTCAATGGCCATATTTTAAGTGAAATTCCATGAAAAAACCATATTCATGTCATATATTTATAACCATACCAAAATTATTCCATTAAAAATCACCATTTCAATAGTATTTATTTGGGATATCGCAACATTCATTAAAATTTTATTTTTTTCATTTTCATTTTATGTTTTTAATATAATAGTGATTCAAAATAGAGAATGCGGTAATTGTGTTTTTCTTATTCATATGATATTATTATTTTCAAATTTTTATTTAAATAATAATTATTTCATATTTAATGGATTTAATAATATTTGATGTGTAATAATAATTTATTTCTAAAAATTCATTTATTTACTTGTGTTTTAGTGTTCCACTATTATTTAATAATGTGTTGTAATATTTTTTCATATATTTTATGTGTTAAACTGCAATAATGTATGAATAATATTGAATTACTATTGGAAAATTCTTTTTAATAACAGGTTTATAATATAATATATCCTTATACTAGGTTTATTATAAATTGGTTTTGAATAAGTTAAAAAAGTGGAGACATAAGAAAAATAACTTTTAGAGGACCCTTATGTCCTTCCATGTGTGTAACGATTTAAATCAATTTTATGGGTTATAAATAGGTGACTATCATAATAAAAATGGAGGGAAATAAACCCCTTTTAAAGATCCTCTCATTAAACTTACTGATTCTACTGTGGTAGGGATGTATGTATTTTTATTGATGAAAATCATTTCCTCATGTTGAATTTTGGATTTAGAGTGACATATTTAGGTTATTATTGTATTTATATAGAGCTTGTTTTGATACTTATATTATGAATTAAAACTTACTGATGTAGGAATCTAGTATATTGTGATATTTCCATGTTCTTCATCTCATATTTAATATCCAACTTCTAATGAGTTGATATGGAAATACATAAATATATGTTAATTTTCTAAATTTTGGATGGAAAATTTTCATTAATATTACCATATTTAAATGATGTCTCAACTCATGTTAATATTTTTCATGTTATCTGTACCGAACCAAAGCTTGAAGTACATGGACATTACATTACTTTTGCGGAATACTTAATACATAACAAAAACAGACACACAAGGATAGTAATAGTTTAGTGTCTTTGGAAACTCGGAAAATAATCTTCTAATCGTGGTGAAAGATCTTCAACATCTCCCATAAAGATCTTCCCCTTTTGTTTTCTTAGCTAAAACTTCATTAAATCCTGGGGAAAAGAAAACATATAAAGGGTGAGCTTAAATTCTCAGTAAGGTTAAGTATGGATAAAATAAAACAAATCATATACATTTGAACTTAAAAACATGAACATAATGTTTAAACATCAAATGCTTGAGCAATGACATAAACCATAGAAGTACGTAAATCATAGATCATAAAGAAACATTAAGAATGATAAAATAGCATGGGAATAAAACATGTAATTGTGGAAACCATTAATAACATGTTATGATTTCCATAGTATCCAAGGCATTGCTTCCAAGACCATCTTAGTGGACAAAGTCCCTTTCTGAATCGAGTTCACTCCTCGTTCCAGTCCTGTATTACAGAACCGGTTAAACTTGTCATTCCAGCCATGTCTATCTCATGAGATATAAATATTTACCCAATTCATTGGAGGGAGGTATAGGTCCCACCCATCTCATAATGAAATAATTCTTACTTGTGCCACAAAATAAACTTAAAACATTCATCACAACCCAAAGAATAAAATGGGTTTCATAAACATCATCCCATCATCACATAATCCATATAAAACAAATGGATATTTTATCATAAGAAAAGTGAAACCATGTAAATCATAGAGACATTATACTTGAAACATAAAAATATGAAATAATGTCATCTTAGATGAAAAAATGGTTTTGATAAAACACTTGAAAGGAATTTTTGAGGAAAATATCCTTTCTTCTTGAAAATCATTTTCTTTTCACAAAATGCTATGCAATTTTAAAAGAAAGATATTTTTTTGTATATTGTAATGAAATATTTTGGAAGAAGCTTCATGAAAATATGTCTTTATAAAACCATAAAAATCCATTCACACCGTATAAGTTAAAAATGACATTCCCCTCGTACTTTTGTCGGAAATGTCAAAAAGTACCTTATATGGTAATGAAAGGAATGATTCCATCCATACAATGTGGTAAAAAGTCAATAAAGAGTAAAAATGACTTTAAACATTCATGGAAGAATAGTAAGCATTTTATGAAAACATTTTTTGAAAACATGGTCATAGATGATAAACGTAACCCTAGTAAATACTTACGTATAAGCAATCTCGGATAAAAATGAGATTTGAAAAATTATCCCCTATATTATGTCTGATATGCTTTGTATGTATCCAAAACCCATGTATAATGATTTAAATAATGTCATTGAATTATTACAGAATCATATTCATTGTTATGATATCATATATGGTTCACTTATGACTTTATATTACCCGTTCTTTTGTAAATTCCATGTTAAAGAGCGTTTTGGGTAAAATCGTTTCATTTGTCGTCTGTGTTTTGACTCCAATTATTCATATGATTAATTAGATCATGAATAATTAATTACAGAATATAAAAAATGATTTTTATATAATAAATATTCAGAAGATACATATATATAATAGATCGATAAATGGAAAGAAATACATCGTTCATGGAGACGGTAGGCCGTATGTACGCATGAACGCTATTTTCGTTTTCTTATTGAGTTGAATGGAATTAAGTAGATGACATAAATATATATATACATAAATATAGTAGCTTTATAATTTAATATATTTCCTTAATATTTCTTTTATATACTTTATAATCATTCATAAATGGTTAACATGGAGAATGAATCTCAGCGCGTCGTGGAGACGGTAGTCCGTACGTATGCACGAGTGATGATATCATTTTCCATGATCGTGGAATTGTATTGGAGTGTATGTATACTATTTCAGAATCAATACCACTTTACAATTATCATATATAGTTATCTATTTTCACCATTATACCAATCCAAGTAAGGTGGTGGTGGAAAATAGATTACACCACGGCATGGAGACGGTATTCCGTACGTACACACGCGCGGTGATTTCATTTTCTGTAGGATGGATTGAGGGTGAAATATGGTTGTTTCATACATATAATAACATATCAGTATATGAGTGATACTGATTTTATTAATTCATAATGAAACTACTAAAGAAGAATATGTTGAAGAAGAAATAAAGATGAAAGAATCGGTAATGGACATTACCTCTTCTTTGAAGCGCCTCTTTGAGACCTCCTTTTAGGGCATTGAAATTGGTCTTTAAAGAAGACCAGGACCTATAGGATGTTTCTAGGGGAGTGGAGAAGATAATTTGGCAGGGGTTGGCTGAGCTTGAAGGCTCAATGTGGTGTGAGGAAGAGAGGGAGGAGGTGTCCTTTTATAAGGGAGGAGAGGGGAACCTTTGGAAAAACTCAAAATATTATTTTATTATAAAGTCATATTCGGTTTTTAATAGCTCCATATTGATTTATTTCGAATATAATGTGGGTATGGGTCGAAATACTCTAATACAATAGAATTTGGACAAGTTTAGGTTACTATTTTAACCTTATCATTTAGATTTAACTTTAAGTTAAATAATTTTTCTTTTACCGCGTCTTCTTGTTTTCTTACACTATAAGGTCAATAATATTACTATAACAAGCCAAAAGAACCCCAAGTTGTTTATTAATAATATATATAACCTTATCTAAGTCATTTGGCCGAACCATAGATTTTTAGGAATAAAATAACAATTCATAATATAATATTTGTTTTAAAAACTATTTTATGTCAATTTTGACACTATTTTGTAATTGATTTTTGTGAAAATCCTAACAGAATGATTAGTTCGAATAAAGTTAACTAAATAAAAACTAACATTTAATATTATCATATAAAATTAGTTGAATTTATAAAAAGTATCAAATTACCTTTATTTGGGTATTTATAACATCAATTATGTCAATATTTCATTAATAAGATAATTACTGCATCATCATTGTGTCATAAATAAATTAAATTATTTAATGTCTAAAAATTATAAATAAAACACCATTATGTAGGAAATATATTTAGATTTCTAATGAATATTTATAGTCTAATTTATCTTATGTATAACCCTATATTAAAAATGATTTAGTTATTAAACATTGATTTTAACTATTTTAACCCTTCTTTAAATAAATTAATAATAAATGTCCTAATCTAATCCAAGTGGGCCTAAATGGTAATATTTTATCCCTAATGTTCTTTTTGGTCGAATTAAACTTACTCAATAGAACTAGGACATGTGTTAGGGTAATAATAATATCATTTTTACCCTTAATTACCCTATTTACTTTTTTACCGTGGTAAATAAAAGTAAAAAGTTACTATTCACCAAAAATTATTTTTATCTCATTGAACCACATTTTACTTACTAACATCAACCGTGTCTCTGGGATTTTTGAAATTTCATTCACAGAAGTGGTAAAATTATGTTTTACGTAAATTTGTAAATTCTCCTAGGAGGTGGGTAAAAGACGGTGAAAAGCTCAAATTTTTTTATATTATTATAAAATGACTCCAATGAATTGCATTGAACTTATATAGGTATTATGTATCAATTTTTACCTAAAATAAATTTAAATAAAATAAATTATTATTTAAATAAAAAGTTGGTTTTTAAATTGTAACCCAGTGTTTTCACTATTCATCAAAAATTGAATGTTTTCAGAAAAATACCAAAATTTCACCCTAGGATAATTTCGATATTCCGAATCCAAAAATGAAGTCCATTTTGAAAAACAGAACTTATAAAAATTAAAAAAATGGTTATTACTATTTATAACGGCTATTTTTAGTAATATTTTAATAGTATATCGTTGTTTAATGAATCTCTGTATTACGTACAACACAAGCTATCGAGGAAGGTCGTGATTGCGTGTAAAGCAAGACAAGTCAGTGTTGCGTGTTGTGAAAGTCTCCTTTGTTGTTTTGTATAACATAATCCAACCATATTTCATTTATACATTGAATATATATATATATATATATATAGACTCAATGTTACGTAGAATGACTTATATCAAACGAACTTGAAATTTTATGTAACACGATCCAAGAATAGTGTTGCGTATACTACAAGATAATATGGTGTATAACACAAGATAATCTTAGTGTGTTGTATAATAGAACACATAACAGAAGTTAAAAATAATATATCTCATAAAATACCGTGTTGTTACATTCTACCCCCCTTAAAATGAATTTCTCCCTCGAAATTCGTCGTGGTTATAAATGGTTTTCTACATGAAAGATTATTTAATAGAAACCCACATAGTAAAAAGAAACAACAAAACATAACTTTAAAAACTAATGTATGAAACATAACGATTACCCAATTTAACTAATCATTTGGGTTTCCACATAGGAGAACATATGTGGAAATATGGACATGGAGCAGAAATATAATCATCATGTTATGATGGAGAGTGGTAGAGGACATGACTATGATAAAGCCAACAGTTAGAAAGCCATATATTTGTGATGATCTAAGGAACCATATGATTCATTGTATATGAGAGTACTAGGACAGCATTTTTTGATTTCAAGATAATTTCCCTAATGTGGAAGAATTTTAATTAGAAGAATACTTAATTTACCTCGGTACAATCTCACCGTTGTTTGTGCCTTAAACAATTTACACTTCATCTCTTAAAGAAATTAAGTTGAATTTGTTATTCGTGAAGTGTTAGCAGATCATGCGATAGAATGATGGGTCATTCCATCTATTTCAAACAAAAGGATAGAAAAAGATATCAAATATACACAAGTCTATCTATGGTGAGGTTAATCATATACGATTCCCAAAATGAACTTATAATTCATATATCATACCGCTTAATAAAATAAAACTAGTTACTACTAACCAGGGACTTCTTGTAGGCCAGTGGTAGGAGAAAAAGGCTAGTCTCACTTCGGTTGTGGGTTTGATATCCACAGCCTTGTCCGACGGGATGGGCTATCGCCCACCATGCAGGATTTCCTTTTTCTAAAACTACTTTACTATAACTTCCCATCAATAATATCGAAAAAAGTTCTATCCTTAAACAATACTAACTTATGTTCAACATAATCTATTCCAATCAATAGGCTTATCTAAAATACTTTGGTCCAAGCTCATAGTGTAAAGAAAATGATTACTAGAAATGTCATATAACAATCACGTGAATGCCATCATTTATCCCCCATATATCATAAGATATATCTTGTTGGTCAAATTACAAACATGTGAATACCTTAATAACATATTCTCTTGAAGAATGAATATCCATTGAACGTTAGTGAAAACAAGAATGCTGTCAAAAGTTAACTCTTTCCACATACAAAAATACCAAAAGTTCTATATACTCAAACCATTATATCACTTTGTCCTTATTTTAGTCATGAGCTCATGATTTCTAACATATTATTTTCTCTTTATCCCTTCATTATGCGCATTTCATCTTATTTCAAAAAATATTTCAATCAATTTTTCATGGTTAGCAGTACCATATAATTATGGAAAACCAATACATAGATATTCTAAAATTCCACAATACCATAAATGAGATTCCACGGTACTATTTTAAAATCTCATTACATAAACACTTAGTCATTACATAGCATCATTTTGATACTCAACATCTCAAATAGTGAACGCATGAGACTTCCCTTTATCCTTTGCCTTAATATGTTTCTCACATTGATCATCATTAACCTATGGATTAGGGAATTTATTAGCATAATGCCCCATTTCCTTGCACTTGAAGCATTGAAGTGTTGGTGGAGAGTTATCTGTAGTCTTTTCTCTATTCACATCATTAGAAACCATTTTCCCATTACTTCGACAATCAACTGCTCGATGACCTTCTTTTCCACACTTAAAACATTTTCTAGTACCTTTTAGGCAATCTCCACCATGCTTGTTCCCACACATTGAGCATAAAGAAACATTCATCTTCTTTTCACCATTGTTCCAAGATTTATCCTTGAACTCCATCTTTCATTTCTTGTCAAAACCATCAGATGGATATGTAACAACAACTTCTATTTGTACCTTGATAATACAAAGCACAATTTCTTCATAGCTACTGAAGTCTCTTATAGCTAATGCCCTTCGACGACTTGGTTTTAAGCCACTGAAAAATTGATCAACTTTACTTTCAGGTTGGATCATAAATCCAGATGCATACCTTGCAAGTCTAGTAAAATTTGATTTGTATATACCAACAGATTCATCATCCATCTAATTAATCTCAAGAAACTCGTTTTCCATCTTTGTTCGAAGAATACAAAGGAAGTACTTAATGAAAATCATGTTCTTGAACTCGTCCAATTCCATGGAATCAATTTAATCTCTTTGCCTCGTATTCTTGATATGATTCCACCATTGATCAGCATCACCTTCCAAACGATAAACTGCTAAGATGAATTTATCATGCTAAGAAAATTGTAGAACTGAAAATATCTTTTCAGTAGTACTGATCCATTTTTCAGCCACTAAGGGATCAGAAGACCCAATGAATGAAGGTGGACGCTGCATCATGAAGGATTCAACCAAATTTTGATCCTTTCTCTTCTCATTTTGAAGTCTAGAATGATTCATAGTTTGAGTAAGTGTAGAAATATGATTGTGCACTCCATCTCCCTTGACATTTGTTTGGTTAGGAGGACAATCATTGCATTTTCCATTACATTGATCAACACGGTTCCTTCGGGTTCCAGCCATCATCTAAAACCCAAAAATAATAGTGTGAGAGGCAAATACCATGCAAGGGAAAATAACATAATAAAGGGGGAGTACCCTCAATATCTAACATATAAGGTTTAATTCTAGGATTGTTATCACAATTCTAGGACTATAACCTATACGTATACTTATCCTTATGGACATCCCTAGACATACCTTCGAAATATCTCTAGGGATTTCACTAATGTTTTTCGCAGCCTAGTTTCCAAAGGTTGACTAAACCTCCCACTGATACCAACTGTAGAGACCCAAAGCCTAACATACATGGACATTACATTACTTTTATGGAATACTTAATACATAAAAAAACCAAACACACAAGGATCCTAATAGTTTAGTGTCTCTGGAAACTCAGAAAATAATCATCTAATCGTGGTGAATGATCTTCAACATCTCCCATAAACATCTTCCCCTTTTGTTTTCTTACCTAAAACATCATTAAATCATGGGGAAAAGAAAACATATAATGGGTGAGCTCAAATGCTCAGTAAGGTTAAGAATGGTTAAAATAAAACAAATCATATACATATGAACTTAAAAACATGAACATAATGTTTAAAAATCAAAAGCTTGAGCAATGACATAAAACATAGAAGTACGTAAATCATAGATAATAAAGATACATTAAGAATGATAAAATAGAATGGGAAGAAAACATGTAATTGTGGAAACCATTAAGCACATGTTATGATTTACATGGTATCCAAGGCATTGCTACAAATACCATCTTAGTGGACAAAGTCCCTTTCTGAATCGAGTTGACTCCTCGTTCCAGTCCTGTATTACTAAACCGGTTTAACTTTCCATTCCAACCATTTTATCTCATGAGATATAAATATTTACCCAATTAATTGGAGGGAGATATAGGTCCCACCCATCTCATAATGAAATCATTTTTACTTGTTCCACAAAATAATCTTAAAACATTCATCATAACCGAAAGAATAAAATGGGTTTCATAAACATCATCCCATCATCACATAATTTATATAAAACAAATGGATATTTCATCATAAGAAAAGTGAAACCATGTAAATCATAGAGACGTTATATTTGAAACATAAACATATGAAATAATTTCATCTTTGATGGAAAAATGGTTTTGATAAAACACGTGAAAGGAATTCTTGAGGAAAATATCATATCTTCTTGAAAATCATTTTCTTTTCACAAAATTCCATGCAATTTTAAATGAAAGATATTTTGTTGTATATAGTAATGAAATATTTTGGAGGAAGCTTCATGAAAATAAGTCTTTATAAAACCATAAAAATCCGTTCATTCCGTATAAGTTAAAAATAACATTCTCCTCGTACTTTTGTCAGAAAAGTCAAAAAGTACCTTATATGGTAACTAAAGGAAAGATTCCATCCATAAAATGTGTTAAAAAGTCAATAAAGGGTAAAAATGACTTTAAACATTCATGGAAGAATAGTAAACATTTTATGAAAACATTTTTAGAAATCATGGCCATAGATGATCAATGTAACCCTATTAAATACATACGTATAAGCAATATCGGATAAAAATGATATTTGCAAAATTATCACTTACCTTATGTCCGATATGCTTCATATGTATCCAAACACCCTGAATAATGATTTAAATATTTTCATTGACTTATTACAGAATCATATTCATTGTAATGATATCACATATGGTTCACTTATGCCTTTATATTACCCATTCTTTTGTAAATTCCATGTTAAAGAGCGTTTTGGGTAAAATCGTTTCATTTGTCGTCCGTGTTTTGACTTGAAATTATTCATATGATTACATAGATCATGATTACTTAATTCCAGATTATATAACTTGATTTATATATAATATATATTCAGAAAATACATATATATAATAGATCGATAAATGGAAAGAAATACACCGTTCATGGAGACGGTAGGCCGTACGTACGCATGAACGATGTTTTCGTTTCCTTATTGAGTTGAATGGAATTAAGTAGATGAAATACATATATATATATATACATAAATAAAGTAGCTTTATAATTTCATCTATTTCATTATTATTTCTTATATATACATTATAATCATTCTTAAATGGTTAACATGGAGAATGAATCTCATCGCGTCGTGGAGACGGTAGTCCGTACGTACGCACGAGCGATGATATCGTTTCCATGATCGTGGAATTGTATTGGAGTGTATGTATACTATTTCAGAATCAATACCAATTTACAATAATCATATATAGTTATTTTTTTGCACCATTATACCCATCTAGGTAAGGTGGTGGTGGAAAATAGATTACACCACGGCGTGGAGACGGTATTCCGTACGTACGCACGCGTGGTGATTTCATTTTCCGTAGGATGGATAGAGGGAGAAATAGGGTTGTTTCATACTTATAATAAAATATCAGTATATGAGTGATAATGATGTTATTAATTCATAATGAAACAACAAAATAAGATGAAGTGGAAGAAGAAATAAAGTTGAAAGAATCGGTAACATGCATTACCTCTTCTTTGAAGGGCCTCTTTGAGTCCTCCTTTTAGGGCACTAAAATTGGTCTTTGAAGAAGACTTGGACCTCTATAATGTTTCTAGGGATGTGGATAATAGAATTTGGCATGGGTTGGCTGAGCTTGAAGGCTCAAAGTGGTGTGAGGAAGAGAGGGAGGAGGTGTCCTTTTATAAGGGAGGAGAGGGGCACCATTGGAAAAACTCAAAATATTATTTTATTATAAAGTCATATTCGGTTTTTAATAGCTCCATATTGATTTATTTGGAAAATAAGGTGGGGATGGATTGAAATCCTCTCATCCAATATAATTTTGACAATATTTGGTTACTATTTTATCCTTATCATTTAGATTTATCTTTAAGTTAAATAATTTTTCTTTACCGTGTCTTCTTGTTTTCTTACACTATAAGGTTAATTCACATAATATAACAAGCCAAAATAACCACAAGTTGTTTATTATTAATATATATAACCTTATATAAGTAATTTGGCCGAACCTTATATTTTTAGGAATAAAATAATGATTCATAATATAATATTTGTTTTAAAAACTATTTTATGTCAATTTTGACACTATTTGGTAATTGATTTTTGTGCAAATCCTAACAGAATGATTAGTTCGAAAAAAGTTAACTAAATCAATAATAAAATGTCATATTAACCTAGAAAATTAGTGTAATTCATAAAAAGACTCAAATTACATTAATTTGGGTATTTATAACATCAATTTTGTCAATTTTTCATTAACAAGATAATTACTACATCATCATTGTGTTAAATTATTTAAAGTCTAAAAATTATAAATAAAACACTATTATGTAAGAAATATTATCATATTTCTAATGATTATTTATAGTCTAATTTATCTTGTGTATAACCCTATATTAAAAATTATTTAGTTATTAAACTTTGATTTTAACTATTTTAACCCTTCTTTATATAAATTAATAATAAATTTCCTAATCTAATCCAAGTGGTCCTAAATGGTAATATTTTATCCCTAATGATGTTTTTGGTCGAATTAAACTTATCCAATAGAATTTGTACATGTGTTAGGGTAATAATAATATCATTTTTACCCTTAATTATCCTATTTTCTTTTTTACCGTTGTAAATAAAAGTAAAAAGTTACTATTCACCAAATATTATTTTTATCTCATTGAACCACATTTTAATTATTATCATCAACCGTGTGTCTCAGATTTTTGAAATTACATTCACAGAAGTGGTAAAATTATGTTTTATGTAAATTTACAAATTTTCCTAGGAGGTGGGTAAAAGACGGTGAAAAGTTCAATAAAATTTTTATATTATTATAAAATGAATCCAATGAATTGCATTGAACTTATATAGGTATTATGTATCAATTTTGACTAAAATAAATTTAAATAAAATAAATAATTATTTAAATAAAAATTCTTATTTTTTATAGTAACCCAGTGTTTTCACTATTCATAAAAAATTGAATGTTTTCCGAAAAATACCAAAATTTCACCCTAGGCTAATTTAGATATTCCGAATCCAAAAATGAAGTCCATTTTGAAAAATAAAACTTATAAAACTTCAAAAAGTGGTTATTACTATTCATAACGGCTAGTTTTTGTAATATTTTAATAGTATGTCGTTGTTTAGTGAAACTCTGTATTGCGTACAACGCAAGCTATCGAGGAAGGTAGCGATTGCATGTAAAGCAAGACAAGTCAGGGTTGCGTGTTGTGAAAGTCTCCTTTTTTGTTTTGTATAATATAATACAACCATATTTTATTTATACATAGAATATATATATATATATATATACGTATATATATACACTCAATGTTTCCTAGAATGACTTCTATCAAAGGAACTTGAAATTTTGTGTAACACGATCCAAGAATAGTGTTGCGTATACTACAAGCTAATATGGTGTATAGCATAAGATAATCTTAGTGTAGGGTAAAATAGAACACATCACTAAAATTAAAAATAATATATCTCATAAAATCCCGGGTTGTTACATTATTAAATTTCTAAATACAGTAATGTGGGAGTTTTTTTTTATAATTAATCCTTCAGTTTATTAATGATTTATTTTTACTCAGCACAATAAACAATTTATTATTGGTTATATTGAGAATTAAATTTTCTAAATAACTATATTTACTTTTCTATGACCTACACCTTTTAATGGTAAACTTAATGTGATGGGTTTTATATATTAATTTTTTAGTTGTCCATGTGGAAACTAGTCGTTGGTGTCTGCTTTACTCAGAGGTCTTTTTTCAGTCATATGGATGTGTTGTTTTTTAATTTTGGTCCCATTATAACCATACAAGGCCTAATAATATTATATTTAGTTCTTTTTCATGAATGGTTACTTGTTGGTAATTTCTTTTCATTCTATGGGTTCATTTTTTTGGCTAATATTTTCATCCCTTTTCTTGTTGTATTAAGCCTAAAAATTACGATTTGTTGTTTGTTTGAGGTTTCATCTCGACATTGATAGTTATTCTCTTATAAAATTAATTTTTTTGAGTATTGGTTATCCATATTGTTAAGGGTGATAAGATAGTGGATTATTTTTAGGGAATTTTCATCTTTTTAGGTTGTTTTATTTTTTGTTCCTTGGAAGAGCATATCATTTTTTGAAATGTAGGGGATAGAATGGAATTATAACATGGTGGGGAGTCCATAATTCATGAGATTCTCCCATATATAGAATTATGTGAATAGTTAATTCATGGTTTACCAAAACCATGAGACTGAACCATGCTACAAAAATTATTTATTAATGAAATAAATTTTTGAACATAAAAAGTCTATTTAAATAAATATTTCTTCTTTCTATTTTCCAATTGACCCTCAATCTTCCTTTTGGATATTTTGGAGATTCAAAACCTTATGGAAAGTGAATCTATTGTATAACGGGGTATTAGATATTAGAAAAAGATATATTGATCTAGAAATAATTATTCTCCACAATTCTTATTTAACTTCCTTTGTCTTTATAATATTAATCCATGATTTAGCCTATATGGATAGATAAATGGGCTATAACATGACTAAGGATTCATATGGATCAGTTAATTGGAGAGAAGAAAGATATAAGATCTACTATTATTTTTTTGGATCATCATAAATTTTCATTTAAGTGATTCACATTATAACTGGTTGATATATATTTCATTAAATTTGAGAATCATGATTTCAATTTAATAAATTTGGGATATTTCTTGATACCTTGGATCCCAATTTCTGTTCATATTGTGAATTATGTTTGGATTTATAATTTCAAGAGCTTAGGTAGATATCCCTTGAATATATCAATAAAATTGAAAATATAATTACATGGGATTTCTCTAAGGTTATTTTGATTTCATATAGGTTTACCTCAAATAATAAGTATCTATACAAAATAGTGAATCTGTCTTAAGTTATTGATTAATGGTGAAAATGGGGTTTTCACATGAAATGATATTTAAATATATTTTAATATAATAAGCCTAAATTTTGGATATTTTATATCCCATTTCTAACTTGATAATTTTTCTTCAAATTATCTATGAATTTGAATTCAAAAATGATGGAAAAAATATATTATTTAATATCAAGTATTTTTGACCATTTTGGTAATTCATTAAATTATTATTTATTGAAGTGGTTAATTGAATAATATATTATTGTTTAAAAAAATTATGTTTCACATATTTATTTATATATAATGATCCAAAGTCTTATTTTGAATTGATAACCATTTAATTTGAAAATAAGCACCAAAATCCACACCCTGTTATATTTAATGGTAAACCATTGTGATTTATAATACCATATAATAAAAACCCCTATTGTTGTAGATATATTGTATCAAATTGAAACTCGATATATTTTTGGATTATATTGGACTACTAGAAAATTAGTTATTGTTTAATATATGATATGAAATCTCATGAATGTTTTAGTTTCCTTGGGATAATTTACATGATGTGGTATTAATATTATGCTACAATACTTAGATAAATTAAATGTTTCTATACATGTTATTTATGAGGTTATCTAGATAAAACAAGGTTGGATATTTTCATATATGATCTTATTTTATTTTTAATATGTTGAATTAGTCAAATAATTTTAGATATCCTGGGATGAATTTGTTGGATATGTGGGAAGTCTAAAAAAACATTTGAACTAGTTAGGAATTAATCTATGGATATTGTCTATAGGATGTAAATTGGAAAATGATGATATTATTACAAAGTTATTCCAAATATGCCTGGAATTTGTGAATTGGTATGGTGTATTTATATGTTTTTGTTTTCCAGTTCATGGACATTTCATCATTGATAACTATTTTTCTCTATAGAAGAGAATTCTTCATAAGAACCTTTTATTATATACCAATGATTTTCATGTATTTTCCAATATGTTTTTATAGATAACTATTATATAAATGTGTTCTTTTATTATATTACAATTTCATTAAAAAAGAAATAAAATTTTATTTTTTTTATAATCCAGTAAATTTTTTATTTAATTAGATTCTTGTATTTTTGAAAATGGTGTTTTTCAATGGATACTATTATAAAAACTATTAAAATATGAAATAAGTTGAAATATATTTTTATATCCTTATTTTTGAACAATATAGAATGTTATTTTCTATTAATGGGTTTTTATTTGGATATTTAGTGGTCACCTACTATGAAATTTATCGCATACCTATATACTATAGGTTATCAAGAATCAAGGATGGTACTAAAATCCATGGAACACTCAGTTCGGTCTGATGGTCTAGCATGTGTAGTTACTCATTTAACATGGTGATTTTAAATAGGTATTGTTATTTTAATTTCATTTAATTATTTGTTCTTTCATAAATTTGCCTTATATTTTAGGAACATAAATTCATGATGATTTATTTATTATATTTGAGATCATGGGATTTAAAATTTCAATTTAAAATTATTCTTCTTATTTTTTTTATTATTTGGAGTATAGTTTTTTGAATGAATTTTTTATCATGCATAGGTGGTTGTTGTCACGACCCGCATTCAACAAAAGGAGGGAAGGTACAACCGATTTCTAGATCCTTCCTTATTTAAGTTGAAGGAGAGATAATGATCCCTGAGACCCGCCTTCAATATGTCCCAGAGTGGAGACTAGCACCATGGGTATAGAATCACACACAAGATGGAAGGAATTACCCTTTTAATTTTAATTGGATCGAGAGATAAGATAGAAACCCCAACAATACCCAAGCTGAATGTAAAGGTAATGCGAAAAGTAAACCATTCTCATATGCATGTTCAAAAGTAAGGGATACAAGCCCAAAAAAACTCTAAAGGTAAAGTAGCATTTAAAGGAAAACGATAACAGTAACTGCCCTAGGGTCCATGCTAGTACAGTCCTGCACGATCCCTGAAGTCCTCCTAGAAGCCTAAAAAAATTTTTATATACCTATGGTGAGAATACAAGTACACTCAGTAGGGAAAACCAAATACTCTCATATACAAGTGGAGAGGCATCTGAATTCCCTGTGAGAAAAGAAAGCCATAGTAACTAGCAAAGAAAAACTATCCACCCATGGCTCACCAAGGCACACTGCCCAAATAATGCATGGAAAGTAAAGTATAGTAATGGCACATCGATATTTGGGTACCCTGCACCACTTTCCCACTAGTTATTGAAGAAATCCTAAAAATCTAACCAATCCCGCCATTCTCATAGAATTTCCACTACCAAACCCCGCCTGAACACACCTGGTCCATAACCATCTTCCCACCCGTAGACACTTGGGTGACAACCACCATGCGTAACCGCACCCGCAAACACCTTGGTTAGAACAACTACTCCCATGCTCAAAGACACCTAGGGCTCTTCCTGAAGACACTTGGGAAACAACCTTCCCACAAACACGGGGGTCAACCACCACAACTACCCTGCCTGAAGATTCATGGGCTAATAATGGACATCATGCCATCACAGCCTGCCCGAAGAGTCTTGGGCTATTCGAAAAAGGGATCATTAAGGGAGATAATAACCAGCCACTCATAGGTGTGTTCGGAAAAACACCCTCCCCATGAAATGGGTTGTTCGGAACTAAGTGCTCAACTAGGGTGGGGCACAAATAAGAAACATGAAAATACAGATATATGTATAGGTAACAAGCACTCACCCAACCTAGGGGTTCCAAAACCTAAGCGCAAATGCCCTCGTTACTAATCATTCATGAAAGAACAGTACGAAACTCACAACCAAGCATCAAATCATTCCCAAAACCATTTCCCGTTTAAACTGTTCTTGTTTTCATGTCCAAGTATCCTTGTTTAGGTCAATTCTACACTACTGGGAAATTAACAGGCAAAAACCGCAATCCAGAGAAAAAAGACTGTCAAACAACAACTTAACATTCACACTCAGTTCTCTTGTAAATTCATAAAGAAAACGGGATAAGTGATATCCCTCAAAGTAATGGAACTAAAGAAAACCTCGAGACACAGACCCATATCCCCAGAAAAACCAAGAACCAATAGTTTCTCAACAACAGAGGATTCCACCACAATTTGTGATATAAGCAGAGTAACCACACACACTTAAATTCACAACCAGTGAAAGTATAACAACAGGGGATCCCATCCCCACCCATATCACCCAAGAAATCATCCTGTGAAATAAACAACCAACCGATACCACCAACACAAGGAAGGCCCATACAAGTATTTTTAGATTTAAAAGATTTAACACACTCCATGGTTTCAATTCCACTGTTCTTTAACCAGAGTTATCATAGAAAAGGGTTGATCCTAGTCTTGTCAATTTATTTAACAGAGTATAAATAATTAACCAATTCCATGTTACAGTTATTTAAACATCTAGGAGCACCGAGGATCATTAGTGCACAGAGAAAGACCACCAACGACCATAATTTTCAGTGATCATAGGCCCTCACAATCCACAACACATAACTACATAAAGTGGACATAAGAACATCGATCACACCCCCTTTAATTCTTTAAAGGTCCATTCATTATCTTTGTTATGTTCTATTTCATCAATTTCCCTAGAGGCGAAAGAATTCTCACCCCACATGACACACAGAAAGGAGAGATTAAAGAGAAAATCCCTACTTGATTGATCAAAGATCAATGTTTTTCTCCATGTTCCAAGATCAGGGGATGTGCGGCCTGCAAGGGAGGAAATCCATGGAAAACGTACAGAAGGTTCCTATAGAGGCGCTCCACCAGCCACGAGACGAAGGACTCCAAGCGTGCTGGGAAGAAGATTGAAATTCAACTTAGAAGAAAAGGATAACTCTAGAGGGAGATATAAGGAGTGTAATGGGATATGGAATTTCGAACGTTGGAAAATATTATCATGGTTTCATACATGGGTGAGAAGTTACACACGATGATATTAAGGAGTTATTTAATTTCCCCCATCGGGGATATTTCATAGGATTATTAGGAATCAAATTTGGGTTTTAAATAACATCAAAATGGGTATTAAAAATAATTTATGTCAAAAGATACTTTATGGGGGCGGAAAAGTCGGGTACTGGAAAAAAGAATGAAAGGCTCGGCGAGGGGACACAATACCCCCGTCATGGTGTCAACCTCACAGTGCCACTTTCACGGCGCACCCGTCACGGTGCCACCGTGACCAGTGTGACTGTCACGGTGCCACCGGGACCGCTGTGACCATCACGGTGCCACTGTGACTGGTGCCACCATGACCAGTGCCCCCGTCACGATGCCACCATCCCCAGTGCCACTATCATAGTTCCACCGTCATGGTGGGGCCGTGTTTTTGGTAAAGTAATGGCCAGGGGGTCCGATCCATTACATCAGATACCTCACAAACTATTCTCACCCACGAGAATAAAAACCAGACCCGAAGAAAGGAGCGGGGTCCAAAAAACAACATCGAATGACACATCTCAAGAGTGCAGCTGAAAAATTACAGACACTGTAAGAGAAGGATTTAAACCATCTGGTCATGTGGTGAGGGGTTTCACTTACACCATGATATGATTCTATTCACTTTGTGCGGCACTAACTCACCCACACGGGTTTAGGCCCATCCACTCTAATGCATTTTAACTAGGGATTAAGTCCTCCCCTCCCCACATCTCATGATAATTCACCCACATCCATAGAAAAGGAAAACCACACTCTACATAGTTAACAAGGTAAATAATTCCATCACAATAATACAAAATGGAGCAGCACAAAACTCATAACAACTCTGGGTACTGGGCACACATATGTGATTCCTGTTCCCAGGTACTCTCCTCGAGCCCACCATGCTCCCACAACACTCGAATTAAAGGGATGGTTCTCCCACGATGCACCTCCTCTTCTTTATCCTCGATCCTCACTAGTCATTCCACAAATGTCATGTCATCCTCGATATCTAGATCTCCCCATCCGAGGACATTTGAATCACCGTGTAGATACTAAAGAAGCTGTGACACATAGAAAAAATCATGTATCCTCAATAACGGAAGTGGTAACACTAGCTGATAAGACACTTCTCCCACCTGTCTCAACACTTCGAAGGGTCCGATGAAACTGCGAGAAATCATACTTGCCCGGCCGAACCTCTGTTATCCATGTCGAGGGGAGACCTTCAAGAACCTATGCCACCACCATGGTGCCATCGTCACAAGTTCCACCATCATGGTGCCACCATCATGTTGGTGCCATATTTTTGGTAAAGTAATGGCCAGGGGTGTTTAAGACATTACAGTTTCCACCATAAAAAATAGGGACTGGGAACACCATTTAGGACATTCCACATGTTATCTCATTTACTCAGTTTAGTGGTATCCTGGGATAGATTGTAAATTGAAACAATAACAAAAAATGTACATTAATTAATTTTATTATGATAAACATAACTATTGAAATATATAAGTTGAATTTGAAGCTATAAATATATTTAAAAAAAGAAATCTGAATAGAATGATAAATAATGTATTATTTTTAATTGCAATCCCTTAAATATATTCAATTAGTATATCTAAATAACTAACAATATGATTTTATGCTTAAAAGTTATTTTCTTAAAAAATACATTTCTATATTTTTATTTCAATAATGTCAATATATCATGGTTCAAGAGAGGTAAAATATATATTGTATATAGATCATATTTAATGATAAATTGAATTTGAAATTAACATGGAACATGAATAAGAAAAATTGTTATTTAATTAATTTTTTTACTAATAAAAATGATTTTCTATGTGTATTATGAATCCAAGAAGAGGTCAATTTTTAAATTTTATAATTTATTTATAAAATTGAAACATATTTTTTTAGCCATCATAAAAATGTTATCTTTGGACGATTTTTTTTTTAATTTTTCTAAAATGAATTTTTATTATGTCACTGGTACACTATACAATTTTTTAAAGTGTAATGACATTGAAGACATTAAAATGATATAAATATGATCTGAAATTTTACAAAACTATTTGCCTTATAAAATATTAATTTAATAATTAAAATTATTAATTAATTATATTAATTTTATTATATATATGATGTGTTCATCATTTTGTAATTCATATAATATTTGATCCTAAATAAAAATTGCCTTCAGTTATTCCATATAATTAAATACTCACACAATGAATTTCATTTTTAACCTGATCATAAATCTGTATAAAATATTCATTTTATTAATATAAAATTTAATGTTTTTAAAATAATTATAATATAAAATTGTGTCTCAAATATAATTTATATTCATAAAACACAATTTTTATAAAACAACGATTTTATTTTTTATGTGATATAATAATGAATTCAATTTCATTTCAAATTAAAAATATTAATTTTTAAAATGTATTTATATTTTTAATAAATAGTTCTAATTTTTTTATAATATCCATTTTATATATTTCATAAAAAATAAATTATTCATGATAAAATTAATTAACATGTTAACATTACTAAATGGTAAAGAGTAAAATGAATGGATTTATTTCAAATATCAAATGATAAAACCCATGTTTAAATGATTTTTGGGAATTGGATTTATAGATAAAAATTCAATTCCCTATTAATACTTTATTGTACCCATTTCCTTAAATTAAAATGTGACCTTTTTCTATATAATATAATTCAATTCCTCTCACTTATAGAAATAAACATTAATCGTGGAAATTTTCCTCACAATACAAGACCATTATTTCATAAAACCACTTCCAAAACCCTTGTGCAACACTCCTAGACATATCCAAGTGGTTCCGATATCCTAAAAGGACCTACCCAGAAATCCATTAACAAAATTTCAAATGACTTATTCTAATTATTTAATTCACAAATCATAAATCACTCCGTTATAATTTTATTTCATTGATCCTTTATATTAAAACTCAAAGTATATTAAATAATACATAAATAATATTTTCACTATATTATAATAGTAAACTTCCAATATATATATAGAATAATTTTAATTTATCTTCCTCTATTTGACATAGAAAATGATTTTTTTTTCATGCGTGCTTGTATACTACCACATCAACCAAGTGGGATATTTCACATCCCGAAAAAACTATACACGAATGGCTACAAAAGTTTATATACAAAATAAATAAGATCATTGTATAATTATTAGTTTTATAAATTTTTAAATCAATTTTTAGGATATTTTGAATTATTTTAGAAACAATATCATATAACGTGTAAATGAATAAACTACCACCTCCTTATAACATAATGTTTATTTGACATTACCAACCTCCATAGATAATTATATGATTGAATTTTATTTATTAAAATAATTTCAATAATTATGTTATGATTTTTTATTGTTATTTTAAGAATTCATTTAATTTTATTAATAAAAAGTTATCATTATCAATCTATCATCCTAAAATATTCATAACATGAGGAAAAATTATTTCCATAATTCATTATAGTAGTTCAAAATAAAATATTTTATTCTTAAACCACATAAAAAATTGTATTTATAACACTAATAAAAACAAAATAAGGTAATTACACTTCATAAATAATTTTATTGGAAATACATCACATTATAATCTAACTTAACAAATAATTATAGAGTTTTTTTTGGGTCGGATTAATCACCTAAAAAATGTTTTATTTTCCAATGATGGATGAAAATAAAACAAAAATGGTAAATTTTATATTAATAATTAAATAATGCTGTTTTTTTTATTCTGGAGGTTTGAATTTAATTTTTAAACAAGTCACTAGTAAACCAACTTTCATTAATTAAAATTACATAAAAATCATAATCACAAATTTGGCACCCAGGAATCAAAACTAAAATTATCATGGAATAAAAGTAGGTATTTATAAAATATTGTAATGAATAAATTTGAGTAGGATAGTTGATCTTAAATTTATTATCATTATATCAATAAAGACTGATTAGCATCAAACTTTTAATGTATACATGAATCAATG
This sequence comes from Viscum album, assembly GCA_963277665.1. Taxonomy (NCBI): domain Eukaryota; kingdom Viridiplantae; phylum Streptophyta; class Magnoliopsida; order Santalales; family Viscaceae; genus Viscum; species Viscum album. The sequence goes on from OY728120.1 coordinate 812,612,057, forward strand.
AAATTATTTAATAAGAAATGATGAATGTAAATAAATAATGAATAAATGAAAAATAAATGGCTATAAAAAAATGAATATATAGGGTAATATGTATGAATAAATTTTGTAAAAAATTATTATGATTGTAATTTTTGTTACACATAAACTGGCCTCTTTTCCATATGGTTTTCAATATCATTTTGTGTTCTATTTTCTGTATTTTTAATGATCAAATTTTTCATTAAATTGATATTTTTAGTATAGTGTTAAATATATTGTGTATTTAAAATGCTAGTAATGTAATTATAATTATGATTTTGATGTAGATTTAATAACATTTTATTCACGATTGGAATTATTAATTTCGTTTCTATTGTATTTTTTAATTTAAATATCATTTTATAGAGTTATTTGTATAATAAATTTATATTTTTTTTTATAAATTTGTAATTATTTATTTATTTTTATTTTCATAAATTTTAATAATAGTTTCCAATATATTTTCCATTTTGGTTTTGAAATTTAATTGAAATGTGAAATTATAATATTAAATATCTATATTTTTCTTGTGAGATTAAAATGTTTATATTTCATCTACATATATATATATATGTATATATATATTTCAATTGTACTTAATCTATTAATTTTCCTTGAAAAGTAAAATTATGATATTACATATAGGTTAATATCCATGTCCAATATTATTCTACATTTAGGTTCATCACTTATGATACAATCTTCCATATTTTATTAAGTGGTTTATAATATGTTTGAAAATGGTTTTAATATTTTATTTCCATTTTTATATTCCCATTGGTCATTCCAAATCACAATATTACAATAATAATTTCATTCCATTTTTTATCCTTATTATTATTAATTATATATTATTCTTTATATGGAACTCATATGCATGATCATGTTGTAATGAGTGATCACATATTGCAATCCATTTTATTGGGTAATGTTTTCATCTCACGAGATATTTGTATACGATTAGGGGGTAAACCTAATCCCTCATGGGAATATTTCCAGAGTGTAATACAGTATTGGTATAAATTCTTGATTAATATTTATGACATATTATATAGCACTAAAACAATATTATTTTTCATGAAAATAAGACTACATGATATTTATGTTCTGTTTCCATACATATATTGAAGATCCATTCTAATATTTTTTCATGTTATGATTTTTACTATCATTCTACGATTCAAAACCATTTTTATAAAACTACAAGGAGTTTATATCATCCCTTGGGTCTATGTTTTCCTCAGGTTATCCTATACATTTATAGGGGCTTATAATGAGTAAGGAGGTCATAATAGGGATTAATAAAATGATATTTTATTATAGTTTCTTATTTTATAATAATGTAAGTATCCATAAAAATAAAGAATAATTTTTTTATCATTCATTATAGATGAAATGGAAAAATTATGGAAGTGACCACTTATTATTTATGGGTTTACTATATTAGAGTTTTTCCTAACTATTTAATACTAGAAAAAAGAAACTAAAAATATTATTGTGAATTTAATAATTTGATATCATCACTAAAATAAATAATTCATTTGGGTGGATTATAATAGTTCTCATTAGATCATTATTAAGATAACATTAGATATTAGGATGGTTTCTTAGAATTTCTGAATATAATTATACAGTTTTCCATTTAAGGATGATTATATGTTCAAAGTCAAAGAAAATAATTTTATATTTTAAATTGATGGATTTATATGAGATTAATTATATCTTTTGGATATTTGATTTAGAATGGTAAATTATTTATTAATAATGAATATGAACTATATTGTATTAAATATTTTCAAAGTGTATTATCCAAAAAGAGAAAATTTTAATTAAACCAGTAATTATTCATTTCATGTTTTAATGAAGTTATTATATAAATATTAAGGATCATTTATCATGATGGAAGGAATTTTATCTCTAACAAACTTCTTGTCACTTCTAGATGACTTCATTATCAATATTTTTACAAAATATTATTCAAATTTTTTGGTATCATTTTTATTATTGAAATCACCATCTTGTAATTATTTGAAATATCTTCCACCTTTTATTTTCCCATTAAATTTCATGATACATGGTTTCCATTTAATTTTACTGAAAATATTCACAACTACCGACTCTCTCAAAAAAAGAATTTTCATAAAGGACATGAACTTTTATTTTGGGAATTTGGGAATCATGTCTGATATATGGGTTATGAAAGAAATCCTGATTTCTAAATTTAAAGTGTGAATTAGTTTTTGATGATCCAATAATGTATCATTTTTGGGTTTATATTTATGAAACATAATGATATAATTTCTTATCATTGATGGTAGGAATATATTGTGAATGAATAATATGAACAAGGATTGTTAATGGTTCAAGAAGGATATTGAATTAATGATGTGTTTTTTTTTGAAATTTGAGATATAGTGGTATTTTAAAAATATTTCTAGAATCATGCAATGACAACATAATTTTCTATAATAAGTTTTTTTATAATAAATTTCGAATCATATGTTATATGGAATCATTTCCACTGAAACGTGGTGAAATGGTGAAACATTTTTGAGGGCACGTATTGTGTTTTGATAAAAGTTTTTCATACATGAAACCCTTATGTTTATAATATTAAAAAGGGTGTTTGGTGAATGATTACATTAGTTTTTGTGGAAATATGTATAATTGAATTTTCAATATTTTTTGTTTATATGATCTCATAATTTGATGTAATAATGGGTTCTATATTTTAGGGGAACAAAAATAAAAGCTACAAGATAACCACTAAGGATAAATTATATTATGTTATTTTTTGGATATTTATGACATTTATAGAGAATTACAGGATTCTATTAATATTATTTTATAAAAATGGAAAATCCACAATAGGGATGAAAAATCTTTATATTCGGCAAGGATATGGGGAATATACTTACAATAAATGGTGAAAAGGGTGCATTTCCCACTACTCTCTATTGTCTTGTCTTGGTTAGAATGAAAATAAATATTTTTTAAACTATCAGATGGATACATTTTATGTTCATTGTGGGAAAATATGATTATCATATTGATAACCACGGGATTATAAAATTATTTGATGATAAAGTGGTAAAAATTATTTCAGATGGTGTTATTTTTTTGAGAACCTTATAAGTTTATGGAAAATAAAATACAGTGGGATATTAATTAATAAATAAAGTAATAGTTCTATTTTGGAAGAATAAATGATTTATAGTGATTTCTATCATTTATTAAAATGTGAATTATATCTTAATGATTATGTTATTAGGAAAATTCCATTTTGGGATGAGAATTTAGGATTGATTGATCTTTTTTAATATTAAATTTATCAATGAAGACTATGTGACCAAGTCCTCTTGATTTTTGGGATTCAATTATATTCATTAATATTTAAGGGATGTTTTTGTATAGTTATTCATTGAATGATCTAAGTTGAAATTTGAAGATTACATTAGAATTTTAGAGATTCATGTATATTTTATTCATATGAAGGATTATATTTTTTGTCTAATTACCTGATCTTGTAGTAACCATTTTGGTTTTGGTAAATTTTTAAAAATGGGAGGAATATATAGTAATAATTGTATGGATTTTGTGATACATAGAAGTTGATTATTATGCTTTATGTTTGAATAAATCTTATATAATACTAATAATTTGGAAAAAATATGTGTATGATATTATACATGTAGTGTAATAATATTTACCAATTTGTTTAGTCAATATAAAAAACAATTCCTCAATTAATGAAAGGTATTTTGGAATAATGACACTATACATTTGGTTTTTTATACATAAATCAATGATTTTTTGACCCATAATAGATTTATGGTTTTTTTATTATTCACATTCCCATGAAAATGTTATTATTTACCCTCCAACATACATTATTGTTGTGTTTCCCTTCAATTTACCTGTTTTTCAACATGGAATCCCAGAATGTTTTATCTCTGATGAACATCGTACATTAATTTATTTATTACCAAAATGAAGCTTCATTGACCTTGGTTGCTTTGTGGGACCATTACAATGGTATATGAAAAATTCAAACACCTATTTATTGATACAGACATGAAATTTCTATGTATCAATCAATTATTGGGTGGGAGATAATATAGAATCCTGTCATTTTAAAACAAAAAACTATGTCAAATGTCATACATGTTATGCCACATCAATATTTTAAACATTTATTATTATTTTTTTATATTTATTTTTATCGCAATATAATGATTTTCAAACTAGTATGGATCATTTAATTTTCACACTAAACCTTAATTTGGACCCTAATATAGATTCCTATTGAGTTATGAAAGATTCCATGGGTGTTTGGGGTTGTTTGAAGCTCAAAGCCCATCCTTTTGAGAAAACAAACCATGCACAGAATTTAGACTAAACCATTTGGGAGGTGTTTTTTCAGATAGAGCCACCATGAAATGTTGGTGCACAATCGTGCGGCCTAACCATATCAGTGCCCCTCTTCTAGGTAACCATGCATGGGTTTTGCATGATTTGATCAAACCATGTAGAGGATGTAATTTTGGGAAAACTGTTCCACACAGTTTTCACACTAAATGATCAAACCATTCAGAGGGTGTGATTTCAGGCAGAACCATTCCATATAGTTTGTGCACAGTTGGACAGACCATAACCAGGATATTTTATTGGTAAATTCCTAGTTTTCCCACACAGATCTTTTATCCTCCTCCTTCCTAATTAGAGAATCAATTGGATTTTCCTCCATTTTCACCCAATGACGGCTTTATGAAGTTCAAGGATATGGATTAATATATCTTCTTAATCCTACATATGATCATGCTTCCATTCATCATGTTGGATGCAAAACAGTAAGTACTGGAGTCCTATTTATCAATTCATCATCTCATCAACTCTCAACATAGATATCTCCATGTGCTTATTTTTCAATTTTCCATAGATCTACACTTATCTAAGGAATATCAAGGGCTGATAAAATAGGAGAAGTATCGTAAAACCCTACGGTGGGTGGTCTATATTTTTTTCATAAATTTCATCATTTTTGGATGGTTCTTGTGGTGCCAACTGGCTTTATTAAATATAATATCTTAATTTTACGTGCCATGGTTATAATTGTTATAATAATATGGTCATGCTTTTCCAAATATGATATTAATTTTTAGTGGTTACCCCCACAAATCAATCTACCACTTTTAAAAGGTTATCCATAATTGGGTACATAGTGTTTTTATAGTTTTGAGCCACCATTTAGGTGTTCTATTTCTTGACATTCTTAAAGGTTAGCCTTATAATAAAAAATGGATTATTATTAATCAGAATTTCATAATGGCATGTACCACATATGCTCACCACTTGGGCCTCCTATGTTAAGTACATCAAATGATTATTTAATGGGAAATCTGGAATGTCATGTAAACTATGTATATAACTTGGCCTTATTAAAAGTGATTGACTAAAGGTTACACGTCTACAGAACCCATTTTTTGTTGATGGAAGGTATCATAGTGGACCTCAATAATTGAATATTCTATAATTGTTAACTAAGACATAATTAATTGGTTTTAATAGGACCTTATATATCCACAATAATGAAAGAAAAGGACTGGACCGATAAATAAATGGTTTCAAATATACAAGACCTATCCAAACTAATGTATAGAAAGAATTGATCCATGAGAATTATCTCGTGATTACAAAATCAAATTGGAATTGACTGAATTGATATTTCCTCATATTCTAAGAGTAGAATACATTGGGATTGGGAACCCCATTAGGATTCAAGGATGTGGGTTTCATAGGTTGATATGCACCTAGATTATTGTTTTTTATATTCCTTGGATTTCTGGTATACTACTATTTGGCGCCCTTTCATTATTCAAGGATACCTCAGATACACTCCTTGGATCCAACATTGAAATGTATGTGCCTTGGATAGTCTCCTTAGACTTAGTCCATACTTAGACCTACATTACCTTGGATGTACACCATGGTCTCAATTAGGGCCTTATTGTGGAATTCCTTGGATTACACTCCTTATATTACACACTTACCTCTTATCAAGACTCAGACACTACATAGATAGCTTTCTATGTGCTAAATTACCTTGGTTATTACCCCAAAACTCCCTCACTAGAAATCATTTTCAGGTTTCCTTGTTACATATTGATACCTTCACTACTTATTCTATTATGAGGTGATGTTTGTTTTGGTAATTCCCTACATGAGCTGGTAACATTAAATAGTAATTATATAATTAATTAACTAGTTTAATGATCAGACACCAACTGAGTGTTGAAGCAGGTAACTGGGTATTTAGTTACATTGTACTGTTTTATTTACCTTATATAAAAATTCATGAACACTACCATATTACATTACATGAGTTGGGTGTTATAGACACCATTTTTGGTGGCCCATTGATATTTAAATGACACCCAATCTGGGGGATTTTTGGTACCCGGAGTATATTAAATGGTTTCAGGTATTGGAAAACATAATCGTAATACATTTAACTCATGATTGTGTGCTGATAGGATAGAGCATGATGGTGGAGGACCGAGTAGAATCTTGGTATGATTGTAGTATTCATTGTTTTCTTTTACCTTGTAGAACATGTTATGTCTGTTATCTGGTATCTATGATTTCTAGTTTTATAGTGACCTGAAACTACATTCGTTGTAGTTCACTATGTAATGAGGGCATAGTCTCCCCATGGAAACACCCTAGGCCCTCACTACTAGTCGACCACCTCTCACATTTGGGAAGATGCACTTGAGGCTATGTAGCCCACCGGGCTCAGGGCACCTGTTAAGTGGCATCCAGTCTGAATTTTCATAATGTGTTATCAGAGGTGGTTTCTTTTAGTTCTTTACTATTTAGAGGCAATAGGTTGGATAATATAAATGCATAGGCCTTTCTCATAAGAACTTCTTGGTCATTGTGAACCCATGTATTGGGTAAAAACCATGTTTCCTAAGTTATAATTGTTATTATGCCTTTTCCCTATCACAGTTGATATTATTTCACCGTTTGGTGACACAAATTCTATGTGGTGTTAATTAATTATTACTATTTTGAGAATATATTTCATCCTTAACCCAATGATATGAGAGAAAGGATAATTTCTATATGCATCCTTATAGGACCCTTGAATCCACATGTCATGCATATTTCCATGCCATATAGGTACATTTCACTTCTTCGCATTACTTTATATTCTAGTTACTGATGAGTTATATTGTGATAGATACTCATACATATATTACTATGGGTTGTGATTGAGTGATTTCTGGTCTCAATTCCAATGTTATATGGGCACATTTGGGGTTGGATTAGTAATTTACCGAGTCGAGCCATTATACTGTAAATAAATGGGTGTTGTTTATGGTGATAGGTGTATGGGTACTGATTCATTGGAAATGCCTATCCATTACGAAGATAATATGGGAATATAAAATAAATTGGTTGCACATCCTTATTATGCCTTATCATGTCTATGCAATGTAATGGAGTGATCCTGGAAGTTTTTTGAAAAATGACATGAAACTTATACTTGATTACTTACTAATAAATGGGTGTCTAAGCGGGTAGTTTGGGGTAGTATGACTTGGGTAGTGATTTTTCATACTATAAGATTCTTCTAGTGATGTTATCCAATTCTTCTATTTCTGTTCTAAGATGTGTGATTGGAATTTGTAGACCAATCCCACAGCGTCTTCCTCATGTCATTCTCCAGAAGGGTGTTGATGACCAAACTCCAGACATGGTGGCCCTTTAGCTGCCAGTCTTACATCCAAGTGTGACACCTGAGGCACCGCCTGCTATGCCAGATATGGTAAATAATTTTCATGTCTATAATGATTTCCTATGTCAGATTCAGTACATGAAAGGTGTTCGATAGTTTCTGCCGATGATGGTGGATCTGACACGAGAGTTCTTGTAGCATCATCCTCCCACTTTTTTTCGGGGAAAGCGGGTTTCTATCTTTGGAGTCTTTTCTAAATTTCATGATATCTATCATTGGTCATCTTGAAAAACCTATAGACCAGATAGTCAATATTTCTACATACGTGCTTCGGGATTCAGCCAAGCATTGTTGGGATGTAGTTACCCAGGCCGGTCGTCATCCAGGCATTCTATGGGTCGAATTTCAGAAATCATTATATGATTAGTTCTTGACTCAATCACTAAGGGCTAATAAAGCTAGAGTGTTCATGAATCACGAGTAGGGTTCTAGGTTATTTATGGATTAGTCATCATGTTTAACTGATATATAGTGCTTTTCATTGCTTCCAACCAGTGATGTGCTTTCACATGCAAGACATTTTGAGGATGGTATTCAATATGCAATCTGACATCAGGTGAATGTATTTCTCCATCAATACTTTTATGTAATTGATGATGAGGCCCTTATCACTGATCGAAAAAGGGAGGGAGAATGTAATTGACATAAAGGAACAATGTTGCGTTAGGCTAGTTTTTTTATGGTGGTAGTAAATGTTCCCTCATGGATTTTTGTGGGGGAAGCGTTAGCCATATTATCCAGTTTGGTAGCTCGGTGGTGTGTCATCATTGTGTAAAACCTAGGCATAAATGGTCCACTGTGATAGAAACCCTATTATTGGTTGATGTTTCTGATGTATGGGTCATCCTCAGTTCTTTTTCAAGACCATTCCACCAGATTCAAGTGAAAAAAAGATCATTTCTAGCTCCACCTTCAGGTGTGAGTTCCTTTACACCGCATGTGGTGGGGAGTTGGAATTTCACCAATAGGTATAGCTGATGAGGAGGTTGTGGTCATGTTTTTCCAATCTCCGATCACCAATATATCCAGTAGAGTAGGCATGATCACGTTATTCTATCTATTGCACAGGGTGGTGGATCATATCAACTGCATACATTATAACTGATACCAGATGATCAGGTTGTGGGACCATATACAGTACGAGGTACTACTCTAGTAGCCTCTACTATTGTCTCTTCTTTTTTTATATAGTTACTTCAAACTCTTTAATTTCTATATATATCATATAATATCATAGATTAGAGATACAATATCACTATGGAGTTACCATTTCATGGGGAATCTCATTATTCTCTAGATGATGCGAATTGATGTCTTTCACGGGATGGACTGGTTAGTCAAATTTCGCACACTTGTAGAAAACTATTATCACATGATCTCTTTTACGTCAATAGAAGAAAAAATTGATGTTTTCAATGTTTATAGGGATTTACATGGTGGGAGAGTTGGACCGAAGAATCATTGGCTATGTGGAGTGACCACATAGATTGGAAATATTTTCAAAGAGAATCTAAGTTTTCTTCAAACTAATTTCGCTTGATCATTTCAAGGATGTCATTCTTGATTACTTTTCTGGAATAACTCCTAATATAGTGGTAGTGTTTACAATTGATCTTATTCTAGGAAATGAAACATTGTCCATTCTTTCGAATATGATGGAACCTAATGAGATTCAGGAGCACAAGAGGTAGATAGATGACCTAGAGTCCGAAGGCATTATACGACCAAATACATCCTCTTGGTGTTATTACATGATTTTCTCTAAGAAGGTGATTGGAAATTTTCTTCATTGTCTGAATCATTGAAGATCATACCAGTTTAAACTCATGAACCAGTATCCACTTCATCGAATAGATGATATCTTCCACCAACATTGAGTAGAAAATGTTTTCTCTATGATTGATATGAAATTGGGTTATTATCAGGTGCGATTTAGACCATTAAACATACCTTTTAAAAAATTTCATATCATGTATGGTATGTATGAGTATCGTTTTTGTCATTTGGTCTTACGAACGCACCATCCATTTTCATGGATTTTACGAATATGATTTTCCAGCCCTATTTGTACTATTTTTTCATGGTCTTTGTGGACAACATCTTGGTGTATTATTTCACTCGTAACAACCATGGAAAACATCTTGAGATTATTCTAAGTACATTGATAAAGAATCATCATTATTCCAATATTTCTTAATGTGACATATGAATTGAAAATTTCCACTTCTTGGGTCATATTATCTCAGAATCAGGAGTTTATTTTTAACCTGAAATGGATAGTGCTGTAGTTTTCTAGGTGCTGCACAAGAATGTGTTTGATATATGTTGTTTCTTTGGGGAGGTAGGTTATTATAGGAAATTAATACATGACTTCTCATGTCTTGGTTCATGACTTACCAAACATACAAGGAATGATGTTATGTTCCTATGGTTAGAATCAGGTGAGAAATCCTTTTAATATATGAAAGGGAGGCTTATCTAATAACCAATTTTGATTCTTCTTGAACCTGCTAAAGGAAATATCATCTTCTAAGGTGCATCAAGCATTGGCCTCGAAGTATTTTTGATGTATGGAGAAAACGTCATTGAGTACAGATCTTGGTATTTGAGGCCTCGTGAGAGAAATTACCTGATGCATTTGCTGGAGTTAGAAGATATTTTCCACGACTTACATAGCAGGATACACTATCTTTAGGGTGAGCTCTATGTCATGTAGGAAGATCAAAAAAATAATCAAGTATATCTTCTCTCAATGTGAATTGAACCTCAGATAGAGGAGATGGGTTGAATAAATACAATCCTATCATTTTGGCCATGCGTATACGCTTGAAAGGGGAAATTTTTTCGCTAATTCATTAAGTCAGGAAATTCAAATGTAGGCCGCATAGGAAGCGAGTGATGAATGAAAGTTAATGGGCCTCTTTTATGAACACCACCAAGAGTTTCATGATAGTCACGAGTAGTATTACCTCTCATCCTTAACAGTTACTTCTTACCTGTTTAGAAAATGGAAGAGTAGGAATATTTAAATCATAATGGTTTGGTACGTCATAAAAGTATATCAGGAGAAAACCCACCTCCATATTGGTCTTCAGACAGAGATGATGTCCTGCATCTACATGGGAATATATGGGTTTCTGTAGATATGAGAGGGGAGTTGATTGAAGAGCACCATTATTCTCAGTGGGATGTTCATCAAGGAATCTAGAATATGTGTTGGGATATGTGATTCCAATATTGGAGTCCTAGAATAAAACATTAGATATCAAGCTACATCACTAGGTGTTCCACTGGTCAGCAGGTGAAGCCAGAGCACCAGAGTTCTCCATTATTTTTACAACCTCTTCATGTATCGAAATGGAAATGTGAAGATGTTGCATTAGATTTTGTAGTCAGATTACCATGGTTGAATATTGGTAGAGATTCTATATAGGTAATCATTGAACGACTAAAAAAATTTCCCCACTTCATTCTTATATGGGATAGTTTCTCAATTGATGAGTTAATAAGAATTTATGTCTCATAGATCATACAAATAAATAGGGTTCCACGTCCTATCATTTCAGATAGGGATGATAATTTCACTTCATGGTTCTGGTAGGGTTTTTAGAACACTATGGGGAATCTGGTTCTTTTAAGAAAATATTTTAAAATTTAGAACAATGGACAACCAGAATAGATGATACTGGTTATAGAGGATATTTTTTGAGCATGTGTCCTAGATTTCTTTAGTTCATGGGATAAGAATATTCCTCTTGTTGAGTTAATATATAATAATAGTTTTTAGGTGAAAATATAGATATATCCTTTTGATTCATTACATGGTAGGCCATTCCATTCACCCTTGTGATGGCTAGAGGCAAGTGAGGTCACCATACAAGGTCATCCTCTAATTCATGAGACTTGAGAACATGTTTAGCTGATCATAGTGTTTATGAATAGTTCATAGTCTAAGTTGAAATTTTATGTCAATCATCATCGATTACCTCTTTAGTTTGATTTTGGGGGTCTTATTTTCCTTCGGGTTTTTCCTAGGAAAGGGAATAAATAGTTATTAAAAAAGGGAATGTTTTATCTTCATTAAACTGGGCCATTTGAAATTATATATAGATTCTATCCAGTATCTTATCAGTTTCTACTATCTGAGAGGTATCACACCATGCACGATGTCTTTTACATCTCACAACTTCATCAATATCATGATGACCCATCTCATACCTTTCATACATGGGAAGTTGATTTTTATGTTGATTCTACATATGTGTAGTATCTAGTACGCATCATTGATCGAAGCATGAAGGTTCAACCTGGATAGTCTATCCCAATCTTACGGGTGCTATGGTATAATGATCAAGTTCAAAATGACACATTGGTGAAGGAATATGATGTACGTGCTTAGTGGCGTGTTTCATTATGAGACAATGTTTTTTACCCTTAGAGGGAGAACTGAGGGGGTGATTTATTTTAAAGGGGGATGACTGTACGAACCTGGTTTCTCACTCAGGTATGGATCCATTAATTTTTAGTCTAAATCCTCACTATGGAACTAATATGGGTTCTTAATGAGTTATTAAAGGTAACATGAGTGTTTGGGTCTTGTTCGGAGCTTAGAACCCAACCTTTTGGAGAAAAGGTACCTTTCCCACGGTTTAGAGTAAACCATGTGGGATTTCTGCATGGTTTTCCAAACCGTACAGATGGTGTTTTTTTTAGAATGAACCACTTCACACGGTTGGTGCATGAGCATACGACCTAACCATGCGAGTGCCCCTTTTTCCTAGGTACATGTGTATGGATTGTGCATGGTTTAATAAAACTATATGGAGGGGGTGATTTCCGGAAGAACTGTTCGACACACTTTGTGCATGGTTTGGTTAGACAGTGTTAAATATGTGATTTTAGGTAGAACCGTTCTGTTTGGACTGCTCACAGTTTGAATAACTGTGTGAAAAAACCTTTCGTAGGTTATTTTATGGGAAAATTCCCAATTTTTCCCTTAATGATCTTTTAATCCTCCTCCTTCTTCCTAATCCTTGAACCAGCCATATTTTCCTCCATTTTCACCCATTTTGTGCTTTTTGAAGGCCAATGGATGGGATAAAAAGATCTCTTTCATCCTACAACTGATCGATCTTATGTTCATCACGTTGCATGCATAACAGTAAGCAATCAATTCCTCTTTATCCAGGATTCTTCTCATTCACTCTCAACCTATTTATCTCCATGTGAGAATTTTTTTACTTTTTCTTAGATCTACTTTGATCGGCAGAGAATAAAGGGCTGATACCATAGGTTAAGGATCGTACAACCCTAAGGTGGGTGGTCTTTAAGTTGTCCCTATAGTTTGTCATTTTTGGAATGTTTGTGTGGGGCCTAATAGCTTTTTTGGATACCATTTCATAATTTTACATGGCATGGTTATACTTATTAGAATCATATAGTCATGATCATTCCAAATATGTGATTATTTGTTAGTGGTTTCCCCCATAAATCAGTCTGCACACTTTCTAAGGTTACACCACAATTGGGTTTTTATTGTTTTGACACTTTTGAGCCATCGTCCAGGTGTGCCTTTTCTCGACCTTCTTAAATGAGATCCTTTTTATATTAAATGGCCTAATATTAATGATAATTAAATAATGTCTTGTACCATGTATGCTGACCACTTAACCCGCCAAAGTTAAGTGCTTTAAATAATTATTAAATGTTAAATGTGGAATGGAATGTATACTATGTATATAACAGGGAATTATTAAAAGTTATTGAATAAAAGAAACATTTCCATATCACCCCTTCAAGTTTTATGGAATTTAGTGAAGTGAACCTAATTAATTAAATATGCCTTAATGGTTAACTAAGAATTAATTAAATGGTTGGAACAAAAATTATCCTATCAACACTAATGGATGAAAATTATTGGACCAATAAATAAACAATTTCTACTATACATTACTTATCCACACTAATTAAAGGAAATAAATTGACCTGGTGAATTATCTCATGATTACAATATCAAATAGGAATTATTTCACTCAAACTCACCATGGATTATGATGGGAGAATACATTGGGTCTCTGGAACCCCATTCTGATTCAAGAATGCAGTTTTATTAGGTTGATACCCACATTGATTCAGGTTTTTTTATTACATGGATTCCTGGTATTATATCATAGGGCCCCCTCTCATTATTCTATAATAGGTCAGATACACTCCTTAGATCAAACATTGACATGTAGGTTACTTGGATACACTCCATGGAACCTATCCTTTCATAGCCCGATTTTACCTTGGATGCACTCTATGGACTCAATATGCACCTTATTGTGGATGTCCTTGAATTTCAATCCTTTTATTACACTCTTAGACCTTAGATATACTTAGATAATACTGTGTTATCGTTCAATTAGTTAATGTAACCTCAATTATTACCCTATAACTCCCTCACTAAATATCATTTTCAGGCTGCATTGTTATGTCTTGAGACAATCACTACTTATACGATCCTGAGGAGATGTTTGTTTTGGCCAAGTCTCATGTGACCTATTAATATTAAAAAGTAATTAATTATTAAATGAATTGGTTACATGTTCTGACACTATCTAATGGATGATGAAGGTACTCAGGTATTTAGTTACACTGTACTCTTTTCTTTATGTTATATATGCATGCATGAACACTATTATATTCCATTACATGGTCAAGATGTTATAAACATCATTGGTGGTGTCCCATTGATATATTTCTCAAACCTTATTTGGGTGTTGTTTTATAGCCATAGTAGATTAAATTTTTGAAGGTATTGACAAAGGGAGCATACAACTTCAAACTCTTGATTGCATGTGGATATAATGGATCTTGATAGCAGATGACTGAGTATGATCTCGGGATGCTTGAAGTAGTCTGTGTTTTATATTACCTTATGGAACTTGTTATAACTAATGTATTGTAACCATGATTTCATGTTTTATAGTGACATGAAATTACATCATCATTGTTCAAGTTGATACAATTATTGATATTCTGGTTTATCTATTACATTGGTTTTCTTCTACTGTTTATTTATGTAGTTTATATATCTTATGTTGTTTACTATTCCTTTATATTCCTTATGATATGCTAAACTCTTCTAGTGAGGGAATAGTCTTCCCATGGATAGAACCTAGGCCCCCATTGCTAGTTAGTAGTATCTGGCGTTCGGGAAGATTTACATGAGGCCATGTGGCCTACTGGGCATGGGGCACCTGTTATGTCGCATACAGGTACGGGTCATCATAGTTATCTGTTAGACATTAGAATTTCCAAAATGAATTATATTAAATAGATTATTAATATATTAACTAAATTTTTTTATAAAACTAACCCATTGCTTATCAATTAATATAAAATCAAAATAAAACCATTTTTAATATAAAAGATGTGTTTCTTATTTTAAAAATATTTCTATGGCCACAAATGAAATTTTATCATAATAAGTAAAACTAGTAATTATTATTTAAGTATATTAATGAAATTAATATGTTTCACATCGAATAATTTTTTTTTTCAATTCTTTAAATATGTCTCATAAGATGATGATAATAGTAAAATGATTTTAAGAAAAAAAGACATATATTTCTAAAAAGGAAATTCATTTACTTTTAATGGCGCACATATTTTAAAATTAAATTCAGAAAAAATTATAATGTATACATGAAAAAATTTATTTATTAATGATGAATATAAAATTATTTTACGGGGAAATTTTCAATTTTTCAGAGAATAATAATATTTTGTTTAATTGTAAAAAATAGTTAATTTTAAACAAAAAAATTATTTTAGTCTGTTGAGAAAAGTATTGTTTTCAACAATACATAATATTTTTATTTAAAAGGGAAGTTTATACTAATAATCTATCTCTTTATGTTAATTTTGATGCTCACAAATACCCTTAATTATTTGCTAATAATTTTATTTGTAATGCATTTTGTATGAATTTATCATTTTATTTTACTCTTGAAATTACAGGAATTTATTGTTAAAGTATTCGTATTTAGTGTGTTCTGTAAAAATTGTTCATATGCTACTTATTCGGAGTCTGCTTGAGCGTGTCTTGGAAACACTGTTCATACCATACATGGATAAATTTAGCGTAAGGATGAAAAGCGTGTATACTTTTTAAGATAAGGGAAAGTTATGGTTAATCAACCTTATATTATCAGCAAAGTATGGAAGAAGAACCTTACGTTAGAAAAGAATGTTACCTTTCGGTTATCAACAATGTATGGAAGGAGAACCGTATGTAAGTACTAAACATTACGTTTGTTTCTCAAAAGTATGTTTCATCAACCTTACTTTTGTAAACAACCATATGTTCTTTGAATGGATATTTTATCTTTCATCTAAGAGTTGAAGAAAGAGTATGGATGATCAACCCTACGTTTATGATCAACCTTACGTTTGAATAAAGTAACTTGAACCCTACATTTATGTTCAACCTTACGTTGTCAACCATACATTTGGATGCCACATCATCAACCTTACGTTTGGAATTAGAAAGTTTGAAAGACGATATTTTTATGCAATATTCAGGAAACTAATAGTTAGGCGGATTTCAAGCTGGATTTAATGTCGATTTTAAAATACAACATTGACCTATTCAAAGTTGTTTTATCAATGGATAAAATATCTAATTAAATGAGATTTTTTTTTCCGAGTCACCATGGAAGTTATGACTACTCTGTAAATTCAAATTGCTGAATATCAAAAATAAAAATGAAAATTTTATGGATATAAATGTGTAGGGGATATGATCGACTTTATTATATATGTTTTCTCTGAAACACCAGGCATAGTAGTGTGGTTATCAATATATTATTCAAAAAGATTAGAAAAACAGAGACTATTGAATCACACTGATCTGCTGATTCAAAAGGAGCGTCAAAGCTCTGTTTATTTAAGAATAAGGAACTCGATAGAATATTCAATTGTTCTACATAAAATATCTACTGTTGATCTGCTACTGCTGAATGTGTGAATTATATCTCTATATCTACTACAACTAGATCAACAGAAAACTGCTTCGACATGAAAATAAATATTTCTAGAGATGATGATCCATCTGCTGTCAATTGCATTCTGTTGCCATTGTGAAGATTAACTAGAATAGTTCTTTCTAAAATTCTTTTTATCTTGATTAACCAGCTTCTCGTACTAAGCTGAGTAGGTTCTGTAAGTGAACCAGAAGGATTTGTTTTGCCATGGATTGTAAAGGTGTCAGCTTCCTGTACTCAGTTGTCAACCGGTCTGTTGAAACGAGGACCAGATAGTTAAAATCACCAAGTTTGTGGAGTAGAGCTTTGGTGGAGGGGACTAGGGGCCTTCTATTCCCCGAACCACTATACATCTTGTGTTTTTTCTATTTAAATTTCCACTCCATCATTTTATCTGATTAAAGTTAAAAGTAAGAACACAATCACGCAATGATTTTTCAATAGACACAATTCACCCCCCTCTTGTGTATATATGGTGTAATTGGATCCAACAATTGGTATCAGAGGTTGATATTTTTGACAATGCTTTAACAAGCTGAAAGTGATTATACACAGAGCAAGATGACTACTACAAGAGAGGGAATATCTATGGTCAAATCACCGCAATTAAATGGAGAAAACTATGGATGCTGGAAGTCTAGAATGATCATCTATCTAAAAAATCTTGGATACATAGTCTATTATAAGATTCAAACTCCATATGAAATACCAGAAAAACCTAAAACATTGAGTACAACTACTGATGTAGAATATGATATGAATTTGAATGCAATGAATGCAATTATATGTGGTCTAGGACCTGATGAGTTTAACAGAGTATCTCAATGCCCAACAGTATATGAAATGTGGAAGACTATTGTTGTTGCTTACGAAGGAACTAACAATATCAGGGAAATGAGATATGTAAATGCTAAGATTAAATATGATACATTTAGAATGGTTGAAGGTGAGAGTATTG
This sequence comes from Viscum album, assembly GCA_963277665.1. NCBI lineage: Eukaryota > Viridiplantae > Streptophyta > Magnoliopsida > Santalales > Viscaceae > Viscum > Viscum album. The sequence continues at coordinate 812,629,866 of OY728120.1, forward strand.
CCCAAATTAATGGAATATTGAAAGAGATTTTCAAAAACATAACTGCCTTGGAAGATCCAAATAAGCAAGCTGATCAAGAATTAAAAGTATTGAGGGTACTTTCTACTCGATTGAATGGTATCTCTACTTCAATCAGACAGTCGACACCTGTCAAAGATTTAACGATGAGAGAACTGATTTGAAAATTAATGATATATGAAGCTGAGATGGAAGATGAAGCTAATGAACATAAAGTCTTTCTCATAAGAGAAGATACTTCCCTGAAAGCTTCATCACAGGGCAAAAGCTAAAAGATGAAGAAAAATTAAAAAGAGAAGTCAGGGAGTTCTAAGTTATATAATTCTAATATGGAATTGGATCACCTAGCTCAAAGATTCACAAAAATCTATAGAATGAAAAGATTCTTAAAAAATCCTTTAAGAAAGATGATATGGAAGTAAGATGCTATGAATGCAAGAAAATGGGGCATATCAGACCGGACTGTCCTCAGCTAAAAGAAGACAAGAGAATGGAATTTTTCAAAAGAAATGACATTGAGCATAAGGACAAGAAAGCCATGAAAGATCCTTGGAGTGTATCTGAAGACTCCAGTAGTACCTGTTAATCAGACTCAGAGAAAGAGGAAGAAAATATGAAATCCAACATGTGTTTTATGGTAGAGACAGATGAGGTACAATCTTACTACTCTTCTGATTCTAGTTCTGAATCTAATTACTCTAATAAAAAACATGCAGCCAGCTGCAATATGCTTGAAGAAAAACATCACTCTCTATTTAAGAAGCATAAGTCATTAAAGAACATACATAAAGCTATTTTAGATGAAAGGGATACAATGCTGAAACAACATAAGGAATTAACTGATAAATACAATTCTTTTAACACTAACTATATTAATTTTGAATCAAGAATAAAAACACTGTAGGATTAAGTTGAATCTTACAAACAGGCTGCATTGGTTTTTACAAAAGCATTGAATTCATTTAATGACATTTTTGGAAAACTGTCATTAAAATGGAGATATTTGGAATTGGAAGTCTAGGAGAAAAACCTAAGCTATATAAAAATTATTTTGTTCCTAGCTCTAAAATGGTTAATTGTAACTTTTGTGGGACAAAGGGACATATAGAAAAAAATTGTTTCTTAAGACAACCACAAATTTGTGGTATTAAGAAATCCTATATTTCAAAAGACTTATATGATTTAGTTGATTTTAAAAGAACAAAGAAAATATGGATATCCAGATCATTGCTAGCTAACACCGAAGGACCCAAAAGAATATGTGTACCAAAGAATTTTGTTTGAATGTCTTTGCAGGTAGCAGGCCACCGGAGTAGAAAAAATACATGGTACATGGACAATGGATGATCAAGACATATGAGTGGAATCTCATTGAATTTTTCTTCACTCACTCAAAAGGAAGGAGGAATTTTCACATTTTGTGACAATGCCAAAGGAAAAAATAATTGGCATTGGAACTGTTGGAGATCCAAAAAACAGTCTCAATCCACAAAGTACATTATGTACAAGGATTAAAACACAACCTGATAAGTATCTCTTAACTTTCTAATGATGGATATATTGTTTATTTCACTAAAAATTGATGTACTGTTTCTAAAGATAAACTATTTAAATTTAAGGCACCAAGAACTGATAATGTGTATACTTTGGATTTAAATTTCATGTGTAAACAACAAGTAAATTGCTTAACTGCTAAAATGAATGAATCTTGGATCTGGCATAAGAGACTTGGAAATTGTAATATATATGTTTTAAATAAGTTATATAAGAAACATTTAGTTTCTAATTTACTTAGTCTGAAATTTGAAAGTAACAAATACTCTGAGGCATGTCAACATGGCAAGAAACACAAATCACACTTCAAATCTGTTAACAAAATAGCAACATCTAAACCTCTTAGAACATATTCATATGGATTTTTTTGGACCATCAAGAGTAGCAATATTGGCTCGTAAATTATATGTATATGTTTTAGTTTATGACTATTTGAGATTTACATGGATTTTCTTTTTGAAATTTAAAAATGAATCTTTTAATTTATTTAAATGTTTTTGTAAAGCTGTTCAAAATGAAAAAGGTTTTAAAATAATATCATTAATAAGTGATCATGGTGGAGAATTTGAGAATAAGTAATTTAATTCCTTCTGCTCAAATATGTGTATTGAACACACTTTTTCTGCACCTAGAACACCTCAAAAAAATGGAATTGTTGAAAGAAGAAATAGGACTATTCAAGAAATGGCTAGGACTATGATAAATGAATACAACCTTCTTACCTACTTTTGGGAAGAAGATTTAAGCACAACCTACTATATAATGAATAGAGTTTTAATTAGACCTCTTTTGAAAAAGACAGACTATGAACTTTAGAATAACAGAAAACCTAATGTTAATTACTTTAAAGATTTTGGATGCAAGGTTTACATCTTAGACACCAAGGATAATCTTGGTATGTTCGATCCAAAATCTGATGATGGAATTTTCATAGGATATTCAGTTACTTATAAATCTTATAGAATCTATAATAAGAAGTCAAGGATTTTTTATGAATCAATTCATGTGAAATTTGATGAATTAAATCCCTTTGAGAAAAGGACTGATCAAATGGACGAATCTAACACTTATGATAAAATGAGGCTTGAGAACATGAAAAATGATTTTGAAAAAGATATAAATAAAATTCAGTCCAGTTCATAAGAACATGATACTGAAGAACCATTATATGTGTTGCCAAGTCAGACTAGAACCCTAAAGAATCACCCTTTAGAAACTATAATAAGAGACTTAGATACAGGAATAAAAACAAGAAAAAACATAGGAAACCTAGTTGAATTCTCTGCCTTCCCATCCCAACAAGAACCCAAGACTATAGAAGAAGCCTTAGATAATGAAAGCAGGATGATAACTATGCAAGAAGAATTAAACCAGTTCAAAAGAAATGATTTCTGGGAAATAGTTGAAAGACCACAGAATTATCCAGTAATAGGAACCAAATGGGTCTTTAGAAATAAAAAAATAACCAGGGCACAATAACTAGAAATAAAGAAAGATTTCTAGCAAAAGGATATAATCAGGAATAAGGTATAGATTATGATGAGACCATTTCACCTGTAGCTAGACTAGAAGCCATTATAATCCTAGTAGCCTATGAATCTCATATGAACTTTAAATTATTTCATATAGATGTTAAATCGTCCTTTTTAAATGTTTATTTAATTGAGGAAGTTTATGTTAAGCAACCAATTGGTTTTGAAAACTCTCAAAAACCTGATTCTGTTTTTAAATATACTAAAGCTCTCTATGGCCTTAAATAAGCACCTAGACCTTGGTATAAAAGATTAAGCTCTTTTCTTTTGAAAATTTATTTTACTGTTGGAATGGAAGACCCAACACTATGAAAAATGTGAATTCTAATATTTTATTAGTTCAAATTTATGTTGATGATTTAATTTTTGGATCAACTAATAAAATACGTTGTCATGAGTTTTCAAAGTTAATGAAAAAAGAATTTGAAATGAGTATGATGGGAGAAATAAATTTCTTTTTAGTACTTCAAATTAATCAAAAATATTTTGGAAATGTTTTGAATCAAAGCAAATAGATTACGTATTTTTTGAAGAAATTTGGACTTGAAAACAACAGGACATATACAACTCTTATGTTTACTAATATAAAAATTGATTTTGATGATACTGGAAAATCAATTGACAACAAGATATATGGAGGTATGATTGGTAGTTTATTATATCTTACTGCTAGTAGGCTAGATATAATGTATTCTCTATGTCTTTGTGCAATATTTCAATCAAATCCTAAAGAATCTCATTTAACTGGTGTCAAAAGAATTTTTATATATTTAAAAGGAACAATTTTTCAATCTCTACTTTATCCTAAAACTTCTGATTTCAATTTGATTTCATATTCAGATGTAGACATTGGGAGTTGATGATTAAATATGAAAATCACTTCAGGTACTTGTCACTTTTTAGGAAAATATTTAGTGTCCTGGTCAAGTAAGAAACAACATTCAGTTTCCCGATCAACAGCTGAGGTAGAATATGTTTCTGCTGGTAGTTGTTGTGCATAGGTGTTGTGGATGAGAAACACTCTTATGGACGTTGGAATAAATTTTAATAATACTCCTATTTTATGTGATAATAGTAGTTCTATAAATATTTCAGAAAATATTATTAATCATTCTAGAACTAAGAATATTGATATCAGACATCATTTTCTAAGAGATCATGTTCATAAAAGGGATATATCTTTGGAAATTTTAAGTACTAAAATTCAATTAGTTGATATTTTTATAAACCACTTCCCACTGCAAGGTTGGATTTTATTAAGGGGTATCTAGGTTTATTTGATTTTAAATAAAATATTATTTTACAATGATATTTCTTTGTTTTAATTCTACTTAAAATAATTTTGCTATTTAGTTTTTCAAACAGAACAAGTTTTTTTTACCTGCATAACATATTTTATTTATTTTTAAATATATGTAATGATTATTAAAAACCCATGAATCGAGGTTGTCAGAAACCCTTTATACTTCTAAACAATTTCATTTCTATTGAAACCTTTTCAAATCCCCAAACCGCACCTCTACTCATGAACCCTAATTTTCAAACCTCTGAATCCCTAAAATTCAAACCCATAGAGATTCTCGTAGAGATGGTAAGGAATAAAAGAGACAGTGAAGCCGAGACAAGAAATGCCAAGATACAATGCTCTGAAGGAAGAAAAATCTTATAGGGCAAGGTAATCGATCTTGACTGGTTATTTCAGACAAATCTACTATTGAAACAAGCGTTGTAATTTCAGAACCTTAAAAAGACATTCAACAGTTAAAATACAGAATTTCTGTATGAGGTAGAACATAGATACGTTTTCAAATCTGTATAGTTTAGTCTTGGAGATACTAAGGACAATATGATGGCAAAGATAGAGGATAGGGATTTCTCATTCTCTTAAGTAGAAATTGGTCAGATTCTCAACTACCCTCATGAGGGAGTTTTTCATTTCAATTTGAAAAATATTGGAGATTCTATGCATAAATTCAAGGACATAATGTCATTTCTATTTGGTACTAAAACTATAATGAAAATTTATATCAGGGATTTGGAGCCAGATTACAAAATTTTGGTCAAATTTGTGCAAACAAGAATTGCACCGAGGATGTCTGAGATGGAAAAATATTATATCCAGATATTTATATAATATATCTTTTCCTTAGTGATGTCAAACTAAATTTTTCTAAGCATATGGATAGATACCTAAGATATTTTTGTCAGAGTGATTCCTAAATGAACTTTTATCCTTTTGGTTGATTTATTTCTAAGCTGTTGATTAAAAAAGGACATGGTGAGATTATTGGATGCCCGCGTACACCGTCATCACAGTAATGTGTTTAGTGGTGTAACTTTATGGAATGTTGGATATTTCTGGAGCACCGTTAATGGAAAACATTTTCTAATAGGAGCTGTGGGAAACATAGAGAGTGCTGAGGCTCAACCTACTAAGTCCAAGGAGGGACAAGCTGAATCAAAAGTCAGAAATGTTGCAAGAAGGATCCAATTTGAAGTGGAAGATACTGAGGAAGAAAGAATTCATGAGGGACTTCAATATATAATAACAACACCTTTAAATGTGTAAATTACTTCCCCTGAATTGGCAACAACAAAAGCTTTATTTTCATATACTTTTATAAGAGAAGCTACTATTGATAAGACCATGGAAGATATAAGTGAAAGGAAAGAACTAGTAGATTGATCATGAGTTCAAGAAGAAGCTAAAAGGGAAACTCAGGAATAGATTTTAGCTGATGTTGAAGTTAAACTTCCATAGGAACAAAATAAGGAGACACAACTTGGTTAAGAAGTGGACAGAGCTCTGGAAACTCCAAAAAATATTCTTCTCAAAATTCCAGTGGAAGAAAAAGTTACTGATGTTTGTGATGAAAATCTCCCTGAGCCTCCAATAGAGGTAATTCAAGAGGATTTTTCTATGGAAGAGTCTGGAAAGGACTCTGAGGAAAAATTTGTGGACAAACCTACTCAGGCCAAGGAGCAAGAAAAATATTATGCGAATCATTACCTTTGGTATTGCTGCATTATCCAAAGGATGAGAATGCGAATCAAGGACATGGTTCCCTTAATTCAAGGAATAAAGAAGTTGATGAACTGTTAAAAAGGTGTCTCAGTTGTAATATGAGAATATCACTCTGAGAAATTCCTTAGACATAGAACAGTTGAGATTTCAAAAGCGGAAGGAGATTACAGTCTCAAGGCAAGAAGTTGAAATGTTTAAAGAGGATATGCTGAATGCAGTTGTAAAGTTGAAATCTGAAATGGTTATGAGGACAGATTTATCAGATCTAAAATTGATTATGGAGAACCAATTTGCATCAGTTTCAAATAGTGTTGTTAGTGGATCAGGTACCTCACCTAATTTAATCAGAATATTTCAAGCTATCATAGCCGCGATGAGAAAAATACATGACATGTTGAAAGATATTCAATGTAACAGTGCTCCATTATCAGTTTTGCTGGACAATCGGAAAATTTTAGTGGATCAACTGACTTCTAGTGAGCCACCAATCAGAACACTGTTAAATCAGATGTCAGAGAAACTGTAAGTGTTTATAGAAAAAGAGGAAAGGATGCATGAGTTTTTCAGGGTCAATTTAATCGAGTATATTCATATGACTCAAGAGAACAGAGAGCTCATTATCAAACATGGAGATGGGATGATGAAGAGACTTAGGGAAAAGTTTACAAAAATAAAGTACGCAATCCAGAGGAGATAGAACCAATTGACTACCTTGCCCAAACCTTCATTCCCGTGTTTATCACACTTGTATCTATTTGTTATTTTTAATGAAAATTTGTTTCTTTCATTATATTTGTTTTACTGTCTTTATTTTGATATTCCATTACTCTAGATTTAATTATTGACAAGCAGTTAATAATATCATTTACATGCAGTTCAGTGCAACATTAAATGTGATGAAATCCATGATTTATCATTATTTTATATATCACAAAAAGGGGGAGAGATTTTGATAAACACAAAATTTTATTTTAAAAACCTTATTTAAATGATTTCATGTATATTTAATGTTTTGGATTTATATAGATTTATACTTATATAGAAAACTATTTCATCTTATTTACAGTCGTTTATTATAAAGGGATATTTTCTTTTACTTTTTATTCAGCGGGATAAATTTGGATAAAACTAGAAACTTTTATTTTATTCTTTAATTTTATTTTTTAAAGAAAAATTATTTTATTTTCATGAAGGTGGAGAAATTTTTATTTATTGAAATGATTTTGTTAAAATTATATATTGTTTTATCCAATCAAAATTTTAAAACATTATGTAACTAAATTTGAAATTTAATTTCACTTAATAAGTTTAATTATTTTATGGGTTTTGTGATCATCAAAAAGGGGGAGATTGTTGATAAAATTATTGTTCTCAATAATACATAATATTTTTATTTAAATGGGGAGTTTTTATTAATACTCTGTCTCTTTATGTTAATTTTTATGCTCACAAATACCCTTAATTATTTTCTAATGATTTTATTTGTTAAGCATTTTGCAGGAAATTATCATTTTTTTACTCTTGAAATTACGGGAATTTATTCTTAAAGTGTTCGTATTTACCGTGTTATGGATACACTGTTCATATGTTATTATTCTGAATATTCTTGAGCATGTCCTGGAAACACTATTCGTACCCTACGTGGATAAACGTAGTTTAAGGATGAAAAGCGTGTATACTATTTTAGATAAGAGAAAATTATTGTTAATCAACCATACGTTATCAGCAATGTATGGAAGAAGAACCTTAGGTTAGGAAGGAACCATATGTTTGGGTTATCAACAAATTATGGAAGGATAACCATATCTAAGTACTAAACATTATGTTTGTTTCTCAGAAATATGGTTCATCAACCTTACTTTTGTAAATAACCATACTTTCTTTGAATGGATCTTTTATCTTTCGTCTAAGAGTTGAAGAAAAAGTATGGATGGTCAACCCAACATTTATAATCAACCTTACGTTTGAATAAAGTAACATGAACCCAACATATATGTTCAACCATACATTGTCAATCCTACATTTGGAGGCCATGTCATCAACCTTACGTTTGGCGTCGGAAATATTGAAAGATGATATTTTGATGCAACGGTCAGCAAACTAATTGTTATGCAGATTTAAAGACGGATTTAAAGTCGCCTTTAAAATACAAATTTGAATTATTCAAAGCTATTTTATCAAAGGATTAAAGATCGAATTAAAAGGAACTTTTTATGCTGAGCCTTCAAGGAAGTTACGACTACTCTGTAAATTCAAATTGTTGAATATCGTGAATCAAAAGGTGTCATTTATGGATCTAAATGTGCATGGGATATGCTCGACATTATTATATCTGTTTTCTCTAAAAAAAGATGCACAGTTGTGTGGTGATCAATCTATTATTCAAAAAGATAATAAAAATAGAGACTACTAAATCACAGCGATGTACTGATTCAAAAAGAGCATCAAAGCTCTGTTTATTTAAGAAGAAGGAACTCGATAGAAGATTCACATGTTCTACATCAAATATCTAATGTGGATCTACTACTGCTGATGTTGTGAATTATATCTCTATATATACTACAAGTAGATTGACTCAGAACTACATTGACTTGAAAATCAATATTTCTAGAGACGACAATCCATCTCCTATCAATTGCATTCTGTTGCAATTGTGAAGATCAACTGGAAAATTTATTTCTAAAATTCTTTTTATCTTGAGTAACTAGCTTCTCTTACTAAGCTATGTAGGTTCTGTAAGTGAACCAGAAGGTTTTTTTCCTTGGATTATAAAGGTTTCAACTACCAATACTCAGTTGTGAACCGGTCTTTTGAAATGTGGACCATATAGTGAAAATCACCAAGCTCGTGGAGTAGAGCATTGATGGAGTGGACTAGGGGCCTTCTATTCCCCAAACCACTATACATCTTGTGTTTCTGCTATTTAAATTTCCACTACATCATATTATCTAATTAATGTCAAAAGGCAGAACACAATCACATAATGATTTTTGAATAGACACAATTCACCCCCTCTTGTGTATATTTGGTGTAATCGGATCCAACAGAGTCTACATCATTTATATAGATATATTATATATTAAATTGGTTTTAAAGAATAATTAGTCAAATAATTGATAAATAGATCCAATTTATGTTATTTTAATGAATTTCATATTTTAATAGAATATAAAAACTTTTCTTTCTTTTAATATTTTTCACATAAAAAACCTAGTTTTCCATTCTGTCTATTAGATTTGATTTAAATATAAATTTTCCATTTATGTACATTTACTTTGATAAAATAGATTACATATTTTAAACCATATAATCAAAATTAAGTTGTGCAGTCATTTTACTTTTTAATTTATAAAATATTGAACATGTTTAAAAAAGATTTATTATTTTATAGGTAAATTAATAAAACAGTTTAATGTTAAAAGTTAAATTTATGAAATACGTAAACATTGAAAATTTTAATTATTGGAGGATGTTTCAATTGGTCCATAATATCAGTTTATATATTAATTATAATCCCACTTCATGAATATTAATTCAACCTCATTGTGGATGTCATTAATCATGAAATAATTGCTATTAAATTAAATAAAACTATCACTCCTAAATTATTAATACCACTATAGAACACCAAATTTAACCTAAAAATCCTTTAAGATCATCAAATAACATCTTCCAAATTTTCCCCAAGTCCATGATCTTCAATTTTTAACCAATTAGAAATATTAAAGACCTTAAAGGATCTTCAAAATAGGTGATATTCAATATGTAATTATCTCAAAACACCTATTTTAATGTATTTTCTTCTTCTGCACTATTCTCTATTTATTCATACAAAATGGAATAATTTCCCCATAATAAATTATATAAAATATTTATATATAAATAATGGAATATATTATTCCTAAAATTTTTATTACTTCTAGTTATTTAGTGAATCAAAAATTTATAAAATTTATGCCAGTTAATCCCCTTCATAAAAAATGATTTTATTCATTTTCCAAAACCTCAATCATGAATTGTCTCGAAACTTTTATAATGGATAAATATTATTTTAAAATATAATATTATAACTTATTTAATGTCATATAACTTATAAAATTAATAATTTTTTCTAAAATGAATCTATTTTGTCATGTTTCAGAAAAAATCACAAAAAATAAATAATTATTTATCATTAACAATTCATCAAACGAATAATCCTCATGGTAGAAATAGAAAAGTAAAATAAGAAAATTTATAATACTATAATTTCATTTATAAATTTTCATTAACTTTCTATAGTTTAAATCCTATTTTATAGGAACACTGATAATTACACACAAATTAAAGGACCATGAATTCCTGAATTAAATACAAACGAATCCCAGAAAATACTAAAATATGTGTAATGATTGAGTCATATGATCTTATAAAATCATCACATATGATATTATAAATATTAATATATTTATTTAACTAGTTAATAGAATTATTTAAACATTTATATTTGAGTTTACTATACAAGAAACAAAATGGGATAAAATGTAATGGGTTTCTCATACCAGCTTTTATATTTTTGATATATATGTATCCTATTAACCACTATTTATTATGTGTGGTGTATATATACTACCCATTGATATATAATATAAATAATCCCATTAACATCACTGTATTAAAATTTTCATTTGTTAATTTTTAATTTTTTGGTCCATATTATTCATCTAACTATAAACTTGAAAGATAAATCTTCACATAATTTCTGTTAATTGAGTTTTACTTCTAAATCTATGATTATGTCATGAAAAGTTTGCTTCAGAAATTAATTTTGAATAAAAATTCCATATTTACACTTTTGTTATGTGAATTTATATATAATATACATATTTTAATCATTGGATTAGTTCTCACTCCATTTTATATATGACATTCATTTAAAAAATTATTTTTTTCATGTTTCCCATTAAAACTCATTTTTTCTTTTGTATCCATTTATTCTAAAATTACATCCAAAATAGTTATTAATATTATCATATGATTGTCTAAAGTCATTTTTACTCATGTATTAATTTTTTAAAAATGATTTGATAGTTATATTTTTTCATTTTCTAAAAAAGTTTCATTAATAACATTATGAAAAATGTACAGAAGGAATTTTTTTCTCACTTATAATAAATGAGTGATTTTTTTCCATTTTCATGGAACCAAAATGTTTTGAAGCATATTTTAATGTTTTATACGATTATATTCGAATAATAGATTTAAAATTCTTCCAATTTTTATAAAGAAGTAATTTTCAATGTAGAAAGGGTATTGTCATTATGAATTTTTCAGTACTCTCAATTAAATTATTTTTCATTTTTGTAAACATACTTGCTGAAAATTATGATTCATTTATTTTGATCACACATGAAACCCTCTTCTGAAATTGGTTTAACTTTTTTGATTATATTTAATGGGGATGTACTATTTAGAGACTATTTGTACTTACCCCTTGGCTATGCCTTATGACTATATTATAATACCCATTTCATTCCATGGGCAATCCTTTGGATTAATAATTATGTTTTATTCAACAAGTGTCCCAAATATGCATTAGTATGTCGAAAAAGATGTGCCTATAATTTTATCAAATTAATTGGGTAATTTTTTAGAATCAGGAGACATCATTTATATGATAGAGATCTAAACCTAATCCCAAAGATAAATTTGTCCACCATGTTATATAGTCTTGGTATCCAGCCTTGACTCATGTTTGTAACATGTTTTATGTCACTCCAACATTTTAATTATTTTATAAATATATTAATCCATGATCTATATTATGTTTCCCCATCTTTATATTCATGATATATTTTTACATGACATCATGTTATGTTTTTTACTGATATTTTATTCTTCTATCCAACGTTTAGTCCCATATGGGACTTTTTCTCACCCTTTCTGTCACGGTTTTCCATAGGTGGTCCTATGTTGTAATATGAGCTCATGATGAGTATTGAGATCATAATGGGGATTAATAAAAATTATTTTTATTCATGTTTCATGTTTTCTAATAATGTAGCTACCATTTCAAAGAAACTAAAATTTTCAATCCTTATTTTATAGATGAAACAGATACAATATAGATGTTTGAACAATTGATGTATGGGTTTACATTGATAGATTATATCTTAATTATCTAATTCCCTTAATATGAAAATATTATTGGGAATGTAAGAATCATAATTCTAGTATACAATCACTAAATCACATATTACTTTAGGTCATTTCCTTACACACACAGAAACAATATCATGTGAATATGCTTCTAGTAATATTTTAGCTACCACGTTAGCCATGTTTTAACAATATTATTAGTATAGAGTGATCATGATACATGATATCCACATATAATTGAGTCAAAATGAAACTTTTTTTAAATTATTTATCTAGTGAATTATACGACATCCATGTGGAATCCACATTTTCGTACCCTCTTGTAAGTTCCATCATTTCGATGGTTACAAGTTAGGTGCATATTGCATTAATGGATAACCATGATAGAACAATCAATATGTTTTTGGAACCAAGAAAAATATATCTAAATAATTAAAACAACCTATATTAGGGCTCATCATATAAAACGTGTCGTAACATGAAATCATAATAAGTAGTAACAATATTAAATTCATGTGGTAAAATTAAAACATGATAAAAAATATACTGGTTCAATATTGAAACAACAAAAAATGGGTATCATGTCAACTAAAAAACCAAAAAAATAATAATAACAATAAATCATGTTCATCAATATATGAAACTAATTTAACTATACCAAGGTGGTATAGGAATAAATGATCCAAAAAATGGATGGAACATCTTATATCATTATTTTTTTAATAATTCCCATTATAATAAACGATTATTTCATGAAAATCATCATTGTTCCATATAGAACCTTCTCTCAAATCAAGGATAACTATTTTGGGATTTAGTTCATCGAGAATGTAGTTTACATAGGAAACATAAGAATGTCCACATCCAAGAGGTTGGTTCTAGAATAACATCCTTTATAGTTTCTATCAATAAAATTAATCCCAATGTATATCAAATAATAAATTTCCTATTAATCATAGTAACTATTTATTGTTAATGGATCATGTATTACTCATAAATAATATAATAGATTATTAGGTAAAATAAAATAATTTCAAAATACTTTGAATCCATCAACTGAAAAAATATTCATGATGACATTGAAGAAAAAAGGAAATCTCATGTTTATATATCCATTGTGAGAATCCCTAAAAACATTTCTCAAACTTATGATTTTTTTGAGAGTCAAAATGGTTTCCAATAAGTATTAAAAACTAGAATTTATCTAGAAATGATTAAATAATATACAATCAATTATATTTTGAATTTCATTCATGGGAATCATAATGATTTATCTATGAATAATCTTAACAGAAAATATGTATATCATAGTGAAAATTGAGAATCATAGGTTTTAACATCACATACATAACGTTTAGACCTACAAAAAACATATATTCACCATAATCTACAGATTTAGGTAAGAATTGTTTTCAAGGAATTCAGAATTTTCCTCATAAATTGATAGAGTTTCCCATATAATGATTAAATGATCTAGAATTCCAATAAATAACTATTATTAGATAATTTTTTACCAAATAATTTCACATGTTCATAGATTGAAATTTTTTTCTCTATTTATGGGATTCCCGAAAGGCAACACTATATTCTCATTGTTATTTTAAACATTTTACCAATATTTAAATTGGAAACTATAGAATTCAATATGGATTCCATGTTTAGGTAATAGGTTTTTATAGGCCATGTTTCATAATTCTGCACTACCCTATGGGATATCGCCTCCAGATTCTCCTATTTCCTAAAGAATGTGAAAATTTTAGAAAAAACATTCCCAAACAAAAAAATTTAAAATGTATTCAAAACTATTTAAAAACATAAAAAACCACTATACTAATCCCATAAAATCCATTATTCCAACAATTATGATTAATGGATTTCATTAACCTATTATGTAACCAAAATATCTGAGGATATTATTATATCCTCCATCATAACAATCACCTATGGTAAAAAATGAATAATTTCTTACTGTAGTCTCTCTAGATATGCCCTACATTATGAATCATAGAAAATTACTTAGGCTAGTTCATCCTAAGATTCTACTAATTGAGTCACAAAGTGGTATATTTCCATCTTTCTTCTATATTTAGGTCATACATCAAATTATCCTTCTCCTCATACTAAGAAATATCACATTGAATCCCACAAATATTTTCTAAAACATAATCCTTTGTCCTAAATATGATATAATATAATAAATAAATATTCCATTAAATCCATTTTAACAATGTTGTTGTTATTCATTTCATAGAGGGAGTGATAAAAAAATTTCTTTATTTTCACAAGAATTACATATATGATTCCCATACATCCATCCATTTAATATATCAGATTTTAGAAGACGATGCTCTAGTTGTTCCTCCATGAAAAAAATAACTTCTCATTATAAGTGACAAAACATGTGTTATATTAATATTAAAATAATATAATATTGGTATATTTTCTAAAAAACTAGAGAAATAAAAATTGATGACATCCTCGTACGAGTTGGTTCATATATAGAGGACAGTCTCATCCTAATATATGTGATATGTGATATAGTATTAAATATGAATATTTGCATTTATAACATTGATTCACGATCTGGGATTGTTGATGATTAATATCCATAACCAAAATTAGGATCCTATAAGATATGGGAAATGAATGACCCACAATCATATCAACCATGGTTTTTACGAAGCATATTCATCCCATAAAATATATTTTTTTAATTTGGAACTACATTTTGAATTCAAATTTATTTTGAAATAAGTCATGTGATTGATGAGTTAAAAAAATAATACATTCTTCATTAATTCTTTTAAATATAAAAAATAATAATATGATAAATTACATTTCAGACCATGGATTACTACACACCTTGTATAATATATATCCTTCAAAATTGCGTATATAAATAGGGGAAATAAGTAAAAATGTATAAAATGTTCCGATACTAGAAATCCCCAATATAATCATCAACCTCGAGGACCACCAATATCCAAAAAATATATAAGGATGAAGATCAACATCCCCAGGGGAATAATTATACAAAATCAATAATCTGAAATAAGAACTACGAATTGTGAAGTAAGGGGGAAATGAATAGAATATTTAGTAATTATATAATTATAGAAAAGAAATAAATTCATTTTTAATAAGTTCAATAATCATATTTTATTTGTATACAATAAAATTTTTTATTTTGAATCCTTGTATTTTTAAGTAGTATATTTACAATAATATTATTCAAAATTAAATCAAAATTTTATATTAAATTATTATATATATTTATGAATTTAAGAATTATTATTATTTTATTTAATGATAATTTTATGTATATAAAATATTCAAATAATTCTTTTAGTATCATTGGAGTATTAAAATGAAATGTTAGAATATAAATAGTTAATATTAATTGTTTTTTAAAATCAAATTTAGGATAAAAATAATATATTTTTTAAATGAACTTTTTTGTTTGACGTATAAATTTTCCACTTAGATTAAATTTATAAAACAATAAATAATATATATATGAATAATTATATGAACTTATTTTAATTTATAAATTTATAAGAAATAATATTAACAAAATTATATGTTAAAAGATCCAATTAATTAAATAAAAGAATTATTTTATTTATTAACAATTTTTTAAATAAATCTACTAAATTTATAAATTAAATTTAATTTAATGAAATTATTTATTTTATACCTCAAAAAAATATAATTATTATGTATTTGTATAGTTTTTATGAAATTATTTTTTTTCTTCAAAAGAATATTCTTTAAGAAAATTATAATATTAATAAATTTAACATCAACTAAGAATATACATTAATGTTATAAAAAAATAGCAAGTAATAGAAAAATTTATTTAAGGCAAATCATTTGGTATTTTGAAATATAAAATGATAATACAAATATAATGAAAATGTTTTTTAAAAATAAAATAATGTTTTAGTTTAATAAATGTTGTTTTCAGTTATTTTATTAAATAAATTATTTTCTTAGTTATTTTATCTTATTTAATTCCTATAAAGAATAATACCATTTATTTAATTTATATTAAATATTTTTATTTCCTTATAACTAGTAATGATGAAATTTTTATCGTATATACATATTTAATGATATTAACTATATTTTTATAGAAACTATTTTCACACGATTAAGTAGAAATTTATTAACAATAAATTTTTACACATTTATAAATATAATATGTGAAAATTATTTCAATATATTATATTATAAGTTTTAAATTAAATAATAATATATATTTCAAATTTGATTCATAAAAACTATCAATAAGGATAAAAATTTATTTCCAGGATGAAACATATAAAATTATAAAAATTCATTTACCGAGAAAAAAGTGGAAGATCCAAATGAAAAAAATGTTCTAAATTGAGTTTTTGTTTTATTTTAACCCAATTCAACTTTAACTTATTCTATTTTCAATTTTTCATTGATTGGCCCATGAAAATTAATATTACAATTTTAAAATCGCAAGGGTTACTTTTGGAACTACAGTTATTTTCACTTATAAATAGCTAAAACATCTGCCACATGAATACTCGTCATTACATATATTTTTTCATCGAATGTGTAAAACATTTCCCATACAATAACGCACTAAAAAATAAAAAATACTCTAGTCACTAATTTTTATTATAAGTCAACATTTTGAAGGATAATTCACTGTGAAAATTCATGTCCCAAAAATGAGAATCCACTACATCATAGTGAATCTTTCTTGTGTTTTACAATAATAAATTTCATTAATAATATAATTATTAAGAAATAATTAACATTTCAATAATTCAATATCATGAAATTAATTAGAATACATTTTTACAATTCTTCTCATCCACTATGAAATAAAATTACATCGATTGTTCATATATGCATATTACTACTTCCTCAAAGAGTTTTTGTCCATTTATCATAACCAACTCTCAAGGATAATATCGAGGATGAAATTAAAGAATAAATATATTTTATATTTCACAAAAAAATTTAAGAATATGTTTTTTCTTATTTAAATATTTGGTCTATTCATTGGAAAATGGGATCGTTAGTCACATATATGGTGGACTACCATCAACATGAACAATGAATTTCAATTTTCCTCACCACCCATATTGTATTGTTATAATAGTGGATTTAATAAGGATATATCATAGTTATGATATTTTTATTATTTTTAATATCTCAAATTATGATTTTATAAATTCATTCCCTAACCCATTAAATCATTATAATCCAACATAGTTTAGGTTTGTTTTACAAAGTATATAAATGATGTTAAAATTTATATGTAATAAATTATTATTCGGTGTAATTTAATTGTGATATAATGTAGAAATAACTTATTTAATATTTCTTAATTCATTTATAATGGTTTTATTATTATTTTAAATTATATTTAATATACCACCATTAGAACATTAAGAATAGAAAAAATAATTTATCATGCTTCCGACATTCAAAAATCAATTTCATATTTTTAACATAATGAAAATACCAGATAAGAAATAAATAATTAAAAAACTAATTAATCTGTCTTGAATAATTACTATTTTTTGAAATTGAAGCAACATAGTAATATTTTACTTCATCACCATGACAAATTAATTCGATAAGAAAATGAGCTTTATAATTGTTTTTTAAAGAAGTAACAATAACTATGTAATGTTTTTGTTATGAAGGATTAAAAATAATTTTTATAGAAGTAAATATATTTATATAAATTTAATGATTTTTTTACAAAGGATTACAAATAATATTTTGATTAAATTTTATGAAAAAATTACTAATATCAAAATGATTTTTCATCTCAAATTACATTATTTTGGACATGGTTTATATTATACACAAACTAAAATTTACATGATGCATTTATGGACTGTATAATATATTATATCTTCAATAATATTTTATTAAATATTATTGAAGAATAATTTCATGAAAAGTTTCCATAAATGGTTTGATTTAAATATTAATGATTTTGTTACTATCTATTTAACTCCTGATTTATTTCCAATTAGAAATAATGTTTTCATTATGATTTACACAATCTATATCCCATTAATTCTATCATTTCTATTATTATATATCATATTTCATTCCAAACTATTATTTTCATTCATTTAAAATATATGTTTTTGGGGATTATATTTAATTTTTAAATTTAATACATATATGAATAAAAACAGTCCCTTTTTAATTGATATATTTTATTCTATAAATAGGTTTAATATATCCAAATTTTAAATCTATAATTTTCCAAAATATGGTTTATGCCTTCTTAATTTAGTATTTTTTTAACTCATTTTATAAATAATGTTTTATTATTCATTTTAATAAATTATTTTTTAGGAAAAAAATATTATAAACTCTTAATTTTTTCAAATTGGTTACTCTTAATGTATTTTTATTTAAAATTAATGATTTTAAAATTATCAATACTACATATTTCCATATTTTATTAATTGAAAATTATAACTAGCTAGATCTAAATGTTAACAGAATTTTAAAATAAAATAATTTATATTATTTCTATATGGTTAATTTCATTCCAAAATTAGCTTTTTGAAAATTTTTATATGAACATATTTTATTTAATCCATTTTTCATTTTATGTAAATTATCACATATATTTATTCATAATTTCGAATTTAAATTATTTTCATTATGGTTTTCTATGATTTTTATTTTAAAATATATTTTAAAGGTAAAGTTTATTTTTTATTTTTCTAAATACCTTTCTATAGTTCTCTTTAAATGTTAATATAATCGATGTCATCATACATCAAAAAAAACAACACCTAATAAGGAATATAATTAAAATGACACTATAAACGTTACTTATAAGGATAATTAATATAATATTATGATCTATAAATTTATTTATTCATCACTACCCTTAATTTTCCTAATTTTCCAATATTTATATGCATTATTTTTCCAATTCCTTTCCCCTGCTAATAACACATTATTGGTTACTCTTATTGAATGGTTTTCACATAATTACCAATATAATGATTTATTTCTGGAATTATTGACTAAATCGTATTCTAACTATATATATAATTTAAATAAAATTTAGTTTCCAATTTTAATGATATTTTTCAAGAATATTTATTGATCTCATTGGAAACACAATAAATTTCAATGGGTTTTGTATTATTAGTCACATATAATTTAATATATCCCTTATGTTAATCCATATTTAAAGATGACATGAAAACCTGTATCTTTCAATTGGGTTTTTATATGTTTCTGTAGATATTTCATGAACCCAATTTTCTTTTAATGTATTATTTTATGATATAAGGATTTTGATGAAGTAGGGTCCAAATTTATGGATTATGATTTTGGTGTGAAGTATATTTCCCTATAATTCATTGGTTTAATTATTCACTCTCTTGAGATTGAAATGTTATGAGAATATATTCGAATATTGAAATGTTGACAATTAGTGAGTGTGATGGAGGTTTGATATACTCACATTTTAGGTGTAAAATGGTTTTGGGTATCCAAGCCTAGAATAAGAATAAATTATCTATTTATTATTGTCCCAATTTCATTTATATGATCAACTGATGATAATTTATACATCCTTTACATTTTATTATTTTATTTTAATGGTTTATTAGTTGTGGTTTTAGAAATATATATATTTTCTAATGGGAACATTCTAAAAGATCTATTACTAGTTAGGGAATAATTTTTATTATGTATATTTATTAGACTCATATTATCATCTTATTCAAATGTAAGATCATTTCATAATATTAGTTATTTTTAACCATATATATATTATGATCTAACCTATTCATATGTTTAAATTTACCCAACTTGATAAAAATTCAATAATTTTCCATACATCAATATGAATGCATTATTTTGTGACTTTATGAGAGGAATGGATGAATTTTAATTGTTTCACATGTTTACCTCTTTGTGGAATGAATAATGTCCATTATATTTAAAATAAATGTTTTTGGTAGATGATGTTTTTTCAGAATTATATAAAACTAAAACATGAAGGGTCATGGGAATGTTTGGTATTAAATTATTTTATCCATGAAATGAATTTTTTGGATAATTAGAACTGGTAAATATAAGTTGGTATAAATTATGGGTTTATATAACTTTTGAGTGTATAATATTTTCATTTATTTAAAATTTAAGTGTTTCAAGTTTCATCAAATACAAATAATTATTTGTATATCCAAATTTTTATTCTATAGATAACTATTTAGGTTAGTTCATATAATATATTATGTAGTATAATAAGTGATAATTTGTGACCACCATTAGAATATGTTTATGTGATAGGTATAGATATATTATAAGATTATAATGTGTTATTTAATTTATTTTTGAGTATATTTAGAGAAAGTAAATCCATTTATAGATAATATATTTTCAATGCATTGGTCTAGAATGATTTATCATAGGGGAAATATACAAAAATAGGGCATGTTGGGTATTGATTGTGTTATGGCCTAGTGAAAGACAAAAATATATAACCAGATTCCTAAATAAAAAATCTGGGGGAAATATTTTTCATCAGTAAATTCTATTTTAAACTATTATGTATGATTTATTTCCACGTTACATAAAGGAATAATTTCATGATATATGGGGGAAAATTCTTAAGTAATATTAGAGAGAAAAATATATTTAGAGTATTTAAACTGTAAGTCGTAGTTTAATTGAAATTATTTTATGATGAATAATACTTTTCATTGGAGAAACAATCTTAGCATTGAATATTCTTATTCATATACTATGATTATTTTACATATTATCATAACTATTCTAGTTTTATTATTTTATTTAAAATATATCTCAAATATTATGTTGATAAATTTATACACCACAAAACGACTTTTTATTAAAAATAATTAATGAATCATAAATTGATGGTGGAGAATCATAATATATTCCAGTTATGATATAAATTGGATTTTTTTTGCCTTACTAATGGTAATAATATTTATACCATAATATATATTCATTTTCGAAAATTATATTTATTTTTATTACTAAGGGATTTTTATGGACAATATTTTTGAATATTCAAAATTTTATACAGACTATGTGAAGCATAAAAAGTCATTTCATTAGTATTACATCATTAATGAGTTTGAATCATATATTAAATGGAATCAAGAATAATGAAATGTGATTTTTTGACCAAGTCATATTTTTAAGGATAACTATTATGGAACAAATTATATATGAATGGATAATAATAAGAAAAAAAAATTTACATTGAGGGAATAATGAGTTTTTTAAATAGTGTTTGATGCATTTTAATTGATCCTCAATTTATTTTAACAGTAATCTGATGCATTCCAATCATGGGTAGTGGAAAAATAAAACATATAAAAGTAGTCATAGTTAATTATAGTGGCTAACCTAGTTCATCAGAATTGATTATTTTCTTATTTTGTCTAATTAAATAATCTAATTAATATATATTAAATAGTTTTGGTTTTTCGATTTTTTAATACACTAATAAAAATTTTAAATTTTAAAATTTTAAAATAACTAATAGACATAAATAATAAAAATTAAAACTTATACTAACATTTATTTCTTAATATAATGTTATTGGAATGAAAATACTTGTTCATGTTATTATTTAATGATTCTATCATTATTCTCCAAATGGTATTTAAATTATAATTAATAATTAAATCATTAAATATCATGATGAATTTCACCTCATTTATTTTGATCCTTGAAATATTGATGTCTTTAATAATTCTTAATTCCACCTCCTCCAATAGTCGACATTTATGGAGCACATCATCCAAGAGTGTGACATCTTCTAGGACATGGTTCTATCAAATGTTGTTTCATGAAATGATTAGCTCAAATCTATCTTTTGAATAACTGATCAATGAAGGAAAATGAAAATAGAAATATTAATGAATCGAACTATATTTGAGTTCTATTTCAAGGGGTAAAATTGGATTACATTATTATGTCACTCATATCTATCACAAACATAATATAATAATTATTCTAGACTGAGAAAACACATAACCAATTCTAGGAGTAATATCGGGTCAGTCCCTCATTGACTAGAGTAATATATCACTTTGTGGGAAGAGAAAATATAATAAGAAAATAAAAAATAAAAATATAGAGTGATAGAATATAAGAAAATTAATAAAAAATAAATATTTTTTTAAAATTATAATAATACAAGAAGATAAAGTAAAATAAAATAGAAAAAGGAGAAGTGGTTAAAAGAGATAAACAAATATAATAATAATAAGAATAAGAATGGAGGGTCCAATATTTAGAATAAATGCATGAATTATATTATTTATGAAACTAATTAGAAGTTAAATAAAGAATAAAAAATAAAATAAAATTAGGGAAATAAAATAATGAATCAAAATGGTAGTAACAATCTAGGTCGAGATTCCTCCTTAGGTATACGTGCACTCAACTCATTTCCAGTATAAAATGATATTTTATTAGAAACAAAGTATAATACAAGAAATTTCATAAATAGTTGTTTAAATTATTAAAATAAGTCACCACTAAGACCCATGTCTCTTCAAAGGTACACCCACTGATCTCTTGTGTATCCTGCATTAATAAGTATGAAATCTATACGTGGGTATGATTTTTGGATCAAGTGGCCTCCTCCATCAGATGTTCATGGTCGGTGGCTATGCTATAGTGGCATGATTGATACTTTAATGTGTTATATAAATTATCTGTAGACATGGTAGGTGAAGAATAAGAAATTACTGAGCTACTCCTTTATATCCTCCCACCCTTAATTCCATATAACCGGGCCCCAATATGTTGGCCACAAGACCTCAATCATGCATCCCCATGTTCCAAAGGCTTCCAACATGCAAAGGGGGTTATGGGTGTGTATTTTGTGGGGATATTCTTTAATTGATCATAGTTGAGTGCATATATATATATATATATGAGACATTAGTAGTAGTAAATACAATAGATAGTAGAGAAACAATTATAATAGAACATACAAGCTACCTTAATGATCAACAACATTTGAATATATAATAGATTAAGCATGATGATAATGGAAATGTAGCTATAAAAAATGTACAATGAAGGAGAATTTGGAAAATGAAAATTAAACATGTTAAACAAATATACAAAAAAGAGAAGAATGGATAAAACTAGCATCTTGAGCAATGGGTCGGTCCTCTACCCCAAACGCCATCCAAGAAAAGTCATTAATGATTTGGAAGATAGTTTCAACCCATTTTATATGCCTGAATACATAATGTCATAATGAGTTACATGGGAGATAGAATTAGGTTTGAGATGAAATCTCAGTAAGCCTCCACCCATGAGGTCTATACTAATAAATTCCCCACAACATATAATTAACAATGTGCTAGGATTAATAAATGAAAAATATAGTTAAATGACTCTTAAAATAGGAATGGGTTCCATTAAGAAACCCATTCAATAATCATTCTTCTTACTATGATAGTTATTACGAACCATGGTTTCATATTAAGGTAGAGTGAGTGATAAATATGTTTATATAGATAGATAGTTCCCATTATTGTGATTGGTTTTGGATGAACTGCCCCTAACATTCTAGGACCATTGAATACCTTATTAATTTGAATTATTATTTTACTTTTTAAAGTATATTGAAATCCACTTTACAAATTATAGCGATTCACCCTATGATGTCCTATGAAAGATCATAAAGACTTTCCATGTATCATTCTAGGGATAAGTAAAATACCAATGCCATAATGTATATCCATGATGACCAAAGATGAATTTATATGTGTCACTCTAGTGATGGTGTCTTAATGTCAAGTAATAACCTCTGATTATATAGCTATTATCACACACAGATTCTTTAGTCTCTACCATAGAATTTTATAATCATCAATCCATTAATCTCATCCTTGGGGACTCCCTTAGGGAACTCATGTAACTCTTCTATAAGAAAAAACATAAATGCTTATGAATACCATCCCAAACATAGATGGTGTTTCACCTTGAAGTATTAAAAACATTAATTAATACTAAAAATAAAGAATTAAGAGTCTTTTTAAGGGGTATTTATGTTAGAAACCCTTATATAACCCTTGAAACTAATGTGAATCACATAATTAATCAAATCATTTATAACAAGTCCTAATGCCAAAGATGTTTCAATAGTATTTATAATTAATGTCAAAATAATAATATTGGTCAAGTAGTTATGTTTTTTAAATTATCTTTAAAATAAGGAATATGGAATATGGCCTCACCATTTGGAAAAACTCATGTATAACATGTTTTAATAAAGGGGAATGGTATTTATTTATTCAAACCCTTTGTGGCATGTATTGTAGAGGACCTTACTCATTAATCAACATCAAACTTAACATAATTAGTTTTCTCAAGGAATTAATCAAAAGTAAACACCCTCAATGGATTTCAAACAACCACCGTTGATGGAGAATTATTCCAATAGTAGTATCTACTCATTAATGTGGCATAGTCATTGGCTATGAACACAAGGGGTCTATTTCCCCAAAACAAATGTTGTAATTATCATGCTAAGGAATCCATTATAACATTATTTATTAAATAAAGGAATCTCTAGTGGGGTTTATCTCATGACACAATTGAACATTTTATATGAAAAAAATTAAATTATGGGAAATACCTTAGACCAAAAACATTATAATCATAGATCTTAAACTGTAAATCATCGACCGTTGATTCAAGATTCTTCTATAGAAATTGATGAAACCATAAAATTACCATGAAATGGGGATAATGAAATTCCACATTTGAGAAACCTAAAATAGATGTGAGTGGAGGAAGGATAATATAGATATATTTCTGATGGATTTGATGGTTTGTATAATAGATGATTAATAGAGGATGTGTCATGATACCTATTAAGGAAGAATGGAGAGATTCACATGACAAAGTAGAAAGAAAACACTAATGGGAAAATGGAAATCGGTAAATGGTTTAAAATCATTTTAAAGGATTAAATATGTAGTTTCACCCATAAAAACGGGGCCTTATGTTTTGGGAACACGAATGGACATGATTTGTTCCAACTATGTACTGAGAAACTAATTAAAAGGGTTAATCTACATGGTTAGGTGCATAGTTTTTCTAATCATTTCCAAAATATGAAAAAATAAACTATCGAAAACTATAGATGGAATGGATGAATTTAAACATTGGATCCCATTTTTTTATAAAAACTATGCTCCCCTATGAACCCAGTATTTGTAGTATCATGATTTAGAAATCCATGGAGGCCGGGCAGAATGGTTTTGACACACTATGCATCCTAGTTCAACTCCTATTATTTCTTGGATTTTGGTTATGGATGAGCTCTAGAAACACCTTATACCATATTGAAATCATTAGGAATGAAAATTAGGTGAAAAATATAATTTAAACTGAAATAAAAAGTTCCATACCATTTGAAAAAGTTTATAAATAAAAACCTTCCCTCTTTAAGAAAACACAACCTCGGGTTTCCCATACGATGGTGGTTGAAAATTATCTCAGAACTGTTTAGGATAGTGTTGAAGTGCATGATAATCTTTCTCCAAAGTATCATCCTTTATGCGGCCATGCAACCATAGTAGACGAGCCATAGGAAATGACCTAGCTCATATATCCTTCACGCTCCCATCCACGATATTTATTAGATACTCCATGATGGATGCATCTACCTCCAGCTAGATATCCTCCTAGTAAAATGAATGAGATGGGTCAATATTATATTGGAAAAGATAGGTAAACTATAAGATTTCGAGCATGGAATGGTACCTCTTAGTTAAATGATACTGATAGGATACAGGATTGACTCTCTCAAATATCATGAAAGGCCTGACATATAATAGTGATAAATGACCATATCTCCTGATTTTTCTCTAAACCAATCTAAGTGGAAAATGATGAACGACCATCATACCAAAAACTCCAATGGTCTACATAGATGATTTATATTATAATTCTTCCAAGACCATATAGTATCCATAATCTTCTAACCTAGTTGGACGTTCCTGTATGTCTCCAAAAAAAGATGAGGAACCATTATAATTTCCTTTTTTTACTTCTAACCAGCGCACTAGTGAACAGAAGGACCTATAAAAAATTGGCTCATATAGTGCAATCTAATTTTTTTTTGAAATTTTTTTATAGGAAAACTCAACTGAAGGGATACTATTTTCTCAGGATTCTCTAATATCAAATATGAAGGATCAATTTAAAAATTCCAAAACATGTATTTTCTCCTCGAACTACCCATCTTTCTTAGAGTGATATTTAATTCTCTATAGAACCTATAAACCTAGTGCCTTTTGAAACCCTTTACTAATAATGATGTGAATAGTACATCATGGAATGAAACAATAGAAATACGGTAACTATAATTGTACACTATATCCAAGATAGACTTTATTCCTTGATCATCAATGGAGATTTATTTTTGATCAATTGGATGTGTGAAACCATGGTCATCATATCGATGATCACCCATGATACATTTTTTAGTCAAGGGTATCTTGATAATATTTTCATTAAATCATTGGTAAAGTTATTAAATTTCTATTCTGTGAGGGATAAAGGTTGTATATGTTCAGTAGACCGGTGGTAAACTGCATTCACCTGATGAAAAGTGGAGCATTAAGTGATAATAGATGAAATTTCTCTCATCTTACCTAGCCACAAATGCTGATAATTTATTTCACTATTCATCGTCGAATGCCTATGGTGAACATTCAAAATAAAGGAATGTAATTTATCATTTGGTCTTTCCATATATTCATTGGCTCCCATATATGACCACCAAACTATATATTCTCAATTGCTTCCACAAACGAACCAGGAGATGTGTTCTCACTAGTGACTATTTTCCCCAAAACGAGTCCCTAGAAATCAAACAACTACCACATATGAAACCACTCTATATGTGAGTATGTCACAACTAGATCATCTAATAATGGGTTATCATGCTATTACTAAACCTCATGATCCTTATCAAAAAATAGATCCACCAAATGTGACTTATATGATGCCCCCCTTGACAACATATGTGTGAGTATTCTGGCTCTATGAATCAACTACAATATTTTTCAATATAGGGTTTTATAGAATATCAATGGTAATCAATTGAAATATTTACTTCAACATTTGTTGTTTCAGTTTCAATATAGACTATGTAGAGCTGTATTTAATATTTTTCTGATTTGTATAGTTAATTAAATTATCACCCAATAATTAGTTCCCCCAAAATCATAAAAAAGGAATCATGAAAACGGGATAAAGGTAATTTATAATGTAATTATTAAAATGAGGTCCCACATATTAGGACTCATACATTAATACTCAATTACCTTGCATCATCACCACCACCAACCTAATTCCTGATGTTTCACAGTAGTAAATATTTATTATTCCCATCTTTGGAATAAATAGGATTTCCACTGAAATGTGTCCCAACATTATCTTTTTAAAAGCTTTGTCAGTAGCTTCTATCCAGTCTAATTTCATAAATATCACGGTCAAGACCATGAGAAGATATTCTACGAGTGAGATGTCTGGGATGAAACACATGTAGTAGCCAACCTACCCCAACATGTTTTGAAAATAAAATACATTCTTGTGATGCTACCCTAAGGACATTATTTTTACCATATATGGGAGAATTGATTCTCCTGACACTATTATGATATGACACATGAATTGATGATTCTGGATTTATAAGTGGAATTTAATGATCTTCAAATATGTTTAGTTCTCACTTAGTTCACACATCACAACATAAATAATGGTATCATGGATGATTATATTATGTGAGTATACTAAGATATCATCGATGAATACCAACACAATAGAATCAAGGTATAAGTGGAATACCTGAATCATTAAACCCATGAAGACTACTGGTGTTTTATTCATATGAAACGATATGCATAGATACTTTTACAAACTGTACTTGCTCTGGAATGCAATATGATGTATGCATGTCTTACCCAATCATACTAGATGGTATCATGACCTCAAATTTATCTTCTAGTAAACGTTCTCTACTCAGATCTAGAAAAATATGTCGTCTATATGCGGAATTGGATATCATTTTTTCAATGTTATTATTTATTAGTTAGAGTTAATCCATGAAAAAAGTAATGGTTCCATCCTCCATAATTGAATAAATGATAGGTGAATCCCATGATGACGTGTTGGGCCTGATAAAAATCATATCCTCGTGATCTTAAATCATATTCTGGTGCTGTTAGAGCTACTTAGGATTCATCATATAAGGAGGAACTGACACTGGTACCACACCAAGATCCAATTAGAGGATCAAATTGAACTCTCTTATAGTATGTAAACTAGAGAAATAGTTATGGAACCAAATTTTTTAAATTATCAACAACATGAGGGAATTTCATTTACATCACTCATATTCCCTCATAATGATACTGCTCATTAGTTTTGTCACAATGCCCAACCCAATAAATTTTGGTCTTACATAGCATTCATAGATATCCCATTCATCCCTTATAGATATACGTTCTACCGATGGTTGATATAAAAAATTCATAAATAAAATATTAATACAGCTAGGCTTTATATGGGAAAATCCATCCCATACCGAGAATGATGTAAAAAAATGTCATATTGAGGATGAAGATATTATACTAGAAATTAGTGCCCACTAATCTCAACATGTTACTCATTTCACTGGCGTTTAAAATCATATTTAACTCCTAATGAATACTAATGATTCATAGCCCCAATGTATTGTTCTCCCATTATTCATAGACATCTCATAGTTATAGTGTATTAAAAGTGTGCGATTAGCTTATATCATAATTGAAGAAACAATAGTGGAGTATTCTCAAATAGTACATATTACTGAAGATGTTCGAGGAGTATTCTCCACATTTTTTTCTTGTAAATCTATGATGTGGCCTAAACCATGGCCCTAGGATTTTGACTATGTAGCTTGATAATTTCCACTCTACTGGTGCAGAGACTATAGTTCTTATGTACCTTAGCCATGACCACATGATCAGATTGATAGGATAGTAGAAGACTATCACCATTCCTTTGGATGATTCGTTTATCCTTCACCATATTATGGTGTTGGAAAATACCCAAATCAAATTCACAATGGTGTAATAGATTGGAAAAAAAATTATAGGTGAACCATTCTAATGCAATCCCATAACTCAATCTGGTTCAACGTATAGTGTATATTTTTGCTTCCAATATAGAAAACATGTGAGACACCATTTTGACATTAGTTATGGAAACATAAAAAGTATTTCCTTCATATTTACCTTATAATAATTTCATCATACCAAAAGATAGTTCACTTTCTTCATGGAATCTTATCATCATTTGTATTTATAACTTGATTCCCTCATATTCTACATAGTGATGAGGGCCTAGTTCATTATATTTAAATTGGTGGTATGCTGAATGGAATTCAATAGTGATTTGATGGTGTTTGGAAACCTATACTAGAATCACCACAATATAGTGAGATGATCATCAATCAAGGTTGAAATGAAGAAAAATAAATTGGTGAACCGAATTAAAATTCTATCACCGAAATGTCACTTTGCTGAAGCAGTATGAACAGCTGAATATAATCGGTTTTCAATGTCATATTAAAGGTGTAGTCAAAGTTGGATATCCGGAAGACCACCTAGAGCATACCCAAATGTCAAACATCCTATGTCAGAACATCCCACCAATGCTTTGAGGAATGAAGCAACATATAGTTCACGGGATTGAACTTCTTTTCTGGAGGTATCTTCATATGATCATAAAAGGAAAAAAATCCAATTTCTAAGACTTTGTAGCCTCAGTTCTTCCATCCCATTAGAAGGTGGTGGATTATGTAGCTAAAACACAAGGTCCAACATTCCTATATACGGGCAACGTCAGGGGGAAAGCTATACATATTGCACGAACCTAAAGAAAGAGTCTCCGAATAGTGTATCAACACATAGTGGTTGGTCTGGAATATGTGACCAAGGTAGAACATCCAGAGGTATCATTTGTACCAATGTTACCATCACCTATATAGTATACTCATCACCACAATCTAGGCATCCCTATAAGAGTAGTAAGAGATTTGTGTTTCATTTTTTATGGTAAATGAGTCTGGCCTTTCTTACTGGTTTGAAAGTCACAAAAGAAACACTATAGACATATCAAACCACCCTATAATAAAGATAGTTTGGGGTGGAGGTCTTTAATTTCTCATATAATATTTTCATTTCATTTTAGGGATTTTCCCATTTGAATTCATTTTTTTTATTTAAATTTCTAATAATAAGTTTTATTAGATGAATCACTATCTCCAATTTATATGGTCCCATGATCCTTATAAATTGCATAGTGGTGTCCATTTAATTATTAACACAACACATCATTTCCCATGCAACTCATATTCCATGTCTAAACATTCCATAAAAGACTGCATAATTTTTCTTAAAAAACCTATGAAGGAAAAAAATATTATGTTATCGCAGGCACTATAAGATTTTTTTTTTCAATCATTTCAGAATGGTTTTAATATTTATATATACAAATTAAAAGGAAGAAAAAATATAAAAATTTTGTTAGAAATATCAATTATATGAATAATAGGTAATTCATTCTGAAAAGTTGATATGGAATGGAATAATTCATGAAATTTTAAATCATATGGATCATAGTATGTTGAATGATTCTAATATGACCTCAAATCATCTGGCCAAGGATAAATAGACCACATTAATAATTTAAATGTATATAAATACATTTAATAATGCAAGTATAATTATTATGGATTACATAAAATAGTAACAACATAATAAGTAACAAAATTTTCCTAACTAGGGTAATTGTTTTCCATTATATGTAGGAAAGCTACTCACAATAATAAGCTCACTTCCAAATTAAAATTTTGTTGTATAATATATAAACCAAAACATTATAACAGAATTAAGATATTATTTGACAAAACCTTTTAGCATACTAACATATATTCCACTTAATAGGTTCCTGAGTTGGTGACCATAGGACCTCAAGCACAGATCGCAAAACAGTGGAGGCTTCCATCTAGCTGTGAGGGCCCGGGGTGTCACTTTGCAGAGACTGTACCCTCATTGATCATATTGTAGTGATATATATATATATATATATTCTACATATCTATTAAAGGCATCATAATTACTAAGAACAATATATAGAAGTAGGGAAATTATAAAAGAAAATGAAAGCTATGTAAATGATTCAAAGAATTTGAATAAATAAGGGACAAAGTATGATAATCATGAAATTTTACCTTTAAAAAATGTACATGAATATTGAATGGGATATTGAAATATACCACATTCTTAATTTTTTTTTAAAAAGTCCAATAACATCTATATATAGAATCTTAATCATATACTCAGTCCTTTGACCTAAAATCTGTCCTAGAATTGTAAATCAACCATTGGAAGATGACTAAGTCCATTTGGTTGTTCGTACAACCATCAAGTCTCCATGGGTTCGATGGGTGGGACAATAGGTTGTGAGACATAATCTACATAAACCACCATCCATGGGTTCTAAAAAAATCTAACCCATACAATATAAAATAAATAGTTTTCTATGATTATAAATGGTAAAGTGAATTAAATGACTAATAAAACAACACTGAGTTTCTATGAACAACCATGTAGTTAAACTCATTTGATCTTAACTTATGAGATTGAACCATGGGTTCCTATGAAGGCAACGTGAGTGATATACATGTTTAAGGATATAGACTATCCCCTCACTTGTGACTGTGCTTGATAGATATATCCTAATGTTACCAAGACCAAAGAATCACTTATTAATTGAAAACATTAGTTTCCAATTAAAATATATGTGAAATACCATTTATAAAATATATAGATTCACCTTAAGAGTATCCATGAAAATTCAGAAGTAGATTCCATATATTGATATTGGTGATCAGTTAAAGACCAATGATATGTATTTTTTCAATGGTGACCCAGGCTGAAGTCTGTGGTGTCACTCCAAAAATGGTGTGATAATTTCATGAAATAACCTTGGATTCTATACCTATTTTAACACATTATGTCCTAATTTTCTCCCATTTCATGGTACAACCATAATTCCATATATCTCATCCGTGGAGTCTCCTATAGGTAACCAGATTCACTGTTGTGGATGTAAAATTCATTAATTATTAGCAATACATTCTAAAGGGTAGCTATTTCCTCCCCCTAGGAAATTTCAACCATCAATAAAAATTTAAAAGAAGTCAAATAGTTTCCATACATGGGTTCTATAGGTTAAAACAACTTATATTATCATCAACACTAAGGTGAATCCATCAATTAAACGGGTCATTTACAATGAGTCTCGAAACCGAGTTTATTTAACTTGATTAGATAATTTATGTCATAAAAGGAATATTGGAAATGATATTCCATTTGGTAGATCATTTATGACATAAAAACTATGGTATTTGGCCTAAATATTTGGCAAATTATTTTATAACCACATTTAATGATGGTCAATGATATTTAGTTATGAATAACATTAGAGGCATGTAGTGAATGGGATGTAGATCATAGATCAACATCCAACTAACTTAATTAATTATATGAAGTCATTAGTAAATAGGAAACCCACTCAATGTATTTTAAACAACATTGGAAGATGATAAATTATGTCTCAATGGAGGAACTCACCCATTTATATTTCCCACAAGAAGGAAATTAACCCATGGGATTTATTTCCCCTATATAGGGCCATTATTAGAAATTAATTGCATCCCTCTTAGTTTTTTTTAAAATATAATGGAATGGATGGAAGGGACTTGCTCATGAAAAAACATCACATTTTATATAATGAAAATAAATTAAGTGAATTAACCTAGACCACCTACATTTTCCTAGTAATTCCTTCCTCATCCTATGTAAAATTTTATTGAAGCATCGATGGATGAAATAAATGAAAAAAATCATTGTCTTGAAAATGGGGAAAATGAAATTCTTGAAGGACAACGCCAAAAAGAAGGAAATAAACAAGAAATACATGGGAGTGGTTGATAGATAATATTGATTTATTGATTATGGATCTAATGGTGATAGAAACATATGAAGAATGGGTGTGGTGTGTCTATCCCTATCAAGATAGAAAAGAGAGCCCCTTATGAGAGAGACGGCTGAAAACAGTATAGAAATTAATGAAAAAAATGAGAAATGGATTAAAATATTTAAATACGGGGGATTCAATATTCCCATTAAAAAAGAGTTTAGGTTTTTACATGTTTTCCCAAAATTTTCATCAACCACTCACAAAGACTATAATTCAATGGGTAGCACCACAAAACTACTTTTTGTTAAAAATAATTAATGAATCCAAAATTTGTGGTGGAGAATCATAATATATTCCTATTATGATATAAATGGTATATTTAGTGCCTTACTAATGGTAATGATATTTATACCATAATAGATATTTATTTTTTAAAATTATATTTATTTTCATTACTGAGGGATATTTATCGACAACATTTTTGTATATTCAAAATGTTATATAGACTATGTGAAGAAAAAAAAGTTTTTTCATTAGTATTACATCATTAATGAGTTTGAAACATATATTAAATGTAAATAATAATAATAAAATTTTATTTTTTTGATAAATTCATTTTATTAAGCAAAACTATTATGGAAAAAAAGATATATGTATGGATAACTATAATAAAAAATATAATGTTTATATTGAGTGAATAATGAGTTTTTTAAATTAGTGTTTTATGTATTTTAACTGATCCTCGATTTATTTAGATAGTACTCTAAATCATGCCTATCATGGAAAGTGGAAAAATAAAACATATAAAATTATTCATTGTTCATTATAGTGGGTAACCTAGTTCTTCAAAATTGATGATCATATCATCTTATCTAATTAAATAATCTAATTAATATATAGTAAGTAGTTATTATTTTTCTATTTATTAATAAATAGCTAAAATTTGAATTTTATAATATTTTAAAATAATGAGTAGACATAATGAATGAAAATTTAAACTTATACGAACATTTACTTCTAAATAGAATATGATTGGAATGAAAATACATGTTCATGGGATTATTTAATCATTCATTAATTATTATTCATAAGTTTTTTAAATTATATTTAATAAATAAATCATTAAATACCATGATTAATTTCACCCCTTTTATTTAGTTTTTTTGAAATCATGATTTCCTTAAAAACGTTTAATTCCTCCACCTCTAATTATCGACATATATGGAGCACCTCATAAAAGACTGTGAAATCTTTTAGGAAATGGTTCAATCAAATTTTGTTTCATGAAATTATTTGATCAAATCCATCTTGTGAAAAACTCATCAGTGGATGACAAATAAAATAAAAATATTAATGAATAAAACAATATTTGAGTTTTATTTCATGGGGTAAAAAATAGTGTGATTGAATATAAGAAAACTAATATAAGAAAAATAACATTCTTAAATTATTTTAATAAAATAAGATAGATTAATATAAAATAGAATAGATATAATTCAGTAGAAGAGATAAATAAATAGAATAATAATAATAATAATAATAATGGACAGTGAAAAAATTGGAAAAAAATGCATGAATTATATTATGTACGAAACTAATTAGAAATTAAATAAAGATTAAAAAATAAAATAAAATTTGGGAAATAATATAATGAATCAAACATGGTAGTAACAATCCAGGTAGGGCTTCCTCTTAATCTATATGTGCACTCTTCGCATTGGCAGTATAAAGTGGTCTTTTTTAGAAACAGAGCATAATACATGAAATATCATCTGTAGTTATTTAAATTATTAAAATAAGTCACCACCGAGACCCATGTCTCTTCAAATGTACACCCACTGATCTATTGTGTATCCTATGTTTATAAGGATGAAATCCACATTGGGCTATGATTTTTGTGTCACATGTCCTCCTCCATCAGATGTGCATGGTCAGAGGCTTGGATATAGTGGCATGAAAGATATTATATTGTGTCCTATAAATACTATGTGTACATGGTTAGTGTAGAAGAAGAATTCACTGAGCTACTCTTTTTATCCTCCCACAATGAATTCCACATAATTGGGGCCCAATATGTTGGCCACAAGACCACAAGCTTGCATCCATGAGCACCAAATGCTGCCGACATGCAGTAAGGAAGATGGGTGAGTATTTTGTGATAATATTCCCACAATGATCATGGTGGAGTGAATATATATATATATATATATATATATATATATATATATATATATATATATATATATGAGACATTAGATGTAATAACTACAGTAGATAATAGAGGATAAATTATAATATGACAT
Source organism: Viscum album (assembly GCA_963277665.1). NCBI lineage: Eukaryota > Viridiplantae > Streptophyta > Magnoliopsida > Santalales > Viscaceae > Viscum > Viscum album. The sequence goes on from OY728120.1 coordinate 812,665,520, forward strand.
ACAAGCTAAGTTAATGATCAACGAAATTTAAATATATAATATATTAAACATGATGATAATGGAAATGTAACTATAAAAATTGAACAATCAAGGATAGGTGAAAAAATGCATATTCAACATTTTACAAAAAGATAAAAAAAAGAAGAATGGCTACAACTAGCATCTTGAGCACTGGATTGGTCCTCTACCCAAAACTCCATCCAAGAAAAGTCATTAATGAATTGGAAGAACATTTCATCACATTTTATATAACTGAAAACATAATGTCATAATGAGTTATAAGGGATATATAAGTGGGGTTTGAGATGCAATATCAGTAAGCCTCCACCCATGGGGTCTAGGCTAATAAATTCCCCAAAACATACAATTAACCACATTCTAGGATTAATAAAAGAAAATTTTAGTTAAATAACTATTAAAATAGGAATGGGTTCCATTAGGAAACCCATTAAATTATCATTCATTGTACTATGATGGTTATTATGATCCATTGTTTCTTATAAAGGTAGAGTGAGTGATAAATTGGTTTATGGATATAGACAATTCCCACTATTGTGGTTGGTTTTGGAGGGAATGCCCCTAACATTCTAGGACCATTAGATAATGTATTAATTTGAATTATTATTTTACATTTTAAATTTCATTGAAATCCACATTAAAAATTATTGAGAGTCACCAAATTATGTTCTATGAAAGATCATAAAGAGTTTCCAAGTTTCTCTCTAGGGGTAATTAAAATACCAATGACATAAAGTCTATCCATTCTTACCGAAGAAGAATTTACATGTGTCACTCCATATATGGTGTCATAATGTCAAGTAATAACCTCTAATTCTATCGCTATTATCACACATTGGTTCATGAGTCTCCACCATGGAATTCTCTAATCATAATTCCATTAATATCATCCTCGGGGACTACCTTTGGGGGCTCGTTTAACACTTCTATAGGTAAAAAAACATCAAGGCTTATGAATACCATCACAAAAATAGATGGTGTTTCACCTTAAATTATTCAAACCATATATAAATACTAAAAAGAAGGAATTAAGAGGCTATACAAAACGTATTTATGTCAGAAACACTTATATCACCCTTGACACTAAGGTGAATCACCTAATTAATCAAATCCTTTATCACATGTCCTAATTCTAAGGATGTTTCATTAAAATATTTAATTAATTTCATAAAAAGAATATGGGTCAAGACATTTTGATTTTTAAACAATATATAAAATAAAGAATATGGAATATGGCCAAACCAATTGGAAACTCATTTATAACATGTTTTAAAAAGGGACATGGTATTTATTTAAGAAAAACATTTGTGGCATGTAGTGTAGAGGACCTAACTCATTGATCAACATAAAACTCAACTTAATTAGTTATAGACAGGAATTAATCAAATGGAAACACCCTCAAGGGATTTTATACAACTACTGTATATGGGAAATTATTCCAATAATATAACCTACTCAATGATATAACATAATCATTGGCTATGAATCCAATGGGTTGATCTCCCCAAAACACATTATGTAATTTTCATGGTAAGTAATCCATTCTAACATTATTTATAAAATAAATGTATCTTCAGAGGGGTTTAACTCATTAAAAAAATTGACCATTTTATATGAAAAAATACATTATGTGAAAACCCATAGACCAAATACATTGTACTCATAGATCCTCAATTTTAAATCATTGAGCTTTGATTCAAGATCGTTTGGTAGAAATTGAAGAAACCATAAATTCACATGAAATGGGGAAAATGAAGTTTCAAATATGAGTAACATAAAATAAATGAGTGGAATAATGATAATATAGATATATTTCTGATGGATTTTATTGTGAGTGAAACAGATGATGAATAGAGGATGTGTCATGATCCCAAGTAAAGAAGAATGGAGATATTTTTTTGATATAGCAAGAAGAAACCAGTATAGGGAAACAAATACATGGGTAAATGTTTTAAAAACATTTAAAAAGATAAAATATGTAGTTTCACCCATAAAAATAGGGCCTTTTGTTTTGGGAACACAAATGGACAAGATTTTTTCCATCTTTGTTCCGGGACACTGATTCAAAGGGTTACTCAACATGGCTAGGTTCCTAGTTTGTCTAATCATACTCAAAATATGAAAAAATAAACAATAAAAAACTACAGATGGAATGGATTAATTTAAACCTTGGATTCCATGTTTTTATAAAAACCATGCTCCCCCATGAACCCTCTCTTTGTGGTATCATGATTTAGAAATCCATGGAGGCTGGGAAGAATGGTTTCAATTAACTGTGTGGCCTAGTTTGTATCCTCAAATTTATGGGCTTCTAGTTTATAATGAGCTCTATAAAAACCTTATACCATGTTGACATAATTGTGAATGAAAATTAAAGAAAAAGAAGTGAATTTAAACTGAAATAAAATGGTCCAAACCATTGGAAAAAGACAATACATTACAACTTTCCCTCTTAAAGACAACACATCTTGGGTTTCCCTTATGAGGGTGGTAGAAAATCTTATGAGAAGTGTTAACGATAGTGTTCATGTGCCTCAGAATCCATCTCCCAAGTATTTTCTAGTACGCGTCCATGAAACAATAGAAGACGGGCCATAGGAAATGACCTACCACATATAGCCTTTGCACTCCCTTCCATGATATTTATTTGCGGCTCTAAGATGGATGCATCTACCTCCAGCTCGATATCCTCCTGGTCAAACATATGAGATGGGTCAATATGATATTTTCAATGATAGGTAACCTAGAATATTTCATGAATGTAATGTGTAACACCCCGAGCTTCCACGGTACGGTTCTCTTTGAATAATACAGTAGCGTGTGTTGTACGCAACTTCGAGTTCTAACACAGACCACGACCAATCAAAGTAGCCGTTATGAATAGTAATACCTACTTTTTAAAATTTTAGAAATTTTATATCTCAAAATGGACTTCATTTTTGGATTCGGAGTATCTAATTTAGCATAAGGTGAAATTTTGGTACCTTTCGGATGAATTTAATATTTTGATGAAGAGTGAAAATTACTAAATTTTAATTAAAAAAAACTTTTTTAATCAAAATAATTAATAGTGATAAATTAAGTTTTTGAGTGGTTTTAAAGTATATTTAGAATATATTTTTACCATTTAATACAATGTTGGTCATTGTACATAATTTCACAATTAAACCGGACACAAACAATTATCAATCTTTTGATAGTTATAATATCTTAAAAACAAGTTTTTTGTTTTGACAACGAGAATTAATTTTAAATTAATTTCTGCCACTTCTATGTTTTGAATTTGGAAAAATTGAATCCATATTTGGAATCAGGATTTCCAAATTGTGTAAATAGATAACTTTTATTTTTAGACATTTTGATTAATTATTTCTGTAAATATTTTATTTACCATGGTTAAAAGGTAAATCTGGTAAATAAGGGTTAAAAAATAATATTATAATAATACTAAATTATCCTAAAACATGTCCTAACCTTATTGGTGGATACATGTCCAACTATGGACATCTTTGGGTCGATTTTGGGACCCCATGGGGCCACTTTTAGGTGATAGGGACACTTTATTTTAATTAAGTTAAAAGAAATACGAAAATGACATAAGCATATATCTTTTAGAAAAACAATTTTTACATAGGGTTATATATGTTGGATTTTAGACTATAAATATTAATTAGAAATATAAATATATTTCATACATATTTATAATTTATTTATAATGTTTAGACACTAAATAGTTTAATTTATTTATGAAACAATGATGATGCAGTAATTACCAAAATAGTGAAAAATTAAAATAATTGATATTATAAATACCCAAATAAATATAATTTGAGCCTTTTAATGAATTAAAATAATTTTATAACATAATATGACATATTAGGATTGATTTAATTATCTTTTCTCGAGGTAATCAATGTGATATGATTTTTACAAAAGTCAATTATTGAATGGTGTCAAAATTGTCAAAAAAGTGTTTTTAAAACAAATAATATATTATTAATTGATATTAAATTCCTAAAAATCTAAGGTTCGTCCAAGAGACTTATATCATGATATTTTTATCATTAATGGACCACTTTGGGGTTGATTGGATGTATATAGTATGTTTCTTAACTATATAATATAAAAATACAAAGTGACATGGTAAGTGTCAAACTAATTAACTAAGAGTTAAAACTAAAAGATAAGTTTAATATAATGACCCAAACCTGTGTAAATTATATTGGTTGAGTGGTTTTAGACCCATTCCCACCTTAACCTTTAAATAATATACTTTGGAGCCATTAAAACCGAATATGAATTTATTATAAAATAATATTTCTAGCTTTTCCAAAGGTGCCCATCACCCCTCTCATAAAAGGACACTCCCACTTCTCATTAATTCACACCTTAAAAGCCTTTTTGTTCGGCCAAAACCTACCCAAATACTCTCTAAACATCCCTAACTTAATCCTAGAGGCCTTAATTTAGTCATAAATCCATCCTATGGAGCCCTCTTGATCAAATCAAATGGAAGAACCCGAAGAAGAGGTAATGATTTCACCACCCTTTTTCAAGTTCCATTCTTCTTCCACTTTTTATTTCTTTGTTATTACCATTCCAAAATAATGAATCCAATATCTCCTATATACTGTAATATTATTTTAAAAATGGTACATCCATATTTAGTATTCTATCCATCCTTTGAATGACATGTCACCATACATGCGTACGTAAGGCTTACCGTCTCCACATCGTGGTGTAATTGTTATTTAATATATTATTATATAGATGGGTATAATAATGATTTTTAATTCATGTAAATAATAAATATAACATGATAATGATTCTGTATATATGATATACTATCCAATTATATATTATTTTAATATCAAAAGAATGATATTGTCGCTCGTGCGTACGTACGGACTACCGTCTCCACGAACACGATGACATTCATTCTCCATTGTATCCATTCAAATCTAATTCTCATTTGATGAGTAATAATAGTATCTAAGGACTTGGTATCATTCTGGATATGATTAAGATAAAACCTATCCATGACAAACATGACTTACGTAACAAAACATATAAAAGAAAATGAGTAAGTTAACACCTGAAACAACGATAATACTAAGATATTATTAACAAATCAATTTTGAAATATCATATATGATTTCATATTAATGTATAAGATTCTTGTATAATTTAATAACAATTATTTCACCATTATACATGAGGTTAAACTACCCCCCAACAAAGGAAATGTACAAGGTAAAGATTTATTTTATAATCTCTTCATTATCCGAGGTTGTTTATACGTGATAATATACTGCGATCTCTTTATCATCCACATCCAAGTTTCTTGAAAGTGTATTTCAAAACATTCTTACTATTTTACAGAATATAGGTTAAAGTTATTTATTCCCTTGATTGACTTTTTATAAGATGTTTATAATGGAATCTTTCCGTCGTTTTCTAAACAAGGTCCTTTTTAACCTTTTCAACAGAATTAAGGTAAGAATGTTTTTTTAACTTATACGGAGGGTGCCACTATTTTCCACCATTATAAAATTTTCAAAGCATCCCTTACAAGATTATAAGGATATTTTCAATGTAAATGTTTTATTTTATAATTATGTGGCTTTTAAATGATTTCAAAATTAATATTTTAAGAATTTATGAAAGGTACTCTTTATCAAAATAAGAATTTTAAATGTTTTAACGATTTTTCTTTCTAATTATTTTTAATTAATGTACATGATTTCAAAATGATTTTAAGTATTTATTTATGTGGACATGAATGTATTGAAATGATATTTATTTTAAATAGTTTTGAAGTGGTTTGGGAAACTTTGATTCAAAAATCTATTTTAAATTACTTCCTTAATAAATGTGTGCCTTTTACATGATTTAAAAAAAGAGATATTTCTCTAAAATAGTTTTGATTTCATCTATTTCAACATCCTTTGATGGATTTTAAGTTTATTTGAAGTTGATTTATTATGATACAAAACTTCCATATTGTTTTGAAGTTTTTGTGATGTGTTTGATTGTGGATGTGTTATTCTTACACCATTCGTGGATTATGGATGAAGTATTTACATTTTGTATGCTATTTTTAATACGAATGTTTATGTTAGGTTTGAACCTTTTCATATGGGAATGCATTGGACTTAATATGTGACGGGTGGAGCCTTCTATAGCTCATAGATGCATCGGTAGATCTCATTAGACAAACTAGTGTCTTGGAATAAGGCCTTGGCAAAATCTTATTTGTAGTCTTGGAACGAGGCCTTGGCTATGTGGTTATGATAGTCTGGAATTATGCATTCTAGTATTATGAAAGGTAATATTGATATTGCATGTGATTATTCGATTAGTAGAATATTCATGTGAATAAGTAAATGGCATTATTTCATCTTATTTTTGCCATACTACGTTTAAGTTCATGTTTAAAAGGCTTTTGTTTTAGTTATACATTGCCTTAAATGTTTATTCTTATTTATGAAAGTTTCCGCTATATTTGTATCCTTACTGGGCATTTGAGCTCACCCCTTTTTCTATGTTTTATTTTTCCCAGGATGTGAAGAAGTATTTTATGAATGACCTACATGGATAGTATGAGGGGATATGAAGACAATATATTGATGTAGTTTTTCACTTATTGATGTAATGTAAACTTTAGGAATATATCTAGTGTTTCCAAGGATACTAAACTAATCGGCCTTTCGAGACTTCATCTTACTTGTGATCATGCCAATGTTATGTAATAATACACCAACTATGGGTATCTATGGTTGGGGTGTTACAGTTGGTATCAGGGGAAGTTTAACAATAACCTTGGAAACTAGATTTAGATAAACTCTGATTAGAACACATAGCCCTAAGATATACTTTGAGGATTAGTATAGAAGAACTTCCAAGAATTTTGGTATTGTAGAGATTTTGTGAGTTTTACAAGCAATACATCCCTGTCTGGATACGAGCAGGTAGAGGCGGCTCTGGCACAGATGTACCTAGAAGTAAAACCTGAAGACCCCGCTTTGAGCTAGACTAGAACGGGAACTGGTGCACGACAACGGGCCTTGCTTCACTCTTGGTTACGACAATCCCGGGGGATATGCTTAGGATAATTATCATTTTCTTTACAAACCATTATGAAGGGATTATGAGTATATACTTACTCAAATAAATCATTTTTATCATTATGGATTATATCCATAAACTGTTCAATTTGTGTTAGGTATTTTTCAAGTTTGGTAATTATTCATTGAAATTCATAAATTGAACTAGTTTATTCTATTGTATAGAAATGGCGCCCAGTAGAAGGAATGTGAACTCCCGTAATACGTATGATCCAAACAGTAATATGGATCATTTCTTTCATGGTCCTAAGCCAGAATTTAGAAGGGAAATAGTTACCCATGTATTATCATCATATGAATAAATAGTATCACATTTTGATAAGATGAGTAAAGAATTATCAGAGTCTTATGTCTTTGAAGGGAAGCAAGAGAAGAAAAGGATAGAAGAGAGAAAGATGGATAAAGGTAAGAGGGAAAAGAAGAATTTTCCCATATGTGATAACTGTGGGAAGAAACACCCTGGAAAATGCCTGAAAGGAATGTGAGTTTGTTATAAGTGTGGAGGAAAATGGCACAAAGTACGTGAATGCAAGGGTAAGAAAATGGTTTCAAATGTACAATGCTTCATTTTCAAGGATTTTGGACACTACGTGAACCAATGACCCAATCATCAGACTATGCCGCAAATGATGCTATTGGATAATAATCAAGTTATTAATCTACCACAGATGAAGAGGAATGACTAGTGTTCTTATGTTGTTATTTTAGAATTATTTCATTTAAGTGTTGTATCAATGATGTTCTGGAAATAAATAAGGATTTTACTGCAGTATTATTTAATTAAGGATTTGAGATTTTATGGTACTAAGAAAGGTGACTCTACATCGAGTTATCTTTTTTTTGGAAATTACATGGTTGATGTAAAGATAAACCTTAATAAGGTCCTAATATTGAGGTAGTGATTTTGGAATAAGAGATGGTTGATTTTGGTAAATGAGGATGTTGCGGTGTTATAAAAGAATATATGAGGAAGGCGTTCACATGTTATTACCTGGAAAAAAGGATCCTCATTATGTTTAACTTCCTTGAAATTTTTGGACTGTGAGTTTGGATAATAGTATTTTGGATAAGTCTAATGGTCAGAGTGGATTAAGTTTGAAAGGTTATTTTTTCGGATTTTTATAAAAGGTCAACACGCAGACCGTGTGACGACCCGTTGTGTCTGACAAAGTTGTGGGAATCGAACCCACAACCATAGTGCAGTTGGGATTTATCACCTACCATTGTGCTACATGAAGTTCCTGGAAGGTATAATGTAGTTTCTTTACAGGAAAGGGTCTGATATGTGAATTATAAATTCATTATATTTGGATCCCTATACGATTAGGATAAATAGAGTATTTATGAGTTGTTTTATATTTTGGCGTGAAAGATGATTTTGTGGTAGAAATTTATTAATGGATAAAACTCTAATTATAAAGTATGTATATCTCTTTATGATCTTAGCCAATCTCATAAATAAATTCGTCAACATTATGAAAAGGAACTTAGAACAAATTTTTTTTCCTAGATGATACCTTAGATCATCACTAATTTATGGATTTGGGATTGTTGGCCTTTTCATATCCATGTTCTCTACCACTCTACATCAGATAATTGATGGTTATATTTCTTTTCCATATCCATATTTTCCTACATGGAACCCTAGTATGTGTTATTTTCGTTAATATTCATAATTTCCACTCTTTATTTTAAATAGAGGCCTCATTAATTCATTTTTCGATGTGGGATTTCAACTAAGATATTTGGAAATGTCAAAAATGTGTTATCCTGATACCTTATGTTTTTTTGAACCAATGGTATTTTAAATCATCATATATTGATGAATTCAAGGACCTCAATTTTAAACTTTTTTGTGATTGATGACCTCAATCACTACCTATAAGTATTTACGTTTTCCTCCAATTATATGTCTATAATTTCCACTAATGTCCTTATAATCGAGATCATAATTTTGTGGTGACCCTTTCATTTCTCTTTTCATCTTGTTAAGACTAAATTTTATTAACCAAATTTTCGATGTGGGTTTTTCCACAAAGATATTTTCTATTTTCAACCTTTATTTTCAAAGAACAATATCAAATTGGGAGGATGCAATTTATTGATGGAGGGGATAATGTAACACCCCAATCTTCCACGGTACGCTTCTCTTTGAATAATATAGTAGCGTGTGTTGTACGCAACTTTGAGTTCTAACACACACCACGACCAATCAAAGTAGCCGTTATGAATAGTAATACCTACTTTTTAAAATTTTAGAAATTTTATCTCTCAAAATGGACCTCATTTTTGGATTCGGAGTATCGAATTTAGCCTAAGGTGAAATTTTGGTACTTTTTGGATGACTTTAATATTTTGATGAATAGTGAAAATTACTAAATTTTAATTAAAAAAAACTTTTTTAATCAAAATTATTAATAGTGATAAATTAAGAATTTGAGTGGATTTAAAGTATATTTAGAATATATTTTTAACATTTAATACAATGTGGGTCATTGGACATAATTTCACAATTAAACCGGACATAAACAAGTATCAATCTTTTGATAGTGATAATATCTTAAAAACACACTTTTTGTTTTGATAGCGGGAATTAATTTTAACTTAATTTCTACCACTTCAGTGTTTTGAATTTGGAAAAATTGATTCCATACTTGGAATCAGGATGTACAAATTGTGTAAATAGGTAAATTTTATTTTTAGACATTTTGAATAATTATTTCGGTAAATATTTTATTTACCATGGTAAAAGGGTAAATCTCGAAAATAAGGGTTAAAAATTAATATTATAATAATACTAAATTACCCTAAAACGTGTCCTACCCTTATTGGTGGATAAATGGCCGACCATGGGCATCTTTGGGTCGATTTTGGGTCCCCATGGATCCACTTGTAGGTGATAGGGACAGTTTATTTTAATTAAGATAAAATAAATAAAAAATGACATAAGCATATATCTTTTAGAAAAACAATTTTTATATAGGGTTATATATGTTGGATTTTCGACTATAAATATTCATTAGAAATATAAAGAGATTTGTTAAATATTGATATTTTATTTATAATTTTTAGACACTAAATAATTAAATTTATTTATGAAACAATGATGATACAGTAATTACCATAATAGTGAAAAATAAAAATAATTGATATTATAAATACCCAAATAAATATAATTTGAGACTTTTAATGAATTAAACTAATTTTATAGGATAATATGACATATTAGGATTGATTTAATTATCTTTTTTTGAGTTAATCATTCTGTTATGATTTTTAAAAAAGTCAATTATTGAATAGTTCCAAAATTGACATAAAACAGGTTTTTAAAAAAATATTATATTATTAATTGATATTAAATTCCTAAAAATATAAGGTTCGGACAAGAGACTTATATCATGACATTTGTATCATTAATGGACCACTTGGGTCTCCCTTGTATGTATATATTAAGTTTATTAACTATATAATATAAAAATACAAAGTGACATGGTAAGTGTCAAACTAATTAACTAAGAGATAAAACTAAAAGATAAGGTTAATATAATGACCCAAACATGTCTAAATTATATTGTTTTAGTGGTTTTAGACCCATACCCACCTTAAAATTTAAATAATCTACTTTTTAGCCATTATAAACCCAATATTAATTTATTATAAAATTATATTTCTAGCATTTCCAAAGGTGGCCCTCACCCCTCTAATAAAAGGACACCCCCCTTCTCATTAATTCACACCTTCAAAGACTTTTGGTTCAGCCAAACCCTACCCAAATACTCTCTCAACTTCCCTAACTTAATCCTAGAGGCCTTCCTTTAGTCAGAATGCCATCCTATGAAGCCCTTTTGATCAAATCAAAAAGAAGAACATGAAGAAGAGGTAATGATTTCACCACCCTTTTTCAAGTTCCTTTCTTCTTCCACTTTTTCTTTATTTGTTATTACCATTCTAAAATAATGAATCCAGTATCTCCTATATACTGTAATATTATTATAAAAATGGTACATCCATATTCATTATTCTATCCATCATTTGAATGACATGTCACCATACGTGCGTACGTACGGCTTACCGTCTCCACGTCTTAGTGTAATTGTTATTCAATATATTATTATTTGGATGGGTATAATAATGATTTTTAATTCATGTAAATAATAAATATAAAATTATAATGATTATTTATATATGATATACCATCCAATTATATATTATTTTAATTTCAAAAGAATGATATTGTCGCTCGTGCGTACGTACGAACTACTGTCTCCACGAACATGATGAGATTCATTCTCCATCGTATCCAATCAGGTCTAATTCTCATTTGATGATTAATAATAGTATATAAGGACTTGGTATCATTCTGGATATGATTGAGATACAACCTATCCATGACAAACATGACTTACATAACAAAACATTATTAAAGAAAACGAGAAAGTTAACACCCGAAACAACGATAATACTAAGATATTATTAAGAAATCAATATTGAAAGATCATATATGATTTCATATTAACGTATATGATTATTGTATAATTTAATAACAATTATTTCACCATTATACAGGAGGTTAACCTACCCCCAACTAGGGAAAAGTACAAGGTAAGGGTTTATTTGACAATCTCTTCATTATCCGAGATTGTTTATACGTGATAATCTACTGGGATCTCATTATCATCCAAATCCATGTTTCATGAAAGTGTATTTCATAAAATTCTTACTATTTTACAGAATATGGGTTAAAGACATTTATAACCTTGTTTAACTTTTTATAAGTTGTTTATAATGGAATCTTACCGTCGTTTTCCAAACAAGGTCCTTTTTAACCTTTTCGACAGAATTAAGGTAAGAATTTTTTTTAACTTATACGGCGTGTGCGGCTATTTTCTGCCGTTATAAAATTTTCGATTATTCCCTTACAATATTATAAGGATATTTTCAATTTAAATGTTTTATTTTATAATTATGTGACTTTTAAATGATTTCAAAATGAATATTTTAAGAATTCTTGAAAGGTACTCTTTATCAAAATCAGAATTTTAAATGTTTTAAAGATTTTCCTTTCTATATCTTTTTAATTAATTTCCATGTTTTCAAAATGATTTTAAGGATTTATTTATGTGGACATGAATGTTTTGAAATGATATTTCTTTTCAATAGTTTCGAAGTGGTATGGGACACTTTGATTCAAAAATCTCTTTTAAATTACTTCCTTAATAAATGTGTGACTTTTAAATGATTTAAAAAAAAGAGATATTTCTCTCAAATAGTTTTGATTTCATCTATGTCGACATCCTTTGATGAATTTTAAGTTTATTTGAAGTGGATTTATTATGATACAAAACTTCTATATTGTTTTGATGTTTTTCTGATGTGTTTGACTGTGGATTTGTTATTCTTACACCATTCGTGGTTTATAGTTGAAGTATTTACATTTCATATGCTAGTTTTAAAAAGAATGTTTATGTTATGTTTGAACCTTTTCATATGGGAATGCATTGGACTTAATATGTGAAAGGTGGAGCCCTCTATTACTCCTCGATGCATCGGTAGGTCTCATGAGGCAAACTAGGGTCTTGGCACAAGGCCTTGGCAAAATCTTATTTTGTAGTCTTAGCACGAGGCCTTGGCTATGTGGTTATGATAATCTGTCATTATGCATTCCATTATTATGAAAGGGGTTATTGATATTGCATGTGATTATTCGATTAGTAGAATATTCATGTGAATAATTAAATGGAATTATTTCATCTTCTTTTTTCCATACTATGTTTATGTTCAAGTTTAAAAGGATTTTGTTTTAGTTATACATTGCCTTAAATGTTTATTCTTATTTATGAAAGTTTCCGCTATATTTTTATCCTTATTGGGAATTTGAGCTCACCCCTTTTTCTATGTTTTATTTTTCTCAGGATGTGAAGAAGTATTTTAAGAATGACCTACAGGGATAGTATGAGGGGATATGAAGACAATATATTGTTGTAGTTTTTTACTTATTGATGTAATGTAAACTTAATTAATATATCTAGTGTTTCCAAGGCTACTAAACAAATCGGTCTTTTGAGACTTGATCTTTCTTGTGATCATTCCAATGTTATGTAATAATGCACCGACTCTGGGTATCTAGGGTCGGTGCGTTACATAATGGTACCTCTTAGTTAAATGATACTAATAGGCTACAAGATTGACTCTCTCTAATATTAAGAAAGGCCTAGCATATCACTATGATAATTGACCCAATCTCTTGATTTCTCTCTAAAACAACATAGTTGAAAAACGATGAACAACCCTCCTACCTCCAACTCCAATGGTCTACATAGATGATTTATATAATAATTCTTCCTAGACCATGTAGTATCTATACACATCATAATCAATTTGACATTCCTGGAGGTGTTCTAAAAAAGATGAGGAACCATTAGCATTGCCTTATCTACCTCTAGCCAGCACATTGGTGAACATAAGGACCTACAAAAATGGATCACATTGAGCCATCTGAATTATTTTTGAAATTTGAATTATAAAAAAACTCAACTGAAGGGATATTATTTTCTCATGTGTCTCTAAAATAAAATATGAAGGCTCAATTCATAAAATCCAACACTTGTTTTTTGTCCTCGATCGACACTTCATCCTTAGAGTGATATGGAATTCTATAGACAACCTATGAACCTAGTTTAATTTGAAACCCTTTCATAAACCATGATGTGAATGTTATATAATGGAATGAAGAAATAGAAATAAGGGAACTATAATTTTTCACTATCCCGAGGATATACATCTTTCCATGATCATCAATTTAGAAGGATTTTAAATCAATTGGATGTGTGAAACCATGGTCATCCTATCAATGATTTCCCATGAAATTTTTTTTAGTCAAGGGTATATTGGTAATATTTTCATTAAATCCTTGGGTGATATAATCAAATTTCCATTCTGTGAGGCATAGAGGTTGTATGTGTTTATCAGGCCGGTGGTTCTCTATAATAACCTGGTGAAAATTTGAGCATTTGGTGATAAGACATTAATTTTTTTCATAATACATAGACACCAATACTAATAATTTATTTGTCAATAAATCGTGGAATGCACATGGTAAAAATCCCAAATAGAGGCAAGATATTTATCATTAGCACTTCTTATATAACCATTGGATCCCATAAATGACCACTGAACTATAAGTTCTCAATTTCTTCTACATCCCAACCAGGAGGTGGGTTATCACTAGTGACTATTTCCTTCAAAACGATTCCATTGAAATAAAACAACTACGACATATAAAATAACTCCATAAACGATTTTGTCACAACTAGATCTTCTAATAATGGTTTCCCATGCTATTCCAGAACCTCATGATGAATATCATAAAATAGATCCACCAGCTGCAACATATATGCTGGCCCCCTTGACTGCACATGTGTGAATCTTCTGGCTCTATGAATCAACTACAACATTTTTTCTTGTAGGGTTTTATAGAAGATCAATGTCAATGAATTGAAAAATTTAATCCCACCTCCGCTGTTTCAATTTCAATAATGACTATGTAGAGATGTATTTATGATTTTTATGATTTTTATAGTTAATTAAATACTAACCCAAAAAGCAGTTCCTCCAACATCATAAAAAAGAATCATGAAAACTGGATCAAGGTAATATATAATGAAATTATTCAAATAAGGTCCCACATTGCGGGGCTCATACAATAGAACTCGATTAACTTTCATCATCACTACACCCAACCTAATTCCTAATGCTTCAAAATAATTATTATTGCTTATTCCCATCTTAGGCAGAATCCGGATTTACACTCACTTGTGTCTCTACATTAACTATTTAAAAGCAATCTTGGTAGCTTCTCTCTAGTCTTATTTCATAAAAATTCATGGTTAAGCCCATGAGAAACAATTATATAAGTGGGTTGTCTCTGATGAAACACATGTAGAAGCCAACGAACCCCAAGATGTATTCAAACTAAAATACATTTTTGGGTTTCTCTCATGAGGACATGATTCTTACCATATATGTGAGAATAGATTCTACTTCCTCTAATATGATATGACCAATGAATTGAAGATTCAGGATCTATAAGTTGAATTTACATAATGACACCTATGTCTTGTTCTCTCTCAGTGTACTCATCACAACATCAAGATGGGTTTCCTGGTAGATTCTATTATGTGATTATACTAAGATATCATCTATGAAATCCAAAACAATGGAAACAAGGTATAAGTGGTAAACATGATTCATCAAACCCATGTAGACTTCCAGTGTTTTTTTTCAGATGAAACGATATGAGTAGATACTTGTACAAACTGTACTAGCTCCGGAATGTTAAATAATGTATTTTTGTTTTCCCCAATCACACTTGATGGTATCATGACCTCAAATTTATCTTCTAGTAAATGTTATCTCCTCAGATCTAGAAAAATATATCATCTCCCGGAGGAAGTGGATACCATTTTGTCAATTTTATATGTTTTAGTCAGAGTTAATTCATGAATAAATTAATGGTTTCATCCTCCATCATCACAAAAATGAATGGTTAATCCCATGGAGATGTATTGGGACTGATAAAAACCATATCCCCATGATTTTAAATCATCTTCCAGTGTTGCTGGAGGAATATATGTTTCATCATATAAGGAGGAAGTGACACATATTCCACACCGTGATCTAGTTAGCTAATGAAATTGACATGTCTTATAGTATGTATGTTAGAGAAATGGTTATGGAAAAAAAATTCATGAATTGAAAAATAACATGAGGGAATTCCATTTACATCACTCTTATTCACTCATAATGATAATGGTCATCGAGTTTGTCATTATACACAACCCAATACATTTGGGTCTTACCTGGCATGCATAGATATCCCATTAATCCATTGTAGATATACGTGCTACTGAAGGGTGATATAAAAAAATTCCAAAATACAATATTAATATAGCTAGGCTTTATAAGGGATAATCCATTCCATACTGTGAATGATGTAAAAGAATGTCATATTGAGGATGAAGATACTATACAAGCAATTAGTGCCCACCAATCTAAACATGTCAGTCATTACACTGGAATATACCCTCATCCTGAACTCCTAAGGAATATTAAAGATACATAATACCACTATAGTGTTCTCTCATTATTCTTAGACATCCCATAGATGTAGTGGATAAAAAAGTGTACGATTTGCATATATCATAATTAACGAAACAAGATTGGGGGATACTATAATAGTTCATATAACTATAGAAGATCGAGGAGTCTTCTCCACATTTTTATATTGTTAGTCCTTGATGTGGCCTAAAACATTCCTCTATGATTTTGAATGAGTAGCTTTAGAATGTCCACTATACTGGTGAAGAGACTATGGTTTCTATGCACCTTATCCATGACCACATGACCAGATTGATAGGCTAGTAGAAGTCCATCACCTTTCCTCACGAAGATTCATTGATACTTCACCATATTATGTTGTTGGACAAAAAACCAAATCCAATTTGGACTTGTG
Source organism: Viscum album (assembly GCA_963277665.1). Classification (NCBI taxonomy): domain Eukaryota; kingdom Viridiplantae; phylum Streptophyta; class Magnoliopsida; order Santalales; family Viscaceae; genus Viscum; species Viscum album. Next base: position 812,682,176 of record OY728120.1, read on the forward strand.
GAATAGACAGAAAAAAACATTGGAGGTGAACCATTCTAATGCAATACCATTACTCAATCATATTCCTCGTATAGTGTGTATTTTTGGTTCCATGCTAGAAAACATGTGAGTTACCAAGTTGACATTAGTTTATGAAACATAGATAGTATTTCCTATATATGTACCATATAATAATTACTTCATACCAAAAGATAGTGCAATCCTTTTCTTGAATACTTATCATCCCTTGTTCTTATAACCTGATTCCCACATATTATAAATAGTGATGAGGGCCTAGTTCATTATATTTGAAATGGTGGTCTGTTGAATGGAATTCACCAGTGATCATATGGAGTTTAGAAACCTATCCTGGAATCACCACAGTATAGTGAGATGATCATCAATCATGTTAGAAATGAACAAAAATAATTTTAGTGAACCGAATTGATATTCTATCATCGACATGTCACATTGCTGAAGTTGTATGAACTACAGAATATAATTGGAATTCAATGTCGTATAGAAGGTATTATCAATGATGGATATCTAGAATAACACCTAGAGAATACCCTAATATCAAAATTCTTGATTCATAAAATCCCGACGATTCTTGGAGGAATGAAGAAACATATAGGTCCCAAGATTGAACCTCCTATTTAGAGGCTTCTTGATATGATCATAGATGGACAACATAGCCAATTTCCAAGACTTTATAGCCTTAGGTCTTCCATCCCATTAGAAGGTGGGGGATTATGTAGCTAAAACTCAAGGGACAACTCTCCCATATAATTGAAAGGTCGGGGAGATCCCTATACATATTTCATGAACCAAAAGAAACAGTCTCAGAATAGGGAATCAACACATAGTAGTTGGTTTAGAATAGGTGACCAAGGAGGAACTACTAGAGGTATCATTCGTACCTATATTCCTAGCACCTATATAGTATATTCATCACCAAACTCTTGGAATAAATGGTGAGGTTATCATGGTGTATTATCTATAGAATTTCTAATGTAATCCCTAAAATAGTACATACAACAAATAGGTAAACCAGTAAGGAATGGCATATTCAATTACATTGAAAAATGAAACATTAGTCTCTTACTACTCCTATAGAGACGCCTAAGTGGTAATTAAAGTCACAAAAAGATCACTGCAGACATATCCAACCACCAACTAATAAAGATAGTTTGAGGTGGAGGTCATTAATATCTCATATAATATTTCTATTTCATTTTAGGGATTTTTCCAATTTGAATTCATTAATGTATTTAAATTTATGATAAGAATTTTTGTTAGATGAATCATTATCTCCAATTTATATGGTCCCACGATCTTTATAAATTTGATGGCGGTGTCCATTTAATTCTTACCACAATACATCATTTCCAATTCGACTCATATTCCATGGCTAAACATTCCGTGAATGACTGCATAATTTTTCTTTCATTACCAATGTATAAAAACAGTATTATCTTATGGAAGGCACTATAAGATTCATTTTATTTTCAATAATTTTAGAAAGGTTTTAATATTTATATATTTAAAGAAAAAGGAAGTAAATATATATCAATTATATCAGACATGTCAATTAAATTAATAATATATAATGTACATTGAAAAGTAGATATATAATGGAATAAAGCGTGAAATTTAAAATCATATGGTTCAAAGTATGTTGAATGATACTAATGTGACCTCAAATCATCATGCCAAGGCTAAATAGACCACAACAATAATGTAAATGTTGATAAAAACTTGAATAATGTGATTAGAATTATTATGGATTTCATGAAATAGTTACAACACAACAAATAACAACATTTTCCTAACTAGGGTACTTTTTTCCATTATATGTATGGAAGCTACTCCCAATAATAGGATCATTTTGAAATTAAAATTTCGAAGTCTAATATATAAACCCAAACATTAAAAAATTAAATTATTATCTGATATAACATTTTATCATCCTACACTAGATTCCACTTAATTGGTTCATGAGTCGGTGACCACATGACCTCAAGCACAGATCCCCAAACACCAGAGGCTTCCATCTAGCAGTGAGGGACTAGGGTGTCTCTTTGTGGAGGTTGTACCCTCATTGATCATAGTGTAGTGATATATATATATATATATATTTATTTATATCCACATATATATATATACAAGACATCATAATAACTAAGAAAAATAGATAGAAGTAGGACAATTATAAAAGAAAACAGAAGCTATGTAAATGATTCGAAGAAGTTGAATAAATAAATGACAATGTATGATGACCATGAAAATTTACCTTTAAGAAAATGTTGATGAAAGTTTAAAGGGATATAGAAATATACCACATTCTAACAAAATTTACAAAATTTCCAATAAATTCTAAATCAAGAACCTCATGCATATCCTCAGTCCATTGACCAAAAATATATCATAGAATTGTAAATCAACCATTGCAAGCTGTCTACGTCCCTTTAGTTGTACCTACAACCATCATGTCTCCTTGGGATCGATGGGTGGTCCAAAAGGGTGTGAGATAAAATCAAAATAAACCTCCATCCCTTTAGTTGTACCTACAACCGTCATGTCATTAACCTCATTTGATCTAAGCAAGTGATTTTGAACCATGGGTTCCAATGAAGGTAATGTGAGTTATATACATGTGTATGGATATGGAATATCCCCATGTTTGTGACTGTTCTTGATGGATATGTCCTAATGTTTAAAAGACCAATGTTTCACTTATTAATTGAAAAGATTAGTTTTCTATTAAAATATATGTGAAATACTCCTTATAAAATATAAAGAGTCACCTTAAGGCCATCCATGAAAATTCAGATAGAGATTCCATGTATTTCTATTAGTGGTTAGTTAAAGACCAATGCAATGTAGTTTTTTAATGGTGACCCAGGACGAAATCAGTGGTGTCACTCCAAAAATGGTGTGATAATTTCAGGAAATAACCTTTGATTCCATACATAATTTATCACATTATGGGATAATTATCTTCCATTTCATGGTGCAACTATAATTCCATATATCTCATCCATGGGGTCTCCCCTAGGAAATAAGAGTCACTTTTGGGGATATAAAAATCATTAATTACCACCAATCCATTCCAAAGGATAGCTATTTCCTTCCCCTGGGTAATTGAAATCATTAATAAAAATCTTAAAGAAGACAAGTAGTGTCTATCCCTGGGTTCTGTAGGCAAGAACCACTTATCTTATCCTCAACACTAAGTTGAATCCATTAATTAAACAAATCATTTATAACGATCCTCAATACCGAGTTATATTAACTCGATTAGAGAATTTTTTACATAATATGAATATTGGTCACGATATTCTATTTAGTATACCATTTATGACATAAAACATATGGTATATGGCCTCAATCATTGGTCAATTAATTTATAACAACATTTAATGATGGTCGATGATATTTAGTTATGAAAACCATTGGAGGAATATAGTGAAGAGGATGTATACCATATATGAACATCAAACCAACTTAATTAATTATTTGAAGTCATTAATTAATAGGAAACCCACTCAATGTATTTTAAACAACATTGGAAGATGGGAAATTATTTTTCAATGGAGGAACACACCCATTAAGATTCCCCACAACAAGGAAATCAACCCAAGGGCTTGTATCCCCTTATAAAGGGTCATTATTAGAAATTAATTGCATCCCTCTTATTTTTATTATCAAATTAAAGGAATGGATAGAAGGGATAAAATCATGACAAAACATCACATTTGATATAATGAAAATAAATTAAGGGAATTAACCTATACCAACTACTTTTTTCTTGTAATGCATCCTTCATCTCGTGTAAAACATTTATTCGAGCATCGAAGGAAGAAATCAATGAAAAAAATAATTGTCTTGAAGATGGGGAAAATGATATTCAAGCACAATAATGCAACAGAGAGGGAAATAAAAAAGAAATACATGGGATTGGATGAAGGATAATATGTATTGATTGATGATGTATTTAATGGTGATAGAAACATATGATGAATGGGCAAGGTTTCAATATCCCCATCATGACGGGAGAGAGAGCCCCTTATGAGGGAGACAGGTGAAACCTCTAGAGAAATTAATTAAAAAAATGAGAAATGGATTAAAATCATTTATGGGAGGGATTCAATATTCCCATAAAAACCGAGTGTTGGGTTTTACATGGTTTTCGAAAATGTGCATCTCCCACTCACCAAGACTGTACTACAAAGGAGATCACCACCCAGTTTGGTTCATATTCCTCCTAACAATAAAAATCATAAAAAAATGACTATAAAAAATTGCATATGGCTCACATGGACATAATGATTGGGATTAATGGTTTTAGAGAAAATACGCAGACACAAGTTCCCCATTATTTTCCACTACACCATTTAGGGAAATTGTGTGTACTGGGTGGCTCGATTTATAATAACCATGAATCCTAATATAACTTTTCAAATTTAGGGGATCTGGGATCTGAAAGATCCCTAGAAAACCAGAAACATTGATATCTTTTATATGAATCAAAACTAGGGAAAATGAATTAATTATAAAAAAATAAATTTGTTTTTACCTTTTGAAAATTCGGGACATTACATCCTTCATGTGTTCAATAATGTGGATGGGTGAAGACTTGTGATGGTATTTATGGAAGTTAGATGAGGGCCCATGATTGATACTTGGTGACCCTAGGTCATGAAAGAGAACATGTGATTAATAAAGAAAATTGGTAGTTGATTCCATGGTTGTTTTCATGGAATCTATATGGAGGTAGTGTTAAGAAGTTGCATTAGATGGAAGAGATCGACGAAGCTTGGTGTCTATGAAGTAAGTAATCAGAACATGAGAGGGACTACACCATTTCAATTAATATGAACATAAAAACAAATTGATTTTATTTCATATCAAAATACTAGATGATTTTTATGTTCATTTATAACTAGGTCATGTGTGGGAGATTATGATATATTTTACATGGTGGGATCTCGGATATTCCCATACACATGCATATGGGCTATGTGCACAACCTTCCCCGCACAGGTCATTGACCCACCTAGGGTCGTGATTCCCCCAATGTGCCTACACCCTCATTGGCCCATAAATTCATTTATATGGAATTCTTGGCTGGAAATCCCCTTTATGTGGATAGCTATGTAGTTATGGTTCATCAGTTGAGGGACTTCTAGGGATGACCCAATATCATGGTAAAATTAGAAAAATGAATATTCTTAGTGGGCCTTCTAGGTTTTTCCTAAAGAATTAATCCACATTGACCTCAAAAAATAACAATACCAAATTCACAAAAAAAAATTCTATAAAGAAAAAAAAAATCTGTATTAATATAAATCAATTGGAATTTTTTATTTATAAAGTCTAAATTTCGAATAAATCAATTAATTGCATGGTTAATTTAATTGATAAAATATAATAATCATTAGAATATGGAAAAAAATTTATAGAAATACTCATGTGTCATGATCCATGCTATTTTTTGTGTATTTTATCTTTTCATTAGGATTAGGATATATATACATATCTTTGTGGAATTATTAACCAACATACAATAACATTTTGTTGTTAATGAATGAATAATGTTTTCATTGAATATGGGATTTCCCGCTCGATGAATGTCCCAAAGATCCAATTTTTTTCTGGAATGGAATGGAATGTAATATCTATGGTTAGGGAATTCTAATACTAGGGGCTATTATATTATGTATGATTAATAATGTTTTTGGAAATATATATAACCTGGTGTCAACTAAGGAATATTATTATATTTCATATTAGATATAATTTCCTAAATTAACAATATGTTATGAATACCATCACATAATTTCATTAGCTAGGGGAAATTAATGTTATAATGATGTATTTTATTTAAATGGTATGAATGTAACAACCATGATTTTAATAATGAATATTCTTTTTATGAGAAATATATTTAGAAATATAAATTTTTAATGGAATAGAAATTAATTATTACATAATTAATATGAGACATAAATATATCTATCAAAAATTTACTCCTTCAAAATATGAAAATCTCCAAAATAACGTTAAAAAGTATGTATTACATACCATGGATTACAAATCACCCTATTTAAATTAAATTATTATAAATTGAAGAAATCGACATGGGTAATAAATAAAAATGAAAAATATATTCATAGTTAGAAAATCACATAGTTCATATTCAAACAAAAAGAGCAACATTATATAAAAAACTATAAATGAAGATCACTATGAAGGGAGAAATCTGTATCTAAAAAAATATTATATGAAATCAGAAATATGACTTTCCATATAATAGTGGAATGTACTAGTTATTTATTAGGTATATATATATATCGGAATGATATATAGTCATTTAGCCTGTTTTCATTTTAATATGGTCACCATCCATATACCAAATTGTTATATGGACATTTTTTAATGTTAATTAGTAGATTTAACATAATATTATAGTAAATGAAATATAAACATGATATAAAATTCTAAGGGTATTTATAAATTTTTTGTGGTACATATAAATATTATTATAAATAATGATATTTTTTTTATAGAAAAAAAATGGTTTGTTATCAATGGTGGAGTAAAATGAAATTTTAGAATATAAATAACTAAAAATAATTTAATTCTTTAATGAATATTTAGTATAAAAGTTATATTTCTATAAAAGAATAATTTTCTAACTATTATACAAAATAGAAAAAAATATTAAATTTAAGAATTTTTAAATATTATTATATGTGAACTAATATGTTAACATTATTTACATTATAAATTGATATGAAACAATTTAAAGAAAACAAACGGTTCAAAAAACCACTTTTATGAATAAATATTATTGTATTTATATTATATATATTCATTTAAAATGTTTTCTGAATTATTTGATTTAAAATATATTGGATAAAACTTTTTCGTGGATTCTTAAAATCAATATTTTCTTAGAATAGTTTATTATGTCCTTTATGAAAATTCCTTTTTATCCATGGAATATAATTTTTAAAAAATTCATAATTTTAATAATGTTATAATTATGTATGAATATCAATTATGTTAAGAAAAAATTGAAACAAATATATATATATTTTAAATAAAATAATTAATTTTTATATATTATTTTATATTATATATGATATTTCTAATATTTTAGTTACAAATTAAAATATTAATTTAATTAAAATAATTATTTATGACTTCATTGAATAATGTGTTTTGGTGGTGAAAATCAATTGATTATTGACATAAAATTCTCAAAAAGTTATTTTATTTATATTAAATCAATTTATGTCAATAGAATTTGTAAAAATGATATTTTTATCATATAAATTAATTTAATTTTGAGAAATATATTTTTTTTTCAAAAAATACGCTATAATTTATTATTATTTGAAACTAAACAAATCAACCATTTTGAAATAATATTTCAAAAATTGATTATAAAATTTTGAATTATATTTATAAAAAAAGGGAAAAAGGAAAATTTTTATTTTTTACATATAAATTATTTTTTATGATAAAAAATTATTTACCCATGTAACAAATTAAAAAAAATGAAAAGTGTAATACAAAGGGGAGAACAGAAAAACCTATTCCAAAATGTATTAAAATGAGTATTTAAGGTAATTCATGTCCAGAAAACATTAAATTATATTATTTTCCTATGTTGTATCCATTTATCCTTGAATATTAACATTGCATTATTAAAACTATAACAATAACTTCCAAAAAAAACCATTATCATCACTTATAACTAATAACATTTAAAAAAATTCAACACTAACCTAACAATAAAATGTAGTCATTAAAATATATAGTATTTATCCCAATATAAACAACTTAATCAAACAAACATCTGATCATTATTATAAATCATTAGTACATCATTTTATTTGTTAATTTATAGAGAGAATTCATGTTCTTGATGTTAGTGTTTAGTTCTTCATTATATTCAAAACTACAATTTTTCGATACAACGGAGTAAACAATATTCATAAAACAATGTAATGAATGATATTTTTATAACTAAATTCCATTAAATTAATTTTTAAATAATAATTTAATCCCTTCGATCCACTAAGAGAGAAAAATAACTCCTATCATGAAAAAAATGATGATTACTGCCTCCACAAGGTGATGTTCTAAGTTTTTAATCACCGGAACAAAATTCTAGTATAAATGATGAATGTCATGAATAAATAGATTTTCAATGTCATAAATAATATTCTAAAATGAACATATTTTAAATATGATAATTTTATTCATTAATTAAAAAATGTAATTACTAAAAATTAATATGATGGACTACCACATCCACAAACAACGAAATTCGTTTTTTATCACCACCAATTTTGAATATTCAAAAATATTTTATTTATGCACTGTATATCACAAAAAATATTTTTTATTATAGATCTATCATATTATTATTTTTTGAAGACATTCGATTTATCCTGAAAACATTTTGAAACACTATCATTTGTGATCATTTTACAAATTACCTTATGATGGTATAATGTTATTATAATATACAATTATGGGATTCCATATAGTTGATACATCCTTTAATAAAAACTTAATTTAATACATCATAATAAATATATAAATCTGTTATTATTATTTTTAATGTTTATGAATATGAAACCATTCAATCATTAGGCATGTTAGAAGTACTCTATAATTTATAGAATATTCATAAACCATATTGATGATGTTATAATAATTAATTTTATACCTAAAGAATATGTTTGAAAAAAATTATTTTTTATATATTTAATAAAAATACATTTGTGTACTGTAATCCACTTAGTAATAATCTAATATATTACACTGATATTTGAAGGCCATACAAAAATTAACATTATAACATTAATTAGTAAAAAATAACTATAACTAAGCAACATAATTGAAAATAATGACAATAAATATACAATATAGAAGTTATATTTTTTAATCAGGTCAAGAATAAAGAACTTATGTCAATTATGGCCATTATAGAAGAGGTTTGACAAATGATTAATTTTCAAAAACTCATGGTATCAGATTTTCCATCATGACTTCCCTTTTTTTAGTAATTTTATAATTTTATGCACCAATTTCATATTTTTATTATGTTTATACTCCCCATGAATATTTATTTTTAATTTTCCATTATTTAATTCAAGAAATTTTTATAACTATATTATTTTGTGCTCCCAATGATTCTAAATATCAAATTTACTGAAGTAATATGGGGATTTTGTCTCATTTACAAGTAATTGAGATAATGATTTTTTATAAACCTACAAAAATTTATTTTTATTATATGAGGTCTATGGGATATATTATATCATTTATAATATTTTTTTCATAGTATTTGATGTTTAATTATAATATTATTCTCCATTAAGGGAAGTATTATTATGTTTCGATAATAGTAATGGAATTATTTAATAATGATTCATATTGAATGATTCAATAAAAATCATATGAATTTTGAAAATACATTTATATATTATCTTATTTTAAAAAAATTCCATATTTTTTTATTTTAAATCATATTATTTTGAATTATTCAAGTAATTAGATGGGTTTGATGAGGAATATGGACTTAGAACTCCATTTTAATTGTTTTAGGTACATTATTTTATTTTATTTTATTTTACTGGGAAATAGAATAAAAGGGATGTTTCTTGAGATTAGGAATTCCTTGTGAGTTTTCGAGATGTCTATAGAATCCTTGAATATAGGGATGTAATAGTAATATGGTGGATTCAGACTATGGTCTGGCGTCCTATTTTATGGACTAGTTAGCATGCGGTATGTCCCAATATTCTAGTGGGCGAATTGAAGTGTCTAAATAAACCATTATACATTTTTGTTTTGGAGTGGGTATCCAACATTTATTCCCCTTCTTGGCTCATGTTTCTATGGGGTGAGTTACACATTCCTTCTATCACCTCAATGTTAGGAACTATATTTAGGGTTATTTTCACAGAATTTTATGGTATATTTTCACTCCCAGTAGCCTATATTATTCTCACACTTCTTTTATTGAATTTATTTTCTGGGTTTTTAGTTTTGATTTTAACTCAAATAGTGTATATTGGTATCAAACAATTTTTGGTACTTCCACACTTTCCAAGAAGAAGGAGTAACAAGATTCCATTTACACCATGTAACTGAGTGAATCGTCATGGTATGTTTATATTACATTTTATAATATTTTAATATGAACATATATATAAATTTAAATTATAGAAGTTTTTTTTGTGATGGATAATTTTCCCATAATATGGATGGTGGTATGCTATAGTAATTTTTACCTTTTTTCACAATTACAATGTGACGATACAACATGGTGAGATATCCATCAAAATCCCATGGTTTAAATTAATTATTCATTGAATAATAAATACTAAAATTATAAAATTATTTATATCTAGTTTGTGGTAGGAGAAATAGATGTTGATGTGAGGCCACTTGAACATTGATTAATTTGGATGGGATTGTACATGAATTGGAATATACTATTTCCTATTTAATATAAAATAGAAAAATATTCAATATAATGAAGGTGTTATGCACATATGTTCTATGGAATTTACACTATTTTTAATTTAAGTTGAAAACTTATGTAATATTTTGAGAAAGATTACCCTAGTAATCTTTATTGAATGGAATGATTTAATTGAACTAATGTTTATAATTAGTACCAATTTGTTTCAAGGGTCAAAAACAATCATTTTCAACAATATAACACCACAACCATAGATGAATGAGGAAGGGCTATCTGAATCTATGATTGGACTATGAAACTCTTGAGAGGTGTGGGTTGATTAATTGAGACCCATTCACCAATTTACAGATATGAGACTCCTCTATTCTAGAGGATATGGTGTACATAAATATTTTATATTCTATGTATAGAACTTTTGGGGCCTTGAGATATTTTGGATCGTTATCATGATGGTGGAGGGTTGAGGCACCCTCTACCATCATATCTACACAATCCTAGATGGGAATACCATAGGATGACTAAGATTGGTTTATATGATCATACCAACCATGTGTGACTTAATGACTGAGATGGGATATGAGTCATGTCATGATTAGTTCCTATGCAGTGATACCTCGTGTATCCAGTAAGGATTCTATTCTTTTTATTGATTTTGGGTGATGATACATCTTTGAAATTATAATATTGAATCATATGTCTACACTAAGATATATGACTCTATGTAGAGCTTCTCTATTTTATGTGACCTAAGAGTCCAATGGGTGACCATTTAAAACTAACCCTAGTAATAGGTTTTATGGAAAAATTGGAAATGGGGATTAATGGTCTCATTATAGAACCCAAATTGATGATTCGATAATGTTTAGGTAGTGATGAGATATGTCACACAATTGGGAGTCTGACTATGATATGAGTTGTTGGTGGGAATATAGGTTCCCCATGTGTAAAATTTATATTCATTATAAATATCGAATACAACATGGGTATAAGTGAAAAATTATTGGAATATAAAATAATGTAAGTTAACTAAAATTCTTATTTGTAGTGTCCCCAGGATTTGGGAACTCACATAATGGAGATGAGTTGTTATTCAAGTAAGGATTATGCCCTAGTAGAGGTAAATAAAATTGGTGAGGTATGGGACACTGGTTAGGCTATCATGAATATGGAAAATGGATTTTTTAGATTGAACATCATGTGTTATATTGGATAATTATTTTTGGGGGGTATTGTAGACTATAATATTTTGTATACATGCGTCTGATGAGGGACAGATGGTCATGGGTATTGGGAGAGCCTGCCTTTTGGTTAGAAATTTTTATTTTTTATATGCTTCAAATGAGAAAACACAAATATAGAAGGTCATAGATGATATGGATTTTGTTTCTAATGTGGGGGAGCTATATTTTTAATTATTGTTGGTTTTATTATATGATATAATTAAAGAGACTTTTACTTTAGTTTGATGGATTTATATCTGATCAAGGACATGGACCTAATGATAAATGATTTATTTATCTATTTATTTTCTGAATTTTTTCTTTCAATATGAACATATCAGATACACATATAATGAGAAATTATAGTTGTTATGGAAATATTATGGTGGTTCCCTAAATTGTTTTTCACTCATAACCTTCTTATTACAGAAGAAAATACTGGTAATTGAGTAAAAATTCACATTGTTTCAGGTACATGTAGGGAAGAGGTCATAGATTAATTTGATTAGAATTGTATAAAATTTATCTTTGATAATATAATGAGTTATTTATATGGGATTTTAGGGATATATATTCTACTTTTGTCTAAAATTTTGGAATTTGTAAATATCAATACAGTGGTTCGTCAGTCTATGTATGATATTTCTATTCTTGCCTTTACTAAATTACATTTTTTATTTTTGGATATTGTATTTACCCTATTTATAGTAGTGGTTATTTATTTTGTATGAATTATTATTATTTTATTCATTATTATGCATTCTAATGTTTGGATTACAGTCTCCACACAATATCACCTTATACCCTCAATGGTATTTGGTATCCTTATGTTTATGGGAAGTCAACTTGAAGTAAAATTAATCTATTGGTCAGGGAACTGGTCAGTGGATTATCATATTAATCATTTCCAATTTTTTTGAAAAATTATTTCATGTGATTCGATCATATGTTATACCCCATCAGTGGGATTTTGGATTTTTTTATTTTTTTATTGAGATGTTAGCATGTGAAATATCCATTGATACTTATCATTAGTTTGATATAATTATTTTAGTGTAGGTATTCATACCCAATATCCCTGATGTGAGACATGTCTTGATTATCTAGGTAGTAGAACTATATAACCATTAATTTTATTCAAAAAATACAAGAGTTGTGTTCAAAATTATTTAAGAGAGACCTGTGATATTGGTAATCAAGTGACATGTTTACCCTATAGATTGTTTTGGATTGTTATAAATGTTTGATTATTGTATGTGGGGTTTTAACAAGTATATTACATATTCATGAAGATCCCTTTGGTGTATGAGGAGACATTCAGGGTTCATTGGTAACAATAATGGTTTTAATTTCAGGCATTGATCTTGTGGATATCCCAATTGACTAGTAGGTGTTACTTTGAAGCATTTTAAGAGTTTTGTTAGATTTGAAAGACATTAATGTCTGTAGGTTGTGGATTAGCATATATATGATTTTGAGTCTCATTGAATATAGGATGAGAACCTTTGGATATAAGATGAATCCAATCTGTTAGTTCTCATGGAATAAGTAATGGGATTCTTAATGTGACAGATATTGAAGACGAGTTAAAACGATCCTGCTTGATTTTTTATACCTTTGAATCATATATAATTGTTATTATAGATTCTATGTAACATTACTCATTTGAGTGTAATCCATTTATGGAATCAGTTATGATCATGAGTCCGCTGAGGACAAAACAAAATTTTAGGTGATTTTCATTTTTGGAGTAGTCTAAGAACGAGATGATCATGGTTCATGAGGAGTGAAACACATGGTTGGTATTGATTATTCCAATAATATTATTTAGTTGAGGTATATGGTAATCCATGTTGTGTTTACCACATCATTATCCATTTACGTCTGGTAACACCCTTTTTGAGTAGAACTGAAGTGATTACCCGTAGAATCACTCTCAATAAGCTTAGAGGGGTGATGTATTTGTGTTTCCTGTTGGTACTCTTGAGTGATATGTTTTAGAATTCTCATAATTATGTTTAGGTATGGATAGGGCAAGATACATTTTTATTGAGAAAGTTTTTATATTGTGTGATGATTTGGATTCTCCTAATGTGTGGACACATATGTTAACCATGGGAATGTGACAATAACTCAATAATTTTTGTTGACATTTAGTGTTCATTTTTTATTTCTAATTCAAATTTAGAAAAGTACCACAAATATATTAGAATTTTCAAATAATTATAGGTATGATTACAGGTTTGGACTTATCTAGGGACTGAGAGAGGGTTTTGGGAAAGGGATGGAATGTGATTTCCCATATGGGTTAGATCATGAATGCTCCAATGGTTGGGGAAATCATGATATAATATTAGAATAATATAGATTCAATTATAGAGTTACACTGATAGTCAATCATGGGATTTTGGGACCACATTTGAATGATTTAGTCATGTCCCCTTGTGTATTGTCATATGTGTCATGATTTTTGAAACACATCAGTGGTGGGGTGAAAGAATTTACCAGAATTGTTTGAAAGATGGGGACCAACAATTTATTTATTTCATGATTGGGATTGATGATATGGGATTCTATTTGAGAACTTTTGATAGGAATCGATGAAATAATTTCCATGATCATCCAAGGAATATCAATAAAATGTCGGTGAGATCTATTATAATGATTAAACAATATGAGTTTGACAATATTAAAATAAAATAATATTATTTAAGGGGTGTTACCTAATGTGGTCATGACAGATGGTGGAAACTATTCTTATATGTATCATTAGGAATTTAGGAGTTTTAATGGGTAGTAAATTATAATGGAGGAAGTGATAACATATTTTAATGTGTGGTCCCTTCCTTTAAACTATGGAGGGAAGCACCAAAATCCAGGAGATAAATGAGACAAATTCATTGTCATGTTTTTAGTTTTAGGGCCTGGAGTATTTTCTTTATAGATGATTATTTGTGGTTTTGAGAATTGGATCCAGTTCAAGAGATAAATTGCCCATATGTTCAATGTGGAATTTTGAAACTGTTTAGGGTGTTTAGAGGTGGATCTTGACCATTTTATTGAGAATTATAGAATGATATAGGTGATGTTGTATGGATGGATCTCCACTGTGGTTTCTCATGGATGAGATGTGTTTTGGGTGGGAGGTCGTAAAATCTAGTGTCCATATGGTTCTTTAATATCCAAATGAAAATTTTAAAGTCTAATTACCAGAGGTTCAAATGTAGGGTGGAGACTTGAAAAATAATTATGGATGATTGGTCATCGAACAGTCAATATTATGTGAATGTAATTGTGTTTTAGGGATATCCCAAGGGCTCATGAGAGACATTGGTGTGGCCATAGAGGCTACTTTATATTTGGATGAAACAGGTTAATAGGATGTAGGTGGTTGTAGTGAGCATTCTGGGGGGGATTCATTGACTAGTAATTATCTGGTGGGATGTAAAATCATGATTATGGGGGATTTAAATGTTTAAATGAACTATTTCCCATATGATTTTTTAATTATTTTTCCCCTTCATTCACCGAATTAGGTCATGCAGCTAGGGGAAGCTGCCCCTTTTTATTATTGTACCCCTTTAGTAGGGAGGGTAGTTTGGGTTATTTTGTGTTATTTTTATAGAAGTTTTCACCTTAGGTAGCCTCTATTTTTATCCAATTTCATCTTTTAATTTTTTTTGATTCCTTAGGTTTAGTTTTTTGTATATTATAGAAATGGAAATAGTGTAATCAGATAATAATTAAAAGAAATTCACTTTAAACTATAAGATGATATCATCATATTCCATCTAATATAGGTTAATCATTTATTCATAATGGTCATTATCTATTATATATTATATATTTTTTCATTGAAAATTTAAATAATTATAATTAATCAATCATTTTTGAATGATATGTATTTTACCAAAAGTAAGGAAGGGGGTATGACATCATTGGTTGCAAGGAATTTGGTCACAATTTTGGTGTGACACTATAACATAATGAGTTAACAATCATTAGGATGTGTTTAAAATTAATTAATTAATTAATTATAAATATTATAATGAATTAATTATAAATTTTTTGAATTATTTTAGTGTTTGGGAATTTTTGGAGTTCTTGGATTATCCTCATATAGGATGGGTTGTATTGGAAATGATTTTTAAGGTACAATATGCCCTTAGTAATGTATTAGAAATAGATTCAGGTAATAATATGTAGTCTTCCATATATTACCTATAGAATTTATGCTTCTTACTATTAGATTAATATAATATGCCATAGCATTTAAAGTGATACAATATGTTAATTTAATTTAATGGAATGATTAACATAAATATTACTGTAAAATTAAATTGGATAATCATGAAGGGTCAAAAACCACCCTTTTGAACCGACCTGTTACTATGGATGTCGATGACAAAAGGTTAGGACTGCTAAGAAATCAGGTTTCTTGTAGACCCAATGAGAGGTGAGGATGATCCAATTTTGGCCCACTAAAGGGTATTTAGTGATGATACACCTCCATGTTGGAGGAAAGTGAATTGTTTGTGAAAATTAAAAATATATGCCATGGGATGACATATTTTAGGGAGACGCAGATCGATTAGGGTGACCATACCAACATAGCGATGATTCAAAATTTACATTGGAAATAAGACATATCATGACTATTACCTATATGGTGAGAAACTACATAGCCAGTGAGGTAATTGTTCCTCGTGGTAGAAATTAAATGATGATACATCCTTGAGTATTTGGTATTGACCTTAATGTCCAAGATATTATTTAGGACTACTCGTGGAGTGTCTCTATCAGATGAGTCCTGAGGAACTAGTGAGATATCCTTGACGGCATAACCCCAGTATGATGGTATATCTAGAAACATGTAGTGAGGGTCTTAGCTATCACTATAGTACACAAATTTTTATTTCTAGCATGTTTAAGAAATGATCATCTAAACCAAAATCTCGGGTTCCAACAATGAGTTACCATGTATGATGTGTATATGTCCTCCAATTTATGTAAATTTAATATTTATTCTTGATATAATATATATATTGTTTTTGATTGAGAAATTTATGGATAATAACCTAGGGGAGGTCATCTAAACATCTTATAGGAAATAATCCATATAATTGAAAAAAGAAATATGGGTTGTGAGATGGGATACATAATAAAATGTTTTTCTAGTAGAGAAAAAATACACAAGGGGATGTATGAGATATAATTTTGGACTTTATGGATTTGGATTTAGGAGATCTCATGATATGCTATCATATGATTGATCTATATAGATGATTCAGTTTGTAATTTGAGATTATAATATGTTGTGTAAAATAGTCTTCTTTTTCCAGGAAAGTCTATTATACATGAGTGTGCATGGATTTGGGTTTCAAATATGGATTGGTAGTTTTTCCTGAATATAAAAACACCAAAAGGTGAGGTATGTGATAATATGGATGATTAAGAAATAGAGGTGGTTCCCATGTTATTATTATGGTTTTTATGATCTCACATTGTTCTCATTGACACTCAAAGGGTAGACCAAGTATTTCTAATATATAGAGGTCATAGATCTACGTTTTAATGATGTTATTTATTTATTTTTGTATGTAATTTATTTTAGATGATATGTAACATGAATATATCATGACAAATTATGGTTATTTAAGGACTACATTTTTTGTTCTCAAATGAGTTCTCTAATCACACACTACTCTGGACAATAATGCTTAATGATACCTGAGTATGATCTCACATGGGATTATGTTCATGTTTCTCAGATGATGGGGTTTTTTAATGAGATATACTATATTGACATGTGGGGCTTGGAATGTGGTGTGACTCTAGTATTTCAATGATATTGTATCTTATTTATTAATATATTTTTTATGTCTATATAACAATATTGTGGATGGTCAGTGAAGGTATGTCATTGTTGTTAGTAATTTTCAAAATTTCATGTATGATTATGGGATTCTTTTGTTTCCCTTTTCAACTTTTAGGATTTATTTATGTTTTTTGTTCATTGATTTTTTGAGGGTTTTAAAATACATTTGGCATTGTCTCCCCACAATAATACCATAAACAACCATTTATATATGTGAATCATTAGGATATTGTGAGATGCACCAGTGCTTTAGTAGAAATAGTCATTTTAGGAACCTGTAAGAGTATTTTAGATGTGTGACTATAAATCATCCACTCCTATTACAATATTTTATATTTCTATCCTCTCTTAAAAATTAATTATTTTTAGAAGAAATTACTTCATTGGGGATTATTTTCTATTTTTTAATACATCATTAACATGAATGATCCCCAACCATTTTTAAAAGATATCGTTTCTTCTATATCATTATTTTATATATTGACTGAATAATTAATTAATGTAACCCAAAATTATTTATCTAAATTTATCATTATAACGACCTTCATTTATTTTATAAATAATTTTTTATTATTCTTTTTTTTATGTGTCCGTTTAACAAAAAAATATATAAATTTTATAATTTCTACATGGTTAGTTTTAAAAAAAGTGTTATTTCAATTTAATGTTATAAAATGATTCATGATTCCTTATTTAGAAAATTATTTCAAGGTTAATATTTATCTAAAAATAAAATATTATTTTTTCTAAGAGAATATATATATTTGGTTTAAAAAAGTCGTATTTTTTATTGAAATTTACTCATTTTTTTATGAAAATTTTTTTTTCAAAATTTTCAACATTATACTAAACATTATCTTTATGTTTTTAATAATTAAAAATTATATTATTTATACAAATTTGTTGTATTTTGTATTGATATTATTTTAATAGGACAAGAATATTCCTTTTTTCCAAAATTCATTTCAATAATTGTTCCAGAAATTTATTTTCAACTAATTCCACTTCCTTTAATATAGCTTCTTCTTAATCAATGATATTCTTCAAAACGTACTATCAACTAATTTTTAATAGATAAAATATATAATGTACTTTTTGTTAAAATAAAGAATTCATCACTACAATTATTTTCCCTAATAATCCAATCTATATATGTAGGATTTTTCACCTTAATACATTCCATAATAAATTACCTATCCAATATTCCATTGATTGAAAGTGGTTTACCAAGATACATATTTTTCTATTGATTAGAGATATTTTTTACGACAAAATCATATTAACAACTATTTGGAAATCTACTATAGTTTTTTTATGTATGATATTTGTTATAGTGGGGCAGTTGTAAGATCCTTTGTCCATATGGGTGTTTTAAATATAGAAAAATTGAAATTTCAAATTATATGTTTGGCAGAAATAATAGTGTGTAATCGAAAAAAATATGGATGATTAGGGAAACATATTACAATATTATGAGTAGGGAATTGAGTTTCAGTGATATACCAAAATATCAGAAGTGTCATGGGTGTGGCCATGAAGGCTGGTGAATCATTGGATATGGAAGGAAAATATGAATATTGGGGTTTTAGAGAGCAGTTCACTAGACCTCAGTGACCCTCGACATTTTGGTGGGCTGTAAAATCTATATAGTATGGTAATTTATTGTAGAGATGAACCATTTACCCTTAGGTTATTTAGAGTCTATTTCCCCTATCATTCAACTCATTATGTCATAAAACTAGAGGGTCAGATCACATTTTTTATCATTCTTCCACATATTTATTGATGGGAATTGGGGTATTTTGTAGTATTTTTAGGTAAAGTTTTACCTCATATAGCCTCTACTTTAATCCCATTACGTCTTTCTAATTTTTTTTTCTATGATTGGTTTATTATTTATATTCCAATGTGGTCTTATTGGAATAAGATACCAATGATGGGACTTTCATTGTACTATATAGGAAATTGTCCTCAGATGATATATAATCGAGGTTATTATGTCAATCATCAAGGTACATATTTGTTAAATATTTTCACAATATTCATTAAAAATTTATATAATTTTAATTATTAAATCATAAATTAATGGAAGGTATTTCCACCAAAATAAATAAGTGGCATGCCATATTTTGGTCAAAATCATTTTCTGACTGTTTTAATGTTACGCTACAACTCATTAATTTATCCATCACTATGAAGTGTTTAAAATTAGTTAATTAAATATTTATAAATATTAAAATTATGTATTTAAACATTTATATATATAAAAATTAAATAATTATACATTTTGGGAAAGAAATATGATTTGGTGAAATTTTGGAGCACTTGGATGATCATCAAAGTGGATGGGTGGGCTAGGACATGTTTAAAAATACAAAACCATCCCCTATAAAAAATTATTAAAATGTGAATAATTTAATATTATGTAGTGATTATACATTCTATATGGAATTAATGCTTCTAAATATTTTTTTATACAGTGATTCATTTAATATAGTGGAATGATTAATATAAATAAAAATTTATAATTAAAATGGACAAGAAAGAAGGGTCATAAAAAACCCTTGTGAGACAACATGTGAAAATGGATATCTACGTAAATGTCTCGGACTCTTGAGACACTGGGTGGCCTAAAGACATCATGAGAGGTGATGCTAAAACAATTTTGTCACATTGAATGATGTTTAGTGATGTTAAATGTCCATGTTTTAGGCATGGGTGTTCATAGAGATCATTGGAATTATATACCATTTAAGGACACATTTTTGGACCATGAACAATTCAAGATCATTGAGAGTTATAGGGGATTGAAAATAATATTCCATTAAATTTGACCACGAATAAGTGGAATGATCTTAGAGAGACATGGTTCAGTTTTTATGAGCATACCAACATAGTGAAAATTGAATATTGATATGGGAATTGGGGAATTTATTTAAAACTTTTTATGTGGTGAGAACCCATAAAACCAATGAGGCTTGTGTTCCATGTTGTTGAAATTGAGAGACGTGTCATACTTGAATATTTAGAGTTGAACAAAAGGGCCAACTTGAGATTGAGGAATA
The DNA here is from genome assembly GCA_963277665.1 of Viscum album. Classification (NCBI taxonomy): domain Eukaryota; kingdom Viridiplantae; phylum Streptophyta; class Magnoliopsida; order Santalales; family Viscaceae; genus Viscum; species Viscum album. Next base: position 812,702,831 of record OY728120.1, read on the forward strand.
CATGTGGAGTGTCTCTATTTGATGGGACACAAGGGGATAGTGGGTTCCTCGTGAAATAATTACCCTATAGAGATGGAATATATTGAAACGTGTAGTGAGGGTAGCTGGTTCTACCATAGGATAATAATTTTTTATCTTGGAATGTTTAACAAATTATTCCCAAGGCCATTCTCTAGTGGGGTATAACTATGAGTTTATTTCTAAATTGTGTAAATGTCCTCCCACAATTATAATTTTTATATTGATAGTTGAAATGTTATATTTCTTTTTGTCTATTGACAAATTTATGGAAGGTCCCCTCAAAGAGGTCATGTAAAATGTATATAGGGAATATTCTCATGATGTTGAAAATAAAATAATGGATGTGAGAAGAGATACATAAATTTCGTTTAACCTAGTTTAGGAAAATCCAATACGCCGATATATTTGATATAATTTGGGACTTCATGGATTTATAGTTAGGAGATCTCAAGGTGTGTTATCATATGTTACATCTATATAGTCATTTCAGTTTAGGTATGGGGATTATAATGTGCTTGGGAATTCAATATACCATTTCAAAAATAGTCTTGTATACTTGAGTATTCCAAGATTAGGGTTTCTGATATGGACATGGAATATTATCTAAATAATTATACACCAATAGGTGATATCATTGATATAATGGATGGGTATGAAACAATGGTGGTTCCAGTGTTATTATTATAGTCTTGAAGATCACATAGCATTCTCATTGACACTCGTAGATCAGAACATGTAGGTATAATAAATTGGGTTCAGGTATCTATAGTACAATGATGTATGTATTTATTTATTTATCGTTGTAATTGTTTTTACATAAAATGTCACATGCATATATCAAGACATATTCCCGTTATTGGAGGACGGTGTTTTTTGTTCCCAAAAAAGTTCTCTAGTCCCACCCAACTCGGGAAACATATACACATAGATACCTTAGTAGATACCCACATAGATTCATGTTATTTTCGATTTATCATTTGGGATTTTTTTGAATAGGATGTTCAAGATGGACATGTGGAACATTGGATGTGTTATGCATCCATGATTTCATGTATCTGGTATATTCATTATTACATTACTTATTTCTATTAGTGTAACTCTTTATTTCATGGTCAGTGAATGTATTTCATGGTAGTTAGGTCCAATAAAAAATTTCATGTACTATTGTTTTATATTATATATACCATTTTTACTATGATTCTTTTTCGTTTTATTTTATTTTGATTTATCTTATTTTATTCAAGTGCATTAAAATACATGTGGTATAGTCTCTCCCCAATACCATCGTATACCCCATTCTGTAGCTATAAATCTCTGGGGTAATGAGAGATTCATCTATAGTATTGTTTAAATAATCATTTCTGGTACCAATAAGAGTTTTATATTAGCATGACATTACATATTTGATTCCCATTATAAAATTTTATATTTCCATCCTCTATATGAAGATAATTCTTTTCTACAAAATTTTAATCATGGGGGACTATGTTATATTTTTTAACGCGCCATTAACATGAATGGTCTCTAGCCCCTTGGAACCAAAATCATTTCATCTATATCAATGTTTTATCTATCCAAATAATAATAATTTAATTTATCTAAAATAAATTTTATCTTAATTCAACATCATAACTATCAACAACGATTTTATTAAAATTATTTTACTAATATTTTTTATTAGGTGGTGCTAAAAATTTTTTAATTAAAATTTTATTCTTTTCAACATTGACTGTTTTCAAAAATTTATTCTTTGAATGTAATGTTATTAAATGATTCAAGACTCCTTCTTTAAAATTTTTTCGAATGGTTATTTTAATTAGAAATTAATTTATAAATATATTTTAGTGGAGCTATTATTAATTGATTTTGAATTTCTTATTTTTGATGGAAATATTTTAATTTTAAATTTTTATGTTTTATCATGTATTCTTAAATTATTTTCTACTAAATCATAAACATCCTTTCTACGTAGTTATGATGTAAAAATGAAATTACATATACACATTTTTTATAATATTTTCCTTCTGAAAGTGTTTTAATAGATCAATTATACTGATTTATTTTCAACAAAAATTTCTATAATTCTACCTAAAAGAGATATTTTAATATTTCTACTTACTTGGATGTATAATATTTTTAATGAATGACATTATTTAGAATATACCATCAACTATAATTGTGTAGAAAAAATATATAATGTAAATTCCTTTAAATGAATTATTCATCAATAACAATCTTTTTCATACTAATCCAATTAATAAATACATGATTTATCATCTTATTCCATTCCATTTCAAATACCATGTATAATATTCCTTGTATTAAAAGGAATTTATGGAGTTTCCAATATAGAGTAATTACCATATATATAAATATAATGTCTTCTGGATTCATTATATACTAATGATATATCAAATGAATATTCATAGGAGCATATTTTTTGAATTTATGTTCCACTTCATTCATGTTCAGGGTTGAAATATAAAAGGTATATGAAAAATATTTTATGGTCCATCAAAATGTTTCCTATAGTGGATATGATCTAATTTTAATACTTTTATAAAATCTATAACCAATTAATGATGTTTAATATTAATTATTCAATTTCCAAACACTATTTCATAACATAAAATCATATAGTTTAATTAATTGATGTTGAATATAATTCATTATTATTATAATGTATTCTTGTTATAAATTGATATGATAGCTTGATTTACTTTTTAGTTCAAGATCAGGTGTCAATAGTTGGGGTTTATTTTGAGAATATAAGAGATGGGGAGCCAATAATGAGGAAAATGACTTAATGTTCTAGGATGTATATTTATTGGAATTAATTGAGTATGTGTATAAATGTGTAATAGTTTTTAGAGGGTTATCATTATGATCAAAGATACTTATGTTGTTTTTTCTCGGGATTTTTGATGTACAATACCTGGATCATATCATGCATAACACATTCACATCATTAAAGGGATAAAAATTTAAATACTATGTAGGAATATTTTATTATTCTCATATTGGGTATGAATATTTTACCAACCATGATATCATTACATGATGTGAAAACATTAATTAATATTTTATTTAATTCAAATAGATTCCATTTTTTAACATAACTATATATTTGGATTTCACTATTTTAATTGGATTCATGATTTGAATTCCCTATGTATAGTTATCTTAAATAAGATTCACTGCTGAATACTTTTTCATTTGGTGTGAATCCATCCCTCACAATCATTATGTTGATTTTGGTAAATTTTCAGTGAACTACCCCCTCTCATGTTTCACTTCTATTGGCTTGTCTCCATTATTGGATTAATTAAATATCATGGATAAGTGGTCTTTATTCTTCTACTTTACATTTTGTCACAAAAATGACATTATCTATGATTGTGTTTCTGATTACAAATTAATTGTAGTTTTCTACTGATCAATTGTATATTCTTGTCCTGAATTACCTTTTGAAATAAAATTCATGGTATATTGATCTACCTTATTTGGGAAATATAGGTCTCCATAATTATTATTGTAGGTGATATATTGAATTAATAATAATTCAAAAATTGAAATATGATCTCATCGATTAATTTTAGAAGATAATTGATATCGGTTTTCATTGGTGAAGAAGGGTTTTAATTAAATTTGGAAATATTTTTATAAATTTTTTGGAAAAACATAGCATATTGGGACCCTTAGGAGAATTTTGAAAATGTAAAATGGGACCCTTGTGTTTATTGGCCCCACTAGGGGTAGTTTTGTGACAATAATCGACTAGGGCTGGACTCAAAATTGTTTGGAACAACCATATTCCTAGGTAAGAATCATTTTTTCTATTAAATAATCACATAGTTTTGATCCCAAATGTGTTGTTTTTAAAAAAATACCTTGCTTACATGAGAATATATTATTCCATGTGTATTTTATCAGAGGTTTACTTTATCTTTTTTTTTAATTTGTACCTAATATTTTCATATATTTTATTAATTCGGTATGAATTTATGGGAAAAAGATATTTTTTAAAAAAACATTATAATAAAAATTATTTATAAACTATATTTTTATTATATCTAAAACATTTTAATTCTTGATATTATATATTTTATATATTTTATGGTAATATCCTACCATGATCTATGATCACAATCATCTTTTTCATTTTATAATTTATAGATATTATGTTGTAGGACTTAGTGGAAGGGAATGAAATTATATTACATTCAATAATATCTTTTCATCTATAAAACATGGGGTGGGAAGGATTATAAGTTATATATGATCACATTATGTTATGTAATTTTTAATGTTCTTCAATTATAATTGATACATATGGTTCTTTTTTGTTTCTCACCATTTGACGGGCAAGTTCGGTTACATGCATTGTTGACCCAACATCATATCTTACAAATTGGTATCATAGATAAATATTATCGTGGAGTCTGTTTACATTTTATATGTTTTGTTTTATATCAGGGGTATATTGTAGTTTGGACCATTTTAATTTGGGAAGAATTTTTGGGAAAATTCATATACATCTCACACCTAAGTCTGACTATGAGTATCCATGTGTGGTTGGAAAATATAAAATTGTATTGTGATATAAATTTAGAGGCCATTGGAAAGACCAATATGGGGTATTCATTTAAATCGATATGATTCATTTTTATGTGGTTTAATTTGAACATATAACTCATAATTAATTTCAATTTATGTTGTTATAGATAATTGAAATATATAACTACAGTTAGTCCTATGATTTTGGAATTTTCTCAAGACTTCATGGTTTTTTTCTTATTATTGATAGATAATTCCTATTTGAATAGGTCTTAATTTTACCTTTTGGGAAGTTATGATATAGAATTTCTGGGAAAATCATCCTATAAGCCACTAATAGATAAATTATTTATTAAACAATATTATATATGTTGGTTCATGAAATTTTTGGGAACCCTGGTAGAGTATGGGTTTATGGTTATATATCTACAATGGAACATCCACCCTCTTACTAGGGTGAATATAGACCACTGAAATTTGTATAATGGATTGAGTGGATTCATAGGATCCTAAACATTGTAGTTGAATCATTTTTAATTTAATGTGGGGTTTTCCACCAATATGCTTAAGGTATCTTGAAGATGATAATCAAAATCTATTCTAAATTATATGAATAAAATGATTAGTATATGGGACTCATTCCTGAAAATTTTAAACAATCCAAATTATACAATGACATTTAATGGGGTAAATACTGACATTTACATCACATTGTAGTAGGGAGATAGTAAAATAATTGTGTATTCCACTAATTTTTTAAGTTGGTTCACTTTCTAACAGAGCTACTAATGAACAAAATCTGTAATGCATGGAGGCTTGAGTTGGGTTTGAGGGATGATATTCAGTTGATGACGATTCTTTGTGAATTCCATAGTGTGTGGAGGTATATTATATGTTTCATTTGGTAGCGGCTGGAATACCTGGTAAATTGTTTTGGGCGAGTCTTAGTTGGGGATGACATTAGCTAAGGCGTATCTTCTATCTAGAAAAGAAATCATAAAGGTAGAAATTTTTATCGAGGGCTTGTTTTAGGGGACTCTTTTAGATATTAGCAATTTGTTTTACATAAATGTGATGGTCCTCGTTATACCCATTCTAATTGTAGTTTCCCATGACATGTCATCATTTTCCATAATTTTTCCAGGTAATGCGCTTTTGTGATAGGATTTCTCATGGTAGTAATGTTGGATCATCATTCAAGAAGGGCTCGCAGGTTCATACCGACACTTTTAGGGGTTGTGGGTGTTATCCTTAGGCTATAGAGTCTACTAATGTGTATATTAATGTACAAGGACGATCTAATACCACACATCCTTTTTTGGTGGAGTATGAAAAACATGAATTTGAAGAGGGGTCCATTATCATTAGAGGTAAGGTTTTTATGTCATCTTTTATGGTGACTGATTTTTTATATAAATGAAACTCAACATTTTATATCGTCAATGTTTATAGAAATGATGGGTTTTAATTTGGAACATATTCCATTCATATTTGATCTCTCTGAACCATTGTTAATGTATTGTGAATAAGATTAAAATTAACCAACATTTTTGGAAATTATTGCTGACCTAAATATGAATTGGGACTTCTTAATGCCCAATATTGAAATCTTTGAATTTATTTTGGGAATGGATTGGATGATCATTTTTAAGACCTATATAGATTTGTATCTCTATGGAGTTCATTTCATATAATCCAATGTGGGAACTCATTTTTTCAGTGTCTGTGGGACTCTAGATTAGGATGGGTGGGGCCTATTGTTTCTTATGTGGGTGTAATATTGAACTATTTTCAGAGATATTTCTTGATGATGATTTCTGATGCATAGGAATTCAGAATCATGTAGTATTTTTTATGTACCTTTATGTTTTTCCTAGTGATTTTTCTACTCTACCACCAAAGTTAATGGTCATGTTTTCTTTTGAACATCTCTCTTGTAATATAAACATTTCAATTCCATATTATGATATTGTGCCTACAATTTAGGATAAACATAATGCCCAGTTTTCAGATGTTGATTCTAAAAATTTACTCATCCTACATTTTCACCATAGTATCTCCTATCATGTGTTCAATGATGGAATATGAAGGTGTTCATATTTTATTGAACATCGTTTGTAAAATCAAGAGAACATCATGAACAAATGTGAATTTCCTTCTATTATTGATATCATTTATCATTATAGAGAGGATATTCAGTTTTAATGATCGAAGTATAGATATTTTACCACCAGTTGAGAGTTCAATTGGATGATATACTAAAGACAACATTTAGTAAACAGTTTTGGAATTTTAATTTTTGTGTTATTGGATTCAGAACAACTAATGATTTGATGGATTCTATGGAATTGGTGACCTATAATGTTAATAAATTGTTGGAAAATTTTTTGTGGGGTTTGGGAATGATATATTTGTTTACTCAATGTCATATAAGGGGAATATTAACCATTTTAATATCATTGTTGGGACTTTTATTAAAGATAATTTGTATGGTAATATTTACAATATTTACATATGGATTCAAGAAATAATGTTACGTTTGAATTTTATGTAGGAGAGAGGAATCATAATATATTATATGAAGGTAAATTAATACATGTCCTAGGAGAATCCTAGACATGTGTTTGAGATTAGATGCATATTTTTTGTTGGAAGGTTATTAAAGGTGGTTTATTTATGGCTTCTCTAGGATTGTATATATGATAAAAGTAGTAACTTGTATGGATGTAATGATTGAGGGGAATGAAATTCGTCATAGCACTTTTGAGGAACCGAATATGATATTGAATTTACTTCTAGTTTTGATTCATCTATAACATGGTTTATGTTATGATGTTATCGTTATTATTCAAGCATCAGTTTCGTGTGTGTCTAGATAAAGGGGAGATATGTTGTAATCTATATATCTCTAAAGTTATTACCCAATGAAATGAACTTCCCTACCAATGATATTTAGTTTGATGCAGTTATTATTTAACTCAAAACATAGTTTTACTACATTGTTTTGGAATGATTTGTTGTATATTTTAATAATTAAATATTGAGGAATATTCTCACTCAGAGAGATTTCAACTTTTTGATGATACACCAATTAGAGAATCACAAGGCTTTAGATTTTGATAAATCTTATAATAGTGGCATAGTGAATTTGGATTACAATTCATTGTTGAAAAAATGACCAACAACATCCATGAATGAATAAGTTGAGGAGTATTCTCCCATGAGTTGTTCTGCCAAGATGTGCTTGGGAGTGGATATTGATGGTGTACAGGTTATCATGTCTTTAATTAAATATGACTCATCATTTTATGAGTGAGTTTTTATCTATTTAGTGATAGACACAATATTCCAAATCAATACTATTAGACATTATGTTCAGAAGACATTGTACGAGGTTCAGGACCACCTAAGGGAGCCTTGTGCTTTAGTACCCGGTTGGTTTTTAAAATTTCAATGAGAAATGATTTGATGGATATTATAAACCAGCCATGTTGTTCCATACACCCATGTAAATAAATGATGTATTTTGATCTTAAAACTATTTATGGGTGCCAACAATGAGATGGTTAACTGAAAAATAACTAAATTTGTGTCATACAAGTCAGTGAAATAAGGTGGAAAATATTAGAACTTCTGGTTTATTAATCCCTTTCCCAATTTGGTATATTGGTAATATTAGATCTCGATGAAATTTTTTTTATTTTACATGGATTACTAGTGTTAAGTATGTGATCATAGTAATCATATATTGAATCATAAAATTTGAGAATACTACCCCTAAAAATAGATGATGATTGCATAGAATCCTCGAGACATGTATGTCTATCTGATTATGAGACATAAGACATTCCCTATATGGTTGAATTTAATAGGGATCTCCGTTTCACTTCGAGTTTATAGAATTTGTTTTCAGAGGATATTTTTTCTTCATTGAAATTCATAAGCTCGTATTATATATAGATGGGTGAAATTCTTGAGGTTCTATTCAGGATCTGGAGGATATGCTCCAGGATTGTGTGTTTGATTGTTTTTTATATTAGTAAAATAATTTTTTTATAGACATTCTTTCCAATAAAAATAAATATCATTATTTGACATAGATGGTTCCCATTGAGGTTTTGTAAAGCTATATGTATATATATCACTTGTGTGGGGTAGAGTACGCCGAGAGGTACTTGGTTGGGATGAGTCTTTTTCAAGAGATGTAATACATATTTTAGTTTATCCAAGAAATATTTGTCATTCTAGAGGGTCATTATAAATCTTATGAGGACTATCTTTTCAACATTATAGAGTTCTAGTATGGTGATATGGTATCTAATTAATTTTATCTCAATTAAGACACAATCGATTGGGTAAGAAGGTTAATTTTAGTCATAGGTTTTTGGGACCCATTAAGATAATTTTATTTTAGTGAAATGTGCACAATAAGTTGGACTTAACATATAATTTGAAATCCATTCATGAAAAGATACATGATTCCATGTAAGGGATATTTCAACCAGATACATCCCATGTGATTGAATGAGAAGACGATGATCTTGAGGCCAAAATCACTATAGATGAGATATCAGTTTAGATTATTGATCGCTAAGGTAATGTTAGACATGGAAAAAATATTACTTTGGTTCTTTAATATGGTTGTACAAATAAGATAATCATGAGATATGGGAGTTAGAGTCGATGATTATGTTGAAGTGGAAATCACATTTTGAGAATCCATGATCATGAGGTATTTATGGGCTAAGAATGATTTTAGGATGGGGAGATTGTAACACCATATTACATGCATTCACCTATATACTGAATTTCAATTATGGTATTGGTTTTATTTTGGATGCATTGTCTTCTTCATGTGATTGATGATAACATACTATTGAAAAAGAACTAATATTTCCAGATTTATGTTTTTTTGATGTAAAGGAGTTTGAATATAAATTTGTAAATTTCTTTAGAGGGGTTTTTATGACTTGAGATTCTTATGCCTTTTGGGGGGTTTTCTATAGGAAATTTGTATGAGTAATGCCTATAATCCACATTCACATAATTAAAGGGTAACAAGATGTGAGCATGTTGATGGTAGATTAAATGACACAAATACAGGTTTTGAAAAGTGTATAATCTATGAAACAATTATATGAACTAAAAATGTAGATCATGATTTCATATAATATAAAGTGGTTCATTTTTTAACAAATCCTTATGTTGTGGGATTTTACATTTTTTAATGTATTGATGTAATGTGTTCCTAACATAAAATGTTATTAACGAGGTTTCAAGGATGAGTCATTTTAAATTTGGGGAACATGCTTTTCTCTCAAACCCAACTATGATATTGTGTGATTTTAGACGGTCTTCATCCATCCATATTGATTCTCTTTGTATTTATCCCATATGCTAGGGGAATCACATTTATGGTATATGTGGTCATTCTACTTTATCCTAAGGTTTGGTTAAGGCTACGACATTGGTTACATTTTTGTTTTATATTCATTATAGATTCTTTTATTCTATCAATTATTTTATTCAACTTGTCATTTCATGTATTTTGATTGTTATTTTGGGGTTTCCGATCATCATTATTAAGGGACGATTGGTTTCTATCAATCCTACATTAAGTAGGTGTATGAATGTGTTTCAAAATATAAAATTTCTATTTACTCATTTCAATTATTTTGGGTTATTATTTGATATTTAATTTATTTGATGAGAAATGGTTTTAATTAAATATGATGATTGTTATGGAAATGGTAATAAGAAATAACACACTGGGATTATTGGATGCACCATGATAAAGAAATATGTAAACCTAATGTCTGTGGAACCACAAGGGGTTGTTTTTGTGATTTTTAAAGACTATGGGAGGAATGAATATCACTTGGAAACATCTTTTGAATTATTTATGGATTTAATATTTAAATTACATATTATGATAGGATAGAACCCAAATAATATTATTTTTCTATTTATACATGGTTAATTGTTCAATGATTTATTTCATGGATATTTTCACTTATATTTAGTGTACCTTCATTTCATTAATACCTAATACATTAGTTTATTTTATGAAAATTGTAGCAATTTATAGAAAATAATAGGAATTTTAAAAATGGTTTCATATATGAAAATTTAATATAAATAGTTTCTTTAAAAACTATTTCTATTCATTATTGATGTTAATGTATTTATTTATTATTTTGTGTTATCATATTATTCTATGTGATAGAACAATACATTTTAATTTGGGAATTTATTGACCTTTTTTTGAAGGACTCGAGGAAGTAGAACATAAATAAGTATTATACCATGATCTTTTTTGGCTATCACTTTTATAGTGGGATGGATTGGTGGTGATGGACGGTCATATGGATAATTATCTTTTTTCATTACATTAAATTTATTTTTGGATTTCAAATGATTTATTTTTCTATATCATGTATATGTTTTCCTTATTTTAAACATTTATAGTGATTTTTGTTCAGTTATAAATGATTCTAATGGTTATTTTCTATATCTCTCCATGTAGAGATCTACAATGGGTGAATTTTTCATGCTGAACCCATATGGTTCATTACATTAAACCATAATGAATCAAAAAGAATCCTGATGTAATGGAATCCGTCTCAATTTTCCATCATTGAGTTATATTTTAATGTTAGCAACTGATTTTTTAATTAGTTGTATATACATATTGTATTAAACATAATATCATGATTCCAAAATAATTCACGGTATATTAAATTTAAATTTTAATTATTTAAACCATTATGATTTAATATAAAAATTTCCAATTGGTAAAATTTATTGTATAAACTCACTTTATTTTGTTACTATTATATTTCTCAGGAAACTACAACTTTGTTATGTACATTTATTTACTCAAAAAAAATTCTATTAAATATTCATATAACTATATTATGGATATGATTATTTTCAAATAAATATAGAATTTATAATTATGTTTATTTCATTGAAGTATATATAATTTACTAGAGAAATATCAATAGATATATACATATTAAACAATAAAGATATTTGATGATTACTCATAACGATTCATGAACGAGATCGACTATTCATTATGAGATGATTTTTTTTGAAATGTAGTAATGTTTAGGTTCCGGTTGTAGATAGAAACTATATGAATCGATAGGTTTGAGGAGACAAATTAGATGAGTTTCTATCATGTTTATTAAGGTTGTATTTAAAATGAACCTCACAGTATGTGTATCATGATTCCTTATATCATGATATCTAATAATTTATAATTTCATTCTTTTTGAATCCAACTATTATAATTATCCTTGAGATTTTCTCTATGATATATATTAATAAATTTTATTATATGTTTATTGATTTAATGATATATTTTTTTCATTTATTTCCATTATGAAATTTGTTATTCCAAATCCAATTTTGACATTGAATTTGTTAATTAAAATGAATATGTGTTCAATTATTTAACTTATTTCATTGTTTGTTGTAATTAATTTACATATAATGCAGGATCCCACATTTTGGAATATTATGTGTTCAATATTTTTAAAAAAGATATATAAAACAATTATATTATTTTTTTAAAATATGATGAATCAAGGATTAATGTGGTTATTTTTTTACTTTATTATTAGTTAATAATTTTAGTTCGAGTTATCCTTCTAAAATATATCAATCAATTCATGAGAATTTAATGAATATAGTTCTTAGTTGTTTATTATTGTTCAAATAATTCTCGAATCAACATTAATGTATTATTAATAACATTGAAAACATTGATGATCAATTTATTCAAAATTGTTTATTAGAATTATGTTTTTCAACTTCCTCAATTATTGTTTTGGACTTTTGTTATCTAATGGTTGGAATTCATGTTCTACTGAATTATGATTATTATATTTATTATTTGTTATTATATTTTAATATTTCACTTCATCTCTATAATTAATATATATATTTGGCGTGTTTTAATATTTTTTAATGGGATAATTTTTTCCACATAACCATGTTATTTGTGATATGTTTTGTTCGGTGATAATTTGTTTCTCATATATATTTTATTTATATTCGAAAGATCTATTTTTCTATTTCTTACCTTTTTTATCCTAATAAAATGTGGTGATTATGTTATGTATTATTGTGTTTAGTAATTATAAAAAAATGGGTATAATTTTTTGTTTACTTAGATTAATATTATTGGCTTTCAATACTTATACCCCCCTCAACTTATTTTATTTTATTCATTAATATTTTATTCAAATTAATGGTCGATTAATTATATCTACAATATTCAGTGGTGAGAAAATTTCCTATGTGTTTTTCATGGGAATAAGTATTTTAGTAATTTAAATTTCAATAGTTATTTTCCAATTTTTTTGTTACATTGTTGATTGAATTTAGAAGTACACATATGAAAAACTATGCTTATATATAGGGTTTTTTGAAATTTTTAATGTCATGAAAATTATGAATTGATTATTAAAGATTTTTTATGTATTTTACATAATGTGATGTGCGAATATGTATCATCCATATTTATATAATAATTTTACATATTGAAATTATAGTACACTATATCAAAATTTATAAAAATTAATTACTGTAAAAATATTGCATGTATTATATTAATGTGATGGGGTTACATTAATAGGATCCACAAGTTTTTTAATGTTAATATACACTCTCTAGTATATTTTTTGTAATACATAGATTGAGGTTTATAGTATTAGTTTTTTTTAAGGATTGATTTTAGTTGATGAAAACCTAATTATTAAATCATTCGTATAACTGAGGATTGGAGGATGTGTCTCGCTTTCATTCCATGAAACACATAATTTTTTTCCTAGTTTTTACAAATATATTAATTTCATAAATATTTATTTTGATTTGAGATGTTACAAGATATGACACATAATTTATAAAATATGATTTACATGTGATATTAATTTAAAAAGTCATAGTTTTTATACATAATATTACATGGTTATATTTTTTAATACATAGATTGTATGAACATCAGAGGAAAATCTATATTACATTGTGGATAAAAAATAATATTATGTTTAAAGATGATGTTTTGAATATATTAACAACATATTATGGTTTATCAGGACAATACTATATTGTTGAAGAGAAGTAAGCAACATGATACATTTCTTATTGAGTGTTTTTATATTTTAATATACATCATATTTTTCATATTTATTTATTTTATATAATCAAATTGTTCCTAAATATTATATTTAAACAATATATTTTTTAATGTTTTCAATGATATTTAGGGAATATTTATCATGTAATTACTTATTATTATTTAACATTATTTATATAAGGTTACATTTAAATTTTAGTCAATATAATTTTTGAAATTTGTGTTATGATTTGTTACAATGAAAAAAAATATTGCAGAATAATTTTACTCTAAATTACGTATTAAATTTTTCTATAATATGTACTATTATGTTAGAGATCATGAATACCGCTTTTTATGTTGTATTACGATGATATATTGATGAGTATGTATTATTAAATGTATAGAATTATTTGATTATTTGTTTTTTATACAAATCATATGGTATATTGGAGATGTACTAAAAGATAACTAAATTAATGTGATTATAAATATGGGTTACACGATGAATATTTGGGTTGAAATTGTGGATGTTATTTCGAAGACACAATATTTTTATACATATTATTTTAAACGAGTCAGTACAATGTCTTTACTAAAATCATTGAGGGTATTATAGATCTCATATATTTTATTAATTTTTAATTAACAAATAAAATTGAGACTATAATTTTTATTCTTTGTATTATATATAATATTTTTAGTATCATCATGTAGTAATATATAAAATGGATAAGTGATTCAATGTAACAAAATATTAACCTCACAATTATACTGTGAGAGTAATTAAGCAAAATGATATCATAATTTATTTGTTCCCTTACCACTTCTCTAACATGAATAAAATATATCGAAGAATGATAAAAATGAGGAATAAAAAGAAAGAGGATATTCCATTCTTCATAATCAGTTACTACTACTTAGTAATAATGATGATCCAGAGTATTTCTTTTTTAGAGCTTCACATTGATGTTTTGTTTAATCTCTAATAGAATGATATGTTGTCTGTTGTTAGAGGTAACAATGTACCTAATCTATTTTTTCAATTAAAACCACAAATAATTATATTATAAGCGAAAATTTTCTTAAATTCATTTTGTACTTAAGTATCAGATAGATTTAATTAGTTATTGCTTAGTTTTGATTACCATTATAGTTATGAGGTCTATATTATATGGATTTGAACTCACATTAAATTCCATGTTCTATGTGTCAACTATTTTTAGATAATTTTTATATCACCTAGTAAAGGACTTGAATAAAACCACTAGGACTGCATTAGATATCATTATTGTGTACGAGGGGATGTTAATTATATACTTATCACATTTTTAATGTAACAATCGAGACCCTACTATAGTAGGTAAACCTTATATACAGACCTCTCACATAATGCACACTTTTGTGATCCTTTGTTAATGATAAATACTAGGAAATTAAATTCAGATTTTCAAAATACTATTTTTAAGAAAAAAATCATTATTTTAAAATTAATTATACTGATATTTTATTAATATTAATTATTGAGATTTTTTGAAACTGTTGATTTTTTGATTAATAGTTAAAATAATATTTTGTATTAAACAATAAATATTATGACCATGATATGATGAAGGATTACTAAATCCCATAATGTAATTATCTTGAATAAATATTTTATTACAGGTTACATTATAAAATGTAAAAACAATATTTGGAATTGTAAATTCCTTGAAAAAATTTCATTAAAAATAAATTATTGTAATTTACATTTATTGTTATGAAATTATCATATACTACATCTTGAAATTTAAAATTATTATATAAATTTATAATTTTTAAACATTTAACCTTATTCATTTAAAAACCATAATTTTAATTATATTAACAAATCATAAATTCCAACTCAAAAACAAGATTCCATAGTAAGAGGTAAAATAGTAAAACAAATAATTCATATGGTGAACGGATGGGAAAGTTTGGGACATGTCTACCATTGAGTGGATGATGTTTTGATTGACATTATCTATTCCCAAATTAATTATTTCTGATTTTTTGTGCAATTTTCCTTTTTATAGAATTCCAATTGTTATCATGAATTGGAATGTACATAACTAATAACCATAATTAATTTTAAACAGTGATGTCACCTCCTTATTCAACCTCAAACAAAAACCTATTATGTTCATCCCATACTCTACATTTCCCTCATAAAACACTCCAAAACACCATAAATATGTTGTTTTAATCTAAAAATACACTCCATCAAATTTTTAATCACCATAGATAAGTTATAATCCTTGTAGTAATGTATACATTCTTAATCACTCCTCCAAATTTTCTATTTTAGTTTATTCTATGGTTTATCATAGAATTTAGTATGACCAACTTAAAATTATATCAATATTATGATTATTTTTATGGTATGTTATTATAGTCATGTTATAATCACTAATAATGCTACAATTACTCAATTAAAGAAAATGATGATGTGAATCATGTGTTGTGGTGGCTTCTTCATCCATAACACAATGTGTTTCACTTTTTTTAACAACCATACATGGATGTTCCTATAAATGATGTAAATATATACTTATGAAATTTTTGAGATTTTTTTTATTCTTATAAAATACATTAAATTACTCCTCTTAACAATTTAATGCAAAAAATCACCATCTATGCATAAATTTGGAAAACTGTCATTGAGGAACAATCGACCTTCATTTGTCATTTCATCATTTACAAACATAGATTTTAAGGATAATTTTTTTAATTTGATAAAAAGAATTTTTATTTATTTTTTAGGTTTTTAGTATGAAAAATTTAACAACCTATTAAAAATATAAACAATATGAAATCAATTTAATATTAACTTATTCAAAAAATATTATAAATAGTGAAATCATTTACTCATATTATGAAATATTTTAACATTTTTTAATTATTCAAATAATTCATCCAAATTTATTATATAAGATAGATAAAAAAATATAAGATTTTTATTATTCTAATATATTTATATTATAATGAAAACAACTCATAATTAATATGAAAATATGTTTATGATCAAGTTTGGTTTAGATTAGCCACATAAATAATTAATAGTAAAAATTTGATTCATGAATGAATATTGGAACATAATTATTTGTTTAATATAACTTAAATGTATATTATTAATATTTTTTCTTGAGGTTTTATGTAAATAAAAATTTATCAATTATGAAAATGCCCATTGATAGACAATAATCACAAAAAAATTATAGTTATCTATTTCATCCTCCAAGATAGAGTCTGAAACCTTAATGAAATGATTTTTAATTGTTATTGATAATTAAAAGTCATCCCTACCTATATATTTAATAACCTATTACTGATATTATATATAATTGGAATGACTAAAAAATATATTATTATGAAACTAATTTAATCAATATAACCTATCTATACCTGATGTGGAACGTATAATGAATTCAGTTGGAGAATGATGATTTATAAAGACAATAAATTAAAAATGGATTTTAGTATGATTGTAATTTAAATGATTATGAATTGTATTTTCATGATACTAGAGGTTAATGTACTATTATGGTTGTATGGAAAATTGGGAAGGGTTTTCCTTCCCAAATTCAATACATTAGGGAACGTTTTGTATTATAGATGTAATTTCTCTAATGAGGTTAATTTAATTACTTTTTAGATGGTTTATCATGAATTTATATTATTCATAATTTTTTATGATAAATTTTAATAGATCAATTTTAATAGGTTATCATTGAATTGGTACCGATGCCATAATTTTATATATACATTTGAATTGTTATTCATTGGTTAACAAGACACATTATCAATATATGAATTTCTTTTTGTGGAATAAAATTACATGGAACCCTTTTTAAATATATTAATTATGAAATTTACGTTATTTAGTTTTCCATATTATATTCCTCCCTTATTTTCTTTTTTATTCAAGAATTAACAAAATCATTCCAAAACTCAATCTTTTCCAGTATATAAAATATGATCACCCAAACCCTTGTATCATAGAGTCAGAGGTTGCCTTATTATATTAATACTATATAAATTAGTATAAAATTTAACGAACTGAATGGTTTTTGGTCCTTAAAAACTACATACATACATAAAGACCACTATACATGTGAAAAAATAAAATACAACTTATAATATTCATCGAGAACACCGTTATTTTTATTATAATATCCCATCATATCTATGATTTTTAAAAACCAACCATATTTGGGAAAAGAAAAATAATAATATATTTATTGATAATTCCATATTTATTTATTCATATAAAATATGTTATCATAGAAAAATAAGGAATAACCATTATATAACGGTAAATATCTTAAATACATGTCATTTATTAATGAATAAATGCATGATAATGAATATAGTATCAATAAATGATGATAAAAATAAATCCATATAAAAAATTACATTTTCATGAACTAATTTCATGGATATTAGATCAAATAATATTATCAAATGGACAAAAATTAATAATTCTATAAAAATGAAATTCAAATTTTTGTACATCATAACCATATCATTAAGGAATTGTTAAAAAACATAGAATATAAATGGTAAAAACCTCCAATAAATTCAAGAAACAAATTTTTCTGATGAGAAATTCTGATTTATCAGTGGGATATAGAAGTAACCACACTGCACTTATCAACTCTTATACATTCCTCCTAATAAATATGGGAAACATAATCAATGTAATAATTCCATTCAAAACACTAGAATATGAAATCATAATAATTTCCCCAGTAAATTTTCATAAGAAACATATAAATTCTTATTGGAAAAGATTAATAATATTATTAATATCTTATCCAATCAATAATCCTTAATTTAAACCATAAATAGTAATATTTAGAAAAGTATATACATTGTAGATATGTGTCAAAATGATCATAAAAGGTCAAGGGAAATAACGTGTATAGAATCACAAAACAAATATGTCCAATGGATCATAATTATGAATGATGGTATTTGTTATTAATGAATATTAATACAATAAAATTAAATTATACTTAATAGCCATGTAATAATATAACATATTTTTTAACATATAAATAAAAAAATCACTTATAGGAGGCTTTAACAAAAATAATCCTGAATAATGATGAGATTGCAAATTAAACTCTTACCTTTTTGGAGAAATATTCCATCATAATCCCAAAAAATGTAATAAATATAGATAAATAATTAAATACCATGGAGGTAAATATATTAATTATAAAATATATCAAATTTTATTTATATGTGAAACACAAATGAAATAAGTGGTGAATATGACAAATTTCTCATTGAATTAAATGTTAGATGATAAGCCATTTACTCATGTTTTTTTCCTTTGTAAATATTCAAAAAATAATATATAAGAAATTTTTGTTATAATAAATATATTTTAGTAACATATTAATATATATCATTCATTTATTATTTAATTATGAATATTTATTTCCATTTTATAAATAACTCTTTATTAAAAATGTGATAACTAGGTCTTTTTTTGTATTTTTTGGTTTGGTAGATTCATTACATGCATGTGTTTCATGATTATAAAATCTACATATTTATTTACTTGTAATTAATATCATATTTATACAAAATATAAATATTTATAATAATCCAAAAATGATAGATATAGAAAAATGAGTTATACTCTTAATGGAGACAATAAGTCATACAAATTCATGAATGATGTTTTCATTTTTTTGACATAAAGAATGAAGGAAAGATAATTATTATATAATGATGAAATGATAATTTATCTACCATATTTATCATATTTATTCATTAAATATATCCTTATTACCAAAAATGATAATATAAAATGAAAAATATTTCACAATGCTTCGTGCGTGAAGTACTCCACCCATACCATGGGCGATATTATTATTTTTATTTTAATGTAGATGGATATGGATATAGGTTATTATAATACAGTAATAACATTAAAATATATTTAATATAACAATGTTATTATTAAAAAATTTTTATGGGTATTTTAAGGAATGGAGGGAGAAACAAAATGTAATATATGGCTAAGTACTATACTTCTTTGTCAAAAAAGTCTTTTAAAGTATATATTAGTCCTTCAAAGATTGGTTTTGTAATCAATAAAAGGAAAAAATATTATGAAGCGGTATATAAGGAAGAGATTTGGGAATTTATTTCTTCTAAAATGGAATCATGATGTTTGGATTGGAGAGGAGAGGGGATAACCATTTATAAATTGGGGAGGTGATGTTCGACAAAATTACATGAAAATTTCCATTAATAATAGAGAATGGTAAATAAAAATAAAATAAAAATTCATAACAGTGTCATTTTATTATAGCCTGTAATTTCAATAGTTCAGTATATATCCATAAAATAATATTTTTATTTGTTTAATTTTAATATATTACATTATATTTTAATTTAACCTTAATGGTACACTTGTTTTAACATCAATCATGGGAATAAATTATTATTATTATTACACTTCATTATATCCCCAAATTATATTTTACATATTATATAATAATTATTATTTCGTTTTAAAATATTTATTCAATTTATTTAAATAAAATTAATAGAATAGGAAAATTTAAATTTAATCATAATCCCATTAATACAATGGAAAAATATTTTTCCAAAATATAACATATGTATATAGCTTTTCAAAATAGGTTTGAACCAAGAATTTAATATAATTAACTAAATATAATTAACAATTTTTTTTTGAAAACTATTATACATTCAAAAAAAATTTAAAATATAATTTAATATGTATATTATTGAAACAGAAAACCATTAAAAAAGCTATTTTTTTACCTTTCATCAAAAAATAATATTAATGGAATGTTATAAAAGAATATAATTCTAAGAAAATTTTGAAATTATTTTTTCCCAAATAATTATTTTTTTAAATAATTATACGTGTTACATTAAATTTTATTATAAATGATTCAAAATGCGATGATAAAATTGTATAGATAAATACAATTTTCTAAAAAAAAAATGGTTCAATTTCTACTGATTTTTATTTTTAATGATACTTAATTTAAATATTATAAATTTGTTTATAATTTTTTTGAATGTATATTTTTTATATTTTATTTATTCATATTAATTACCTTCCTTTAACATCTGTGATATTATAATATCCTATTTTATAGTTCTTTTAGAATCTAGGATGTGTGTATCAAAATCTATCGATGAAATTGATTTTATTTAAATGGAAATATATATTGTAAAGCCGTATGATGTTACAATTTTCTCATATAAATAAATATACTATTATAAATTTCAATAATTACACCCCAATAAATGATATATATAGCTCTGAAACATTACTTCCTTAGGTTCCCACATCACAGATTATATATTATAATATCACTAATGTTCCTTTACCAGCCAGTTTTTCTGATTATTCAATACTATTTCTATATCATACTAAATATAGATAGGATCTTTAGAGCAATATAGATCATGTTAAAATATTATTTCTTCATAAGACTGAACATGAAATGGTTCTGGAATGTATTCACTTGACAATGATATATGGACTATATCATATTCTTTATAGACACCATGTGTCGATTTGTAAATTTTAAGGCACATATCTAATTCATTAATGAAAGGATAATTCATAAATGCACATGTTTTTCAATTTAACTATCATATTGTAGCTTATTACAGACATCTATGGAAATAAATTCAACATCTTATAATCTCTCAATGGAATTTAAAAATAGTTAATCTAGTTATTAGTATGTCATTTATTATTGGTTAGAAGTGATATAAATAATTTTGAATATTATTTACCATTTATATTGTTTCCTCTAAATGTTCTAGTCCAACAACATTCCTCATACTAACTTCATTCTAAAAAGTTATAGTATAGAATATCTTTCAATATAATTCTTCATATAGTTTGAATAGAAAACTTTTATGAAAGATATTATCATAATAAAATTACAATGAAGTTAAATAATGTAACAACATACCATTAAATTTTTTATTTCATTGAATATATATGTTCTTTAATGTTTGGATATTAATTTTTCACTATCCATCAGTTTTTAGAATGAATATAGGGAAAAAATAGAGCACAGTATCCAGAGACATCTAATGACACATTGAGAATATCACAGTAAATCATGGATCAGGGTTATAAATAGGACATAATGTAACCTTAAATATTTCATAACACTATCTTTAGAAAGAAATTCATCTAATTTTCCATCATTCATGTATTTAATTTTCATTTGTTAATTTTAAACTTCTTTATGTGAAATTTTTTTCAATCCTAAAAATGTGGTTTCGATATAATTTGAAAATTTTATAATGTCTCCCCTACCTAAATAAGTCAATAATCCATCATTACTAATTACAATAACATAGGTTATATTTCAATCCCTGTTTTTTTTCTAGAATTGATGATCGTTCCATATCAATTCATCTTCTACCTTATATACATTCCCTGTGTTTTAGTGTATTGATAAATCATAGTCCATATGTTTTTAGAGTTACCAAAATTTCCTACTATTGAACTATATCTATGAAAAGATGTATTTCACATTTATATGGAATATATATCTAATAATATTAACCATAGAGGTAGTTTCTTTTTTTCTTAAATGTAAAATATACAGAATTTGACAAAAGTTCATGTTTTGTTTTTTTCATTAATCCTTAGATAACAAGAATCAATGGAAATAGAATTATCAATTTTTATAAGGAAACAACCATGTTTCTTTTTTATGTGTCACTATATATTAAAAACCCAACATTATCAAGCATTAGTGGAAAAATAAATGCATTTAACAATCTAACATTCAATTCATCAATATATCATTCACATTATATTGTCCATATGATCATTTTCCTTTTGAAGTAATTTTGGTTAATGGGTATACCAATCTTAAATGTTTTAAAAAAACACTTTTAGTAACCCTCCAAACCAAAAAAAGTTAATTCCTAGTTTATGTTTATTCGTTTAGGCCAATCATGGAGTACCTATCTCTCCATCTCATTAACTAAGATCTCATGCTTGGATGAAATATAGTGAGGAAAAATAATATTATGATTCCAAAGTTGACACATTCGAAATTTCCCATATAACTCTATTCCTATAAGGGTTTTATTATTAATCTAAATTTGATTTTTACGGTCCTCCTAACTATAAAAGTACACCATGATTTAACAAAAAAAATAAAACAACTAAACAATTAAAAATTCCTATGAATACATTTCTAATTAAATACATACTTAATATTGTGCGTTATCAAATCCATATTGCATTACTATGATCTCACAATGTCCACAACTAATGGGAATTATTGTCTTTAGAATATATTTCGTACTACTAATGGAAGTGCCACAGAATGAAGTCCAATATTTGAAAAATATTTTCCTCAACGAATATGATGAAAGGATTCATTAATGTGAGGTAGAGGTTACTTGTTCACTATCATGATAACATTTATTTCCATATAATCATTTTACATACCCATATATCCATATTTGTTTTAATGAAATAAATTGGAGCTTGGTAAATAGAATCACAATTGTATATAAATTCCGTATCACACAATTCCCCTAGTTTATTTTTCAACTAAATTAATTTAATAGTTTAGATTATATATAGATTCATTTTTGTAGACCATTCAACAATGATTGAATCAAAAAAACTGAACATCATTCTCTAGGGTGTGTCTAGAAAATTCATAAAAAGTATCAATTTATTCTAGTAAGAAAAGAACCTACTCAATTTAGGGATATCATTTTCCATCTATAGATTTCTCCTCTACTTAATTCCCAAGAATCCCATTGAATGTCGATAATTGGGGGGGATATTGACATGACTCAAATGATAAACTAATCCTCTACAAAGATATTTCATTCCACATCATCATCTAGAATTGAAATTTCAAAATTATTATAATATGAGTTTTTACATATATCTAAATTTATTCTATTCCAATAATTATATCACTATAAATCATCTATATAATATTTAGTTCAGCATATAAGGAATGATTATTCATTATTATGATGATTAGATAACAAATACTTATTAAGATGAGACATCCAATTGGTGTCATGATAGATAACTTCCATCTAATTATTTTAGGTAAATAACTAATGTTATTATAAAACATGGACAACATAAATTATTGAAAAGTCCTAGACTCAAATAAATTGTTAGCTAAGTATAAATATTTTAATGAATGTGCTCATAACATAATTTGGGACTTCATACTCTAAAATGTTGATCATAGATTCATTCTATTTTCTCTTATATATTTCAATGTAAAATTGTTAGGACATCTAGAACAATAAGTTCAATAGTGTCCCATCATGATAGATTAAAATAATTTCAAAATATAATCCTCTTTCCATCCCATATAATTATGAAAAAGGTGACCTCCTTCTACACACTATTAGAAAACTCACAATCACAGCAAGGATTTTCTATATTGTTTCCATCCACTTTAATTACATGATGTGAATTCCACTCTTATCAGGTTATCATTGGACATATATCAATTTATTGGGATCTTATCTTCTATTTTATTATTCTAATTTTTTAAATACATTTTAATAGTATAATTATTTCACATTTATTATAACAGATGATACTATGTTCTCATATGATGGGACGTTTTGGGGGACTTGTTCCCTTGAAATCATCTACTGAACCCAATCAATATAATTATAAATATTTCTATATGTGTATTCTATGTAGTTTAAAAAAATCATTTCTAATCATTGGATGTAAAATTTAAATATTAGATCATTTTCTTATATATTTTTTCTAATAATTCATAATTTTCTCTATGTATCTCATTGTGTCATAAGAGGATAATAATTTTCCAAGAAGTGTAATTTATTGTAATTAATCTAAACATAAATTATTATATAATAATAAATGTTTTTTGAATCAATGACTACAATAGATTTACATATCCCTCATATATTATTAATTTCCTACAACATCATTTCCCTTTTATTCCTTTCCAAATAAATAAATGAACTATACACATAAAAAATCAATTTCATAGTTATAAACTGACATGTACTAATAGTAAATGATGGAGGTTGTTAATGAATAGATTATTAAATCATTGGTACACCATGTTGTGGATCTATAGGCTTCTCCATATGGAAATGGTTATGAGACATATCCTAAGTCAGTAAAATGAATGAAGTTATAATTTTATTATCTCTATTATAGATCTAGATCTAGAAGCATCATTATTCTTATGAGGTAAATCACTACATGTATTATATGATTTGATATGGTTTATGTTCATTACACTAATATACATCTATTAAAATGTAATAGTCTTGATTATATCATATTAATATGAATAATATTGAATAATATGAATGCTAATGACAATGCTAACAGAAATTGCATATTGTTTCTTGAGACATTGTATCATTAATAATACACTCATGTTATAGACATATTTTCACACCGTTTATAATTATATTTAATGAAATTATGAAGTATCCCTTGTTTATCCCCCAAGTGTGTAAAACTAGTTGTCTAGTAGGGCCTTTCATAATGAACTTGACGATGATTGAGTAAATTACAAATTATACCAAGTAATGTTATTATAAATAATAACATGTTTTCCGAACAAAAATAACATGAAGTATAAATATATGGATGTATTACTTGAAAATACCCGTAAATTATCCCATACCATAATATTATAATGTTATCATATACATAGAATTATCCTAAAAGGCAATCACAGTGTTTTGTTCTCTAATATACGATTTCCAAAATCCAGTCATAATGAAATCTAAAAAACATATAATAATACCATAAGTAAAGTCCTCATCGATAGTAGGGCAGATTCAGTAATTACTTCATTGCATTGGTTCTAGATAAAATAGAGAATTTCCTAAATAAATGTATATTTTAGTAGTACAGTAACACTAAATACATACAAGAGACATAATATTCATTTGAGTACATAAAATAAATAACACTATTTTTATATCAATTATAAAACAATTTTTCACATCCTGGGGAATGCAAACATAATAAATACGTGGGATATAATGCATACCAATGGTAAATGTACAATAGAATATATCATGAACAAAAAGGAATAAAAGATAGCGAAATGTAAAAATCAGAATCATATGGAAAATAATATAAAATAAGAAAATGAATAATAATACGGTTTTAATAAATAACAATCAATATAATTCCTTACAAATAAATACAGGAGGTTCAATATTATAGGGGCAAATTAAATGTAATCATTTAATCAGTTTGACTTAAAATAAAAATTCAAATATGGATGAAATGATTAATGTTAAAAATTATAAATATATTATGGAGACCATCTTCTAAAACATATTATGTAAATGTCTATGGCCTACACCAATCATCCAATAATTTTTTATCAGGAGGTATATCAATTATTCATGGGTCTATAGAGAGCACTTCATATAACATACGTTCTCAAATGGATTCCTCATATGTATGTTAGAAAAAATAGACAATATAATCATTCCTATTTAAAAAATATCATATAAGATGTTAATTATTTCCCAATATAAATAATAAAACCAATAAAATCAATCTTAATGGAACCCTAGCATTCTAATTTTAATATTTTCCCTAATCATTAAACATAATCATAAATCATTTAGAGTAATATATTTATTTGTTAAAAAATTATACATAACATTCAAACAAATCGTAGGCCATATAGAGAAATAATGAGTATGGTATCATTATAACATACACTCAATGGTGTATTAGGTAAAAATATAGATTTTCCTTGAAAAATAAAATATCCATAATATTCATTAAAAACATTATTGACAAAATATTCTCTTCTCTTTGAATAACTCATTCAATAACTAAAAGTATCTATAATATTTTAATAGCCATTTTCATTAAAAATAACATCATAAAAATATTGGTGGATTTAAAATAATTGGCATTGTTTGGGGAAGTAAATTGAATACAAGTCATATAAATTGAAAAACAAATTTCATTCACAATATTATAAAAATAATAAAACTACCTAATTTGAAAATGATAAGAAGATTGAACTACAAATATTTTCTATAATTTAATATATGGGTAAAAAATTCGTCAATAAATAATTTTTTTGAATGATAAAATCATTTCTGAAAACATTTTTAGAAAAAATTTATATCTAAAAAGAAGTAATTTTTACCGAATAGAGAAATAATGTCAAGTATTATTAAAAACATTTTTATCAATCATTTTAATTACCAATGAGAGTAAAAAAGTTAATATCACATTAAATCATCAAAAATAACTATATAATAATAAAATATATTGGTTTAATGTTTTAAATGTCAAATAATTCCCCATAGAGAGGCATAAACATATACAATCCTGATTAATGATTTGATTGTGAATTAAACAAATACCAATTTTTTACATTAGAATTCAATGCCCATAAAATTACTGACATTGGTTAAAACATTTAATGGAATTAAGATACATATATTCATGATATAATATATAATTTATACATTAAATACACATTAAAAAATAAATATGTATTTAATATGGAATATGTCTCAGGGCTGTAAAAGGGAAGCGATAAACCCTTTCCTATGGTATGATTCCATATCTCTGCGTTCAAAAACACTATATAATATATATATTTATTAAAATATATTAAATAATCATATTCATATATTTATTTCAATTTTTTAAATTTTTTCATTCCATATTATTTTCAATTCATTATTTTAGAAACTATTTGTTTGTAATTGCTTCATTTTCCACATATCTCATGAATTACTAATTTTATTCCATATCTATTGATCATGGTTATGTTATCCACATAATATTATCCATGTTATAAGTATGATATATATTAATTATATATTTTCTTATTATATTACATGTATGATAGATATATAAAAAAGAGTTACACGGTTCCTTGAGACGGCATATAGTATATACACATGAATATTACGTAAATTTTTATGAAAGACTGTAATAAATAATGGCAGATAAAATTTAAAAATTGATATATAATTATTATATCTTATATTATATATATATTCATTAAATATATAATTATTACCACCCATGTTGGTATAAAATGATGAAAAATTTACATCTCTTCATGGTGGCGGAAGTCCTCACATAAGCATGAATGGCATTATCATTTTCCATTTGATTGGGGATAGGATAGATATAGGTTGTTCCATTAAAATAATTACACATTTATATATGTTATATATTTTTAATATTATTTTGGAAAATTTTATGTATATTTAATGAAGCTATAGGAATAAACAAAAGGAAAATGCATGGTTAATAAATATACCTCTTATTCGGAAAACCTACTTTGGTTTATACTTAGAGACTTACAAGATTGTTTTTACCAATACATGGACTCTAGAACATGAAAAATGATGTACATATTGTTTTTTATAATGTTTTTGATGAACCAAATGGATCATAATTTATGGAGAGGAGAGGAGAGGATGCATTATTTAATATGTTAGGTGGTTAACCTTCATTTAAATTACATCGATATTTCCCAAATAAATAAAAAATGATAAATTTATTCCCATGAAAATTGTTTTATAATTATCATATAGTATATTGTGGAATATTAATAAGGAAATAAATTTATAAATCTATATTTTAATTGTTACCTAGAAAATATACCCTTTGTTTTAGTTTAATCCCTCCCCCCCGTAATCTTATTTCTTCCATAACTGTGGGAAATAATTTTAACTTAAAATAATATTAATTATGGAAAAAAACCTAAATATATTATATAATAATAGTATTTCTTATTGAAAATATGCAATCCAGTTTTTCAAAATCAATTCAAATAAATTTGGAAAATTAATTAAATGTCAATGCCATATATGTGTTGAATTTTTTTCCAAAGATGATGTTTCAATATGTATAACTAGATTTTATATTATAATTAGACTAATTAATTATATAATTGACATAAATTGGATGAATAATATTATAATTGAAGTAAGTGTAATTTTAAAAGAATTTTAAAACTAAATGTATATTATATTCACTTTAAGGAAAATGGAATCTTTCAAAAAATATTAGTTTATCACTATGAATCAATATATAATATTCTCATTAATTAAAAAAAGGTAATGTTGACATTATTATTTCAATGATAATGTTAATTTCTTAAAATAAAATGTTTAAATGATAAAAAATTAATTTGAAATAAGTTATAAAAACAAGGAATAAAATTTATATAAAAAATAAAATTTTTAACAATGAAATTAAATTTCATTTAAAATATTTTATTTATTTATTTATAATAAATTTAATTGTAATAAAATTATACTACACTTTTTTAAACCATATTATTTTTATAATTTAGTTAGTAATATAAATACATTCCAACTTAATTAATTGGGTATATTATCATACTATTTTAATGCTCTATTAGACACATATTTCAATGTAATGAATGAAATCAATGACATTAAATTTATATAAAATGTAATTTATATATTGTAATGTATTGAATATTACAAGATAACCATCATATTTTTAAAAAAAATTAAAATATATGTTTTTTTCGAATATATATTAATTTATTCCAAGATATTGTCATGTTGATGAAGCTATGGCACAAATTAATCTAGGGGTAATCTCCCAAAAATGGTTGGTTGATAAATAAATCAATCATCACCCCATTTCACAATTAGAGACATTGAGACATATAAATGAAATGTCATTAAATGTTTATATTCTTTTCAATACTTATGTTATATTTATGATCATTGATAAATGATTTCTCATCCCCATTTTAGTCTCCAACCAATACATCCTTTTGAACTACATATCTATCTTCCTTAGACATCCCAACACATTGGAAGTACCATGCCCACTATATTTCATTTTTAAGTGTATTTATCTTTTTATGAAGAAAAATATCATCTATTTTTATTTTAAAATTATCACCTACTTATTCAAATTATTCCATTGAATGTGGGGTTTTTTTCCCAAATTTTACAATATATGAATATTAATATATTTTTTAGTAAGGTTACCAATCATGAAATTTAAAAAAGTTAATATTTACCCTTATATTTAGTGATAATATATAATTTTTTTGTGAGTGAGGATCAGATTTTATATCCCATTAATGTTATGAACTGTCACCTAAGAGAAAAAATAGGGCTTTAGTGTAAACCTCCCCCAAATGAGTACAAAGTCTTACTACATGGTTATGAAAAAATTATTTTGATGCATACTGTAATGTATTTTATTTTAATAAGATTAATTTTAATTTATTATATGATTTTTTATTTATTTTTATGTTTTTAGTATTCCATATGATTCAATTGACATGGTTTTAATTTTTCATACTTATTCCAACCTTATTAATTATTCATCGTCTATGTTATGACATATCCTAACATATTGTACTTTTTATTGAGAATCATGGAATTCAATTAATATTTTTTCATTTTCAATGAAAACTAGAGGAAAACTATATGTAATTTTTAATGAGATGATGGAAGGAAAAATAATTTAATATCAATATGGTAATGTTTTACCATATTCCATTCAAATTGATGTATATATTTAATTGGCCATCTATGAATAATGAGTTGGTAGATACTATCAGTTCTCTATTATTATATTAAAATAATGTAATATAAATATCAAATAGTTATTCTTCAGTGATGGATATTAAATTTAGTATCATATAATGATAATTATGATTCATTGGTAATATTTATATATATATTAATATATTTTTATAAAACATATTCTAGGAGAAAACCACGTGATTATTAGGAAACAGTCTTGAAAACAACATTTATATTAAATTTTAAAATTCAAAATCCGAAGATATTTAATATTTTTTATTATTGAAATACGGAAACTAATATGAGGAATTAAAATAATATTAATAAACAATTTCAATGAATTCATATTCCATCTAATTTGGTTAAATAATCTAAAATTGATCCAAACGAAGTAATAGGCATATGAGGGCAGCTATCCCAACGTATGAAAAATAATATTTCCCTCATAGAGTTTAGTGATGATCTTCAACATGATGTAACTATATTGGACTAATTTATATGAAAGAAACTTCTAATGCTCTTCTAACTACTGATCTATTTTTAGATGAATAATGATCCAAGTCAATATAAAATATCATTCTCTGTTATTTATATATTGAAACATAAAAGGTCATCATGAAAGTATATAATCTAAAGGTACATGTAGACCAATAGTTAATTCTACATAAAAAAATAAAGATAAAAATGATATACAATTCATGGAATAGGGAATTATTAAGGTGGATTTTTTGAACAAATATTCATTGTGATAAAAATATGAAATTGAATAGAATTTCCACAATATAATACACAGTTAAGAGGAATATATTACTGGGTACAAGTGTAACATTTAATGGTTAGTTGAGCATAATACAAATTACTTAGGTAGAATGAAAAATAAGATTTATCATTTCATTTAAGGGTTAATCTAGACCCTTTGAAGGTAGATGGTATCTTAATGGTTTTATTTATAAGATCATCTTTTTGACATCAACATTAATATGGATAAGGAGTTTCCTTGATATATTTTAACATGGTAAATTAGTATTATAAGAGATTGATTTAATAGCATATAAATGAAATTATATAAATGGTAATAAATTACTAGTATTCTTTCAAACATGGGATAATTTTTGGAAGATATACACTAGGAATTATTGTATGTGAACCACAATTTCCTTCAATTGTAGAAAAAATGGCCATGAATTTTGGGAATAAAATAGTATGATGGAAGATATTGATTATCAATGGATTATTAGTATAGGAAACATACATTATTTTAACCAATGTTCTATGTTTCAAAGGAATTTAACATAAATAATTACTAGGGAGAAACAAATAGTATCTGTGACTACCATATCCAATGTAAATGTTCCACATGACGTGCTATTAGGGTTCATTGATCGTAGACCCAATGTTTTCTAATATTTAAATTTTAATGATCTTTTAAAATTTTTTTATATTACATTTTTTCCAAAAACATTATATATATCCCTATCACTGTAGTTATGTTTTTAAAAAATATTGAACCCATTTGAAATATTATTACTACATAGTTTTTTAGGCATATCAATTTATGATTAATCGACATACTCAATTTTAAAATAAGGTTATTATACATATTTTTTTCATTTATATGTTCCATGGTATGTATTATGATATAACTTATAATGAAAAAATTTATTTCCAAAATTAAGAGATTATGATTTGACAATGTGAGTTTTAATCACATATCATTATAGGGGAGACTTTATCATTTGAATTTTATGATCCTACCCTAATAGCTCTCAATAAAAAATATTCGAGACGAAAAGACTATTATTCATGATAAAAAAATTAGAATAAAGGATGTTTATGTTTTATTACAAATCATTGATGTTATCATAAAATAATTATTATTTCATAAAAAAAGATATATGTTAGGATAAAAATTTAAATAATTCCTTAGGAAAGACATATATAAAAATATCTCTATAGAATGGATAAAAAGGATTGGGGAATTAAATTAAATAGTAGAATAATTTAGTTGATATGGGATTTATATTCCCTATTATCTTAAGAAGGTATCCCTTGTTTTATTCTTGACAAAGGAGGATGGGACATTGAGATTTTTCATTGACTGTTGAGATTTTAT
The DNA here is from genome assembly GCA_963277665.1 of Viscum album. Classification (NCBI taxonomy): domain Eukaryota; kingdom Viridiplantae; phylum Streptophyta; class Magnoliopsida; order Santalales; family Viscaceae; genus Viscum; species Viscum album. The sequence continues at coordinate 812,735,263 of OY728120.1, forward strand.
TGACATTAATATAAAGAATATATTTTTTTAATTCATGTTGATAAAATAATTTATGAACATAAATGAGATGATTTCATTTGAAATATTTATTTTTGAACTTATTTTCATAAACTATGGTTAATGAATGATGATATACTAAATAAAACATTAGAAACAATGAATAATTATTTTTATTTTATAATAATTCCATTTAGATTGACTAATTTACAATATTATATATTGGATATGAGAATAGATTAATCAATAATTATCATAATTATATTTTTATTGTATACATTGATTATGTCATAATATAATTTTTGATAAAAAATAGTATGAGTGTGATTTTAAAATAATTTTAGGGACCCTGAAAAAAATTAATTATATGGGACAAATAGTCTGTGAGAATTTTTTATTAATGATTTTTCATTTCACTACTATATTTTATATAATCAAAATTTTTTTATTGGACATTAAAAAAAGGTATCCAATGAATGGTCTATAGTGATTAACATGAAAAATATTTAATGATTTCCAAAAAAATATATTAGCTTTTGTAGTTTTTAAAAAAAAAATTAAATTTAGAAATCATTTTAACTAAGTTAATTTATAATGGGTTATAATATAATTTTTCATGGGAATATGAGAAATAATATGAATATTTATGTAGTAGACTAATTAATGGAACAATATTAACTATAGAAAAATTTAAGGATGTATTGTTAAAAGATTATGATACTTTGAAGAAATGGCATTGTTTTATCATAATACAGATTGATACGATTATTACATATTTATCGAGCAAATGGAAAATCCATGAATTGAACTACCAAACACATGAACATAAAATAGAATAAAAAATAATTTATATAAAAATATAGAGACAATAACTCTACTGTAAATGATGAAGTATATATGGGAACCACAGGAATATGAATTTTATTTTCTATTATTAAGAGGTCCACATTAAGGAATGATTATAGTTACAAATAATAAAGGACTATTATTACACAATAAAAATAAAAAATATAATGGAAAACATGGTGGATGATGAATTAAGCTGGAGGTAATATTTATTTCTAAATATAATGTGTATTTACAAGGACATTATATTCAAAGATCACGTAACAATTATTGTAGTAAATTTTATGGAAAGGGGGACACTGTTCCTTTCCAAAAAGTTTGGTTAAACCAGCCTTATTAGAATATATAGATAGGTCCTATAAAGAAGACAAGGCCTTAAAAACCTTGAACAATGTATTTAATATTGGATAATTTATATACTTCACCAATTGCGATGATGTGTTGATATTTGGACTATAGTCACATATTATATCCATTATATATTGAAAATGATACATTATATATGAATCACAAACCATTAATTTCTCTGTACACCATGGTTCTAAAAATACTTATACAGAATATAGGAAAAAACAATAACTATCATTTTAAAGAATAAAATTTTGGACAATTTTATCTAGATGCTTGTATTTCTGTAGGTAAATGCTACAAGGCGACCCCTTGGGAATCATTAAAGGATCTGTAAAAATGATATAATAATGACTCATGGGGAACCAATATCAATTATATTTGATCATGAAGCATTTATTACATAAAAATTTTATTGGATTCATCTAATGGTTTTTAACACAATGAATTATTTAATCATTATTGTTCATCCCCAAACAATGGGAAATTTTAATGGACTAAGTAGAATTTGGAATACATGGCTTGAACCTTTTAAATTTAATTCAATATATGTGGTATCAATATATAACATTTTTAGAATTTAAATACATTAATAATAGCTATTTTAGAACCCGTATGACACTATATGAATCATTGTATGAGAATAGGTGTCACAATCCAATTTTATAAGGTGAAGAGGGATAAACAAATATAGCTAGCCTAGAGCTTATAGTGGTGATGAAAATGAAGTTACAATCTATTAAGGAACAAATTAATGCATCCAATATAATAAAAAATAACTATACAAATAATAAATGTAAATAATAGAAATTTTAATTGGAGAATGATGTTTTTTAGATAGCTCAACTATGGGATGGACTTGTATTATTTGGTAAAAATGGATAGTTATGCTCATGGATAATTTTTTCTGTCCAAATAGTGAATGAAATTTGTGTAATATCTTATGGAAATATTACTTCACCTAGCATTTCTAAATCACATGACTTTACTATATTTAATTATATTGAAAACTAATTATAGATGTTGCTCACATTCTCACATTAAAGGGAATTTAGTTGGATATTGGTTTTTTAAAACATGGTACTTATATATTTTTAAGACACTAGAGAGAATGTATTATAGATTTTGAGCACTAGATTACTAAAATACCTATACAGAAATAAATATTTAGAGATGAAACATATGATGATAAATAATTTGTGGGGAATGAATACAAACATAAATTCAAAATCAAATATATTCCCCTTTTGGAATGAAGTTATTTAAATGTTATTGTATGTAATACAATAGATCTCACAACAATTGTTAAACAACATGTTTGGAAAGAATAAATAGTTAAAATTCTAAAGAACCACTTTTATGATCATGTTTTCAATTTTTATTTTTTATTTTCATAACATTAATATTATAAAATCAATACCTTTTCATAAGTCATCGTAATTATACTATCATAAAATTATATTGTTGTAATTTTTTAAAAAATTTGATTTTCAGTTATGTATTTGAAATAATAGTCTTATTAAATGAACAAATTTTGTGGCCTATTTATTTTTAATAAATTAAAAAATGTCCAAATACCATTTTCTTGATAATATATTGTTTTTACATGTTCCATTACACATTATAAAAACAATTTATCATATTTTAATACTGATGTAACATTTCATTATAAATTATTTTATTGAATTATACATTTAGTAAATTAAAATTATATTATTACAATTTATAAATTTATTTATGTTAAGTTGATTTAATATATTGAGGGATATATTTAAATAGGAAAAATGAAAGGTTTTTTTTGTTTATATGTATATGTTATTTTTAAATGTTAAAAAATAGTTATTGTGGTAAACACTAAAATGGAAAAAATAATAATTCAATTAGTAAAGGCCATGAAACATGATAAATATAGGTTTAAAATTTATTTCATTAGCTGTATATTGGTGTTTTATCATTACCACTACACTAATTATAAATTTTTATGCCACATGTAATGAGTGTGACTTCCTATTATTGTGTGATTTCATGTATTTACCAAACTTTCACCTTTATTTTCTTATATACGAAGAACTCCTCTTATAATTTTCTAAAAAACTAAAATAGATTATATTTAAATAAAACTATGACTGAACCCATCATCAACACTCTTATCCACATTAAGGAAATTATGGTTATATAAAATTATAGATCCTCAAAGTATTACCCCCCTTATTATATAAGAAAATAATTATAGTATCCTATCAATTTATAATCCCACATTTTTTAGATTTTGTTGAGATTTTCTAATTCGTAAAATGTATTTATAATAAATTAAATTTATTACACACATATTATTATTATATAAGTATAATATTGCTATAATGGTACCATCATTAACCAAGGTCCCCATTTGTTATTATGAAAAATTAAATCTTGTGTAATTCATTGTGTGGACTAACACCTCATGGATGAAACCCATTTTTCATTTCACCATAGCATACAAAGGATTATCAAAATAGGGATTTAAATAGATATGAATTATAATAATTAAATATTAGATTATTTTATTTGACAAATCAAATTATAGATTTCCCCTACTTTATGAAAAAGGAAATCATCATCGATGCACAAATTAGTGATACCCCGACTCTATAGAATAATCAATTTAGAACTATAATTTCACTAACACCATACATTTATGGTCATAATAATGGTTTTAAACTAATCTATACGTTTTTATGATTCTTTTATGACTTGTACATGATATCTTTGATAACCTATTAATTATATAAAAAAGAATCAATCACTATATAATTAAATATTTTAAATAGTCATATTATGTGTGAAATATTTCATTCATATAATGTAATATTTTCATATGAATTAAAACCCCATTTAAATATTTAAAATTTTGATATATCTCAATAATAAAGTCCATATATGACCATGTTTTTATAAAGATATTAATTTTAAAACACCTCATAATAATTCATTAAATCGGGGTATGCTCATGTTTGGTTTATTCTAATAATCCACATGAAATATAATTTGAGTTTTTTAATGAAGGAAAATGTGAATGTAACATAAATTATAATATAATATAAATCATTATTTATTTTCAGATAATTTTTATCTATATTTAATTCCTAAATTAATAATAAACCATTCAAAAATCATGATTCATAGATTCATGCTTATAATAAATTTTATATTCAAGTGTAATGACTGAAAAACTCATGAAAGGAAATTTAAAAATTAGAAAAAAATATAAATCACCCCTATCATTAGGATTATTGACATAGTAATGATGAAATTTTAATGAATAATGAATAAAGACATTTCTATTATGGAACCAAAAGAAAATATTAATCATTTAAACACAAGATACTTCAAATGTGTAGAATTCATTAAAATATTCCGTATTCATGATGATTAAATATATAAATGGATATTGAAGAGTTTCTAATTTAACTTATTATAAAATATATTTTTCTAATATAAGATAAATATTAAATTCATTGAGGCCATTATAAGAGTTAAGGGATGTCCGTAAAAAATTCTTCTATTTGGTGTATTTTTTATATTATGACCATAATAAAATTTATGTGGTTTATAGACTATCTATTTTATTTTTTATATAGTTAAATTACATTAATTATGGTATTTTAGGATAAAAATTAACATGAATTATTCAGGTTTTTGGGAATTTATTTTAACCGAATCCATAAATCGATATCACCATATCAATTTATAATTTTGGGATTCGTCATATTTTCACTAACTCTATCCTATTTTCTGGGGAAAAATTGACATGTATACCATTATACCAAATAAATAAGGAATTTTAGGGGACTTAAATTTTTATATTGTTATACAATTCAAATATTCTTTTGATTCAAGTATTAATAAAACCATTGTAAAAAATCATTTTTATTGTGGAAAACTATCCAATGATTTGGTAAGGTAATACATTGTGTATTTTACATATAAATATAACCCTTCAAGATACATGAATGTTGAATTTGTTATGTAATAAATGAAATTATGGGTAATCTCCCCCAAAATGGTTGGATGACCATTGAAATTATCACCACTCTGAGACATGATGAGTGGGCCTAGGTCAATAGAACTACCCAAAAACTCATAGGGTAAATGATTTTGAATAATCGCACACTATTTATGGACTACGATGATGGATTTTAATACATTTCCTTGGTAGACTATAAATGAGATCTATTTCACCAAACCACTATCTTTTATGGATCACACAATATATTGAATGTATCCTCACCACTATATTTTTACATATATGGGTATGTTTTTTTACGTTGAAAATACACCAAAAAACTTTATTGATTAATGGATGATCTACAATAGACCTGCATTATTCAATTGAGTGGGAATTCATTTTTTTATATATATCATTATATAGATAGATATGTTTTTCCCATGCGTAGGTTCATTAGGGAAATGTATGAATTTTTAGGTTCACTCTTATAGTGACGTTTTAGACATTATCAGGTGAAATGTGGGGCCAAAAATTTTACAGCCCCTAGATACATTTAAATGTTTCATGAGAAAAAAATATCATGGTATTTTCACTATAAATCTCCACTTATCAATATAGTGTCTTAAAATAATTCCTTGTAAAAATCTATTTTAGGTCAATTTTTATGAATTAAATTAGTACAAGATCTATGATTTATTACCCATGTTTTATTTAGTCATCATTTATATATAATGTCCTCAAATTCTAGTAATTATGGCTCCACGGTGATTATTTATTTCCAACATATCTCTTATTCACAGTTTTAGTAAGGATATATTTCACAGTATACTACTTCATAATAATAATTTAAATAATAATACTCATTTTCCTTCCCATAGAAAAATAGAAATGAATTTTATGTAATTATCATGTATTTGATGGAAGGGATAATATTGTTCTGGTAATGTGTTATTGTTATATATTTTTCCTTTTGAAATATAATGTATCTATATATATATTCTTCTAATATATATATTTTTTGCGTCATATAGGAACTCATATATTATATTCAAATAGTATAATATTACTATAGGATCTAAGATTATATATTTTTTGTTTTTATACTAAAAATAATTTTTTTGTACTCTTGCTGACTTTATATAAAATATAAAATTTTAAAAATGAAAAGTTAATTTTCTAGAAAAATGTAAATTGGGTTGTTTTAAATTACTAAAATTATTTAATGAAATATTTCAACATACTATGAAGACAATTTTATATTATAGGAATACTAAAAAATCTTAGGAATAAGCTACTATAAATAATATTTTCTGGTATATTAAGAAACAAACACCATAATAGAATTGTATAGTCTAGATAAATATCTAAACAAAATATAAATTAAAATTAAATATAACATAGAATAATATAAAATAATAAAAAATTTAAATTGAAAAAAAATTATAATGTATCTCATTGAAATATTGTGTCCAAAAAACTCTAAAAAAACAAAAAAAATGATACATCCTTAGATTTAGTCATGATCATTTCTAGATCAAACATGGAGTCTGTATCTAATATCAATCATCTAAAGATACATGGAAGTTTCCTTTTTTTTATGTCAGAAGACAAAATGTTGTCACTTGTACCATGAATGTAATGTGTATTGCGAGTACAAATATGTTTTCCACCACCATTGGTGTCTAATAAAAATCCAATAATATATGTGTATGATTTATATAGATTGAGAATATATTATATAAGTGACAGTACTATAAAAATGGTCTTTAATAGCGCTAGAAAGGGCCTTTATCAGAGTTAAAATAAGTACTAATAATCGAGGAATTGTTAAAATACCGAAATATTTAAACATAACTATAAAAGTTATTTCAATTTCCCCCTGTAACGGCGTTACAAATTTGTCACTATTAAACCCACCCATTATCAGGGATTATTTTAGCATTATTAAAGGGGGACTATAATACGATAAAAATATTGTGATAATGGTTCAACAAATAAATGGTATATAAAATAATTTCCCCCCTTATTATCACTTCCCACCCACCTACCCATTTATCAGTGATGTCCCCATTTTATCATCACTTTATATATTCCCTGCCTCCCACGCACACCCCTTCCTCAAGAAAGATTCGAAACCTAGACCACTAGAATCTACATCAGTGCATTTTCCAGTACCCTATACTATTTTGTTTCACATTTTATGATATTTAAATATATTTTTAAACTTTTCATTACATTTTTACCCATATATTTTTATATATGTTTATATATATGTATATTAATATATATATATATCATATCTAAATAAGCTTGATTTATATATTTATAAAATTAAATTTTATGCATTATTATAAAAAATATGTATATATTGTTATATATTTTATTACAAATAAATGTTCGTTATGAAAAATGATAAAATTTAAAATCCATAATATCAATATGATTGTAATACCTAGGAATAAATTCACTCCCAAATGAATATGGGTAAGAAGAGCCCCAAAAAGAAGACTCATAATCAATAAACAGATCAAAAATTACGGTGCCTTGACTAAAAACGTAGTTATGGAGGTCTTATGGACCATTTGGTCCTTGAAAAAAAATCTATTAATGTCCACCTAGTTTATAATGAAGTATAAATTATTAAAATCTTCAATATGATATGTGGTAGATCCAAAACAGACACCATATTCAAAAAGTTATAGTTGTTTGAAGTTAGGGATTCATTTTTAACTTATATTAGACCATTTATTATTTTTTAGAATTTTTTTCTATATATTAATATTAAATGACTATTTCTCAGAAATAATAGAGAAATTATTAATTAATTATTTTAGTTATTTTTTAAACAATTTTCACTAAATAACTTAGATATTAAGGTTAAATTCTTATTTACTGTATCCAAAATGTATTTTAAAAAATAAATATTATATATTACATCAATATATTTATATTTATACTTTTATGTATTATTTTTAATTAATTATAATGCTTTCTGATTTATGCTATTTTAGTGCATATAAAAAAGCACTCATAAAGGGGGGGTCATTATCAGCGTTTATAAAAAACTGGTGATAACCCCCCCCCCCGCCATATAACTAGGATTTTATAAAAAAACTAATCAAACACAACATTTACCAGCGCTGGTAGAAAAAAATAATAATAATACCCTTCAACAATTATTTTTTAGTACTATTAATGACCCCCTTTCAAAATGATAAAAAGCCACTATTAAAGAGCCACATTAATAGAAATTTTTTAGCACTGAGAAAGTAAATATTTAATAGCATTTTTGGGTAGATCTGTTAAATTTATAGAACAAGATAAACCCAGTTTGGTATTATAGAGAATAACATATCACCACATTGAGTCCTCAATAGTAAAACCACAAGTGACAATAATTGTTTTTGCTTATTCCAGAATAGGATGATATATCCATAGATTGAATGCACAACAATGATAATTGATGAATCTCAACTAATTTTAGAATCAAGTTGATCTATCTATCCTAAATATGAACACTAGTGGAATAATGAATCACAATTATATCCTTTCTGGGAAATAATCCATCAACAATCAAATATAAAGGTAAAAAATTAATCTCTTGGTGTTTGTGGAATTTGTAATTATAAGGTTTTTATATTAAATCCATCAATATCTATAAATAATGATATACATAAATTTCAATAAGAAATAGTTTGATGGAGAAACACCAAAAGTGACACCACTATTAGACAATGTACCACTTTCATCAATTTCTAGGTGGACTATATAACATTGATATTACTCTCTAGGTTGATGGTAAACCACAATTATCTAGACATGGAGGGATAATGAATCACCAATTTCAAAATCATTATATATTTTATCCGCCAATAACAATGTCATTGTTGATGGCATAAATCCATCTACACAATCAAATTTTACAATGCACAATTGGTATAATTTTTAAAGTGGATGATGTACCTCCAATGATTGTATTTATGTGGAAAATTCCCCACTAAGAAAACTATTCCCCCATGATTATGTTCCAATAGTACTAGTAAACAAGTGGGGGATATACAACTGCAAAAAATATAAATGATATCCTAGGATCCACCTTGTATTAATCATAGTAAATAATTTATCACATTTTACCAATACATATATTCCCAAATTATTCAACATATAATGATTCCCATGATCATAATCTACAAATCTAAAAAATGACTTAGTCTTTTACATGATCCCCACTAAAATATAATTAAATCAGTCTAATTCATAAAAATTGATATCTTATTAATAATCATGAGAATCGTAAGGTTATTCTTGAATAATTTGGAACACCCTTAGGGTACAATGAATATGATCACTTTTACATCCAATATCGACAATTTTTTAGTGACATTGGTGTAACTCATACAACTCAAGAGACAAATCATATTTATATAACACTTATATCATATCATATATAGTTATAAATTTTTTTTAAATAAATTTATATGGAATATAAATCATGTGGTGCTTCCGATCATTCATTTGAAAAATTTCACATGAGTAAATAAAAATTTTATAGCTATATAGAACATACATGGGTCCACCAGGGTAGTGATCATAAAAAAACTAGATGATTATTACTAAATCATTATAAATTGAGAAACCTATAAAAATATATCTATATGGATTATCTTATGATTCAATAAAAACAATTAGATAAAATAATGTTTATGGTAGATAATTATTAATCTCATTATAGACCCAACATATGAAATAATATATTTTAATTTGAGGTCGGATATAGAATAACTTTGATTATATGAGGAATAACTAATATAATGTTATAGTGGAATCCTACATATCAACTCATTGTGTTAAATTATTTCAAATTCTTATTTTAAAACAATTTAAAACATATAAAATTTGATAAAACAATTCAAGATGTATTATAAGGAACCACATAAGTATAGTGGGTCACCAAAAAAACGTTTACAGCCTACTATTTTTTAAGTGAACCCCAAATGATGTATCAATTATTGTTTCAGACACTATTTATGCACTGATGGATAATATAGATTATCATCCCAATGTTTCACTATTGATCATCATTGAACACTATCTATGGGAATCTCTGGATACTAATTATTTTTATCTAACAATCCCTCCATTATATCCTCTTATATATTTTATTATTTCCACTGTACATATATTAATTCCATTATGATTCATCACACATCAATCAACATTACAAATTTTTCAATCCTTGAACATGAACAAGTGGTTATATCACATCCTCAATGATGTAGATTAGATGGATTTGACAACATCATATATTAAAAGCTATGATTTGAAGAATATATTTTCTATATCAATATATCTATATGTATTTTTTGATAGATACAATATGATATCAGTCCCCTCAATAACTGTAAAATTATCCAAACAATTCATAGGTAACATCACCTAACTCGGAATATGAAATTAACCCATTCACAGTGATACCTATAGAAATAAAAAGTTTCCCACTTCAAATATATATATAATAAATAATAATTAATTATGAAATATATTCAAACCTTATGTTGTCCCTAAATACATCATGAAAAAATAGATATTATCTATGATATCAAAAATGACTATCATCCTATTAAAAACAAACTCCGCTACAAATAATGAAATCATAGGAAAAAAAATTGTTAATTGAATAGAGACTCATAAAAGGCCATCTGAATTAATTATTATATAACTCTTTAATCTTAGAATTCTGAAATTGTGATATTATACACCCAGTAACTACCAAATTCATTAATATATACCAACAAAAATTCCCCTAACTCGTTGATTCCAAACGCAAAATATCCATCGGTTAGAATATGGGGAGTAGTGCCCCAGTGCACCTATATATAAAAAACATTTATATCAAATTCTAGAAGGGTAAATAAATAGGGAACCAAATCATAAAAAACACTCTTGGACTCTTTAGTTAGGATATAGGATCCAACATATGTATATCAGACCCAGTTCATCAAAATAATAGGTCTCTTTAAATGGTTGGAAATGTAATAACATTATCAATAATCCTGTAAAAAATAATAAAATATTACTTCCATGAAAATTATATAATTAATTCAGTCATTCCATCATCATCTTCTATGTTAGAAATGGTAATATAATAACTCTGACATATAAGAAACAATTTCATTCCCTTCTACTACTATATGTGAAGCATCACCGAAAAAACCACACAATATTCCTATTAATATTGATTCACAAATATAACCTTCAAATATAATAATACATTTTTGAAACCAATTCTGAAAAATCATCTTGAGTGGTGTTAGTTATACATTATAATATATCGCATAATTGTAAGGAAAACAATACAATCCCACAATTAAAGGAACTCAGTAATATCTAAAACTTAATCAGGTGGTGAATCCCTTCTATATATATTGTTACTCATCAGTATAACATTTATGTCAAATGGATATCTCTCTTTCACTATTTTTAGGAGTGAATATGTAATAGGTTATATTTTTATAGTTCCCACTCCATTATTCTATTGAACCTTGATGTAAATCTTAATTAAAATACCCATAAACTAATTGGAAATGATGACCAGTTAATAGTGTTCCTAAATCCACTATGAGTTAAATGTCGTGATTCATGTAAATTCACTCTGGCTTCCAGAACCCACAATATACTACTCAACTATTCTATATAAATACACATCATCAAATCTCTAGAAGTGAATAATATAATTTATAATCTATACCAAGTTAATATACTTTCAGGATCAATATATATTTTATCTTTTAATTTTTTGATTGAAATCTTCTTAAATGTGTGTGACCATAAAATTTGTTTCCACTTACTAACCAATTTATTCATGAATGATTCAAAATGATATATGACCCTAATAAACCAATGATCGTATTATACTAATCATAATAAACTATGAATCTAAATAGTGTTCAATTTTTAACCATGATACCATTTACTCACCCTTTTCTATGTCCCTGTCTATGACTACCATATATTTCATCTTTCCCAAGAATTACAACTCACTAATGTAAACCCTATACAATTGGATCACATAAAAAATCCAATTCTTTGTTTTTTTGATTTGAACTATCAATAGGTGATAATAATTCCCCACCTATAAATAAAAATACACTGCATTTTTCAAATGAAATGATAAATATGAATATTATCACATATATATGGAGGAAAAATACCATGATGGTAATAAAAACAACTTGAACAGTAATCAAATTGAATGGATTCATGTTATTTTCATATTGGTGATACCTAATCCAAAACAAAAAATGTTTAATAATAAAATTCATCCAACATAACTACTGATTATCTTTCGAGAAGATGAATTTAAGAACCAATTTGTTTCTCTAAATTTATAGAAATGTATTTTTTACATGGATGAAGATACAAATTCTTAATAGTCTACCTATGAACACTTTAATAATCTATAATAAAGAATAAATATTCTTACACATTTTCTATTAATGACATTGGATAACCAAATGGGGACATGCATAATTGAATATTAGATTTATCCTCTAAATCCTATATATTTGACTTTAGGTGGTAATGGTCTAAAATATCAATAAAATAAAGAGGAATAGATATATTATTCTATAGATATACAATCTTCATCCAAATATCATATTTAAACAATATTTTAAATCATAATAAATCATTGAGAAAAATTTATTTTAACATGTTGAAGATATTGAAATAAACACACTGATTTTCTTCTATTATTCGAATGTAATATTAAGAAGATAGATTAGGATGTTTCCTTGATGTTTATGTTATGATATAAAATGAACATACTATAGATCCCACTAAAATATGAAGGAATAATAGTTATTGTTTATAAATAAGAATGATAAAGGTATGTGATAACAATCAATGTATTCTTTATACCATATTAGTGAATCTATACTAAATAATTTTTGAAAAATATACATGAAAACAATATGAATTATCATATAATAATCAAAAAATAATCCTGATAACAAACATATGAACTTTACAAATACCCTTATATCATATCCATATGTTGTATTGATCGATATAACCCCATATAAGATCTCTACAGTTATAAAGAAATCACATATTAAAAGAGTGAATATTATTAAGCAGGACGCATAGATTTTAAATAAAAAACCTAATGTGGTGGATTCTACATGAATCCTAAATAGGAATTTGGATGGGTCCGTACATTGGATGGTGATAAATTCATTAATGTAATGATGTTGTATTGAAAAAAAATTCATAAACTCTTTCCACAATACCTCCCATAGGGTAAATTTCTTTCTTACTCTTTCTTACCCTATCCCAAGGTACAAAAAAATCCCCTATGAAAAAAAAAATTGTATACCTAACATTAAAATAACTAAAATAGTCTTTTTCCTTCTTTTTATCCCCATGGTTTTCCAGATCCAACCCAACATAGAATATATAATGTTATAACACAATACCACTATATTATCAAAAATATAATATATGAGTGGTTTCTAACTGAGGATGTGATTTTTTGAATGATAATCTTTATTTTTCATTCTACCCATCATTTAAAATCATTCCAAATGTTTTTTTTAAAATATGATGTTTTGGGGATACTCTACCAGACTCATGGTTGTTGCATGGATATAAAAAGCATGAAGAAACTATTGAGACCCAATATTAACATAAATATATATTACATCATTTTAGATGTATATATATTAAATTTAAAAATACATTCCCCATAACAATAATTATTTAATGTATTTGGAAACATAGTGGTAAAATCTTTTATCATGGTAAAATATCTTCACCATATCCAGTAAATATCAACACTATTAGTAATTATATCTTAATCCATTCTTCATAAACATGATAATGTAGTCATAAAAATGCGGTGATCTCAGGTGATCAGTAAGTGTAAATAAATCAGTGGAATATGCATAACATTAATAGATGTATATAGAACATGAACATAACATTTAAAGATCATACCCTGTATATTAGATTTCATTATAATTAATGTAAATTCAAAATACATGAATCATAATTAAATGAAAAAAATAATCCATGAAATCGTATTGATAAATCTAATATTTCAAATATTTTTATTTCCATTTAATTTATTTCCAAACAAAATTTTTAACAATTTGTGCTTATTGGTAAAAATATTATATTTACACTCTGTTTTAGGATAAAAAGATGAAATTATATTATTCTATAATTTTAATAGATTTTGATCACAAGGATATTTTGGTCATTTAAAAAAATTAATATTCCAAATAAATTAAATCGTTTTTTATTGGATTAACTATTTTACGTCCTTCTATGTTTTCTACAGAATCATGTTCTGATTCGAATTACATGATACTCTAAAAAATAAATCATGATGAAAAAAAATTCGAGCATAGAACATGGACCCCACCTAAGAAACTAAAGAATGATTGGAGAAAAACCTATTTCTTAGGGGATTATGAAACTTATTTTAATAATTAAACAATTATCCGATTATGAAAATCATTTTATGGATGATTTCAATAATTATGTGTGTAATTGGACGTTCAAAATTGGTGTCAAAATTCAGGAAATCTCATATAGGAAAACAAATTCATATAATTTAATCCATAACATCCTTTAAAAGAGTCCAATAAACATGAAATTTTTAGGAAAAATTTGTAACAAATTATTGAAGAACACTTTTTATGACACAAATTACATATTCTCACATTTAATCGGTCTTATACAGATAATAATTCTAGGTAAATATTTTTTTTAAAAGTTCTTCACCCAATACCCTATAAATATGTACCTCTTATACCATTTCAGAATATAAAATTTCAATGTGATGACATGGGAGAGAATAGAAAACATGTAGATTGAGTTCCTAATAAATATTATATGCATTTATGATATAATGGTTATGATGGAGGCCTCCCAAGTGATGCATGGTTAAGAACCATGTGGTTGTAGATGATGACACCTGATGGACACTATATTCTTTGTTGTGTTCTATAATGTAATATATCATTGAAT
This sequence comes from Viscum album, assembly GCA_963277665.1. Classification (NCBI taxonomy): domain Eukaryota; kingdom Viridiplantae; phylum Streptophyta; class Magnoliopsida; order Santalales; family Viscaceae; genus Viscum; species Viscum album. The sequence goes on from OY728120.1 coordinate 812,750,477, forward strand.
TTATTTTGAACATATAAATTTGAATTGATGTGTTTTTTTTTCAATAATCAATATATTTTTGGTCAAATCATTTTGGATAGTGTCTCATATATGATTTCATTTAATTGGTTTACCTATTTTAATTTTTGTAGTGAGGTATTGTTGTTGAACACAATGTTTTCAATTAGGTTTTAATTCTTTGAGGTCTTCATGTAATTTAATCACATATATTTGTGGGAAAAATGATATTAAGGTCATAATATGATATATATATAAATTTTAGTGGTCACTTGGTGGTCCTTTGGGGTAAATTTAGAATTTCAATTGAGAAACATTTATAAATAAGGAAGAGGGGATTGTTTTAGAATTTTATGCTTTTCCACACCCACAGTTTTAATCCGTATTTCATTCCCATTTGTTATTAGTTTTTCAGTCTTTCTAATTAAAGTTATTGCAATTTAATTTTATCCAATGATTTAGTCAAATCCCCTAAATTTCTCTTCTTTTGTAAATAGACAAAAAAATGGCAGTTTGCAACTCAAAGTACTGCATCCTTTAGATACAATCAAGGGACTTATATATTTTATATCTCTAGGGGTTAATTATTGATTATATTTTAATTAAAAAACTATAAAATAAACTAGTACCATTTTTTAGAGGTTTCCTGAGTTGACTATAATGATTTTGTTTTTTATGACCCGAAATTATGACCTAAACATGTTGCCTTTGTTTCTTGAAATTGATAGATAATTTAACACTAGGGTTTCAGCTACTAGAAATACCCATGTACTATATTGTGAATCATACACTAAGACAAATAGATGGAAATTTTTTGAAACATAAATTACAATTTTTGAAAAAAAAACATGAAATAATGGGCTTCATCCTATGATGAATATCATGAAAATCATGTGAAATATCATGATCCCACTGATGGGATTGAAATAAAATCCACTTTCATCCAAAAAACATCCAAAATTTAATGGGATTAAAATTAAATATCCAAATAAAAACCTTTAGTGATTTATTTACCTTTATGTTAACGAGAATACTAGATATGTTTATGAAAATAATATAAAAATGAGGTCATATCCCTATTATTTAGAATCTATTTCCAAGAAATGGTTCTTCAACTCACATAGAACAATGATTAGATATTGGACTGAATTAAAGAAAATTTTCCTTGTAATTGTTTCCCTTCCTCAAGAACTACTTCCATTACAAAGGATAGTTGAGGAAGTAGTCAAAATCCTGGAGAAACGTTGCATTAATATTGGAAATGATTCAAAATAATCTATATTAGGTTCACCCACTATCAAATCAATGAACAACTTATCATTCTATATTTCTATGAGGGATTGTGTCTTACATATAGAAACATGATTGAATCATGTAAGGGAGGATATTTATTTTACATAACACCAGCTTCTGCTGGGAGATTAATAGCAATTATAGACCAAAATACTCAACATTTTTGAACAATTGGCATTCTCTAGGTAGAAATATTACCATAATTATCTACTATTGTTCTTGAAAACAACATGATTTCACGTCAATTGTCTTATTTTATGACCACGATAAGAATTATGATGTTTTCCAATAACCCATCAACACTAGTCAAACCTGAAGTAACATTAAAAATGAAATTCCTATATGTTATTTTCGATCCAATGAACATTTTATCGATCAATTGACAAAAATAAAAGATCCTTATAAGAACTTAAATGATGTTTTTGTAGAAAAACCTATAAATCAAACCAATAAAGTCCATTTAAAACAATCCAAAATTCTAATCATAGATGGAATAATAAAACTAATAAAATAATTCATAATCATAAACAACTTATATGATTATTCCAAGGACAATAGAGTAATTCACGTACATGATATTTCAATGAAAAACCCACTGTTTATCCTGGAATAATCACTTAGCCTTCACATCCCACTCAGAACATAGAGAAAAACATTGACTAAGCAACGAGGAAAAAACATGAATCAATGATACAACTCCAATAATTCTCAAATCCATAGCCGAACATGATGAGTACTTAGATGAATCCAATGGTCAACATGATTATGATTTTAATTTCATAAAAAATAAAATGTTTTGAGGTTTAACCTTAAATCTCCAGGTGAATATAAGAGATTATATAAAGGAAAATGTGATATCAATTGAACTTATGAGTGGAACAATATTGAATAATCCACAAAACATGAAAATAATGCATGTTGATGACATTGTAAATGTGAATTAAAATAATGATTCAAAAGTGGAAAATTCTAATGTTTATTGAAATGCAAACACTATGTAAAGTGATTGAATTTTGTGAGATAGAAAAAAAAGATTAGAATAGGTTATCTAGAATTTATGTTTCTCCAAACCGTGATTAGATTACACTAAATACATTAAAACCTCCACTGACATACCCATGGATTGGACCACTAATGTTGTCAAATATAGAAAATTATTTGGAGAAAAAATTTCTGGAAACATTCATGAATTTTATATTCCATATACCTTTACTCGATATTTTAAATGAAATTCCTTGGTATTCTATGTTCCTAAAAGAAACATGTACCCATAATAGGAAATTCAAAGGAGGTGATAAAGTCAACTTATGGATGAATGTTTTATCTATGATTATAAATTCTATCTTGGTCAAGTGTAACATCCCAGGAACCATTAAATTTCACTAAACCATTGGGAAATGTTAATTGAAGGAAGTAATTCTTGATCTAGGTGCCTAAATCAATGTGATGGCACATTCAGTTTACTTATCTCTACAGGTTGGAGAATTGAAACCCTCCTGAATCATCATTCAACTTACCAAAAAAACAACCAGCAAGACTTCTGATGTTATATAGGATATTCTCATTCAAGTGACATACATGATTTTCCATGAATATTTTTTTGTATTAGATATATAAGATAATCTATTCAGTTCCCATGAACCCATAATCCCATGGATTCCATTTTTGAAAACCTTTAATCTAATCATGAGGGTTCACAGAGGGGCAGAGTCACAAGAAATTGGAGGAAATTATGGTTATTTGAATAGTTTTAATTAAATGATACATGAATTTGATGATCACTCATCCCCCTAGGTGAATAAGATCAATGGTTTTTCCAATGATATATTCCCTAATTTTTTTGGATGAAATAACATATATTTTTTTGAAAGAAAGAGATTTGTTTATTTTTAAATTTGATCAAATCTTGGTTGAAAATGAAGATTGTGATGATAATTTGGATGTTGATACTACTAATCTCTATATTGATGAATAAATAATTTTGGATACCCAAGAACTTGATAAAGAATACTCCAATTTTTTTCATGGACTATGCCTCAATAATATGCCAATTTATCATCAAAATGAATATCCACTAAATTATAGAGATTCACTATGAATTCATACATATTAGTAGTGTCCCTTGAACCCACCATAGTGAGAGTTAAAACCACTTATTAGGAACCTAACCTATTCTTTCTTTGGTGAAAATGAAAAATTACCTATCATAAATTTAAATGATTTCTCAAGGGGCCTGGAGAACCAACTTTTAGAAGTCCTCAATACCAATAAGAATTACATATGACGGATTCTATATGATTTAATTAGAATCAACCCCTCAATTTTCATGAATTGAATTATACTAGAAGATAATGATAAAATTGTAAGGAACTTTTTAAGGATATTGAACCCAAAACTTTTGAATGTTGTCAAGAAAGAAGACACTTCCATTAAAGATACATGAATTATATTTCACATATCTAACAGTCAATGGGTGTGTACAGTCTATATGCTTCCCAAAAAAGGTGGCTTTACAATCCCATGTAATATATTTGGAGAGCTTGTCCCTGTTCGGATTCCATGTAAATGGAGAATATGAATTGATTAGAGTAAGAACAATTTAGTTACAAGAAAGGATAACATAAAATTTCAATTTATTGATCATGCCCTTGAATGACTAGCTGGGAAGACATCTATTTTTTCATGACAAAATCTATGGGTATTTCCATCTTTATATTCAACCAGAAGATACGAAAACCAAATTAATATTCCCATTTGAGACCTTTTCAAATTGGAGGATTCCCTTTTGTTTGAGAAATATTCTTATTACTTTTCAAAAGTGTATAATGTGAATATTCTCATAATTTCCTGATATATGTATAAATGTTTTTATGAAATACTTCACAGTTTATTGATCATCATTTGAAAATTTTCTAAAAATACTTTTTAATATTTAGGAAACTTGAATCAATATAAATCTTATTCAAGATTAACAGAAATGACATTTTATTGTCGGTAAGGAAATTTTTCATGGAAATGTTGTATCCCAAAATGGAATTAAAATTTATCAATCCAATGTTGAGGTCATTTATTTATTAACATACCCAAAAACCATGAATGATATGAGATCATTCCACATCCATGCTGGTTTTCTAGGCGATTCATTGAGGATTGTAGAAATTTTTCACTTCCATTTTTAGATTTAGCCAAAAAGATACTCCAATTTTTATTGATTTTAATTATAGAGAGTCCATTCATGAGTTAAAACAAAAACTGACAACCCCTACAATTTTTCAACCACAAAAAATGTGACATTATATTGGAAATCATGCATGATGCATCTGAATTTTCTCTTGGGGTAGTGTTAAGTGAAATTATGTAAAAGTAATATAATTTTATTTTTTATGCCCTAAGAACATTGGAAAAGGACCAATAAAACTACACAACAACTGATATGGAAGTATTGGTTTGTGTCATTGCTTTGGAAAAAATTAGGTGTCATCTGCCAGGCTCCAAGGTGATTGTTTTCATAGAACATTCTGCAGGATGATTTTTATTGAAGAAACATGATTCAAAAAACATGACTTTTGAGTTGGATCATAATATTAAATGATTTTGACGTCGAAATAAAGGAAAAATTAAATGAAAACCTTATTTCTAATCATTTGAGCATGATTCCATCTATTTTTAATGGAAACCCACATAACTATCCCCTAAAAAAATAAACATTTGATGATGTGGATTTATTTCCTTATCAAATTGAATGACTTTAGTTTTTTATCATGTAAACTATTTGAATTATAATTATGTTCTACATAGGTTTTCAATAAAAAAATTGATAATATGGTATGTTATTCAATGAAATACATTTGGTAAAATCTTTAATTATGGTACATTGGTATTGATCAAATTATTTTTCCATGCATTGTGAATTCCAAATTTTATTCCAACCAACATATTTTACAATATGAGTTGTAGAGGAAAGATTATGCTAGAAAGAAATGAATGAAAAGTTCATGATTCTGGTTTTTAAAAGCATGTCATATTTTGGGATGCTTTTTAGTTCTGTTTACACTGTAACAATTTTCAACACCATGGAAACATTTTCAAAAAGAATGAGATAAAAAAAAATTAATTTATTTTTAATTTTTTTTATTTTATGGGGAATGGATTGCATGGGACCTTTCTAAATTATGTTGGATATCATTACATATTTCTTTCTCTTAATAAGGTCTCCAAGTGGATAGTGGATATTCTGACATGAATTAATGATTCGAAAAATTGTTTCGAAATTTGTGAACTGAAATTTTTTTCCAAGATTTGGATTTAAATTTTTTCTGATTACCACTCAAGGTGCCCATTTTTTTAATAAGACATTGGAATTACTCTTTAATAAATATGCAGTTTTTAATTGGTTATATACACCCAATCATTCTCAAACAAATGGAACAGAAGAGTATCTAATAGATAAATCAATCAAATTCTAGAGAAAGCTATGAACCAAAATATAAAAGACTATAGTTTGAAACATGATGATTCACTCTAGCCCCATAATGTTGCATTAAAACCCCCCATTGAAATTTCAACATTTATATTAGTATATATAAAGGCTTTTTATCTCGTGTTTCAGTTAGAACACCAATATTATTGGGCTGTAAAAACATGTAACATGAATATATTATTTGAAGGAAAACAATGAAAATATTATTTTAATTATTTGGAAGAGAAGATAAATGATGAATATGAATCATACATGTAGTAAAAATAATGAAAAATAGAATTTCCTGAAGGGATTATTCTCAAAAAAAACATAATAGAGGGATAGAAATGTTTTTTGTTCGATGCCAGATTGAATCTATTCCTAGGTAAATCACATTCCAAATGGTCTTTCCCTTTCATTGTTACTCATGTTATTTCATTTTGTAAAATAAGAATAAATGATCTAGAACAGGGTACACCATTCACATTTTTTGGTCATAGGATGAATATTTTTATAGAGAGTGCTTAAGATCTTCCAGATGTGGAAATACATCTTCAGAATGTGGAATATAATTTATTCTAGGTTGGTATATACTTCTCAATTATTTTTTTCATGTCATTAATTTAATGATTTTCATGATTGTATAAATATATATACATATAAATATATTTCACACAATAATTGTGGAGAGAAGGCACAAACATGGTAGAATATGATTATATTGGATTCCCATTTTTTATTAGTCTTTTTTGTATTGAGTTTTTCATTCCATTTTTTGGTGTGTTCTTTTCATCATCATTTTCAAATTTATTACTATTTATTTCAATTTTTTTTAAATATGTTCTTAAAATTGAATGATTTTTTTGAAACTCATTTCGAGGAGTTTACCAATTGATATTTTGAAACAAAACATAAAGGAATGCAAGAAATTATACTCTTTCAAGTTAATTTTTTTTGAAAATTATTGAATTGAACTCTGATTTTTTAATATCATACCACATAATATTTCTTTAAATTTTTTTTTCCAATTAACATAAAACATTTAACCCCATTTTTATATCTTCGTATAGTTCACCTTTTTTTATGAGATAACCCATCCAAACTTGATTAATCCAGAAACTAATCTATTTCCGTCAATAATTGAGGGTTTGGATACCTGTTATTTAAATTATTGAGGAATTGTTTTTGGATTTTGAACCATTTTTAATGAATCTCCATTTTTTTCCTTAATCATATATTTTATCTTTATTAAGTCCTTTTTATTTAGGTATAACCTATTAGGAACTTCTCATTGGAAGGAAAATTTCACTTTCGAACCATATTAGTATGTATTAGTGCATAATCTAGTTAAACATAATTATGTGGAAAGATGAATTGTGATGTACTATATCATTTGGTGTGAATTTGGGTGGAGATTCAATAATTCATGTTATATTATTATTATTATAATATTTTTCTGAGATTCGGTCCCATCTAGAGCTGGAAAATGAATTGAAGATGTGCATGTCTAGAGCTCTCAATGGATGAAAGAAGTCCCTATCAAGAGAATTACGAAATAATGAAAAGAATAATATAATATATTCATATGAAATATTGATATAATGGGTGGAAAAGATATGCTCAGAGGTTATTTTCTTTTGAGGATATTAAGAAGAATATCATATATGAGTTAAAATTATATTTGTTCACATTCTTTTAAAATGATCCAAACCCTCCTTATTCACCCTCAGAAGTTTTCCCATTTTAAACCTATCAAACATTAGCCAAAAAACATCCTTGAAATTTCTTCATGATAATCACATGATTCTGTATCACATCAGGTGAAGATGTAAAATATTATCTAGCCAATGGTAATTCATGCATGAGTTTGGACCAGAAAATCCTTGTTGAAAATACATCTTTTTTAGTGGGATAACAGTAATGTGAGTTAAGTGTGTTGTGTTCATTAGAGGTGAAATGAAGTGGATATGGGATGAATGAGTTCAATTGAGACTTTGAAATAGTATGTTTGATGAGTAATGATATCTTTTTATTCTTGGTTATTATTTTACAATCATCATTTTTATAAATATTGAATTTTCATTGATGTTATTTTAGAGCCCACTTGTCCATGAGTCAATGTACAATGTGTGGGGGAATTGATAAAGCCGATATTTCCATTATTTTTTATGTCTATATAAATTATTTAAACCCCACAAATTTAACTATTTAACCATATGTTAACAATTTTGGGTTTAGTGTGTGTTTGGTGATAAAAAGATGAAACTGATTAATTTTGGAATTTTAACATATTTTTATCACATGGGTATTTTGGTCATTTCATATATTATATAATTCCAAATTCTGTAATTAAATTGTTTTATTATTTTGGATTTGAAAGTGGAAACATAGAAGTTCTAATGAATGTATTTTAGTAGTGATTTACAATAATTATGGTTATAATTGTATGTTATACACTAGTAGAATAATTCCAGAATTATCAAAAAAATACATGAAAATTATTTAATCCATCACATCCTATAATCATGTCCATTAAATGTGAATTTTTAGATAGAATTAATAACTTATTTTAGAAATACATTTTTGAATACACCTGATACATGTTATGATATTTAATGGGTTATAATGGTGTATACATTTAGTGTAAATATTTTATGCCAAAATTATCCACCCAATAACATATAAATATGTGCCTCTTATCATATTTTAGGATATTCAATATAATTTTATTTTAACTGAAAGGGAATTTTAAAGGTGGATATTGAGATCTGGATGATTATTCCACGCATTGAAGTTATATTGGTGATGATAGAGTCTTCCTAAGTCAAGAACGACTAAGAAAAAAGTGGTTGCAGGCGACGACATCCAACGTGCTCTTGCTTCCGAGTTGTGTTCTTGAACATGTAATTATGAATGTATGTGGTTTCCTTTCTTCTTCAATAAATTTTCACCTAATTTTTTGATTTTTTGTTCCATATATGAGTTAAATTAATTAATTCATCTATTTAATTTCTTATGGTGAGGTCAAGTTGTTGGGTATTGTTTTTTCAACTAGTTCTGATTACATATCAGTATTCAAGTTATTGAATCATTTCTGTAGGTAGGAAAAAATCATATTATAGGCTTAATATGATTTCTATATATACTTTATTTTCTACTTGGGGGACCATTGACATCCACTAATAATTTCAATTGAGAAAATTTTTTAAACAAGGAAGAGGGGAGCATCAGAGTGGATTAAGATTGTCTATGACCATTATTCTATTCTAAATTTCAGTCCCATTTTATATTTATTCAATTTATAAGTAATTACAATAAAATATAAATCACATTATATTTAACCAAACCATTAATCAAATACCCAAACCTTATCTTCTTGTGAAGAAAAAAAATAAAAGTTACAGTTTGGAAGACAACGTACAACCTCCTTAGGAGACAATCCACGGACTACTATATTTTATATCTCTAGGGTATATATTATTGATGAGGTTTTCACAAAAATCATTGATTTTTTCAACACATTCTTATTATATATCCAAATATAAAAATATCCACCTACAATAAAAATAAAAATAAACCATAACAGTTTTGTCCACCTTCATTATATCCACCATGTCTGACATAATGATAACTAGAACCACATGATTTAAGTATCTTCAAAAATTATATTTTTATATTTCAGAAAATATGTATGATCATTAATGTATCATGAATATAGATTATTCATAACACCGATGATGTACGTGTTCGACCATTATCATTGTAATTCCAAATTAATTATATTTTATCAACCATTCTTCCTCAAATATAATTATATATTTATATATCCTTAATCTAATGTTGTTTTTTATATAAAAAATAGTATCATTCAAGCTATAAAAAGATATTTATACCTATTGTTATTGAAAATTATAGATTACAAACTACGAAAATAACTAGATTTAGAATAATTAAAAATTTCATTATAAAAACCTCTATATTTATATAGTATGGAAAATAGTATTTCAAATAATAATGGATTTATCAATCACAATAAAAGTCACACCCACATACCCACATACCAGATTGATTTTAAATTTGATTTAATTTTCCTGAAAAATTATATTCAATTGTATAAATTTTCAAATGAAGTATTACACTCTTACAAGATAATTTTTGTAGTTTATCATATTTGTAGTTGTTGGATACTTATATAGGATACCATATGGTAAATATCCTAATTAAAAATTGGCTATTAGAGTGAAAAATTCTTACTTTAACACACCATTGATGAAATATTGAAACCTGATTTTTATAAATCACATATTTATCTCTCTATTAAATGTTGATAATAATATCATATATAAATTTCATGTCATAATAAAATTTTATTTCTAATACTAATAGTGAGAATATGATCCCTACATTTAATAATTATTCAGAAAATAATTTTTAAAAAACAAAAATTCAAATTCAAATTTTCATAATAGTTATTATCTGAAAATCACATAAAGTTCACCCCCATTATCTAGTACAATGTTGTACTATATTAGCTATTATTTAATAAATTTACTTTTTCCATTTTTAGATATGTGTAATATAATTTCTTTATTTTATATTTGACAAGATTAAAATGAAATCCGCATATAAAATCATATCCTTGAATAAACATTCATAACAAATCCAATGGAATACGAATATTGTTTATAAATATGACTTCAATTTGTTCATATTTTTCCAAAATAAACATCACATGAGTTTAAAAATTTATATAAACTATCTATTGAATTATATATTTTTTATATAATAACTATAATCAAAACTATTATGTACCCATTTACGAATAAAAAAAATAAAAAACATAGAATTAACATATATAATTATCCATTTATATTGTAAAATCAATATCCTAAAACCACTATATGTGTCTGTTAAAGAGGGTCCAATTACCTCTAATTACATTTCATGATCATCATAGGTTACCAATTAGTAATTATAGTGTAACAATTACTTACGAACTGGGGGATATAAAATCAATGTAATCACATATTGTAAAAGTAGAACAAATGATGGATGCATAATCAGTGATATTTTGGGGCGTAAAAATTCATAATTACTCCATTAAATATACTATGATTATAAAAATACTATTCTATTGAAACATGGAACCATATCCAATAGTATAATTCATACATCAAAATTTTGATCTCTGAATGAAATGATGATTGAAATGATTCAATTTAAATAGAGAAATAATAAATGAATGATACATTTAACCAATCCTATAAAATCTATAAGAATTTTATCTCTAACTCCCAAGATAATTTCCTACCATCCTACCCACTCATTTCCACTTTTAATAACCGATATACCATTATACGGTATTCTCATCCACTAAGGTGTACCACATTGTGTGTATATTATAAAGTCTAGAAAAAAAACAGTAGGGACCCTAAAATAATCTAGTGCATAACATTCCACATATAATAATATTATCTATTAATCATGTGATTTATAAGGATGAATAAATCATGACCTTATATACAATTAATTTTGATAATTTTATAGTGGAATACATGTTCCCATGACTATGTGGGATGAATTTTCCAAATTTTTAACCGAAAGGATGCTCCCAAGATTCCCAGTAAAAGATCTGGTTCTAAAATAAAAAATATATAATAAAAATTCTATTATAAAAAATAACATTATACTATTTTAAAATATATTTTTAATGATTTTTTTAAAAAAAATTATAGTTATAAATTAAGGAAAATATCTATAAAACAATTTTGTATTTATTTTTCTATTTTCTTTACTTATGTATTATTTTCTTTTATTTTAACTATATTTCAATATAATAACCATAATAATTGATATAATTCCAGAAACATGATACATAAAACACTTCTCCATTCAGTATGGAATAATAATATATGAATAAATGTGTTTAAACAATCAATAAGGGGATTAAAATCAGTGATTCATAAAATATTAAATCATAATAATATTCATATTGATGTTATTGAGAGGAATATTTGAAAAAAAATTAACATGAGATGATAGTAGTGGTATATACAACAAGAGTGAAAAATATATAACATCAAAGGATCATTTGTAGAACATAGAATAATAATTTAGACACATGGGGAAATAATCATTTTCCATAGAGTATAACATGTCCATGTGAAATAACATTGAAATGTGGAATATGAATAAAACTTAAAAATAATAGTTTTTTGACAATGAGATCAATTATATTTTACACATATAATGTTGTGAAGATAACAGTTATTTATAAACATATTATTTCAATCATGAGAATAATATCCAATCATTGAGTTTATAACCTTATAGTATTTCCCTTATAGATAGTTATGAACTAGAAAATAATATCCCAATATAATTTCATAAATACATTAAAAACTTCCACCACATAATTATTTCATGAGATATAATTCATTAATAAATAAAAAGGTGGTCCATGTTAGTACCAATAATCACATAATAGTAAATCATAAATATATTGTTCATTAGAATCTCAAAATGATTATAAATCCAATAATAGATTCATCATCAATAGAAAAAGTGTTTCCAAAATGATTCCCTAACATATTATCATAATAAATTTAAAGAAATAATGTTCATGGTATCATTAGAAGAAATCATTAGAGAATAACAAGAAACCTTGAATAATATTTAAATAAGAAAAACCACTTCATAAAATAATACTAAATTTAGTGTAATTAAGGATAACAAATTTACATCACATTTAATAAAAAAAATTATGTGAAACTAATCTATAAAATAATTTGAAACGAAATTAATTATTAAAAATTAGGGAAATATCAAATGGTTCATAGTTCGTGAAATTCTATAATATAAAATAAATTTACTTCATAGAGTGTTTTTTAAAATTATTATTTTAAAACATTAGAAATGAAGATAAATGTTTTTATAATGAAACCACATCATTAAATTAAATAGAATGAAATATTTATAATGAATATCAAGTGAATTGAAATTTCAATAAAAGAGTCTTATATTTAATGAAAATGTATTTGAAAGAGCATAAAATGAATATTTACATAGAGTTAAAAGATTATGACAAAATTAAAAGGTAAGATCATCTCAAACTATAAACATCATTTTAGTTCAATTATGTAACAAAGTGATATGTGATTGTAATACGACCTGAAATTAGAAAAAGAACTATTGAAATAGAATGTAGATTGGGGATAAGAGAGACTGAAAATAAATTTTCAACCACTATATTTTTATTTGTATCCAATATCGTTTTTATTATGTGATTGGAAAATAAACCAATACCAATTTGATAATTTTTCTAAAAAAATCCCCGTAAATGATAAAATATTTTCTGGAATTATAAATCTATTAAATTTCCTAAAATTTAATATAAAATATGTTCGTGGGATGTATATACACCTCACAGAAACGTTTAATATTATGTGTATCAAATTGAAATGAAATTGATATGAGAAAAAATATACCTACTTACTACAAATTATCGTAAAAATAGATAAATTATAATGAAATGATTTTAGAAAAAATATTACATGATTAGAAGTGGAAAAAACATTATAGGAAATAAAAAATTTTAGTGATTGAAATTTTTATCATTTCTATTGTATTAAATATTGTAAAAACTATATGAAAGGATGTTAAGATAAACAAAACCACTTATATCTTTCATAATAAATGAATAAAATTAAAATTATGTGGTCCCATAAAATAGTGTAATAAACCCCTATAAGAAAGATAAATTTTTTGAAATTATTTCAAGGGTGATAAAATTAATACAGATAAACTAATAATTGGTGAATAATTGTAAATTAAACTTCCTGAGTGTTAAATTGAGATTAAATACCCTATACAATGAAAACCCTCTTGTTATAACACATTATAAGGACCCTTGCGTAATCCATACATAATATTGAATTAAATTAATAATTAACATTGAGTATCTTTTCAGGTTTATAGATTATGAGAATTAGGACATAACTATAACATATCAAAAGATTAAAAAGTAGACACCTATACCCAGTTTCCATTTTTTCATAAAATAAAAAATCTTGAAAAAAAGTCATGTCTAGTTCCATATTTAAGACATCATGACTTTTCCTTGATCCCATCCTTGACCCTATTCCACATTATGTCCTGTGAAAAATATTTCTAAAACATTGGATGCACATAAAAAGCACAGTAAGGGATACAAAATGAAGGAAAACAATTAGTTTTTTAAAACAACAAATAAACCACGAATACTTTAACATAAGTAATACTTTTCACCTTTATGAAGAAGTAAAAACTCTTCACTGAATAAAAGATCACTACATACCCATTTGTAACCAAAACATTACCATGAAACTCATATAAAGAACACATAACATATAAAGGTAACATGGGACATAAGGATACATAAATATAATAACAATACGGTCGACTTCCACACATATCACTAAATGGAATAGCCACAAAACCGACTGTTGGATCGAATATGTAGATATGTATGTCTATTAGATGGAACACTACAAGGGGGAGGGGGTGAATTGTACGTTTAAAAACCTTTTGAGTTTTATCACTTAAGAGGTTATTTTAAATGATCTTAAAATAAAACAAATACAAACACCCACAACTATATTGAATATAAAATGTATGATGTAATGTAATACTAATGAAATGAAAATCAATTGTATTCAAGATGAACACAATAATCAGAGTAAAATAAAGTTGAATGATTCTACCTTAAAGGGTATAGAATCAATCAATACAATATGTAATAGAATGGATTTAATTGAAACAATTACAAATGTATAAGAGATAGAAAAGGAAACAAAAACAATTTCCTTTCTAATACAATTAGCAATGGAAAAGTAAAAGAATTAAAATTCTTTTAACCCAAAGAGAAGGGTTATCCTTTCACCTTTGATAAAAGGTATGTCTCACCAACACCTTGGTGGGCCCTCGATATGATGATCGGACTGTCTGTTTGCCTATCCCCAGCAGCCCTCGATACGATGATCAGACCGTCCGTCTGCCTATCCCCGACAGCCCTCGATACGATGATCGGACCGTCTGTCTACCTATCCTCAGCAGTCCTCGATTTTGTAGGTAATCGACACCTCTATCTTTCAATCACTTTAAATCCCTCGATGCGATGATCAGACGCACAAAGCACAAAGCTTGAGATAAGTTACAACATCTCTCTCTTGAACTTGATAGAAGAAAATTATCACACTTGTATCACGCTTGTTCTTAGTTTTATGTTCTCTATTTTTTCAGCTTCAAATGACCTCTTATTTATAGGCCTTGGGTTCCAACGGTCACATCTCCTCCAACGGTCATATTTCTCCAAAAAACTTGGAGGGACTTGGATACCTGGCATCATAACGGTCATATTGAAACAGAAAGCACGACATCGTTTTCATTAGTTTGAAACTAACTCAACGACATTGTATTGGTTATAACAAGATATATGAATAATATAATCATGAGTACGATTTAAATGAATCATGTGTTTCTGAAAAAGTACCAAAAAAGTATGTAATGAAATATATGAGAAGCAGAGTCAATGAAATTTCCATATTTAGTAAGATCATCATTGTACTATTGGCATGGTCAGTACGATCAGTATGATTAGTACAATACGCATAGTTAGTACGATCAGCATGATCAGTACGATTATCCTGGTCAATACGATCAGCATGATCATTACGATTCGATAGACAAGGTTAGTAGGATTAACAAGACATTTGTGATTTCCAAAACAAAACATAAGAGTCAAAAGAGGACTTTTGACTCAACAATCTCCCCCCTTTTGGAAAGCACAAATCAAAAAAATAAAAACTAAAACAAATACTTATATCCGTCTGAGTTATTGGAAACTATTCTCAATAAGAAATTGAATACAACTAACTCCCCCTTAGGTATGGACTTTCCAAAGGATTGTATTCTTAGATTTTCCTTAAGAGTGTTGTAAAGAATTCTCCCCCTTTATAAATCATTCTCCCCCATTGTAAACATTCTCCCCCTTTGTAATCATTCTCCCCCTTTGTGATTTACAAAAAGAAAGGGGTAAACTTGAATTGTCTGAAAGAGTTAGAAAATAAACACAAGACAATGGATAAAAGATATTTCATTACGATAATAAACAACACTAAACATGAGAACAAATACAAGTCACTTGTTTTCTCTTTCCTTCTACTTTTTGATCAACTCATGAAGAACTGACTTCATATTTTTTATATCCTTCTTGCCTTTAGAAATAGAATCACCCTGAGACCTGAGAAGGTCTTGTTGATCGACAAATAGTTGATCCTGATTTCTGATTGTCTCTTTCTGAACTCTAATTACATCTTCAAGAGAATCAATTCTATCTTGTAAATTCTTGTTATCTTTGGATAACCCAGAGTTCTGTTTCTTCAAGAGAACTATTTCATCTTTGAAAGATGAGACTTTCGAAAACTCAGCCTGAAAGGCATTCATTCTCTCCTGCAAGTCTTTTACTGAATGAACATCGGCTCTTTAGGAAGAAAAAAGACTCAACCTTTTAACTGTTTCTCTGTCAAGCTTATTGAAAGCAATTGAAAAATCATTTCACAAACATATTATATCTTCAATTTCTATCTCATGATCATTGATTGAGCTCTCTGTTTTGTACGACCACTTGGTCATCTTGTTGCAAGCCTTCTTATGGGCAACCGAACTCTCTGAAACAACATTCAAATCTGCTTCAACTGACAAAACTTTCTTTCTTAATTATTTTATAGAGCCAAAATTCTTCTTTTGATTGTCAGTAATAAAATCAATCTTACCTTCCAGCCTAGGGAAATATGGAATGGTCTTCTCAACCCTTCTAAAAACATGAAGAATGTAATCACTCTTCTTGAGAGAGATTGTATGTTCTGAATCAGTATCTTCATCGTACGAAGCCAGTTCATTGGATCGGCTTGAGTCAAAAACTGGATGTTTTACTTTTTCTTTTTCTTTCTACTTTCTTTCTTATTCCACTTTATCACTAATGACAATAACTTTATAAGTGTGAGAGGATTGAGCACCTTGATTTTCTTGAGATGAAAATCTATCCAGAGTTCGTGCTTGATTGGCACAAGGAACTTGTTTAATATCTTCACTTTTCTTTTGAACTGATTCCTCTCTAATCTTCTTTGAACTCTGAAGGAATTCTAAAAGAAAATCTTCTTCCACTTCTTCAACTTATTTTATTTCCTCCATCAATTGTTTTCCTTTTTCTTTCTCAGGAAGACTCTATACGAAGGGTTCTTGATGCACTTCTTCCATCAGTTGAGCACGAGCATCCTCAACCATTTTCAAGAATTTAGAGATATCAAGGTCTTGAGCCTTTCTTTTCAAAATAGTTTTCTTTTTCTTTTCATCCTTAAGGGTTTCTTCTACCCTCATTCTTTCTGCAAAAGTCTCATCCGGGTCAAGACCGAACTTTGGATCACCTTCCATTCTCTATTTCTTATCCTTTCTCCATTTGGCTATAACCTCCTTACTGTACTTTGGATTCTTCTTAGGCTTTGAACTGGTTTGCGGATCAGACTTTTGAGTAATACCAGTAGATTGAATGTCTTTGGCTGGAATAGGTGCCGATTGATTCTGAGCCGATTCAGCTTCTACATCTCTAACAAAAAGTATTGAATTTTGACCAAAACAAACATTCAACTTCTTCATAGTACTTTTTCTAATCTAAGAGGGCTTCAAATATATCAACTTTCCTTTCAAAGGAATGTTGCAAAACTTCATACTTTCGAGAATAAACATTGTAAGAATGGCTGGATACATAATCAAATGAGATTTGATTGCCCCTGACTTCACATTCTTAATTGTTTCAAAAGCATATCCCATGATATTCACTTTTCTCATGTTGACAAGATAGTCCAACATGAAGATATCAGAAAATTTCAGAGTTTCTCTATCCCCTTTTCTTGGGATAAGAAAACCTTGCATCCATAAAGCCAAAAACCTATTGTCCGGTGAAAGATGAGCCACTTTCCTTTTCTCTTCATTGACAAGAAACAGAGACATCTCAGTGCTTTCTCTATTAAACGTACCTACTTCCTCTGGTAGAATATGAGATGGACAGAAAGAGTCCCCTTCTGTTGGGACATTAAGAAAATGTGCCTCTTGTTTCATAGACGTAGATATCATTCTATCATACACAGCAAAATTGATAGTCATGTCTTTGTCGAAAGATACAGTTTTATAAAACTGACAAAATTAATCAAAGAGAACCGGTTCATGAGAAACATGCCTTTCAACACACAAATTCTCCCATCCTTGAAACAAGATAATGCTCTTGATTGTAGAATCATATGAATAATAGAAGTTGTGGGAGACTAACATTTCCCTTAAAAGGTCTTTTTCCGAGAAATCCTTTGAAGACATATCGATAGGAGTGTTGGCAGGAGACTGAGACATAAGGATGTTTCCGATGAAAAATCGTACGATGATTTAAAACAGTGGAGCAGAGCTTCACCTCAAAACCTGAAAAATCAATGTGGTTTTGGGGAGGGGGGGGGGATATTTATAGGCGATACAGGGGTGACCGTTGATCTTCTAAGGTCAATATTAGAGGAGAATAGTTCAATGTTTATGATTAAAAATGAAAGGAAAAAATTGGAAAGTACCTACCGGAGAACGTAAGGTTTTTGTTGGTTTTAGTATAGTTCAAAAGAAAACACAAACATACGAAGTAAATGAATACTACCAATCACCATACCAATGGAAAACAAAGTCGTTACCATTAACTGACAAGACGATGGAAAAGAATATTGTTACCATTAACTGACAAGCCGATGAAAAAGAATCTCTTTACCATTAACTGACAAGATGATGGAAAAAAAATCATTACCATCATCGGTTGATACGATGGAAAAGTAAATCATTACCATCATCGGTCGATATGATGGAAAATAAAATCATTACCATCATCCATCAATATGATGGAAAAGAAAATCATTACCATCATCGGTCGATACGATGGAAAAGAAAATCATTACCATCATCCGTCGATACGATTGAAAAGAAAATCATTACCATCATCGGTCGGTAAGATGGAAATGAAATTGATTACCATCCTCGGTCAATACGATGGAAAAGAAATTCATTACCATCATTGGTTGATACGATGGAAAAGAAATTCATTACCATCATCGGTCGATACGATTGAAAAGAAAATCATTACCATCATCTGTCAATATGATGGAAAAGACAGGTGTATAAAAAATAAAACTATCAATACGATAATCAAAAAAACAAAAACACATACCAAGAGAGTAAATAATTAAAGATCATAAGATAAAAAGAAACAAACAAAACATTTGAGATAATAACTTTTCCAAGAAAAACAATATTACCTATACCAACAATCTTTCCTTGAGAATTATCTCTAAAGGATACTTTTCCACCTATTGTTTTGATAACTTTTTCAAAGAGATCTTTGTTTCTGGTCATGTGTCGAGAACAACCACTATCCATGTACCAAATATTCTTATTGGTACACTTCTTATTTTCTTGAAAAAGAAACAATTAGTTTTTTGGAATCCAAACATGTTTGGATCTAGAAGGGTTAGATAAAATAATTTTTGGAATCCACATTCGTTTTACAAAATGAGCTTTATGAAATCCTAAAGATTTAGTTCTGTTAAGAGAACAATCTCTTCTCCTGTGTCCTCCACATTGACACTTAGAGAAAAAAATATGTTTTTTGAGGAATAAAATAGTTATTTCTTAAAACAGTTTTGGAATAAGTATAACCAAGACCAGAATGATTTCTCAAAGGTCTAATTTGAGAATACATCATGTCAAATTTTTCCTTCCCATGAGTAAAGTTTGACAAACATTTTTTTATGGAAATAATTTCTGACTTTAATTTTAAAACCAAATTATTATTTTCCAAAACATCTAAATTTGAACTAGAGTTAGGCTTTAAATATTTCTCATTGAAATTATATTTTCAAGATCCTGAGAAAGTTTATCGTTATTAGATTTGACTTTCTCAAGGGTTTTTAAAATTCTTTCAAAATCAGAAGTTTTCACATCAAGATCTTTAGAGAGATCTAATATTTCTTTAGTCAAGATTGAAATTCTAGAATTTTCTTTCTCAATCTTCTTCTTGAGTTTAGAATTTTCATTTTCAAGTAATTTAGAAAATCTAGATACTTCTTCAAAAGAAGGAAATGTATCATCTTCTGATGATGAAGATTCATCATTTGATCATTCATAATATCTATTATCAGTATAATTTTCATTCAAAGAGACATTTGTTATAGCTTCAGCATTGTGTACCTTATCCATGAGACAATGTTCTTCAATTGGTAATCCGACTATAAGTCCAATATTTTTCTTTCCTGAGGACTCATATTCTGAAGAATCATCTGAAGAATCACTACCACTTGCACTCCAGGTATTATTTTCCTTCAAAACTTTCTTTTTCTTATAAAACCTTTTCTTGTTTCTTTCAGAGTGTTTCTTCTTTCTATCTTTCCTTTTCAGTAATGGACAATCATGCCTTATATGTCCTGCTTTCTTACATTCATAACAAGTTACTTATAAATCTTTCTTATCTTTCCTATCTTTATTTTTGAATCTATATTGGAAGTATTTCTTTCCCACAATCTTGTTCATCCTTCGAGCAAGATTGGTTTACTCATTATCCAAAATATTACAATCACTTGAATCAGATATAACAACTTTCTTGGCTTTGGATCTTGTAAGCCTTTCAAGTGTTTTAGCTTTAGATGCAAAGGCTAAACTTCCATTCCCATTATTCTTCTTGTTGAAATAATTATCTCTATTCATTATTGTCTCGTGCTGTAGAAGAGTTCCCAAGAGTTCATCTATAGAAATCTGGGAAACTTTTCTGTTTTCATCAATTGCTGTCCTTTTTGACTCCCATTCATTTGGCATTATATCTATAATCTTATCAACAAGAGCTTCATCATCAAGACCTTTTTCACCCACAGATTGTAAGCTGTTAACAATTGTCATAAACCTTTGTTGCACATTAAATACTGGCTCTCCATAGGGGAAAACAAATCCATGATACTCTGCTCGATGAATTGCTCTTCTTGTTTCTATAACCTTGGATGTAAGAAAATGAGTGGCTTCTAATTTCTTCCAAATACAGTTGGCTACTTCAGATGATGATATCTGACTGTATATATTCCTGGTCATAGAGCATAATAATGTATTGTGTACCTTGTAATTCAGTTGATATTCTTGCTTCTCTTGGTTAGTGAAAGTACTAACTTCTTTGTCAGGAATTTTGTAACCTCCAGTAAGCATAATAAAATTTTCTACACCAGTATTGATCACAAAAGTCTGCATACGATCTCTCCAATACTCATAATCATTCCCATCAAAGATAGGTGGTCTAGAAGGATTCAGATTGTCTATTGACCCAATATTCATTCCTTCCAAAAAAAAAACTTTTCCACACCACACATTAGTGTAGTAAGTATTTAAGATATTAATATGAAAGAAATAGAACAAGAAATACAAATCAATGGAAAACCTCCTCTGATACCAATTTTTGGATCGAATATGTAGATATGTATGTCAATTAGATGGAACAATACAAGAGGGGGGTGAATTGTAGGTTTAAAAACCTTTTGAGTTTTAGATCTTAAGAGATTAGTTTAAATGATCTTAAACTAATACAAATACAAAAACCCACAATTGTATTGAATATAAAAGTTATGATGTAATGTAATACTAATGAAATATAAATCAATTGTATTCAAGATGAATACAATAATCAGAGTAAAATAATGATGAATGATTATACCTTAAAGCGTATAGAATCAATCAATACAATATGTAATAGAATGGATGTAATTGAAACAATTACAAATGTATAAGAGATAGAAAAGGAAGCACAAAAAATTTCCTTTCTAATACAATTGGTAGCGAAAATGTAAAAGAATTAAAATTCTTTAAACCCAAAGAGAAGGGTTATAGTTTCACCTAGGATAAAAGGTCTATCTCACCAACACCTTGGTGAGCCCTCAATACGATGATCAGACTATCTGTTTGCCTATCCCCAATAGCCCTCGATACTATGATTAGACCGTCCGTCTGCCTATCCCCGGCAGCCCTCGATACGATGATCGGACCGTCTGTCTGCCTATCCCCGGAAGCCCTCAATTTTGTAGGTAATCGGCACCTCTGTCTTTCAATCACTTGAAAGCCCTCGATACGATGATCGGACACACAAAGCACAAAGCATGAGAGAAGTTACAACATCTCTCTCTAGAACTTGATAGAAGAAAAGTATCACAATTGTATCACACTTGTTCGTAGTTGTCTGTTGTCTATTTTTTCAGCCTCAAATGACCCCATATTTATAGGCCTCGGGTTCTAACGGTCACATCTCCTCCAACGGTCATATTTCTTTGAAAAACTCAGAGGGACTTGGACACCTGACATCATAACGGTCATATTGAAACAGAAAGCATGAAATCGTTTTCATTAGTTTGCAACTAACTCAATGACATCGTATTGGTTAGAACAAGATATATGAATAAGATAATCATGAGTACGATTTAAATGAAGCATCTGTTTCTGAAAAAGTACCAAAACAAGTATGTAATAAAAGATATGAGAAGAAGAGTAACTGAAATTTCCATATTCAGTACGGTCATCATTGTACGATTGGCATGGTCAGTACGATTAGAATGATCAGTACGATACACACAGTTAGTACGATCAGCATGATCAGTACGATTATCCTGGTCAGTACGACCAACAAGATCAGTACGATCATTACGGTCAGTACGATCAGCATGATCAGTACAATATGCATAGTCAGTATGATTAGCATGATCAGTACGATACGATAGACAAGGTTAGTAGGATTAACAAGAAATTTTTTATTTCCAAAACAAAACATAGAAGTCAAAAGAGGACATTTGACTCAACACCGACTTCCATACCCAATGCATTGGAGGTTATAACGTAACCACCCGTCCTGGTTTTCATGGCACCACCCATCATATGGTTTATCATATAACCACACGTCAAATGTCTATGTACCATAACATCAAATAAAATATTGAAAATATAAAAATTTCACTAATAATATTTCATTTGAAGTCATAAGAAGTAATTTCAAGTTACTGAAATAATCAATACATTTTCTTAAACCATTTAAAAAATATTTTTAAATCAAAGTGTCCCATACTACTTTGAAGATTTTAATGTAATTATAATTTTAAAACATTAATTTCTATATAAATAAATACTAAAAACCATTTTTCAAACATGGACATTGAAGGTAAATATTTATAATAATAAATATTTAAAAAATTTAAAATGATATTTTAGTTAAATATTTTTTAAGAAAATGAGAGAATCATGAACAAAAATAATTGAGGAACAACATTTAATTAGAACATTATAATATCATGATAATGAAGGGATTTGTGATATAATATGTCAAAGGACAGTATATACCCCATATAATAGTGAATTGGTCCATAACAACAATGAAGCCTAAATGGAAATGTAAATTGAGATGAAGTCCCTTATAAAGATGGTATCCTTAAATTTAAGGATAAATCAATCTCATAATTATGTGTGAAAAATATAAATACACAAATAATAAGTGAATATTAAGTGTAAAAATATCAGAGTTCATTCACTCATATTCATTGGATGACATATTCAATGAGTACAAGTTGATATCAAAGAATTGAAATTGTTTTGAGAAGTTCCCTTGTAAAAATTTAATAGCCTAACATTGTCACTTTAATATTCACAAAATAACCTGATGAGAAAAAATGGGTATCTCAACCCTTTGACATAAATTTTAAATAAATAATGATATAGCAGAACATATCCCAACACAATAAGATGTAAATTAAAAGACATAACAAACATATGTCTTTTAAAAAGAGGAGGGTGAAAGGTTCCCTTACCAATTTGGTGACATACAAAACCTATGCCACATGAATGAGGGATCATACAATAAAGATGTAAATACTCATTAATTAAAGTATATTACACAAAGTGTACAATCATGGGCAGTACAAATACCACACAAATTGAATTATTTTAAAATTTAGCATGAATCTCAAAGGAATAAAAAGTGAGATGAAACCCTTTGAAGCATTGTAATTAACTGAGTCATATGACCATAAGTTAATAACCACAATATGAATCACAAAATATCCTGAATATAATGAGAATAATGATAATATATATCAAATGGAAGTACAAAATACACCACATGCAATGAATAAGTGGAGAACATTGTAAATCTCATGGAATTAAAAGTGGGATAAAAAATCCCATACCTCATTGTCCAACTTGACATGTTTGTTCTTTAATCTCTTTTAATTTGGCTAACTACCTTAGGTTTGAACCAAATGACTTCTTGAATTGACTTCTACCTAAGGTAAGGCTTATAGGTAGAGGATATGGATGTAGGGATCTTAATTGGGTAGAGGTTGGATGAGACAAAAGGCTTGAGAGGGGTGAGGAATTGGTTAGAAGTGGTCTCCTTTTATATGGGAAAGGAGGGGCTCTTTAGGAATGTGTGGTAATATTATTTTATTATATAATAATAATTGGTTTCTAAAGGACCATGAAATCATTAAAGATGATGATAAGATGAGTCATAGTTGAAATAATATCATCCAATAATAATTGGACATGTTTTTCATGTTATTTTAAAATTTATAATCATAATTATTTAAATCCTTTATTAATGAGGTAAATACTACATCATTATTGTGTCATAAATAATTTAATTTATGTGATGTATAAAAATTATAAAAAATTAAAAAGATTTAGGAAATCTATTTATATTTCCAATGAATATTTATAGTCTAAAATATAATTTATATAATCCGATATAAAAATTAATTTAGTAAACGAATTTTGGTTATGTCATTTTTGCCTTTACATTAAATTAATTAATCTAAAGTGACATTATCATTCATAAGTGGCTCCATGTGGTCCCAAAATAGACCCAAATATTCCCATGGTCGGTCATTACTCATATAATAAGGTTATAACTAGTGTTAAGGTAATTTCGAATTATTATGATATTCTTTTATCCTTGAATTATTCTATTTACCTTTAACCGCAGTAAAAAAAGTAAAAAGTTACTATTCACCGAAAACTATTTTCATCTTATTGAATAAAATTTCACTTCTTCATTAATAACCATGTATGTCGGATTTTTTAAATTCTATTTAAAGAAGCGGTAAAATTTCATTTAAATGAAAAAATCGGTTTTTTATCTACTACTAAGTGGTTTCACTATTCATTAAAAATAGATCTTTTTCGGAAAAATACCAAAAATTCTGCCTAATCAATATTTGATATTTCAAAATAAAAAATGATGTCTATTTTACCAAATTCTAAAAATAGAAGTGGAATTAAATAATTTTAAAATTAGTTCACGTTATGAAAACAAATAGCGTGTTTTTAAGAAACAATAACTATCAAAAGATTGATACTTGTTTATGTCAAATATTGAGGTGAAATTAATTCCAATGACCAAAATTGAATTAAATGGTAAAAATATATTTTAATTATACATTAAAACCAATTAAAATGATTATCTAACCATATAAATAAATTATATTGAATGTGAATTTTGAATTAAAATACCATATTTTTCACAATTCATTAAATAACAAAATTTATTAGAAAAATACCAAAACATTTCCAATGTAAAATTTGATTTCCCCATTCTAAATAAGGATTTCATTTGGTCAATTAGATTGTATTTAAGTGACCAAAAGTATAGTTAATTATGGTTCTATATTAAAAGGCGGTAAATTGAACTTTTAATGTAAATTATGCTAAAAATTAGATTCATTAACATTTTAAGCCTCTATATTTTATTGGATAAATGTAAATACATTTAAAAAACATGTATAATCATATTATAGTTATTTTTTTACATTAAATCCAATACATTGACTAAGATTTTAATACCGTTTAAAATAATAAGATTATATTATAAGTGTGTCATGTATGATGTCAAAGAATCTCATTGTTGCGTATCAGGTATGCTATCGAACATAGGAACCCCATTAATGTAAAATTAATATTTAATTCACAAATATTAATAAATATGAAAATGTAATATTCTTCATTTATCTGGGATCTTACATCCTTCCCCCCTTTTGGTAATTTCATCCTCACAATTTTGAAATTGGTCTCGGGAACTTCGTTGAAATTCCCACATCAAGTAATAGTCAATAAAACTATCACATTAAAATAAGATATGATAAGTACAAAGGTTGCCAGAGAAAATAGATATTATGATTCCATGAAAACATGGATATGGAGGAGAAAAAAAACCATCATGTTCTGATGGAGAGTGATAGAAAACATGTTTAGGAGAATGTTAACCCCTAGAAAATCCCAAACATGTGATGGGTTAAACAGTCTTTGATTCCCCAATAGGAAAAGTTAAAAGAAAAGGTTTTGTGTTTTAAGATTATTTTCATTGAAGAATTTATTTATGAGTATAACTAAAAACATAAGGTAATATACTTATTTTTCATGTATACATTATTCATTTACTAACTTTCTAACAAAAACTCATATTTTCTCCAAACGATGAGTATTCCGGATGTTTTTTTACATTAAGAGCTCTATAATCAACTTTGAAAATCATATAATCCTCAAAAGATAAACTATATATTTCCCATGTCATTAGAACTTAACCAAAATTGAAATTGTTAGCACCGGATCAGATAATTCCCAAAAAGGATAATCATTTACAAAAAGAAAATATGCTTTTACTCTCAAAAATTAATCCTTAAAACTCAAAGTTCAATAAATACCATTCAATAAACAGTTGTCCATAAAATTATTCAAGGTAATCCAAACTATGACTGAAACCCAAATCTAAAAATAATATAATCACATTGTATTCCAAGATAAATCTTAACATTTATCTCCAAATAACATCAGTTACTCTTAAATTCTCATATTGAAAAGTAATTAACCTAATCAGATATCCTCAATGATAGGTTAATAATTTCCATAGATAACCCAAAATCAACTTATTATTGATTCATAAAATCATCTAACTAAAAATAATTAGTCATAAAAACCCGGGACTTCTCGTAGTCAAGTGGTAGGTGATAAATACCAGTCGCACTTTCGTTGTGGGTTTGATTCCCGCATCTTTGTCCGACGTGACGGGTTGTCACACGGTCCGCTTGTTGTCCTTTTTTCAAAAGATATATAATTTTATAACATTATAAAAAAGAGATAAATATATCCAAAATAACCATAACATGTTTCAACTATGATGGTTTTCTAATAACATTCATTTTTCATCCCAAAAAAGTATTAACCTATAATTTCCTCAAAATCAAGGTATCATATTAACTCAAATGGTACTTTAAAATTATATCCAAAAAATAAAAGATAATTATTCCTTGAATAAAATTTTCGTATATCAAACTTTAGGGATACACAAACTATAAAAATTCTTCTAAAGTAATTCCCATCATCAAAAGAGCCTTACGAGTTTTAATTATTTCACCATCCTGAAATCTACCATAACACTTCAATCCCATATATGATGACTTCTTACTCATTCAAAATTCATCAAGATCCATTAACCTTTCTATTCCAAATTTTTCTGAAATAAGTCTATCCTACAAACAGAATCAAGAATCATATCCTATGATTCAATAATGTCAAAACATATGTTAGGAAATAATTTATACCTTTCATTGGTCATTGTCTGTTTCTTCATCCTCCATCGAAATGGAATTAGGTATTGGTAAAAAAATATTTGTACGATCCTGGTGATCCCATTCCCAAAACTTCTTCATAGGACATGTGTTTGTATAATGAACATGCACACCACATTTAAAACAGTCAATTGATACCTCAAAATGTACTTCATTCCCTTTATTAGAGTCAATTAGATGGTTCTTTTTTCCATGGAAGGTTCTTGCTTTATGAACATCATTTCCACATATATAGCTTCTCCCAGTCCCTTTGAAACATTTTCCTATGTGTTTCCTTCCACATCCTTGACACATAGGTTTTTGAACATACATACCTTTAGGATTATTACCTGAACATCCATGGGGATTTGTTTCTCTCATATAAGATTCCTTATAAAAATCACCAAGGTTAAAGTGGTCAATAATGAATCCAGATAGTTGGTTAAGGATAACCATAATTTTTCTCATTACAGCTCCCATTTCATTCAACTTCTCATTCAGGATACCGTCATAGTTTTCTTCACATCCATTGTTTCTTTGATGCCTACTAGATCCATCCATTGACTAAAACCAGAACAATAAGTGTTTGTATATTAGTAAAATCATAATATAATATCTTATGAGGTGGGTAAATACTACTATATACTTATTCATGCTATCTTAAACTCATTCACTTTATCTATAATAACTATGACTTTCTAAAATAATAACCATTATGGTAATTTTACTTATGCTTAATTAATACCCTAACCTGTAAATTTATCTAAACCGAAATTAGATACCAATTATAAGTACCCGACCTTAAACCTTACATAATATTTAATTAAATGAATAATTCACATTGAGTATATTTTGAGGTTTATGTTTTTTGAGAATTAGGACATAACTATTACATTTCAAAAGATTAAAAAGTATACACTTCTACCCAGTATCCATTTTTTTCATAAAAAAAAAACTCTTGAAAAAAATTAATGTCTATTTCTATATTTAAGACAACATGACTTTTCCTTAATCCCAAACATTACCATATAACACATTATGTCATGTGAAAAACATTTAAAAAACTTGGGATGAGCATTAGAAGATCTGTAAGGGGTACAAAACAAGTAAACCATGAATACTTCAACATATGCAACACATTTCACCTTTATGAAGTAGTAAATACTCTTCACCGAATAAAATATCACTATTTACCCATTTGTAACCAAAATATTACCATTAAACTCATATGAAGATCACATAACATATAAAGGTCACTTTGGACATAAAAATACTTAAATGGAATAAACATATGGTCAACATCCACACATATCACTAAATGGAATAGCCATACGGCCGACTTCCATACCTGATGCATTGGAGGTTATAACATAACCACCCGTCCTAGTTTTCATGGCTCCACCCATCATTTGGATTATCACGTAACAACCTGTCAAATATCCAAGTACCATCACAACACATTAAATATTACAAATATGAACATTTCACTGATAACATTTCATTTGAATTCAAAATAAGTAATTTCAAGACATTGAAATAATCAATCCATTTAAAAATAGAATTTTAAATCAAAGTGTCCCATACAACTTTGGAGCTTTTAATTAAATTATAATTTCAAAACATTAATGTCCATATAAAAAATGCTGAAAACCATTTTTAAAAGATGGGAATTAAAGATATATATTTTGAATAATAAATCATTAAAACATTTAAAATTATATTATAGTTAAAGAGTTTTTAAC
The DNA here is from genome assembly GCA_963277665.1 of Viscum album. Taxonomy (NCBI): domain Eukaryota; kingdom Viridiplantae; phylum Streptophyta; class Magnoliopsida; order Santalales; family Viscaceae; genus Viscum; species Viscum album. The sequence goes on from OY728120.1 coordinate 812,779,699, forward strand.
AAAATGAGAGACTCTTGAATACAAATAATTGAGGAATAACATTTAATCAGAACATTATAATATCATGATAATAATGGGATTCTCGATATAATATGTCAAAGGACAGTATATACACCATATAAGAGTATGTTGGTGGATAAAAACTACGAATTCTCCATGGAAATGTAAATTGAGATGAAATCCCTTATAAAGATGGTATCCTTAAATTAAGGATAAATAAATCTCATAATGTTGTGTGACAAAAATAAATACACAAAATTTAAATGGATATTATGTGTAAAACAATCAGAGGTTATTCACACATATTTATATGAGGACATATTAAATAAGTACATTTTGAACCCAAAGAATCGAAATTGGGTTAAAATTTTCCCTGGTAAAAATTCCACAGCGTAACGATGTCACTTTAAAATTTAGAAAATGAGTTGGTGAGACAAAAAGTGTATCTCATCCCTTGGAATTAATGTTTAAATAAATAAGGATATAGTAGAACATAACCCAACATAGTTAGATGTAAATTAAAAGACATAACAAAAATTATGTGTTTTTAAAATAGGAGGGTGAAAGGTTCCCTTACCAATTTGGTAACATAAAAAACACACAACACATGAAAGAAGGATCATAAAATAAAGATGTAAACACTCATAAATGAATATATATTACACAAAGAGTACAGTAATGGGCATTAAAAACACCACACAAATTGAAAAAGTGGAAAATATAGCATAAATCACACAAGAATAAAAGGTGAGATGAAACCCTTTATTGCATTGTAATAAACTGAGTCGTATGACCAAAAGTTAATATCCACCAAATGAATCACATAATACCATGAATATAATGAGAATCATGCTAATATATATCAAATGGTAGTACAAAATACACCACATGCAATGAATAAGTGGAAAACATTGAAAAATCTCACGGAATTACAAGTGAGATAAAAAAATCCGTTACCTCGTTGTCCGACTTGACCTGTTCATTCTTTAATCACCATTAATTTGGGTAACTCCCTTTGGTTTGAACCAAAGGACTTCTTGAAGTGACTTCTGCCGAAGAAAAGGCTTCTAGGAGGGGGAGAGGGATGTAGGGAGCTTAATTGGATAGAGGTTGGATGATACAAAAGGCTTTAGGGGTGTGTGGAATTGGTTAAAAGTGTTCTCCTTTTATAAGGGAGAGCAGGGGCTCTTTAGGAAAGTGTGATTATATTATATTATTATATTATGATAATCGGTTTCTAAATGTCCAAAAATCATTAAAGTGGATGATAATATGACTAATAGTCAAAATAATACCATCCAATTGTAATTGGACTTGTTCTAGATGTTATTTTAAAATTTATAACCTTATTTATTTAAATCCTTACTTAATGAGGAAAATACTACATCATTATTTTGTCATAAATAATATAATTTTTGTGATGTATAAAAATTATAAATAAATACCATGATGTAGTAAGTCTTTATATATTTCCAATGAAAATTAATATATGAAAATATAATTTATATAAAACCATATAAAAATTAATTTACTAAAAGAATTTTGTTTATGTCATTTTTTCCTTTACATTAAATTAATTAATCTGAAGTGTCATTATCTTCCATAAGTGGCTCCATGTTGTCCCTAAAAAGACCCAAAGATTCCCATGGTCGGCCATAACTCATAAAATATGGTTAGGACAACTGTTAAGGTAATTTTGAATTATTATAATATTCTTTTAACCATCAATTACCTAATTTACCTTTAACCACGATAAATAAAAGTCAACAGTTACTATTCACAAAAAATTATTTTCATATTATTGAACCTCATTTTACTTCTTCATAATAATCATGTTTGTGGATTTTCAAAATTCAATTCACAAAATCGGTAAAATTTTATTTAAATGAAAAAGTCATTTTTTAACTCCTACTAAGTGGTTTCACTATTCATAAAAAATTGATGTTTTTCAGAAAAATACCAAAAATTAAGCCTAAGCTATATTTGATATTCTGAATTAAAAAATGATGTATATTTTACCAAATTCAAAACATATATGTTTCATTATTTAATTTTAAAATTAATTCCTGTTATCAAAAAAGTAGTTTGTTTTTAAGAAATAATAAATATCAAAATATTGATATTGGTTTATGTCAAATTTCAAAATTAAATTATTTACAATGATAAAAATTGGATTAAATGATAAAAATTTATTCTAATTACACTTTGAAATCAATTAAAAATATAGTCTAACCATATAAATAAATTATATTGAAAAGGACATTTAAATTAAAAAACAATATTTTTTACTATTCATTAAAAAATGATATTTTTTAAAAACAATTTCAAAAAAATTCCAAATGTAAAGTTTAATGTCCCCATTCTAAAGAAGGATTTTATTTGGTAAATTAGAATCTATAAAAGTGACCAAAAATATATTTTAAGAGGGTTCTCCATTAAAAGGCAGTAAATCGACCTTTTAATGTAAATTTTGCTTAAAATTAGATTCATTCACATTTTAAGCCTCTAACTTTTATTGGATAAATGTATATACATTTAAACAACATGTATAATAATATTGTGGTTATTTTTGTTCATTCCTACCAATATAATGGCTAGTAGTTATCTACCATTTAAAATAATAATATTATATTATTAGTGTGGAACGTAAGATTTCAAGGAAACCTGTTATTGCATATCGGGTACGCTGTCGAACATAATAGCTCCATTAAAGTAAAATTAAAATTTAAATAAAAAATATTAATATATATGAAAATTCCATATTCTTCATTTATCTGAGATGTTACACACACTTTTATTACCTTTATAATCAATTTAGGTTCGTTTTTCTTAATATTAAAAATGATATATACATGTATTTTAAAATGAAACATTATTTTTTTATATGTGATAATCCATTAACTAATAATTTTTTTAATATAATATTTTAGTGTTAATTATTTATTTTTTCTATTTTAGCTTCAATATGGATATTTTGATTGATGATGCATGATCTTGATTAGTCCATATAAAAAATATCCATGGACATTATGTTGGATATTATTACATAGTTCATAAATTCAAATATGATTTTATTGAATCTAATGTGTTGGTGCTTTAAGAGACTTAAAAATCAATTTTTTTTTTGAAATTTCAATTCAATAAAAATTCATTAATTTATTAATGATTATTGTTAAATGTATTTTAATTATATAGTTTTTAAAATTCTTAAATTATTCATAATTAAATATTATTATCATTTTATACATTTTCAAGATAAATCATGATGTAAATATTATAAATTCATTTACATAGGTGGTAATACCGATAAAAAAATTAAAATCATATAAATAATGAATGAGTATGACAATAAATATAAAATGGGATACTATTATTTCATTAAAATAATTAAAATTTTAATATATTAAATAGAGCGTGATTAATGTGATTTAGGATTAGTGTTTATCAAAAAATAATTGAAAATCTTGTAATGGAGAAAATACATATATTGACGGAATCTATCCTTCCAACAACATCATCTATCAGAATGATGGATTTGGGAATTTTTATTAAGGAAAATGAAAACCAAATGTTAGTAATGGACATAGGATAAATAATTTTCTAATGTATTTAAAAATAATTATATACAATTTTTTTTCTATGAAGTGAATCTAGATGGGGTAATTTTTTTTGGTGTACTTGTGTTACATTTTCCCTAAAACTAATTTCTTTAGAAATTCTTCATGTAATTTATCATTGAATGTGGATTTAAAAAGGAAAAATAGAACACATATTATTTGGTTTGGTTATTACTACACTTATCCTATTATTAAGTGATATTGTTTCATGATATTTTAGGAAATTAGCAATCACATAATCCCATTTACCTCATTTTACCTTATATTTGTCAATTAAATTTATACCATGAAGACATATTTTTATAAAAAATATAATATTAACTATATTACCTATTTATTTTATGAATATAAAAAATATTAATTCACTTTTATTAGACATAATTTCTTAAGTTGATGAAAATAAATTTTATTAGAAGTCCCATAATGTAGGAAAAGATGTTTTTAAAATTTATTGTTGAGAAGAAAATTCTTTTATCTCCTTAGGAAGAAAAACTTATTAAATTACATGTAATTATATAATTATTTTTATATTAAATATATTTCATTAAAAAAATTATTCAAAAGTGATAAATTTGAAAAAATCTAACAAACCATGGAATTTACCATAGAAAGACAACAATCACCTATTTAGTTTTTTTACTCCCAATACTCCTCTATCTACCCTATTATAATTCCAACCAGATAACTGAGACCAAAAAAAGGGGGGTTAAATTAGTGTTTTCTTCATATACAAGTTATGAATCATTTTTTAACCTACCCAAATTATATAGTGAATTCATCACACACATAGTTATAACTTTTCATTTTAATGTTTATAATATAACTATGAAAACAAAAATTACTATATATAGTATTTTTATGATGTTTTCTTCAATGTGGATCAATATGTTACCATTGTATGGTGGTTTTTACCAGACTCAAAAAATGATATATATTTATTATAATGATGATTACAATGGATTTTTATATCCCTTAGCTTGTATTATTGTATCTGACCGGCCTACATGCAAGAAAGTAACAAATAAACTAAGAACCCACTTTCTATTTATTAAACTAAAGTAAAAAAAATAAATTAATACAAACATAAAATATTTGGATGGTTAATTTTAGGTATGATCAGTTGAAAAAAATGGTATCCAATATAATAAATGAATGATTTATTTTTTATTAATCTAAAAACAATCCACAACAATGCATCTTTATTCATTAATTCATTAGATGCTCAGTATTAGTAACATGACACCCTCCCACTCTACCCTTTTTATTATTCATTATTGTAAAACGAAAATATCAAAGTATTGATTTAGATGTATAAATTATTTTACTTTATTTATATATAACAACTATAGTAGAAATGTCAAAAACATTATATACTCATAAATATTCAATGATAGTATTTTCAATGAATAAATAGAGAAACTATTTTTCCCCCATTTATAATTTTTTACCTATTTTGAACAACGTTTGTTCTTCATATTATTAATAATAATGTTTTATGTATATATATATATATATATATCAATACATTATATTCATCTCAATTATAACCAGTTAATATTTTTTCTATAACTTAAATATTAAAATCCCTTAAATCTCAACCTCATGATCTCCATATTCAAACCAACATAATCAATGAATGTTATTTCTAATTTTACATCATCATATAAATATTTAAACAATATTTATTATGTTTGAGAAGTTCAAATGATTTTACCATGACGTTTATATTTATAAAATACCTTTTAACTATTCAATCATGGTTGAATAATAATAAGAAATATTATCTACTTGAAAAAAATCAACATCAATGAATTCACAAAAAAATATCACTTTCAAAAATTATTCCTTATAATATATTATTAATATTTTCTAATAATTTTATCAGAAATATTAATATTTACCATAAAAAATTTATTAAAGTGTCTCTGAGAAAAAATTATCATTTTTTATTTTATGCATGAATTCATTACACTATGAAGTATTATTAAATGTGTAACACTCTCAACCAAATCAAATGTATGAAATTAGTACTCAATTATTCATTTCACCGTGGTTCTTGATTCAAAATGACATATCATTCCATTTTTTTCAGGATAATTGATTGAATTATCGGGAATCCTAACATACTCTCAAATTGAACATTATCACTATTTATAGACGAAATCGTTGAAATATTTGAACTATTGTTTACAATTAACTTTAAATACCTGTTAATATCAAAATATAATTTAATATATATTAAAAATCCTTAGAATTCCCAGGGATGATCATTAAATTAAATAGAAGGTATATTTAATATCCATTAAAATATTTTTCATATCACATGAATCCATAGATGAAATACGTTCTTTTTATAATTTTCATCTTACTTTCACTCTAAAAAAGAGAGTTTAACATGCATATGATTTAATATCCTATTGTATCCCATGGAAAATTGGACAAAACATTGTGTATATGTTACATCTCATGTTGAAATATATCCCTCAGTTGCATTTAAATATTCTTGATTATCATTTCAATTTTTACGAAAAGCATATATATCAACATTGATATTTTATATATAAAACTAATAAGCTCCCTATACATTTTAAGTAATTTGATTTGGGAAAAATTATACATGTATAACACAAAAAAAGTTAAAAATAACATTAATTAAAAAATAATATATAATTATCTTCTTCAAACCCAAATTTATGTATAAATATTCAAAAAAATATTAAATTATGTCAAATACTTCCAGAAACCATAAATATTTTCAACTATCCATATATATTTTCATCAAAATTTTGATGCAATTTTTACAGTTGATAAAATCTAGTATGCTCAAAATATAATCTTTTTATACATTCCAATCATTATAGAATGAAATATGTTTTATTATCATATTAGCATCCTATAGATATATTTACACAAAAAAACTTATAATTAATCGTACACCACATACCTTGTGTTCATGGTATGCTTTTTACATTGGAAATAAATTGAAGTGGATTCATTCCAATAAGAAATTTTTATAGTAGTATTGGATAAACATATAAATAAATGAATATCACATTACAATTGAAAACATGAAATAATGCATACCAAGAGTATATATAATTATTCATTAAACTAATTATTAGATTCATTTTTTATATCCCATAGAAAAAAACTTTAAATAAATTTGAGGTAAAATGCTACGTAATGATCAAATTCAATGGAATATATCATGAATAAATATGGAATAATAAATATTAGAATTTAATAAATGAGGAAACAATCCATTAAATAAAAAACTTCCGAATGTTGATTGATATTTTTTGAATAAAATAAAATAAATCAATGTCAAATATTTATTCACATGAACTTGAAGGAAGTTTATAGAAAATATCAACCCAGTAATATCTATGATAATAAAAAAATAAATAAAAATACATTAAATTCTTAATATTGGAATTCATGTTCTCATACATCAGGTATTCTATACGGTCATTATCATACACTATGACTGATTAAACAATGGATAGTTTTAAAAAAGGAACCCATTAACTATTATATTATAGATTTTTATATTGAAATATGTTGATGAATATGGTTTCTATTTATCTGCAAAAACCAAATTTCAATGAATTTACATTTCATTTATCATATATAAAGGGATTTATGTAAATCAAGAACAATATGCATTAGTAAAAATTATATTTTTTTAATCAATAGTATCAATTTTTTAAAACATTCCAGAGTAAAACCAAAAAATATTTTAATTAAACACCATATGTATATAATATATATATATATATATTAGGAAATTATCATTTCAATGAGACAAATAATATGGTTATTTCAGATAATATATTAACCTATAATCATTTGAAATTGAATGTTTCAAAAGAAATTTATTGACTAAAAAATTAATCAATAAGGTAACCATCATCATATTATCATAGAAAATATATCATAAACCACCCAATTAGTGAATATGGATTGTATTATTAAACAATATACCCAATTCAGTGTATTTTATAATTAATGGATTTTTTGGGGAATAGAAAACCCAAAAAATTATCAATAAAAACTTTTTTTAGTAAAATATCCTTTATTAATTTGTAAATAACATATTAAAACATAGTATTTATTGAATATTAGGGAAAAAACACCTGAAATAACATTTTAACCATTTAAATTATATTATTATAATTTATCTTCCTTGAAAGTATGATATTTCATTTGGTAATAGTTTTTTAACACAAATATTCCATTCACATTTTCATTGAAAATTAAAAATATTAAATGTTTGGAAAGTGATTATAAGATTTCATTTAAACAATTTATAAAAAGTGAATATGTTGTAAAATTTCATTAATAACCCATTATATAATATTAAAATTATTCATTAAACTATTCTATGGAAAAGGACAATATGGAAGGAAAATATTTTTTTTTTCTGAAAATGAGAAAAAATGATAGCATATCATAAAACCTTTTTCTCAATGATTTTACAAATAAAACATTTAATTTTTTACTAAAACATGAAAATTTCATAAGTAAGCAAATAATAAAAAATTATTTGGATTATTAGTCAATAAAAAAATTATTTACTTCAATGGAAATTCATTCACGAACAACATCAATTAAAATGAGATTGTTGAATAACCCCTTACTACTTTGGTAAATCAAGATTCTTCACCAAATGGAAAGAAAAAAACAAAAAAATTTTAAAAATGGTTAATAAAATTATAATCATGTAATTAAATATAAATTTATAATTATATATACAATGATATAATAAATATTTCTATAATACCAAATATGACTTGATACAGAGTATATTGTGAAAAAAATCTCTTCTAGTGGCCTTAAGTTGATGTGAAGGTCACCCAATGAATAATTTTTTTGTTTCAAATATAAATCAAAATAAAAAAGTTGAAAAAACCATAAAAATTTATAATTAAATTATAAAATAGTCATTGAATGTAAAGTATGATAAATAAGTAATACACCCAAATTAAAAGGATCTAAGTTATAAAATTCTATACCTATTCCTAACATAAATGTAAAATCACTTATTATGAAATATTTCAATATAAAAACTAATATAACAATAATTTTGAAGGATAAATGATATCACTTGTAAAAGATGAAGTGTATATAACAAATAAAATAAAATATGTGCATGACATTAACATGTTCCTAAATGAATGTACACTGAGATAAAAATGTTTACTGATGTTTCAGTTTATATAAACATGATTTAACCTCATGTATAAATTTTTAAAAAATTATAATAATTTTTTTCAAAACCATACTAAAATCCAAAATGACTTAAATGAGCATATGATAACAACTAATCACGTATTTATTAATAATATTTAATTATTACTATTATTTTGGTGATAACATCTCTATTTTCTCATGCTTGTTTTTTCCCATAATATATTGTTCCTTTTTAGAAGGATATATATATAATTTCCATTATTATTTTAAAAGGTAAAATATCACATTTAATCATTAGTTACTTTTTAAATACCATTATTGAATGTTGAATATTCTCCAAACTAATGATATCATCCCCATAATTGATGTAAGGGATTGTAATTGGATGATATATGAATTTTAAATAGTTAATATAATGGAATTTTTATTAAATATAATAATTACTATCTATACTAATATCTATGTATGTCATTTATGGAATCAAATTACATCAGTCTGCGAGGCAGTAGACCTTGATACAGATGATCACAAAATATCATTCCCATATCATTGAGAATAATGATAATAAATATTAATAAAAAAACTAAATAACATATATGTATATAGGAGGGTAAACATTTATTATATTTTAATATATATATATATATATATATATATGATATCATTGAATGTGATAAAAGAATATTTAACTATGAAGGTTCTTTTTGAAGTTGATTACATTCACAGAGATAAACTAATTTCGATTACATTTTATGGGCTAAAGGATTAGACTTTTGGGGATACTAGAATATATAAATCACGGATAAGTTGTATTGGGAGTCACATTTTCATGGTTTTGTTAGAAAAATTATTGATAAGATATAAAAATTTAAAGTAGGGTTCACTTTTTTAATTGAGGAGGACTTGTAATTTTGTAATTACCAAAAAGTGTTCAATAATAGGATGACAATATCAACCTATGTGCCATAAAATATGGTAAATAAAGGGGTTTATAGATGTTCAGTTATTTAAAAACCATGAAAAATAAAATGAAACAATTTTTAATCATGTTACACCCTTTACTTCAAGGGTTACTCAATTTTACAATTTTTCACAATGATTTCATGTTTTCATATTTCATAACTTATACTCTAAAACTATTAACAATGATTCCTTAAGACATAATTTGTAACCACATATTAAAGACATGTCATAAAATTTATCAATTAAAATTTAAATATTCGTGGAAAACTAATATAAATACAGGCCCATTTAACTTGTAAAATTAAAATTTTAACCTTAGGTAAGTTAATTAATTTTTACAATTATTACCTTTAATTATTGATAAAATAAGTATAAAATTAATTAATAAGAATAACAAATATAATTAAAAATAGATTATTCATTTTATATAATTAAATATAATGAATATTAATATTTTAAATTGATAAATAAACTAAAAATATATTTCGAGGAACAATTTTTCATGAAATACTTTTTATAAGTATAAGATGATATTATATGAAATATATGACAAGTGACTATCATTATATCGATAAACATGCATATATTTTTATATATAATTAATATATTTCATTAATATATTTTCATATTATAGATATTATTGTTTAAATAAAATTGTGGAACATTCTGGAATTACAATATCTTCTTGTGAAATTTTATTTTAATGCCTTAAAATATACCCATAAAATTACTACATAAAAAAGATTAAATTAAAATAATTTAATCTAAATATAACAAAATAATTAATCTTCTAAATTTAAATAAATAAAAAATAATAATGGGTGTTTAAAAATCTATATATATATTACAACAAAAATTATAATATAATATTTTCATAAAAAATAAATAATATCATTTTTTGAGGCAAAATATGTTTTTAATGCATGTCAAAAATAATGAAAATTGAGTAATAATTTAGAAACATATTTTATTCATATAAAATATTTATAAATAATTTTTATGATTTGATATTCCCTGTAATACCACAATTATAATGGTAATTTCATAAATAACCACTTTTAATAGTATCATATATTTCTACATTACATGATGATGCTTTTTGTACATGCTATGATATAGAGTATTCATTTCAAAATGTTATTATTGTAATATCCAAAGATTTATAATGGATTATGGATATTTTTTTACTTTAAATTAATTTTGTTTACCTAATGTTAGTTACTAATGAGATCATATGTGTTTTAGGGAATTTTGGGGCTTTTTAATACTCATAGGCTTGGTTATTTGAAGAGGAAACTAGGGTGGAATGATTTAAAAATTTTATAACTAGGAAACCTGGTTTGATTAAACCATAGATGATCTTTTGTGGCCATATTAAGGCTTAAATGATTACGTAAACCATTAACCTCAAACCACGTGTGTTAGAAAATAATCTCATACTATTAACATAACCTTTAATCACTAATTTCATTGTGTTTCCCAAACCATTCTTATGTACTGTAAAAATTATCTTAAGTGGAGGTGAGGGAAAAATGATGGAATGTGGTTTGGAAAACCATTCAAAAAACTATATGGACATGTAATTTGATGGTAATATAGTATATCTCCCCTTAAAATTCATAAAACATAAATCTAAAATTTCACCTACTTCTAGTGGATATCACCATGGTTTCAGGATAACTCTTCAAGGAATGAGATAGTTTTTGGGATGGATTCACTATTTTGACACAAAATCATGCACCATTAGTCTCATTGGATCTATTCTTATAATTCACTCATTCATCTTGTGTCAGTATTCAATTATTTTTTTAATGATGGAGTTATTTTTTTGTGAGATGATATTCCTTATTCCAAATATTTTCATCCATTCATCATCTTCATCCATATTTAGAATGATTCAAATTAGAAATTAGAATTTATTTTCTATCATGTCTATATTTTATTTGGTCCATACTATTTCTCATACATCTTGGTAGTTCTACATATATCTTTGGGTGTTCTGGATGTCGAACCTTCCAATATTTCCACTAAAATATTATATATTTATTAAAGTTAATGATTTGGAAGCAGTTTAGGTTTCCTAATAGTACTACTATGGTCATTTCATATTTGTATCCCCATCATAGCCACATATTGGGTGTTTCATTTTATATTCCCTATCTTAAACCACCTGATTGGGTGAAATTTATCCCAACACTTAATTTGTGTGTGTTGATCAGTTTAATGAGAATTGAATGACTGATTATGACAATTTAATGTCACATAAAATTGTTTTTAAATGGTTTTAATTTATTAGAATTATTTTATTGGAGAATGTGATAACGAGTTTTATGAACACATGGTTTGTTATTGATTATAAAATATCATAGGATTGTGATGTTATATTGAAAATGGTAATAGATTCCCTGGACATGCAACTTGGATCTAGATTCCATTCGATTCCATGGAAATTTATACCCACGGATCATGATTTTTTATGTGGATGAGTTAGTATTATATACCATTAATAATTATTCATAAGGATATTTATGGACATTATTACTTAGGGATCTAACATGAATGGGCACACAATGGAAATTATTTGTTTTCATGCTCATTAGACTTCAACCATGTCTTTACCAATATTAAATCGAGATGCTTCATGGACTCAACATGGATTCTTTTTTTTCACCCATTTATTTATGTAATTAAACATTTATTAGTATTATTTGAAATTATATAATGTCTTTGGGTTAGGTTTATATGTGTTAATATGACTTTTCGAATATTTCAAAGTCTTTTCTGGAGTTAAGAGGTTTGAGAAATATTATTAGAAATAATAATCTTGAGAATAATGAAAATAGAGGTAGTGGGTTTGAGGTAGGAGCATGGATATGGTCATTTTTTGGAAAATAATTCATCCATCTAGTAGATTCCATGCTCCTAGAGGAAGAGCCTTGTACATGGTTATTGCAAGGATTACCAAACTGCATTCCTTAATAGTTCACACATTAATTATATATCCCAAAATTCTGGATCCAACTCATTTTATCAAATTTATTGTCTCTTCTTATTATATTATGACAGTTACTCAAATTCATATCATCCTAGAGGACATAGAAACTATTCCTCTTCCTCTCGGATAAATACATTGGTTTACCATCATGAGTTGGAGGCCCAATTTCCTGGGTAAGTTCCTATTCATGGTTTTTTCCCATTGTTTTCTTCATCATACATATCATGGATTTTTTAATATAATTAATTGGGGGATATAACCAAGATTTTTGAATCTAATCAATATGATATATGGTTATTCTGATGTTATGTATCATCATCTAAGTCTAGTTTTTGGAGTTTCAATCTTCCTTTTTTTGTAACATGTGGCATCCATCGTTTTAACCTAGGTTATGTGGTATGAGGATTCCATCCATACTTCCCTTAATAAATATAAGTATTGATTTTATGTTATTTCAATTTAAATTAATTGATATTTAAATTGATGGGAACTTATTGGTAGATGACCACATTATTTAGGGTTCATAAAATTTTGTAATTTAGTTATTCTGAAATGTTCTTTATTTCATGATTTTAACATGAAGTTTTAAAATATTTCATGGGTTTAGAATAATTTAAATGGTTTGAAAAATTGGTTTTTAATAAATATTTTAACCGAAATGGTTTGAAATGATTTTTTTGGCATTTATTTTACATATATGGTTTGGTTGTGTTCATTTTCTTCAGGGTGTCCTTATTGAAGGGGAATGTGGTGTTTTGGCACTTGGTTTATGGTTAAATTTTGAAAACATAGTATATTGATGAGAAAATGCGCATGAGTTTAGAACTATCACCTGGTAATTGAAGTTTTATTATTTGAAACTGTGAACCAAGTAATGGGTATGGAAATTGATTGATAAATAGTTTGAAAAAATTATTTGGTTTCTTTTGTTGGAATTGATTTTTGGTTTGGAATGGTATTCTTGTTTTTAACCTTTTTCTTGGAAGTTTATGACCTTTTTTATATACTATTTTAAATTTTTTAATATAAATTAATTAATATAAATGGGAATACTTATACTATCCTAATGGCGTGTGTTGGAAATTCATTTGGGGAAATCCTTTGTACATAAATTAACTATCCTTGTCTTAGGATATATGGAATGTTTTCTAATTCCGGGTATCAATAAATAGGTATAGGGAAAATATATCATTTCATAATTGATACATCATGATACATTGAGAATGAATTGTCTTGTCGGTTAATGGAGCATGTTTGGTGCCATGGAGTTTATTTAATTGGAGAATTTGTTATGATATGATTTTTTTCTTTCTCATTTTACTCTGATTTTCTACATGGTTATTTTTTAGTATTATTTTTAGTCTAAATTCATGAGTTGTATACATATTTCTCATGAAGCTTATATTTGTTTTCTTGTGTGACAGTTTTCATATTAGTGGTTGTTTTATATTAATTGTATTTTTTTTCCTCAAAATGTATTGAACCCATGGAATTAATTTTCATCCTTTAGTGTCATAGATATGTCACCTAAGGCCATTTAATTTCATACCTCCTCCTCAAGATAATGATTAGGGGTGTCATTTTATATATTGTATAATAATTGGTACTCATTTTATCATTTGGTAAAATTGTACTCATTTTTCAGTAATGGAGTTGGAAGAACATTGTTGATTAGTCCATGAGTTGGGATTGTATAAATGAGTACAATAATTAGACATGAAATTTTGAGAATAAAATTGAATATCTAACCTATTTATTCTAAACATTATGTTACTATAGATTCGGGTACACACATGTTTTGAGACTCATATATGATTTGTAAACTCATCGTCATTGGTTCATCCATGTGAAGATCTTGACATGAATGGATAGAATTAAAATCCCTATTAGAATGAATATAAAATATTGATTAATTATTAAAGATTGAATACAAAATAATAAATTTTGAAAAGAGTTTAGTTTCTTTTCAAATGTGAGATATTTAATATTATTATATGTGAAATTTTGGAAATCGTTTGATTATTAAACAAATTATGGAATTTATAAAAATGGGTTGACTATTGAGAATTTTGGGTTTTGAAAATACATGTTGTGATTGTTGTTATCGGGAAAATTGTAAAATTTTAAGCATTATATTCTTTGGTAGTGAGAATTAATGGAAATTATTTTGGTAATTGTGAATAGATCATGACAGTTATAGAGGATACTAACTGGAAGATGATTTTGAGAATGTTGTTTCACTATAGACCTAGGTGATTCAACATTATGTTTAGATAATTTTTCCCATGATATTCATGATGTAGATAACTAGATCCAATAGAATTATTGAAGAAAAGCGGATCATTTCATTTAGTTACAGATGGAAAATACACCCATATTCTGAGGTGATTTTGATGGAGAGAAAGAAAATATGTGTCTAAAAAGGAACAATAAAATTTTAATATCCTTTCTAATCTGGGAGATCAGATAGTCAAGTTGGAAACATACAAGCTGGAATGGCGTTCACAGAAAAGGTGGGAATTAGTAATCAAACAAAAATAAGTCAATGGCATCATATATTTTGATTTTAAAAAATTGTTCAAACAAACTTATATCCTCACACGTTAATAATTTCTATAATGTAATTATTTTATTTGATAAATTAGGAGAATATCTCAATGATATAGATAGAGACTAAATTTATGAATTTATTTATTTTTGTTCCTGATATTACTACTAGTGCATCATAAAGGGAACATATTTTTGAATTAGGACAGAGGCAATTTATTCTATTCTATCATTATTTTATTTTGATAATAGATTTTATATATATGTTCAATATATAGATGATGGTATTAGTTGACATATAAGTATATCTTGGTGAAGGAATCATGTTGATACCTAACTATCACATTAAGAACTCTGGTGTTGAGAATAAGTGAAATAGGGACACACATTTTCATGGTAGGGAAATGTCATAGAATTATATAGATAGATATGTGAATCATCGATTAAAATAAAAGGTTAAACATTGAATTTTTCATTGTGTTTATTCTACCATATGAATTGATAATGTAAGAAACCACATTTATGATTCCTCAATTACATCCATGTGAGGCATCATCAGTTCTAATAACACATATCACTACAATAGGTTGTTCAAGATTCCTCTATTGTGTTAATGACAATATATTATTTGAGAATATAAGGGAATCAAAATAACTCTCTTCATATGAACAAATATATCTATCTTCATTCTTAGAATACCATGACTACTAAGAAAGGGAACTCTCAATAGTGAAATAAAGAACAACGTTTATCATGTTAGCAATTGTATGTAGATGATAAAGAAATCGCGTACGATTAATACGTTCCATTGATGGTGAGTGTTATAATCCCTATGAAATATAACCTTATTCAACTTATAAATGATAATGGTATATACCATTTGAATATTTTTTCTTGTGATAATGATCTTCTAGTTTTTATGTGGAGTTGTTGAAAATAGTTTGGAAACAATAATCTCCTCTTTTACAATAAGAATATTGAGTCTTTATGTATAAGGAATGTTCTATTAAAACTGATTGACCTCAGATGATATGTGGTTTCTCTATTCTTGATATGGGTTTCTATGACATAATACTATGTATAGATTGGTGTTCATTATCCAAATATCACATCATTTTAAAACATAAATGGTTATTTTTAATACTAAAGATTGTATTGAGAATCAATTTATAGGATATAGGAATATAAGTAAAGTGAAATAGGCTTGTTTAATACATTTGTGGTTACCATATCATATGATTTAGTTTATTGGAAATTAGCATTGGTGGATGACAGTGAAATTAATGATTTTCTGGAAATGTCTAATCATTTTCTAAATTACTTCCCAATAATTTCTCAAGGCTCCCACCCATAAGAAAAGTGGTGATTACTATTGATCTGCTTCTATAGATTTGTTATATTTACCTACCATATTATTGGATGGAACAAAAATAATTAAAGGAATTGAACTTCCCCCTTAGAATACTTGGGATGATAAGTTTTCTTTTATCCCAGCACATCAATGTTGGTTGCATTGATCTAGTTTGTCAAAAATATGTATAGAATTATTTTGTTTTGTGTATATTATCATAATATTAACCATGATATGATGAAGATATGATATTCAAATTAAAAAATTGATGTACTTTTTGATCAACGTATGGAATACCTGTGGTTCTATAAAATCGACTTGTGATCAGGATATAAAAAACTATAGTTTTGGAGGGAGGATACTCTAAAGAAACTTTCATGAGTATTTA
Organism: Viscum album; assembly: GCA_963277665.1. NCBI lineage: Eukaryota > Viridiplantae > Streptophyta > Magnoliopsida > Santalales > Viscaceae > Viscum > Viscum album. Next base: position 812,796,753 of record OY728120.1, read on the forward strand.
TACCCATTACTAGTAGGTGTTTTTTACATTTGATCTTTAGAATACACCAGAATCCCATTATCCCATTAGTTAATTGGATATTTCAGATGAATATGGATTTGTGTGTGTGGTATTTCTGAGGTCTCTAAGCATGAGTATCATATAGAGATATTGTTGGGAATCATATTCAATAAACATTTGTATTCCAAATATTAAATGTTTTATTTATGGATTCAAGAGGAATGATTTCATATCCATGTTATATTTGAATGAGGTTTTTCCATTGATCCATAATTGATAGTGATGGGGATCAGTTTGAAACATCCAAAAAATGTCTTCATGAAACATTATTTCCTTAGATTGTATGGTTATTAAAGAAAATTTGTTCATCACTTTTTATGACTAGAATAAGAAATTAAAACACTATCAAGTTGAAATATTCCACTACAAATGAATGATGAAAGTCAGAATAATTTTTAGGATTTTTTGGTATTCCTTAAATCATCACCAATATTGATTTTTCCATAACCCAAATAGGGTTATGTGGTGTATTTTTGATGCTTTAGGATCTTATATGGGATGAGTTCCCATGCATGGAGATCATTTTACTTTTAAAGGATCATGGAACTTATAGGTACATGTGATGAAATAACCTATACATTATTTTGAGTTTGCTAATATAGTCCATGTATCAATGACATGTAATTAATAACTCTTTACTATTAAATTAATTGATTTTGTGGATTATAATAACCTAAACTCCAATTTTCAACAATGATATTATAACATTAAAAAAATAATTAAGATTGAATATCACCCAATCATCAACATTGACTTTATGTACACACTAAGTAATTGAAATCTAGTGGCAGATACAATAAGAAGGAAATCATATGGTCATTTTGAGATTATGCGTCAAATAAGTGGTTATTGATGTTTGTGATATCTAACATGCACGTAGATTTTTAATACCAAGTTAGTGTTGTGGTTTTCATTCTAGTTTCTTTTTTTTGAAGTTGGTTCAGATTGATAAAGTGGATGTGTTAACTGATTTAGAAATTTTTTCATTGTGGTCAAAAGTCAAGGGTGGGGAGGCTATTTTTTCATAGATTCTGGTTGGTAGTTCAGTTTTTAATTTTTGAGAGTTGGGGTTCAGACATCTTGATCTTCAAGAACAACTTATTGATTCATACCATTATTTGAGATTTTATTTTCATCCCAGAAAAATATGTATAAGGAATTTAAGTCAATTTTATTGGTGGATGGGATGCAAATTTAATTGGTTAATATTTATTTTAGATTCCTCGCATGTTAAAATGTTATGGAATCGAATAAATAATCACTGGGTATGTTGTAGTCATTGTATATTCATGTTTGGAAATTATAGCATATAGAAATGGGTTTTTTGATTGGTCTCCTAGAGAAATTTCAAAAAAAAATTCCATATAGAAGATAATGTATTGGCTCACAAATGTTTCCCATTTATTTCCAATTCATGAATCTTTTACAATGGATTAATATCCTAAAGAATACATATCTGAGATATCATAAGTAGGCATGGTGTACCAATTTCGATAGTATCAGATAAATATATGATATTTACATATCATTTCTGAAAATCCATAGAGAAATCCCTTTGGATAGAGTTGATTATGTGTATTGTGTTTCACCCTCATGTGGATCGATTATCTGAAAGGATAAAACAAAAAATGAAATATTTGATTCCGAATTGGGTGATATATTTTTATGGTTCATGGGAGGAGAACATACCATTTGTGGAGTTCTAAAATAAAAAATGTTATTATGCTTCGATAAATATGGTTCCTTTTAATGGATATTATGGTCTTCCATGTCTCTCTCAACATTTTTTGGTGTAAATAAGTGACAATTCACTCATTTTTCCAAGAATTGGGTATGATATAATGTATAAGATTTAGTTGATTGTGTAAATAATGTAGATGGATTAGAGCCATCAAAAATCATATGTGTATCATTGTTGTCATCCATTACTGTTCCAGGTGAGTGATCATGTGTTCTGGAGAATCTCTTCAAGGTTTGTTCATCCTCGTTTTAGAAAACAAAGAATGTTATCTCATTAATTCACAAAACATTTTGAGATACTTTAACTGGTTGGTGATGTAATGCCCAGACCCTAGTTACCTATAGTCGGTGCATTATTACATAATATTGGAATGATATAAGGAATCATGTCCCGAAAGACTAATCACTTTCGTATTATTGGAAATAAGATATATATATAAGTTCCACAATACAACGTGGAACAGAATACAACATTAACGTATTCCATTAGAATTATCCAAGCCTCCGAGATTATTCCTCCAAGTCAGTCATAACTAACTTCTTCATATACTATGAAAATGAAACATAAGAAATGGGTGAGCTCAAATTCTCAACACGGGTAAGCAATACAGATGAAGATACCATAATAATTATCCACGGTAAATAATTAAAAACACATGCCTTTACAAATAATTAACACGAACACTTTATGGAAGGAATATGATTTGAGTAAATAATCCTATAATAAAACATTGTCATGGGTATTCTAATAGTCGAATAACCACATGAACCATGAATATTATTTTCATAATGAGGGAATGTATAATGTTATACATTCTGAAAAATATTGTCAAGGCCTTACCCAAGACGTATAAAAATGTTTTAGGGATCAAACAAAACCATATATAAAATTGGGAAAGGAATCAACCAATTCCATGTCTAATTGTCTCATGAGACTAACCGATGCACCAAGGATCTATAGTGGGCTCCACCCATCACATACTAAGTTGAATACATTCCTTGCATGAAAATGATGAAACATAACATAAACATTCATATTAAAACTAGAATATGATTTTTCAATTATCTAACCATAATCCATGAATGGTATAAAAATAACACATCCATAATAAAACTTATCTTAAAACATTAATAAATTATGGAATATTGTATCATTATGAATCAACTTCAAAAAAGTGTAAAATTTATCAAATGATGTTAACATATATGAAATCAAAAATATTTGAGAAAAATATCTCTTTCTTTTTTGAAATCATTCAATAGTCACATAATAGTAAATGGAAAAAATTTATTTTGATAATATTCATATAATATTTTAAAGGATTGTTTGATGATGTTATAATGGTGGAAAATATCTTCACCCACCGTATAAGTTAAAAAGTACATTCTTAGATTAATTTTATCGAAAATGGTCATAAAGTACCTTATTTGGAAAATGAAAAAATGATTCTATTAAAGACATATAAGGTCAAAAAATGGTATAAATGAATTTAAACCATAGTCTAGTAAATAGTAAATAATTTTTTCAAATATATTTTTATGAAAACTAGGATTTGGATGATAGAGAGGTCCCAGTAGATAATTATGTATTAACAACCTCAGATAAGTAACAAGATTGTAGAATTAACCCTTACATTGTAATTTTCCTTAATCGATGGAATATTAACCTCCTTTATAATAGTTAAAAATGTTTATTAAATTATTTAAGAACCATATACATAAATATGATATCATATATGATCCTTTATTATTTATTTGTTAATAATATTTTTTTAGAATCAACGTTTCAGGTGTTAACTGATTCGTTTTCCTTTATATGGCTGGTTATGTAAGATATGTTTGTTATGTATAGGATGTATTTGAATCATATCAAGAATGATATTATGTTCATAAATGTTATTTTTAATCATAAAATGAAAATTATTCTTTAATGATCACGATGGGGAATGAATCTCATCATGTTTGTGGAGATGGTAATCTGTACGTACGCACGATCAACAATATCATTATATTGTTTGTGAAATAATATGTAATTGTATGGAATGTAATATATACATAATCAATAACATGTTATATTTACTATTTAAATTATTTATACTCATTATTATACCCATCCAAATAATGAAATTTTTGAATAACAAACTACACCATGATGTGGAGACATTATGTTAGACGTACACACGTATGGTGACATTGTCATTTATTGGATGGATAGATTAATGAATATGGTTGTAACATCTTTATAATAAATAATCACAGTCTGTAGAAGGTATTTGATTTATTATTTTCGTATGGAAATAATAAATAAAGAGGAAGTGGAAGAAGAAAAGAACTTGAAAGAGGGTGGTGAGATTATTACCTCTTCCTCGGGTGTTTTCTTTTTTGAGTTGATCAAAAGGGAACCGTAGAATTGATTTATGATCAATGTAAGGAATCTAGGTCCAGAGGAGGATTTATGGGAGGAAATTTGGGTAGGGGTTGGCCGATCCAAAAGACATTGGTAGTGTGAAATTAAGGGAAGGGAAGTTCACTTTTATAAGAGAGGTGAGGGTCACTTTAGGAAAATCATTAAATATTATTTTATAATAAAATAATTTTCATTTTATAATGGTTTAAAAATGAATTATTTAGAGGATAAGGTTGGGATAGGTCTAAAACATCTCAATCAATAGGTTTTAGATAGGTTTAGGTCATTATTTAATCCTTATCTTTTAGATTTAACTCTTAGTTAAATAGTTTGACATTTTACCATGTCTCTTTGTATTTTTATATAATATTCTTAATAATCATATAATAACAAGCCAAGAGAACCCCAAGGGGTTAATTATTAAAATATATAACCTTTTATATCTATTTTGGGTGAAACTTTGGTTTTTATTAATATTATATCATTTAATAATGTAATATTTGTTTTAAGAACACATTTTTTGTCAATTTAGACACTATTTAGTATTTTGTTTTTGTTAAAGTGATAAATGAATTATTATTTCAAAAAAATTATTCTAATCAAGAAAAAATGTCATAGTAACCTAAAAAATTAGCGGAACTCATCAAAAGTCTCAGATTAAATTTATTAGGATATTTATACTATCAATTATTTTAATTATTCATTAATAAGGTAATTACTGCATCATCATTGGGTCATAAATAATTTTCATTATTTAAAGTCTAAAAATAATAAATAATTTGTCATTATTTAGGAAATATTTTTAGGTTTCTAGTAAATATTTATAATTGAATTTATCTTATGTATTACACTATATTAATAATATTTTAGTTATGAATACTTTAGTTAAACACTTTTAACTCTTTTTTAAATTAAATAATAATAAATGTCATAAAATTATACATGTGGATCAAAAGGATCATATTTTATTAATAAGTTCATTTTTGGTCGAATTACACTTATCAAATAGAATTAGGACATGTGTTAGGTAAAAAATAATATCATTTTTACAGTTAATTACCCTATTAACTTTTATATATGGTAAATAACGGTTAAAAGTTATTGTTCACCAAAATTATTTTCATCTTATTGAACCACATTTTACTTATTGATGTCAATCATGATTCTCTAATTTTTGAAATTCAATTCATAGAAACAGTAAAATTATGTTTTATGAAAATTTGCAAATGCTCATAGAAGATGGGAAAAAGACGGTAAAATGTTCAATAAAATTTTTATATATCTAAACTTTTTATAATATTACTCCAATGAATTAAATTGATTATATATAAGTATTATGTATCTATTTTGACCTAAAATAAATTTAAATAAAACAAATATTTATTTAATTAAAAAGTTGGTTTTAACCAATAATATAGTGTTTCTCACTATTCATTAAAAATTGTAAAATTTGAGAAAAATAACAAAACTTCACCGTAAGCTAATTTCAATATTCCAAATTCCAAAATGAAGTCAATTTTGAAAATTAAAATTTATAAATTTTCAAAAAGTGCGTATTACTATTCATAATGGCTAGTTTTATTGGTCGCGGTGTGTTAGAATCTTAACGATACATAAAATGCATGTTATTTCATTATTCAAAGGGAAACATACTTTGGAAGCATGGGAAGTTACATTCTTCCCTAATTAAAATAATTTCGTCCACAAATTGTTTAGAAAACTACTGGATAAAATGATTCGGGTTGTTCTTCGTCTTATATTCCTCTAGTTCCCACGTTTCCTCCTCCATTTTATAGTTTCTCCATAGAAAATTCACCAAAAGAGTGGTCCAGTTTCATAAAACATGTTCTCTGGTATAATGAATCATGACAGGCTCTTCACAATATGACATATCAGGTTCTAGTTCAATTTCCTCATAGGTGAGTACATGCATTGGGTTAAACATGTATTTTCTCAATAGTGATACATGGAACACATTGTGAACTTTGGAGATACATGGCTGAATTTCCAAACAGCATGTAACAAAATATTTTGTTATAGAATTTTGTAATGTTCGAGGTACCTGGGACTAAATTTACCCTTCTTACAGAGTTGTATAATACCCTTCCATGTAGATACCTTCAAGAAAACATGATGTCCTACCTAAAATTCCAAATACCTCAATCAGTTATTAGCATAGCTCTTCTGCCTACTTTGAGCTGCATTGATGTGGGTTTGGATAACCTTCACCTTTTCCATCCATTCCACAACATGTTCTTGGCCTACGAGTTTTGTTCCACAAACATCATAACAACAAGTTGGTTTGTGACATCTCATTCTATATAACTCTTCATATAGTGACATATGAATACTTGTATTGAATCTATTGTTATAAGAAAATTCTACCAGAGGTAAATATTGATCGCATATAACTTGAAAGTCAAGAGAGAAAGATCTCAATATCTCTTCTATGGTTTGAATAGTCCGTTCAAATTTTCCATCTATTTGAAGGTGGTAGGTAGTGCACAAACAAAGTTCAGTATCCAATGCCTTCTGAAGAATTTTTAAAAATCATGATAAAAATTGGGGTTCAATATCAGAAACAATTGATAGGGGCACTCCATGTTGTCTTATAAATTCGTTAATATATAGTATTTTCATACGTTTATGTGCTAAATCTTTTATTATATCAAGAAAATGTGCTGACTTGGTAAGGCGATCAACAATGAACTATATTACATAATTCCTTCTAGGAGTCTTTGGTAGCCCCATGACAAAGTACCTCATAATATTATCCCATTTCCACTAATTTATGGGAAGAGGTTACATGACTAATCCATGTTATTTCCATCCATCTATCACTTGTTGACAAAACATACATCTTCGCACAAAATCTGTAATCTCCCACTTCACTTTCTCCCACAAAAAACTTTCCTTCCAATCACTGTATATCTATGTTCTCCTAGGGTGTATAGAGAAATTGGAGCTTTAAACAACATCCAACAATTTCGTTTTTAGATCAGGTATATCAGTAACACAACGAATATTCCCAAACTTCAAAATTCCATCTTCATATATGAAGTCACTCAATATACCATCATTTACAAAATTAATCTTCTTTTGAAAGTACCCATCATTAGTTTGAGAACATTTTATCTTTTCTAGTAAAGATGGTTTGGAATCCATTAGAGAACTTATTGGCATTTCACCTTCTATGATTAATCCCATATCCATATTTACTATATACATGAAAATAAGTTCCATTTTTAATCCCATCTTGATCAGAACTCTGCAATCCTTTCTGCTCAAAGCATGTTCCACCTTATTTTCCTTCCCCGGGTGGTAGTTTATAATGCAATAATAAAACTTGAGTAGTTCAATTCACCATCATTGCCTCATGTTGAGTTTTTTCTATGAGAAAATATACTTCAACAACTTTTATTCAGTATAAATATCACATTTTTTAGTATACAGATAATGTCTCTATATTTTAAGAGAAAATATTATAGCTGCTAACTCAAGATCATGAGTGGGATGGTTTTTCTCCGGAACATATTGTTGTTGTGATACAAAGGAAATAACTCTATAATTATTTATAAGGACACAACTAAGTCATTTCATTGAACCATCACTGTAAATAATAAACCCATCATTCCCCGATGGTAGAGTCAATATTGGAGCATTGACTAAACTTCTCTTCTGTTCTTCAAAACATTCATCACAATCTTTTTTCCAAACAAATATATCCCCGTTACATGTGATCTTGGTTAATGGGTTTTCCAATCTGGAATGTTTTGGATGAAATGTCGATAATGACCTACTAAACCAATAAGACTATGTAGCTAAGTTATACTTGTCAATGCTGGCCATCGTGGAATGCCTTTATCTTAGATGGATAAATAGATATTCCGTCCTTATAGAAAATATGGCCAAGAAAATAAATCTCTTGAAGCTAGAATTAACATTTTCTAAACATCCAATTTTATTCATTTCTTATAAGAGTCTTGAGGATAATGTGGAAGTTATTTTCATGATCTTCTTCGATTTTTGAGTATACCAAGATATCATCAATAAATACCAATACAAAGTCATCCTGACATTTCGTGAAAACTATTTTAATTAGATCCATGAAAGCAAAAGATGCAATATTCAGACTAAAATGTATTACTGTAAACTCTTAATGCCCGTACCTGGTTCGAAATGCTATTTTCATAATTTATTCCTTATTTACACACAACTGGTGATATCCAGATCGTAGGTCAATCTTTGCAAAATATTGAGTTCATTGAAGTTGTTTGAATAACTCAACAATACAAGGTAGGGTATAATTTTTCTTTATTTTTATAGAATTGATCTCCCTATAGTCAATGCACAACCTCATAGATCCATCTTTCTTCTTAACAAAAAGAATAGGGGATCCCCATGGAGAAACACTAAGGTGAATAATTACCTTATTACTCAATTCCTCTAGTTGTTTCTTTAGTTCCACTAATTCCAAAGTTTCCATTCTATATGGGGTCTTCCTTTTGGGCCTTGAACAATGAATTAATTCAATAGAAAACATAATTTCCCTTTCTTTAGGGGGCTAGGTAAATCCTATGGAAACACATCCACATAATCATGCACAATAGGTACATCCATTATTTGAACATTCATCTCCTCACCCACAGTTATTTCATTATCTTCCTACCCAATAATTTAATTATTAGAGCAATTGGGGGTGGATCTAGATAAGAATCAGATGTTGACAATTCGGATCGAAATAAAAGGTACTCTTTATCATCTTCAAGAATTGTAACCTCCTTCTTCTTACAACAAATTTTTTCATCATTGTCTGAAAGAAAATCCATACCAAAGATTATATAAAATTCAATCATGGGTATGATGATTAGATTGGTTTATAAATATCGTTTATATTCCTTAATGTGGACTGATTCAAAAAACTTTTTTTCAATGATACTTCCCTTATGAGTTTTGACTGACAACTCTCTTATCAAATCAAATTGGATGTATCTATTTTTTTTATCATACTGGGAATATTTGAAAAAATACGAAGATCGATAATCAAATAAATAATTGGCTACACTTGAGGAAACCATTAAATTAGCTTCCACCACATCTCTCAGTACTTCATCCTAAGAAGTAGTGATCACATACGCTTGGCCTTGACCCCTTGGACTTTTCAGAGATATGTTTCCCTAATTCTTAGGTCATTCATTTGAATAATTTCCCTTCTCCCTTCAAATGAATCATTGAACATTGGTAGCTTATTTCTTCTAATTACAATCACTAGAAAGATTAATTTTCTATCCACATTTGTAGAATACTATTTTTCATTTTAGATAGGAATTGCAGTGCTTCCATCGACAATTATAATAGGGTGGAAATTCATATCTTTCGTTCTTCCCTATTTACTTTTTTATTTTCCCAGAGTTTTCAGCCAATCTCTTCTTACCATGCTTTGCATTAAATTTGTATGACTTAGATAATTCCTTTTTAATCATGATCGTAGATGATATAATATCGTAGTATGATGAGAAATATTGTGATTATATTGCTTAATGGAGAAATAGATTTAATCCATCAAAGAGTTGATCAGTCTTACTCCTTGGGTTACAAATATAATATATTGTATGACTTCCTAACTTTGTAATGTTATCATTCCACATTGCGACATTCTCATCCTTTTTTTCCTTGGTCTCAGAAATTTACTTTCCATATACACTTGATGGTCACAAGGATTGTATATTTCTATGAAAATCCCTTTAAAATCGCTCCATTATATTTTTGATACTTCTCCATCTACTATTTTGTTTTGGATTAATCAACCCCATTGATCTGAATCTCCTGTAATGTGATAAACTTCCATGAAAACTTTTTCCCTTTCACTACTCCCCAAATCATGAAATATTTTCTGTAAGGAACTTATACATTTTTCAGCTACCAATGTATTTGTAATCCTATTTAATTATGGTGGCTATTTCCTCATGAAATGGTTTAACATTGATCCTCCACGTTGTGGATCAGGGTGTTCCATATGGGTAAGGGTATTATTCATAACCTAAGTGAGTTTTCCCGGTATGGTGATAAGAGGATAAACACCAGTTGCATCACCAGCTCAACTATAATTACCTTGAGTCGGAGGGATATCCCTACATGGTTTACGTGCGTTGACACGGTTTAGATTACTTCCACTAGGTTCCATTTTGAAATAATTTCTTACACTAGATTAGTTTATGAATCACAATATATAATTCCAACCATGAAAAATACTTAACATAAATTGATCATTTTATCGCTATAATCCATAATCATCATAATGTTTTCTTTGAGGATGTATATACTCATAAATCATTCATAATAGTTTGTCAAGAAAATCTGAGTAATCCTATGCATATCCCTAGGTAGTGTCAAAACCAAGAATGCTGCATGACCCATTGTCGGATACCAGGACACCCCGAGTCAATCTTGAAACTCCTTGTCAGACTTTTCACTCCTAGCCACATCTATTCCAGAGCCACCTATACTAGCTTGTATCTAGAGAGGGATGTATTTCATGGAAAACTAATTAAAATCCCTACATTACCAGAATTCTAGGAATTTAGTCTATACTATTCCTCAATGTTTATCTTATGGTAATGTGCTCTAATAAGAGGTCTTATAAATCTAGTTTCCAAGGTGTGTACTAAACATTCTCTAATATGAAATATAATTCCATTGCCCCAGTTACCTAGAGTTGGGGAATTATTACATAACCTTGGCATGATAAAATAAATCATGTCCCAAAAGACCGATCAGTTTAGTCTTATTTGAAACAAGATATATAAATAAGTTCAACATTACAACTTGAAATGAAATACAACACTAATTTATTCCATTAGAATCATCCGAGAATCCAAGATAACGCATACAAGTCACTCATAACTAACATCTTCAAATCTTGGGAAAATAAAACATAATAAATGGGTGAGATCAAATGCTCTTTAAGGGTAATAAATACATCTAATGATAACATACACATTAGGCATGGTGAATAATTAAAAACACATGCCTTTAGAAAAAATAAACATGAACACATTATGGGAGGAATATGAGATGATTAAATAATTTCAGAATCAAACATAGTCATTGGTATTATACTAGTCAAATAACCACACGAACAATCATTATTATTTATATAATGTGGGGATGTATATTTCCAGACATTCTGAATCATCGTGTTAAGGCCTCAATCAATACATTTAAAAATGATTTTGGCCTCACCCAAAACCATATATGAAATTGAGAAAGGCATCATACAATTCTACGTCTAATTGTCTCATGAGACCTACTAATGAAATGAGGATCTATTCTGGGCACCACCAGTCACATAATATGTCCAATACATTACTCATATGAAAAGGTTGAAACGTGACATAAACATTCATATTGAAACTAGTATACGAAATGTCAATACTTTAACCATTAATTGTGAATGGTATAAATTAAACACACCAACAATCAAACATATCACAAAACCATAAATAAAATATGGATTATTTGCATCATTATAAATCAACATCAAACAAGTGTAAAATTTATCAAACAATGATGACATAGATGAAATCAAAACTCTTTGTGAGAAATTTCTCTTTATATTTTGAAATAATTTAAGATTCAAATAATTATAAAAGAAAACATTTATTTTGAAAATATTCTTACAAGCTTGTAAGGGATGATTTGATTGTGTTATAATGGCATAAAATAACTGCACCCACCTTATAAGTTAAAAAATAACATCTTACCTTAATTTTGTAGAAAAGGATAATAAAGTACCATGTTTGGAAAATAATAGAAAGAGTCCATTCAAAACCAATATGGTCAAATAATGGTATAAATGAATTTTAAACATTTTCTAGAAAATATTAAAAAAATTTGATATACATTTTTATGATAATCCGAATGTGGATGATAAAGAGGTCTTAGTAGATATATACTTACTAACAACAATGGATAATTAAAGAGATTGTAAAATTAACCCTTACCTTGTACTTTTCTGTAGACGATGGTATGTTAAACTCTTATATAATAGTTAAATTATTATTATTAAAATATAATATAACTATATATATAAATATAATATCATATATGATGCTTTAATATTAATTTTTTCATAATATTTTGGTAGTATCATAGTTTCAGTTGTTAACTAATTCATTTTCCTTTATATCATTGGATACATCAGCCTTGTTTTTTATGGATATGAAGTATTTTATTATTATAAATAATGATATTATGTTTATAAAATTTATTTTTAATCTTAAAATTAAAATTATTCTTTAATGATAATGATGGGGAATGATTATCATCTCGTTCGTGGAGATGGTAATCTGTACATACGCACGACTGAAAATTTCGTTATATTGATGTTGAAATATTATGTAATGGGGTGGTATATCATATATAAAGAATCAATAACATGCTATAATTATTTTTTACATTAGCTATACTCGTTATTATACCCATCCAAATAATGAAGTGTTTGAATAAGAAGCTACACCACAATGTGGAGATGGTAAGCCTTATGTACACACGTATGGTGATATTGTCATTTATATGATAGATATAATAATGAATATTTTTTAACACATTTATAATGACAACAAAGTATGTAGAAGGTAATGGATTTATTATGTTGGTATGGAAACAACAATGAATGATGAAGTGAAAGAAGAAAATAACTTGAAAGAGGGTGGCAGAATTATTTCCTCTTCTTCAGGTGTATCCTTTTGAGTTGATCAAAAAGGATCCCTAGTTTTTCTTTCTGATAAAATTAAAGATAATAGGTTAAATAGAGGATTGGTTTGAGGATATTTGGGTAGCGTTTGGCTGGGCCAAATGGCTTTGGAGGTGTGAAATTAAGGGAAGGTGAAGTGCCCATTTATAAGAGAGGTGAGGGCCATTTTAGGAAAAGAATGAAATATTATTTTATAATAAAATCATTTTCGTTTTATAATCGATCAAAAATGAAATATATCGAGTCCAAGGTGGGAGTGGGTCAAAAATAATTCAACAAATTGGTTTTATTCAGGTTTATATCATAATATTAACTATATCTTTTTTATTTAACTCATAGTTAAATAGTTCGACATTTTACCATGTCTCTTTGTATTTTTATATTATATGGTTAATAAACATAAAATAACAAGCCAAGAAAACCACAAGGTGTTCATTATTAATTTATATAACCCTATATATGTCCTTTGGACAAAAAATATATTTTTAGGAATATAATATCATTTAATAATATAATATTTTGTTTAAGAACACATTAATGTCAGTTTTGAACATATTAATTTTTTATAAAGGAATAACATCATGACTACATCAAATAAAATTCATTTAATCAACTTAAAAATCTTATTTTAACTTATAAAATTAGTGGAATTCATCCAAAGTCTTAAATTTGATTTATTTGTATATTTATAATATCAATTATTTTAATCATTCATTAATAAGATAATTACCACATCATCATACTTTTATAAATAAATTTAATTATTTAGTGTCTAAAAATTATAAATAAAATGTAATTATGTAGAAAATATTTTTATATTTCTAATGAATATTTATATTCTAATTTATATTTTGTATAAACATATATTAAATATGTTTTAGTTATGAAATCCTGAGTTTAACACCTTTTACTTTTCTTTAATTTAAATAATAATAAATGTCCTAATCTAATCCAAGAGGACGAAAAGGATCATATTATATTCCTAAGTTTGTTTTTGGGATAATTACACTTATCCAATTGAATTAGGACATGTTTTAGGGTAATAATAAGGTAATTTTTACATTTAATTACCTTATTTACTTTTAACCATGGTAAATAAAAGTTAAAAGTTACTATTCCCCAAAATTATTTTCATCTTATTGAACCACATTTTACTTGGTAATATCAACTGTGTCACTTGGATTTTGGAAATATAATCAGGGAAGCTGTAAAACTATGTTTTATGTAAATTTGAAAATTCTCTGAGGAGGTGGGTAAAAGACGGTAAAAAGGTCAATAAATTTTTTTATATCTAAACTTATTATAAATTGACTCCAATGAATTACACTAAACTTATATAGGTATTATATATCTATTTTTACCTAAAATAAATTTTAATAAAATAAATAAATATTTAAAGAAAAAGTATCTTTTAACCAATAACACAATGTTTTTAACTATTCTACAAAAAACTTAATGATTTCAAAAAAATAACAAAAATTCACCCAAATATAATTTCCTTATTCTAAATTCGAAACTAAATTCCACATTGAAAAATAAAATTTATAAAATTTTGAAAAGTGGGTATTAATATTCAAAATAGAGAGTTTGATTGGTCATGGTGTGTTAGAATAACGATGTTGCGTACAATGCTAGTTGTTACATTATTCAAAGGGAAACGTACTGTGGAAGCTTGTGGTGTTACAAGTGAGGTGTCATGTCAATTACATTTTCAACAATATTTCATTTTTGTAAATAATTTGTTTAATGTGTATTAGTTGAATATGAATATTCCGCATCCTAAAAAAGTGATTCGATAGGATTACATTGACCATGATATAAATTATTGATTGGTTCATGATTCATTATGGATAATAGATATGTATGTGAAATTAAATTTTTTGAAAAATAATTGGTATATTACAGGATTCTAGGAAATAAGTTCACATTCATGAAGAAATATGGGAATGAGAAAAGGAAATGGTTGAGCAATGGACCAAACACATTCTGGGAAATGGTGTTTTTCTATTTTCCAAGGATGTAATGTCTAATGGTTCGAAAATATATCCCCAAAAATTTATTTATAAATCAATTTATACATAAATTTTTATGTGTGCAACATTTTTTGGTGATGTTTGGGACAGTTTAGAACAATTTTGGAATTTGCTTCACGATTTTATGGTGGTTCTCCAATTTATCACATTTAATTGAAACCATTAAACACCTACATTGAATTAATCCATTAAAAATCATTGTGGAGACCATTATACATTATCCTAGACCAATCTATTGGTGTTTCATTGGGAGATGAAGGCCCAAATTTCATGGAATGTCCTAATACATAGTTGTATGCCTTATATTTCTTCTACATTTCTGTCTTGGATTTATCGATATAATACATTTAGGATATATCCATGGGTTTTATTACTATAATCATGAAATATTGATGTTTTATGTTAGGGAAGGTGTTCTAACATGTGTTTTTTGGAGTTTCAATCCTCTTTTTTTGGATTGTTTTTCATTCATCATTTCCACCTACATTCCAAAGTTGGTGTTTTCACTATTGAATCTTCTTTTAAAAACAAGTAGAATGGGTTAAAAACTGATTATATTTCTTGGAATTTATTATGTAATTGATGTGAAAATCATTGTAGAAACCATATTTTGTGTTGGTTTGAAAAATAGTGTAATTTTTTTTATCCAAATTTCACCTTTTCATTATTTTGAAATGATGTTTTAAATTATGTCTTGGTTTTGATTCATGGAAATGGTTTGATAAAAAAAATTCAATAAAATATATTAAATACTGAAAATTGATTGAAATTGTTGGCTTCAAATAGATTTTGTCTTACTTTGTTGATGATTGGTCACTTTCATAGAAATAATCATGTGGAAATGGTGTGTAACTTTCTATAACATGGTATATGATAACCTAGAAACAAATGAAATGATCGATGAGTGATCTCTAATGATTTAGGAAATTTAAACTAGAAAAACATGTGTAATTATATGTAATTTTGGAACCATGTAATGTGTTTTCTATTCGATTGAGAAATGGATAGAATGAATATATTGGTTTTTTTAAAATAAATGGTTTTTTATTTTGAAGACCATTTTGGTATGAATATTATTTTTCATGGAAATGTTTTGGATTTGTTATAAAATAATTAAAAGAGTCTAATATATATTTTTTTATATAATTTTGCTAACATGTTCTATCATAATGGCATGAGTAGGGAATTCATTTGGGAAACCATATGGAGTTTCATTACTCATCCATGTTTTGGGAACAACCATGTGTTTGTAGATATTTTTTTATTAAGAAAAAGTAGTGGTAAATTATCTCATTTCGTTAGTGATACATTCTGAAAATTTCACCATGGGATATGGAGTGGGATATAGGATCATGTTGATAGATATACAGTTGATGTCCATGAAGAATTTGGGGTTTGGCAATTTTTTCTTCTTTATTGTACTCTAATATGATGTTTGGTTATAGTTTGGTATTGTATTTATGTTGTATTATTTAGTAGTATACATAGTTCTCAAAGATAATATAGTTGTTTTTTCATGGTAAACATAGTTTTGGTTAATTATTTTTGAAAGTAAAAATCATCCTTGAACTATATTAAAGCCCATGAATTTTTTTTTCTATCCTTTGGGGTCTTGATGATGACATATAATTCAAAGTAATATTATTCTATAATATCAAGATAATGAGGTGGGAAAGGATGTTACCCCTTATCTTCACTAACATGGAACAATCCCAACATGCTTTTACACTTCATTATGTGTAATAAGCTATTTTTGATATCGAGAATTTATTACATGACAATGATGATATGGTTAATTTTTTATGCCTTACAAAATGACATTATATAAGTATCATTTTTTTAGATGTTGTACTAGAATGTTCCACAACTATTTATATTTTCAATAACTATTATCCCCATGTTCATTGGTGCCTGGTTATTTATCACATTGATCATTATTTTAATGTAAAATATCATTTATAATTTAGAAACATTATTTATATTACAATTATACATGTGATATACTACATATTTATATTTATATTTGATAGGCTGGACATGATATATACGTCATTGGTGGTGGCCAATTATGTGTTATCTCACCCCCTATTCAGGGTACGATTGGTACCCAAATAGAATCATTGGATACTAAAAGGGACTAGGGAAGCATCCCAGTCAATTATTCAAGACATGATCATCATGTAGGGGCATGGAAGCATATAACCAATCTAGGATCATGATTCTCTATGGATATAGTATGTTTTCAGTAATTTTTTAGTTTGAAACATGTTTTATAATGCTTCATAGTTCCATGTTCTTTATTTCATAATATGTAGATACATGAAATGATTATCATATTGTATATGGTACAGGTTTTTCAATATTTATTAATTTACAATTTTGGATGTTATCTTATATATTCTGTTTCTTTAATTTATCTACTAGAACTAATCAATTTTTTTCATTATTTCTAATTAATTACACATTTAGATGACAAAATTTTTTCTCCCAGGAATCAACAGAGGCCCACACATCTATTAAATAGACTCTACTATATGAGAAGGTGTGCTTCAGGCAATGTAACCCACCATCTCAGGGCACCATTTAGTTGTTTCTCTGGATGTGCATTTAAATGTGGTATCATTGAATTTTCTATTCTGAAATTTCAATTTTAAGACAATATCATGATTATTATGAAGTGTTTTAATTTTTTAGTGATCTATTATTGGGAGTAGAAAAAACCACATATAGGAAAAAGTCACATTTTCCGGAACAAGACATGTTCTTTTTGATATTTCGTTTTATTGTTTATTTGATTCCATCATTTGGTGATGTCCTTTCTGTATGAAATTCCATAGGAATGTGGATTCAATTTTTACCCGATGATATGTTAGTATTTCATATATTTAATCATTTTTGGGACATACTAGAGTTCAAATTCCATGCATTATGCCATTCCATATAATGTTATGACATGAAATATGGATATTATGATTTGTGCCTTGTGTGATATATCTATGATTTAGTTACTATTTTTTGAAGGAGATTTTGAAACATAATTTCAATACAATGTTCCTACCACAACCTAAAAATTATTATCCATGTTATTTTATAGAATACACACTGTTCAGACCACTTTGATTCATTTTGTAATATATCATTGATCCGATAGACCAGAACTTATTATAGTTTGGTTTTATTGGATGCCACAATTCGATTCATAACGTGTACAGTCCCTTATGGATCCAAATATTTGAACCATTTTTTTCAAACATTTAATGTGAATTTTTGAATTAATATAAATTTAAATTTAATGGAAACTGTTGACATAAATATCCTGACCTTGATCTAGGTTTAGATTGTGTAGTAGGTAGTGAGTCTAGTTCTTTTTATGGTTGTTTATTATACCCAGTCATCACATTGGGGGAAGTAAGATTGGTGAGGGTTTATTATATCAAGTATTGGACCATTCCACAGATTTTATACTTGATATAATTATTTTATATATTTTACTATCCATTTACATCAGAATTATAGTGAAATTCCACCATGATGACCGCCATTCATGCTCTATGAGGGTGGCAAGGACCATGATCTAATGCTGGTGGGCCCTAGGCAACCATTGAAACCACCTATTGTGCTAGTCGTGATAGCAGTTCATTTACCACATATAGTTGATGAGGAAAAACTAAATGAGGTTTTATTTCATTTAATGTTGACTATGTAGTGAGAACCATATCATGCCACTTCTATAGTATAGTTGATGTGTGTGTTCTAGAACCAGCATCCTACCACATTTCCAGTGGATGAGGATCCAAAAGATGATATGTTTTATTTTTAGAATATCTGTTATATATTTGAGTTTTTTGTAGAAACAAAATAATATAAGAGTGATTATTGAAACATATAATCTAGGAGGAGAGAATAACCACTAGTGGGCTGTTTTGAACTTTTATAATAAGCTACGAGATATATTACCATTGATTTTGAATCCTGTATTAATGATTATTTATTTCTAGAGACCCAGATATCTAAACAGGAAAAATCTTTTATGCATATGAATAAGGGATCTATGAAAATTGTTTAATATTCAGCTGACTACATATAGGTTCAACACATTTTAGTAATTTACCTTACTGAAGATTCATTTAGGTTAAGACACATCAATTAATTTCTCATGTAAGAACACTAAATCAAGGGTCAACAAGAATAAATTGAATACTATTATTGATATAGTTAATTTAGGTATTACTGTTGAATAGAACATAAGTGATGATTGGGGAACATAGTAAGGATGTTTGGCCTCTTTCCCCATAGGTTCATATTCTGGAAGCCAGAAGAAACATTTTGATGCTTCTCATGAGAGGATTACATGTCAATATATCTTTGTAGGTAGTTTTGTCTTATGTAGTTATTGTTAGAGATGGTGACATATGAGGAATAACTTTAGTTGGGACCTAGTTGAGTGTCGATCTTGTTGGGTAATCAGATGCATAAATAATTTATGTAGGACTATCCATCTAGAATTTAATTGAAGGAGGCTGAAACCAAATCCACGTTCATGAGAATTATTCAGTAGTTCGTGTCATGTGAAGAGTTGTAGTAGTGTTGGTCATGTACTAGGGACTATTTAATTATTCCACATCCAAGTCTCTTTAGCTACATATTTAAATTCAAAAACAATATTTGTTTTCTTTGGATGAAACAAATACAAAATTCCCTTAAAAAATTTATAGCCTTGAAGACATGTGATTCTTTATGTAGGTTAGTAATGTAATTTTTTAAATGTTTAAAAATTTATCCGCGTCAAATCGTTCCACTTCAGTTGATCTCTTTTTAGTTTGTTCTAGTATGAAAAATTTTACTTATTCCACCATTGTCATAGGAATCAAACACTTTTTCTCCATCATTTATACCTATAATAGATATCAATATCATAGAATCATTTAGTTGGAGATCGAATCCCTCCTGAGCATTATTTATGGTCCATGGATCATTCTTGGTGACTTGAACCCAATCCACACTCCTAATTAAACAATTTATTCAGTGACTAGTTCAACATCTTCCATGTAGTTTAAATAAATCATTGAGAAAAAAATGACATGATTGATGTCAATATTTTCGGTTAAAATTATACTTGGTATAGAAGGCATCTTGATGGCTTGGTTTCTAGAATAATTGATAGGGCCTTTGGTAAATAGAATTTTCATAATAGTTTGGAATCTATCATTTGTCTGAATTTATTAATTATTATCTCAGATCAATATCCAATAATGGTTTATCTTGTTCGAAAAGACTCTTATGCTCCCATTCCATTCAGATTTAATAATGAATGGGAGAAAAATCCTAAATGTGGAAAGCATATTGGTGTTGTTTGGGTCTTGGTAGATGTCTTGAATATGGTATATTCTTCTACTATCAAATTAAATCATATCTAAAAGAATATTATGTGATAGACTAAATATATATTCAATAACTACGAGTATGAAATTTCTACTATTGGGGCCACTCTTCAATACATTTAGAAGTACTTTTATCACATGAAATTTCTCAATGTAACCATAAAAAAATGATAAGTTTTCCATTAAATTGAATAATCTTTTCAATTTAAATGATGCTATAAAAAATATATCTTCAAAAACCAATGTCTCATGGATGGAGATAGGAATTATATGTTATTTAATTTTTTTCCAAAGAGATAGGATAATCTCCCAATACAATAATTTTATAAAAAATCAGTTCCATATCATGGATAATAGACAAGATCTCTTAGATAATATCACATCATATAATAGGAATCGTGTTGATGGTTCATCCATCATTTCTCTTCCTGTTGTGGGTATTATTCAAAATATTGATATTAAAGAAGATAATTAATTACTCATTGTTATCCAATTGGAGCTAGATATTAGGGAAGTTGTTTTTTGTCTCAAACTGAATATTTCCCCTAGTCATAATGGTTTTAGAATCATTCTAATTAATACATATTGGGAGATCATTTTTTATGATGTTTTAGACTTTATATATATTTTTTTAAAGGTGGGTTCCATTCTCCTAGATTAAATACTCAATTTATTTCTCTTATTCATTTGGTTGAGTAAGCCAATGAGAAACACTTATTTAGGAATAATTATTTTATAAATAGTATTTCATAGATCATTATAAAGATTCTTTCCAACATATTGGATCCCATCTCATGTAAAAGTGTTTCTTTCTACAAATTTGGTTTCAATAAAAGGGGGAACATCGCTGATTGTATAATCTCTTAATATGAGTGTTAAATCCTTCTAAAAAATCATGTAAGACGAGGTAAACTTTCCCAAAATACATATATTGAAATATATTTTGACATAATGGATTTGGATTTTATTTATAATATCCTTATAATGTTCAGTTTTGATGATGAGTTTAATTGCTGGATCAATTGAATTTTTTTTATTTTTTTCATATATCAGTTCTTTTCAAAGTTTATCCAGAGGGTTACTTCTATGGTTATGTAGGGAGTAGATAGGGCGAACCCCTCTTTATTAACATTTAATCTATTACTAAGGACAATATCAATAGATTTATTTCCATCATTCCAATAAATGAGAAGCGTAATGTAATAAGTTCTGTTAGAGGAAGTTATGATCTTACTCACCATATGTACTCTAATGATATCATTCTTTTAAAACAAGGGGATATGACAAATATCAATCAAAAAATCATGAATTCCAATTTTGAATGAGTTGGTCTTATATTAGAATGCTGTTTGGAATAAATCATTTTTTTTTACTTTTTGGACACATTTTTTCTCTCTTGAAATTTGACATTTTATGTGAGTTGTGTATTAGAGAGATAATTTTCACCATTATTAGTCCATGTAATATTTTATTGGCTCTTCAAAAATCTTATTAGTTTTTAGTAATTGTTAGTTATATTAGAATACTATTATATTCTTGTAATTTAAAATCACTGTCTATAGAAGGTTTTATTTTTTTGGTGAAGGAGATTATCAATTATAATATGGTTTACAATTTTATGGTATATAAATTCCATTATTCTATCACCAAACCTATCAATGTGTATATAAATTATTTGATATATAGTGGCATCATCCTAGAAAGGAAATTGGAAATTATTCTTTGGATTACATGTTTCAAGCATTTTGAGGAAGGTGCAATTGAATCAAATGTCTCACTTTTTAATCAATATTTACAAGCTTCTTTTGAATGGTAGCTTGATAATGGTAATTATGAGTCTATTTATTTTTTCCAAACTAGGATACAATGTAATCTCATGATAGGGAACATTATTCACATTGAATCCTCAATTCGTCCTTATTTCAAGTCCATGTAATCTTCTATTGATTATCATGATAGGTGGTATGTTTATAAGGAACCATCTATTATGTTATGGATGAAAAATGGAATGGTTAACCCTACATTGATTATCTAACATTTTATGTTCAAATGATCGATAATAAAATTTCAATAAAGGATTAATTATGTGACATAAATGTTGTCCTAGTTAATATAAAGAAGATTGTTCAGGATTATTGTTTCTCTTTTCATGGTGACTTTTGGATTGATGGTCCTACCTTGAATGAAATTGTCACATAAATTTATTTATATAATTCGTTAATTTCAAAAATTATGTGTTTTTAGTGTCTTTGGAAGACTAATATGAATGTAACTCTCTATATCAGTTCAATCTAGATTGTAGGTTGCCTCATCGCAAGATCCCCACTGATAATTAATTGCATGTTTGTGGTATTTCATTATGTTCTGTTTGTGTTCTTTGAAACCATAATATATAGGATCTAGACCCCTTATTTCTTATCGGTGTTATATACTCATCCATTTGGAATAATATATTGGATATTTTTTAAATTCTACTTCCCTTATTCTCTTCTTATCGAGACTATCTAGAAAGCGTGTCGCGGATGTCATTATCTCCTCGTCACATGCTGGTTTTCAGGCTTCTACAACTACTACGATCGTATTTTTCATTAATTAATATTAAATAATTTTAATGATAATAAATATAAATAATTACATGAACAGTTTATAAAGGATTGATATTCTGGGAAAATTAAGACCATACAAAATATTTAATAAAATAAAATTAATAATTCTTTAATTCTTTCTTCTCTAGCTTCTTAATGGCCGTTTAATTATCCATAGTACATGTAGTCACCTGAGGATATACATCAAAGGAAGGGGTGAGATAAATTAACAGTAAGAGGATAGATAAGATCATGAAGAAATATAACATGTGGTGAGGATAATAATAACATTAACATCATAATCATTAGAAGAATACACAGATAATGGAATGGAATGTTGCAATGTATAAAAATAAAATATCATGTCTTAATGGTCAACTACCATACATAGTTGTGAATAATGATATAATAATCTTCATGCATATTTCCCTCATCCCTGAGATACATCAAATTATCCAATGCATTAGGTCTCTATATAATTTCTTTCACACCCATCACATCATAACATTTACCTTGCACTATATAATTTGGGGTTCACCCATCACATCATAACATTTTCATTATCTTGTATGAGAAATAGATCATATATCTATCATGGAAAGAAAATAACCCATTTAATGTAATGGATTTAAATTCATAAATTATAAATTCATAAAAATTAAATTCCCAAATAAAATATTGAATAACATACGTGATTTAGGAATCATCAACATTGCCTAAAGAAGAAAACAATATTGAGATGTAAAAGGTGTTTTTTAAGAAGTGTTCATTTTTAAAAGATTTTATTTTTCATATACTCATGTATAAAATATTTATATACAACAAAATGTAATAATTTTATGATGAAATTATATTTATGGAATAAACATACTGAAAATTGGGTGGAAGAGGGAATCCTCAAAGAAAGAGAGTTTGGTTTAAGAATTCCCATTACCTTATGTGCAAATGATTTATTCAATTTGATATCATGTATAATAATATTATATTAATTAACTCAAAAATAAAAAACCTTTTATTCATTACTTATATACATTATTGTTTTTATAAAGATCATATTTAATATTTTAAATGACTTAGAGAGAAAAATTTCATCTTTTAGGGGAATTCATTTTCATGGTTTTCATTATTGGATTGCTTGTATACATGAATGGAAGTTCATGTTAAATGAGGATAAATATCACATGTTTTTATTATATGTTATTAATGAAACTAAATAAGTTTAAATAATATTATAAATAATTTTTACATTCGGTATGATGAGGAATAATTAGTTAAAAGCTATAGATGATCATTTTTTGTTAATTATGGGAGTTTTTCTATAACACCAATGATGTTTTGTTTTATCATTTAGTATTATGTATATGTGGTAAATCCAAAAAATTAAGGGTGTTTTATTATAAGTTTTTGAATATTTTTCAACCATTATAATGGTATTATTAACAAACTTGAAGTTGTTAACGGAAAATGAAACTGCATCACCCACGATGTTGGTAAATTAACACATCACAAGCGATGATTTCATTTGTTAAATAAAAGAGGCATATGGGGGAGTTTAATGATGGGACATACATTAAAATGATAAAATTAATGAATATGTATGTTAATAGATTTATAATTCAATGTTAATTAAGGGGCGAAGAATGAATAAAATGAATTGAACATGAAAAGAAATTAAAAGGATAACAACGTGGAATCTACATCTTGAATATCTCTTCCATGAGAGCCTCCATAGGAGAAAGGTTTTGGTATTTTGACGAGAAAATGAGATCTTTGGCATCAGGAAGGGGATAAGGAAGTTAATTTAATATAATTTGGGAAAGGATGAAAGCATAATAGGTCTTAGTTAAAGAGGTGTGATTGGTGATATTTATAGTGGGGAGATGAGTGTTTTCACATTATTATATTCATTAGAATATTATTGTATCCCTAGATATTAATAGTTTTTGAATTAAATATAAATATATTAAAATAAACAAGTATATTTATATATTTTGGTCTTATATTTTCCATACATCATCTAGGACTCAATAATTCATGTAGTTAGCTCTTGTTGTAAAATATCATATTTTAATATTCATAAAAAACAAATTTTTTATAAAAATCACCAAAATTTTCCATTTATAATTTTCAATGTGTAGAATTAAAAATTTATCACCATCTTATGAAAATAATTTCTATATATGATTACTTTAATTTTTAATTAAATACATCCTTTAAATGGAAAAGATAGTTTTTTAATTTCGAACTGATTGTATAAAACATTGAAAAATTACCTATGTTCCCATAAAATTGTTTAAAAATGATAAGATATCAAAATATTAATTTATGAATACAATTTCCTACAATAAATTTTTAATTAAATTATTATATTAATAATAATATTTAAAATAAATATTCATGACTTACAAAAATAACAACACATAATTAATAATTTTTTAAAAACTTATTTACATATACTATGATTTAATTATACCAAACCTTTATTTAGAATATTCATAAATTTTATTTATACAGTCATTGGTGAGGAAAATATTCATTTATCATGTTTACTATTTATAATGATCATATTAGTATTTCTATGGTTTTATTACAATTTGATTCTTATTAGTTCCTTAACTTCATACAATGCTTCTTATTTAATTAATTCATCATTTATAATGTATTTATTATGGAATATAAGTTATTTTATGAGTTTTATACTATATTTCATTACAATAACAAGGGTTAAATTCCAATGATAAATTTTTAGGTCATTACAATCTCCCCCCTTTTAAAAAATTTCACTCAAATTTGTTTTGTACATAAATAGGTAAGGGTAATTCTTCTTCATCCCATCATATAGTTCCCAAATTTCTTCATCATACTTTATAATTCTCAACAACTCCTTGAAATGGATGATTTTGTGTTCACATAGAACCTTATATCTCTAGTCTAGAATCTTAACTCCCTTCTCTTCATAAGGGTGTTCATCTTCTAGCTATACCACATTTGAGTTTAGTACATGTGAGGGATCTGGTATATTCTTCCTCAGGAGTGATACGTGAAACACATCATGATTTGGAGTCATATTTATAGGAAGTGTAACCTGATGTTCCATGGACCCTATGGGATAAATAATCTCAAAGGATCCATTGTACCATTGTCTTAGCCTCACATTATTTTTAAAACACAATAATTTAATCCATGGAGATATTTTAAGGAATACTTTTTATCCAGCGTTGAACTAAAAGAACCTTCAATTGTAGTTAGCATAGCGCTTTTTCTAACCCTAGGAAGATTTGATTTGTTTCTGGATTTATTGAACCATCTCTATCATCTGTTTCACAAGATCTAGTCCACGTAGATTTATTTTTCAAACTTCATCCCAATAGGTTGGAGTTATACATCCATCTACATATATATCTTCTTATGGAGCCCATTAAACACTCGAGGGAAAGTTATTATTGTATGTGAACTCAACCAATTAGATTTTCTAATTTCATCCACCATTTAATTCTAAAGAGATTGATCTTAGTATATTATCAAGAATTTTAATATTACTTTTATAATGGACATAAATGTGGGGGTCATAGATTTTTATGAAATCTAATTCATTACTCAAATAAATTTAAGGACTCCAATATAATTAAGATATGTACTTGGGATCATGATTAGAGGTAATAGGTAGTGGAACCCCAAGCAGTCGGACCACTTCCTACACCTATAGAATGTTTTTTTAATGAGAGATCTTCCCAAATAGATATTAATTTGTTTGTCTTGGTTAGTCCTTCCACAACATCCCATAACAAATTGTTTCTTTTGGATAACACCGAGAGACCTCTAACAATGTCAATAGTGTCATTATCCTATTCCAAATTGGGAATAGGTAATGGTTTCATCATACCTTTAGTCATTTGTAACTATACATTATCTTGATATGATATTATGATCCTTGAGATATCCACTAAAATACCTATTTTTATGTTTTCCAATATTAACTGTTCTTAGAGGGCACTATACATCACTCTACTCCGAGGATGTATAATGAATGCTGATCTATGTTCTTTTTACAATATCTCATTCTTTTTCCCAGGTGATGATTGCACACTGATCCATGTTCAAAACAAAATTACCCAATCCAAATCAAAATAAAACTCCCCCAGTTTCCCTTCTTTTACAACATTCAACTTCTGTTGTAACACAAGGTCATCACTGTATGCCTCTTTAATCTTATATTCGATTGATTATTGGGAAATAATTTGGGAAATGTGGGATGTAATCCATGATGTTATTATTTCCCAATCTATCCATTGCATGTTCAAGAGAATTGTGTATTTCTTAATCCAAAACATGGCTTGAGTAGTACGTTATTTTCTGCTAAGAGTATTAGCTACCTTGTTTTCCATTCTAGGATGATATTGATAGAAGAATCGTTGTCCATGATTGGTTCTATCTGACTCCTTTGTCCCATGTTGATCTTCCTTTGTGTGAATATATACTTTAGGCTCTTTTGATTTGTATATATGTCACGCATCCCTCTATTGAGGTATTGTCGCCATATTTTCAATGAAAAAATCACACATTATAACTCCAATTCATGTGTCGAGTAGTTCTACTCAGGGATATTCAACTATTGTGAGGTGTACAATATTGCATGAACATTTTTCATGGGAAATCTATCCAAGAATTACATTGAAGCATCATTGTATATCAAAAAACATTATACACTTTTTGGTAATGTGAGTACATGTCGAGTGATTGTAATCTTCATTAGATCCTTTAAACATTCCTCACATTCTTCTATCTAGATATAATTTATACATTTCCATGTTAACATAGTTATCTGGCTTGTAAATAATGACAACGTTTTCACAAAACATCAATAGTACTTATCTAATCTATAAAAAATGCTGATTTATATGACACTAGAGGGTCTGGTCCATTCCTCAATTTCATTTTTTATGGGTCTACATAAATTTATTCACCAATGACCACGTTTCCAATAAATGTGACTTGCTACATCCAAAAGCCTTACTTAAAAAACATGGAATAAAATTTCTCCATCAGTAATGTCTCCAACACAATACTTATATGTTCTTCATGTTCCTCATTTCATTTGGAGTTTATGAGAATAAATTAGAGAAACATTGCCACAAATTTTATGAGGTAATGTATATGGACTATATTCATCAAATCAAGGAATATTATAAGAAAATTATTATGTATAAAGGGAATCACAAAAAATTCATAGTTCCCTTACATGGTATTAATGTGATTCTTCTAAATATGTTACTTCTACAAATTTAGCTAATGATATCTAGAATGTAGGTCCACCTATGAGAATTACCAAGATCCTCTTAATAGATCAATAAATTCATAAATCATTCAAATAGGATAGTTGTTCTTTAATGTCATCATGTTGAGTTATATATATTCAATAACCATCCGCATTGATCCATCCTTTTTTATGACAAAGATCACGGGTTCACCACAACGATATTCACTAGGGCATATGAATTATTTGTCAAAAATTTCTTGTAGCGACGTCTTTACATCCTCATGTTTGATAGGATTTCATTTAAGGACCCAATGATAAAGTATTATCTCTATGAATGAGTTATATTGAGAAATTTACCTCATCGTTTGAGGGAATTTTAGGTAACTCTAGATAAAATACATCATAGTTTTCCTATAGAGTGGGAATTTCAATAATTTTTATAACTTCCTTTGACTGAACCATTTTAGTGATATATGTTACGTCATAGTGAATCCACACCAATATAATTCATGTATTTCCAAAAAAAGATTCATGTTATTCCTTAAATTTATAATGGATCATGGGGTGGTTCAATATATGAATATATATTTCGTTTTCCTGATAGTTTTTATTTTTAGTATATATTGAGAGATAATGCATTCCCATTATAGCATTAAATTCCACCCAGGGAAGTATCATGAGATTGGTTGGATGAATCATCCAACATACAGAAACATTATATGTTTCCAACACTAAGATATCAATGATTTCACCGCATAGTAATTTTATAGATATCTCTTCATAACAGATTTGGGGCATCGATTAATAATTCAAGAAAACGTGAATGATTTAAAGGAATGTGGACAACCAAAATAAAATTAGAAGTTTTCCATTATTGATTGAATTATAATTGTATCTCATATTACTTGATTTTTATTATACACTTATGTTGTAATTATGGCATAATACATTCCTTTATCCTTCGGATTTCATGGCTAATGATGCCGATTTCCCTCTAGGACTTGATGATTAATTCAGTAGCATTCACAGTTCCCTTCCTCCCAACAGTTGTACCATTGGAGAAGGGGTGGTTCTCTCATACCCACCAACATATTTTCCTACTTGCCCAAATATATTTTATATTCATTAGATTTGGAGAATTATCTCTCAAACCAAAATCCTTTCCCGATCCAATTAAGGTAGTTCCCACGATGCTTCTTCCAACATTTTTGGAATGTGGGTGGTTGGGTTTTTTTAACCTTTCCCATTAGAGCCTCTAGATTAAAACTCCATCATTTATTTCTTATCACTATAGCCATGAGACCATTCAACAAAATCCATCTCAACATTGAGAGAACATCAAATAACTTATTCATAAATCCCAATGTCTCTAATTTCATAACCCTTTTGAAGGTGTGGTTTTAATCTATTGAAGAATCTATCAATTTGTCAATAATTATTGATAAAAACATTAAGTGTACCATGAAATCATTGTGAAATTATACTCATAATATGAGATAGGTTCGCCTTCATTTTTCATTAGCTGTATGAATTTACTCCCCATACATTTATAAGAATCATTGGAAATGTCTTTCAAGAAACATTAACTTAATATCTCCCACCACATCTATTCAATTTCTTTATTTGGTAGGGTGTTCTTAATAAAATCCAACCATTGATCGACCTCCCTATCTAGACATACATAGTCTTCTTCTCTATCTCAAAATATTTAATCCTATAAAATCTATTCTCCATTGAGTTGAACCTCTATTCCAAAACTAGTGTATTATAAAATCTACTAAACTTTTGTATTCACTCCATTATATAAAACTTGATTGCCATCTTCTCTCTCATAGGTGAAGGAGGGAATTCAACATTGTTGAGTTTATTGGTAAACTAAGTCATCATGGTAATAATTGACATGAAATTTTGAACATCATTGACTGAGTCAAAGGGGATTTCATTCAAGAAATCTCTGTATTATCCCTCACCTGGGTTGTTATCGTATATTCTCATGGTTCCAATCATTTTCTAAAATAGAACTGGATTGAAAAAAACATAAGTCAGAATGTTATGAATAATTTATACCTTTATAAAATTAACTATAATTTCTTATCTTTTGAGTACCTGTATATATAAAAGAAACTTTTGTGCTTACCAATACATAGCCTAAAAATAATGGTTTTCATAAAGTTTCAAAAATCCTAATTCCCAAATTAACCAAATTGTACCCTAATATGAAATTTAGAGACCCTGATTCTTCATACATCAATATTAAATCATTTTGCTGATTAAAAACATAAAATAAATACAAGATCATGATCCAACCATTTTGTTTCTATATAATGTTGGAACCATACCTAACATTTACTATGTAAAACATATATATTTATTTACATCCTTCTCCTTTATCTTCATACTGGCCATGAATTCTACATAGTACATGTAGTCACTTGAGGATATACATCAAATAATGGGGTGAGGAAAAATCCCAGTAAGAGGATAAATTAGAAAATGAAACAATATAACATGGGGTGAGAATAATCATAACATCATCATAATAGTTATGATAGTAATCATTAGAAAATGTCCAAACATGTGACAATGCATCAAAATGAATTATGATGGTTCAGTGGTCAACTACAGAACATTGTTGTGAACAAAGATTCAATCATGTTAAAACATATATAACTTTTATATTGAGATGAATCACATTACCCAATGCATTTTACTGCTATATAAATATCATAACACCTTTCATATCATAACATTTACATTGATATATATAATTCAGGGTGTACCAGTCACATCATAACATTTACATTATCATGCAGGCCACATAGAATGTATATAAATATTTGACATAAAATAACACATTGAAATCAATGGGACTGATTTAAAAATCATATATTCATAAAAATTTGGTTCCTAAATTAAATATTAAACAATATACTTCATATAATAATCATCAACCTTGACTGAAGGAGAAACAATCTTGAGAAGTAAAATGTATTTTTTAATAAGAGTTCTTTTGGAAAACATTGTGTTTGTCCTAAAATATTGATAAAAAATGTATATCATAGAAAATATAAAATATTTATGACTAAATGATATTAAGCTAATATACATTCTTAAAATTGAGTGAAAGAGTGAAAACACAAAGAAAGAGGGTTGGGTTCAAAAATTCCACTTACCGTAAGTCTTAATTAAAATTTCATTTTAAAATCCCATGATAGTCACATTAGATTAATTAATAAACCAATATAGATCTATTTATATTAATTTGATTCATTAAGATTTTATTATGTTCATTTATGGGGTTTTCATAAGATTTTTTGTTTAATTTCAATGTTCGAGAGCATTAGTTTGCGTGGTTTTCATTGTTAGTTTTCTTGTATACCTGAATTGATGTTAGTGTAAAATGTAGATAAATATCCAAAAGTGTTATTATATGATATTATTTATCATACATATGTTTAAGTGATGTTATATATAATTTTTTATATGGTATGAGGATGAATCATTAGATAATGGTTAGTGATGATCGGTTTGTGTAAGTTTTCACAGTTTTTTGATGACAACGAAATATTTTTGTTTTATAAATTATTATTATGTATATATGATAGTTCTATAACATAAATTGGATTAAAAAAATTCAATATTTATATAAAATTATAATATTTTAATTAAAATCATTAAAATAATTATAGGGAAATGAAAGTTTATCACCCATGAGGTTAGTAAATTGAAAATTCACGGGTGAAGAATTCATATTTTGAATAAAAGTGATAATGTGGAGAGTTTAATGATGTATATTCTATTAAATTGGTATAATTATAGTATATGTAAAAAAAATTTGTTTTAAATTTATTTTTACGTGGGGAGGTTATGATACAATAAAAAGTGACGATTATGAAAATAAATTATAATTAATTAATAGAAATAAATGCAGAATTTTCCCCTTAAATTGATAATCCTTGAGAAAATCCTTAGGGAAAGGGTCTTTTTATTTTTATGAGACAAAATGACCATGGATGTGGGGAAGTGTACTTGGAATTGATTTCTGAAAAAGTGGGTTAAGGCTCATTTCTTGAGAGATGTGAGTAAAAATCGGGTTGAGGGGTGGAGTTTATAGTGTAAGAGAGCGGTGTTTTCTTGTTATAATATTCATTAACATGTTATTTTTAATCAAGAAAATGAATAAACTGATTATTAACGCTAAATATATTACAATAATTAAGTATTATTTATTATTTCTTTCTTACATCATCCTAACATAGTATATAAATCCATAATTCATAAATTATATTTTATTATAAATTATTATATTTTACTATTCCTAAAAAATAAATATATTTTATAAAAATACCATATATTTTCTAAAACCAATTATAATAATTTAGAATGAAAAAATGAACTCTATTTTTTAAAAAATATTTTCTAAATATGAGTAATTTTTTTAAATTAATATCATTATTAATAATGAAAATGAAAGACTAAAATTATTACTTCTTTTATAACACAATGAAAAATTACTTCATGTCTCATTAAAATATAAGAAAATCATAAGACATAAATATTTTAATTTATTAATGAATTTAATGAAAATAAATTTTTATTTTAATTACTAATGTAATCCTAAAATTTAAATTAAATATTAATGACTTATTAAAATACCAACACATAATTAAGAAATTATGAATCATTTATTTACTGAGAACCTCGTATAATTATAACATTCATTCAATTATATGAATCAATAATTTTATTCATATATTTATTAGTGATAATACTATTCAATTAGCCACTTTACTATTAATAAGGGTCATATTACAATTCATATCGCCATGTTACTGTTTAATTGGTATTCAGTATTTAAATTATTATAATACTTTTTATTTGATAGATTATTCATTTATAATTATTCATGATCATTTATAAGTCAATTAGGTGAGTTATACTATATGAAATTACTATAATAAAGGTGAAATTCCTTTGATAAAAAATTGGGTTGTAACGGCATCTGAATTGATTAGAATTATTTAGGGGGGATGAACATGTGTCTACATGATGGGATCTCATTAAACCCTCAAACTACATTATCTAGTATCCTTGTTCTAATAAAAATATCAATTTTCCAAGGAATTATTATTTTCAGAACTCCATTAATCATTTTTCTAGTCATTTACAACATTGAATTAAAGATAATTTTT
Organism: Viscum album; assembly: GCA_963277665.1. Taxonomy (NCBI): domain Eukaryota; kingdom Viridiplantae; phylum Streptophyta; class Magnoliopsida; order Santalales; family Viscaceae; genus Viscum; species Viscum album. Next base: position 812,830,163 of record OY728120.1, read on the forward strand.
ATCTTCCCCTGGAAGAATGGTTGTCTTTTGGTTGCCCCATTTTTGTTGGATGGATTAAATTTAATACAGTTAGATCAAATAGAGGAAATACAGGACCTCGGGATAGAAGGATACTTTCAAGAACAATAATGAGTATGTTTTTTATACTTAACTTGTCCTTGTGGTGTTGTTTCCTCCCTTTATGATGAATTTCATGGTGTTATCATCAAAATGGAGTTTTCCAAATAGAGTGGTTAAAGAAATTTATGATCGAAATTTGATTATGCAACCCATGTTCACGCCATTAGACTAAGACCGGTTCATGTTATTTAAAGACATGTTAATAGATGGATCAAATTTATAGAGTTTCTCTTATCCATTAACCACTACATCAATCACATCTATTGATAGGGTAATGATTTGGAGGAAAAAATTGACAACAAATGTTCATATTGGATTTAATCTCTCTTTTCATAGGGACAAATATAAATTTTCTTCTTTTATAATTCATTGATATATTGTTTTTTTATAATAATGGTTCCGTATTTTTTAGTAGGTTCTCATTTAATTTGAATAAATTATTTAAAAATTATGATAACAATACACATTAAAATAGTTTTCAGAAAAATTAATTTTTAATCCTAAAAAAAATTTATAGAAAAATATGAAAAATAATAATAATAATTAATTTAATTTAATTAAAAATAACATAATAAAACTAATATTTATTTTCATTATAAAACACCTCAAAAAGAGAGGTTTTAATTAATGAATTTATTGAAAAAATAAACTTTTATAAAAAACTGTGCCTTCAATATTAAAAAAAATCACACTTATACTACAACAAAAAAATTACAACTAACTTAATTTTTTTAATATTATTTGATAGTGAATTTAGTTTTTTAAAATAATTTTTATAACATTTAATAAAATTAATTATTTTATTTTCTCATAAAAAATGACAATAATATTTATGAATACTAATATATGTTTTTCATGTAAATATGTTACTAATAAATGTGTCCTTATTTAAAAAACTTATTCCCCGAAAAGAATTTAACATAATTTTGAAATTTTTTTTACTCCTCTTCATATTTCTAAATTTAATTATCATGTCATAATAGTCACATTTACATTTTATTATGTGGTTTTTTTAGGCTTGGTGTTTCATGTCATACAAGCTATCGACCATTTTATTCATTTTAAAAATGCATGGTTTCATAATAACCTCCACAAATTATATTAAAAGGGTTAGTTCCATAAGGATAAAATAATATATTATGTAATGTTTAAACATATCAATACATCCTACATAAATAATATTCATATAAAATATATCATATATCATTCTTGAATGTATATATGTGATTTCATTTTATCATCACATTTTATATATTGTTATTTACCCACTACAACAGTAATCACTCTTTGATGATACATAATTATTATGGAATCAAGATGCCCATAAATCAATATCCAATTTAAAAAGACCAGATTAAGATAACACCATTTTTTAATACTTTTATCTAAATAATTCAATACACACATATTGAAAAATAAAATTCATGTAAACATGTTTTTCCTTATATATATTGATGTATTCTGTGAGTAATATTAATAAAAAATAATATGTTCAATAATATCCCATTTTGGAACTAATCTCAAATCCAATATATAAATTGTATTTCATTATTTTTTTCATCCAAATTCATTTTCTATATATACAATAAAATAAGAACTTAATAAATAATTTTTTATTTTATTTGTTAATCATTTATATTACAATTTCAGCTACGCTTTTGGTAAAAACTAAAAGCAGTAAATAATTATCCAAACACTTGTATATCAAAACCTTGTGTTTCTTTATTTGGAAGTACTTTAATAACTAGGAATATAAAATATTATTCGATTGACATCAATAATAATTCAATAAATATTGGATTGGAATTCATGGAATTGTTCAACATGAAATACTTATATGATGAAATTTTAGAAAATCTATAATTCACATCAACCAATTTATATTTCAATTCCTAAATAACACCCCCGCAATGGGTACATTCAAAAATCTATTCACCATTTTAATCTCTTCAATATAACTGGTTTTTTTATCAATTAAGATGGAAGAATTTATGGAATTATGAATTTTCAAAACATATATATTATTCCAACACATGATAATAAATCATCTTTTATTACATTCTTCTATAATAAACAAAACATAAAATGGAATAAATTGGTTCGGTAATATTATTAGAGATAGACAAATGTTAATGGTTTAGAAATTTCCACCCATTACATTTAGGTAAAACTATTTATGTTTTTGTATACGGTATATTATAATGGAGTAGAGGATATGATACTACATTTATTGTCGAAATTATAATTGTTGAAGGATTTTAATAATTGGATGATTATAATTCCACTTATATATATTATTTTCAACATGGGAAGATTATTTGTAACATAAAATGTTCAAGACTGGGGTATTAGTGGTTCTATGATTTATTGGAAGCATTTCAATGTGGATTATTTTCTATAAAATAGATTCATGAAGAATTTATTTTTGTGGTTTCTTCAATACAAATGTAGCTAAGAAATTGGAATGGCTTATATTGTTCCCTTCTTATTAATAATTTAATTTTATAGTGTTCTAGTTTCTTATGTTTCACTGTTCCTCTAATAGTTTATCAGATATTTTTTGTTGACCTAATAATTTTTCTCCAATTATTTTTTAACCAATACCATCATAAAAAATCATCTTTAACTATTCTATATTTTCCTCATGTGTGGGAACTATTAATGTTTAGTTAAGGGTGTTGTGTCATTGTTTTAATTTGTAATGTTATTATTTTGTTATCAAACACATAAAAACTATATCATCCTCTAGTTCATTTTATATATTTATGGGTGGATCCTATGAGATTTTAGTTTTCCTATCACCCACATATTATTGGATTTGATGTTTGGAATTTATTGATTTTGATTTCATAGTTTTACAAAGAATTTATTATTTTCTATCCCATTTATTCCATGTTCGTCATCATAGAGTAGGTATTGGCTACTTAGATAGAAGGTTTATATAGTATTATTGATCAATATTGATTTAGATACATTGATCGTGGTGTTTTAAAATAATTTCATTCATTTGGATCATTATGGTTTCATTTATCATATAACACATCAACACAAAAATTTGAAAGGATTTCTTGTGGTTAGGGATCCCGATTCATTAATTATTTATATTAATTTGTATGGGTTGTGTATTTATTCCACTGATTGGACAGTTTGGGGAATAATTAGATTCTAAATAACTATATAAAAATAAAATTGAATAAAAGGGGATAAATCAATTTTTTTTAATATTTCTAATATTGTTGTTTTAATTATTCATGCATATTTCCAATTATAAAAATCAATGAAATTAGGAAACTTAAATGTATTGAAAATTATACAATTGTGAAAAACTGTTGTAATGATTTTATGATATCACCATGAAAATGGTTATGATTTCATATATGAAGGGTGATAAGTGATTTTAATTGGAAGATACGAGGTGTTTCATCTATTGTAAAATGAGAGATAAAAGACTATTCCAAGTATAACATTATATAATAAATGAAATATTATTTTAATATTTTTATTTATTGATAGAATTGAAATAAATTAGTTTAGGGAATGTATGATGATATCTGAGATACGGGAGATAAAACCATGTTTTGGGTAAAAAAATGATGCATCACGGAATACTATTGACTTAGGCCTGATATTTTTCATATTGTATGAAATAAGGTTGATAATATTATATATCAAGACTAGTTATACATATTTAGTTTTAGTTCATCGATAATTCAATATATATAAAAGAGTGTGTGGAATTTTTATAGTAGAAAGTTTAGTATTGGTTTTATTAGAGAATGACCCATATTTCATCTGAGCAGTGGTGAGAAATGGTAAAGTTCTTAGATTACCTATGACTGATATATGTTGGTATTTTAATTTAACAGTTGTTTAAGAGTGTTTGGAAAATATATTTTCATTATAATAAGTATTTTATGGTATATGATGTTTTTATATCATGAATATGGATCCATTTATATGATGAAAATAGAACACCAATTTTGAGAAGTTATCATTTTGTCACATCACAAATTATAATGTAATCAGTAGGATCATGAATTTAATTGAATTGCTACGTGGTAAATCGGTATTTTAATGTATGATTTAGTGAGTTAAAGGATACATTCAATATAATATAACCAAAACCACAAAAATTTGATGTTTTGTGGTTTTCATATAGTTTCATTTATCTAAAAAATATATTGGATATATTTTAGTTTTATAGAAGGATTCATACTGATGAATGGGTGGGTGTATTAATTTGACAATAATTTTATTCTGGTTAGATTTAATAGTATAGGACTAAATATATGTTTTTTTTATTTTTTGATATGTTATTGATGAATATTAAGATACATTATGAAAATAAATTACAAGAAATTATTTTCTATGTGAGAATGGTACCTATAGATAAAATCATGTGTATATTCTTTTTGTTCTTGAGGAGTAGCATCACACCCCGTTTTTTTGGAATATGTATAAAATAATGATATCTAATCCATATCAATTCATCAAATTTTGAGATAAATTATTTTTTATTTTTTAAAAAACTAATAATTATCATACTAATATTGGTAATGATCCAAATCATTATTATATAATAAATAAATAAGGATTTGGAATTCTGATTTCCATAGTATCAAGATTAGGATAATTCAAATTTTATTTAAAATAAAATATACGGTACACTTATAATAGATTTTTATTTTATTTTTTGAACAATTTTTGGATAAGTGGTAAACTGTTACAATTATTCTCTTTCATTCTAGGAATATTGATGGAGCCCACATTGTACATGATAATAAATGTGGTTCCCAATAGTTTAGCAATAGAGCCAGATAAACTATAGTTCAATCAAGTTGTTGGAAAAAATATACAAGGTGGTCATGACTTAAAAGAATCATATGTGGGGACAACCTACTACTTTTTTCTATTAGTTGAATTTTTTTTATCAAGTTGGATAATAATAATTTTCTGATTAAAGACCACATTTTTACTTTTTGGGTTCTAAAGAATAGTAATCAAGACAACATTAACTTGTTGATCCTCCTCCATGGTTACCTCATGGATCCCCTAGGTTAATCATTTAATTGAGATTATTTTATCATATTACATCATTTTATACTCCTCCACTTCACCATAATTTCCTTTCACTTTAATTCTCATTTTATTTAGAGTTATTTAATTTTTATTTAAATTACTAATTAACAAGATCATGGTGAAGTTTATTTAGATTATGAATATTTAGATGGGGTTTCCATGTTTATTTGTAATGTCCTAGGTTAATAAAGAATATAAACATTTCATATTTATTAATATTTATGAATTAAATATTTTTTTTACATTCATGGGAATTTTATGTCTGGTACCATACTCAAACATAGCAACGGGTTTAATTGAAATCTTACGATTCAAAAAACATTGAGTTATACCAATAAAATATTATAATACTTTTATTGTTTTAAATGGTAGTTAATTTCAGGCCATTTTATTAGCTAGAATGAAAATAACTAACATTAATATTATTATACATGTTTTTTAATTGAATTTAAATTTATCTAATAAACATTAGAGGCAAAAAATAAGAATGGTTCCAATTTATAGTATGAAATACTCTAATATTCTTTTAAAGGTCAATTTATTACCTTTTTATGGGGACCCATTTTTAAATCATGTTTTTTTCCACATTTATATGTTAACTTTGACAAAATAAACTTTTTATTTACCAAGGGGATATTAAAATTTACTATTGATAAATTTTTGATATTTTTCTGATAAAGTTCATTTTTTATTAATAGTGAAAAAATAAAGTATTTTATTTCGAAACATCATTTTAATATATTTTATTTATATTGTAATAATATTCCATCTAATTGGTTTAATAGTATAATTATATTTCTTATTTTGAATAAAATAGAGAATGTTGAGAGTGTAATGTTGGATATTCTATTAAATTTGTATAATTATTGTATATATATGATTTTTTTGTTATAAATTCATTTGTACGGGGGGGGGGGGGGGGGGGGGGGGGTTAGGATTGAATAAAAAGTGAAGAACTTGAAAATAAATTAAAAGAAATTAATAGAAAATAATTCTTAATTTACCCATTAAATTTTTCATCCTTGATAAAATCTTTAGGGAAAAGGTGTTTGTCTTTTTATGAGATGAAAAGATCATGGATGTGGGGAAGGGTACACGAAATTTTTTTGGGAGAAAGTTGGGTAAGGGTTAATTCTTGAGAGTTGTGAGTAAAATTGGGGTTGAGGGGTGGGGTTTATAGTGTAATATAGGGGTGTTTTCTTGTTATAATATTTATTAGCATGTTATTTTTTCTCAAGACAGCGAATAAACTGATTATTAATTCTAAATATATAAAAATAATTAAGTATTATTTATGATTTTTTTCTTCAATCATCCTAAAATTCTTTATGACTCTATAATTCTTATATTATATTTTATTGTATATTATCATATTTTTCTATTCATAAAAAATCAAAAACATTTATAAAAATACCATAAATTCTCTAAAAACAATTATCAACATTCAGAATCAAAAAATGAACTCTATTTTTTGAAAACTATTTTCTAAATATGAGTAATTTTTTTAAATTAAAATCATCATTAATATCGAAAATAAAAAGAATAAAATTATTACTTATTTTATAACACTTTGAAAAATTACTTCAGGTCTCATTAAAATATATAAAAATCATAAGACATAAAAGTTTTAATTTATTAATGAATTTATTGAAAATTTATTTTCATTTAAATTACTAAATTCATCATTAAATTGAAATTAAATATTAATGACTTATAAAAATACAAACAATTAATTAATAATTTTTGAATCATTTATTTACTGAGAACCTTATATTATTATAACATACATTCAATTATATGATTCATTAATTTTATTCATATATTTATTTGTGATGATACTATTCATTTAGAAACTTTATTATTAATAAGGGTCATATTACAATTCATATGGTCATGATACTGTTTAATTGGTATTCATTCTTTAACTTATTAGAATACTTATTATTTTATAGATTATTCATTTTAATTATTTATGATCAATTATAAGTCATTTAGGTGAGCTATACTATATGAAATAACTATAATAATGGTGAAATTCCATTGATAAAAAATAGTGTTGGAATAGCAGCTAATTGATTAGAATTATTTAGGGGGGATGAACATGTGTCTTTGTGATGGGATCTCTTTAAACCCTCAAACTGCTTTAGCTAGTATCCTTGATCTAATAAAAATGTCATTGTTCCAAGGAATGATTATTTTCATATCTCTATTCATAATGTTTATAATCACATATGACATAGAATTAAATATAATTTTTATCCTCCTCTAGAATAATGGTTGCCTTTTGGTAGCCCCATTTTGGTTGTATGGATTAAATTTAATACAGTTAGATCATCTGGAGTAAATCTAGGACCCTCGGGATACAAGGATATTTTCAAGAACAATAATGAGTATGTTTTTTATACTCAAATAGTTCTTGTGGTGCTGTTTCCTCCCATTATGATGATTTTCATGGAGTTATCATTAAAATGGAGTATTCCAAATATAGTGGTTAGAGTAATTTATGGTTGCAATTTGATTCTTCTACCATTGTTCAGGCCATTATACTAAGAGCAGTTCATGTTATTTAGAGACAAGTTAATAGATGGATCAATTTTATGGACTTTCTCTCATCCATTAACTTCTACATCAATCACATCTATAGATACGATATTTCTTTGGATGAACAAATTGACAAAAAATGTTCATATTGGATTTAATATCTCTTTTCATAGGGACAAATATAATTTTTCTTCTTTGATAATTCTTTGATATATTGTTTTTTTATAATAATGGTTCCTTTTTATTAGTAGTTTCTCATCTAATTTTAATAAATTATTTAAAAATGATTATAACAATATACATAAAAATAGTTTTCAAAAAAAATTATTTTCAATCCTAAAAATAAATTTATAGAAAATAATGGAAAATAATAAATAAAATTAATTTAATTTGAATAAAAATAACATAATGAAACTAATATTTATTTTCATTATAATAAACCTCATAATGATAGTTTTTAATTAATCAAATAATTGATAAAATGATATTTTATAAAAAGTTGTGCATTTTCTATTCAAAAAAATCACTCTTAGACCACAAGAAAAAAATTTAGACCTAAGATAATTTTTTTAATATTATTAGATATTGAGTTAAGTTTTTTAAAACAATTTTTATAAAAATTAATAAATTTTATTATTTTATATTATCATAAAAAATAACAATAATATTAATGATTACTAATATATGTTTTTCATATAAATATATTACTAATAAATAATTCCTTTAAAAAAACTTATTCTTCAAAAATAATTTAATATATTTTTGAATTTTTTTTACTTCTATTCATATTTATGAATTTAACTACCAGGTCATAACAACCACATTTACATTTTATCATGTTGTTTTTGTAGGCTCGGTGTTTCATGTCGTACAATGTATCGACCATTTTATTCATTTTAAAAAAGCATGGTTTCATAATATCCTACACAAATTATATTAACAAGTTTAGTTCTGTAAGGATAAAATAATATTTTCTGTAATGTCTAAATATATCAATACATCCTATATAAGGAATATTCAAATAAAACATATCATATCATGTTTAAAAGTATATATGTGATTTAATTTTATCATCACAATTTATATATTGATATTTACCCAATAGATTAGTAATCACTCCATGATGATACATAACTATTATGCAATCAAGATGCTCGTAAATTAATGTCTAATTTAAAAAGACCAGATTAATATAACATCATTATTTTACACTTTTATCTAAATAATTAAATGCACACATATAGAAAAATTACATTCCAGTCAATATGTTTTTCCTTATATATATTAATGTATTGTTTTATTTATATTAATTGGAAATAATATGTTCAATAATATCCCTTTTTGGTGTTATTCTCAATACCAATATAAAAATTCTATTTTAATATTTTTTCATCCAAATTAATCTTCTATATATATAATAAATTAATATCTTAATACCTATTTTTTTATTTTATTAGTTAATCATTTATATTCTAATTTCTGCTATGGTTTTGGTAATAATTAAAAGTGGTAAACAAATCTCCCAACACTTATCTATCAAAACCATGTGTTTCTTAATTTGGAATTACTTTAATAACTAGGAATATAAAATATTATTTGATTAACATAAATAATAATTCTATGAAGATGGGTTGGGAATTCATGGAATTGTTCCACATTAATTAAATATATTATGAAAATTAAGAAAATCTAGTATTCACATCAATAAATATTTATTTCAGTTTCCAAAATAATACCCCCGTAATGGGTACATTAAAAAATATCTTCACCATGTTTAATCTCTCCATTTTACCTGATTTTCTGATCAATTAAGATTGTAGAATTTATGGAATTATGAATTTTCACAACATACATATTATTCAAACACATGATAATAAATCATCTTTTATTACATTCTTCTATAATAAACAAAACATAAAATGGAATAAATTGGTTCTATAATATTATTAGAGATAGCCAAATGTTAATGGATTAGAAATTTCCACCCATTACATTTAGGTAAATATTTTTATGTTGTTGTATAGGGGATATTACAATGGAGTAGAGGATATGATACTGCATATATAGTCTAAATTCTAGTTGGTGAAGGATTTTCATGAATGGAGGATTATAATTCCACTTATATATATTATTTTCAACATGGGGAGATTAATTGCAACATAAAATGTTCGGGACTGGGGTTTTGGTGGTTCTATGATTTTTTGAAAACATTTTAATATTGATTATTTTCTATACAATAGATTCATAAAGAATTTATTTTTGTGGTTCCTTAAAAACCAATGTAGCTAAGAAATTGGAAGGGGTTATATTGTTCCCTTTGTCTTGATAATTTAATTTTATAGTGTTCTAGTTTCTAATGTTTCATTGTTCCTCTCATAGTTTATCAGATATTTTTTGTTGAACTAATTATTTTTCTAAATTTTTTTTTTACCTATATAAGCATCAAATATCCTCTTCAACTATTATATATATCCCTCATGTGTGGGATCAATTAAACTTTAGTGAAGGGTGTTGTGTCATTGTATTAATTTTTAATTTTATTACTATGTTATCAAACACATAAAAACCATATCATTCTCTAGTTTATTTTCTTGATTTGTGGGTGGATCCTATGATATTTTAGTTGTACTAACACCCTCATATTATTGGATTTTATTTTTGTAATTTATTGATTTTGATTTCATAGTTTTACAAGGAATTTCTTATTTTTCATCCCATTTATTCCATGTTCATCATCTTAGAGTTGGTATTGGCTACGTAGATAGAAGTTTTATATTGTATTATTGATCAATATTGATTTAGATACATTGTTCTTGGTGTATTGAAATAATTTCATTCGTTTGGAGAATTATGGTTTCATTCTGCTTATAATAGATCCACCCAAAATTATGAAACGATTTTTTGAGGTTAGGGATCCCGATTCGTTCATTCATTAAATTAATTTTATGGTCTATGTATTTTTTTTCCTTGAGTGGAATGTTTGGTAAATAATTAGATGCTAATTTAATATATTACAATAAAATTTAATGGATGGGGATAAATAAGTTTTTTAATATTTTTAATATTGTTGGTGGAATTATTCATACATATTTCCAATTATAAAAATCAATGAAATTAGGACACGTTAATGTATTGATGATTATACAATTGAGAAAAAATATTGTGTTGATTTTACTATATCACCATGAAAATTGTTATGATTTCATATATGAAGGGGGATAAGTGATTTTAATGGTAAGATATGAGGTGTTTCATCTGTAGTAAAATGATAGATAAATATTCTTCGAAATATAAAAATATAAAATAAATGAAATATTATTTTAATATGTTTATTTATTGATAGAATTGAAATAAAGTAGTTTAGGTAATGTATAATGATATTTGAGATATGGGAGATGGGCCAAAGTTTTGGGTAAAAAAATGATGCATCAAGGAATACTATTGTCATAGGCCTGATTGTTTACATATTGGAAGCAATAAGGATGATAATATTATATATCTAGACTAGTTATACATATATAGTTTTAGTTAATTGATAAGTCGATATATATAAAGGTGTGTATGTAATTTCATATATTAGATTGTTTAGTATTGGTTGTATTAGAGAGTGACCCTTATTCCATCTGAGCAGTGGTGAAAGATGGTGAAGTTCTTAGATGACCTAAGACTAATAGATGTTGGTATTTTAATTTTATAGTCATTTAAGAGTGTTTTGATACTATCTTTTCATTATAATCAGTATTTGATGGTATACAAGATTTTTATATCATGGACATGGGTTTAGATATATGATGACAATTGAACACCAATTTTTAGAAATTATCATTTTTTCACATCACAAATAATAATGTAATCAGTAGGATCGTGAATTTTATTGAATCTCTATATGGTAAATCAGTATTTTACTAAGTTATTTAGTGAGGTAAAGGATACATTCAATATAATAGAAAAAACCCACAAAAATTTTAAATTTTTTGTGGTTTTCATATAGTTTCAATTATCTACAAAATATATCATTGATATATTTTAATTTTTTAGAAGGAAGTATACCGATGAATGGGTGGGTGTATTAATTTGACAAGAATTTTTTTCTAGTCGGATCAGATAGTAGAGGACTAAATATTTTTTTTATATTTTCAGATATGTTCTTGAAGATAATTTAGATATATTATGAAAATAGATTACATGAAAATATTTTCTGTGTGAGACAAGGGACCTATAGATAAAATCATGTGTATATTGTTTTAGTTCTTGAGGAGAAGTAACAAACCTCATTTTTTTGGAATATCTATAAAATAATGATATCTAATCCATATCAATTCATCAAATGTTGAGATAAATTATTTTTTATTTTTGTGAAAAATAATGATTATCATATAATATTGGTAATGATCCCAATCAATATTATGTAGTAAATCTATAAGGATTTATAATTCTCATTTCCAAAATAGTAAGATTAGGATAATAAAAATTTTATTTAAAATAAAACTAAAGTTACACCTATAATAGATTTTTATTTTAGTTTTTGAACAATTTTGGGATAGGTGGTAAACTATAATAATTATTCTCTTTAATTCTTGGAATATCGATGGATTCCACATTCTACATGATAATAAATGTGGTTCCCAATGGTTTGGAAATAGAGCCAGATAAACTATAGTTCAATCAGGTTGTTGGAAGAAATATACAAGGTGGTCATAACTTACAAGAATAATATGTTGGGACAACATACTACATTTTCTATTTGGTGAATTTTTATTTATCATGTTGGATAATATTAATTTTTTGATTAAACACCACATTTTTCTTTTTTTGTTTCTAATGAAATATAATCAAGCCAACATTAACCGGTTGATCCTCCTTCATGGTTACCTCATGGATCCCCTAGGTTCATCATTTAATATAGATTATTTTAACACATTGCATCATTTTATAATCCTCTACTTCTCCATAGTTTTCATGCACCTTATTTATCAGTTGATTTTGGGTTATTTAATTTTTGTTATAAATTACTAATTAACTAGATCCTGGTTTAGTTTAATTAGATTAGTGATATTTAGAAGGTTTTTTCATGTTTATTTGTAATGTCCCAGGTAAATAATGAATATAATAATTTCATATTTATTAATATTTATGAATTAAATATTATTTTTTACATTCAAGGGTATTTTATGTCTAGCAGCATACTCAACACGTAGCAATGGGTTTTATTGAAATCTTACGTTGCACAAAACATTGAGTAATACCAAAAAAATATTATAATAATATTATTGTATTACATTGTAGTTAATGGCTTACAATTGTATTAGCTGGAATGAAAATAACTAACTAAAATATGAATATACATTTTTTTAATTGAGTTTACATTTTTCTAATAAATTTTAGAGGCTTAAAATAATAATGGTTCCAATTTTTAGTATAAAATAGTCTAATATTCTTTTAATGTTCAATTTATTACCTTTTGACGGGGAACCCTTTTTAAATCAAGATTTTTTCAATTTTATATGTTAAATTTGACAGAATAAACTTTTTATTTAGAAGGGGGATATTAAAATTAACTTTTGATAAATTTTTGGTATTTTTCTGATAAAGTTCATTTTTTATTAATAGTGAAAAAATACAACATATTAATTCAAAAATTCCTTTAATTTAATTTATTTATATAGTTATAATATTCCATTTTATTGGTATGAAAGTATAATTAGATTTTATTCTTACCATTTAATCCAATGATGTTCATGGGAAATAATTTCACATAGAAATTGGTCATAAACAAATGTCAATATTTTGATAGTTATTATTTCATAAAAACGTTTTGCGGTTTTGACAATGAAAATTATTTTTAAATGAATATCTAAAAATTATATTTTTTGAATTTTGAAAAATCGATTCAATATTTGGAATCATAAAGTTCAAATTGTGTAAATAGTTAAATTTTATTATTATACATTATCAATAGTAACTTCAAAAAATATTTTATTTACCACGGTTAAATGTTAAATCTGGTAAATAAGGGTAAACAAAATTTACTATAATAATATGAAATATCCCTAAAACATTTCGTAATCCTATGTGATGATACATTTATGACCATGGGCATCCTTTTTTAAATTTTGGGAACCCATGGAGCCACATGTATGTGAAAATAACATTTCTTAAAAATTAAATCAAAGTTATGGAAAATGTCACACAAACATATATCTCTTACCAAAACTATTTTTTATAGTGGGTTATAAAAGTTACATTTTAGAATATTAATAATTATTATAAAACTTATATTATATCCTACATTATGGTATTTTATTTATAATTTTTATAAATCCTTAATATAAATTTATTTATGACACAATGATGATGTAATAATTATCTAATTAATGAATGTTGAAAATAAATGAGATTATAAATATTAAAATAAATTTATTTTGAAGCTTTTTGTTACATACATGAATTTTATGGAGGATTGTAACTATTTATATTTGTATTAATTCAGTTTTTTTCAAAATAATCTTGTTGTTATAGGTTTTTTAAAAGTCTTGATAGGAATAGTTTGTAAATTGACATAAATGAGTTTTTAAAATGAATTCTATTTTATGAAATTGTAAAATTTTCCTAAAAATATAATATTTTGAAAAATGACATATAAAATGGTAAAAATGTCATTAATGATACATTTTGGGTCCCATTTTGTTTTATAGTAAAAATGATAACCATATAAAATTAGTATACAAGAAGACATGGTAAAAGATAAATTTGTTAACAAAGTGACTAATAGAAATGGTAAGGATAAAAAAATACCGAAAACCTATCCAATTGTTTTTATATAATTTTATTTCAGCATATATTCATACTATATTGTAATGTACTGTGTTTTGGACCTTTTCAAACCTAAATTCATTTTATAATAAAATAATACATTCAAACTATCTTAAACTTCCCCTCCTCCATCTTATAAATGGCCTACACCACTAACCCATTACTCCCACCTCTCAAGCACCATTCCTCATCCTATGTATGATAAAATAAGCTCAAATAATCCCAATATTACAGCTATAAGCTTTATATTAGGCATAATACACTTCAAGAAATCATTTTGGTTCAAACAAATGGGATTAAAACGACTCAAATGTAATGTCTTCCCTCAAGTTCTCTTATTTTATTCTACAACTTCACAACCTATGATGTTCTTATTAAATTTTTACATAAAAACGCATGTATAAAAAATATAAAAGACTTTTTTATGATAATTATTCTAACTAAACTTCCAAACCCCTATGTCTAATGGATACATGCATATTGTTTCCCTGGACGACGAACAACTGCCTCATGAAACGATGATTGTCCAATTATCTCCTAACACCTCTCATGGTGGCCATTATGAAGGTCTTAAAATATGTATTATATATATGATATATATTATAAATCTATAATTATGTAATTATCATTTATAACATAAAATTATTCTTTTATTATTGTATATATATGATAATTTTATTTGAGAAAGTGATGACAACCTCCCCTCAAAGTGAAATAACTCGTTCATACCACACATGGATCACATAAAGGATAGTGTTATGGAACTTTTGTAATGTATATAAAATATTATATTATATATTAATTACAATATACTTATGTATCATTTGGTTTTAATTTCTTTAAAAATGAAAAATAAACTAAAAGTAGTGTTCATGCATACGTACTGGATACCGTCTCCATGAACAGTGCATTCCAATTTCATATATAAAAATGATATCAACTATTATATATACATATATAGTAGACATATATAATATATAATATATTTATATCATGAAATGTATATACAGATAATGGACTTTTGACCACATGGACAATTTGTAATTATAACAAGTTCATTTTTTTACTCAAGTTCCGAACATCGACAAAATGTCCAATATAAACTAAAATAATTAACTAATTTTTGTAGCAAGGAAATAACTGATATAATGGGATTAATAAATATTAAAAAGGAAGTGAAAAATGTATAAATTAACTTATGAATATTATTCCAGCAGAACAAGGAACATACATGGAGAGTCAAACTCAAGGTAAAGGAACTACTTAAAACAATTTCCATTTTTGGGGATAAACTTATACTTCTTGATTACTCCATGCTTTGAATCTGTCTGAATGTCCTCTGATTGTTTTAAAAATAATATCCAATTATATTGGGTGTATATATATTTGTGATGCTACAATATGTCATTGATTTATACTTAATAAAAATGTACAATCTTTGTAAGGAATTTCATCCATATTTACATTCTGTTGAGACTAATTCATTGTCATGCACCAATTCTCATTTATATAGTTTATATACCTCCCTTTGAAATATTGTATCAGGAAGGTAACATCGCAACCCCTCTAGGATGTAGTCAGTGCATTACTTATGATATTATAATGGTCATAAAAATCAAAAATCCAAAAGGAACAATCAGTTTAGTAGTCTTGAAGAAACTAGATACCTAGATGTAACACAAATTACATTGGAAAAGGGAACAAAATACAATACATAAAAAAAACTGAAAACTGAAACCATAGGAACTCAATAAACGATCACCTCTTCATTACCTGTTGAACGATCAACTCTTCACCCATCTGCGTTTTGGAAACAAACTCGAAGGGTTTGTCACCAAATTGATTTGTCTCCTGAGACCTACTGATGCATCGAGGTGCTATAGCAGGCCCCACCCACCACATCAGGTCCAAATCATTATTTATACATTGATTCAATACATGAGCAATATACCTTTTCAATATCTATATGGAGTACACTATACAGTCTCATTAATATTTTCACAATTAAAATAACATTCCAAATAAACACTGTATGTAAAATGGAATATGGTTTAGAACATAAACATATCCATGATATGATATTATGGATATTTAATATAAATATAATTTCAAATGAAAATTGATCCCAAATGGGAATTAGGTACACCACATAAGGATTATTAGGTGCACAATACAATGTAAGTCACAACAAAGTAGTAGTTGAGACAAAAGCCATAATCACAATGTGACTGGTCGAATCATATGTAACAACCCATGATTTTATAAGATATATTCCTTTTAATTTATTTCATATCTTCTATTTTACGCTACACCATGATTATCTTGCAATATATGCAAAATAGTATTATCTTGTAGTATACGCAACACTAATCTTGGATCTTGTTACACACAATTTCAAGTTTGTTTGATAGTAGTTATTCTACACACCATTGAGTATATATATATATATATTCAATGTAAAAATGAAATTTGGTTGGATTGTGTTATATTCAACAACAAAGGAGTCATTCACTACATGAAACCTTGACTTGGCTTGCATTACACGCAATCACGACCTTCCTCGATAGCGTGTGTTGTACGCAATACCGAGTTTCACTGAACAATGATATATTATTATAATATTATTATGAACTAGCCATTATGAATCGTATTAACTATATTCTTAATTTTATAACATTATTATTCATCTTACACAATTTCTAGAACATGGTATAGAAACAAAGTAAATGTTTCGGGTAAAATAAGTATTTTTCAAAAAATGAAAGTTTTCCCGCCACTTGATGGAACAACCACATTAAATCTAGTTTTTGACATGTTTATAAGTTCAATTAGAGGAAATAAAATTATTCTTTTGAATCAGGATATAAAAATTTACTTTGGATAAAAATTTTATATTATTCTGATAACTTTCATATTTTAATGAATAGTAAAAACACGCTATATTTTAATTAAAAAGAACTTCTTTCATCGTAATAATTTATATGGTTAAATTATAATATTTAATGGTTTTAATGTGTAAATATAATATATTTTTACCATTTAATATAATGTATGTCATTACCATTAATTTTACATTGAATTTACAGGTAAAAACATTTCAATATTTTGCAATGTTTTAACTTTTAAAAATCATTTTCTTAATAGCGGAATTAATTTTAAATTAATTTTTCAAACTTGAGTGATATGAATTAGGAAAAATGGATTCCATATTTGGAATCAGTAGGTCTAAATTTTGTTAATAGGCTACTTTTTATTTTTGGGCATTATGAATAGTAACTACGGTAAATTTTATTTAACATAGTTGAAGGTAAATCGGGTAATTGAGGGTAAATATAATATTATAAAATTACCCTAACACTTGTCATAATATAATTGGGTGATTATTTTTATTCATATGGAATATTTTGGTCGAAATGGAATCCATTGGAACCCACTTGGATGTGATTAAGACCTTTAATTTATTTTATTTAAATGAAAGTGAAATATGTCTCACTCAAACATTAATAATTAAACTATTTTTAATATAAGGTTGTACATAATATAAATTCGGTTATAAATACACATTTTAAAGATAAAATGTTTTTCTTTCTCATGGAAATGTATTTTTAATTTTTAATAACTATTTATTTACCTTATTAGCTTATACATTAATGATGCATAAATTATTTATTTAGGGAAAAATCAATAATGTAGTTTTTTTAAAATAATAATACACATCAAAAGCCCCAAAAACCTAAACAAGACTTATTGGTAGTGTATATATAAACTCTAATCATCCAATGTCCGAATTGGTGACCATTTAGATCTTTATAAAGAATATTAGGGCACTTATATTAATTTATTTTAAATGATTCGAAAGTTGTCACCTTCATAATTTAATAAATTTAAAAAATTTCATGTTGTGATTTTAAGATGATATATTCGAGTAAAAGTATTATTATAAAAGATATGAGATTTATATCCGTAATAGAATTTTATTTTTATTTTTTATGAAACAAATAATTATATTAAATAATTATTATAAAATGTTGTACTAATTATTTTATTAAGAGATATACAAATTAAATGGTTTTAAAAATATTAATATAAATATTAAATGAACTATTTAATGTTCTCCACAAATTTTATTGGAAAATTTGATATTTTAGGAATTTATTAAATATATTTTTAGAATATATCCTCTGTGTGGATATTATTTAAATTTAAATAAATGAATAATGTCAAAATTGAGACTATTGTTATTTTATAAAAATAACATATTATAAATTTGTTTTAAAATCACAAAAATATTTAAAAATTATATATTGAAATTTATATTTTTGAAAATGTGATATCTTATCCAATTATGGAAAATTCACAACACATAAGTAATTATTTATAACAATTTAAAAATTAGAGTATTATTACCACAAATAAAATTAAATAGATTAAATAAGGATAAATCAAGTTGATAATGTTTAAAATAAATTCCCAACATGTATAAATTTTATTGGTTGATGAGATTACAAACCTATCTCATATAATATTCGGATTTTAGTCATTTCTTGCGGTTTTTATGTGAGGTTAAATTTATTATAAATTAATATTTCTTATGTTACCAAAGGTGCCCCTATAATCCATTATAAAAAGAGAACCCCTTCCCTCTTATCTTCACAACATTTTGAGCCTTAAATCCATGAAAAACCCTACCAATTACTCTTCTAAAACTATCTAGTTATATCATAGAGGATCTGGTATTATCAAAATACATACACCAGTTCCCTAAGAAGAAGTTTAAAAGTGGTGCGTCGAAGAAGAGGTAATCTCTTCTACCGAATCTTTCAAGTTTCTTTCTTATTCAACTTCTTATTATTTAGTTGTTTCATTATAAAGTAATAACATCAGTATTATTTATATACTGATATGTTATTATAAATATGAAACAACCCTATTTCACCTTCTATCCATCCTATGGAAAAAATAAATCACCGTGCATGCGTACGTACGTAATACCGTCTCCATGCCATGGTGTAATGTGTTTTTCCACCACCACCTTACTTGGATGGGTATAACAGTTTAAAAAATAAATATATATGGTTATTATAAAATCATATTTATTCCAAGATATTATATCATCCACTCCAATTCCATTCGATAAATATGGGAATGATATCATCGCCCGTGAATAGTTACGGATTACCGTCTCCACGACCCGATGAGATTGATTTTCAATGTCAACAATTCAAGAATGATTATAAAGTATATATAATAAGTAATAATTAAATATATGAAATGATAATTCTATTTTATTTATGTATATATATATGTATGTCATCTACTTAATTCCATTCAAATCAATAAGGAAACGAAAACAGCGTTCATGCGTACGTACGACCTACCGTCTCCATGAACGGTGAATTTTTTTCCATTTATTAATCTATTATATATATGTATATTCTGAATATATATTATATATAAATCAGGTATTTCATTCTTGATGTAATAAATCATTGTCTAGGTAATCATATTAATAATTACAAGTTAAAACATGTACGATAAATGAAACGATTTAACCCAAAACGCTACATTAACATGAATTTAAAAAAGAACGGGTAATATAAAGTCATAAGTGAACCATATATGATATCATAACAATGATTATGATATTTTAATAAGTCAATGACTGTTTTTAAATCTTTATACATGAGGTTCGAATACATATGAAGCATCTGAGACATAAGTAAGGGGATAATTTTGCAATCTAATTTTTATCTGAGATTGGTTATACGTATGTATTTAGTGGGGTTATATTTTTCATCCATGTCCATAAAATGTTTAATATTCTTCCATGTATGTTTAAAGTCATTATTAACCTTTTTTTACTTTTAATTTGTGTTACGGATGGTATCTTTCTTTTGTTTACCATATGTGGTACTTTTTGATTTTTCCGTTAAAAGTATGAGGAGAATGTTTTTATTAACTTATACAGCATGAACGGATTTTTACGGTTTCATAAAGCCTTATTTTCATGAAGATTCCTCCAGAAGATTTCATGATTATTTTCAAAAAATTACTTTTCTTTTAAAATTGTATGGAATTTTTTGAAAAGAAAATTATTTTGCAAAGGAAATGATATTTTGCTCAAGAATTCATTTCAAGTGTTTTATCAAAAATATTTTCCATATTATATGATAGTATGATTATGATTCAAGTAGAATGTATCTATAATTTACATGGTTTTATTATTATTTTGATGAAATGACATCCATTTGTTTTATATGGATTACATTATGATGGGATGATTTTTATGAAACCCATTTTATTCTTTGTGTTATGATGAATGATGTATGATTGTTTTATGGCACAAGTAAGAATTTTTTCAATTTGAGATGGGTGGGACCTATATCTCCCTCCAATGAATTGGGTAAAGATTTATATCTCATGAGATAGACATGGCTGGAATGACAATTAAATATGGTTCAGTAATACAGGGCTTGAACGGCAAGTAAACCTGCTGTAGTAAGGGACTTTTTCAACTAAGATGATCTTTGAAGCAATGCCTTGGATACTATGGAAATCATAACATGTGCTTAATTGTTTCCACAGTTACATGTTTTATTCCCATGCTGTTTTATCATGATTTATGTTCCATTATGATCTATGCCTTATGTACTGCCATGTTTAATGTCATTGCTCAATTATTTTATGTTTAAACATTATTTTCATGTTTTTACGTTCAAATCTATATGGGTTGTTTTATTCTCTCCATGCTTACCCTTACTTAGAATATAAGCTCACCCTTTATATGTTTTCTTTTCCCTAGGATATAAATAAAGGTTTTAGGTAAAAAATGATCTTTTTGGGAGATGTTGAAGATCTTTCACCATGATTAGAAGATTATATTCCCCGTTTCCAAAGACACTAAACTATTATGGTCCTTTGGTGTCTGTTTTTGTTATGTATTAGTTATTCCACAAAAGTAATGTAATGTCCATGTACGTCATGATTTGGGCCTCTATAGTTGGTATTAGAGGAAAGTATTAGTTAAACTTTGTAAAATAGGTTGAGAAAACATTAGTGAGATCCCTAGAGATATTTCGAATGTATGTCTAGGAATGTCCATAAGGTTAAGTATAAGTATAGGTTATAGTCCTAGAATTACGGTAACGATATTAGAATAAAACCTAGATGTTAGATATTGAACTTAATCACCCTTGATTATGATTTTTTCCTCTCACACTAATCTTTTTGGGTTTTAGAAAATGGCTGGAAAAAAGAAGATTCACTATAATGGAGGATACGATGGACAATGGCATGATATTATTCATGAGAAACCAAATTAAATTAGATCTGGAGGTCCATATATCGTTATTATGCCTAATCAACAATTTTATAATATGATCAAAAATATCGACATTGGTATGTTTCCCGACTCAGATAGTAAGAGAAAGTTGGAGATTTATGATGATCATAGAGGAAAGAAAGTTCAATTTCACTCATTGAAATAATGTAGGAAGAGACATCATGGAGAATGTTTCAAAGGAACCGAAGATGCTTTGGGTGTGGGAAAAAAGGACACCAAGCCTGTAATTATAAAGGAAAAGGTTCAGTTAACACCTTGGACAAGGATAATGGTATTTATAAGACATCAACAATGGTTAAATGTTTTAAATGTGGAATGTACGGGCATTATGCAAACCAATTACCTAAGAGAATGTCTCATGAAGAGAATCAGCATGTTCTTATGGGTAGTATTTATGTTGATAATGATAAAGAGACTACAAATGATATGTGATTTGAAATAATTGTTCAAGATTGGTCAATGGTTTATGAAGGTAGTGGAGTGATTACATTTTAATCAAGAGTAATGTTGTATAAGTAATCTCATGGTACTATGGAATAAAGAGACATTTAAGGATTGTTACACTATTGTTTTTTCTTTGGTTTTTGAAAGTATATGTTGAATAGTACTGGTAACCCGGAAAGGTTATTCAGATATTTTTGGAAAGCACCTAATATGCGCATAAATAAGGGATATGGAGATACTAAAATATATTACAATCTTAATGACCTCATTACTGATATAAGGAAAAAATTATATCATGGTTTGAGTATATATAATTTTTTGGATTTTGGTATGTGGAAAGAGTTACCTTTTGAAAGAATTCAAGATTTCACTATTGTTCTATGATAATTTTTGTTTCAAGAGAATGCATTATTCAGGTATTCACATGTTTGGAATTTCATCTACAAGATATATCTTATGATATATTGGGGATAAATGATGGTATTCATGTGCTTGTTATGTGACATTTCAAAGAATCGTTTTCTTTATACTATGATATTGGATAGATGTATATTAAATAAGCCTAAATATTGGAATGAATTAATTTTGACATAAGATATTATTGTTTAAGGCGAGAATATTTTTCTATATTATTGATGGAATGATATAATAGTTTAGTTTAAGAAAAGTGACAACATGTAGAACTGGAGAAAACCCGTCACGTCGGACTAGGGTATGGGATTAAAACCCACAACCAAAGTGTGACAGGCCTTTATCGCCTACCATTGGCCTACAGGAAGTCCCTGATTAGTAGAAACTAGTTTTATTTTATTAAGTTGTATGATAGATGAAGTATAAGTCCATTTTTGGAACCATATACGATTAATATCACCATAAATGGACTTATGTATATAACTATTTCTAACCATATGTTTGAGATAGTTTGAATGACCTATCATTCTATCGCATGATCCGCTATCACTTCACGGAAGAAATATTCAACTTCATTTTAGTAAGAGATGATGTGGAAATTGTTCAAGGCACGAACAACAGTGAGATTGTACCAAAATCAAGTAATATTTCCTTTTAATTAAAAAAGTCTTCAATAGTAGGGAAATGATTTTGAAAACCAAAATTTTTGTCCTAGTGCTCTTATATCTGATGAATCATATGGTACCTTAGATCATCACTTAATTATGGCTTTGTGATTGTTGGATTTTTTATAGCCATGTTCTCTACCACTATTCATCAGAACATGATGGTAAGATTTCCCTTCCATATCTATATTTTCACCTATGTTCTCCTATGTGGAAACCCGATGATGAGTTTACTTGGGTAACCGATCTGTTTCATACTTCACTTTTTAAAATTAGTTTTTACTATTCCTTTTTATGATGTGGGTTTCTATTAATGAAACTCTCATGCAATAAACCATTTATAACCCCGACGAATTTCGAGGGAGAAATTCATTTTTAGGGGGGTAGAATGTAACAAACAAAGATTTTATAATATATATTATTTTTAATTTATTTCATATATTCTATTCTATGATACACCAAGATTATCTTGCGCTATACACAACATAGTATTAGCTTTCAGTATATGCAACACTAATCTTGGATCGTGTTACACACAATTTCATGTTT
Source organism: Viscum album (assembly GCA_963277665.1). NCBI lineage: Eukaryota > Viridiplantae > Streptophyta > Magnoliopsida > Santalales > Viscaceae > Viscum > Viscum album. The sequence goes on from OY728120.1 coordinate 812,854,127, forward strand.
TCTTGATAGTTGTTATTCTACACAACATTGAATATATATATATATATATTCAATGTATAAATGTAATATGGTTGTATTTTGATATACGCAACAATAAAAGAGTATTGCACTACACGCAACCCTGACTTGGCTTTCATTACTTGCAATCACAACCTTCCTCGATAGTGTGTGTTGTACATAATATCAGGATTCACTAAACAATGATATATTATTATAATATTAGTATGAACTAGTCTTTATGAATAGTATTTACAAAATTTTGAATTTTATAACATTTTTATTCATCATACACATTTTCTAGAACATTTTATAAGAACAAAATAAATTTTTCGGGTAAAATAAGTATTTTTAAAAAAATGTAGTTTTTCCACCCTTTGATGGTGTACCCACTTTAAATCTAGATTTTTACATGTTTATAAGTTCAATTTGACAAAATAAAATTCTTCTTTGGAATTAGGATATAAAAATTAATTTTGGATAAAATTTTCATATTATTCTGATAACTTTGACATTTTAATGAATAGTAAAAACACAAAATATTTTAATTTAAAACAACTTTTTACATCGTAATAATTTATATGGTTAAATTATAATATTTAGTGGTTTTAAAGTATAAATAGAATATATTTTTACCATTTAATATAATGTATGTCATTACAATTAATTTTACATTGAATTCACAGCAAAAAACATTTCAAGCATTGGCAATGTTTTAACTTTTAAAACTCATTTTCATAACGATGGGATTAATTTTAAATTAATTTCTGAAACTTTTTGTGATTTTTATTAGGAAAAATGGAATCCATATTTGGAATCAGTAGGTAAAAATTCTTTTAATAGTCTACGTGTTATTTTTGGGCACTATGAATAGTAACTACGGTAAATTTTATATACCATAGTTAAAGGTAAATCGGGTAATTGAGGGTAAATATAATATTATAAAATTACTCTAACACTTTTCATAATATAATTGGATGATTATATTTCGTCCTATGGCATATTTTGGTATAAATGTAATACATTGGACCCCCCTTGGATGTGATTAAGACCTTTAAATTATTTTATTTAAATGAAAGTCAAACATGTCTTACTCAAACATTAATAATTATAATATTTTTAATAAAAGGGTATACAAAATATAAATTCTGTCATAAATACTCATATTAAAGCTAAAATGTTTTTCATTATCATGGCAATTTATTTTTAATTTTTACAAATTATTTATTTACCTTATTAGCTTATACATTAATGATGCAAAAATTATTTATTTAGTGAAAAATCAATAATATAGTGTTTATTGAAATAATAATACAAATCGAAAGCCCCAAAACCTTGAACAAGACTTATTGGAAGTGTATATATAAACCCTAACCATCCAATGGAAGAACTAGGGGCCATTTGGATCCTTATAAAGAAGATTATGACATTTATATTATTTTATTTTAAATGATTCCGAAGTTGTTACCTTCATAATTTAATAAATATAACTATTTACATGTTGTGATTTTAAGATGATAAATTCGTGTAAAAGTATTATTATAGAAGATATGGGATTTATATTAATCATAAGATTTTATTTTTAATTTTTATGCAACGAATAGGTATATTAAATAATTATACAAAAATGTTGTACTAATTATTTTATTACGAGATATACAAAAAAATGGTTTTACAAATATTAAAATAAATTTTATATGAACTGTTAAATGTTCTCCAGAAATTTTATAGACATATTTGATATGTTAGGTATCTATTAAATACTTTTTTTATAATTTATCCTCTGTGTGGATTTTATTTAAATTAAAATAAACGAATAATGTCAAAATTGACACTATTGTTATTTTATAAAAATAACATATAATAAATTTGTTTAAAAATCGCAAAAATATTTAGAAATTAAAAATTGAAATTTATATCAAATGTCATAACTAATCCAATTATGGACAATTAACAACATATAAGTAATTATTTATGACAATTTAAAAATGAGAGACTTATTACCAGAAATAAAATTAAATAGATTAAATAAGGATAAATCGTGTTTATAATGTTTAAAATAAATTCCCAACATATCTAAATTTTATTGGTTGATGATATTACAACCCTATCTCATCTATTATTCGGATTTGAGTCATTTATGGAGGTTTTTAAGTGAGTTTTAATTTATTATAAATTAATATTTCTTATGTTACCAAAGGTGCCCCTCTCCTTCCTTATAAAAAGGGAACCCCTTCCCTCTTCTCTTCACACCCTTTTGAGCATTGATGTTCAGAAAAACCCTGCCAATTTTTCTTATCAACCTCTCTAGTAATATCATAGAGGTTATGTTCTTCTAAAAAGGCCATCACTAGTTTTTGAAGAAGAAGTTCAAAGGAGAAGCATCGAATAAGAACTAATCCCTTCTACGGATTCTTTCAAGTTTATTTCTTCTTAAACTTATTCTTCTTTAGTTGTTTCATTATAAAGTAACAAAATAAGTATTACTTATATATATATATATATGTTATTATAAATATTAAACAACCCTATTTCACCTTCTATCCATCCTACGGAAAAAGAAATCAACGCGCGTGCGTATGTACGGAATACCGTCTCCATGCCGTGCTGTAATCTTTTATTCCACCACCACCTTACTTGGATAGGTATAATAGTGTAATGAATAAATATATGTGGTTATTATAACATAATATTGATTCTAAGATATTATATCATCCACTCCAATTCCATTCAATGAATATGGGAATGATATCATCACTTGTGCGTACGTACGAATTACCGTCTCCACGACGTGATGAGATTCATTTTCCATGTTAACAATTCAAGAATGATTATAATGTATATATAATAAGTAATCATGAAATATATGACATAATACTACTTCTTGGATTTATGTATATATATATATATTTATGTCATCTACTTAATTCCTTTCAATTTAATAATGAAACGAAAACAACGTTGAAGCATTCGTACGACCTATCATATCCATAAATGGTTTATTTCATTCCATTTATCGATCTATTATATATATGTATATTATAAATATATATTATATATAAATAATTTTTTACATTCTAAATTTATTTAATCATGATCTAATTAATAATATAAATAATTACATGTTAAAACAGGAGCGATAAATGAAACCATTTTACCCAAAACGCTACTTTAAAATGAATTTACAAAAGAACCGGTAATATAAAGTCATAAGTGAACCATATATGATATCAAAACAATGAATATAATTCTGTAATAAGTCAATGACATTATTTAAATAATTATACAAGATGTTAGGATACATACAGAGCATTTGAGACATAAGGTAATGGATAATTTTGCAATCTCATTTTTATCCATGATTTCATATATGTAAGTATTTAAAGGGGTTATATTATTCATCCATGTCCATAAAATCATTAATATTATTAAATTTATGTTTAAAGTCATGATTACACTTATTTGACATTTACTTCTGGTTATGGATGGAATCCTTCTTTTGGTTACCATACATGGTACTTTTTGACTTTTCTATTAAAAGTATAAGGAGAATGTTTTTTTAACTTGTAAATCATGAAAAGATTTTTACGGTTTCATAAACCCTTATTTTAATGACAATTCCTCCACAATATTTCATGAATATATTCAAAAAAATCATTTTCTTTTAAAATTTCATGGAATTTTGTGAAAATAAAATTATTTTGAAAAAGAAAAGATATTTTCATAAAGTATTAATTTCATGTGTTTTATCAAAACTATTTTCCATCTTAGATGAAATTATTTAGTATGATTATGTTTCCAGTATAATGTTTCTATTATTTACATGGTTTGATTCTTCTTGTGATGAAATGATATCCATTTGTTATATATGGATTACGTTATGATGGGATGATGTTTATGAAACCCATTTTATTATTTTGGTTATGATGAATGATGTATGATTTTTTTGTGGAATAAGTAAGAATTATCTCAATATGAGATGTTTGAGACCTATATCTCCCTCCAAAGAATTGGGTAAAGGTTTATATCTCATGAGATAAACATTGATGGAATTTAAAGTAAATCAGGTTCAGCAATACAGGGCTGGAACGACAAGTAAACCCTGTTCAGTAAGGAACTTTGTCTACTAAGATGGTCTTGGAAGAAATGCCTTGGCAAATTTAGAAATCATAACATGTTCTTAATGGTTGCCATAATTACATGTTTTATTCCCATCTTATTTTATCATGATTGATGTTACATTATGATATATTCCTTATGTACTTCCATATTTTATGTCATTGCACAAACTTTTTATGTTTAAACATTATTTTCATTTTTTATGTTCAAATGTATATGGTTTGTTTTATTCTCTCTATGCTTACCCTTACTGATCATTTGAGCTCACCCTTTATATGTTTTCTTTTCCCCAGGATATAATGAACGGTTTTAGGTAAAAAAGGAGAAGACCTTTATGGGAGATATTGAAGATGTTTCACCATGATTAGAATATTATATTCTATGTTTCCAAAAACACTAAACTATTATGGTCCATTGGTGTTTGTTTTTGTTATATATTAGATATTCCACAAAAGTAATGTAATGTTTATTTACGTCAAGCTTTGGGCCTCTACATCATATGACCAGAACCTAATAACCCTCAAATGGGTCCTTGAATAAAATGAATATAAATAGAATAATTTTATTATATATAAAATTTATATACACATATACCACATATAAGAAATAATTGGAGATCAATGGAAATCTAACAAAAATGAAAGTGAGATGAGAAACCCCTTACCTTTTGCTCGAGTGTGTTCTTAGTTTGTTTTAATGACCTGAATAATAATATTTAGATTCATTAATTAATAATTCAATAAATTCAAATATATTTAATTGATTTATTATAACATTATTAGGTTCATTCATGTCCCTTTTAATGGGTTTAAGAGGTTCCATTTTCTTGTTTTGGAATCATTTTGTTCCTTAGTTTTCATGATTCGTTTACTTGTTTTCATTAATGAAAGTTCATTTGAAATGTGGTTAAACATCCATAATAGTTAATATATCTTATTAAAGAAATTAATTAGATATAAATGATCTTATAATGATTTTGGGTTATATAACACGATGATGATTCATTAGTTAAATGTTTATTAAAAATATCCAGAGTAACAAAATCGTTTTGATCATAATGAACTTTTTTATTATTATTATCTTATATTATTAGTTTATATGGATTCCAGAATGTTGATGAGATTAAATACATATATTATTATCAGTTTCAACCATTAAAATGGTTTCATGACCAATAATGAATGAGAAAGTGATGAACAAAACTCCGTCATCCACCAAGGTTATACATTGGAACCTTGTAGACGTTGATTTCTTTTATAAATCTAAAAGGGAGGGAGTAAGGATATTAATGATAGTTATTCCATTAAAAATATATAATTACATTACATAGATTATACTTAAGTTTATCATGTTCATTTAGACAGGCGAGGTGAGGAGAGGAAAATAAAAGAGATGAACTTGAAAAGAAAAGGTGAGACATCCCTTATGAAAATTCGACAGCCTAACAACGTCGCTTAAAATTTCATATAATGAAATGATGAGATCAAATGGGTATCTAATAATATTGAAATAAAATATGACACTAATAAGAACACATAACATCAATACCGAACATATGATAATGTAAAATCAAATAGATAACATAAAGGAAGTGTTGACTAAATGAAGAGAATGAAGGATTCCCTTACCTTGTAGAGTAACTCCTAGATCTTGAAGGATAGGACCTTGGGGGATTAAGGACAACATGGTAGAACATTTATAGAGTTAATACCACAAGATCATTGAGGATATTGAGTTTTAATGAAGGAAACTAAGGGGGGTGAGTGGGTATTTATAGTAATTAAGAGAGAGTTTTTTATTAATTAAAAGGGACACCTCGTTAGTGGTTTTCACAAAACCATGGGCCTACCCATGGTATTTTCCCATGGTCTGATCCACTAGAGACACCTAATTACATAAAATATTATAATGTTGTTAACCATACCATTATATTAATAATTACATCATTATGATGTCATTAATCTACATAAAACTCAAATCTGTATTTTTAATATTCCTGAAAAATTCAAGTATTTTAGAAAAATCCAAAAAATTCACCCTAAACATTTTTTGACATGTAGAGATAAAAATTTAACTCCATTTTTTGAAAATAATTTTATATGTATTTTAAATTTAAGGGGGGTGAGTGGGTATTTTATCATCAAATACTACCTTAGGGATTTGTTACCTATTATAAACTTCTTACTCTAGTTTCCACGTTTTCTACTAAACTTCCTCTGATACCCACTGTAACACCCCAACCCCTCTAGGCTGGAGCTGGTGTGTTACTTGTGATATTGGAATGGTCATGAGGAATAAAAATTACAAATGAATGATCACTTTATTATACATTTAGAGACTATATTCATAGATGTAACACAAATTACATTGTAAAATGTTATAAAATACAATACATAACAAAAACTGAAAACTGGAACCACAGGAACTCCATAAACGATCACATATTCATCACCTGTTGAAGGTAAACAATGAAAGGGGTGAGATAAAACACTCAGTAAGGGTTAAAAACATTTTAAGCATGAATCAATAATAAATGAATTGTAAAAAATTTTATATAATCAAATTGTTGTGGGGAATAAATGAAAAACTCACACCATTAATAAACCGAGAATGAAACTACAAACATTGAATTTTTCATAATGAAAACATCATGGTTAGAAATAACTGATAATGTATAAAGAGAATTATTATAAATTGGACATCATATATCTATAACATGATAACATAATACCATAAAAACATTTTAGTTATGTGGGTAGAAACCCTTCTGATTTTTGGAAACAAACTCCAAGGTTATGTCGCCAAACTGATTTGTCTAATTATACCTACCGATGCATCAAGGGGATATAAAGGGCCCCACACGCCACTTTATATCTAAATAATTATTTATTCATTTATTCAATACAAGATCAATATACCTTTTCAATATCCATATAGAGTAGAGTATACAGATTCATCAACATATCTATAATTAAAACTACTTTCCAAATTAACACTTTATGTAAAATCGTATATTGTTTAGACAATAAAAATATCCCTCATATGAGATTATATATATATTATATAAATATATTTTTAAATTAAAAGTGATCTCAAATGGGAAGTAGGTACACCACATAATGATCAATAGGTGAACAATACAATGTTATTCACAACAAAGTACTAGATGGGACAAAGGCCCTTACCACAATGTGATAGGTCAAATCATATGACCAGAACATAATAAACATCAAATGATCCATTTAATATAATGAATATAAATAGAATAAGGTTATTATATATCAAATATATGTACAACCATAAAACATACAAAAAATAATTGGCGAACTATAGAAATCTCACAAAAATGAAAGTGAGATGGGAAACCCCTTAGCTTTTTCTCGATTGTGTTCATCTTTTGTTTTAATGAACTGAATAATCAAATTTGGCTTCATAAATTAATAATTCCATAACATCATATACATTTAATTTATTTATTATAACCTTATTAGGTTCATTCATGTCCCTTTTAATGGGTTTAAGTGGTTCAAGATTCTTGTTTTGGAAGCTTTTTATTCCATAGTTTTAATGGTTCATTTACTAGATTAAATGAATGGAAGTTCATTTCAAGTGTGGATAAAGATCCAGATTTTTTAAAATATCATTTTAATGAAATTAAATAGATATAAAATACATTATAATGGTTTTGGGTTATATACCATGATGATGATTCAATTGTTAAATGTTTATTACCAATATTCGGATTAACATTGTCATTTTGTTCATAATGAAATTGTTTTGTATTATTATCATATATTATGAGTTCCTTGGATTACAGAACATTGATGAGATGAAAAACATATATTATTATCTGGTTCAACCATTAAAATGGTTTCATGACCAGTAATTATGGATAAAGTTATCAATGAAACAATTTCGTCCACAAAGGTTATAAATTTGAACCTTATGGGCGTTGATTTAGTTTATAAAAATAAAAGGGAGGGAGTAAGGATATTGGTGATAGTTCATCCAATAACATGATATAAGTCAATTATAAAGATGATAATTATGTTTATCATGGACATTTGGACAGAGGAGGTGGGGAGTGAAAAATAAAATAAATGAACTTGAAATGAAAAGGTGAGAGATCCCTTATGAAAATTCGGTAGATTAACAGCATCGCTTAAAATTTCAAAAAATGAAATAATGGAGGAAAAGTGTTATCTCATCATATTGAAATAAAAAATTACAGTAATAAGAACACAAAAAATATAACCCCAACATATGATAATGGAAAATCAAATAGATAACAAAAAGGAAGTGTCGATTAAAAGAAGAGAATGAAGGATTCCCTTATCTTCTAAAGAAACTCCATGACCTTGAAGGATGGGACCTTGGGGACATAAGGACACCTTGGTATGACTCATAAGGGGTTAATACCACTATATATTTGAGGATATCGAGTTTTTAATTAATAAAAAATGACAGGGTGGGGGGTGAGTGGGTATTTATAGTAAATAAGAGATATTTTTTTATTAATTAAAAGGGACACCTCGTTAGTGGTTTTCGCAAAACCATGGGCTTTCCCTTGGTATTTTCCCATGGATTAAGCAACATGGAACACCTAAGGTCATAAAATACTGTACAAAAGTCTACCATCCTTTTATATTGATCATTACATCATTATGATGTCAATAAACCATCGAAAACTCAAATATGTTTTTTTACTATTCATAAAAATTCATGTATTTTAGAAAAATCCCAAAAATTCACCCTATCCATTTTTCAATGTGTAGAATTCAAAAATGAAATCCATTTTTGGAAACTAAATTTCTATGAATTTGTAATTTAATTATTAGGTAAAATCATGTAAATTCAAAAAATAACAATGTAAATGTATAATTAGTTTTGTATTACATGGAAAAGTTAATTAACTTCTCAATATCTTATTAGCTTAAGAAAACAAAGTATTATCTTTATGTACTATTTATAAGGGTAATATTAGTATTAATATTACTATTCATAAGGGTATGTTACTATTCATAAAAAAATCATGTTGGTTCTATCAGACTCCAAATGACTTACTGGTCACAACTCTGGATGAACGTTTATCAAAATTCAAAACATAAAATTGGAAAATTTATTTTTAATAGATAGCTTATAACTTTCACCTATAATATTTTGTTTAAGAGAAGATATATTGCATTATTCAATATGGACGATCTAATAAATAAGAAGTATTTAAGAAGAACATACCCTAAAATGTTTGATGTGTTATAATTAATCTTTTTATTCTCGTGATATTATATGTTGTTTTTGATTTTTTTATTTAATTATTGTTATTCAAGTATTTCCTAAAGTGGTAAAAGACACTAAAAAACATCGTTTTAATTGTTTTAAAGATTTATTTTTATAAATATTTACAATTTTTTCCATGTTATTAAAATGGTTTTACAGAATTTTTTATATGGACATTAATGTTTTAAAATTTTAATTACATTAAAATCTTGTAAGTGGTATGGGACACATTGATTCCAAAATCTCTCTATTAAAATGTTTTAAATGGTTCTGATAATTGTTTAATAAATAATTGATTATGTCAATTTCTTGAAATGATATATTGTGATTTCAAGATGAAAATTTATTCTTCACTTCATGTTTTTTATGTGTTATAGATATTTAATGGTTCTTGGGAATTGATTAAGTATACGGGTGGTTCCATGATAAACCAAGGGTGGGTGTGCCCAATATAGCTCTCTAATGCATTGAGTATTGAGATAGAGGTAAATGTTAATGTTTCTCCTATGATATTTAAGGAATATACTCTGATGGGTATTACAAACATAACTCCATACATAACTTTGAAAGCTACAGTGTATGTATGTTATGAATTCTACAAGTTACCTTTTTGATTTATGATTTCTATGTGTTATCCATAAATACAATGATTTAATGAATTATGATAAAGAGCTTATGTTTTGTATGTATTGTCAGACTATTGTTTTCTTTCGTTATTATATAACCCTTACTATGATTTTTATGCTCATCTAATGTTTTTTAAATGTTTTTCATAAGGTGTAAGGAAGGGTAAGAGAAATGAATATTTCTAGAAGATTTATATCAAGAAAAGAATTCTTGTCTTCTTTTAAGAGTTTTTATTTTATTAAAAAAGGGATACTAAGTAAAAGTGTAAACATTGTATTATTTGAGATGTAATGTAATAGTTTCAACCTAATTCTCTAAGAATCTAAACCTTAAAATATTCCCAATGTTAATTCTTGATTTAACTCATGATTATGTAATGTTTTAATGTTAGGGCCTTACAGTTGGTATTAGAGGTCATTTTAGACATCTTTAGGGATTACGAGTTTTGTTAGACACATGGTGTGTCAGCATGTCTACTCATTAACTTAAGTCCTTATTTTTTAAATTTTATAGATAAAGGAAAGTATATTACAAGTGTAAGGAGGATGATCTCAAACGAAATTACTATCTCTACCAGATGACTTTCTGGCAATATTTATTACAAAGTCATGTTTAGAAGAATCTGAAACATTTTCTACCATACAACTCACATGCATGAAATTTTTTGAGATACCAAACACCTCTGCTATACCTAAATACTAATGTTGATAATTGGTATTATTTAATAAAATCATATTTTCTCATTATTCTAATATTTTCATAAAAAGTAAATATTATTAATACATTTTGAAATATTTTACTTTATCATAATATTTTGAAGCATATTATGTTTTTGAAAAGTGCTAAAGTTGAAGTCCCTTGTTTAACTAATTTTTATATAAATTTAAATCATAGTCTTTTAGAACATACAAATATTATTTTAATAGGTCTATTGATTGAATGTTTCATCTCAATCATAGACCAACTGTTTTATAGAAAGAACTTTTTATCAGATGTTTTGAAATTATATGTCATACTGGATTATTTTCCAAAACTATATTTTTTTGAACACCCATATGAACAACATTGAATGACGTGCATTTTGATAAAAGTAGAAGATAATTTTGAAGGATCTCTAAAATGTTGTTTCAATTCATGTAAAATCATTCTATGTAAAAAAGATGATGATGAAACCATATTTCCACCATTATCAATGAAAGATGTTCTTTTATTAGGAATATTGTTATTTAATGGAGGAAATGAAATGTCTATATAAATTAGACTTCATGAATTATGATATTTAGGTCATTATGATTTGGGATGAAAATTAAAGGTATAAGACAACCCTTGATTTTAAATCATGTTAGGGTTATTTTTGAGTTTTATAAAAAGGGACAACACACAAGAGGGGTGAAAACCCATCACCTCTAGAAAGGCCACAGGAATAGAACTGAAAACCGAAGGGAAATAAGGGTTCCTTGCCTTCCACTATCCTATGTGAAGTGGCGAGTTAGTATGACTTATTGTTTTTGTTAAAAGTTTTTATGGACCAAGAAAAATTGATTTTTGTAACTTATGTTTTAAAAAATGGATATCCTTAGTATAGGAAAATGATTTCGTGATTAAGTGATAAATGTTATTTTTGTAAATGTTCTCTCTTTTGGGGAAGCACTATATTCCTTAGGAAAATAGAATACATTGGTATTTCATATGTGGAGTATTGGTTGAAATTTTATTTTGGAAGAATCTATGTTTTTTGTGTGGACATATATATATTCGGTTAATTTCTGTAAATGATTAATATTTCATAGAGAATATGTGATTTAGTTAATTACTCTTCAGTGTGACAATTTAAGAGTAGCCGATGTTATTTTTAGATAAATGTTAAGATTTACTATGGAAGAATATGTGATAAAATTATTCTGAGTTTTAGGTTTCATTCACCATTTTGACCATTTTGAATACTTTTAAGGACAATTTTATATTGAATAGTCGTTGTTGAACATGGGGAACTGTTTGTTAAATTTTGGAGATTAGGAGTAGTATTTATTTTTATAAAATATTATTATTTGGGTGGATTATCTGATCTTATACTAACCATTTCTATTTTCATTAATGATTAAAAATAGATGAAATATATGGTTCATTTTTTTGGATCATGTTATTATCTATAAGATGATTCCAACAAATCAGGTGTGACCAATTCATCTTGAATACTCACCATTTGTAGAAATGATGATTTGTTGTAGAAAATAATTAAATAATTAAATTTTAATTGGAAAGTAATTATATTTCCTTTTTTTCTTAGTCAATCACATAAATAAATTCCCAAACATTATAAAAGGGAACATTAAACAAATAAATGTTTACTATTTATAGTTCCTAGTGAGAAATCAAATTCCGTTTATCCTATAACATGTTTGTAGGTTTTTGGTGCTTAACTTTTTCTTGATCATATTTTCTATCAATATCTAATAGAACATGACACTTAGATTCTAATCTATATCCATGTTTTCCTACATGAAATCATAGTATGGGTTATATCAGGTGACATTTTTACTTCTCTTTCCTTGTTTTAAAGTGATAGTTTTAGTGACTATTTTTTCAATGTGGGAATTCTAATATTGTTTCCAAAAAAAATTCAAAATTGCAAGGATGAAATTTCAAACAGGGGGGAAGGATGTAACATCCAGGTATGTAATGAATATGACATTTTAATATTTAATAATATTTATGAATTAAATATTTATTTTATATTCCATGGGATGCTATGTTCGACAGAAAACTCAACATAGATCAATGGGTTTATTTTAAATCTATATTGCACAAAACATTGAGTTATTTGGAAAAATAATATAATAACATAATTATTTTAACTTGTAGTTAACTCTTAGCTATTTTATTTGTAGGAATGAATAACAGTAACTAAAATATGATTATACATGTTTTTAAAATTTCATTACATTTATCATATAAATATTAGAGTTTTAAAATAATAATGAATCGAATTTTAAGCATGAAATAATTTAATATTCTTTAAAAGGTTGATTTATCACCTTTTGATGGAAAACCCTTGTTAAATATAGTTTTTTACTTGTTACATGTTCTATTTGACAAAATATTTTTCTTCTTTAAAAGAGGGATATACAAATTTACTTAGGGTAATTTTTGGTACATTTCTATTAATGATCAATTTCTTATGAATAATGAAATATACTACATTTTAATTTGAAAATGCCTTTAAATATAATTTTTTATATAGTTATAATACAATTATTAGTTGTTTTTAATGTATAGTTAGATTATATTTTTACCATTTAATCTAATTTTGGTCATTTGATATAATTTTACTTTGAAATTTGACCTAATCAAATGTTAATCTTTTGGTAGTTATTATTTCTTAAAAACACGTTTTTTGTTTTTGACAAGGGGAATATTTTTTAGATTAATTGCTGCTATATCTGTGTTTTGAATTTAGAAAAATGGATTCCATATTTGTAATCAACAGTTCAAATTGTATAAAAATATAACTTATATTTTTATAAATTATGAATACTAACTTCAGTAAATATTTTATTTACAGAGGTTAAAGGGTACATTTGGTAAATAATGGTTAACAAATAAATTATGATAATATTAAATTATGCTAAGACATGTCCTATTACTATTGGATGATTAATTTCTATCCATGGGAATCCTGGGGTGGATTATAGGACCCCATAGAGCCACTTGTAATTGAATATTACACTTTATAAAAATAATTTGAAGATAAGGAAAATGTAACATAAAAAATATCTCTTAGAAAAATAATTTTTATAATGGGTTATATAACTGATATTTTTGTCTATAAATAGTAATTAGAAATATAAGAAAAATTCTTACATCATGTTATTTTATTTATAATAGTTATACATAATTTAAATAAATTTATTTTTGACACAATGATGAAGTAATGTTTACCTCATTAATGAATGATTTAAATAAATGAGATTAATAATATTAAAATAAATTTATTTTGAAACCTTTTATGCCTTCCAAAAATTTTATGGATGAGTTAAAATTGTTATATTTGGATTAATGTTGGTTGCTACAAATAATCATGTTATTGGGTTTTTTAAAAGTCTTGATATGAACATTTTATAAATTGACTTAAATGTGTTTTTAAAATGAATTATATTTTATTAAATGATGTAATTGTCCTAAAAATATATTATTCATAAAAATTAAAAATGTAATGTTTATTATGTCATTAATGACCTATTTTTGTTCTCTTGTCATTTTATAGTAAATAAATTAACCATATAGTATGAATATACCAGAATGCATGGTAAAAGTTAAATAAGTTTACAAAGTGTTAAATTAAAAAAATAAAAGGAATAAAAAAATATCCATAACCTATCCAATTCTTATTGGATGATTTAATTTCGACTTATATTCATATTAACATCTAATTTATGGTGTTGTGGACCATTTGAAACTGGAAATTACTTTCTAACAAAATAATACATTAAGACATTCCAAAAGGGCCCCTCCTCCCTCCTATAAAAGTCCACCACGTCTAAACCATTACTCACACCTCTCAAGAAACTTGGATCATCCTTCCTCAGCTCCAATAAGCTTCCAACATACCTTTATTAAACGTGTAAGACATAACGTAGGCATAAATAACTTTAATAAATCCTTTTGGTTAAAACCAAAGGGAGTTACATGGCATGATGGTTACGTCTTCCCTCAAGTTCTGTTCTTTTATTTTATTTCTTCACTCCCTGTGATGTTATTATTATTTTATAATAAAAAAAATAGTTTCCAAAATATATTTGGTTTCTTATGATAATTATTTGAACTAGACTTCCACACACCCCCATCTAATGGATACGAACATACTTTTTATGTGAACGGTGAGCTACTGCCCTAGGAAATGATGATTGTTCAATTATCTCCTACCGTCTATCATGGTGTACATTATGATGGCACTGAAATTATATATTTTATTTATGATATTTATTTTATATATATGATACTATAATTCTTATTTTTTACATATTTTTATGCTTTTCATGTTTTATATATATGATAATTTCATTTGAGGAAGTGTCGACTACCGCCCCGTTCAAGTGATATGATTCTTCATACCATATATAGAACAAATAAAGGAAAATGTTAACGAACTTATGTAACAAATAGAAAATATTACGTTTAACTATAATAATAATATTCATATGTATCATTTGGTTATTATTACATTAAAAATGAAATAAAATTAAATGAAAATATTTTTCTTGTGTACATACGACTTACTGTCTCCTTGAACGATGGATTTCATTTTCATATATAAAACTCATATGGACTATTAAAAATAAATTTATAATTCCTATATATTATATATAGGATATTTAAATAAAAAATAAAAATCTTTAGATAATGGTCTTTTGAACCCATGGATAATTTTTAATTATAACAAGTTCATTATTGACTTAAGTTCGGAACATCGACAAAATGTCCGATATACACTAAAATAATTATCTAATTGTTATAGATAGTTTAAAAGGGATATAAAAGGAATAAAGAACATTAAAAAGGTTCTTAATACTGTATTAATTATCTTACATTTATTATTCTGGATGAACAAGGAACAAATGTGATTAGTCAAAATCAAGGAAGGGGATATTCTAAACTCAATTTCCATTCCTTATGTTGATCTTCTACTTAATTATTATGTCGTTCTATGAATATGTGGGAATGAACACTTATTGTATTACACTTTCTATAAACTTATATTATGTGTATGTTTATTTTTCACACATAATTATGTCATTTCTTTATCCGTAATCTAACAGTACAATCTTTCTAAGGGATTTGGTCTCAATTTACATTCCATTGAGACATATATGTAGTTGTACAGAAATTCACTTTTATATGGTGTATAAAATGAACATGGAAATATTATATCGTGAATCCACTCATTATAATGGTAATATATGTTTTTTATGTTATTATTTAATTATTCTTATTCACGTATTTCCTCAAGTGGTAACAGAATCTTTAACTAAAACATCATTTTAAATGTTTTAAGGATAAATTATTCTAAATAATTCTAATTAATGTCAATATTTTTAAAAACAATTTAACGATTTATTTATATGGACATTAATGATTTAAAATTTTAATTCCTATAAAATCATCAAAGAGGTATGGAACACATTAATTCAAAAATCTATTTACTAAAATGTTCCAAATGGTTTTGAAAATGGTTTGATAAATAATTGGTTATGTAAATATTATGTAATGATAAATTGTGATTGCAACGTGGAAATATTATAATTACTTTATGTTTGTTTTCTCTGTTATGAATATGTAATGGTTTTTGGTAATTTTTTATGTATACAAGTGGTTTCGTTATAATCCTAGGGCAGGTGAGCCCAGGATAGCTCTGAAATGCATTGGGTAATGAGACAGAGTTAGAAATTAATGTTTATCCTAAGTGAATTAGGGAATATAATATGATGGGTATTCCATACATAACTCCCTACATACCTGTGAAAGCTAAAATTTATGTATGTTATGGATGCCACAAGTTACTTTTATGATTTATGATTTCAATGTGTTATTTATAAATCATATGATTTCATGTGGTATGTCAAGGAGCTTATGTTTTGAATGTATTGTTGGACTAATGTTCTATTTATTTATTTTATAACCCTTTTTGAGATTTTTATGCTCATCCCATGTTTTTAAAAAAACATTCACATGTATAAGGAAGGGTAAAAGAAAGGAATAATTCAAGTAGTTTTAAATAAATAAATGAATTCTTGTTTTCCTTTAAGAGTTTTTATTTTATGATAAATGTATACTGAGTAAAAGTGCCTACATTATAATATTTGAAATGTAATTTAATAGTTATAGCCTAATTCTCTAAAACAGAAAACTAGAAAATATCCTCAATGTTAATTCTAAATTTAACTCAAGGTTAGGTAATGTTTTAATGTTGGGGCCTTACATTATTGGTACGTGATAAACACATATTATATCTCACTATTTTTTGTAACAATGTTTCTCTATGATTTTGAAATGGATTCATTATTTTATCCATTTAAATAATTAATATGTTGGATATATATTTGTGGTATTTTTATCAAAATGGGTTTGTTGAGTCACTTATGACTATTAACACATATTTAGTGTTGGTTTCATTAGTGGGTTAAGTGATATTGAGAATAAAATAATCTTATCTCTTGGGTTGATATAGTCCAATTAGTAATAATTTGTATAACAATTACTTTTTTTATTTTTATTGATTATTGGCATCATAGAATAGATGGGTTTTAGATTAATATTGAATGAGTATTTCATATAATTATTCTTATCAATGTTATACTGATAAAGTGTATAGTGATTATAACAATGGAAAACTGTTTTCATGTTTATTCATGATTATTCTTTTCATGGATCCATGTTTTAGATTCATGTATATTATTATATTCTGGTGAGTTTACTTAGTTGGGTAATTGTAAATATAATAGACTCTTACCCATTTGTAATGTGATAAACACTATATTTATTGAGTTTAAATTTAATAATGAAATCACTTCCTAGGGGATAAGATGCATGTTTTTTGAACCAGGTGTAAAATATATTCCATTGAAACAATATGTTTTTTGGATAACATAGGTACGATTTCCATGTATATTAGGAAAATCATTGTCAAGGGAGATTGACGAGTGATGGGGGATGTGGTCTCTCATCTCACATATGCCTTGGAATGATCCATGATTACATATATTGACTCATATGTATCATCATACCACTATATAGAAAATTATTATATATGGAATTTCCAATATATGTCAATAACAATAGAGGTATCAGGACACCATATGATATTTTTCATATAGGACACATTTTCAATGACTGTAGAAATCTATATGGAATATAGAATCTATGGTCACGCCAATAGAGATTTAATGAAAGAAATTGAAATTTGATTAAATTGTAAGACCAAAGGAAATAATAATATTCCATTACAATTTTTAAATATATATTTATAATGGAAGGCTATTAAGTATGAATAATTATATAGACTCCTACATTTATATTGGCCAAAATCTAGAGATTTCAAATGGCATTTTTCATCTATGGTCTAACTGATTGTGACTCTGGGAGGCCACATGAAATTTTTCATTGATGAATAGACTATTTGAGAAATAATTATTCCATTTTAACCTTTTTATCATTGATGGAACCACTTTTTTTATTCATATAAACAATTAAACTCATTTTCTATTAATGAGGCTATTATGAAAAATGGTCCGAAAATTTGATCATACGTGTTATTTTTGGATGTAATGTTAGATTATTTAGATCTCAAGGGCTGATCTAAAATTTTAATTATATTATTTGACAATTTTATATACTTCCATCATGCGTAAGAAAGAATATTTTTTACTTTATTTAGGACACATGTTGAGTATCCAAAAAAAATTTTATTACATCCAACAGAATCACTATGGTTCATGCCATGGAATTATTTATATTACATTGTTTGGTTCCAAGGTATTAGAGTAGGTCATGATTGAGATTCTTGATATATTCAATAATCATATATAGTAAAGGCATGGATAATGTTGATGTTTATTATTATATTAGAGACTATTTTTTATCTGTTTTGATTTATGAATGTATGCTTGTTTTGAAATGTTTTATTACATGGTGATTTTTTAATTTCTAATTTATTTAATTGGGTATTATGACCCAAAAATATATATTTATACAAGAATATGGATTATATATGGTTATTTATTTGATATTGATATCTAAGATATGGATATTATTTTACCCCAATTTTTATTATAGATTTTAATAGTTTTTCTCTATCATATTCAATATGAAAAGGAACACTAGAATTTGTTATGTTATCAAGAAAGAATAATTTTTTTACTTTATTTAGATCAAGATTATAAACCCTAATATATTAGAATAGTAGAAATAAATTAATGATATAAATGATAATATCGTGGATTTTGGTATGAATATGTTTTGACATGTTTATAATGGATAAAATGTAATATTTAATGTGATATAGAACAATACAAATCATTGATTTGAATCTATAAAAAGGAGGTTGTAATATATGGAATGGTAAAAAATAAATCAAAATGATCTTCATCAATATTTATTTTCATATATTTTAAAATAATTATATTTAAATATAGATTCAAACTATAAAATGGGATTTCAATGATATATGATGAATTTTAATCATTATTTTTTGGTTATTCATTGATTGTTTCATGTTATATCTATATCAACAAAGAAATATAGGTAAATTCATTAATGGTCTCAGGAAAATTCATTAAATTTAATATTTAACCCAAAATTTTGAGACATACATATATATATCATAGAATTATACAAAAATATGATTGAGGAGTTACCAATGATACAAACAACTTATGAAGTAAAATATATCAGGTTAGAGAAAATGAATTATGTAGGATGACAATCATCAAGAAAGAACAAGGGGATATTGGAGTTATTGGTATGATTTTCTAGGATGAATCCCCACATGGATTATTTAAAATATTTTTGTGTACATATTAATGATTGATGAGATGTCAAGCTATTAAAAATATTAATGAGTTTTTGTGACAAAATTGTCACATAATATATCATCTACATTTAGATGAAAATATACTATAATTAGTTCCATTTCTATCATGATAATCAGTTCCCTAGCTTTCCAAAAGTGAGTGGATAAACTTTTATAGTTTCATTGAATGAATTTAAATACATAATGATGATTGAAAATGATCTATAACCATACAATAAATGATAATAAATTATCTATATAATTATAGGTAACTCCATTATTAAACTATCTTTATTTCTATAAGAAATAATTATGGACCCCATCATATGTTTAGAAGATAGTTAACTATTACATCCCATGTGGGGATATATAAGTAACCAAAATATGAAATATTACTTAAATTAAAATGTTTCTATATCCCCATCACCTAAACAGTGTTTTGATTAAAACGGGACACTTATATAATTAGTGTAATGTTGTTTGATTCTAAATTTAATGATTAACATAAATTTTTGGAAAATTAATTATAATTTCTCTATTTGACTATAAAATATTTTTTATAGATATAAATATTAAATAAAATTAATAATGATATAAAAAACTTCTATACTGTATTCTAGTGAAATTATTATATGAATATAATTGGTATACAAAATATAGAGGAAAATTAGGATATAAAAATAGAATACAATAACTTTTTTTTAAAACTATCTTATTTATTTATAGATAATTATAGTTATTTACCTAAAATACAGATTTATATATTTAGTTATTATTTTGAAATGATTAATTTTTTTTATTAATCATGGTTTTAATGATTTCAAAACCATTCACTATTTTGATCTTATATAACAATTAAGACCCAAATATTTATCATGAAACCTCATGATATATATGTAAATTTAGAATAATTACTATAGTAAATAATAATATCTTGATCCATCCATCTATGATGATGGGATAATCCAAGTTACCAATAAACACCTATTATTCAATTAGCTATTCACATAGTGAAATATAGAGTATCAAATATTGTTTAAAATTTTATTCACTAAGAATTTATTAGTCAAAAATAATAATAAAAAATTCACCACCTCTTCTAGGTAATACCATTATCTTTTCTTTGTGTGTTATATTTAATTCTTGGGAAATAAAAATTCGGATTATTTAAGTAACTAATATGGAACTATTTTGATTATTCTTGGTTTTTCATGTATTTTATTGTAGTAAAAACTATCTTAATCCATTATCCAAAGTTATATTTATGAGTTTTTCATTTTAAAGTTACATTTTTCCCATCAGAATATAATTTATGTTATTCGAGATTTTTTTCAGGTCAATAATAACCTTATCCCTTATAAAATGGTTCTTCATCCCACCACTTATATTTTGGTCTACATTTTTTATTTAATACCTTTAATCTATTTATATATTTAATTTATATTAAATAAGTCATATTTCTTATGAATAAGTATGTTGTAAAAAATATACAATATTTTTCTTCGCTGAAATATTATATGAGCAGAGGATATTCAATCCCTAAATTAAATAATAATTTTTTCATCTATATATTAATATTTAATTGAACATTGGGAGACCTCCATTTAGTTGAATCACCCTAATTATGTATATTCCTTTCAAATTAGTTGAATCAAAATAAAAATCATATTACAAAAACCTAGAGATTAAAAAAATAGAAAATGAATTAAATTATAAATTATATGAAGCATATTTCCATTGCGATAATTACAGATTCAAAAATATTCATCTATTTTATATGGGTAATAATTTATATAATTTATAGGATATATATATATCACATAATTTGAGTTCTATTTTTTTTAAATTTCATTTAGGAATTCTACTAAAGTTACCTCATTTTATCATTCATGGAGGGTGAAATTACATTCTTCATCTATTGAATCACAAATCCACCAAGAGTCACTATATAATCCATACAAGGGAATCCATTAGATTGGGAACATTATTAGTTAATTAAAAATTTTAAATTTAGTTAATATTATATGTAGGTCCCTTCAAAATTATCATTTTGTACCCCATAAACCATAAGGGGTTTCTATTGTGGTTGATGTTGTTGAGTTTATTACATGATATTAAATATATTTTCTAGATCTAGTAAAATTATTTTAAAAATAATTCCATCCTATTAAACATATATTTTCTAATAATATTTATCCCGTTAGAGTACCTCATATTTTCTCTCACCGTATTCATTATACTAATTATTTACTTATGTTTTTTTATCATTCAAATTATTATTTCATCATCAACATCTATAAAAACATTAATATAATCTTCGGAATATTACATATATATTTTAAAATCACAATCTTTCAAAAAATAATTCCATAAAAGATAATATCATCTAAATAATCCATGATTTTTTACCCATATTTATTTGAATATTTTTTTACATATTCTATAATTAGATTTGTTAAATAAAATACATTGACATATTTATTTAAATCTTAACATCTTTAACATCACCAGATGCTTTAATTATTTTAGTATTATTATATATTTTCATTGTATTAAAATATATTATTTTATATCCTTTATAATGATTTTATTTGTTATATTTAATCAATATAATAATCATTTTTAATTAGTCTTTGACACATGGTATTAATAAAATTTATTTCCCTTTGTTAGAAACAACCATGATGGATTTTACCTTATTTTAACCAATTCATCTCTATATAATTTAAGTGAAAAATATTATGTATTCCAACAATAATATTTGTTAAAGATTATAATATATGGAACTCATCATAAATTATTTGAAATTTATCAGTATGTTTTAATTTTATTTCAACGGATTATTGCCCACCATTTAGGCAGTGACTTTTTTTAGTGCGCCTTAGAGATCATCTATTGAGAGGTGAAAAAAGGTTCTATCTATAAATGATACCATTATAATAATATGGACAAAATTATATATACATATCCCAGTTAAAAAGATTATATTTAGTCGTATCTCCATGGATATATATAATATCAATAAATATAATCACATAATCAAATAATTCATGTACAATTTCTAGGGGATTAATCTCAATTGATTTTAAACTACTTTAATATACTTTTAATTTTTCTAATTTATCCATTTAGTCACTATTATAAATAAAAATTATTGTAGACCTTGTTTCCCTTAATGATTTTCAATACACTATAATATTTTAAATTATATTTTATAGTTTACCTCCATAGAAATTTACCCATTTTTATAAAGTTGGTCTCATGCAGACCATTATCAATGGATGATCCCAATAGAAAATATCCAAAAAAAACTAAAAACATATATAAATCCAATATAATTAATAAAAAATATTATTTCATGTTATTTTTATATATCTATAAATGTTTTCATAAGAAATTATTATTCCATGATTAATGAATATATACTAGATTTTTCTATAGTACTATTTTTGAAAAACAAAAACAATATAATACATTTTTTTATCAAAAAATATGTTGTACAAAAATTGGTGGTGGGTAAATGTTTTTTATAAACTATTTAACTTCAATTTAAATTTTGATTTTCTATCACTATTATGGAAATTTTTATTAAAAAAATACTTTATTTTCAACTAAATGAATGAAAACAAATCACTAAAGAAAAAATTAATTTACTTAATTGTCATTTTATTTTTTACTTGATACATAAAGGAATATATAAAACATGATAGTTATATTAAAAACTAATTAAATGATATATATTTTGATCATTCTTTATACTAAAACTCTTTATTAAGCCATAGAGACATAATTGATTTTTTTTGGATGATTCACTGCCTATGAATGGTTTTCCTCATTATGTCTCTTGAATATTTAATGAAAAGAAATATCAAATTTCGATTATTATAATTTTTTATTTGATTATCTATTCAATATAAAAAACTACCCCTCTATTGTTTTATTTTAGTGGAAATAAATTTTCATTATATAATGTATTCAGTTTATCTCTTTTACATAGATGAATCATTATAGCATACTAAAACATTATTCTCTTCACATATAAACACCTTTTTTAATGTTTTATCAATGTTATTTTCATGTCTTCACAAGGAACCAGTTCTTGATCTAAATGTTGTGTACCATGAAAAAAATCGATGGTGGTGTGATGAAATTAAGTATGGAATCATGTTTCCACCTAAATCACATGAGGATAGAATTTAGAACATTATGTAATGAAATATTTTCTCAATAATCGATCACTATTGAAAAAACCAACAAAAAAAAATTATAAATTGAATAAAAATATTTTTAATAACATATTAAACATAATATAATATATCTTAAAATAATCATAATAATTCACATAATATTCTTAAACCGAAATAGTGTACAAAAAATACCAGAATACAGGATTTATAATGTAATATAACTCAAATGACCTTAAAATTGAAAGAAAATATACTCCATATATATGATATCATTCAATTATTAGTTTTATGATATCATTATCCACAACCATCTATATATATATCACCCTATTCTTCACATACATCATGAAATGTGTAAAATTTAGACATATAATATTTGTACGTTCAAGGTGTGTCAATAATCATTATAAAATAGAAATCTTAATCATAATCTGTATCTTTCCTTGATATTTCATGTATAATATAATTCCACATTATTATTTTAATATTTTAAATCAATTACAAATAATATACTATAAACAACAATTATATACTCAGTTTTCCACTATGATTCAATGATTACATTCTCTTAGTCGTGTTTGTGCGAACATAATCTCTTTATCAAAATACCACATATAAAAAGGGTGAAAGATGTAATACAAAAAAATAAATGTATAACCACATTATAATGATACTAAATACTAATATCATATCATAGATAAACACATGGATTATTTAATTATGCAACGTAACTCAATAGTTTTCCACTAATTTACCCAATCATAGTTCACAGTAATTAAATATTATTATTTACAAATATAAAAATAAAATATCATAATTTTTTTAAAATAAATAAAATATTTATAAAATAAAAAACATTTCAGAATATACAATCACTAATTTGGAAATTATTATGTGAAAAATATAAAATATATAATTTTATTGATGAATTAAAAAAATAGTTGAAAAAAATTACATAAATTCATATTATTATCAATAAAAATCAATGAAACTATTTCAAAACTAAATTGTAATGTCACCTCATTCAAAATACAACATTAAAAATATAGAGGCTGGGATTTAGTATGTATTACTCTTATTCAAATGTATTTTCATCTTTTTCAAACAAAATTTCCATCATTTCATGTTTAAAAAAATAATATGTTAACTAAAATATCATTTAATTAAAAAATGAACAATATTTATGACTACATAATAACAACCCAACCATCATAATTAATGTTAATTCATTCAGCCACATCCATTGGAAAATTAATCCATCATTTCCATTAAAAACACTTTACATCTTATAAAATATGACTTGTATGCCAATTTAATTCATTTCAATTTCATAAATCAAAATTGTATATGGGAAATTTATTAAAAATAAATTTAACCAAGTATTAATAGACATTAACAATAACAACCTAAAAAATAAAAACCATTTATTTCCATCTTTATTAAATATATTAATATTTTTTAATTTAATATGGATTAAATATATATTATTAGACATCGTCTCATTATTAGAAACACACACCGTGCATCATTTCATGTAAAAATTACAGATTTCATATATAAAAGTTATTCCACAAATTCAATATTTTATTAAATTCCATTTAAATTTCATCTGTTATAAAAAATGTGAATATACAATAATAAATTTTAAATAATTTTTAAAGAATAATTAATTTGAACTCAGATAGAAAATAATGATTAAAAAAATTGTGATTGACAAATAAACTAAAAATAATATAAATTGTATTCCTTCAACTCCCCTAAAAATAACACATTAGATGAAACATGAAGAAGAAAACATTTTAAACGGAAAAACATAAATGAAACTACCTCACGATCAAACAAAACCATAAAAAGTTTTATTTTATTTAAAAATTGATTTAATCAATATTAGTAAATTTTTATTCTCTATTAAAATTAGATATTTATTAAGACATGAAATATAATGGAGGGGAAACATGAAGAGTATTATTGTGTCTCTATATTAATTTTAGATTCAAAATCTAAATTAAAATATCAAATCATGAGATTACGTTGAAAAAATTATAATATTTAATTCTAAAATGGGAAATACTTTTGAGATCACATTGGAATCTATAAAAAATATATTGACTTACAAAATAAAATTTTGTGGTCTCCCATAGAATTTAATGACTAAATATAGCAAACTAGAAATCCTTTGATCCTTATATATATCTCATTCACTTCAACTGTGTGTCTCTAAGATGAATTGAATATTTATTATAGAAAATACCATAATAATATTACCCCTATTATATAATAGTAAATCACACAAATATGATCCATATGAATATGAAAATGTTTACAAATCCCATAACATAATGATTAACTCTAAAAAAATAGTTTCAATAGTTATTCTCTAAGATATTATCATAGTGAATCTAAATAAATAATTTTTATGGAATCAATAAAGTAAATCACTATAGAAGCATATGAAACATTGAAATATATTTACATTACTGAAAACCACATCAATAAAATAATTTTAAATTTATTTCTATTAAGGATAAACATTCTAAATTAAATTTACTAAAATTTGTTTTAAATGACCAAAATTTATTAGATATTTCATAAATAAATTAATTTTTATAATCCAGAAAATATTGAATGGAAATTAGTTCATGAATGTATATAATGATAGATTAAAATGACTCCATGCAGATTTTTAAAAAAAAATCATTTTCAATCATTTTGAAACGAAGCTAAATTTTGGTATAATGAAACCACATATAAAATGTAAAAGGTAGATAATTGTTGTAATGAAAATCTAGTGAATTGAAAATTAAATAAATAAATCATATATGTATGGATAAGA
The DNA here is from genome assembly GCA_963277665.1 of Viscum album. Taxonomy (NCBI): domain Eukaryota; kingdom Viridiplantae; phylum Streptophyta; class Magnoliopsida; order Santalales; family Viscaceae; genus Viscum; species Viscum album. The sequence continues at coordinate 812,880,732 of OY728120.1, forward strand.
TATTCAGAAGATTATATAATGAATATGTATGTGGAGTTTAATTATTAGGAAAAAAATTAAAAGATAATATCATCTTCATATATAAACATTATTTTAATTTAATTGTGTAATAGAGGGATATGGGATTGTTGGAATTAATGAAAACAAAAAAATAACTAGTGAAAAATAATGTAGATTGGGGATAATTTAGACTGAAAACATAGTTTCAACTAATATATATCTAATTGTAATCAATATCGATTTTATTTAGTGATTGTAAAATTAATAAATATGAATTTTTTCCTTTTGATTAAAATACCCTTGAAGGATACCATATTAAATTGAATTATAAATCTATAAAATTTCTTGAACTTCATTAAAAAAAATATGTTCACACAATGTATATACCACAAAAAAATTACTATGAAGTATATCACCTTGATATAAAATTGAAATGAGAAAAACATACATATTATAAATGTAAATAAATTATGTGATTATGAATATAGAAAATAATATTAATTTCCATGATTATATGGGGATAAAATCATAGGGGAAAAAACTAGGATTGATGAAAATTAAGAAAATTTCTAATTTATTAAATAGTGCTAATACTCAATAGAAGGGAGTTGAGTTAACCAAAAACATGTATATATTTGTTAATACATGAAAAAATTGAAAATGATCATATTTTTATTTAGATCATTAAAGCATTACTCAAAGTATTCTATCAAGACATACATTAAACCATTCCATGTTAACATTGTTAACTGGCTTGAAAATCATGATAACGTTTTAAAAAAACATCATTAGTGCCTAGTTAATCTATAAAAAATATGTATTTCCATGACACTAGAGGGACTGGACGATTCCCCACTTGTTGTTTTCTTAAGGGTTAAAAGAAATTCACTCAATTTGTGATCACATATCCAAATAATGTTACTTGATTCCACCAAATTTCATACTTTCTGAACATGGAATACAATTTATCGTTCCTTAATTTCTCAAACACAAGCCCTAGATTTTAACCATTTTCATCCTTTCTCATGGAGTTGATGAAAATAAAATCGATAAACACTTCCACAAATTTATCGTGGTAATTTCTATGGACTATATTAATGAAATCCTTGATTAATATGGGGGAATTAATATTTATAAATGGAATCACCAAAAACTCATAGTTCCCATAATATGTATGAATGCGAGCCTTCAAAATATGTTTCTTATATGCCTTTAGGTGATGATATCCAGTATTTAGATCCACCTATGTGAATTACTAAGCTCGTCTTAACAGATAAAAAAACACTTCCATACCTAGAACATGGTACTTGTTATTTTTTGTGATCCTATTGAGTTAGAGATAATCAATACATACTAATATTTATCCATAATTAATTATGAAAAAAATAATCGGTGAACCGTATAAAGATTCACTGGGACGTGTTAACTCACCATCAAAAGTTTCTTATATTGGCTTCTTTAACTCCTTTATTTTGATAGGATACATCATACAGGGACACATTGAGTTTGGTGTTACTCCATGTATGAGTTATATTATTAATTTTACCTCCTTTTTGGTTGGAATATCAGGTAAATCTTGAGGAAATACATCATTTTATGCATATAGAGTGGTCATTTCCCCAATGTTGATACTTTCCTTTGACACAACCATTTGAGTGAGGTATGATACTTCAGGGTGAATCCACACCCACACCAGTCATGGATTTTCAAAAAGAGAATCACCTTATTCCTTATATTTATAGAGGATCATGATGTGATTTGGAATATGAATATGATATTTCATTTTCTAGATAGTTTATATGTGATCTATATAATGAGAGCTAATCCATTTGCATTAGAGTGTAAAATTACACCAAAGGAAGTGACACGAGATTGGAAAGATTAATATTCCTAAATATACCAACATGATAAGTATCCGACACATGGATTGAAATTATTTAACATCATTTTTGTTATATATATATATATATATACTCATTATAGATTCATGGCTTCGAGTAAAAAATTATAGAAAACATGAATGATAGAAATGAATGAGACAACCAGAATCATAATAAAATTTTCCATTCTTAATTGAATAGGAATAATACATTTTACAACTTTATTTTCATGATACACATCAATAGTACTGATGGAATAAGAATTGAATTTCTCTATTTTATTTGGTGGATACTTGTGATAATTAAACTCGAGGAATTAAGGAATAGGGAAACAGATTTCAGAGTGAACTTCCTCCCAAGAGTAGTAGCACTGAAGCATCAGTGGATCTCTCATATCCCCCACAAATGTTTCCTGCTTCCTCAATTATTTTTGATATTCATGAGCTTTTGGGAAATCACCCTCACACTACAATAATTTCTTTATCCGATTATGGTAGTTCACGTGATGTCTCTTCCCAAATTTTTGACATGTGGGTTGTTGAGTTTTATCACCTTTCTTATTAGATCCTCAACAATTAAACTCCATCTTATATTTCTTACCACCATAGCAACGTGACCAATATAAAAACACTATCTAAACATTGATATCATATAGAACAACATATTCATAACTATCAAACCCTCTAATTTCTAGATCCCCTAGAATGCGTGGTTTTAATCCACAAATGAATCTATTGATTTTGATATCATTGTTGTTAAAAAAACATATGAGTACCTTCAAAGAATTGTGAAATTATATACATAATCCATGAAATATTAAAATTTATTTTTATTCGGTTCTTTGATTTCAATCTCAATATTATTTATAAGAATTATTTGCAAATAAATTTTAAGAAATTTTATCTTAATATCATCCAAATCCATCCCTTCAAATTCATCCATCAGCTTGGGGTTCTTAATCAATTCCCACCATTGATTGACCTCTATATCTAGATAAACATATTCACCTTCCCCATATCATAATAGTGATGCATATAAAAGACATTATCCATTGATTTGACTGACTATTCCAGAACAAGTGTTTTAGATTATCCACAAATATTATGTGGTCTTTTTAGTAGAAAAATCTTGATAGTCAGTTTACCTCTCTTAGGTGATTGAAAGAATTAATCATTATTTAGATTATTTTTCATAACCTAAGATATCTATGTAATTATCTCCACGAAATTTTGACCTCCATATCCCAGGGCATTGGGGATGTCGTTTAGGAAATATCTACATTGTCTCTCACATGGGTTATTGTCCTGGTTTGTCTTGGTTCCCAAAAGTTTTAAAAAAAGAAAAGGATTGAACAAAATAGATGTGAACAATACATAAATAATTTACACCTTTTTGAAATTAAGTATAATTTCCTACATTTTAGGGCCCCTATTTTTATTGAAGAATATTTTGTGCCTATATATACATATCCTCATACTAATTGTTTTCACTATGGTTCACAAATCGTAATTCCAAAATTAAATGAACTGTGCCCTAATACCAACTATAGGGAACCTGATTTTTCATACAATAATATTTAATCATTTAACGATAGAAAAGAAAAGAAATATATTAATAGGATCCATGGTTTATTTTCATTGGAAAATTATAACCATATATAAAATTAACAAAATAAAACAGAAACATTTATTTAATTCCTTATCCTCTAGTTTCATATTATCTTTTAATTATACTTTGTACATGTAGTCACCTGAGGATATACATCAAAGAAAGGGGTGAGACAAAATCATAGTAAGGGGATAGATTGGAACATCAAATAATATAACGCATGGTGATTATAATCAGAACAGCATGATTATATTAATGTGAGTAAGAAATAGATAATGGTTTTTCATGTGACAATGCATAAAAATAAAACATCAAGTCTTACGGTTCTACCATTATACATAGTTTGGGAGAAAGATAACATCATGTTTACACATGTTTAACATTTATCATGAGATGAATCACATTACCCAATTAATTTGAGTTATATATAAATCTATTCACACCTTCCATATCATAACATTAATATAGTTCTACACACTTCCCGGTGTACCCATCACATCATAACATTTACATTATCATGCATACCATATAGAATGTATATAAATATTTGAAATAAAATATCACATTGATGCTAATGGGATTTATTTCATAAATTATATATTCATAAATGATGGGTTCCAAAATGAATGTGGGAACAATATAATTGTTAAAATAATCATCATCCTTAAATGAAGAAGAAATAATCTTGAGAAGAAAAATGAGTTCATTAAGATGAGATCTTTCAGAAAACATTTTGTTTGTCATAAACTCATGTAAAAAAATGTATATCATAAATAAGTTAACATAATGTATAAATTATATTTTAGGAATATACATTCTTAAAATATGGTGAATGTGTGAAAAAACAAAGAAATAGAGTTAGAGTCAATTATTCCCCGTTCCTTATGTCTGAATTCATTCTTCATTTTAAAATTTTTTATAATCACATTAGATTCATTAATTAACATATCCAGAACATAGAACAATTTTTTCATTAAATTCAGTTATGAGAGTTTTAATGTTTTTTATATTTTATTTTCATCGTTTGAGAGCTTTCCTTTTTATGGTTTCCTAGTTTTTTTCTTGTATACCTAACTGGAAGTTTGTGTAAAATAATGATAAATATCCAGAATTGTTGTTATATGTTATTAATTATCATACAGAAGTTTATTTGATATTATATTTAAATTTTTATATTTTAGGATGATGAATCATTAGATAAAAGTTAATAATTATTATTTTAGGTTAATTAGGGTAGTTTTCTGATCACAAGGAACTCATTTTGTTCTATCATTTATTATTATGTATGTTTTTCAGTTTCAGGACATAATGTTTGTTTGAAAAATCATTTTACAATATTTATCAACCGTTATAACAATTTTTATTAACATAATTGAAGGAATTAATGGAAAATGAAATTGCATCAACTATAATGTCAGTAAATTTACATGTCAAGAGTGAATATTTATTATTTTGAATGAAAGAGAGAATGTAAAGAGTTTAATGATGGATATTCAATTACTATGAGAACAAAAGAAGAAGAAGATGAACATAAATTAAAACAAATTAAATGAAAAGAAAGAGGACTTTTCTTATTCAAGGGGTCCTCCATGAGAACCTCTTAGAGAGAATTTGTGGTATTTCTAAGAGACCAAGAGCTCATGGAAGTGGGGAATGATATTGGGAAGTGTATTGGGAAAACATTGGGAAAGGCTCAATGCATGAGGGGTGTGTGGAAAATAGGGATTGTGAGATAGTGTTTATATTGTAGGAGAGGGGTGTTTAATTAGTATTATATTTATTATATTGTTATTTTATCTCAAGACTAGAAATAAATATAGAATCATCTCAAAATATATTAAAATAATTAAGGATATTATTAGATTTTTTTCTTCCACCTTCCTGAAAAAATCTATGACTCTATAATGTATACATTATCTTTTATTATAAACTACCAAATTTTATTATTCTGAAAAAAATTCAATTATTTTAGGAGAATCCCATAAATTTACTAAAACTATTTATAAACATTTAGAATTAAAAAATTTAATTCGTTTTTTGAATTTTATTCTAAATATATGTATTTTAATTTTTAATTAAAATAATCCTCAACATGGAAAATACAAATTTTGAAATTATTACTGATTTTACAACACTTTTGAAAAATTAATTAATGTATCAGAAAATTAAATTAAAAAAATATGTCATAAAATTATTATTTTATTAATTAATTTCATGAAAATAAATATTCATTTAAAATTTTAAAATAATAATAAAATTGAAACTAAATAATCATTATTGATAACTACACAAACGCTTAATTAATAATTTTACGAACATTTATTTACTAATACTCTGATATAATTATACCAAACATTCTATTATATGATTTATAAATTTAATTTGTAAATTTTTGGGTGAGGAAACTATTCCTTTGGCTAGTTTACTTTTCATAACATTGAAATTACAATTCATAAGGTCATGTTATTATTTCATCGCTATTGGTTCCTTAAGTTATTGAAATAATTTTAATTTAATTAATTATTCATTTAAAAAAGAATTTATTATGTTCTAAATGATATTTATGTTAATTATACAATATGAAATTAATATAATAAGGATGAAATTCCATTGATAAAAAATTGGGTGTTATAGCAGCTGAATTAATTAGCATTATTCAGGGACGAGGGAGATGCATCTATTAGATATGATCATTTTCATACCCCAAACTACATTAGCTAGTATCTTTGATGTAATTAGAAATGTGAATGTTCCAACAAATGATTGATGTCATAACTCTATTCATCATCTATTTTGTAGCCCTGTTCTGTTGGTTGGAATAAATTTAATACAGATGGATTATCAAGATGAAATCTAGGACCCTCAGGATATGTAGAGGATATCAAGAAATATAATGAGGTTGTTTTGGGCTTCATAACGGGTTTTTTGGTGTTTTCTCCTCCCTTGATGCTATTATTCAATTTGTTATCATGAAAACAATGAATTCAAAATTGTGATTTTGGAATAATTTATGGTTTCAAAGTGATTCTACTCACTACTAGAAATAAGATCTATACCAACAGTTTCGGGCAAACCATTTGTATAGTTCACTTATATGGACGTATACGAATGGTTTGGCCAAAACTGTTGGTATAGGTCACTAATTTGGACATATACCAATTGGTTTTCCCAAAATTGTTGGTATTGGGGGGGACCTATACCAACAGTTTGGTGAAACTATTTGTATAGGTCACTTATGTGGACCAATACAAACGGTTTTGGACAAACCATTTGCATAGGTCACCCTTATCCCAATGGTTTTTCCAAAACCATTGGTATGGGTTCCAAAATCAAAGAATCTATACCAACGATTCCCCAATCCATTGGTAAAGGTCCATACTAATGGTTTTTAGAATCTTTGGTATAGATACATGTATTTTTTATAGAATCTTCTTATATTGAACATTAAATAAATAAAAATTAAAAATATTTACGATAATAAATATATACATATTTATGAAATTTTGTTCACAGAAGTCTTGTTAGTTTAGTGTTTAGGTCATTCAATCATAAACCAAAGGTACTAGGATGAAAACCAATAGAATTATTCTTTTTGGAAATACATAGACCAACGGTTTGATGGAACCGTTGCTATTGTTATTTCATATAACCTATACCAACAGTTTTTAAAACCATTGTTCTATTTCTATTCCAATGGTTTTTCCATAACTGTTGGTATAGAAATATCCCCATGGCTTACTAGCCAATGTTTTGGAGGCTTATACCAACGGTTTCAAACCATTGGTATAAGGTATTTTTCTAGTAGTGACTACTGTTGTTCATGACTTTAGAACTAGCTCATTTCATGTTAATTGGAGACTAGTTAATAGAAGGATCAATTGACTTGGAGTTTCTCTTATATATTCAATTGTTTCATCAATCACTTCTATAGAGTGTGTAAAGATTTTAATGACAATACTTCCAAAAAGGTGCATATTGGAAGAACTTCTCTTAGGCTAATCAAATTACTTTGGATTTTATCCCACTTTTCAGAGGGACAAATTTAATTTTTCTTATTTTATACTTCTATGGCGTACTAGTTTTTTTGATAATAATGGTGAAATAAATTTTAGCAGGTGCACATGTTTTTAAAAAATGTATTTTAAAATTATTATTATAATTCATCCAGTAGTAATCCATTTGTGTGCCTTTTCCACATGGAAGTCCAAATACCCTCGTAAGTTTCCATTCATGGTTTTTTCCTTTTTTTAATTATTGATCATTATCATGGATTTATTGATATAATTAATTTGATATAGATCCATAATGTTTTGTTTTAATCATTATGATATATGGTTTAGTTGATGTTTGTTATTATTACCTAAGGCTGGTTTTCTATTTTCAATCGTCATTTTTTAAAAAATATGTCATGTTCATCATTTTCACCTAGCTTATGAGGTAAGAGGATTCTCTCTTTAATATAATTATCATAACAAGAATGATTTATTTCACATTGTTTAAATTTCATGGAATTTACTGTGAAATTTATGGGAAGATATTTTAAGAAACACTCTTTATTTAAGGTTTGTAAAATTTTGGAATTTGGTTATTGTGAAAAAATCATTCTTTAATTATTTTAAAATGATGTTTTAAAAATTTCCATGGATTTTAATAATGAAAATGGATTAATATATAGGTTTTCAATAAAATAATTGTTGGGAAAAAATCCCATAAGTCAAAATTGAATCATTTTTTAGGTGATTGTGTTTGTTGAGAAAGTGGAACTCCAAGTTGTGTTTGTTGATAGAGCATACCATGATGATAATTTTGTTGAGAAAGGGGGTTGACATGGTGGCTTGTTGAGTTAATGGGATGTTTTTAGAAATAAATGATTTATTGAAGAACCTATACAATGGAAAGTGGGGTGCCCATGTTTTGGTTTGGGCGTGCATGTAACTAGGGTCATAGTGACTTGGGTTCCTGGACTTGCGCGCCCAAGGAATCCTTGCGCACCACCACTCAGGGTGCACATAATAACTATAAATATACGGCTACCCCTCCACAGTTTTAAGGGAGCTAAACACTTAGAGAAAATTAGATCTCCCATCACGCATCTGGGTCAGTCACAGAAGTTGTGTTTTGTTCGTGCAAGTAAAATGATACTCAAAAGTCATGCGCCATATGATAGTCGATGCCAATATTAGTTTGGGTGTAAAATGTTGTGAGTCACCCAAGTTTAGAGTTGAATAAGGGGGTCTCACCCAAGTAGTTTAGTGTCACGTTCCCACCATGTTTGGAGAATCACACCAAATCATAGAGAAGCACACCAAGCATAGAAAAGCATACCGGTTATTCTAGGGATATGAAAAAGTTGGTAGATTACCCGGTACATCCGTGGTAAAGTTTTACTCATTAGTAGATGAAAGTTGATAATCAATAGAGCATCTGCATTTAGAGAAAGATGCATTCATTTGGGATAATGAAGGGACTTGCAAGACTTTAAACTGTAATTGGATCTTATGAAGAATCAGTGAGCACACTTCAGTTGAGAGAGAAGTGAGCTTTCATATTGTGAGTGGTTGTTAACCATGATGGATAGTGAGTCGACTGTGAACATTATTAACAACATTGCACTTTTAGTTAATTTTGTACATTGGAACATTGTAGGAGTATGCTCTTTGGACCTAGCACAATGAGGCTGAAAATAAATGTGTCATATGGATGATTTAGTTTTTGTTTATACTTTGTTAAAGGAATGAGAGAGAAGAGAGTTTTTCTAAATAGTGAAACAAGATCAATGGGTGATGTTGTCTTAATCTGTCATATCCTAATTCACCCCCCTGCTTAGGTATCTAACCTAGTGTACCTAACAATAATTATTAGAGTGAAAGGTTGGTATTAGTGTTTCTCCCTAAAATGGAGGTCACCAATAACAATGGGATTACGATCTTTAATGAGAAAACTTTTCAACTATGGAAGAATCAGATGCAATAATATGTTCGTTTTTTGGGAATAGATGTGTTCATAGTAGCAATGCATGACATAACAACTGATATTAGTAGTGGTGCATTATCATAATCTTAGCGTATAGAATTGGATGCTAATTCCAAGGGAATTAATTCTTTAGGGAAGCCCTATCCAATGCTATCTATATAAAGGTGAGGTCATGAAAAAAATTACCTTCAATGTAAGAAATGATATTTAATATATATGAAAGAGATAAAAAGGATAGAGAGGAAAATATGAAAGTATTATGGAACTAGTATGATGATATATGAATGAACCCGAATGAGTCTGTTGATGCATTATTTGAGAGGGAAAATGTTGCAGGGTAATACATGTAAGGTCTTAGAGAAGTTATTGAATTCATAAAAATTGAGAAGTGTATCTTGAGGAAACATCCTTCATGGTTCAATCCGAATGATTCATTTTTGGAACAAAACAACCTGAAAGGGGTAACATTGGATAACCTGCACAACCCCCTTGTTGCATACGAAATGAGAAATGAAGATAAAAATGTTGAGGAAAAGGGGAAATTCAATGAAGTGGCATTCAAGGCCATGAATAAGATCACCATTGAATATTCTCAAGAAGAGGAAGAGACAAATGAGGTTATTTCATTCCCTTAGTCAACTATTCCAAGAGGAAAAATAATGTTTAATGGGAAACTTCCACATCTATGCATTCGTTGTGGAAAGATTGGACACCTTGCGGGAAAGAGCCCCAATAAGTTCCAAGAAGACAAGGAGGATGAAGTGGATATTCACAAGAAGAAGTATTCATCCTCTGTGAGAGGGAAAAAATAGTTGAAAATAAATTTATTTAAGATGAAGAATATCCTTTCTCAAGAATTTGGTGGTTCAAATGTGTCTGAGGTTAAGGATTTTGAAGAGATAGTGAACTGTAATGATCATGGAGAAAATTCTATGGGGGCAGTTGTCAGGAGTACATAGAGAATAGAATAAACCAACATTGATGAAGAAGAATATCTTCAAGGAAGAGTTGATATATAATATGATTTAGAGGCTTCTGTTGAGGAGATAGATGTTTGGAGAGCTAAAACAATGTAATCAAACAAAGTAGTTTGTAATGACCAACTATATATGTAGCAGCAGGAAGAAGAGAGGTTTGAGATGATGGAAGAAATAGAGAGACTCAATTAATCAACACATGATGACTCATAATTGATTAGTGAGTTTAAAATCGATATTTAAGAATATAAAAGAGAGATCTATGGACTGAATAACACATGGAAAGATCAAATCAGTCATATTGGAGAAATTGAAGAAGAAGTTGTCAGTTTTCAGAAAAAGGTTAAGGATTAAGAAAAAATCTTGACTCCTACTGGGACATTAGGAAAGAAGCTCACTCAGAAAACCGAGAAGATAAAAGTGGATAATAGTGTTTCTGTGGAAATAATTAACAATTATGTTCATATTCTATGGAAAATGGGGGCTTGATTGAAAACAAAAAGTTGTGAAAATTGATGTCAGAATGAAAGAACCCATTCCATGATTTAAGGCTGATTTGGGCATAAGTCAGAGTCAGAATATTTAGAGATTCCAAGGTGAAACTAGCAATGTAGAAGTGACATGATGGGATTCAACTTATATTAAGTGTTGTTGTTGTGGAAATATGGGATATTCACAGTATGTGTGTTCCATAGCCAAGTGATATCAACGGGCACAAGAACAAAGGCGGAATCTACAAAGAGATTGGTTCTCTAGAACATATTTTGAATGATACAATTTTTAGTGCAGATGATTTGGGCACATGGCTTGGTTTTGTACTTAGACCATATAAGGGAATGTGCCAAAGCCGAATCAAAATGTTCGCAATCAGTAGATCAATTAATCAACTGGTGAGTTGAAAGTAACAAATGTCTTTTCATCATTGCAAGATGAACCTCGTCCATCACACTCTGATAAAGATCTTACATCTCAATGCATTCTCATTGTGAAGGAAAAAATATGGAACATGAAGAAAAAAGATGAGAAGGGAGTGGTGGAAGAAATTACCCTCAAAGCATCAGATAGCTCTGGTGTGAGGATCATTGACAGCGGTTCCACATCTCACATTACAAGTAATATGGATCATGTTACTGGAGTAAAATATGACATAGATAGAGTTTCCAAGTCTGGAAATGATGAATGCCTTAAGAGTATTGGCATTGGAAAGGCCAGGATTGGAGGAAAAGAGATAATACATGCTTATGAATTAGTTGTATATGGCATGAGTCAAAATTTTCTCAGTTTCAGTCAACTATGTGACTCAGGACATTCTATAGGATTACTAAAAATATGTGTATCTTCAATGGAAGAGACATGGCGGTGGTTCTATAGGGAAAAAGAAAAATGGTAAATATCAACCTGCTATTTGGAGAAGAAGATATGTGATTTCTTTTCGGAGAGGAAGAAAACAAGTTGGGGAATAAATAACTTGGTCATATATGCAAACCATCAATGGAAGATTTGTTAAAGTGTGATGCAAGAAGAGACATACCTAAGAAATCTAATGATCCTACTCACACATGTGATGCATTCTGACAATGGAATCACATCATAATGACGTATAAGTAAAAGGAAAATAAGTGAACATGAGTGCTCGAATTGGTGCATGCTAATGTTTTTTGGCCTATTACACCACGAGAAATTGACGGAACGAGGTTCTACATTCTTTTTATTGATTAATATCATTGAATAGAAGGGGTATTTATTATTACCCATAATTATTATGTGTTTAGCTACATAGAACAATACCAGAGATATTTTGAAATGATGCAAGGATAGAAAATTCTGACATTTCATACTGATAATGGTACATAATTCACAAATAGTCAGGTGAATGATTATATAGAGAAAAAATGGAAAATGCATAAAGTTTCCAAAGTAATAACTCACCAAATTAATGGAGTGGTTGAATGGAGAAATCATATAATAAAAAAACATTGCCAAAACGATGCTCATAGAAAAATATCTACTAGAGAAATTTTTGGAGGAAGCTGTGTTGGCATCAGTCAACATTTCTAACATGGCTCTATTGTGTCCGAAGGAAGGAATGACTCTATATGATATGTTTTATGGGAAAAATCCAATAGTGAATTATTAATAACATTTGGTAGTAAGTGATTTATACACAAAATAGAAAAACAAAAGAAATTTGAGTCACACAGAGACAAAGGAATATTCTTTGTCTACTCAGGAAAAATAAAAGCACATAAATGATTCATTAAAAGGATAGGAAATGTTGTTGAGAGAAATGATGTCAATGTGGTGGAAAATTATGCGAAGATTCAATATCACATTGATTATTTTGATGATGAAAGTGCTGAGCAGGATCGCAAAGAAGGAGGAGTAGAAGTGGATGATGATGATTCAGAAGATGATACTGATTATGACCATGAAAAAAACACATGTCTCTACACATAAGACCAAGAGTATAAACGAAATTGACAAAAATAATATCATTGGTGATCAGACGGATCCAGTTTTGACCAGAAGATTGAAATCACTACACAAAAAATCATTCTTATCTCAGGTTTAGCTTAAATGCATTGCTGATGCAGCTGAAGATGAAAATTGGGTTCAGACTATGAATGAATAGCTAGTTCATATTCAGATGATTTAGATGTGGGAGATTCTTTTGAGGCCAGGAGATAAGAATTTCATCTGTACTAAATTGGTCTTCCACTACAAGATGAAAGCATTTGGAATAGTGATTCAATAAATAGACAACATGTGTGTAAAGGATACTCCTCGATAGAGGGAATTGATGTCAATGAGACATTTGAACAGGTTGCAAGGGTAGAGACAATATTATTATTCCTATCCATTGCAGTGAAATAGAAGTTCAAAGTGTTCCAGATGGATTTAAAAAATGAATTCTTTAATGGGATTCTGGTGGAAGAAGTGTATGTGGAGTAGGCAGATGGTTTTATCATTCATGAAGATGAGAATAAGGTTTTTCAGTTTAGAAAGTTGTTAAATGGGTTGAAATGGGGACCGAGATCATGGTTCTCTAGGAATGATTTGTATTTGAAGAATCTTGGTTTGCATCATGGTGGAATTGATTATAATATCTATTTCAATAACAACAGTAATCATTGTATGATGGTGTTTGTTTATGTTGATGACATATTATTTGGCATATTAGATGAAGAACGATGATGAAAATTTTCCGAATTCATGAAACATGATTTCGAAATGTCTATGCTTGGTGAGTTGACGTTTTTCCTTGGTTTCTAGGTGACACAATAAAGTAATGGAACATTCATTTCTCAATTAAAATATTCCAATGTGGGTATGATATGATTTGGAATAGAAAATTCCAAGAATATGAAGACTCTAATCGCTACTTGGATGAAATTGTCGAGATATAATAATAGCAAGGAAGTTAATATTACAGAATACCAATATATTCTTGTTAGTTTGTTGTACCTAACAGATATGAAAGCTGACATTGTTAATTCACATTCCATGTTGCACAATATAAAATAAATACCAAGGAAATCTTCATGCTTGCAGTTAAAATAATACTTCAGTATATTAAGGGAACAATGGATTTCATCTTGATATATGGTGAAAAATCATAGTAAGAGTTATTGAGATATACTAATGCAGATTCAGTATGTCACCTAAGTCCATGTAATATCCTACCACCTCCTCAGGATAATTAATATGGGAGACTATTTATAGATTATATCAGTCTTGGTCAGTCCATTTATCAATTGGTAATTGGTATTAGTGTTTAGATCATATTTTTGGAAAAACATTCTTGACTGGTCTTTGAGTATGGTTGAAATAAATGAGTAGGACAATGAGACATGAAATTTTGAGAATAAAAAGAAATGAAAATCCTATTTATTCATAACTTCATGATACCATGAATTTGGGTAAAAAAGTGTGTTAAGAAACATATATGTTTTTTAACCAAATTTTCATCAGTATAGCCAATGAGAAGTGCATTCCATGCATTGATAGAATTGAAATCCAAATTGAAACGAATACAAAAAAATTGAGAAATTATTTATAATTTGATGGAAAATAATTTATTTTGAAAAGGGGATTATTCTTTTTTCAAATTTGACATATTGAAAATTTATGGCAGTGAAATTTTGAAAATGGGTTGATTTTCAAAATAATTGTGAAATTTTTAAAATTGGGATGAATGTGTAGAATAATAACAGTGGGACATCAATTTTGTGATAGTTGTTCTATGGAAAATTTGAAATTTTTGTACCTTATATTTGTAGGGAGTGAGAATTAATTGAAAATATTTTGAAAATAGAAACTAAAACCTGATATAAGGATATGAAACCAGCTAGATGAAGATGTTGAGAATCTGGTCACACCAAAGAAATAAGTAAGTCAATAGAAGGTTCATAGTATTTTCCATACTATTTAGGATTTAGATAATGGGAACACAATGATTTATCCAAGAAAAGTGGATCCTTCCATTTAGTTCTTGAAAAAATATCCACCCATCTTCGATGGTTATTAGTAATGAGATAATGTAGAGATGTGGATGAATAGGATTAACCAACTTTTTTATTTCCTTGATAATCCTATATATTTGAAATTGATTTTGGAAACATACATGTTGGAGGATAATTCATAAAAGGGTACTTATCTTTGAATCATGGATGAGGCTAATGATTCTATTTATAAATTATTTGATTTTTGTTACGGATTTTATAGGGATGGTCAATATATAGATTCTGGTAGTGAGTGACATATCATGAAATTCTAGTAAAGGAATCATTTTGATACCTATATGTCATTTTGGGAACTCTAGTGTTGAGAATAAGTGGAACCTGGAAACCTATTTTCAAGGTAGGGGAATGAAGAAGAATTATATAGTTATATTGGTGAATCATCATCCAAAACCGAAGGTTAAACCTAAATGTTTTCAATTTGGAATATTCAACAACTTGAAATGATATTATAAAAATCCACATAGTTGATTCCATAATTTCAACTATATGATCCATCATCATCTCTATTATCAATGTTCTCCATAGTCAGGTGTTTGGGATAGAAATTATGTTTTGAAGACATTATAGTCTTTGAGAAGATTATGGAAGAATAATAATTCCCATCATATTAACCATGATATCATTTTTCATTCTATATATAACGTGACTACTCTTAAAGGGAACTCTCAATAGGGAAATAAAGAATAATGTTTTGGAAGTTAGAAATTGTATGGAACTGAGAAAGTGATCATTGACGATCAATCAATACCATTGAGGGTGAGTGGTAAAATTCTTATGAATTATACACTAATTAAATATAAAATTGATATGGTTACACACAATATGTTTATTTCTTCAGGTGATATTGATTGTATGGGTTTTCATATGCACATGATCACATCAGTTATGAAACATCAATATCCTCTAGTCCAAAGAGAATGTCGAGCCTTTATGTACAAGGAATGTTTTATTGAAATTGATGGATCAGAGTTTTTATGATATTTATCTATTCTAGATATGGGTGTATATGAAATAGTCTTGGGAATGAATTGGTATTCATTATTCAAATATCACATCATTTTTATACATAAATGGTTATTTATACAACTAATGATGTCATTGACAATTTCATTAGAGGATACCAGAATACAATGAAGTTGAAATAAGTTCTTTTGAACCAGTAGTGGTAACCATATCATAATATTTGTTTTATATGAAATTTTCAACATAGGATGATATTGAAATTAACTATTTTCTAGTAGTTGATTATCAATTTTTACATTTATGCCAAATAATTTCCCAATAATTCCATGCACTAGAGAAGTGGTGTTTATAGTTGACCTCCTTATATAAACTAGTCTTATTTCCCTTCAATATTATCGGATGGAGAAAAAAAATAGTGGTAATTGAATGTCCTATAGTAAGACTTCTAAGGAAAATGGAGCATTCGAACTAGCATGCCAATGTCGGAAGAACTAGTGTTTTTTTTCAAAAATATATATAGAAAACTATAGTTTTTTGTTCATTATAATAAGATTAACAGTGAGAAAATAATCAATTTTTATTCATATCAACACATTAATGAAATTTTCAATTAATTTAGGGTAGGACAGTGGTTCTATAAAATCAACTTGTGATCAGGATTCAACAAATTTTAGTTTTAGATGGAAGATATTCTAAATAAATATTTTGGGAGTATATATCTCAATTACATTATCTGTTCATGTATTTTTATCTTAATGATGAACCAAAATACATTATGGAAATGATGAATTAGATATATTTGAGGTATATGGATTCTTTTTTGGTGGTGTTTCTGAGGTCTCTCTGGCTATGTATCATATGGACATAGTTTTTCAAATATTGAGGGATAATCGTTTGTATTCGAAATATTAAAAGTGAAAATTTTGGAAATAGGAAGAACATTTACATATCTTTGTTATATCTAAATGAAGTGTTTATGAGGAACCATATATTAAAGATGAAGTGGACTATTAGAAATATCTAATGAATGACTTCATGATACATGGATTCCTTGGTTTGAATGGTTATTACCGACACTTTTTGTGTGATGTTTCATGACTATATTCACCAATGAAAACTTTGAAAAGTGTTAATATTCCAATCCAAATTAACGATGAATATTAGAATACTTTTTAGGATTTTATTGTTTCCCTTTTATATACATAAATATTGATATTTCTAGAATCCATATTTTTTTATGAAATGTATTGTGATAATTTATGATCTCTCTTGGGATGTGTTCTCATGTAAGAAGATCATGAAATTTCTTATGGATCATGGAAGTAATGGTTACCTTTGATTATGTAACAAACTAATTATTAGGAGGAAGCTAATTTATTTCAGTTTATTATGACAAGGAATCAATTTATCTTTACTGTAAAATTCATGGGTTTTATTTATATTTATAGCCTTAAAAACATTTTCCTCAAATTTATAATCGTGATAAGAATAATATAGATATAATATCATCAAATCAATGAAATTGACATTATATATAAAATTAGTAATCTAAATATAGTGGTAGATAAATTATTAAAGAATTCATATGGTCACATAGAAAGGAGGATTCAAAACAGTTTTAGTTGATGTTGATGATAGCTAACTTGAACTTTGATTTTGAATATTGAGGTAGTATTGTGGTTTTCATTCAAGTTTATTTTGATCATGAATTTTTTGATATTGTTAATGTGGAACTATCATCTAGTTTAGAAATTTCATCATGGTAGTAAATATAGAATGTTGTGAAGACCATTGGTAGATGGATTCTAGATCAGATTTATGTTTTGTATTATTTAAATAAGATTACCATATATTTGGAATTTCAGAAACAAATATCAATGCATACCATCATTGGGGATGGTGTTTTCATCCTGTAATTAAAAAATATGTATAGGGATACTAAATCAAAATATTATTTTGTTGGGATTGATATTTATTCTTTTGGGTTATATTTTATATGCCTCACCTTTCTGAATGCTAGGAAATATCCACAATGATCAAGGGAATGTTATAGACATTTTCTATTATGTTTATAAATGGGAGCATATAGAAATTACGTTTTTCGATATGTATCCCAATGAAATTTATGAAACATAATTCCATATAGATGATAATGGATTGGCATACATATTTTAATCTTTTAATTACTATCGAGGAATCTTTTATAGTAGAGTAATTTACTAAAATATAAATTTATAAAGTCATAATTAGGAACGGTGTACCAGTTTCAATAGTATTAGATCAATATTCTATATTAACAGTTCATTTCTAAAAATCCAAAGACCAATTCCTTTGGACATAGTCGACTAGAAGTACGGTGTTTCTCCCTTACATGAATGGAAAATCTGAAAGGATATTATAGAAGAAGGAATATTTGATTCGGTCTTATGTGATATATATTTTTGGTCAATGGGAGGAGAAAATATCATTATCAGAGTTCTCATACAACAATATTTATCAGGCTTTGATTCATATGGATCCTTCTAAATCATTTTATGGTCTTCCTTATTTAATTCCACATTGTTGGGTGGAAATAAGTGAGACATGAAATTTTTTTCCAATCCATGTTCAAGAGAAAATCGACAAGATTTTATTGGTCAAGAAAAGGATGAATATGGGTTAGAGTCATCATAAAATTTATGTGGATCATTATTGACAACCATTTTGATTCAAGGTGGGAGATCATGTGTTCTTGAGAGTCTCTTAAGGGCATGGTTATATTAACATTTGAAATCTTGGAACGTTATCATCATTGGTTCATGAGAAAATATGGATAGTGGAGAGGTAAGTTGAATTATTTTTTGGAAAATATAATTTGAATAGTATAGGTTTTGTTGAAAATGTTAAAAATCTGGAGGAAATATGTGAACAGTAAAAGGAGATGGTCATGTAATAGATCGAACACATTTAAGGAAATGTGTGTTTTCTATTTTCCATGTACTGAATGTCCAATGCTGGATGAAATTTTTTCCACTATATTTATATAGGAATACATTTATAAATAAAATTTATGTATTTTATGTTTTTGGGTGATGTAGTGGATAATATAGACGAATTTTGTAATGTTTTTCATGATTTCATGGAGGATCTCAATTTGATAATGATTAATAGAAAACATTAAACTCCTACATTGACTTTATCACTTCACAATAGCCATGGATTCCATTATATATTATCCATAACCAATCTACTGGTGTTTCATTGTGAGTTGGAGGATTGGATTCCTTTGAATTTTCTCATACATAGTTGTTTGACATAGTTTTCTTCAAAAATGCTATCTTATATGGATGAATGTAATCTATTGGTGATAGGTCACAATTTTTTTTGTTTATAATTATGATATATGGGTGTTTTTATACTAGGGAACGTGTTCTAAATTTTGTTTCGTTGAGTTTCAATCATTTTTTGTGGAATGTGGGACATTCTTCATTTTCAAATAGGTTCCAAGGTCAGTGGATTCACTCTCGACTCCTCTTATAAGAACAAGAAGAACATGTTTCAATATTTTCAAAATTTATTAGAATTGAATATGTAAATAATGTTAATTTTTTTTGTAAAAAAATAGTAATTGATGGATCTGAAGATTGTGCAATTTCATTTCATCCAATGCGTTTTTTACATTATTTTGAACTGATGATTTAAAATTTTATTCTGTTTTAATTAATGGAAAGGGTTTGATATGTTTTTAGTGAAATGGTTTTTTTAATAAATGTATTCAAATGATCTTTTTTGAATATATTTTGGATTACTTTTTTGACGTGTGTTTATTTTCATTGGAGAGATCCTATGGAAGGGGTGTGAAACATTCTAGAATATAATATATGGTACATTGAGACAACATAGAAGATCGATGAGATATCGCTAATGGGTATGGAATTTTAATCTATGTATAAATCTGTAGTTATATGTTATTATGGAATCATATAGTGTATATTCTAGTTGATTGATAAATTGTTAGAAGGAATTTTTTAGTTTCATTTCATTTAAATGGTTTATGGTTTTGAAAATTGTTTTGGTATGATAACTATTATTCATGGATGTGGTTAGAAATTGTTTTAAAATGATTAGAGGTTTTTGATATATGTTTTTTATATGAATCTTATAACATGTTCTATCTTGGTGGTGTGAGTAGGTATTATATTTGGTGAAATCCTTTGGGGATTCTTTACTCAACCCCTTCTTGGGAACATCAGTTTACTTGTAGATATTTTTATCTAGACAGAAGTAGTGGTAAATTATCTTATTTATTTAGTGATTCATCATGATACTTTTAGATCGAGTTGTGGAGTGGGAACTTATAACATGTTGGGAGATATGGAGTAGATGTCCATGGAAACATTAAGGAATTTTTTTCTTCTATAGTGTAGTCTAATATGGTGTTTTCTTATAGTATTCTGTTGTAGTTTGTTTGTATTCTTTAGATTTATATAGTGTTCTCATGCATCATATAGATTTTCAGTTATGGTATATAAAATTGTGGCCATATATATATTAAAAGGACAAATAGTCCCTAAACTTTTTTGAATCCTTTGGAATTTATTGCATTCCTTTGGTGTATTTTTGTTGTCACTTATATCTATGTAATGTCCTACTATGTTCTCAAGACAATGAGGAGGGACGTAATGTTACACCTTATCTTCAATCCCTTGGAACTATCCCATTATGTTATTACAATCAATTATATGTAATAGGACATTATGGGTGTTTAGACGTTATTACATGACATTGTTGATATAGATATTTTTTCTATGCCTTAAAAATATCCATAGTATGGGTATTAGTTTTTAGGTGATAGAGAAGAATGTGCCACACCTAATTATATAATGAATAACTGTTATACCCTTGTTCATAGGTTCATTATTATTGTTCACAGGGACCCATGTTTTGAAGGAAAATATCAATTATACTTTAGAAATATTATTCACATTACTGTTATACCTATGATATAATACACATTTATTCTGTTTATATTACAATGATTTTCTTTGTTGTTTACACTATTGGTGGTGACCTACTAAGTGTTATCTCACCCCTATTCAGAGCATTTTTGGTTACCTAGATAGAATCCTTGGATGCCGACATGGACTAGGGAAGGCATCCACTGTATTATTATGGACATGATCATTTCTTAGGAACAAGGGGACATGTAACCGATCTATGAAAATGATATTAGTATGAGATAGTAATTTTGGGTATTTTATTGTTTTTGGATACATGTTTCAATATAATCATAATTCCATGTTCATTCTTCCTACTATGTAGATATATGATATGATCATTGTATTTTATATGGTACTGATATTGGAATATTTATAATTTTACTATTTTTGATTTTATCTTCTATGTTCTCTACTGAGAATTTGTCAGCTTAACCTATATAATTTTTATCATTATTACTACATCATTACACACTTATAGAAGATAATTTTCTCTCCATTGATTCAACGGAGGCCCCCACTTCTACTAAAGAACCTCTAGTATATGCAGAGGCACTCTTTATTAACGGTGACCCACCAGATCTGGGGCACCGTTTATTGGTTTCCATGGATGGGCGTTACCTAGTGGTAACATAGAATTTTTGTTTTTGCCTCTACCATTTTGAGAAAATATCAAGAATATTAGGAAGAGATTTAATTTGTTAATTACTTATTACTGGGAGTATAAAACCTTATATAGAAGAAATCCAAATTAACTAGAACAGAACTACTTTTTATTTATATTTAATATAGTTCATTAGATTCTATCATATTGTGATTCTATTTCCATTTTATGTTCTTTAAGATTGGTGATTTTATTTCTACCTAATTACATGAATTAATTTTATCTCATTCATAATTATTGAAACAAACTAAAGTACACATTCCATGAATTATTCCATTCCATATATGATGCATTGCATCAAGGATTGACATTATGATTTGTGCCTTGTGTGATACATCGGTGATTTGGTTACTTTTTTTTATGAGATTCAGAAACATAGTTTCAATATAGAGTTCTTACCATAACCTAAAAAATATTTTCCTAGTTATTCTATGGAATACATCATATTCAGATCACTATAGATCATTTAGTTATAGATCATTGATCACATGGATTACAACATTTTATGATTTGGATTAACTGGATGCCACAATTTAATTCATGATGTGTATGGTCCCTTATTGATCGAAATAAGAGAACAATATTTTTTAACCATTCAATGATTACTGTAGATTTATTATAAATTTATGTTAAATCGAAACTATGTAATTAGATATCATTGTCATGGCCTGGATTTTAATTGTGTTATAGATAGTGAGTCTTGTTCTCTTTATTTTTTTTTCTATTACATAATCCTCTCTTTTGGTGAAGGAAGGTGGGTGAGAATTTATTATATTAATTACTAGAACATTTGAATGATTTTATCATAGATCATCATATTATCTATCTTTTATTAGAAATTTACTTTGAAATTATATACACATTCCACCATAATGACCTGTAGTAGTTCTCTAGGAGGGTGGTAAGGACCACACTCAGAAACTGGTGGTCCCCATAACACCCATGGAACCACTTAATATTCTAGTACTGACACCATCAGATTTACAACATATATGTGATGCAGAAATTTCTATGTGAATCTCTTATGTTTAATGTAGACCATGTAGTGAGAACCATATCAAGCCACATATATAGAATAAGTGATATGTGTGTTCCAGAACAAACATCAAACCAAGTATTCATTGGATGGAGATCCAAAATATTTTGATTTATATCTATTTAATATAATTTTTAAAATTTTGAATATGTAGAAACCATATAACATAATAGTGATTCTTGAAAAAATGTGCATTGAGGAGAAGCTAAACACTTGTGGGATGTTTTGGAACTGCATGATACACATTGAGATATTGTTTGGAGGGATTTCCAATTCATGTTTAATGAATGTTTCATTCTAGATACCCTAAAAGTTAAAAAGTACACTGATTTAATGCATCAAAATATGGGAGCCATGGAAATTATTTAATATTAATCACACAACATAGAGGTTCATCAAATTTCATTGATTTATCTTGTTGATTATCCATTGAGGGTGAGAAACTTCATGGAATGTCATGTGTACACACCATCAATCATCGGTCAACAAAAATTGATTGGATGATATTATAGAGATAGTGAATCAATTAATTATTGCTTAATATTACTTAAGGGTTGATTGTGGCATATTGTAGGGATGTTCAGCCTCTCGCCCATGGGATTCATATTCTAGAGGATGGAAGAAACATTTTTATGAATCTCATGAGGGGATTACTAGTGTAGATATTAGTGTTGGTCATTATGTCTTCTATCTTCATTATGGGAGATTTTTTCGTAGGGATAATCACTTTGGTTGGGACCTAGTTGAGTGTCGATCTTCTAGGAGGAGGGAGAACATAAATAATTTCTGTTGGACCTTCCCTATAGCATTTTATGGAAGGGGACCGACCTATAATCCATGATCATGAGATATATTCTATACTTTGTGACATTCATGGAGTAGGAGTAGTGTTGGTCATTTAATAAATTGTGGTGGATGTGTTTGAGGTAGCTACACACCAGTTTTACCACTACAGAATATTGGTACCCCTCAAGGTAGGGAGGATATTTTATAGGAACGCATTTAATTCCTAATATATTCTATTCATCTTATACAAGAGGTATAGAACATTGATGATTATATGTTGAGATATATGATCATCATAGCCACTACTATATTATCTACTATTTTCATACAGTGTATAAAAATAGTTTCATATATGTAACTATTGTGTAGATCCTTGGGATAATTGTTCAGTTTTTTAATGGTGCTATAACACTAGATACATCATTTTGAATAAAAAATTATATTTTATAAATGTGCATGGAATACCCCCTTGGTATAGGTGTGCGTCACCTCATATGGGATCACATCAACCTTGAGATGAATGTAGTTAACATCATACTCATGATTGTATATCTAGTTAATTATCGAAACTGCGATGATTGCTATTGGATGTGGGTGATTTTCACATCTTTTGAGCATGATTTTTTTTGTACGCATGGGTGAAAAGGTTTTTTTGGATTGTATAGTTGGACCCACGCATCTTGGTATGGGTAAGATGACAATATAGATTGATGGATTATATCTATATTATTAGGGAGTTAGTCTATCTAAAATTCTTTAGGTGGTTGGTAATTTTTTGGATGTTCTCTAGAAAATTTTTTATGTATTTTATTCTGAGAAAAATGTGCAGTTCTCAATAGGTTTGGCTCTTGTATATGTGCCTATATCCATTCCTCCTCAAAGGATGTGTACTATAATGTAATAGGAGATCAGGATAAGTCTATTGGTTCTATATGAAAATGGTTTTATATGAAATGGTACTTCCCAATGGTTTGCATTGGCCCTTTTTGATAAAAAGGTTTATGGAACACATATTATATGTGAATACCATGATAAATTGAACAAGTTTATGGTTAAGAAATTATATCCCATTACTTTTAATGAAGACCTATTCAACCAACTCCATGTAGCTCAGTTTATTTCAAAGTATTCTTGAGGTCAATATATACCCAAGTACATATTTCACATTCATAAATACCTCATGTAACATTTAATTGATGGTATAGTTTATAAGAGTAACTGGTTATGTAGTTTGGACTCATGATCAAAGATGAAGATATAATGATGTTGATTAATCATTTGTTCCAAGCCCATCTTGAATCATTTAAGGTGGTATTTATGGAAGATATATTACTATATTATAATAATCGACAGACCTTCTCAAATATCTTATAATAATTTTAGATTTACTAAAAATACATCATATATATTAAAATCATAGAATTATCCACTTCTAAATGGATATGATTTGCATAGGAGGAGATATTATCTGGGATATATGAGTATCAGTTGACCTATAAAAGGGGTGATCAACAATTTCATAAGAATTGAACAATAATGAAATTGATATAAAAAGATTCATATGGATATATGGGAATAACAATCATTTTATACATGACTTCTCAAGGTTAAACAACCTATTATGGGATTTATTGTGAAGGGTGTGATGTTTTTATAGAGAGATACATGTGATACATTCTTTCAAGAGATGAAAGGATGAATAACTTCTATGTTGGTCCCCATTCTTCCAGTGCTTGATAAGAGTTATGTAGTGTATTTTAATACATAAACCATCAGGTTATGAGTCATTCTGAGGTAGGAGGAGTGATTCATGGAATTCTTGTCTCATTAGTATAGCCCACATGAGATGAACGACACAACAAATGATCTTGATTTTGTATTTTTTTGTTCATTTTTTGCATTGATGGAGGCACTATTTTTTGGGAGGTTGATAGTGTGGTATAAAACGACCACAAAGTAATCATTTTTATATTTACATTTCGTAACATGATTTTGAGGATTTGAATTTTGATTAAGTACCCAGAATATATTAACATCAATCATTCCGAGATTCCTAGAATGTGAAATTTAGTATCAAATGAATCAAGAATGAAGAATATTATAAAAATAGTTGAGGAGGAAAATGGTGAGTGTATTCTTACCAAATTCTTCCCTAAGATGGACTTGGTGGTTTAGGATGGCCAAGGATGTATCATTAACTTATTTTTAGTTGTGACATGAAAACTTAACAATATACTAATAATGAGAAATCTGTCTAATTATAGGTTATAATCTAATGTGATAGAGTTGATAGTGAGAACCCACCTTCTAATTAGAATGTTGGTTGGGATGAAATTATGTGAATTCTAGATCATGTTTGGGGTCAGGTATATATATCTATGGAGATAATTCAATCGTTTCATGCCTTATATTAGTAATTAAATCCCTGTTTATTTTAGATTTATTTGGATTTATGTCACTAGTATTGGTGGCCATGGATGAAATGTGAGGTGGGTGGTTTTTAAAGGAGTTTCACTTATAAATGGGTGATAGTAGGACAATCGAAAAACTAGGACATTATAGAAATTATCCATTAGGATTTGGAAATGGGAT
This sequence comes from Viscum album, assembly GCA_963277665.1. Taxonomy (NCBI): domain Eukaryota; kingdom Viridiplantae; phylum Streptophyta; class Magnoliopsida; order Santalales; family Viscaceae; genus Viscum; species Viscum album. The sequence continues at coordinate 812,906,710 of OY728120.1, forward strand.
GATACTATGATGGATTCATTGACCTAGTTTATAAGGTCAACCTGAATCAATTATGTTGTATGGGTTGTTTTGGAAAGGATCAGGAAGGTCTGTAAATTTATGCCGATTATCGATATATTTTCAGTAGATGAGCTTGAAAGTCCCTATGTACATGATATTTTGATCCTCCATGTGGTTGATCAAAGCAAGGTATCAGATATTTAAACTCAGTTTATATATCAATTATGGAAGATTTTTAGTGGTTGATGGGTATAAAAGAGATTTGGAGCATGAAATAGCACCATTAGAGTAACAGCTTGTCAGAGTGCACTCTACTGTTTATAGAGAACATTCAAAGTGAATGATTCCATTATGTGGGTGTTAATGGGAGCGGAATATAAACCATATTGATTTATCTGAAAATAGTAGATTTCATTTAACTATACTTATGTCACCCTATGATACATTCTATGGTAGTCCATTTCAATCTCTTATGGGATGGTTATTGCAAAGGGAGGTTGTGCTACTCAAACTGATTCTCATGCAGTAGACTTCAGAGATGGTTTAGTTGATCAGAATGTTGGAGTCTACTAAATAGTATAGAAATAAATCCTAAAAAAATCCCAATTGATGAACTCTAGACTTCATCATCTCGTCTTGGATATTTCTACATATCATATCGAGGCTGTAGAAATAATTAATTAGGATACAATATAAAATTTCATTGTGATATTTTTAGTCATTTAGGATTGCAGAGAGGGTCAGGATGATAGTTTATTAGTTGTAGTTAATGAAGAGTAACTAAGACATGATTGAAATATCCCATGTATCACAAATGTCCCATTATATTTCAAAGCCACCTAATACTCTTCAGCTGAATGTGGTTGAGATATTATTAGATATTCCCTTTTAGGAGAATCTTATATGCATCCCTTCCTATATAAATAAGCATCTTTGAGGATATTCAATTCCTCTAGTATAGGTTCTACCAAATAATGGGAATTTATAGGATGTGACTTTGGATTAGGAGGCTAATGAACATACTCAGTGCATGGAGACACACATAGATGAATCTTTTACAAAATTGAAAGGGAAGATCATGGGAGAATTTATCTAATGGGGAAGATTATAATATTTCATGTTTTCCAATGATTATTGGATATTTTTAATTTAATTTTAACTCCATTTTTTTCAGATAATGTTATTGTATAATGACATCAAAAGAGTTTTTGGGTTGTCTAGGTATATCTAAAAGCATAAGGTAATGGTTTTTTGAAATGGAATAAGAATACACAATTAGTAGAATCTATACATCCCAGGTCATATAGTTTGAGTAATCTTCATGAGGACTTTCATAGAATATTTCATGAAAACATGATTTAAGGAATACATGAAACCAGTTTCCCATGACCATGAGTAATCTACATGTCATTAATATATTATAAATGAATGTTTTTGATATGACTTGCCAATCTGTGAGCATGAACAGTGTGGACCCCATAGAGATCATGAGCGGGATGCATGATTGGTGCACACTTTTCAAACAATAAGACCAAAACTTGAGACCCAGGAATTTTAATCGAATTGACCATTTAGATATTAAAATATCATAAAACATAAAATTACTCTTCTAATTCCTTGAAATAGACAGCCACATAGTTTGGGAGATATCTCCATGATCTGATGTAGAATTTGTTGTGGAATTACAATCAGGAATTAGATTCGAACAACAATCATCTCATTTAAATCATGTTGATAAGATCATTTTTCTTCTTCTGTCATTATTAGTCTTTCAAGGTAACTATGGAGTTATATATTTTGATGCTAATATTCCCTATTTCCAATATTTTCATATGTTCTTAATTTTTTTCCTGATATGAAAACAATCATAGGTTGATACCATATGACTACTCTAACATGTGTATATAGTAGGTGTTCTATACCTTTTACTATATGTTTTTTATACCTTTCAGTAGTTTCATTAATCTAAGACCTTAAGTGCTTCCCATAAAATTTCTTTATTCCATTAATTGTATAAAATAGAACCCATTTTTGTTTCCCACTACTACCTTTTTTCTAATTGGGGAATGTTATCCTGAACCATGACCACCCATGGGGTGTTTCTTTATATCCACCATATTTTATAATACCCTGTTGGGTGACTCTTAGCTTATCACATATTTTGATCATTAATAAATATAATTACACATGAATAAAGGATAGGAAGAAGGATATTACTTCCTCTAATGTGATTTCCGGATATTGATTGATTTAAATGTTTTTTTGGAAGATATAACCATGATTTTGGATGATATGTCAGTTTTTTATATATTTTGAAATTGATAATTATTTATAATATATTATAGAAATGGTATTATATAACATGGAAATTATCCTTGAATACTTATTCCATTAGTTATCGTCAACACTTCTACTATATGGATCTTGATTTTTGAACTGAATGTCATGGTCCACACTACCATGGATTATGATTCCATAAGTTATCATCAACACTTTTACTCAATGGATCTTGATTAGGGAACTGGATTTAATGGTCCTCTATACCATTGATCCTAATTCCATTAGAAGAATAGGGAATTTAAACACCATGGTTATAGATTATTTGGACTCACATTAGACAAAAACATTTGTAATTCTACATGGACTCTAACCAAGTCATTATAGAGTTTCTATCGAGGTACTCCATGGACTCAACATGGATGCCTTGTTAATATATAATTTTGATATAGGCCTTCATCATATGAAGAATGATTACATAATATTGAACATTATGGATGTTGAAAAATTATAACATAACATGGAAGATGTTAATAATTTTGATATTCATTATATATATCCCTTATCTGTGTATCAATTTTCATTTTTTAGACTACACACTTCCACATCAATTTTTATTAAGTTTTTCCCCATTTTTTTCATGCTAAATAATTGTTTAGAGGGATATATGTATGGATGGATGTTATAATTTCATCATTATACATTTTATTTTATTTAAAATTATACATGTGATATACTTCACAGTAATTCTAATTATATTATATGAAATGGGATTTGTTAGAGACACTATTGTTGGTGGAATACATGGTACTATCTCACACCCTCTTCTGGTTGTCATTGGGTACCCATACAGACACCATGAATTTTGTTTGGGACATTGGAAATTCCCCACTATATGATTCTTGACATGGTTAACAATTAGGCATAGGGGATCCCAAGATTGAGCTAGACTCGTGATTCTAGATGGATTCATTTCCTTTTTGTTATATTTATTTTTCTATTCATGTATGTTATGATTTTTTTCATACATGTCTATTCATAGAATAAATTATAAAGATATGTTATGATCATAATATTTTACTTGGACCAAATTTTTTATTGTAATTTTTTTATTCTTCTACATGCTATCATCAATCTATTTTTTAGATAATTTATTAACATCAGTTACTTGATTGTTGTTATTATAAATATTTTTATACACTTGGAATGGGTGTATAGTCTCTATATAGAAACACCCTATGATCTCTCTCCATGTTAGATGAATCTGACATACATGGAGGATCCCTTGAGGCCCTGTTACCCACTAGCTTGGTAACAATATTTAATGACATTTGGGCTGGGGCAATATAGTTTCAAACTACCATCCATCAAAAAATGGCCTCTTAACAATTACATCTTACACTTTGAATAAATTTCTAGGGTTAAACAATTGAAAATTCCATTAAGAAACACCAACATCAGAAAAAATTTATTAATAAAACATCTTCATAAAGTTAGGTTAAATCAAAATATGTTGAACATAACAAAATTATGTTTTAAAAAAGATGACCATTATTTATATGTGATAATATGCATATGGTTGACAAATATAACACCCAATGTCTAATAGAGAGTTATATGAATCAATTTTAGGGGAATTTTAACAATCAAAAAACAAGGTGAGGGTATAAAATACCATTAGATCATTAAATATAATGGTCATTGGAATATATTTTTTATATCATTTTCAATTAGTTGAGGTATTATTTTACTATCATGATATAGAATACCAAAATATATACATACATGAAAGATTTTAATTTTATAAGAACAATTACATCCTTACGTTGTTCTTCGATAAATTTCAACTTCATTTCATACTCTATTAAATGAATATCTAAGAGGAATATTTTTATATAGGAAGCATTACCAAAATATTTTAATATATCTAAACATCAATAAAATATTAACATGATATTGATGTTTTATTTTAATATTAAACAAAATTGAAATTGATACCACAAGAAAACATATAAGAACCTTTCTAGCCTTCTTATGAAGAAATAATAAATTTTTAATTAATAATTAAAAAATATCAAATAAAACGTATTCTCAATTAAATAACACTACATCAAAATTTTCTTAATAATTATCATCATTAAATAATGATTTATCCCGGATGGTAATATCATACCTACTTACTTAAATCCCAATGATAAAATTTAATTCATTCAAAATAAACATATATGACAAACCTAGTGGTTATATATATCTGAATCCAATAATGAACTTGCATAAATATTATTAATTACCTAAGAAGAAAAATTCGATCTGATAATAAGTTTCATAAATTCTAATTCTAATATAATAATCATCCTAATTATGTGAAAACAATTTCTTACTAATAAGTAAATCACAGAGTCATATGGTAGGTATCACACCCTTATCAAATTTATGTACTGGGTTTCTACGCCCATTTATTTTTAAAAATCCATATTGTGTCACCCAAAAGTATTATATTATTTTTTATAAAAATATATTAAAATAATTTTAGTAATTTCAAAAAAATACGATAAAAATCCCCAAAATTAATGTATTCACAAAAATAATATTCATCTAGTAATATTTTTTATTCTTATTTTTTAAAAAATAAGTCAAATAATCTAGATTAACTGTTATTTCATTTATATTAATGCTCATATTGTGCCAAAAGTTTATAAATACATTTTAACATATTACAATAAAATATAAGAGATTATTTTCTAAAATAACTATTCCACTTAAATATATACTAAACTCAATGGTATATTCCCAAAAATATTTTCCCATAAATATCCTTAATCATATTATATTCCAAAAATAAAAATTCCTAAATGGGTTATATCTGCATCTAATATTTTTTTTTTAAATTATACATATCATAGAATGAGGATTTATGTTTTATCATATCACTATAGAGTATAATATGGTTCTATTGGTTCTATTAATTAATTCATCATAATTTATCAAAGAGAAAATGTGAATTAACCCCTGGATATCCACCAATAGTGTTTAAATAGGTCCCCAGTAATGGTCATTATCGTTGGCTCTGTAACGATCGAGTCACTTCACAATGCACACATTTCATAGTTATTACACTACACAAAATTTTACTACATACACATCTACATGTATAACCTTCATATGTATGTATTTTTATATAGAAAAACATAATATCTATCATAACAAGACTATATGATGTTATGATATACACAGATTTATCCTCAACTCTAATTATAGGGCAATATCAACTTATATATATTGTAATAAATGTAGTTATAATGAATTCTACTTGACTTTATCTAATTAAAAATATAATAAACTCAGCCAAATTATCCCAGAGTTAGTGATAAATTTATTACAATGTAACTATATATAAGAGATCAAATACCAATATACTGAATAGTCAATGTTCATGGGAATATATATATATATATACATCAACCATGCATTACTTTATAAATAAGAAAATTTAAATTTGTTATATTAATTAATATACTTAAATTAATTCATTTGTATATTACATCTTCATGTCAAGAGGAATGGAAATAAATTATGGAAGATCCAAAATTCTTTATAAGTGTTATGTAATTCAAAAGAAATCGAAAATCAATAAGTCATGATCAAATGAAAATATAGACAATTATAAACAAAATTCATTTAATAACTATCTTTATCTTGATGAATAATATAGATGGAAGAAATGATTATTAAATAATTACATTTAAATAATGACCTTTATATGAAGATAATCCATGGATAATATCAATATAGTAATCTCATAGATAATAAGTACTCAATTTAAAAAAATCCTATAATTTAAAATATTGGATGAATTGATCTCATATGTCATGATTTTTAAACCTTAAGATCTTTCTCCATGATAGTTTAAGGTATTTAAATGTATACATCATAACCCCATTTAATTATAGATAATTAATTTGTGTCATGTGACATGTTGATTCATCTATGGGCCATATAATTATACACCCCGCACGATACAACATTTCCGATGGATGATTTTTATATCAAATGATCAATTTTATTCATAAACAATGTGTCCTATTATCAAATGTTTGTATTCTATAAAAATAAATAAATTTACCCATATTTTCACTCATAAATCCAATGATTATAATAATAAGACCCCAAATGTGAAAATGCAATGGTTTTAAGGAAATAATCACTTACATGATATAAATCACATGGATATAAATGTTAAATTCAATTTCTAATGATCCCAAGAAATTTAATTTTTTATGATGACGTTATTAACTAAAATATTAATCAAGAATGTTGATTTTGATAATTCACCAGGTCAGACTCATTATAATCCTTCTAGAGAAGTAATTAATATATTATCATAGAAAAATAACTCTAGCAGATTATATGTATAATAAAGGGTTATTGTCGATGGTGAGTATAAATAGCCAAAAATAACATTATGATAATTTTTTAGGAAATTTGTTTTACATTGAAAATAAAATTAAAAAAATCTATAATATTTGGAAATTAATTATCACAGAAAATAACCTTGATATCTTGTAAATGAAAATTTAAAATAAATATCCGTTGAGATGATAGAAATTTTATTTATTCTCTTTTTGTTAAAATATTGGTTCCGTTCAAATTTTTTTAATAAAAAGACACAATGTACATTTATATTAAAATGATAAGTAGATTCAATTTACGAATTTTATAATGAAAAAATGGGTAAAATGCTTTCATTTTTCCCTTGGGGAACAAAAAATTGTATTTAGAAAATATTATGTAGAATTTGTATATTGATTAAAAACATTTTTTTTCATAATGGAAAACATAAATTTTGTTATTGTCAAAAAACTATTGTCAATAATTTAAAGTACCAATTGGATGAAATTTATACTATTAAATCTAAAATTAATGAATAACCACGGTATAATAAAATAAATGCGGTTCTTTGATAATGATCAAATAATTTCCATTGATTTATATTATATATGAAACAATCCTTATTATAATGATTTTGAATCATAAAACCTTACTTATATAGTGACATTAAAATCATAAATACAAATATGGCATTAAATACCATCAATATTCTGAGATTATATCTATAATATATCAAAGGGGATGTTGATACACATTCAAAAAATAAATAGGTTCCAAATACAAAAAAATAACAATGGAGTGGAAATTGAGATAAATTTTCAATCATTGATTATACCATTGATGTAACAATTAATAAATGTATTTATTAATTGTTTCAAATTTTAAAATAAATAAACTATGTAAAAACAAATAATAAAATACTCAATATTCATTAAAATAATAATCTTATAATAAAAAATTCATTGATTAATTAATATATCCCAATGATAGGAAGTTGAGTTATAAAATTATGTACAACACAAAAACATACAATTTAAATAACATTGGATGAAATAATTTAAAGTAAAATATAAAATAACCTAAATAATTAATTATTCATTATAATATATATAATTGTTTCATTATATATTCCCCATAAAACCATATATGATCATAACATTACAATATGCCTTAATGAATTGATATTCAGAGAAAATCCATTACGTCATGTTTCCCATGAGTGAAATGTAATTTAAACAATTTCATTGTAAATTTTAACATGTCATTAATTCATTCTAGAATTATATTAAAATTTATAGTATTGTTAGTGACTTTATTATTACATATCTTCACCTATTTGTTAATAATATTTCTTTATTACAATTTTTTCAGTTTTCATCATGTTTTTTCCCTTGTATTTTTTGCATAGAAGTTTCTATTCTTGTGAATATGTTTTATATATATCAACTGAAAAGTGAATTTAACTTTATAGAAAATTAATTTATTTAATATAAATTTTTTATTACCATTCATCAAATTGGGAAATAAAAAATTAATAAACATAGCTCTATGTATACGATATGCCATACGTAGGAATGAGCATTGATATCATTCCATTAATTTATGAAAAGGAGAGATATCAAATGACATATTAATATTATAAAGTTTATATAATGTAATATTAATAATATAATTTCATTATATCAATATTCATGACTATTATTATTTAGATTTAAAAAATATAAAACTTGTTTGATAGGTGGTACTCTATAAAACACATGTGTGATAGATTTGTTTCCCAATCATTGGAGAAAGAGAAATAAAAATAATATAAAATAAAGATATTTACATATAAGTATATGTGAAATATTATTTTATTATATTTTAATTTTTAATAAATAATTTATGTTGATATTATAAAATGTAAAAATAAATATATCGGTGAAGATGATTACCAACTCATAGAGGACCATCCATTATATCATTTATTATGGACACTAAGATTTTTTATTTGGATGAAAAATAATATAAAATGTGTATGAGGATTATAAGTATATATTTCTTTGGGGGTTGGTAACTATAAATGGATTAATTTTTTACATTATGTGATTTGAGGTGTTTCACAATACAATTGATGTAGATTGACATTTTTAAAATACACAAAACTATTCAATAATGGGTACTCATTGTCATCCCATCTTCCAATATAATTGGTAGATAGTCTGGTATAGGGAATATTTGTTTGAGAAAAACCTCCATAATTAAAATTAATCATGTTTTAATAATTTTATTTCCTTTATCTCTATGATTACTCACATTTATCATTTTCACTATTCACTATGGTAACTATTTTATAAAATTTAGTGATTTATCCAATAAGGAAAAAATATTGTGATCCTTATTAGTTAATTTGGACTCCCAAAATTGAATTATTTCTCTCTATAAATCATTTTTGGGTGTTATGGTAGGATGGTAAATTTAAATAGAATCAGTACCTTTTTTCTTCACCGCATGATTCTCCTCTAGTGAACAACTCCTCTACTGCGATCCTAGAGGATGTTCCTATTAGTTTAGCTCACATGAGCATCAATATGGGAACCAAAATAAAATAGAATAACCCGGATGCATTCCAAGAATCAGGTAATTATATTATAGATACGTAAAAATCTATCAAGGGTTACATCTCGATTGATTTTCTCAATATGAGGGCAGTCATTCATATTTTTTATAGAAAAATTCTATAATAGGATGATATTGGAACAACTACTAAAAATAAATAGTTTGCACAAAATAATGATGGTTTTTAATCATCATCTATTAATTTTGGAAATAATGGGACTCTCCCTTTTGTGTCTTATAGTCCATATGACCTCAATAGGAGTTGTGATAAGGAGGATCTTCAATAGGGGAATGAAAATAAGAAGAATAAAGTTGGAGATTTTATAATCATTCTTAAAATTATTATGGTTCCTAATAAGAATGAAGTATGGCTCCATTAATTAAGAAATAAAAAATTAGGAGATGATAATCAGATAGTTATTTAGCCTAGGTAAGGTTCCTAATGAGATTGGTATTCTAGAAATTCTTGGGAATAGATAATAACGCCAATACCAGGTCGCTTAGACTCAATATTGGAATCCTCAAACCAACTCTGATTTAGTTTGATGAAATTAAAATAACCTTTACTAATCTAATTTATAGTATAGAAGACATGGGATTCATTATGTTGGGACCTATGGGATGTTTATAAAAGGTTAAAAATTTATTGATTTGGATCATTCCTCCTTAGTTATTCCCATTCTGTTTTTTTCAAGTAAAAAACATTTTAATAGTTCTATGACATTCATGGGAATAAAACACCTTTTCTCCTTTTTTTATACCCAGAGTAGATTTAGATATCACAGAATCTTTTGGATAAAGATCCTCTCCCTCATGAAAAATGTTGATGGTCCGTGGATCATTCTTAGTTACTTGAACTCAATCTATAAATCAATTTAAAAAATGGGTTTGGAGTTTAGTCCTATATCATTTATGAAGTTTTATTAGTGCATTGAAAAAATTGATTTGATTGGGGTCAAATTTTTTTTGAAACATTTACTAGGTGAATAAGGCATATACGTGGGATGGTTTCTAGAAAAAATTTATAGGTAATTTTATTGATAATGATCTTAATTCTTCATAATATACCTTTTTCATTACTTATCAATGAATAACTATAATAATATTCCAATAATGGACTATATCATTTTTGAAAATTCCTTAAATATATATTTTCATTCATATATAACAAAGCATGGGTGACCCATCCTGAATATTGAAATATAGTTTGTGATGTTTGGGACTCAGTGGATTGCAAGAATGATTCATTTTATTGTATTCTTAAATTATTGATTCTTTAAAGGAATATTATGTTATAATGTATATATATATTTAGTAATCTTGAGTAAGAATTTTCCTCTATGGAGGAATCTCTTCATTTCTGTTAGAATCATTTTAATCACATGATTTATGTTGATGGAACATTGAATGAATCTGAGTTTTCAATTAACCTTAATAACCTTATACCATTAAAGGATTGTATGAAAGAAATCCAAAATCCAATTGGTTCATGGATAGAGGTAGGAATTATATGTTATTTATTTCTCTCCAAAGAGTTTGGAAAATCTACCAAACCATAGATTTTCAAAAAAATGGTTATCATATCATGGATAATAGATTAGATCTCTTAGATCATATCACTTATTACAATATGGATGACATTAATGGTACACCCAATATTTCTAATCATGTAGAGGGTATTATTCCAAATCTTGTTATTTAGGAGTATAATGAAAGACTCATTGTCATCCTTTATAATCTAGAGATCGTGGAATCTTTATTTAGTCACAAACTAGATTGTTACCATATTCCTAACGGTTTTAGTAAATTTTTCCTTCTTACATGTTGGGATATTTTTTTGGATGATTCTGTATTCTTGTTATACATTTGTTTAATGGTGGATTCATTACTCAGGGATTAAATTCCAAAATTATGGCCCAATTTTATATGGAAGAGTATTCTAATGAGAATATATTTTTTAGGACTTTTTCATTGATAAATACTATTTGTTAGATCATTATGAGGATTATTTCCAACATATTTCTACTCATCTCAGGTAAAATTGGTTTATTCAATAAATTTAGTTTCATTAAACGGTGGACCATCCATGAATGTATTATCATTTCAATAGAGTCTACCATTCTTCTAAAAAAGACTCTTATATGAGGGAACAATTATCTCTATTATAATATTAAAAATAATTTGAACATAATGGATGGAAATTTTATTTATACTATATTTAGAATGAAAAGTTTTTATGATGATTTTATTTTTTGGATCAATATTATTTGTGTATTTTCTCATATATCTATGTTTTTATAGGATCAATGGAGGGTTAATTCTATATTTATAGAGGGTTTATATAGTTTGATCCACTCTATATTATCATTAATACTATAACTGAGTATAATATCAGAATATTTCATTCCACCAAGGATTGTAATGGGAAACTAAATTCCTTATGTGTTGTAGAGGATTTCTACTCCTCCTCACCATAATTGCATTGATTATCTCATTCACATTACTAAAAAGGGATATAATAAATACAAAAATCATCAAGATATCCCTTTTATACTACGGGGAGGTATGATATTAGGATATTACTTGTAATAAATATTTTGTATATTTTGTAAGAAACTCTTTTTATGTCAGGAAAATAAGAATTTTTATTGCGTTGATTGTTAGTGAAGGAATTTCCACCATTATTTATCTAGGTGTTCTTATTTTTTGGGGCCTTCCAAAATCTTTTCATTTCTTGGGATTTTTTTGTTATATTTAAATGTGATTATCCACTTGGAATGATAAATCACTCTTTAAGGAAGGTTTTATTTGTTTGGGGAAGGTAGTTATCATTTCTATGTTGTTTTATTCTTTTATGGTTTATAAATTGATTTTTTCTATCATCAAATATATAAATATGTCTATAAATAATATTATATGCAGTAGAAATATCTTAGAATTGAAATTATACACTATTCATTAAATTAGATTTTTAAATCCCTTTTGAGGATTGGGGCCTGGGAATCAAAATTCTCACATTATTTAATCAATATTTACAAGATTTTTTTTATAGAATATTTCAAATAGTAATTATGAGGAACAATATTTTTTGTAAACTGGCCTTTTATGTAAGGTAATATCATTAAACTTTAGTCACATTGATTATTTAGTTTCTCATTATTTCATGTCCACTTTTTCTAATATCAATACTCACGCAAGGTGGCATGTTTTTATGGACATGCCTATTATGATATGGATGAAAAATGGAATGGTGCTCCATTGCTGGATTATATCAGCCAAGATAGTATTTACATCGATATTAAAATTTCAATAAATGATCAGGTTGCTGACATTAATGTTTTCCCAGTTCATATTAAGCATATTTTTTAGGAATATTGTTTCTATTATATTAGTGACATTTGGATTTGGAATCCTATCATGAATGATTTGTCACATAAATTTATTTATATAGCCAAATATCTTCTTATACTATGGGTTTTTATTATATATGGAAGATGAAAATAAATAGAATATCTCAATCTCAGTTAAGTTAGGTTTGAGGGATGGCTCACTACAAGATCCCCACTGATAATAGGTTCAATGTTTGTAGAATGTCATTAAGTTCAGTTTGTGTTATTTGACACCAACATCAAGAGAATCGTGACCAATTGTTTCAAAGCTATGTTACTTCCTCATCTAGGTGGAATGTTTTCTTTCATATTTTTCAAATTCTACTTCCTTTCTTCCCATGTATTCAAGACTTCCTTGAAAGCTGGTTCAATATTTCATTATCTCCCCATCTGTCATTTCTTTTCTAGGATGCTACACCTATAACATCGCTTTGTTTTCATATAGTACTATTACATAATTTTTTGTGATAAAAATAAAAAAATCATTACATGACCACGTAAAAAAGGTTTAATATATATGGAAAATTAGTATCATACATAACAATATAAAAAACATAAACTATTATTTAATTCCTTCTTACCTTTTTTTTATTGGCCATTGAATTATCCTTAGAATGAGTAGTCTCCCGAGGATATAAATCAAAGAAATGGGTGATAAAAATGTCATGTTAGAGTATATATAAGAACATGAAAAAATATGACATGCGGTGTTAATAATCATAACATAAACATCCTAATCATTATAGGAATCATTATATGAAGTCATGAAATGTAGACATGCATAAAAATGAAACATCATATCCTAATTATCAACTAACTCACATTATTTTGAGAAAAGATAGCATCATTTTCATGTATATTTCAGTTTTCCCATGTCATAAGTCAAATTATGCAATTCATTGTAGTGCTATATAATTTCATCCACACCCATTACATCATAACAGTTACATTTCACTATATTATTTTGGGTGCACCTGTTACATCATAACATTTACATTATCATGAATCCTAATAGAACATATATCAATCAAGAAAATAAAATAACCCATAAAAGGGAATTGATTTAATTTCATAAATAATACATTCGAAAAAATGTTCATTCCTAAATAAATGATCAAATATAACACTAGATTTAATAATCATCAACCCTGAGTGAAGAAGAAAATAATATGGAGAAGTAAAATTTGTTTTTGTTAAGAACTGTAAGTTTTTGAAAGATTATGTTTTTCATGAATGCAAATATAAAACATTTATATCCTAGAAAATGTAATAATTTTTTAATAAATTATATTTTAGGAATTTATATATAGAAAATGGGGTGGAAGAGGTAAAACCCAGAGAAAGAGAGTATGGTTCGAGAATTACCCTAACATTATGTCTGGATTATTTCATCACTTCGATGTCTGGTATAATCCAATTATATTAACTAATTTAAAAAATAAATAAACTCTTATAAATTAATTTAATTTACTATGTTTTTTATTAAATAAATTATTGGATTTTTTATACTTATATGGTTTAATTTCATCGCTTATGCGATTTTTTTCATTATTTTCGTTATTGGATTTCTTTTATACATGAATGAAAGTTCAAGTAAAATTCATATATGTATAAGGGGTTTATATAATATGTTATTAATTATAATCCACAATTTTAAATTATCCTATATATAATTTTGATAAATGGTGATGATGAATTGTAAGATTAAAGTTACTGATGATTGTTTTGTGTTAATTTTGGGATTTTTTGATCACACAAAACTCATTTTGTATTACCATTTTGTATTAAGTATATATGTTAATTATAGAACCTAAATAGGGTTGTAAAATTACATTTTAAATATTTTTCAACAATTATAATGGGTTTTTAAAATCATTTAAGGTGTAAACAGAAATGAATCTATGTCACCCATTATGTCATTAAATTGACACATCACCAACGACCACTTCATTTTGGGAATAAAAGATATAGAGGGAGGAGTTTAATGATGGGTATTCCATTAACTTGATAAAATTAATTTATATTTATTTTAGAATATTTATAAATTCATTTGTATTAGGGTGGGTGAGTATTAAATAAAAATAAATAAACATCATAATAAATTAATAGAAAATAATGAAGAATTTATTTCATGAATTTCTCCCACATGAGAACCATCATATAAAAAAGGAATTGGTCTTTAGATGAGAAAAAAGAGATCCTGGAATTTGGGAAGGGGATAGGGAATGTTATTTCACAAAATTTGGGCAATGATTAAATCTTGAGAGGAGTGAGTTGAATAGGGTGTGAGGGGTGGTATTTATAGTGGTGGAGAGGGGAGATTTCTCATTATTATATTAATTTTATAGTTATTTCGGATCAAGATTATGAATAGTTTGACCATTATATCTAAATATTTTTGAAAAAATATTTTTTTCTATATTTTGGGCTCAAATCAGCCTTACATCATCAATAACTATATAATTCATGTATTTAGCTTTTATTATAAATTATATTATTTTATTATTCAACCAAAACTTCATATATTATAGAAAAGTCCAAACAATTGACATTAAAAATTAATCAAAATGTCGAATTAAAAAATGAAATCCATTTTATTTAAATAAATAATATTTATGGTTATTTTAATTTTTAATTAAAATCACCATTTACATGTAAAATATAGATTTTAAAATTATAACAGATTTTATAACACATTAAAAAACTTCTTAAGGTTTTATAAAATTATGTTAAAATCATAAAACAAAAAAATATTAATTTATGAATACATTTTATGAAAATATATTTTGTTTTAAATTATTAAATTAATAAAAAAAACTAATTAAAAAATCATGACATTCAAAAATACCCACACTAAATTTTTAATTTTTGAAAAAATTATTTACGTACACTATGATATATTAATACCATTATTTCATTAAGAAGATTTAAAATTTTTAATTATACAATCATGGGTGAGGGTACTATTTATTTTTAATGTTTACAATTTATAAGGTTTATATTACTATTTCTATGGTTAAGTTACTATTTCATCGGTATTGGTTCTGTAACTTCTAGAAATACTTCTTATTTCATTAATTATTATTTTATAAAGTATTTATTATGATATATAATTTATTTTAAGAGTTTTTTACAATATTTAATCACTAAAATAAGTGAGAAATTACTTTGTTAAATTTTTATCTCCTTACATTCTCCGTGTTTTTATAAATTTTCCCTCAAAATTTCATTTTACACAAACAGGTGAGGGTACTTCTCCTTCATCACCTCCTCCAGTTCCCATGTTGCTTCATCACACTTATGGTTCTAATAAATTACCATTATAGAGTGGGTTACCTATTTAATTAGAACCTTATATCTCTTGTATAGAATCTTTACATTCCAATCCCTAAAAAAAGATCATCTACCAGCTGTACCACCTCTGAGTTCAGTATATGTGAGTGATCTGGTATATAGTTCATCCAGAGCAATGCATGGAAGACAACATGAATGTGAGCCATATATGGTGGAAGTGAAATGTAGATATGCCAAGGATCCTATGAGATCAAGGATATTAAAGAGGCCAAAGTGACATATTCATAGCTTCCCATTCATTCCAAACCAAAATACTTTCTTCAATGGGGATATTTTAAGGTAGACATTTTCACGAGTGTAGAACTCCAAGCCAGTTCGATGGTAGTCATCATTTCCCTATTGTTTACTCCAAGAAGCATTGATATGTTGCACGATTTCATGGCCCTTCTATATTATCTTTTTCACAAGATCATGACCCATCAGAATATTTTTTTAACATAATCCCAACTAGTTGGAGTTATACATCACTTTCTATATAGAGATTCATATTGAGCCATCAGAATAGTCGATAGTAAGGTTTTGTTGTATGAGAACTCAACCAATGGGATATTTATAATGCCCTATGATTTCATGAGATTGATTATTTTAAATGTATTTTATTTCTTCTGTTGAATTCTAAACCATTATTATCTTGGGAAATACGCAACATCGAATTAACTTGCTGTATAAGCAACACTATACTTGGCTTCTATCACACACAATTTCATGTTTGTTTTATAGTATTCATTTCATGCAATACTGAGTATAGATTTAATTTAATGTATAAAAGTACTACATTTTGATTATTTTATACAAAGAACCCAATAAATCTTTCACTAAATGCAACATTGACTTGTCTTTCATTGCAAGCAAGTGTGACCTTCTTTGATAACGTCCATTGTACGAAATACTGATTTTCACTGAACTACAATATATTATTAAAATATTATATAAAAGAATATGAATATTATTAAATAAATTTTTATTTTTATATAACATTAACATTCATATTATGAATTTTCTAGAATATGACATATGAAAAAATTCAATTTTTCAGATACAGATGTATTTTTCCAAAATTATAAATTTTTACCCTTTTGATGGCGCACCAATTTTATGTATTGTTTTAACAACGTTAGTATATTAAATTTGAAATAATGATACTATTATTTTCATATGGGATAGTAAAAAATATATTGGTATAAATTTCAGTATATTTTCTGATCAAATTTATCTTTTGATGAATAGGGGAAATGCAACATTTTAATTCAAAACTACATTTTTGTCAAATTTTTTTGTATAGATAATTTATATTTTTAATTAGTTTAAAAGAGTAACCAAAATTGTCTATTATTTTTTTAAACCAATTTTGTTCATTACAACTAATTTCACAAATAAATTGGATATAAACACAAGACAATATTCTCATAAGTTTTTACTTCGTAAAAACATGATTTTTGGATTTGAAAACATGAATTAATTTTAAATTAATTTATTCCGTTTATTTGTTTTGAATTATGAAATATGGATTCCATATTTGTAAACACTAGGTCCAAAATATTTTAATCTGTTATTTTATTTTATTTTTGATAATATCAATAGTAACTAAGATAATGTTTATTTACCTCAATTAAATGTAAATCTAGAAAATTAGGGAAAATAAAAATATGATAAATATAATAAAATTACCATAAAAACTTCCAAAATCCAATTGGATTAATTGATGTCAAAAAATATTACCTATGGACCATAATTTATAAATTTAATGGACTTTTATCAATGAATGTGATGTAATTACAATTAAAACAAAATATGGTGACAATATGCCACTATCATATATATGATAAGTATAATAATTTTAATATAGTGATAAACATGATAAAACATAAAAAATAATTAATCTCCAAAAATTTACTAAATTTATCTAAATATTGTTAATTTATTTATAATTTTTAGAGATTAAATAATTCCCATTAATGATGACACAATAGAGTTGTAGAAATTATTTTATTTATATAAATACCAAATAAATGTTTCACAAAATATTAAAATAAGTATTATATGAATTAATTAATGTTTTCTAGGAATTAAATAGGTTACTATGACATGTTATCAGTGCTTTAATTTTTTTTTTGAATTTATCTTCTGTGTGGATTTTATTTAAAGTCCAATAAATGAATGGTCTCAAAATTTACATTATTGATAATTTATAAAAATTACATATTATTATATAATTTAAAAATTATAAAAAATATTTGTATGAAATTAAAAAGGTACAATTATGTGGTCTAAAATTTCATAAATTATCCAATTATGATAAATTTAATACACATAATTAAATATTTATAACTAATTAATGTTAAAAATGTTATTAGCACAAATAAAATTGAAGAGATTCAATAAGTATAAATCAAAATTATAAGGTTTAAAATAAATTTAAAACATGTATAAATTATATTGGTTGAGAGGATATCGACCCATACTCATCATATATTCAAAATAAATGAGTTTGGAATAATTATAAATGGAAAAATAATTTATAATAAATTAATATTTCAAGGCATTCCAAAGGTGCCCCTCCCCACTCTTATAAAAGGGCACCTCTCTATCTGTTTTAATCACACCACCAAATCTTTTAGCTCAGCCAACCCCTACCCAATTAACCTAAAAAATTCCATCACATCATTCTAGGGGCCTCTCTTTTGGTTTAAATCTATCTTAGGAATCCCATTTCTGCATACCAAATGGAGATACCTGAAATAGTGGTAATTGTTTTATAACCTCCTTTAAAATTCATTTCTTCTACTAATTCCACTTATTTTGTTGTACACATAATAATGTAATAGATCCAATATATTATACATTATTATATATTATTATAATTATGGTACAACCTTATACCTCCTATTATCAATCCTACAAATTACAATATCACCATATCGGCGTAATTACAGCTTATCGTCTCCTCGACGTTGTGAAATATATAATTCAACAATAAATAATTTGGATGGGTATATTGATGAGTATAATAGATGTATATAATTAATATATGATGATAATTTTTTTAATATTCATATACCATCCAATTCTACACAATTTAACCATCAAGGGAATGATAACGTTGCTTGTGAGTATTTATGAATTACCATCTCCACACATAATGAGATTCATTCTCCATGTTAACCATTCAAAAAAAAATGAAATAATTTTTAATAAATATACATGAAATATATGACATAATAATTATACTTTATTGAGATATATATATATATTCAGAAAATTTTCTAGCATTCATTAAATTATATAAGGAAACAGAAACAACGTTCATGCGTGTGTACGACCTACAATCTCTATGAACGATGTATTCCATTTCATTCATATATCTATTATATATAATTATATAATGAATATTTTTTATATTAAACTCATTTATTACATTCCTGATTTATTTAAATGATGATCTATGTAATAATATTAAGAATAACACCTCAAATCAAGTATGGTAAATATAACAATTATTACAAAAAATGATTCTTTAACATTGAATTGATAAATAAATGAGAAACATAATATCATAACTGAATCATATATGATATAATAAAATTATTATGGTTTTGTAACAAGTTAATAATATGTTTAAACCCACAATAGATTATTCTCAGACATTAATGGAAGAATTCGGACCTATGGTAATGGATAATTCTGCAATCTCATTATTTTCCATGATTGTTTATATGTAAGAATATACTGGGGTATATTTATAATCCTCTTCTGTGTTTCCTAAATATATAAAATTATTTATATCCATATAATCATGATTAATGTCAATTTTACCCACTGTTTTATCTGAAATAAATTGTATGGAAGAAATATTTCTTTATTTTTCCATACAATTTACCTTTTGAAATTTCCGCCAAGAGTACGAGAAGATTGTTTTTTTAACTTACATCATATGAACAGATTTTTACGGCTTCATAATGCCTTATTTCCATGATGCTTACTATACACTATTTCAAGTAAATTTTCATCTAAATTTTTTTCATTTAAAATTTCATGGAATTTTCAGAATAGAAATTTTTTTTGTAGATACAAGGATATTTTTATCAAGAATAATGTTCATGTGTTTTATCAAAATTATTTTCCATTTAATATAAGATAGGGTTATGTTTCTATCCCAATTATTACATTTATTTGATTGTTTTTTAATGTAACCAATTTTATGAAATAAATTTTTATTGTATGGATTATGTTATGTTGGAATGATATTTAGGAAACCCTTTTTTGATCCCTGAGTTACGCTATGGTGAATGGTTAATGTTTTGTGGAACATGTGAGAATGATTTAATTTTGATATGGGTGGGACCTATATCTCCCTCCAATTAATTGGGTAAATATTTATATCTCATGAGACATACATGACTACGATTGAAATTAAATCAGGTTTAGTAATACAGGACTAGAACGATATATAAATCAGTTTCAGTATTTCATGGATATAATGGAATGTAAACCCAGTTTAGTAAAAGACATTGTCCACTATGATGGTCTTGGAAGCAATGCCTTGTATACTATTGAAATCATAATACGAGCTTATTTATTTTCCAAAATCCCATGTTTTATTCTGATGCTATTTTATCATTTCTAATTAACCTTTATGGATTATTCCTTATATACTACCAATATTTATTTCATGACCGAGAATTTGGATATTTTAACATTATGTTAATGTTTTCACATTATATTGTTTATGGTTTAATTTATGTTCTAAATTATTACCCTTACAGTTCATTGAGGTCACCCATTTTGTGTTTTCTTTTCCCCAGGATATAAAGAATGTGTTTTTGTAAGAAGAAAAAAAGATGATGATCATTATGTGAGATGTTGATGAATTTTCACCAATTTATAAGATTATGTTCCATGTCTCAAAATACACAAAACTAATATGGTTTTGGGTGTATATTTGGGTATTTTATTAATTATTCCAAAAAATAAATATAATGTCCATGTACATCAATTTTGGTTCGTTATAGTTTGTATCATAATAAAGGATTAGTTAAAATTTGGAAACTAGGATGTGATAATATTAGTGAGATCTCTAGAGATATTTCTAAGGAATGTCTAGGAATATTCCAGAGGAAATGTCTAACTATAGGTTATAGTCCTAGAATTATGGTAATGATAATGAATAACCTAGGATATGACCTATGATATTAGATATTTAATGTAATCCCCCTTGATTATGTTTCTTCACTAGTATGAATTTACCCACTCACACTATTCTTTTTGGGTTTTAGAAAATGGATGGAACCTGAAGGAACTATTTTAATGATAAATGCATTGGGCCATAAAATGATTTTCCTACTGATCCACCAAATCTTATTGTAGATCTAATGAAAAATATTTTTTTTATACTTAATGAAGCTATCAATCATTCTGGGCTTCCTAATTAGCATAGAAGGGAACAAAATTTTGTTGAATCTGTCATGTGGAAACATACACATTCTTTTAGAGGGACATATTATCCACCTCTTTCTGAACATTGTATCATTACCATGGAAGTGATATTTTCCATCTTTCGATGTTCACATCATAAAAACATATATTTGGCTATTTATCATATAAATGGTGAATCCGACAAGTGGTGGACTCAAATCAAGTATACCAGAATGGAAAATGAAATTGATTCCATGGAATGAAATGAGTTCAAGAACATATTTTTCAATAAGTGCATCCCTCATATTTTTAGAAAAACGATCTAAAAGGATTTTCTTGTGCTTATTCAAAAGGATGATGAATCTATTAACATTTTCATGGAGAATTTTACAAGTCTTTCCAGGTATTCTTTTAGTTTTATCATCCAACATAAAAGTAAAGTTGATCGATTCTTCAGTGGTGTAAAGAAAAATCTTAGTAGGGAATTATATATAATATAAAAATGTAGCTAAAAGGATATTGTGCATTTTTCTATTAAGGTAGACTTGATAGTTTTTTTACATATCAATCTCATGATTTTGAAAAAAAAGACGGAGTTCATGCGAAAATATCAAAACAATAGTGAAAAGAAGATGAATTTTTCCTTATGATCTATGTGTTGAAAGAGGCATCGTGTAGATTATCTTAAAGGGACTGGAAAATGTTTTAAGTGTGGAAAATAAGGTGTTAAATAATTTGAGTGCTGATGTAATAGGAATATGGATTCTAACGATGTAAATAGAGAAAATACTACAGGGAATGCATTATTCACCCATCAGTGATAAAAGTACAAGGAAATGTGTAATTATGATAACCAATTCCCAAATACAAGGGATAATGATGATGATTGATGTCAATAACCACTTAAGGCCAATTAAAAGTGAAAATGAACTGATATCCCTATTGGTGATGATGAGTATGAAAATGAAGAGGTGGAATGATTAGTTGTTTATGGAATGCGATAAAAAAATAGTGTTGTTGAATCTCTTTTATAGTATTATGTAATTTTAGATTATATATGTTTTGGTCCTTTGTGGTTTTCCATTAGTATATAGATCCGTTAACAGTGAAATGTGATTAAATTTTGTTTGGAATGCACATGAAATGTGCATAATGAAGGGAAAATGAGATAATGATTTGTTTGATATTATTAATGATCTCATGAAAGATATAAGGGAAAATTAATATCATGGTTTGAGTATATATATTTTTGTTGTGTTTAAAGTGTCCAGATTAACCGAATGCATGTTGTCACTAAGGTTCTGTAGTAATTCATTTTATTACAAAACTTCATGAGAATACATTATTAAGGTATTCAAATGTTGGGAATGTATTTAAAAAGAACTACCATATGGGATATGGGATATAAATTTTATGGTGATTTAGTACACATCATTATTAAATCATCATATTATTTGTTTTTGGATGGATTGTAATGATATCCATTTCTGGAGATTAAAAGTTATATTTTGTTTTATGTTATTTAGTTTCAATTATTACCTCACTACATTTGGACTTATGCATACTTGATTACCTATGATAAAATTTTTTTTGAGACAAATATAATGAACTATCGTTCTATCACATGATCATCTAGCACTTTGAGAATGAAAACATCAACATCATTTCATTGAATAAGAGATAAAGTGGAAATTTTTTAAGGCACTAGAAATGGTGAGATTGTAATAAAATCATGTATGTATTTATTCTAGAGAAAAATTCTTCAACATTAAAGAAAGGATCTGGAAAACTAAAAATGGTATCTTAGAACCTTCTTATCTGATGAATCAAATATTCCCTTAAATCGTCGCTGATTTATGGATTTCTGGTTATTAACATTCTAAAAACCATATTATTTATCGCACTACACAAGAACATTATTGTAAGATTTTTTTTCTTCTATATCCATGTTTTCACTTCCCACCTATGTTCTACTATGTGGAAACCCATTGATGAGTTACATTGTGTAGCTTTTATGTTTCTAACTTTCCTTTTTAAAATGATGTTTCATTTTTACGATGTGGGTTTCTATGAATGAAACTTTCAAGTAGTAAACCTTTTATAACCCTAACAAATTTCGATAGACAAATTCATTTTAAGGGGGTATAATTTAGCACCACAAGATTTTATGAGATATATTATTTTTAATTACTTTTATGTCTAGTTTTGTACGCTACACCAATATTATATTTCAGTATAAACAACATTGTGTTTTCTTTCACTATACAAAACACTATAAATGGATTGTGTTACAAGAAATTTCAAGTTTCTTTGATAGGAATAATTTCATGAAGCATTGAGTATAGATTTTGTTCAAAGTATGAAATACATGTGTTTGGATTATGATATATGCAACACCAATCTAATCATTCAACAAAAACAACACTAATTTGGCTTGCATTACATGCAATAGTGTCTTTTATCAATAGATTGTGTTGTACACAATACCGATTTTCACTAAACCATAATATATCAATAAAATATTAAATAAATAAATCATTATGAATAGGATTAACCATAATTTGAATTTAATAAAACTTTACCATTAATATTTTTTATATTCTACATCATGATATAAGAACAAATTCATTTTTTATGACAAAAGAAGTATTTAAAAAAAATACAGTTTTGCAAACTTTTGATCTTACACTAATTTTAAATCTAGTTTTTAACACATTTATATGTTAACTTTTACAATATAAATGATTTATTTGGAATGTAGACATAAAAAATATAACTTCATTGAAATTTGGGTACCTTTCAGATGAATTTCATATATTAATGAATAGTTAAAAATACTTCATTTTAATTCAAGACAGCCTTTTCATCTAATTTATATATATAGTTATATTATATTTATAATTGGTACGAAAGTTATATTAGAATATGTTTTTTTCATGTAATAATATTTTTTTCATTGGATGTAATTTCACTTTTAGATTGGATGTAAACATAAGACAATATTTTAATATATTTTTATTTCATAAAAACCCACCTTTATTATTTTCATAACGGGAAATAATTTTTAATTCATTTCATCCAATTCTATGTATTAAATTATTAAAAATGGAGTCCATATTAGCAATCACTGATTCCTAATTATTTAAGTTGGCAACTATTATTTTTTTGATGTTATGAATTATAACTACGGTAATTTTTATTTACAATAGTTAATGGTAAATCGAGTATATTAGGGTAATTAAATATATGATATATATAATAAAATGACTCTAACAAATACCCAAATATTGTTTTATGAATTAAAGAAAACCAAAATCTACTATGGATCTTAATTGATTTATTTAATGCAACATTATTCTTGAAATTGATGTAATTAAAAATAAAATAAAAGAATGGGACAACATGTCACTCACATAAATTTTATAAGTGTAATAAATTTAATATGGTGATAAAAATGACAAAACATCAAACATAAATAGTATAAAAATATATAATTAAAGTATCTATATCTTGGGAATACATTTAAAATGTTTATAGATTAAATAATTAACATTAATAATGATATAATAGTGATGAAAAAATTATTTTACTAAATGAAATATCAAATTTACATTTTAAAAATAATAAAAGAAATTTCATATGAAATAATAAATGTGCTCCCATAAGATATATATTACTACAAAATGTAAGGATTATATTGAAGATTTTGGTTCGAATATATCTTTTGGGTGGATTTTATTTAATGTCAAATAGTCAAATATTTTCAAATTTGTCAATATTGATATTTTATAAATATAACGTATTATTAAATTATTTAAAAATAAAAATAATATTTAGAATATGAAAATTTGAAAATTAAATTTTCTAAAATTTCATTATGTATCCAATTATTTGAAATTTACCACACTTAAGTAAATATTTATAACCATTTATTATTTAGAATATTATTACCACAAATAATAGATAATTTATTAAATAATGATAAATAAAGACGATAAGGATACATATATAATCAAAAAATGTCTAAATATTATTTCTTGAGATTATTTAGACCCATACATATCTTATCTTCGAAGGAAATGATTTTAGGGGCATTATAAATTGAAAAAATAATTTATAATAAATTTACATTTCAAGACATTTAATGGGTACCCATCCCCACTCTTATAAAAGAGAGAATCCCCTTCTCTTATAATCACACATCCAAAGCCCTTTGGCTCAGCCAACCCCTAACCAATTCTCCTCCAAAAATCCAAAAAACCATTCAATAGGACACCCATTAGACCGAAAGCCATCTTAATGATTCCTTTTTTTCATATCAAAATGAGATACCGGAAAAAGAGGTAATTGTTTTATCACCTATTTCAAAATTCATTTCTTCTTCTATATCCTCTTCTTATGTTGTTCCCATAATAAAAAAAATGAATCCTTTAACTAATACATGATTTAATGTTATTATAATTATGGTACAACCTTATACCTCATTTTATCCATCCTATGAATGACAATATCATTATGCATGTGTGTGAACAACTTTCCATCTCCACACTTTGGTGTAATTTGTTATTCCACAATACATAATTATTTTGGGTATATTGATGATTCTAATGGATGTAAATAATTAATATGACATTATTTTATTTCTTTAAAATTCATATACCATCCAATTACATACCATTTATCCCTCGAGGGAATGATATAATCGCTCATGAGTACGTACAGCTTGTTGTCTCCACGAAGTCATGATATTCATTCTATGGGTTAATCATTCAAAAATGATTATAAATTATATATAATAAATAATACTGAAAAAAATTTATTTAATTATTCAACTATATTTAGATATATAAATATATGATAGTTACTTGATTCCATTCAATTCAAGAAAGAAATAGAAATAGCGTTTATGCGTACAGACAACCTACCGTCTCCATGAATAGTGTATTCCATTTCATTTATCTATATAATATATGTGTTTCACTAAAGAATAATTATGATATATAAATCATTTTATACATTATAGAAGTATGTATATCATGATCTATGTTTTAAGATTATGAATAAAATGTCAAAAATATGTATGATAAACAAAATGATTATTACCCAAAAAATTGCTTTCACGTGGAAATGATAAATAAATAGGTAATATATAGTCATTAGTGAATAATATATGATATAATAAAAAAATTTATCATTTTTTTACATTTTAATAATATTTTTAAATTCTCTATATAAGTTTTTTAGACACATACAGATGAAATCGGAGCATAGGTAAGGGATAATTCTATAAACTCATTGTTTTCTGAGATTAATTATACATTATCATTTACAAGGGTATATTTGTCATCCAAATCCTTGTTTCCTAAATATATAATATTATTTCTATCATTCTAATATTGTTTAAATTAAATTTTACCAATTAGTGACCTTCATCCTTATATGTAACTTCCACTAGAATGAATGATTTTGGAGGTGGACATCCATTCTGGTGTTTCGGACACTCACATTAAGGGTACTCAAGGTGTTATCATGGAAGAGGTGGAAGATGATTACATGAGAGGAATTTGAAGGTTCAAAGAGGTACAATAATGCGGATGATGGATAACTGCGCTACAAGTCAAAGTCACAACCAAGAGAAAATCCAGACTAGTAACCGCTTTGCTGTTATAGAGGGGATGCCTCAATATCCAGAGAAGAACACAAAGGATGGGACATTTGGTGGGATGAAAATTGCAGCTTAGTAAATATGGAAAAAATTAAAGGACGCAAGCACTTCTCGCATATCCCAAAACCAATGTATACTAGGTAGGGTAAATAGATGAAGCCTGTGGGGAGGGATTTCATGTTTGTAAATAGTTTTATCTTCCAGGAGAATCCTGAAGATGTGTTGGCCGATGATGATGTAGTCAGTGCACAAATTCATTTTGTGGAGAATTTTTCTACCTAGAAATATTGATAATTGATTGTTCAATCTGATGAAGTAATTTTGTAGGAGTTCCTTTATATCAATGGTTCTCAAGAATTGGTAGAAAAGATGATGGGATGGCCTCTTCATATGGATGTTAATAGTGAAAAAGCATCATGAATCGATAAGAAGGATATTATATTGATAATGGGTTTTAATGACGGTAAACTAATTAAGGAAGAGTAGTCAAAAATTTGGGACAAGTTGGCAGACATCTTGGAAGACTTCATCCTTGAAAATCATGTTACACAAGTGCACTCTATCTCCTTGATTCTCATTAGGGGGGACACATCTTACAAGATTACGTTTTTTCCAATAATATTGTGACATATTTTGAGGGAAGTCCTCCTAGTTGAAACTTTTCGATTTCTCAGATTTCCATAAAAGTGTTTGATAATAAAAATTAAATTTTTAGTCGGGAAAACAATGTACCATTTAATATTTCAAATAAGAGTATGAGAATAATGTTTTTTAACTTATACAAAATTAATGGATTTTTAATTCTTCATAATTACTTATTTATATAAATCATCCAATACAAAATTTCAAATATTTTTTCATCTATATTATTTTCATTTAAAATTGTTTGAAATTTTGAGAATAAATAAACATTTTTGTTGAAGACGTGATATTTTCCTCATGAATGAAGCTCAAGTGTTTTATCAAAATTATTTTCCATATATGATAATATAAGGTTATGTTTCTGTCCTTAATATTTATTTGATTTTGTTG
The DNA here is from genome assembly GCA_963277665.1 of Viscum album. Lineage (NCBI taxonomy): Eukaryota > Viridiplantae > Streptophyta > Magnoliopsida > Santalales > Viscaceae > Viscum > Viscum album. The sequence goes on from OY728120.1 coordinate 812,934,826, forward strand.
TCATTGAGATGGAATTATTTTTATGGTATCCATTAATAATATAGGTATCATGTTATACTAGAATGATGTTTATGAAACCCATTTTTTATTCCTTAGTTCATTATATGGTGAATGGATTATGCTTTGTGGCAGATGTGAGAATGATTTCATTATCAGATTCGTGGGACCTATATCTCCCTCCAAATCATTGGATAAATATTAATATCTCAAGACATATACATTAATGGAATGGAAAGTATGTCATGTTGAATAATAATGGCTTAGAGTGATATGTAAATCAGCTTTAGTAATACATGGCAAGAACAACCAGCAAACCCGGTTTAGTAAATTAAATTTTCAACTATGATGGTATTGGAATAAATACCATGGCTACTATGGTAATCATAATATGTTCTTATTTATTTCCAACAATCCCATTTTATTCCAATTTTATTTTATCATGGTTAATGATTCGTTCTGATTCATGCCTTATGTATTACAATGATTTATTTCATGACACATGATTTTCATACATAATATTTATGTTAATGTTTTTAAATTCATTTTTTATGGTTTGTTCTATGTTCTCAATGATTACCCTTATTGAGCATTGAGATCACCCTTTTTATGTTTTCTTTTCCCTATGATATAAAGAATGGTTTTTGGTAGGAAAACTAAATGGGATGATCTTTCTGGGAGATGTTGAAGACAATTCACCAAGATAGAAGATTTTGTTCCATGAAACCAATGACACTAAAATAATATGGTCTCTGGGCATAAATTTTTGTAATGTATTATGTATTACTCAAACAAATGTAATGCCCATATATTTCAAGCTTGGTTTTTTACAATATAATGATCACACACACCATTTAATTCTAAGGAAAAAATATTATCATATCATTGAGCATCTAAAAATTAATTTTAAAATGGGAATTATTGTGGGGGTCATAGGTTGTGTTGAAATTTAATTCATCACTCAAATAATTTTTAAGACTCCCCTATAATTTATATATGAACCTGGGATCACGATCAAAGAAAAAGTAAAGTGGGACCCCCTGAAGTCTGACCACGTCATTCACACATATCATAGAATGTTTTTCAATTTAGTGATATTCATGAATAGAAATAAAGATATAAGTCTTGGTAAGTCAATCCATCAAAACCCATACCAAATAGTTTCCTTTGGATTCCCCCATGAGACCAATGATAATGCCCATAGTGACATTATCCCATTTCAATGTCGGTATAGGAAATGGTTGAATCATAACATTAAAATTACACCAATCTATATTTACTTGATAATATATTGAGAGCCTTGAGATGCGATCTATATTCTCCTTCTTCAGGTTATCCCATCATAAGTGTTTTCAGAGGGCACGATACATACTTCTGCTACCAGGATGGATGGATAAAGTTGATCTGTGAACATTTTTAAATATCAACTTCATTATCCCAGGTGACGAATGTGCACAAAAAAATGTTCAAAAAAATTACACCATCATCATCTATATGGAAAAAATTCAGTTTTCCTTCCTTTACTACATTCAACATCTATTGTAACTTAGCCTCATCCTTTTGGGCCTCTATAATATTCCATTGGATGGATTTTTGGGAAAAAATTTGGGAAATTTAGTAGTTATTATTGTATGTTATTATTTCTACATAATTATATTTCATTTCCATGAAAATTGGGTATTTCTCATTCCGCAACAAGGATAGCGTAGTTGTTTCTTTTCTGATAAGAGTATAATCAACCTTGGTTTCCTTTCTAGGTTGATATTGTATATAGAAATTGTAGTTCAGGATAGTTCTATCCAAATCCTTTGTCTCTTGTTTTTCTCATTTTGTGTGAATATATACATTAGACTCATCTAAATGGTATATATAAATAGCAACAATGGATTATCACATACGTGCATTAATCATTTTAGATGAGGATTTAACAAATTAATAAAATAAAAGACCAAAGACTATAATAGTTTATTCTCATTGGAAATATGGAAACAAAATCATCTATCCTAGTGAAATATATGCAACATCTCCCATAAATATCTATACCATTAGAAAATAAACATAAAATAATTCTTCATAACATGGATAAAGGAAACATAATAAAGGGTTGATCTCAGATTCCATGTAAGGGTAAACAAGGGATACCTGTAAGAATAAACCTGAAAAAAGTACTATGATAATGTGATCGTAACATTAGGAGATCATACCATTCATATCAAAGGCCATAAACAGGAGCAATGTTATATAGGTTGTAAATTCATAAGAGATTAAAAATAATAAAAATAAACATCATGAGCCATGATATCATAACTAAGGAATAATACATAGGATTTTGGCATACATACAAGAGAAAAATATTTTTTGTCCAGGCTACCAACAAGATGTTTATAACTTGTTTGTCTTGGGATATGGACCATGTTCCTACTATAATCTGGGGTAAGTGTCCCATGTACTGAATTATTTTTAGGCATGGGTACATGTCATGTACCTTGTTATTTTTGGGATTGATCTACAACATGTGTACCATCTTTCAATTAGACTTGGGCTACAACCCACACACCCTATTTCATTTTGTGCATATGATTCAACCCAAACACCCTATAACTATTCGGTCTTGATCTACAACCAATGGACACATTGAAATAATATAAAACATTTCATTACCAAATTAATTGGAGGGAGATATAGTTCCTAACCAACTTAAAATAAAATCAGTCACACACGTGAAACAAGATAATAAAACATTCATCAAATCATGACCAATTAAAAGATATCGTTCTTATAAAAATCAAATCATGACCCATAAAATTAAAAGTGTATCATTAAAATTTCCTCACATAATGACCTGTAGAAAATATATTGGATTTATTACCATTTAATCAAATAAAAAACTATGAAATTAAAATCGATTTTTTAAATATATAACACGTGAAAGAGAATCATGTTTCAAAAAAACCATGACATTAAGTATGAACCATCCGTAGAAAGTATATCAATAGCGCCTTTAGAGAATTCCAAAAAATGGAATGAGTAACATCAATGATTTAATATTATTTTGAAAATAGTTTTCAAGTAAATTTCAGAAACATTTCTTGAGAAAACATACTTTCTTCTTTGAAAATGAATTTTTAGTACATAAAGCAGTTTTAAAATAATTTTTAGAAAATAACTCAAACAAATATAAATAATACTTAAAATAATTATAATAAAACCCTTGAATATTAATTAAAAAATAATTTTTGAAACATTAACAATTTAAAAATGAAAAATCAATATTCAAATGAATGAAATTGTGTATATCTCTTCATGTCGTACAAAGTAAAAACTGAACATTCCTTTGTCACGAGGAAGAATTTTGATGGAATGCATTGTTTGGGAAGTGACAACAAGATTCCATTGTAGATATTTTTAAAAGATAAAATGGGTAAACATTTATATATAATATTATAGGATAATGGTATAATTCTCAGGGAAACCCTTTTTATAAAACATTGATTTTCGACCGATGAAAAAGTAAAGTCGGGATTTCCAAAAAAACATTTTCATAACTATAGTAAGTATCAAATAGTTTAACACTGTATTAATACATTACTATATCATGAAATTATATAGGATAAGTAAAATCATGAATATTATTGATATATTTATAACAATATTTCATCAATGTATGTAATAAAAAAAATTGGAATGTTATGAGATTTTCTCAATAAACTCTTATAACACGGTAACTTGGTATCACAACATCGATTTATAAAATGTAAATTAAATTAAGCTTAATATAAAAATAAAATAAGTATATTATATTTATAAAATTTATAATTTGAATTATACACAACTCAAATAATATTTTATGTTTATAGAAAAACATGAATCTTAAAGAAGACAAATTGAGACAAAACTGTTTCGCCGATTTAGTAACATTTGGAAGGTAAAACCCATTGAATAAGGATCATATAATTGAAAATTTAATAACCAAAATAATAATTAAGACATACATATCATACAATAATATAAATTACCTAAACCACACCAAAGGAAATAGTGGTGAACATTGATTTTATCTCATAGAAAATAAAAGTGAGATGAAATCCCCTTACCTTGTGTCTTGAGTCTCTCCATACTCGTAAAAGCATCATTTATAATAAATATAAGTTTATTATAAAACTTTTAAATAATAATATTATAATATATTTTAAAATTTATCATTTCATAATAAACTTATATTACTTTCTTGTTAAAGATCCTATATAAAAGTTTCACTTCGGGCAATATTCTATATGTTCTTCACATGTGTCTTAATTTGTTATATCGTTGGTACGTACAATTATATCCTGATTCATGAATTTATATCATGATATAAATATCATATATGTACACTATATTCATGTAATAATAATTTATATCATTTTTAAGTGAAAAAAGGAATACACAATTCATGGAGACTGTAATCCATACATATGCATGAATGGTGCTTCTATTTTTATTGTCCTATTGAAAGAATGTAAGAAAATGAAATATATATATGTGAATGTATGCATGAATATATATAAATCATTATTTAAGTATCATAAATATATCATATATATATATATAATATAAATTCATTAAACCCATGCTTAATACATTATATGTGGTGTGTGATGTAATCACATCACATTGAGGGGGTGGCAGCCAACACTTCCTCCAACGAGATGATCCAATTAACTCCAAATAGAAGGAAATAAGATGTGTGTTGTAAAAGGAATAAATAATATTAATGGATTAATAAGTATAATATGTATAATATTATAAATATTGTATACATTATTATGGCCACTCAGATTGGTGGTAGAGGATAAATTAAGAATCATCGTTTCCTGAGGCAGTAGTTCGACAAACATGGAAGCTATATATTTATCATCTATTATATGGAGGTGTGTATAAGTTTAGGTCAGAACCATTTCATAAAAAATCATAGAATATATAATATAATATATTAACACTATAATGAAATAAGGAGAGTAGAGGAGGTAAAGAAGGAAAAAAAGGAAACGAGCTTGTATTAAGATGTTACCTCTAAATCAGGATACTCCATTTGGATTATGTCTAAAGGGTTCCATGAGATGGTGTTTTCTGAAAGGGATGATTAAAATTCAAAGGTATGGTTGTTGGTATGATAATTTTGTTGAAAATGGAAAATCAAATAATGTTTTACAGGTTTGGGTAATGGGTATAGGTTATAGCTTTTATAAGGAAAGAAAAGGACTCACATGGAATTTTTAGAAACAAATTATGTGTGAACATGTTTTTACCAAACAATGGTATTACCAAAAAAACCAAAATAAATAAAAATTAATATCTATGTCCTAAATATGGATAGTTAATGGATGTTTAACGTGTGTTGTGGTAATTTTTCTCTTATTTTTAAGAGATATTCCTTAATTACACTAAATATGGCCTTAATCACTATGATTATTTCTAATCACTTTTACTAATTATTTTGGTCAAAAATTAACATGGTATTATTCGAAACAAAAAATTAGACTGAGTACAATGGTGTATGTTGGATTTTTGAAATTCCAATCGTAGTAGCAGAAAAATTAAGGATATTTTCAATCCAACATATAGGACGAAATAACAGGGTTTTAAAGTAATAAATAGTTTAAAAGAGTGTTACGATTTTATATTTGGTTTCTAGAAATATTTATTCTATTTAAATATATTTTATTAATATTATTAAAAATAATATTATTTTTTATCAAAAAATATTTATAATATCATTTAGTAATACTAATTACTTACACCAAATGTAGTTTTTAACCAAAAAAAGTATTTTCACTATTATTCAAAAAAATGTCGTTTCTCAGAAACATCTCAACAGTTAACCCTTGGATAATTATGAATATATTATTTCAAAATTATTTTCTTTTATCCAATTAAATTTCTATGTTTTTCTAAAATTACTTTTATTATTAAAAGTGATTCATTCATAAAAACAATATTTTTAACATAAAAGGTCATTACCAAAAATGTTACCTTTAATTATTGATATGTTTTATTTATATAAAAAATCAATATTTTGAAATTATTTGTTAATATTTTTAATGGATAAGTTATGATTATCTTATTTAAATATATAAATTGATAAAAAGATTTTTTTCATAGAAACTCATGGTTGCAAGCATCGTACACCATGTCAGAGTTTCTTATAACGCACTACATGTTGGAATTGCTTGTAGCACAAGACTAGATGGTATTTATTAGGAAATGAATGTTTGAATTCTTATATTAATATATATATATATATATATATCAATTTATAATGTCTTTTAAAATGAAAAATATTGAAATTATAAATTAATTCGAATAAAATAATTCTCAAAATCTCGAGGTTTTACATTCTACCCCCTTTAAAATGAATTTTTTCCTTAAAATTCATCTGGGTTATCAAAACATTTCTACGTAATTCTTTCATTCATAGAAATAGACATCATAAAATGGATACTAAAACATCCCTTATATGGAAATTTGGAACCATAATGGTCACCCAATATAACATATAACTAGGTTTCCACATAGAAGATCATATATAGGGAGTGAAGATTTGAATTTGAGGAAATGAGTATATATTTATATGGACTGATTGTGGTCATAAATCAAAAAAAAATATTATCAATTGAATGTTTAGGGCCTCAAATTCATAAAAATATGATGAATTTAAATTTCACCAACTCAACTAAAATTATGGTTTTCAGACAAAAAAACTGAATGACGTTCAGAATGTTGAGTAATTATTGATAAATATCTAAAAACAAAATTTAATTTTCAGGTTGTGATTTGAAAAAATTATAATACATCCATTACCATAGGGAACGAATATTTTTTAATTATATTTGATGAATAAAGAAATAAAATAAGTTTTTAAGGGATCATAAGGACCATAAAGAATGAAAATTTTAAATATTTGTATCTATGAAAACAACATGCATTAATATATAAAAATAAAATTTAACACAAATAGTTCATCATAAATATTTATTCATCAAAAATAAAAAAAAATTAACCACGAAATTGTGTAGAACAATGGTAGGTGTGAAACCCATGTCGTCCTTCAGTCACGGTTTCAAATCATGTGGCCTTGCCGAACATGATAGATTGTCAAAAGAAAAACATGATGTTTTTTTAAACCACACTAATATAATATTGAATATGTAAATCCTTGATATAATGTTAATTATAGATTATCCTTTAAACCTAGTTTTTCAACACAAAAATAGTTCATAAATACTTCCTCTAAAGCATAACCTAAACATTCTTGAATGATTTACCTTATAACTCTTCTCAATGGTTAAAATATAAAACATTGGAATGTCAAAAAATCATATTATCATTGATTCCCAAATATAACACAAATTATCTCTTGGTTTTCATGCTACATGCATGTGAATAAACTTATATTATATTTTCTTGAAACATGGTAACAACATAAATTACCAAAAATCACTTTAGAAAACATGTAAGCTTCCTCATTCTGAAGTAAATGGGATGTAATCCATAAATCCAAAACTATTGTAAACATCCTTAGTGGAAGCATAAAACACCTATAAAACTATCCTTTAGTTCCAAGTCAATTAGTACTATATGATTTACTTATTCATATCCCTTGTATCTTTACCCATACATCATTTCCATAATGTAAAGAAACTTTTATGGGTAACCTACCCTTATTCAATGTGTTAACTTTCATGATATAAAAATTCTATTACATCATGACCATTCAACATATTCTCATAAATTCTTAGAAAATAAAAAACATAAAAATACATACACAACTCACCATTCCTAATTCTAGAATCCAAATAAATAAATATTTTAGGCCATCAACATAAATATTCAGAATGGAAGAGGCTCATACATGATCTAGAATTGAATAGAAATATCGAGGCATTATGATGGGTAAATCACATGTTATCTATAGATAAGATATTGAAATGAATGACAATTCATCACTCTATGACCCTCTTTCCAAAAAAACAACTTTCAATCCAATTTATGTATTCTTCAGGGTTCTTCATCCATTCTTCTTGACATAAAAGAATGTGAAACTTCATTCCCATATGTTCATTACCATGAAATTGATTATTTCTCTTATTCAAAATATTAGAAATATTCCCAAAGATAACATTCTTAATCATATAATGGGATAGATGATTTGGAATAATCTCAATATCTTTTTATCCACCGATCATCCCATATGACATCCAATCATAAATTAATCCCTCACATTCAATGTTAATCTAGTCCCTCTTAGTTCCGACCATTAACAAAAATCATAAGCATAGTGTGAGCATTAATTATCATAGAAGAAAACTATATAGTCAATAAAATAATTACTTATAGTATTTCTAAATAATGACACTTTTCATAATCTATGACACATTGGGTTTATAATAGGTTTTTCATAGCTTATATATATATATCAAAATCCATCATGGTGGTTCATAAAGGGTGTGTGAATTAACAAAGCATATCCCCCAAGAGTTTCAAACCAAGTGTGTAGAAAGTCTCATTTTCCTGTACCAGATTACCCCATGTCTTGCCCAAAACATATAATGAGAGTTTCTACCCATAAGTACATTTTTTGTAGAGACACATCCACTTATCGTATCCTTAAATGGTTTTATTTAATGGAAACCACTCAATCTCTCTTTTTCCAAAATTCAAATACATTTTCCTAAATGTTAACTCATCCTTATACTTATCCAAAGAGACATCCCTAGACATATCCTTAGAAATAAACCTATGTATCTCACATGGGGTTTAACATACTAGTCTCCAGAGTATTACTAAATCATTCCATTAAAAGAAACTATTCTGACCCATGATTAACATACATTGGTAATACATCATTTTATATGAATATTTAGTACATTGAAAAAATACATGCCCAAGGACCGTAATAGTTTAGTGCCTTTTGAAACACTGAAACAAAATCTTCTATCCTGGTAAAAAATATTCAACATATGCATAATGATCTATGACATAATCAACTCTACCTAAAACCATACATCATATCATGGAGAAGGAAAATATTAGAAAATGGTGAGCTCATATGCTAAGTATGGTAAAAAAAAGAGACATGTACGATTAATCAGGAACATAGTAGTTTGATAACATGATTGTAAAATTAGGATATAATACCCTTCATATAAATGATCATAATAATCATATATGGGACAAATCAAGGTAGTCAATAAGAAATGAATCAAAAGGAAATAATCATAATGAGCCATTAAATCATAACTAAGGAATAATACATAGCATTTTTGGAATATATGTAAAAGAATAGAATCTTTTATGTCAAGAATACCTACTCATACATTTATAAAATTTTATGATTGGAATAAAATACATGTACGTAAATTGGGCTTGGGGTAGAAACCTGTGTAACCAATTTATTTTATTCTTTGGATACAACCCATGTATCTTGTTGTTTTTGAGTTTGGGCTACCTCTTTTTTACCATCATTCATTTAGGCTTCGGTTACAACCCATACACCCTCATTTTTTTGTGCTTGGGCTACTACCCAAACACCCTATTTCTTTTTGAGCATGGGATAAATACCATGTACCCTTTCATCTCATATAACTCATATAATTACACAATTAATTTGAAGGAGATATAGGTCTCTCCCAACTAATAGAAATATATATCACCCATGTGCCACAAGATAAAAAATCATTCATCATATCATGAACCATAAAAAGATATATTCCTTATAAGCATAAAATCATGACCCATCAAATGAAATTGGTATCATTAACATGGAATCACATCATAACATATGAAAAAATGATAGGTTTAATAACTATTTATAAATTCATAACTCTTGAAAGAGAAACATATTTCGTAAACTTATATCACATGAGAGTGAAACATGTTTTACAAAGACTATACCTTTAATCATAACCTATTTATGAAAGGATATGAATGAAAACATTATTGAATATCCAAGAAAGTGATAAAAATATTACCTCAAGGATATTGGTAAAAGAAAAAAAGGGTAAATTTTTATTTAAAATCTTAAAGGATAATTGTATAAGACACTTGGAAACCCTTTTTCAAAAACAATGATTTACAACCTACGATTATGTAATGTTAGGGCTTTCCTAAAAACAATACTAACTATATTTTGTACCAAAGTGTAGAATATGTTTATAATACATGCCTATATCATGAAATAATATAGTATAATTAAAATAATTAATATTATTGAGATATGGATAATTATATTTCATCAAGGGAACCAATAACAAAACCATTCTCGAAAAGCGATGAGATTGTATTTAAAAATTATTATAACTTGTTAACTACAGGTCATACTCTCCATGTATAAAAATTAAATAACATGAATCATAATATATTCTCAAAATAATTATATTCATTTTATATCATGTAAAATATAAGTATATACACCTCAAATAAGAGTGTAGGTTTTTAACAAAACATGATTCTAAAACAAGATAAATTGAGAAAAAAATGTTTTACCGATATAATATCATTTGGAATATAAACACCATGGAATAAGGATCATAAAATTGGAATATGAATTCAAAAAATTTTATGTTAAAGATACATATAATAAAATCAATGGATTTATATACACCATACAATAGGAAATAGTGGTGAACATAGCGTGTATCTCACAAAAATTAAATGTGAGATGAAATCCCCTTACCTTTTATCATGGGAGTCTCCATACTCTTAAAAGATTCCTATATAAAAAAATATGTTATTTATTAATATTTAAAATAAGAATACTCATATATATATTACCATATATGGTTTTATTATAACCATATATTACCAAGTTTTTAACAATCCAATATTAAAGTTTCACTTCGAGTAATATTCGCTTTTTTCTTCGCACATGTCTTCATTTGTTATATCATTTGTCCTTATAATTATATCATGATTCCAGAATTTATATCATCATATAAATATATTTTATATCCAGTATATTAATATCATAAGAATTTTCATCATATATAAATAGAAAATGGAATACACCATTTATCGATACGGTAAGTCATACATACGCATGCACGTTGTTTCTGATATTATTATCATATTAAAATAAAGTATGATAATGATATATATATGTTTATATTTATATATATAATAAATAAATAAGCATTAATATATCATATACATAATATAAGTTCATTAAAATTTTCCCTAATATATCCTATGTTGTGTGTGAACGAATCACGTTGCTTTAATGGGTTGTAATTATCAACACATCCTCAAAGAAGATTATCGTATTAACACCAAATGGAAGGAAAAAAGAAGTGTATTGTAAAAGGAATAAATAAAAATAAACACATAAAAAATATAAATATTTTTTCCATTATAATGGCCACCATTATTCATTGTAGTGGAGAAATGAACAATCATCTTTTCGTAAGGAAATATTTTTTTGTACATAGAAACTATATGTTCAACACCCATTATATGGAGGTGTGTGAATGTATAGGTCATTAAAAATTCATTAAACATTATTTAATGCGTAATATAAGGGTTTTTTCACACAATAAGGTAATAAATATATTTTATATGTAGAGAAGTAAAACAAAGGAAAGGATCTTGAAAAAATATGTTACCTCTAAATTGTTTACCTCCTTTTGGATTTTTCCAAAATGATTCCATCAGTAGATTTTAACACGAAGGAGGGATTCAAAGTATAAGTGATTATTTTTGGGAGGATAATTTGGTAGGTAATATATGATCTTAAACAGTTATTGTGGCATGTGGAATGGGTATATGTTGTGGCCATTTTTAGGGAAGCAAAAGGACTCACATTGAATTTTAGATTCAAACTAGATGTACATAAGTTCTTACTTAAGAAAATTATTACCAAACCAACCAGACCCATGACTAGAAGATTTATGGAAGTACTACGAGAAATATTCGGTGTTTTACTAGTATGTAGGTCATTTTTTTCTATAATTTTTATGATTACTCCTTAATTATGTTTAATTTGTCCATAATCACCGCATTTTATTTTAATCACTTTTACTAAAAATTTTGGTTAAAACATTACATAGTCTTATTAGTTTCTAAAAATTAGAATGAATACAATGGTTTAGATTGGATTTTTTAAATTCCAATTATTTAAACAGAAAAATTAATATTATTGTTAGTCCTACAGATGATACAAAATAACATGGTTTTAAAGTAGAAAAATGTTCAACTATTTGTTATGATTTTACATTCATAATCAAAGTAGAATTTATTATAATGAAATAACTTGTAGTTGTATATGTAATATTAATATAATTTCACCTCAAAAATATTTAAGATATCATTTATGATTATTAATTAATTAGAAAAAATTTACTTTCTAACTAAAAAGCAATATTTTCACTATTCATCAAAAAATTAATTTTCTCATAATAATCCCAAAAATTCACCCTAGGATAATTTTTCTGTTCTGAATTAAAAAATGATGTTTATTTTATCTAATTTTATTTAAACATTTATCTAAAATCTCTATTTTTATTAAATCTGCTTTATTCATGAAAACAATATTTTTAACAAAAAGGAAATCACAAACATATTATATTTCAAAATGAATATGTTTTATTTATATAAATTAAAAAAAATGGAAATTTATTATTACTATGTTTAACAGATTGGTTATAAATATATTATTTAAATAATTAAAACAATAAAATGATATGATTCATATAATCTCGTTGTTGCTTGCATCGTACACCAAGTCGGTGTAGCTTGTAGCACCAGCCAAGTTGGTAATGCATATGGCATATTCCCATTTATTATTTCATTTGAAAGGAATGTTTGTCTTAGTGTATTAATATATATATATATATATATGTTTCTAGTTTCATGTGAAATGAAAATAAATGAAAAGTTAAATTATTTCAAAAATAATAATTCTCAAAATCTCAAGGTGTTAAAATATGTCACACTTCCCAATATTGAGGTTGTGTGGATAGATGTTCAAGGAAATAATCATATCCTCTAACCCCAAGTCATGTTTCTGGTAGTTCAACCCATGTATATTAAACTATCATGAGGTATAAATGATCTAATTATCATTTTTCAAGATAACACAAACCAATAATTTCTCTGAAGAATCATTGTTCATCACAAATCATTCTACACTTTTTTGGAATTGTACTTATTGGTTATATAATCATACACTTTTTTAGGTACTTGATAATTCCCAAGAATTACTTTTCCTAGACACAATTTACCCCTATTTATGTCAACATAGTTACTAGGCATTCAAATCCTGATAAATTCATCAAGAAAACATAATTACTACCCTACTAATACTAGAAAACAATGGATTTCAATAACACTATAGGGTCTTGTCCTTTCCTCAATTTCCATTGTTTTTAAAGGGTAAACATTAATTTGTTCACTTGTGATCACATGTCCTTAATATATGACTTACTTTATCTAAAATTCATGCATTCTGAACATTTCATATAAATTACCCTTCCTTAATGTCTCCCACAAAATCTTTAGATGATCATCTTATTCCTACATTATCTTGGAGTAGTTGAGAATAACAATGATAAAAACATCAAAAAATTTGTTAAAGTAATTACTAAGGACAATATTTATAAAATCCAAGAAGAATGTAGGGGAATTATTATATCTAAAGAGAATAAAAAAACTATTAGTTCTTATACCTTGTTCAAATTTGAGTCTTCAAAATATGTTTCTTCTTTGCCTTTAGCTATTTATATCCATAATGTAGATCCCCCTATGATAATTTCTATGATCCTCTTAGCTAATCGAAGAAGTCATCAATCCATAGAAGAGGATATGTGTTCATTATAGTGATCTTTTTGTGTACCCAAAAATCAATAAATATCAGCATTTATCAATCCTACTTCATGAAAAAGAGGCACTAGAGAACAATAAGCAGATTCACTAGGTCATATGATCTCTTCATCCAAATTCTATTGTAGTAGCTTACTTAACACCTCCAGTGTGGTAGGATCGATCTTATAGGGACACATTGATATATGAGTAGCTCTAGGTATGAATTCTATTGACAAATATACCTCATGATCTGAGGGAATTCTAGGTAACCATTTGGGAAAAAAATCACAATATTCCCATAAAATTGTTATTTACCCTAGGTTGATACCTACCTTTGACTCAACCATTTGAGTGAGTTATGCTTCTTCACAATGAACCAATCCCCACTCCATTCAAGTATTTTCAAAAGGAAATTACGGTAATTCATTGAATTTAAAAAGGAGCATTGGATGGTTCAAAATATTAAAATATATTTCATTTTCTTTATTTTTTATATGACCTCTGTATAATGTGTGCCAATCCATTCCCATTATAGCATCAAATTTCACCAAGTGATATATAATGAGATTCATTGAAAGTATCTTCCACAATATTCCAATAGAAAAATTGTCCAGCACAAGGGTTGTACTGGTTTCACTACCTGGTGTTTTATAGAAATATCTTCTTCATGATTTCTGGGCTTCAATTTAATAATTATAGAAAACATGAAAGATATAAAGGAATGGAGAAAACCATAATCAAATTATATTTTTTCCCTTAATGATTGAATATAAATTTTACCCTATAATCCTTCGTTTTTTTGACCCACTTTAGTTAGGATGATGTCCACAGACTTCCCTTTCTCCATTGGAATTTTTTACACTGATGATGATTACCCTTGATGACTCCAAGTTTAGTGTAGTGCCTTGAATTGTTCCCTTTATCCATACAGTTGTAGAATTTGAGCATGGATGGTTCTGTCCATTCCTCCACCACATTTGACTACTTCCTTAATTATTTTTGACATTAACAATCTTGGGGGCATTATCTCCCACACTTAAATAATTTATGCCTTCCAGAGAGGTAGTTCCCATAATTATTCTTAAACATTTTTTACATATTGGTGGTTGTGTTTTTTACCATTCTTATTATATCCTCCTTCTCGAAACACCATCTTTCATTTCACATCACAATACCCAGGAGACCATTCCCCAAACTGCATCTCCACATTTATAACTCATCAAAAAAACATTTCTATAAATCCTGATGTCTTTAATTTCATGATCCTTCAGAATGTTTAATTTTAATCCACTAATGATTCAATTTATTTTTTTGTCATTTTTGATAAAAAAACCTAAAGTGTACCATCAAATCATTTTTAAATTTTCTTCATATGGAATTGATATATTCACCTTTATTTTTTATCTCTATGTTTTCTATATTAATAATTATAGGACGAATTTATGGGAAATGATTTTTAATAAACATTATCTTAACGTATTCACACTCCATCTCTTCATTTGTGTCCTTCAGTATGGGGTTCTTAATCAAAGCCCATCTTTGATTGGCCTCTATATCTTGAAGACCATGGTAAAGTTATCTATTTGTAAAATTTGAAGGATATGTAAGATATTTTACATTGAGTTGAACCACTATTTGTCTAAATATTGTATTATAAGATCCATTAAACATCAGTGGTCTTTGTATCATAAAACATTCAATAGTATGTTTGTTTCTCTTAGGTGAAGGAAGACATTCCACATTATTAATATTATTATCCATAACATGAGATATATAGGTAATAATCAGCATGAAATATTTAACTACACCTCCCAGAGAATTGGGGATATCATTTGGGTAAGCTCTACAATGTCCCTTGGATATAGTTTTGGAAAAGTTTCTCCCATTTCCAAACATTTTCTAAAATTGAAAAGGATATAAAAAACATTTGTAAACAAGTCATAATTAATATATACCATTGTGAAATTAACTATAATGTAAAATCATTTGGACTCCCTATTTTTGTAAATGATTATTTTCATATTATATATCCTTAGTCTCAAACTAATTGTTTGTAGTAAGGTTTACTAATATTAATTCATAAATTAACCAAAATGTGCCCGGATAACAACTATAGTGACCATGATTTTCTATAAAATAATATTAAATCATATTAATGAAAAAAAACATAAAAGAAATATATGACCCTGATCCAATGGATTAGTGTCTTTGGAAAATTTATACCACACAAAACATATGCAAAATAAAAGGTAGACATTTATTTAATTCCATATTCTATAGATTCTTATTGGTCCATGAATTCTCAAAAGTACATGTAGTCAACATAGAATATCAATCAAAGAAATGTGTGCTATAAAATCCAATTATTTGGATAGATTCGAACACCAAAAAAAATATAACATGGGGTTATCATAATCATAACATCATCATTATTATTATCATTAGAGTAAGAATTAGATAAATTCATATTATATGGCATTTTATAAAAATGAGACATCTTGTATTAGTGTTCAAATACTATACATAGTTGTGAACAAAGTTAGAATTGTGTTAACACATATTTCACTTCAATCTTGAGATAAATCACATTAACCAATGAATTTTACTGATATATAATTCTTGACACACTTGTTATATCATTACATTGACATTGATGAATATAATTCCGGGTGTACCCGTCACATCATAAAATTTACATTGCCTTTCATGCCACATTGAATTTATATAATTGTTGGACATAAAATAACCCATTGAGAGTAATGGTATTATTTTCATAAATAATATATTCATAATATTTGGGTTACCAAATGAAATTGGTAATAAAATACATGATATAATAATTATCAACCTTGAGTGAAGGAGAAAAATTCACGAGAAGTAAAAGGTGTTTTTAAGAAGAGTTATTTTGGAAAACATTATGTTGTACATAAACTGAATAAGAAAACATGAATATCACAATAAAATTAATATAATAAGAAATAAATGATAATTAAGGAATATCCTTTGTCAAAATGGATTGAAAGATGGAAACTGCAATGAAAGTAAGATGGTTTCGAGAATTCCCCTTACATTAGGGATACATACATTCTTCACATTAATATCGAATATAATCAGAGTATATTAATTAATTAAAAAATAAATAAAATATTATATTAATTATATTAATTATATTTTTATAATGTACATTTATGGTATTTTTGATGAGTTAAAGAGTTTAATTTCATTTTTTGGGGGATTTCGTTTTCATGGTTTTTATGATTGGTTTTCTTATATTCATGAATTTATGTTACATTAAAATGTAGATAAATATCTAGATTTTTTATTATATGTTAATAATGGTCATACAAAATTTTAAATTATATTATAATGAAAAGTTTTATATAGTGTGATGATTAATCATTAGAAAAATGTTAATAATAATTGTTTTAGGTTAATTTTGGTAGATTTTCGATCATAACATAATCATTTTGTTTTATAATTTAGTATTACATATACATGTCTGTTACTAAACATAAAATGGTTTGTAAAATAAATTTTATAATATTTTTCAACAATTATGGAAAATTTATTAACATAATTTAAGGAATTAATGAAAAATGAATGTTAATCTCCCAAGATGTTGGTAAATTGACATGTCAAAAGAAAAGATTTCATGTTTTATGAATAAAAGAGAGACTGGGGAGTTTTATGATAGAATTAATATTACGATGATAGAATTACATTATAGGAATGATATATTATTTATCATACCCTTTTTATGGGGTTAGGTGAGGATATAATAAAAAGAAAATAACAAGAAAATAAATTAAAAGAAATGAAATAGGAATTTACCACCTAAAGTGCTCCTATTTGAGAACATCCTTAAGAAATGGTTTTGGTATTTTGATGAGACCTAGTACCCCTAGATGTGAGGAAGGGTATAATTAATTTTATTGGTTATAATTTTGGAATGTCTCTATGATTCTGTGGTGTGAGTAAAAGAGGGGGTGAGGGGTGGTGTTCATAGTAGACGTGAGGGGTGATTTCATATTATTACAAAAATAAGATTGTTATTTTCGCTCAATACTATTAATAGAATGATATTTATCTATAAATATATTAAAATTATTAAGGATAGTTCAATTTTTTTTATTACTACAGCATTACATAATCGATGACTCTATAATTCATATATTATATTTTATTGTAACTTATTGTATTTCATTATTCCTAAAAAATTCATGTTTTTTTGAAAAATACCAAAAATAAACCCTATCAATTTTTCAACATGTAGAATTAAAAAATGAACTCGATTTTATGAAAATAATTTTATAAATATGAGTAATCTAAATTTTTTTATAATCATTATTTAATCAGAAAACACATATTTTAAATTTATAACTTATTTTATAACACTTTGAAAATTTAATTATTGTCTCATTTAATTATTTTAAATTAATAAGACATAAAAATAATAATTTAGTAAAAAAATTATGAAAATAAATGTTTATTTGAATAATTAAATTAATCAAAAAATTGAAATTAAATATTCATGACTTATAAAAATACAAACACATTATTAATAATTTTTTGAAACATTTATTTATTAAGACTTCGATATAATTAAACCATACATTGAATAATATAATTCATATGTTTTACCTATACTTTTAGGGGTGAGTCTACTATTCATTTGGCTAGTTTACTATTCATAAGGGTCATGTTTCCATTCCTAAGGTGAAGATACTATTTCATCGGTATTGGTTCTTTAACATCGTGGAATACTTATTATTTAATAAATTAATCATTTATAAAATATTTTTTATGGTCTATAAGTTATTTATGTGATTTATACCACCTGTAATTACTATTATAAGGGATAAAATCCACTGATAAATGATTGGGATATTGGAGTAGTTGAATTTATCATCATTCTTTAGGGGGAGAGGAACATGCGTCTGCACGATGACATCTATTTCAACCATCGAATAGCTTCAGCTAGTATCCTTTATGTTTTTAGAAATGTGAATGTTCTACGAAAATATTATTATCATATCTCTATTCATCATTTTCATGTTTTATATGACTTGTTATTATAATTAATTATCATCCTCTTCCTAGCACAACGGTTATCCTTTGGTATCCCCCTTTTGTTTTTTGGATAGAATTTAATACATATGGTTCATCAAAAGGAAATCTAAGACCCTCCAGATACAGGGCTATTTTAAAAAAGTTATATGATTATATTTTAGGATGCTTACCTAGTTATTGTAGTGTTTTTTTCCTACCTTGATGCTGAAATGATTAGTGTTATCATGAAAATGGTGCATGCCAAATAGAGGGGTTTTAATAAATTATTGTTTAAATTTATGGACCCTTGACCACCCTGATTGGGGGTGAATCAGGGTGTCAACATTTTTCCTCTCTTTACTGGATCTTTTCTCCACATTGGTGGGAACCATTTTTAATTCCTATATTATGGATTTGCGCAATAATTAAAATATTCACATGAAGAAGGATAACAAATTTTTTTACATGGTACAACACTAAGGGATACATCCATGGAGCATATAAAGACAAGTTTTTTGTAGTACCAAATTCCACTAACCTTCATTGGCTATGGATTTTAATGGTTTGGCAACATTCACTCTATTCCAGGATCAATGGATTTATAAAGGTTAATGGATTGCACACTGCTTCCCCGATACCACTTCCGTTAAATCCCCCTAGATTACTGCCTTGGGAGAGGTCTCACTCAGTTTATCAACTTGAATGTCACTTCAACAGATTCACATGAAAATTCATTGTCTCTATTTATCATGATACACTACAACATTTATGTCCCTAATTGATGATATTTTATATTTATTTTTATCTTTTAGTGAAATTAATGAAGGAAGTAGACCTTTTTCCTTTTTTTCTAGAATTACAAACACAGTTTATGTTGTTTTCATTCCTGCAGACTATACCTGATTTTGCATAAATTCTCAAATCTGTATACCATGCATTCTCTGCATATCGTGCCTAACCTAAAAACCGAGCCTAGCCCACATACCTCACCTACTCCGCTTATGACACATGCTCAGCGTACCACGCCTGCTCCACATGTCTTCACTACACCACATACCACCTCTCCTCCATGAAATACACCTGCTCCATGTACCCCACGTACTCCACGTACTACACCAGCTCTACATACCGGTCCTACTCTGTATACTGTTTCTTCCCCACTTATCATGTCTTCTCCACGCATAATGCCTCTACATACTTCCTTCACATAACAATTTCTTGTACCACCTTCACATACCTCCTATGCATACCTCTTTCACATATTGCCTTCATGTACCACCATTGCATTCCACCAATACATACGGTTTCATCCTTATGCAGGAATTTTCATCAAGTTTTACAAATTATTTCTTCTCCTGCAAACCACTTTTTATTACACAAAACATCATCTATGGACTACTCCTTATAATTTTTCAAAACATTTTTCATTTCATGTACCACTTCATCCTATGCTGAATCACACCGGTGTACCACTTCTGGACATACATGATTTTTTCAACAGGGATGATATTTTCTTATCAAATGTTTCTCTATTAATAATGTGATTATCAGTCCATATATAGGAAAATTACTCTGAAATTTTTGCTAATCCATTTTACCCAAATTTTCAGTGTGGGACAAACTTCACCGTATATTGAACTCCATCAGCGTACTGCAAGCCTCCACTATATACCATTCGTATTTCAAAGAACACAACAATCATAATAACAATTAGTCATGTATTCTGCTTCTGTCGGTCCATGTACTTCTTCTCTTCCATTAACGAAAATCCATTCCCGGTACCAAAACATATTTTGTGGAAAAAAAATTCCATGCCGCTACCCATTTGACAAACTATTTCTCCATCAACGTGTTGTGTCCTACGATCCATTTTTTGCAGCATTATTTGTACCGAATGGCTTCACAGCCTACCATTACTACGATCCATTTTTGGTTCTTCTCACCTCTCCACATACCATTTTTTCTGCAAGTTATGTGGCCATGAAACATTACTTGAACATGGTACATGATTCATGTTCTAAGGTATGTGGTCTGCTTCTTTTTCCAATTTCCTTTACCATTCCATATCACGTTCACTCCTATGCAGAAATCCTTCAATTGATAAAAATAAAATCTATATTTAGTGGTCCAATTTTTTTGCAAATGGTGGAAAACAACACAACCATAAATATCTGTTTCAACTTGAACACACATGCTTCTTCACTATTATCTAGATTTTTCAATGATCCGTAGTTTTCATCTTGAACTCTTTCCACTGTGATATATACTCATTGAATGATCAGTTTCAGAATGACCATATGATATTCAACTATAATCATCTTCTCTTCACAATCCTTATTCAATTTATGAACTTCTTCCACATGAAAAATCATTTTATTCTGAGTCATAGAGTCATTTTCCTTGTTCTTCTTGTATAACCCTTTTAATTATAGACCCTTGACATCAGTGGAATTTTTCAATTTCCCTTCAAGAAAATAGATTTTTTCTTATATAGATTTTATGACTTTCTCCTCATCTTCATCTTCTTTGAACCATTTTGATGTATTGATATCATGTTTCCATTTTTATTTCTTCAACGGATTGAATCATTTTGGAGAGGTTATAGTATTTTGATATTTTCATTACCAAGCCTTCCACCGTAGATTCTTCTTATTTTCATATCATGGTGATTTCCTCCTACATATATTGAAATATTCTACAAATATTGATGAATATATCTTTGGAGATATAATAATGTTATTTTGGTAGTGTATTAATTTAATCTAAGGATGAAGTTTGATCAAAGGTGCAAACACATACCTCCCGATCTCCATGATCTTTTTCATTATTGGCACAAAAACATCAACATTTTCAGAATTGAATGGAGAACCACATGCTACCTCTTCTTTAGATAAGAGAGGCATCTTCAACTATCTCATTACATTATTTTTCTCATTCACCACGGTCTTTCTATGTATAAATTTCTTCTCAGATATAATTAAATGTTTATCAAGAATGATGTTCAATGGTGACAAAAGAAATAAAACTCAAATCCTGTTCTAAATATAATTACTAAGTATTATGAAACATTCATAAGCCTCTCTAGGATACCAATTGAAGGACCCTAGTCCTCCCGAAGATGGGGTGGAGGGTAAATTAGGGTGTCTAATTTTCACTTATTTACTTGATCGTGATCCCACATTGTTAGTATCAAATTTTGTTACTAGTATGATGAATCTGTGAAACAAATGAAACATTCACATTAAATAAAAAACATCACTTTTTTCATGGATCACCGCTAAGGGCTATGTCTATGTAGTATAATCCGAAATGTTTCCAGTCATACCAAATTCCACTAATCGTCACTTGTTTCAATTTAAAAATATTTAAGCATAATCACTCTACCACATGTACACTTCCACTACAAAGTTTCATGGATAGATCACTACTTCCCTTAGATAAATTCAATTAAAAAGTTTCATGGATAGATCAATACTTCCCTTAGATCAATTCCATTAACATCCCAAGAATTTGTGCCTTGAGAAAGGTCTCAATCAGTTTATCAACTTGAAGGTCACTTCAAAAGATTAGAAAAAAATCATTGTCTCTATTCAGCATGAGACACGACTTATAGAGAAGTAATGAATTGATGCTCATTTATATTTAGATTTCTCCTATTGGTCAATTACATAATTCACTTTAACATCTTCATTTTTTAGCTAGAATCTCAAACTCTATATATAATGTTTTCATTTCTGCAAATTGTACCTAATTCTGCAGACTTTTTCAGATCTGCATACCACTCTTCCTCTACCTACTATTCCATCTCTATGTACCGTGTCTGGTCCGTGTACCTTGTCTATTCCACATATCACCCCTTCTCAGCATACCACGCATGCTCTGTGTTGCATTGTATCTATGTGTACTGCCTCTACACCACATATAGTGCCTTATCCATGTATCACACCCACTACACATATCATGACTAATGTACTAACCACACCTCCTTTGCATACCGCGTCTACTCTGTGTACCGCGCCTACTCCCCGTACCGTGTCTTCTCCACATATCATGCCTTCTTGGTGAACTTATTTACACCCATGATCTTTTATTACACAATTAAACATAATTTATTACATAAAATTCACTTGATACAACTTATAAGCTCGAGATTTCTAGTGTATTTGGGGCTTAGTATCATTACATAACAACTTTAAACAACAAATACAATATCTTTGTTGATAACATCATTTACATGACAACTACATTCCCTCATACATAGAATTGCATGGGATAACCTGAGGACATGCATAAGAAAAGGGTGATCTATAAATCCATGTAAGGGAATAATCATGGAATAAAATGTGGAATATAACACATGTTAGACTATAGTCATATAAATATAGCATAAGAGAATAATAAACATAAAGGCATGATAAAGCATAATAATCAATAATGGAAATGTGGCCACAACTTTTAACATGGAATTAGCATGAGCCAAGATCATTGCACATGGATCATTAGTAAATCCTCATTGTACATGAAGCACGAGAAAACCCTTGTTGCACATGAATTATCTTGATTAAACACCCATTTCATGTGACATTTCATGATACTATACTTTACACAATTCATTGGCGCGCTATAAGGGCACACCCTTCTTAATGATTTCATTCCATGTATAAGTGTGCCACATAGATCATAAAACATTGAATCATTCAACAAAATCTTTTATTCCATGATAAAAGAATTTGGAATACATACATGAAACTCTTTAAAAAAAGTAAATGTGAATAATGGGGAATACACTTTATAGATAAATAGGCATGGTATTCACTACACAATGTCTTTGGCTTGGAAAAGCGCGGAGCAATTTCTGCATCTTAATGGCGTGACATAAGAACTCATAAAAATAGTCGATGAGAAGGAAATGGGTATCTCATAAAATTTAAATGAGCTAGAAAGTAAGGGGGTCATATAGATACATATCCCAACAAATTTAATGGAATTTATATTCATGATACAAAATAATTTCTTAAATGTAAATGAGGAGAGAGGAATTCCTTTCAGAATTTAGGCATAGTAATGGGTGTACATGGGAGGAATTTAATGATAGAGGAAGGGGTATCCCATCATTAAAAAATAAATAGAGAAGTATGGGGGAGGTGAGAAACAATACCCCAACATTTATAATTCATATTAAAAGGGTATAACAATTTAAATAATATTGGACAAAAAACAGAATGGAAGAAAAACCCTTACTTGGAAGTGTGTTTCCAAAGGCTTGAGAGAGGATTGAGAGAGGCTTATTGGGAGCTTGGGGCACCTTGAGAGGATTAAATAGATAGTAGGGAAGAGGATGAAGAACCTAAAAGGATTTGAGGGAGTAGGAAGTATGATATATGGTGGGTTTATATAGGAAAGGTGAGGAAATTCTTTATTATTTTTGTTTGGGACACCTCACATTAAATTAATACAAATCACAAACTTGACCATGGTTATTGCACACAGTTTTTGGAAAAGGGAAGTGTAAAAATATATTTTATAAGACCAAAGTCCTAACATTGTAAAATAATGTTGTTTCTTGAGTGCAGGTGAGTCACAATCAAAAGGAAAAAAATATAAAAAGACAAAATTTTTAATAAGATATGAAGGGTCCAATAAAGCATTGTAAAATAAGTCAAACAAACCCAAAATCACATTTTTTAAATTTAAAACATATATTGGTAGAAAATAAAGATTATAGTATTTTATTACATAACTATTGGGTCATTATGATGTCATAAAACACATTATATTTATATACGGTATTTAATTTTTACCTAAAAATTTGACTGTCTCCGAAATTTATGAAAAATTCACCAGGGGATAATTTTGACATCCTAATTTCAGAATTAATATTCATTTTATCTAAATAATTTTTGAATAATATAACTTTTCACTTTTAAAATAAAAACCGATATTTATAGAAAATTCATGGGTTTTGACAAAAATGGCTTTAAACCATAATAAAATTAACAATTCCATTCATAAAATTATAGGATAATTTATATTTTATAAAAATTAATTGAATAAAGAAATATTATTTTATTAAAATATTATTTAATTCAAAAATTCCATTAAATCGTCATAATAGATTTCATAGTTGAACATTAACAAAAAATACAATTTGTTCTTTAAAAAAAAATATTTAGAAGGTAACAATAATACAATGAAAGTATATTCATTATTATATAAAAAATTAATGTGCGTAAACATATTGTTAAGGGCTTGTTACATAACTTCTTATAACACCCGCCTAAGACTGAATGGTAAGGTGTGCGATGGTGACATACTCTTGAGGTGGATCAGATAACATTGCTTGGGTGGTAATATCTATCAAATTCCACTTCTCTCATAGGCGGCCCCGCTCGAGCTTAACATATTCAAGCATGTCTTGGGATTGTTCAGAAGAGATGCCCAATGACACCACCTCCATTCCGAGCTCTGACAATTGGACTTCGTATGGGGCACGTCTACTAGATGAGGTCATCACTTCCTTTGTCTGAGTAAATTGGATTTTTTAAAACCTTGTATTTTCACTAATCATGTGATCACTTTTCAATGAATATTTTAGAAAAAGTCAAAATTGTTAACATAAAACCAAAGAAGTTGACGTTTTATATAATCATTTTACATAAAGAGACATTTTATTAGATCAAGAAGGATTTAAATTAATGAATGTTTGGGTCATTAAAATCTTCCCCCCTTAAGAAATTTCTCCCTCAAAATTACCTTTTCCCACACTAAAACAGATTTGGGTAACTCTGCCTCATTATTTCCTCTAATTCCCACATCGCTTCTTCAAACGTGTGGATTCATCACATCAACTTGATGAGGGGCATTGTCTTATTTTGTAGAACTTTTTCTTTATGATCTATGATCTTCATTGGTTTATCCTCATAGAAAATATCATCATATAACTATACATCTTCTGAAGAGAGTGCATGTGGAGGGTCCGGATTGTACTTCCTTAATAGGGATACAATAAAGACATCATGCACTTTGGATATGGTGGGTGGAAGTGCCAGTTGATTTTCCAGAACCCCAATATGATCATGTATCTCAAAGGGGACAATGTACCGTTGACTTAACTTGACTTTATTTCCAAACCTCATGACCGTATTCCATGTAGAGATGAGTATAAATACCATGTCTCTAACAATACATTCATAGTCTCATCGATGGTTATCTGCATAACACTTCTGTGGACACTGGGATGCCTTGATATGTTGCAGAATGTTTTTCACCTTCTCTTACATTTCATTGACCATTTCTGGTCCAAGTAGCTTGCGCTCACCAACCTCATCCCAACACACTAGGGTTCTGTACCTTTTCCCATAAAGGGGTTCATATGGGTATATTTGGATGCTTGAGAGGAAACTGATATTATAAGGGAACTGAACTAGAGGAAGATGTTGATCCCATCCTCCTTTAAATTCATTTGAGCATTCTCTCAACATGTCCTCAAGTGTTTGGATAGTACGCTCATATTGGACATTAGTTTCAGGATGATAAGTTGTACTGATTTTTAGTTCAGTGTTTAGAGCATGTTGAAGACTCTTCCAAAACGTAGAGGTGAATCATATATCTTAATCGAACACAATAGATAGTAGTACTCCTTGTAGCCTTACCTCCTCCAGGATATATATCAATTCCAGTTGATCTAATTAGAAATCCTCCCTAACAGAAATTAAGTGTGAAGCCGTTGTAAGACAATCTACAACAACCCAGATTGCATTGTTTCCTTTGGATGTCTTTGGATGTCCGGTGTCAAAGTCAACTGTGAAGTTATCTCATTTGAATTCTAGTTTTGGAAAATGGCTTCATCATCTCCCAATGCTTCTACCTCTTTGCCTTCACTTAGTGACACAACATGCACATTGATGTATATTCAGCGTTCTCCTTATTCATATTATCCCACCAATTATTCTATCAGATATCTCAGTATATCTTTTTTTCCTGGGTGAATAATGAAATTTGAACTATGTGAATCATCTAAAAGTTCCTTCTTCAGCTTCGAACATGATGGAACACATAGTATTTTCCCAATTCTCAAAATTCATTCTTCATTAACATTAAATTCTAAGGATTTTCCTTTTCCGATAGATTTTATTTTTTCTTGAATTCCCACATCATCCTTTTGAGCGTGCATTAACATTTCCAAAAGTGACAGTTGAACAATAATATTTGAAAGGATTGATTATATTCCCTTCTTTATGATTTCAAAGTCCATCTTCATCAAATCTAAGATCATTATATCCTTTTCAATTCTTATCAATTATAGAATTGTTGGGTCCTTTCTACATAGGGAATTCGCCACCTTGATCGCTTTCCTAGGGTGGTAATGGATTGAGTAGTCATAGTCTTTGATCAGATCTAACCATCTTCATTGACACATGTTCAACTATTTCATTGTGAAAATATACTTGAGGCTTTTGTGGTCCGTATATATTTCACACTTCTCCCCAATGAGATAATGCCTCTAAAATTTTAAAGCGAAGATCACTGAAGCCAGCTCGATGTCATGTGTTGGATGGTTCTTTTCATGAAAATTCAAATGCCTTGAATCATAGGCAATTACTTTGTCATTGTGCATCAACACACATCACATGACCTTCTTCGAAGAATAACTAAATACCTCAAAATGTTCTCCGCTTGTGTGTAAAGTGATCACGGGCAGAGTGATAAGACTCTTTTTCAACTCCTCGAATCATTCTTCACATTCATCACTCCAAGAAAAAATTTCTCCATTTTGAATTACCTTGGTAAGAGGTTTTGAAAATCGTGATAAATTTCTCAAAAATCTTCAATAATATCCAGCTAACCCCTAGAAGCTATGGATATATGTTACCGATGTTGGTCTCAGCCATCCCACAATTTTATCTATTTTGGAGGGATCCACAGACATCCCATTACTTGTGATGATATTTCCCAAGAATGATACCTCCTTCAGCCAGAAATCACAATTGTTGTACTTTACATATTGCTTCTCATTCCACAAGGTCTCTAGTACAGTTCAGAGATGCTCCTCATGATCCTCCTTCATTTGGGACCATATTAGAATATCATCTATAATGACTACCAAAAATTTGTCGAGGTAATCTTTAAAGACACTATTATCAGGTCCATGATGATTACAATAAAATTAATGAGCCATGAAGGCATTAATATGAATTCATAGTTCCCTTGTACAAAATGTAATATTAGGGATATCTTTCTTTTTCACCCTTACTTGAAAATATCCCGACAGCAAATCCACCTTGGAGAAGTATTGTGCTCCATGCAGCTGATCGAACAAGTCATCAATTCATGGGAGATGATTCCAGTTCATTATCATGATTTTTTTGAGATCATGATAATCGATGAAAAGGCGCATTGACCCATCCTTCATGTGGATGAAGAGGACTGGTTCACCCCATGGTGAAGCACTTGGGCATGTAAACACATTATACAGATTCTCATGTAGTTGCTTCTTTAGCTCCTCAAGTTCGAGAACAACCATTCTATATGGATTCATGGATATTTCCAGCACCCGAGGTATAAGATCAATTGATAATCTTCCATCTCTTCTAGGAGGAAGACCAATAAATTCCTTAGGAAACACATCTACAAATTCCCTCATGATAGGCATGTCTTCTAGGATGGTTTCCTCTGTAGACTCAATCATCTGAGCTAGATACACATGCTCATAGAGTAGTAATATCCATGCTTGAAATGAGGGAGCTAAAAAAGATTTATCATCCTCAATGCACTTGTAAATAATCAGGGTCCTATTGTCCACATGGAGAGTGATTTCACTCTCATGAAAATTTATTTTGGATCTATATAAGGAAGGCCAATCCAAGCCAAGAATTTCATCAAATTCCACCATAGGGAGTTTGGCGGGGTTCTCCAGGAAGTTCAATCCAAATATTATGACATGGGAGGTGTTATATTCATGGGATGTAATGATTTACCCATTTTCCATACTCATCGTCATCTTCACTTACATTATTTTTGGTTGTGCTGGGATTCCCCTACTAAACATTAATTATATAAAATATAGTGTAGAACCTGAAACAAAAATTATGTTCTATATTATTAAATGAATAACATATCACCAATTCATTTTCGGGGTTCACATCGGCAGTATTAATGGAAAAATCTCACCCTTGCTTCTCTGGAGAATGATGGTTGCCTCCGAAAACCCTTGGCTTAGGGCACTGATTTGAAAGATACCCTGGTTCTATTAAGTTGTGGAAATGAACCATGCGTTGAGGTTCGAATGGAGTTTTTCTCTCCTCTATCACAGCCACAGGTCTTTATTGCTGATAGTTAATAGCCAGGTTCCCTTTTTTTCCACACCTAATGCATTTTATTATATCATTCAGGTAATTTCTAGGGTTCTTTTTCCCACATCTTTGGAAGGTGGGGTGCTAGATATTCTTAGCACCATTGGAATTATCCATCGGACCTCCAGCATTGATGTCCAACATAGGCATCATATCCCCATGATACCTCTATGATTCATCAATCACTATTTCGACCATGAGGGAACATCAGACAATTTCCTCATAGCTTTCGAAGTCACAGATCACCTGTGCTTTCCGCATGCTAGGATTCTGCCCACCAAAGAAGCTTTCAACCATGCATTATGGGGTAACGGAAATGCCATAAGCGTATTGTGAAATCCTTGTGGTGTTTGGCTCATACAATCCAACATATTCATTGTCTTTTTTATTTAGGTCAAATAAGTCCCTTTCCATCTTATGACGTAGGGTGCATAGAAAATATTTACTGAAAAACATCTTACAGAAATCCTTCCAATCCAACGCCTTGATCTACTCCTCAGGATTCGTATTTTTGATCAACGTACACTATTGATTAGCTTCAACCTCCATACGATAACCATCCAGGAGAAACTTCTCTTGTTCAAAACATTGAAGGATGGAGATCATCTTTTCAATGGAGTTGATCCATTGTTCAGTGATTTAGGGATCAGACAGTCCATTAAAAGTATGACGCATTTGTCTCATGAAGCTCTCGATAGTGACTTTTTCTTTCTTAGGGTGGGTTGAAAGTTCCTCTTGACCCATGTTTGTTTTCAAATATTGAGTTAGATGAGAGAGATGCATGACAATGTTCGCGATTCCTTCTCCCATTGGATTGGGAATCTCATTAGTACAGTAGTCACATTGATCTTCACATCGGTTGTTAGACCGAGTCCTCCTATTACCAGCTATTGGCTAGAATAAAAGAATGGTTTGGGGTAACACATAAAGGGTAATAAAAGGAAAAAATTGATGACTTATAAATAACTCTTATTTCCTTTACATTTTAATCTATTTGCTTCAGTCTATATTATCCATGATCTACTATCTAACATATTTTCTAAGGGAATTTTTTGGTCCCTTAATAATGGTTCAAAATAAGCTTATGAATATACCAATGAATATCACCTTGGAGTGTCGTAACCAAGAGTGCAGCAAGGCTTGTTTTCGTGCACCAGTTCTTGTTCGAGTCTAGCTCAATGTTGTGTTTTCGGGCTTTACCCTTAGGATACATCTGTGCCAGAGCAGCCTCTACCGTCTCGTATCCAGATATGGATGTAGTTTCTTGATAAACCACTTACTCAATACTCACTAACACATAGGGATGTTTTTATTAGACGTAGTATTGTATCTAAGGCTTTATTAGGGTTTTCTAATCCTATTCCCATAAATTACTAAACCTATCCTCTAAATCCAACTATGACAACCCTGATCTTTTATTTCACAATTAAACATAATTTCTTACATTAACTTCACTTGATAAAACATAGAAGAGAGAGAGGTGTAGTGTATTTGGGGATTAGAATCATTAAATAACAACTTATAACATGAAATAAAACATCACTATTGAAATATTCTTTTACATGAATAATACATTCCCACATAATCAGCATTGCATGGGATAACCCGAGGACATGCATAAGAAAAGGGTGAGTAATAAAGCCCAGCAAAGGAAAAATCATGGAGTAACATGAGGAACAAAATACATGTTAGAAAATAGGAATATCAATAGAGAACAATAGAAGCATAAACATAATGTCATGATAAAACGTGATAATCATAACATGGAAATCTGGTAACAACACTTAACATGGAATTAGAATGAGCCAAGGATCAGTGCACATGGAGCATGAGTAAATCATCATTGCACATGAAGCATGAGTAAAACCTCATTGCAGTTTAATTATAATGAGTAAACACCAATTTCACCTGATGTATCATGATTCCATACATTACCAAATGCATTATAGTGCTATAAGGGTGCACTCTTCTTAAACATTTCATTTCAAGCTTAAGTGTGCCACATGGATCATAAAACATTGAGTCATTCAACACAATAATTTATTCAATGATAAAAGAATGTGGAATAAAAACATGATACTCTTTAAACAATAAGAAAATGGGAATAAAGGTGAATACCCTTGATAGAGAAATGGGCAGGGTATTCACAGCACAATGACATTTTCTTGGAAAGAACGTAGTGCAATTTCGACAGTACAACAGCATGACATAAGAACTCGAAAAAATGGTTGATGAGAGAGAAAGGGGTGTCTCATCATATTTAATTTCCTTGTACTGTAAGGGGATCTTATAGATATATTTCTCAAAAAAATTAATAGAATTTAGAATTATGATACAAAAGAATTGCTTGTAAGTAAATGAGGAGAGAGGAATTCCTTTCGGAGTTTCAGAATAGTAACAGGTGTACATGAGAGGAAATTAATGGGAGAGAAAGGTGTCTCCCATCATCCAAACATAACGAGGGAAGTATGTGGGAGGATATAAACTATACCCCAACATTTATGATTGAAATTTATAGGGAATAAAAATTTAATTAATATTGGAAAGAATGAGATAGGAAGAAAACCCCTTACTAGGAAGTGAGTTTCCAAAGGCATGAGAGAGGATTCAAAGAGGCTTATTGGGATTTTGGAGAACCTTGGGAGGACTATAGAGGGAGCATGGTAGAGGTTGGACGAAATCCAAAGGCTTTGAGTGAGGAGGACATTGGAGCTTGGATGGGTTTATATAGGAAAGGTGAGGAAATTCTTCATTATTTTGGTTTGGGACACCTCACATTAAACTAATACAAACCACAAACCAACCAATGGTTTTTTCCCATGGTTTTTGGAAAAGGGAAGGGGAAAAAAATATTTTATATGGACAAAGTCCGAACTTCATAAAATAATGGGGTTACTTATGTGGAGGTGAGTCACACTCCCAAGGAAAACTATATAAGAAGAAAAAATGTATAATAAGTCTTGAAGTGTCCACTAAAGCATTGTAAAATAAGTAAATCAAATAAAAAATAATATTATTTTAATGGTAAAACATATATTTTCCTAAAATAATGGTTATAGTATTTTATTTTATCACTATTGCGTCATTATGATGTCATAATACACATTATATATTTAAACGATATTGAATATTTACCAAAAAATTTGACTGTTTCATAAAATTATAAAAAATTCGTCGTAAGATAATTTTGATGTCTTTAATCCAGAAATAATATTCATTTTATCTACATATTTTTCAAAATGTATTAATTTTCACTTTTAATATAAAAATCAACATTTATAAAAAATTCATGGGTTTTGACAAAAATGGCTTTGAAACCTTAATAAATATTTCAATTTCATTCATAAAATTATACGATAATTTATATTTAGTAAAAATTAATTTAATAACAGTAATAATATTTTATTAAAATATTATTTAATTCAAAAATCCATTAATTCATCAAAATATATTTCTTAGTTGAAAATTAACTAAAAATAATATTTGTGCTTTAAAAAAAATATTTTCATGGTAAAAATAATAAAATGAAAGTATATTGATTATTATATTCAAAAATAATGTACATAAACCTAGTGCTATGGTCTTGTTACGAAATCTCTTATAACACCCGCATATGATCGAAGGGTATGGTGTGTGCAGCTGACAGTCTCTTGGGCTGGCTCACATAACATTGCTAGGGTGGTAATCTCAATCAACATCGATTTCTCTCATAGGTGGTCCCGCTCGAGATTAACATACTCAAGCTCATCTTGGTCTTGGTAAAGAGCGAAGACCAATGACGTGACCTCTTTTCCGAGATTTGAAAAATGGGCCTCGTATGGGGCACATCTACAGGATGAGGCCATCACATCCTTTGTAAATGTAAATTGGATTTGTTAAAACCCAATATTTATACTAATCATGTGATCACTGTCCAAAATATATATTTTCAATGGTCACAATTCATAACATAAAAACAAAGAAGTTTCCATTTTATATAAAAATTATACATAAAGAGTCATTTAATTAGATCAAGAGGGATTCCCATTAATGAATGTCTAGGTCACTACACACTGCACCTATGCGTACTGCCTTCATGTATCGACTTCACGTACCACCTCTTCATACCTCCTTCGGGTACCACCTTCGCATAACACCTTCACATACAACCTTCGTATATCGCCTTCACTTACTTCCTTCACTTACCGCCTTCTTGTACCGCCTTTGCCTACCGCCTTCACATACCTTCTTTTCGTTCCTCCTTCACGTACCACTTTCACGTACCGCCTTTGTGTACTTCCTCTATGTATCTTTTCTTCCTTCTACATACTTCATATTCAAAATATGAAAATTATTTCATCTATTTCATAAAAAATTTTCATACAAAAAATTTATTCTGTGTACTACTCATTCCAATTTTTCGAAACGTTTTTTCTTTTCACGTTCCACTTCATCCTACGCCGAATTTCCCTGGAAAACCACTTACAGACTTAGCTGATTTCTTCCAGAGAGATGATATTTTCTTATTGAATTTAAACTCTGTTAATAATGGTATTAGAACTCCTTATATAAGAAAATAAAATATTTAATTTTTTCTTTTCAATTTACCCAAATTTTCAATTTGGGAAAAACTGAAAAGCATATTGAACCCCATTAGTGTACTTCATGTCTCCATTATGTAATGTTCCTATTTCATGAACAACAGCAATCCTGTGAACCATGATTCGCATATTGTTTGACATAAAATTAGTGTACTTCATATATTCCGCTATTGAAAATCCATTCTGCATACCACAACTCTTTTTACGGTGAACCATTTTCGATACTGTAACCCATTCCACAAACCGTTCAGCCTTCAATACGTACCGTCCAACATGACGTTTTTTGAAGTATTCCTCGTACTAAACACCTTCACAGCATACCATCAATGTGAACCATTTTTGGTTCTATACACCACTCCGTGTACCTTTCCCACTTCTAGGTATGAGGCCACTTACCATTCCCAGAACATGGTATGTGATCCATGTTTGGAGGTGCACAGTTTGCTTCCTTTTCCAATTTACTTTTCCATTCTGCATCTTGGTATCTCCTCTGAATATATACATCCATTTCCAAAGAAAATCCCAATTTGGAGGGCCAAAATTTTGGAAAACACTGGAATATAGCCGCACCATAAATATCTTCTTTGACAAGAACACCGATGCATCTTCACTATCATCTAGCTTCCTTAACGATCAGTAGCTTTCATCACGAACTCCTTCCACCATGATATATACTCTTTGAATTATCATTTTTAGCATTGTCAGATTTTGCAGGGAATGTACTGTAAATTCCAATATTCCCTATCTTCCAGCAACACCAGTCAAACTGATAACCACTAAATTTTACTGGAATCATTGTCTCAGCTCTGTATGGTCGTTCTTAAATCTTCAAATCACCAAAAGACCCCTCATTCAATGATTTAAATGACCCCTCACAAATGATTCTTGTCTCTTCAGGTAGGATCTTGCATGGTCTCTTCGAATAGTGACATCTTTCATAATCACAGTATAACTTGAAGCCCTTCTACACTCTATGGGATTGTGTCATTATTGTATACAGTGTATCACATTTGAGATATTTATTTTGTACATCCAAAAAATTCATCAATAATCTGAATTATAACTCTCAATATTTTTGGAGTTCTTCGTCATCTTCTTCATCATTTTGATCATCATTTACAAATGTTCACAACAAATAAACCCTTATAGAAAATTTTTTCCCAATAGAAATGTGCTTCTACAACCGTTTTTTGGCCATTAGAACTAGATAAATTGTTCTTATTGGTAGACATGTTAAAATATGGATCAATTTTTTGTGTTTATCTCATCCATTAACCACACAATCAATCATGAATATAGATAGGGTAATGCCTTGGATGAAAATATTTCCAACAAAGGTGCATATATGAAGAACCTCTCTTAGGCTAATCATATTCAGTTTTATTTATTCCATATTCAGATGGATAAATGTGATGTTCCATCATTTTAACTTCTTTGACCTGCTGTTTATATAATAATGGTGCCCTATTTTCTAGAAGGTGATAATATTATTAAAAAAATTATATAAAATTGATGATCATTATGCATATTAAAACAGTTTTCATAAAATAATTTTTTAGTCCTATAAATATAAATATATGAAATTATGTTAAAAATATGATTCAAATGTAATTGATTAGATTAACAAAAACTAAATAAAACTATGTTTTATTTGAAATAAAATACAATTAATCAATGGAGTTTTAAATAATATAATTTACTGAAAGAAAATATTTTTTTAAAAAATATTATACCGTATCTATTTTCTGAAAAAATCACTCTTATCCTAAAAGTATATAATTTAAAACTACGTTAATTTTTACATTATGATTTGAATAATGATGTTAAATTCCTAATATATTTTTGTAAAATTTATTCAAATTAATTATATAATTTTCTTATAAAAAATAAATATAATTATTATATAGAATAATATTTTTTTTCATCTCAATACCTTACTCAAAATGAGTCCATATTTAAAAATAATTTTAATTCACCTATAGTTATTTTATATAATTTTCAAAATGTATTTACTCTTCTTAATATCTCCAAATTTAACTATCATGATATAAAATTCACATTTAAATTTTTTATCATTATTTTTTTAGGATTGGTATTTCATTAAATACAAGATAGGGACCAGAGTAATCATTTTAAAAAATTATGGTTTTAGAATATCCTACACACGTGATATTCATAAGGATGGTGCTTTAAGGATAAAAAATACTTCATGTAATTATTCTATAAATATATACATCTTGTGTAGGGAATATTCAAAGAAAATATATAATACAACATCTATAAAAGCATAGAAATGATTCCTATTATCATCCCTTTTTTACATAATGATATTTATGCATTATCACAATAATCTCACCTTGATGGAACATAAATAATATGCATTCAAGACGCTCATAAATCAATTCCCAATATATAAAACTCTAATTAACATGACACCGTCCTCATATAATATTATATTCAATAACTCAATACACACATATGTCAACTTAGCATTCATTTCAATATTTTTCTCATTATATATATTAACGTCATATAAAATTTATAAAAAACAAAAATAATGATTTGTTCAATAACATCTGATTTTTGAGCTATTGTAAAAACCCATATGTAAATTGTATTTAAATATGTTTTGGTCCAATTTTTTCTCCCACATTGATATTAAATTAAAATCCTAATAAATAATTTTTATTTCTTTGATTAATCATTTATATTCTTATTACAATTATGGTTGTTGTAATAATGGAAAGTGGGATGGTAAAATCCAAACCCATGTATTTCAAGACAACTTACCCCTTAATTTGAATTTACATTAATGAAATGGAATATATAATATTCTAAAATTAACGTATATAAAAATAAAATTAAAGTTTTATGGGAAACAATGCAATTTTTCCGCATTAATTACATGTTTCTGGAAATTATATAAAATCTTAAATTCACATCACCAAATAAAATCATTTTTACCAAATAAAACCCTGACAATGAGTCCATTTTATCCTATCTTCAACATGGTTAATCTCTTCATTATAAAATATATTTGGATAAATTTAAGATGGAATAATTTATTGAAATATGGACATTCAGAAAATACTTATTATTCCTAAAATTAATCATAATTAATATTTAATTACCAACTTAAAAAAATTTAAATGGAATAATGTTTTTCTCTAAATATTTTGAGAGATGACTGAATTTTAATGTCCTTGACATTTCCACCAATTACATATAGGAAAATCATGTGATGTTGTTTTATAGGGGTTATTCTAAAGGAGTAGAGGATTTTATACTACTTTTATTGTCAAAATTCTAGTTGGTGAAGGATTTTTATGAAGAGAGGTGTATAAAACCCCTTAAATGTATTATTTTCCACATCGGCATATTAGTAGCATCATAGAGTATCATGGACAGGGGTATTGGTTGTTGATGAATTTATGGAAACATTTTAACGAGGATTATTTTCTATTGAATTAAATCATGTTGAATGTATTTTTGTGGTTTGATGTATTTCCATATAGTTATTAAATTGGAATTGGCTATATTGCATCCTTCTTATTAATAATTTAATTCTATAGTGTTCTAGTTTCTCTAGATTCATGGTATCTCTCATAGTTTATTAAATATTTTTTGTGGGCTAAATTATTTTTATCTATTGATTTTTCACTAATTTCATCATGGAATATCCTCTTTAATTATCCCATATGTCAATCATGTGTTATAACTATTTCACTATAGTGAATGGTGTTGTGTCATGGTATTCATATGTAAAGTTATATTTATATTCCCAAACACATAAAAATAATATTTTCCTCAAACATATTTTCGTTATTCATGGATGTAGCATATGATATTTTAGTTTTCCTATCTCTCTCATCTTTTTTGATTTGTGGTATGGAATTTATTAACATTGATTTGACAGTATTACATGTAATATCCTCTTTTGCATCCATTTTTTTCCTGTGTTCACCATCTCAATGTAGATATTGGATGTATAGATAGAAGGTTTAGATAGTACTTTTGATCGAGGCTAGCATGGATACTTTTTTCTATGGGTATTTAGGCGATTCCATTCATTTTGGAGTGTGATGTTTGCATTACTCTTCTACCATAACCACACAACAACTTGAAAAGATTTTTTGAAGTATACAACCCCTATTATGGCATTCATTATATTAATGTGTAAGGACTACATATGATTTTATTAAAATCAATGCATAGTTTTGGGATTTATTAGATGTTATTTTATTAGTTTATACTAAAATTGAACGGACTTGGAGGAATTAATATTTTTCATTTTGCTAATATTGTTTCTGAAGTTATTCATGCTTCTTGTAAATTTCTAAAATCAATTATATTATGATCCTTTCATATATTGAAGACAATAAAATTGTGAAGAATTGTTGTTTTGGTTGTCTGTTATAAGAATGAAAAAAAGATATGATTTCCATAATGCATATTAATGTGTTTCCCTTGTAAATATGATTTTTTTAAAAAAATAACTATGATAAGTAATGATGTAAACTATTTAAATCTGTTTAGTGATTTTGAAATTCTGGGTTAGGATAGATATAATGTTTTAATATGGGTTGGTGTGTTTTTATGAATATTTTATGGTTGTTAAAACCCAATATGGGGTTAGTATTTTTGATGGGTCCCATAAAAAATAATCTAACCAATATATACCCCAATCTATATTTTTCATTTCTCACCTCTATCAACTACACTCTCTCTTTCTAAACACTCACATGTTTCTCAAATTTTTTGGAATATTTCATATTTCATATCGGAGTGATTTTCAAGCTTCGTAGAAAATAAAAGATCAAGTTTTAAGTTATTTATCTATTGTTTTTATATTCAGTTAATTCATTTAATTTTATGTTAGTTATAATTGTTATTAATTAGAGAACATTTAATTAAATTAGAAATAGATAGTTTAATTTTTTATTATATATTTCAACAGATATGTATTATTATTGTTATTAAATACTAATAAACTGTAATACCTAATGTTAATTAATAATAATTACTGGTCTTTAGTAATAATTTTATGTAATTAGTAATAAAAAGATATAAATAGAAATATTTTGTAATAATTTGGAATAACTAAGAATATTTTGGAATATTAAGGAATATTAAAGAATAATTAGGAATAAATAGTAAAACTTTGTTATAATTAGAAAATAAATTGTAATTAATTGTAATACTTGTTAATAAAAAGGAATAAATAATAATAATTTGTAATAAAGGGGAATAATTTTCAATAAATAGGAATAATTAGTGATAATTTGAAATAAATATTATTAATTAGTAATAATTAGGAATAATTAGTAACAATTAGTTATAAGAAGTATTATATAGATATAAATT
Organism: Viscum album; assembly: GCA_963277665.1. Classification (NCBI taxonomy): domain Eukaryota; kingdom Viridiplantae; phylum Streptophyta; class Magnoliopsida; order Santalales; family Viscaceae; genus Viscum; species Viscum album. Next base: position 812,974,004 of record OY728120.1, read on the forward strand.
GTAATAAATAGAAATAAATAGTAATAATTATTAATAATTATTAATAATTTCTAATTAAATGAAATAAATAGTAATTATTATCAATAATTAGTAATAAATATTATTAATTATTAAAAAATAGGGATGAATGTGAATAATTAGTAAAAATGGGTAATAATTTGTAATAAATATGAATAATTAGTAATAATTAGTCGAAATATGAATAATTAGTATTAGTTAGTAATAAATATGAATAATCAGTAAATATTAGTAATAATTAGAATTAAATAAGAATAATTAATAATAATCATTCATAAGTAATACTAATTAGTTGTAGTTATTAATTATTAGTAACAAATTGTTGTAGTTTGTAATAACGAGTAATAAATACTATTATTTAGTAACAATTTGTAACAATTATTATTAATTAGGAATATCTAGGAATAAAAAAGAATAAATAGTAATAATTAAAAACAATTTGAAATGAATATTACTAATTAGTAATAATTATGTATTATTAGTAATAATTAGAAATAAATAGTAATAATTAATTATATCTAATAATTATTAGTAACAAATAGGTATAAGTGGTAATAACTATAAATAATTTTTTATAATTAGAAATAATTAATAATAATTGGTAATAAATAGTAATAAATAGTTATAATATACAGTATATTACTATAATTCGAAATAATTAGCAGAATTTAGTAATAAAAAGTAATAATTATCTGTAAATAGTGTTAATTTGAAATAAATTGTTATAATTTATATTAAATAGTCCTAATTAGTAATATATAAGAATACATAGAAATAAATAAGAATAATTATTAACAATTAGTAATAATTATAAATAAATATATAATTATTAATAATTAGTATTAATTGATAACAAGCTTGTACCCAAGTGGTAGTACCTCCTTCTTGGCATGAAAAAGTCTTAGGATCAAATTTGGGAAGGGGAGGAATTGTCGAATACCATGTCAGCACTATACCAGGGTACTGTTGCAGTTTTGTAGCAGTGGGGAACAATAGCAGTGCTGAAAAAGTAGCAGTGGAGGGTACTAATGTAAGAACCATAGTGGACACTATATTGTACCAGGTACTGTAATAGCCTATGTACTGTAGCTGTACAATTAAATGATGCGCCATTTGTGAAAATTAGCATTTCGGTCCAGTGGTTGGGTTACATGATCGAAAACATATTATGGTTCAGTTTGGATCAGAGGATGATTTTATTATTGCTTGGTCCAGGTCTTCTAGAAGGTGCGGCGATTCTTCATTTTATCTCTTCCATTGGGGTTTTGAATTTCATATGTAGCGTGAACCCTCATCGAATGCTACTTGGGGATGTCTTCCCATCATCCCCCTTTATTTTCAAAATCCTGCTATTCTCTGTGCAATTGCCAACATGATCGGACGATTTCTATGCTCCGATCAATGGACTATGTCAGTGTCTCACCCGGTTTCCCACACATATGTGTTGAGGTAGACGTTGCAAGACATCCAGTGAGTTGAGTCTGGATTACTGATGAGAAGTAGTTTAGATGGATGCCAAAGGTTGTATTTGAGTCATGTATGAATTTATGCGTGAAGTGTAGATAGTTAGGACACTTGGAGGATGTTTGCCGTAGGGAGGGCTAGATTCTCTGTCACGACCCTTCCTCGGGGTCCGTGTCGTGACTATCCCAAGCCTGCCTTCAATAGGCAAGGGGATAGCGACTAGCACAAAGACGTAATTCCCGATAAAAGGGAAGGAATTGCCTTTGTAAAGTAAAAAAACACCACATAGAAAGCAAGCAGAAGTAAACACTATGTAAAAACTGGGTACAACAGTAAGTGCAAAAAAGTAAGTGGGCCAGAATACAAACCCAAACTGAATGTAAAGTACAACTGGAAATGGAAAACAACAACTGAAAGTAAATACAAAAGCCTCGAGCCATCCACTGGAAGTCCCACCTGAAGGGTGAGTAAATATAGCCTCCACATCTCCTCGGGTCTAGCCGTCCGCTCTGACTACGTCCCGCCCAATTGTCCACCTCCAGGTACCGTCCTGCTCCGCAAGCCTCAACCATGACCAGCACTGTCCGTTGTCTGCAAACAACACAACGTAGTGTGGGCATAGACAGTGCAGGGTTGAGAATAAGCTACTCAGTATGGACCCCGAGACCCCCAAAGGTCTCCCAGAATACACAAAGGATAATCCACAATGGAAAGATACAATCACGAAGTAACATCTGACACTACTTGGGTATATGCCCATACATATACCTAAGTCATCAATTCAAGTTCGGCTCCAACATCCGAGTTCAAGTACAACCCAGTCCACACAGGAAATAAAAACCCAGTCCACAGAGGAAAGAAAAAGGAAATCCACACATGATAGCACAACAAAATCCACATAGGAAAGCAAAACAAGATTCAGCTCACACAGGTATACTTCTTCGTATGACGACAGAGATTATCAGATATTTCCATTGATTCATCTAAGCCATCAGACCCACAAAGGATCGATAGGTACTAACCCCCGCAATGACCCACATAGGATCTGACCCACACAGGATCGATAGGTAACTGTCCCCCGAAATGACCCACACAGGAGCTGACCCACACATGATCGATAGGTAACTAACCCTCGCAATGACCCACACAGGATCAGACCCACACAGGATCTGTAGGCGCTGGCCTACACAGGACCGCTGAGCGCTAACCCACACATGATCTGACCCACACAGGATCGGTAGCACTTATCCATGTAGGATCTCTAAGTGTTGTAGTCGTTGCCGTCGAATCCACGGTGGATTTCTGTACAGTCATCATCGTCATCGCAGTCGCAGCCAGCTCTAGGGTTCCCGCACACAGCAAGCTCATTTTGGAGGGTCCACTCCACGAGTCGAGGGGATAATATATCAACTGACACATAGTCCGGAGATGATGTATCCAAATTTTCCGTATCGTCATCAGGAACTCAACGCGACAAACGGCGTGTCGATCGGACGCCCGGTCTGAGAGTTAATGGAATTTTCGTCCCAGGGGCCCGGTTGGATTTTAAGTTAAAACCAACCCGGCCATACTCCAACTGCGTCCAAACCTCAAGCGGAGTAAGCCAAATGGTTCGTCTCACTTAGAGGAATCCATCAAAGTCGACGGCATGTCAATCGGACGTCCGGACCTCAAGTTATAAGTCTGCTCCGAGGGCCCAGTTGGTTTCGTGTACGAACCAACCATGCAGAACCCAAAGTTCTCTGAAACCCTGAGTACAATATACCGAAACGACCATCTCGATCCAAGGATCGCTACGAAGCTACCGGTGCGCCGATCGGAGGCCCGTAGCTCATGTTACGGGCAACAGAGTAAAAGAGGTTCGGTAATAGGGGGTTCGGGCCCGGTCCGACCAGGCCCCGATACCCCCTAGGGCGGCCCGGCATGCTGGCACTGATCAAGCGGCCGCACAGAAGGGGGGAACCACCCCCTGGACGAAACCATGACCCCGCGTGGGGGCCGTCTCTTGCCAGCGGACGCGGCCGGTTCCCGCGTCCCACCTCCTCTGGTCCCGCGCGGTCGCGGGATTGCCGGCCTGCCGCCGGGGCTTGAGCCGCGGCGGCTCTCCCCAGCGTTGTGCCAGGCAACGCTGTCTCCTAGCGGTCAGCCGCTGCCGGCCGCTGCCTCCTTCCGCCGGAACCGCCGTACCAGCGAGGCGCGCTGGCGGGTTGCTCCGCGTACCACCGGATGAGCTCTGGTGGTCGGATTTGCCTGTCGTCTTCGCCAACGGCCCCCCTGGACTGGTTCTTCACTACGAAGACCACACAACGCCCATGTGGCCTGCTCATCGTCGCCCACCGATCCGCACAACAAGAACGAATGGACGGTGGCATCAGACTTGTCCGTTGGTCCGCACCCACCGCGTTAGCCGTTTTAAAAGTCTTCTAACAAAAATTTATACATACACCGTGGGTATAAATAACAAAGATTTAATATAATCAAACCCCTACCTCAAGCATCGTCGAGCGAGGGTTCGTTGCTGAAAAGTACGTCGTGGAAAAGGGCGTCGCGGAAGGAGGGATTGTCATGTCGTTGAAGGAGCGTCGTGGAAGAACCGTCGCAGAAGAAGTGTTGTGGAAGAACCGTCGCTGATTTCTGAGGATCTGGCGTTCTTCACGTTCTTTGCGTTCTCCACGTTCTTCGCGTTCTTCGCGTTCTTCATCGAGGAGGAAGAACTTCAAGAGCCTGAGAATTATCCCTAGCCTCTCAACACCACCAGTCAGATAAAAATAAGAGTTGTCTTATTTTTATTTCACAAGCCTTGCGCTTTAAAATTCAAAAACGAAATAAACAGTTAGGCGAATTAATTGCAACGCATAAACTCCCACAATAATGAGGCGTTTCTTAACCAGAATAAACACATGAGTTGACTTCATTAAAAAGGGGTGTGCATGTGCGTTACATAGAAGAAAAGAAACGGTGGGGCTTGTGTGGGACCCACCTCACAAATATCCTACCAAGAGGGTAGGATATTGTGGGTCCCCCAACATCCACTAAACATTAGTTAAGAAAAATAAAATAAAAACCGGTTGCGCCACTTTTATTTTCTTTCTTAACTTAAACCCCAAAAATTAAAAACCACACCCGAGCAAACGCAAATCCAGAAAAGGTGTTTCTATGAAATTATCGGCGCTGCGATTCCGTTGATGCCCTTGGAATCTGATTCCGAGCACCGGTTCAAAACATAGAAAAACCCACTAATTCGTTCACTGAACGTACCCGAGCTAAACTTCTGAAAAAGATTCCGGGCACACCGGGCCTCAAAATCAGGTGCCATCAGAAACTGCGTTCTTGTAAAATTCCCAAGAAAATTAAGAAAAAAAATTCATTGAATTTTTCGGGTCTTTACATGCTCACACACAGGGGATGGATGGAAACAGTGGAGATGGTGGTGGGGTGCATGCTGCTGTGAGGACGACTAAGGTGGCTGTGAAGGATGGCACTGTGGAAGCTGTTGTGTATACCTAACCTGGAGCTTCAGCTGGGTAAGGGGATCGATTGGGCTCTTTTTGCTCTAAAGGTTGGTGATTGAAGTGCAATCTACGAGACATGCAGAGAGGGGGATGAGGCAAGTCTATATTGATGATGTGACGGGCCTTCCAAGTGGCTTGATGACAGTGCAGGTGCCTCTAAAACCATCGGTATTGAAAGTGTTTAACAGACTTAAATGTGATCTTGGCATTGAGTCAAAGTCGATGGTTGAGGATAGTGCTTTCCATCTGGTCCTCTCTGAGGAGACTTTGGCCTCTTTGGAGGGTGACCATGAGAATTTGAGCGGGGGTCCTATTAGTGATAGGTGAACAATGGGGGGTGTTGTCTTGCAGGATGTTTTTTTCTGCAGTGTATGTGTTGCAGAGGCAGTGTTAATGAAAGAGCCATCTTTAAAGCAGGTTTCTGATGGGAGTGGTGTGCAGGTGGAGTATCCAGCTGGTTTACAGCCTCGGTCTTGGAATAAGGGGAATGATATTGATCATAGCAACAATTTTGTTGGCTTGGTGATGGATGATTTAGTGGTGGACTGTGGCGAAGTTGTGTATGTGGGTGAAATTTCCATGGAGGGGCAAGGTGTTGTGGATTCAGGTGGTCATGTTGGATCAATACATGGGAAAGAGGATGGTGTTGATGTTCCTACTCTGGATTCTACTAGGATTTGTCTATAGGAGCTGGAGAATGGGAATGTCTCTAACACTGAGGGTGTGGTTTCAGTCAATGCAGATGGAAGCATTTCACAGGAGGCTGTTGCTGGAGATATCCTTGTGAAGCAGGGGATGAATGAACGGGGTGTGGAGGAGGGTTACTATGTAGTGCACATGTCTGGAAAATGGGGGGATTGTCTCGATAGTGAGAAGGAAAATGATGGTGGCATGGCCCTGGCTTCCTACAACAATGTTGTTTAGGGTGGAAAAAACAAGGTGTCGTAAAATGCGGAAGAGATGACTGGTCCACCACGAAGAAGGCCGAGGAGGGATTATTCTTATCTGCCAAATCCAATGACTACCATGTCCTCCACTGGGGGGGGAAGGCTGGGCTGCACAGTCTTCTAAGGAATTTATCTCTTCAGAGAAGTTAAACCTTAGAAGGAAGTACACAAGATTTTGCGACACTACGGCAACTCAGAATGGGAATCGGCTGCTGGAGAGGATAAAATATATCATGGGTATGGTGATGGGTCAGACTAATATGCTATGTAAATTTCATTTCACTCTGGTGAGCTTGCTTGCTGGATTTTCTTTTATTTAATAAATGGTTAGAGGCTTGCCTCTGACTAAGTTTCCTGGTTAGTGATTAATATGAATAATTATTAATAATTAGTATTAATTAGGTATAATTATTAATAAATTGGTATAATTAGTAATAAATAGCTATGGTTATAAATAATTAGTAATAGATTTCTAAAGTTAGTAATAAATAGGCACAATTAGTAATAATTAATTATAATTTGTAATAATTTGTAATAATTATTAATAATTTGTAATAATTATTTATAATTTGTAATTACTAGTATTATTTAGAAACAATTAGTAATAATTAATAGTAATCCATAATAAAAAATCAAAATTATTATTAATTCATAATAATTTGTATTAATTCTTGATAAATAGAGGTAATTAATTATAACTTGTGGAAATTACTAATAAATAGTTATAATCAGTGGTACATAGTATTATTTAGTAATAAATAGTATTAAATGTGTATAATTATTAATAATTAGTAACAATTATAAATTTTTTGAGAAAATAGAAACAAGTTTGAATAAATTGGAATAATTAGTAATAAATAGTAATAAATATGTATAATTAGTAATAATTAGTACTAATTAGGTATAATTAGTTATAACTAGGTATAATTAAAAATAAATGTGTATAATTAGTAATAAAAATGTACAATTAGTAAAAATATGTAATAATTAGGTATAATTAATAATAAATAAGTATAATTTGAAATAATTAGATATAATTTGTAAAAAATTACACTAAATAGCTATTATTATTAATTATTATAAGTAATTAGAGGTAATTACCAAAAAATAGTAATAATTATCCATTAATATTATTATTCAGTAATAAATATTAGCAAATAGATATAATTAATAATAATTGTTAATAATTAATAATAATGAGTCATAAATTTTAATAAAAAGTAATAATTTATAATTATTAGTAATAATTATACATAAATATAAATTAACCAGAGTGAATAGGGATACTTAGTAATAAATAGTAACATATAGGGATAATTAGTAATAATTATTATTAATATATAAAATTAATAATAACTAGGTCTAATTATTATTAATTTGGTATAATTAGTAATAATTATGTATAATTAGTAATAATTATGTATAATTAGAAATAATTATGTATAATTATAAATAATTATGTATAATTAGTTTTAATTGGGTATAATTAGTAATAATTAGTTATAATTAAAAAAAATTAAATATTATATTTTTTGTATAATTAGTTATAATAGGATTTAATTAGTATTAATTAGGAATAATTGATAATAATTAGGAATATTTATAATAATTTGGTATAATTAGTTACAATTAGTAACAATTAGTAATAAATCAGTAAAATTAGTAATAATTAGGTATAATAAATAATAAATAGTAACAATTTCTAATAATTAGAAATAATTATATGAAATTATGTATAATTAGGAATAATAATTAACAATTAGTATTAATTTGGTATTATTTGAAATAAATACTTATAATTAGTAACAATGAATTATAAATAAGAATATTTAGTAAAAATTAGTAACAATAGTTAATAATTAGAAACAATTAGTAATCATTAGTAATAATTTATTATAATTAGATGTAAATAGAAGTAATTACAAATAAAAAGCCCTAATTATCAGTAATTAGTAATAAATTTCCGTAATTAGAAAATATTATGAACAATAAACATTTTTCACTTTTTTTGAATCTGGTTTTTCTTATATCAAATTATTCATAAAAACTAATTTTTTTTATTTTTAGAGAAATATTGACGAACGAACATGATAGTAATCATAATTTGAAGATATTACTTAAATAAATAATCAACAAGAATCGAAATAGATTGGGTATAAATCTTGAATATATAGAGTTTTTTGAAAATTTATTATCATTTGAATGACCAAAAATGGATTTTTGCTTCTAATGGGATTATTATGTGTCCATGTAAAAAATTTGTCCTGAGGATGTTTGAAAAAAAATTCCACATTATTTGTCATCAATTACATTTTGGTAATCAAAATAATTTTTTTGGGTATCAACAAGGTGGAAAAAGCTCCATGGAATATATTAATAATTTAGTTCACGATCCATCACAGTTTCAAATTTTAGTACTTTATGTGGATGGTTGATCATTGAAAAAAATATCTGGAAGATATTGATTAAACATTAGTATTGGAACCATCTCAATTATATGAGTTTTTGAGGTCCAATTAAGTTTCCTTGTATCCTTGTTAGAAGACAAATAACTTTCATCAGTTTCAAAATTTATTTCAATTAAATAACATAATAGATTGTAAAATAACTATTTTGAATAGAATTTCAATTTTTTTAAATATGGATACATGAAGTAAATGTGTTTCCTTTATATTACTATAAGAGAAATAGGTTGGTTCATAATCTTGGTCTTCGTTATCAGAAGAATAATTCTTGTTCAAATGATTTCATCTTATATTAGGGTGTAAATTAGTATTTGGATAGTTGTACCACATTCGAAAAATCAATGCATAAGGAGTCTCAAATGGGGAATTGTTGATTGATTCCTCTAAATCAGTTGAGGTATTTACCACTTACACCAAAATTAATGATTTTGTTTTTGTCTTAGAATACAGTGGAATTTATGTCCTCAAACTAAAACAATATTTCAAACAATATAATCTTAAATCGTACCACTAATAGTGAGTAATTGAATTTTTTTACCATGAATTCTTGTCCTTTTCTTGGAAATCCCAAAACAAGCAATTGGTTATTTCTACTAATGGTTTATATCTTTTAGGTTCTTATGATAGTAAATATTCATGTTGTCCTATGATAATATATCTATACAATTGACATCCTTGAATGTTGATGAAGAAACTATATATCTAATTGGACATTTTAATTCCAATAAATCCAAAAAAGAATATTGATGTTTATTTGAAACCATTGATTGTGGAGTTTAATTAATTTTTGAGTAATGGTGTTAGTACAAATGAAGTTTTTGCTAAAACAAATTCCTTCTTAATCATTCAATGATGTGGACAATTAGTGACTTCCCAGCACATGGAAATATATTTCGAAAGAGTGCACATTGTGTTAAAATAAGTTATACTCTATATGAGAGTCAATAAATCATTTATTCACATTATTGTATGAAAAAAATATTATTTAGACACTCAGAATAGATTCATTCCTACCAATCTTTCATTGAATATTAACAAATATCATTTCAGAAAATGAATAATTAAAATAGATGAATCTCCAAAAATGTTCTCAAATATTGTGTTAAAGTCATTTTCCTCTTCATTACCTCCCATTACATATAGACCACCTACAATATGACTGAAAATAGAAGTCCTTGGAAAAGGAACACAATTCAATAAAACTGAACATTTTTTGGGATCTTCAATATTTTTATGATTTTTTGGTCCACCACATATTAGATATCATGTATATTGAGAAGAAAATTATTGATAATATATTATATATAGATTAAGATATACCAGGTAGAAAAAAGATTACGCAAATTCATGATAAGATATTTTCCAAGTTTACAGGGGATTTGAACATGAATTATTTCAAAATATCGAATCATAAAAATTAATGAATCAAACATAAGATTATACACATTATAAATAAAATTGATTATTATTTTTTTATTGAATTTTAGATTTGAGACTTACATATAGTTATGCATCAAATTTGGGTAGATGTGTCAATAATGGATATATTTCTAGATTAAAAAAGTCCTTACTATCATGATATAATTGAGTTTTTAATAATGAGTGGATTAAGGGGTTTGTTGAATTATATGATTTTTGATTTTCTAAAAAACATATAATATTTTTTCCAAGATAATTGTGTAGTGAAAATATACTACAATGCACTGAGAGGACTATATAAAGATATTGTATTAAGTTTTTGTTAACTGTAAAAACTCAGCATGATGATGTTATTTTACTCCACGATACATTTTAAATTATATTTTCTAGATGATGAAAAATGTGGAGTTCTTTTAATGTGCTGATGGATGTGATAATTTGAGATATACATGCAGAAATTACAGAAAAAAGAACATAATAGAGCATTAGTTGAATGTTCAATTGGAGAAGCTTATTTTTCGGAATAGATTTCTTTTTTTGTCTCCTTAATTTCTATATAAATATCACTCAAAAAACGCATTTTGGATGTTATGAGAGAAATTTATACAATGAAATGATAAATCAATTATCAATTTATAATAATCCAGAACATGGCTTGACGATGTTAGTAAACGATCTATTTTAGATAATTAACATCAGAGAACTCATACATATGTTCCGCTCGTGTGTAATAAAATGAAACCCTTTGTAATGTGAGTTTTCCCATCAACTATTCAATTAAAATTGATAATGTAAATTAATATTTCTTTAGTTATTTCTGATATGATAATCATATCAATTAACAAATTCTGTAAATTACAATAGTTTCTCTTGAATAATGTCGGATTTTATTACTAGTTTAAAAAACTACTAAAATAAATTATTTATATTTTATAATATAAAATAAAATTTTTAAAAGTTATTTTGATAATTATTTTTCATTTAAATACCCATAAAATTCAAGGAAAATATTTTCTTAATATTCTTTGGGATTTTACAAGAATGCAGTTTCAGACAGCACTTGATTACGAGGCCCGGTGTGCCCGGAATTTCTATTCGAAGATTAGCTCGGGTAAGTTCAGTGAAGGAATGAGAGGGAATTACTATCTTATGAACCGGTCATCGGAATCAAATTCCGAGGGCACTGATGGAACCGCAACGCTGGTAATTTTTTAGGAACGCTTAATCCTGAGTTTCATTACACGAGAGAAGTTGATAAAAATTGTGGAAGTTAAAAATAAAAATTTAACAATAATTTTTATATTTATTCTAAGTGTTTAATCCTTTGGATGGAAGTTGGGTAACTACCCAACCTCCCTTGGGAGGTTATGAGGGTGGTGGGGCCCACACGAACCCCACCCCTTCATATCCTCTAACAGCATAAACTCACCATTAATATTGTTAACATACGATAATAACTTATCACATTTATGTAGTGAGATTAATGTGAGCTTTTGAAATTCAAACTCATGAATTTCAAAAGCCTTGATGTGTTAATAAAATAAGTTGAGAACTTATTTTATTGGGTTGGTGTTTAGTTGTTTGAGAACCTTTGGAGAAAAAGCTAAGGAAGTCTTGAGTTTCTCATTCTCTTTGACGAAGAACGCGAAGAACGAACGATCTCCGACGTGTAGCGCCGAGCCCTCGGAGACCGTCTTCCGCGACACCGACCTGTGACGCGACGTCTTCTTCCATGACGTTTTTCTTCTGCAACATCTCTTTTCGCGACGGTTTTCCCACGAAGAAATCTCCGTCAACGTCTTCGAATCCTCGCTTTGCGATGCCGAAGTTCGTCACCTCTTTTATCAAGGTAGGGGATTATTTAATTAATTTCGTTTGTGATTTCTAGTTTTTCGTTCTTCTTAGTTATACGACCAAATGATATCAGTTAACGAGAGGGGGCCGGAACGCACAAACACGACCGACCCTCCTCCTTTATCCTTGTTTGATTCTTTCTGGTTGGGACGGAATGGCGTGGTGTCGTCGCACCACGCGGGAGCATACGGCATGTAATGTGTGGCGCCGTCGCACCGCGCCGTGAAGTTGAACAAGGAAGCGACGCCGTCGCGCCGCGTCGAAGAAAACCGAAGACACTGCGGCCGGAGTGGGGTCGCGGTGGAAGGGCACGGTGCCATCGCACTGTGCCGGATGAACCAAGCCGCGGCCGGTTCCTGGTCGCGGCGGAGCAGGGTGACCGGCGGCCGGTTCCGGGCCTCCGGTGTCGGCGAGGGGGGAAGGACCGGCTGTTGCCGGTCCTTGTTGGCAGAATCGGCCGGACGGTGCGGGCCGACCAGACAAAGGGAAGCCGGGGGAATTAATTCCCCTGGCTGGCGTACAAAAACGGCCCCCGTATATGGGGGGCCGCAGTTACACCAGGGGGGCAGGCACCCCCCCTGCCAACGGCTCGGCCATTGGCCAAGCTGGCCAGCGCGGGGCACGTTGTGCCCAGGCCGGGCCGGGCCAGGCCGCGCCGGGCCCGGCCGACCCTGACCCGGGGCGGGTCGACCCGGTTTGGGCTGACCGGTGGGTCTCGGACCAGGTCGGTCCGGGCTCGAAACACCCGTTTTCGGACCGTCTTCGATCTTTTGCCCTTAACTTGGGCTATGGACCTTTGATCGACGCACCGTCAGTTGCTTAGCGATCATTGGAACGAGAAGGTCGAATTGGTATATCGCACTCAAGGTTTCAGAATACTTTGATTTCGGCCGGGTTGGATCGTACACGAAACCAACCGGGCCCTCGGAGCGGAAACGCTCATATCTTAAGCTCTGGACGTCCGAATGACGTTTCGTCAACTTTGTTGGTTTCCTCTTAGTGAGACGGATCTTTTGGCTTACTCCGCCTGAGGTTTGGATGCAGGTGGAGTACGGTTGGGTTGGTTTTTCCTTAAAAACCAACCAGGCCCCTCGGACGAAAAAACCAATAACTCTCAGATCGGGAGTCTGATTGACGCGCCGTCTGCGATGTTGAGTTCCTGTTGACGATACAGAACTTTTGGATACATCAACTCTGGACTATGTGTCAGTTGATGTATCAGCCTCTCGGCTCGTGGAGCAGATCCTCCCGAACGAGCTTGCTGTGTGCGGGAACCCTAGAGCAGGCTGCGACTGCTACTGTGACTATGACGACGACTGTGCAAAGATCCTCAGTGGATTCGATGACGACGACTACAACACTCAGCCATCATGTGTGGATCAGTGCTACCGATCCTATGTGGGTCTGATCCTGTGTGGGTCAGCGCTCAGCCGTTCTGTGTGAGCCAGCACCTACAAATCTTGTGTGGGTCCCATCCTGTGTGGGTCATTGCGGGGGTTTGTACCTATCGATCCTTTGTGGGTCCGACGACTTAGATGGATCAATGATCATCTCTATCGTCTTTCGAAGAAGTATGTCTGTGTGAGATGAATCATGTTTGCTTTCCTATGTGGATTGTGTTGTGCTATCCTGTGTGGATTACGTTTTTCTTTCCTGTGTGGATTACGTATTATTTCTTGTGTGGACTGGGTTGTACTTGGGCTTGGAGGTTATAGCATATTGGAATTGATGACTTAGGTATATGTATGGGCATATACCTAAGCAGTGTCGGTTGTTACTTCGTGATTGTATCTTTCCTTTGTGGTTTATCCTTTGAGGATTTTGGGAGACCTTTGGGGGTCTCGGTGTCCCTATTAAGTAACTTATACTCACCCCTACACGGGCTATGCCCGCACTACGTTGTGTTGGTTACAGACGACGGATATCGCTGATCGTGGTGGAGGCTTGTGGAGCAGGACGGTACCTGGAGGTGGACCACTGGGCGGGACATACTCGGAGTGGTAGGCTGGACTCGAGGAGTAGTGGAGGCTTTCTGTACCCACCCTTCAGGTGGAATTCTCAGTGGATAGCTCGTCATTGCAGCTTTACCTTTCAGTTGTTGTTTTCCCTTTCAAGTTGTACTTTACTTTCAGTTTGGGATTGTATACTGGCCCACTTACTTTTCCGCACTTACTCTTGTACCATCTTTCACTTAGTGTTTACTTGTACTGCTTATTTACTCTGTGGTGTTAGTTTACATTATGAAGGCAATGCCATCCCTTTTTACCGGTATTTACACCTTGGTGCTAGTCGCCAGCCCCTGGCCTATGGAAGGCGGGCTTGGGGTAGTCATGGCACGGGCCCCGAGGATTGGTCGTGACAAATTGGTATCAGAGGAGTTCGGTTCTACCGCAGACTCTGATCTTTTTCTATGTGAAGCAATAGTGTTTAGCGTATTGGGTGTGGTTATCAGTCCAGGGAGTCCATTGTTGGTGCGGCGGCCGACGTATCCGTACCCCAGGACCCTGACTTCTGATTTCCGACTTAATGCACAAAAACATTGATTGCATGTGTGTTTCAAGTTTTCTTTGTGATTACATTCTATCAGCTCACCAGGTATACTGTTCTGACTATGGCGTACCTGTTTTCTTTTTAGGATGGCCCCACGACGGTAGCCAGCTAGGGTTCCAAGATTTGAGCGTGATGACAGCCCACCGAGCGACGAGGCCTCTGTGCAGGGCCCTTTGTCAGCAGTGGAACCGACGGTAGATCTACCCGCCGAGCCACCGATTCTTCCAGCCCGAGTCGTTGACGATGCACGTCGCCTCAGTGCACTGCATGAGTTCCAGCGCCAGCAACCACCCAGGTTCCACGGGGAGACGGACCCCGAGGCAGCCGAGGACTGGCCGGAGGCAATAGTGAATGTTTTCAGGTTAGTGAGGACACCAGCAGACCTCATGGTGATCCCCACAGTGAGCCTACTGCACGCAGCAGCAGGCAGATGGTGGAGCTTGATGCTCCAGGTGCACGATGAGGCATCTCTTCTCTGGACAGACTTTGAGAGCCTCTTCCGCTCAGAGTTCTTCCCAGCCACCCTCCGTGTGGTACGTATCCAGGAGATTCTTCAGCTGCGATAGGGCAACATGACGGTCGCCCAGTACTCTGTGAGATTTACAGATCTCTCGTGCTACACGACAGACATGGTACGGGACCCATTCTTCCAGGCCCGGACCTTTGATCAGGTATTGAGAAACGAGATCAGGGCATCGTTGATCTCCCTCAGCATTCTGACTTAGACAGGAGTACTGGAGCGATCCCTTTTGATCGAGATCTTTCTTGCTGAGTCTACACCAGCGCTGAGACCCACCGCAGGGCGGCATGTAGCAGAGAATTCTACAGCAGGCAGTCGACGGATGACTCTTGGGTCCACGCAGACCAGACCCTCAGGTAGACGACCTCAGGACACTGGCTCAGTAGTGCGGGGCACACAGCGCGAAGCTAGTCTTTCGAGAGGCAGGCAGTGCTACTCATGCGGCGGGCAGGGCCATATGGCTCATGACTGCCCGACCCGCCGTGCCGAGGAGCAGCAGACGGTTGAGGGACCACCGAGGCAGAGGAAGAGGGTCGACCGTGGCGGTCCGTAGGGAGGAGGCGGATGAGGGAGAGGAGCTAGCCGAGCAGCAGGTGTTGGGAAACGCTTTGAGGCTCTACCACCACCACCACCAGGAGGTCCACCCCGACCATAGGGAGCTGGCAGGCAGAGATAGGCACAGCTCCAGGCAGCAGAGGCCTACGACCACGGTGCACCCGAGATGATTCGAGGTACTATCTGTGTCTATTCCACCCTTTCTGCAGTTCTTATAAACACAAGAGCGATCCATTCTTTCATAGTCGCTGCCCTTGTTCGGAGCTCGGTGATTCCAACAGAGCCGTTGGATCGATCCTTACGGCTAGAGACCTCTACGGGAGAAGACTCGACGATTATGCACTGGTGCTGGCAGTGTGAGCTTACTCTAGGAGGCGAGAGCTTCGGCTGGGATCTTCTTGTAGCAGCATCGAGGCCATACGACGTCATCTTGGGCCTGGATTGGTTGTCTACGGTCCATGCACAGATTGATTGTATAAGGCTCAAGGTGTGATGTGTACGCACCGATGGGAGCAGGTTCACCTTCTCCGGCGAGAAGGGAGCCTTTGCAGCATAGGATGGGCTTCCCCAGAAGAGAGGACAGCCCATCACTCATCAGTTTGCTAGCCTTATCCTAGGAGAAGTTGACGTGAGGAGTCCTTGTTTTCCTGCTGTGGTGGATCAGTATGCGGACATCTTTCCCGACGACATTCCAGGGCTACCTCCTCGCAGAGAGGTAGACTTTTATATTGACCTGTACCCCGGGACAACCCCGATATCGACTCCAGCATATCAGATGGCCCCTGCTGAGCTTCGAGATCTACGGGTACAGTTGGAGGACTTGCAGGGCAAGGGGTTCATCTGACCCGGTGTTTCACCCTGGGCTTCCCTGATATTGTTCACCAAGAAGGCGGACGGGAGCGTACGACTTTGTGTCAACTATCGTTGCCTGAACCAGGTGACAGTGAGGAACAAGTATCTGCTACCAAGGATTGATGACCTATTCGATCAGATCAAGGGAGCATGGTGGTTCTCAAAGATAGACCTCAGGCAAGGCTATCATCAGCTTAGAGTTCGAGACGAGGACGTGCATAAGACAACCATCAGATGTCGGTATGGCCATTATGAGTTATTGGTTATGCCTTTCAGTGTAACCATTGCTCCAGCAGGGTTCATGGCCCTCATGAACAGGATCATTCATCCATACCTCGATTGATTTGTCGTGGTCTTCATCGACGACATTTTGATTTATGCGACGACTGAGGAGGAGCACGCCTACCACTTACGGGTTGTACTAGACACACTCCAAGAGAACCAGCTTTATGGTAAGCTCTCAAAATGCCAGTTCTGGATACGTGAGGTCCACTTCTTGGGACACGTCATCTCTGAGGCGGGAGTTGCAGTGGATCCTGCAATGATCGAGGTAGTGCTATCTTGGGAGCCACCCAGGAGCGTGACAGAGGTGCGGAGTTTCTTGGGACTAGCTGGATAGTACCGGTGATTCGTGCCAGACTTCTCCAGAGTTTCGACACCACTCTTAGCTTTGACGAAGAAGGGAAAACCCTTCATGTGGTCAGAAAGATGTCAGCAGAGCTTCCAAGAGCTGAGACAGAGATTGACCAGCACACCTATCATGAGGTTTCATGAGGAGGGAGTAGGGTACGTAGTCTACTATGATGCATCAGGGACCGGACTCAGGTGTGTCCTAATGCAGGACCAGGCAGCTATCGCCTATGGATCACGTCAGTTGAGGCCGCATGAGCATAACTATGCTACCCATGTCCTGGAGTTAGCAGCAGTGGTCTTCACTCTGAAGTCATGGCGACACTATCTGATGGGAGAGCGCTTTACAGTATTTTTTGACCATCAGATTCTCAGATACATCTTTTCTTAGAAGGATCTGAATCTGAGACAGCGAAGATGGCTCGAGTTCCTCCAGGACTATGACTTTGAGATATTCTATACTCCTGGGAAGGGGAACATGTTAGCCGATGCTCTCAGTAGGAGGACGGGCATTCAGCTACATGAGGAGGTGACAAAGCAGTTAGCCTCTTTGCAGATATCCTTCGTGGATAGAGATGGAGCAGCCTTCCTCCAGACTCTCACAGTCAGTCCTCCTCTACTACATTGGGTCAGAGAGGCACAGCGTGGGGACGCTGACTGTGAGACGCGGTGTGCAAAGATATCCTCAGGACAGACACCTGATGGTTTCTCCTTTGGAGCATAGCACGACTTCCTTTTTATAGGACGTACCTTGGTACCAGTTTCTTTATGGGAGGAGGTGATGAGAGAGTTTCACACTTCTCCTTTGGTGGTACTTCCTGGAGTGTCGAAGATGTACCAGGATCTCAGACGACAGCACTGGTGGTCGGGCATGAAGAAGCTTATGGCAGATTTCGTTTCTCGATGCCTCACCTGCCAGCAGGTGAAGGCTGAGCACCAGGTACCAGCAGGCTTGGTACATCCCTGAGAGGTCCTGGAGTAGAAGTGGGATGGGATATCTATGGACTTTGTGACTGGACTTCCACGCACTTCCAGAGGTCACAACTCCATTTGGGGGATTGTCGACCAACTCACCAAGTCGGCGCACTTTCTACCCATCAGAGAGCTGAGCTCAGTGGAGAGCTTGGGACGACTTTACGTTTAGGAGATTGTATGGCTTCACGGTGTGCCATCATGTATCGTCTCCGATCAAGATGCTCTCTTTACTTCCTGGATTTGGAAGGGGTTGCAGGAGGCGTTCCAGACGCAGCTACGTCTGATCATAGCCTTTCACCCTCAGACGGATGGTCAGATGGAGAGGACCATTCAGACTCTCGAGGACATGCTCCGTGCATGTGTCCTCGACTTTGGTCGCAGCTGGGAGGACCACCTACGATTGGTGGAGTTCGCGTACAAAAACAGATACCACTCCACCATCGGGATGGCACCATACGAGGCGTTTTATGGCCGACCTCATAGATCTCTTTTGTGCTAGAAAGACCCTGGGGAGTCAGCACTTGTGGCACCGGAGATGGTCTAGGCCACAACAGAGAAGGTCCAGGTCATCTAGGAGCGGATGAGGAGAGCTCAGAGCCGGCATAAGTCATATGCTGACAGGAGGCGGAGGCCACTAGAGTTCGAGGATGGCGACCACGTATTCTTGTGTGTCTCAACTCGATGTGGATTACAGAGATTTGGCTAAGGCGGCATGTTATCTCCATGCTTCATCAGACCATTCCAGGTCCTCGGCAGGATTGGTGAGGTGGCTTATCGTCTGGCTCTACCACCACAGTTGCACCGGGTGCACGACGTTTTCCACGTGTCTCAGCTGAGGATATACGTGAATGACCCGATGCATATCATTGACCATGGAGAGCTTGATGTCGATGATGAGGCGACATTTGCGGAGGTCCCAGTGGAGATCGAGGATCGACAGGAGCGGGTTCTAAGTGGATGGTCGATTCCTCTAGTGCGCATCAGATGGCAGCATGTGAACCTCCAGGAGAGCACTTGGGAGCGGGAGGCTCAGATGCGTGCTCAGTACCCACATTTGTTTCCCTAGTTTTCAATGTATCTTTATGGTGACATAAAGTCCTGAGGTGGGAGTAATGTAATGACCCGTAAAATTCAAGGAACATTTTTTCTTAATTTTCTTTGGGATTTTACAAGAACGCAGTTTCAGACAACACTTGATTCCGAGGCCCGGTGTGCCCGAAATTTCTATCTGAAATTTAGCTCGGGTACGTTCAGTGAACGAACAAGCGGGAATTACTATCTTATGAACCAGTGCTCGGAATCGAATTCTGAGGGCACCGATGGAACAGCAGTGCCGGTAATTGCTTAGGAACGCTTAATCCGGAGTTGCGTTTACACGAGAGAAGTTGATAAAAATTGTGAAAGTTAAAAATAAAAATTTAACAACAATTTTTATTTTTACTCTAAGTGTTTAATCCTTTGTATAGAAGTTGGGTAACTACCCAACCTCCCTTGGGAGGTTATGAGGGTGGTGGGGCCCACACGAACCCCACCCCTTCATATCCTCTAACCCCGTCAACTCACCATTAATATTTTTAACTTAAGTTAATAACTTATCACATTAATGTAGTGAGTTTAATGTGAGCTTTTGAAATTCAAACTCTTGAATTTCAAAAGCCTTGATGTGTTAATAAAATAAGTTGAGAACTTATTTTATTGGGTTGGTGTTTAGTTGTTTGAGAACCTTTGGAGAAAAAGCTCAGGAAGTCTTGAGTTCTTCATTCTCTTTGACGAAGAATGTAAAGAACGAACGATATCCGACTTGGAGTGCCGAGCCCTTGGAGACAGTCTTCCGCGACACCGACCCGCGACACGATGTCTTATTCCACGACATTTTTCTTCCGCAACGTCTCTTTTCGTGACGGTTTTTCCGTGACGAAATCTCCGTCATAGTCTTCAAATCCTTGCTTTGCGATGCCGACGTTCGTCATAAATTTTTTCAAGGTAGGGGATTATTTAATTATTTTCATTCGTGATTTCTAGTTTGTTGTTCTTCGTAGTTATACGACCAAATGATATCGGTTAACGAGAGGGGGTCGGACCGCACAAACACGGCCGACCCTCCTCCTTTATCCTTGTTTGATTCATTGTGGTTGGGACGGAATGGCGTGGTGCCATCACACCATGCGGGATCATACGACAAGTAATGTGCGATGCCGTCGTGCCGCACCATGAAGTTGAACAAGGACGTGATGCCGTCGCACCGCGTCGAAGAAAACTGAAGACACCGCGGCCGGAGCGGGGCCACGGCGGAAGGGCGCGGTGTCGTCGCACCGCGCCGGACGAACCAAGCCACGGCCGGTTCCGGGCCGCGGCGGAGCAGGGTGACCGGCGGCTGGTTCCGGGCCACCGGTGTCGGCGAGGGAGGAAGGTACGGCTGTCGCTGGTCCTTGTTGGCAGAACCGGCCGGCCGGTGCAGGCCGACCGGATAAAGGGAAGCCGGGGGAATTAATTCCCCCGGCTGGCCTACAAAAACGGCCACCATAAATGGGGGGTCGCGGTTACACCAGGGGGGCAGGCGCCCCCCCCCCCCTTCCAACGGCTCTGCCAGGCCGGGCCGGGCCGCGCCGGGCCAGGCCGACCCGGACCCGGGGCGGGTCGACCCGATTGGGACGACCGGGGGGTCTCGGTCCAGGTCGGTCCGGGCCCGAAACCCCCGTTTTCGGACAGTCTTCAGTTTTTTCCCTTAACTTGGCCTATGGACCTCTGATCGATGCACCGTCAGTTGAATAGAGATCCTTGGAACGAGATGGTAGTATCGGTATATCACACTCAAGGTTTCAGAATACTTTGAGTTCGTCCGGGTTGGTTCGTACAAGTAACCAACCGGGCCCTCGGAGTGGGAACACTCATATCTTAAGCTCCAGACGTCCGAATGATGTGATGTTGACTTTGTTGGTTTCCTCTTAGTGAGATGGATCTTTTGGCTTACTCTGACCGAGGTTTGGACGCTGGTGGAGTACGGTCGGGTTGGTTTTTCCTTAAAAACCAACCGGGCCCCTGGGACAAAAAAGCCAATAACTCTCAGACCAGGCGTCTGATTGATGCGCCATCTGCGACGTTGAGTTCCTTTTGAAGATACGGAGCTTTTGGATACATCAACTCTGGACTATGTGTCAGTTGATGTATCAGCCTCTCGGCTCGTGGAGCAGACCCTCTCGAACGAGCTTGCTGTGTGCGAGAACCCTAGAGCTGGTTGCGACTGCTACTGTGACTGCAACGACGACTGTGCAGAGATCCTCAGTGGACTCGACGAAGACGACTACAACACTCAGCGATCCTATGTGGATCAGTGCCACCGATCCTATGTGGGTCTGATCCTATGTGGTTCATTGTGGGGGTTAGTACCTATCGATCCTTTGTGGGTCCGACGACTTAGATGGATCAATGATCATCTCTATCATCTTTCGAAGAAGTGTATCTGTGTGAGATGAATCCTGTTTGATTTCCTATGTGGATTGTGTTGTGCTATCCTATGTGGATTACGTTTTGCTTTCCAGTGTGGAATATGTATTCTTTCCTATGTGGACTGGGTTTTACTTTGGCTCGAATGTTGGAGCGTATTGGAATTGTTGACTTAGGTATATGTATGGGCATATACCTAAGAAGTGATGGTTGTTACTTCGTGATTTTATCTTTCCTTTTTGGTTTATCCTATGTGTATTCTGGGAGACCTTCGGGGGTCATGGGTCCCTACTGAGTAGCTTATACTCAAGCCTTCACGGGCTATGCCCGCACTACGTTGTGTTGGTTGCAGACGACGGACAGCACTGATCGTGGTGGAGGCTTGCAGAGCAGGACGGTACCTGGAGGTGGACCACTGGGCGGGACGTACTCAGAGCGGTAGGCTGGACCCGAGGAGTAGTGGAGGCTTTCTGTACCCACCCTTCAGGTGGGATTCCCAGTGGACAGCTCGTCGTTGCGGTGTTACCTTTCAGTTTCTGTTTTCCCTTTCGAGTTGTACTTTACTTTCAGTTTGGGTTTGTATACTGGCCCACTTCATTTTCTGCACTTACTCTTGTACCAGCATTTACTTAGTGTTTACTTCTTCTGCTTGTTTACTCTGTGGTGTTAGTTTACTTTACAAAGGCAATGCCTTCCATTTTTACCGAGATTTACACCTTGGTGCTAGTCGCGAGCCCCTGGCCTATGGAAGGCGGGCTTGGGGTAGTCACGGCATGGGCCCCGAGGACGGGTCGTGACATTACAAGTTTTCGGACTCTCAACATGCTAAAAATTTATAATTTATTATATTTATTGAGTAACCCACCATCATAAATGGTTAAATATTATAATGCATATGTGGTGAATGGTTTTTATTTCATACACATGCATGTGGAGAATGGAAAAAATAAATAGTATAGTTTTCATTAGAGGATATTATTATTGAAAAATTAATGATCAATTGTACTTCATGTTGGATGAAATTATTTAACCCTATTATCTAGGAAAAAATTACATAAAAATGGTTAAATTTTAGTAGATGGATACATATATATGTTTTTGTGTTCTTATAAGCAATTTTATCGTCAATATTACATATAAAATACATCTACTAGTAAATGAAACATTTTTTTCTTCATGAAAATCAATCTTTTTATGATAATTACTATGATACTTTATGGGTGTTGTGTGATTTTTGGAGAATTATGAAAATGAAATATCTAGAACATTAGTTTATTTAAAGTCAATGTGGTTCTTTTCAAGTGCTGGTTGTTGAAAATAATCATGACACTAATCTAAATACATATTTCATACGAAGAGAAATGAAAATCAATGATGACACCCCAGATTTAAGGTTCTATGGGGATGATGATGTTAATAATATAACAAATTAATTTCTATTTAAAAGAGATGAGGAAACTGAAACTCATATGGAAATAGATGATGATATGCAGGAAAATGAATGCATCGACACATTTTGATATGAATATGTGGATGAAGATGAAAATTTACACACTTAAATGATGACTATAATCATAATATATATATATATATAATATTTTTTCCAATTGATTACTAAAAACAATCATTTTTGTGTTAATGATGGACTTCGATCTGTTTTGTGAGTATGTGTAGGGACGTCTACCAGATGACATGCAAGATGTTGGATCATATAACCCCTTGAATGTCGGCAGTTCTGGAAGGACTCATAGAGGTTGTGGTCATGAGTGATTTATAATTCATGGCATTATCTTAATATTCATTAATTATCATTAATTTATTTATATAGCAATTGTTAGATTATTTTTTCTTTTTTTCATTGATTTTCTCATATAACCATTGTAAAAGGCAGTTCTCTATTTAGAAATTAGTTTTCTAGAGCATGGGATACATACGCTCAAATTGCCATAGATTTTCAGCACTACAAGTTTGATAATTGTAGGGTACATAAATAAATAATTTTATATTGGAAAATATATAATAAATAAGTTTATTTTTTTAACTTATTTAAGGTATAATGGTATCACATCGATGAGAGAATTCATGACTCAATCTTGGAAGAATTGGGGGGGGGGGTTGTATGCACGACCATTACCGACAATTTTTTGTACAACCTGAGAAGGAAAACAATGAGGAAAGAAAGATTCACACTGTTTAATGTGTCTTGCTACTCCCACTAACTAGATTACATTTCATCTATGGTTTTAGATTGATAATGTTAACACTTCATGTGTGTCCATTTTATGAAGATGTCATTAGTAGGTCTATAAATCCTGGGGAAATAGGAGGTGACAAATCGAGCTTATAGCCATAGATTCATTATATATAGGGAACATATTGTAACTATATTTTTAATTAATTTAAATAACAATAAATGTAAACTATTTATTATATATTCATATAGTCAGTCCAACAACATGATAGTATGATGTTCGATGTTTATAAGAGGATTTATATAAATCCTTTCACTGGATATGATGGAGGTGATCACCAGGATCAGATTTTGGTCAGTTTAATTTCCTCTTGTGAGTAAAAAATAAATGAAAATAATATTTTAACTATTTAAATTTTAAATTTTAATTTAAAGAGACATATGAAACTGTAATGTTCAATTTACAGAATGAGAATCAGGCTGAGTCCAAGGATTAGACTAGTACAATAGTATTTGATGAGGAATTATGGATGTAGTCGACATAGTATGCCTTTGAGAAAGAATGAGTTGTTTGTATCAACTCTTGGTTGATGCATGTAAGTTATTACGGTGTTGTTGCGATTTTGGTGTGTAGTTAGAGATGAGATCATAGTGATTAATCATAATCTTTTACATTGTATATGGAGTAGCTGAGTGTAATGGGTGAGCATAAAGAGAGTATGTGTAGGGGGGATGAAAAAGATCCATCGAGAACATTTGTAGCAACTAGAAGTGATGCATTGATGGAAGTAGCAGCATCATGATCAGACGATGGAGTACTTTTGACATTTAACACATGGTTTAGGGAAGGTGTTCACTCCACTATCTCTTCCAGCTCCTCAACCCCCACCAGGCGACCCACACCCTTATTGATGTACTTATATTCCATTATAAAACATTTTATTATAATTTTTTAAATATTATATTCTTACATTTCTATATAATTTTATTTTTTTGTTGTTATTAACATGTTATTTTTTATTGATTTTTTATTAATATAATTATTTATTTATTTATTTTATTCATTTTAGTTTTTATTGTTTTTTCAAAATTATTACTATTTTTTATTATTTTATATTTTTTTTATATTTATGAAAACATTAAGGTTTTAATAAATTTATAATATTTTATAATTTTAATAATATTATTTTGAATATTTTAATATTAATATTTTAAATTATTATTATTAATATTTATTATCATTTTATTTAATTTATTAATATTATTTTTTGGTTATTTTCGATTGGCCAATCAAAAGTTTTTTTTAAAAAAACATAGAGAAATCTTTGTGGTGGAATATTTTGTCGTTGGAAATAGTTTTTTTCCAATGGACCATCACAACAAATACAATTTGCAATGGGGACCTAGTGCAAATACATCATCACAAATAGTCTTATTTTTTTTAGTGTACATAATTTGAACCCATTATACTAAAATTAAAATTATTCTATTAATATTGATAATGAGTTTATAACTACCTTTGAGTCTAACAATTACATAAGATAACATGGGGATCATATAGACAAAAAGTGATGAGCTGAAAATCCTAGTAAGTGATTAAGCATAGAAATAAAGCCGAACACATGAGACATATGAAACACCATAATAACATAAAAGGGTTGCATCATGAATAAACATATGACAGAATGAAATATAAATCATGGAATCATTTAATCAAAAAAATATATGAATGTGGCAGCCACATTTAAAATTAAATAAACATGAGTCATAGAATACTTCCAAGACTATATCACATGTTGGAGAAAGTCCCATAATGGATTTGGAATACTACATAAGACAATACAAGATGGATCATGATACTAAAAATTATAAAATTCATTATTGCATTATCTTGGTGAAACCATCATAACATGTTCATGAATATGTTTTCCACATGAAGAATCAATCATATGGAATGAACTTAATAGTTACCCATGAATAGAAATGGGTTTTGTGATGACATTATTATGTATAACTGAATGGTGTACCATAATGGTTTCAAAAAATAAAGGGATTTAAATAATTATAATTCATTGATAAAGTAATAATTATAATATATTAACTCAATTTTATTCCATGAATACTGAAAACATGAAAAGGAGTGGTTTAGTAACATTATAAATGGTAAAAATAAGTGTGGTTTTAAGGAATATAATAAAGTGTATTTAAAAAATATAAAGGAATAATTTTATGAAAACTTCAAAAAAATTTGAAAAATCATTTCTCATGGTGTATTTAGTGAATTTAAAAAATCTTTTGGGGAATAAGAATCTTATGGAGTTTACTTGAAAATGTGTAAAAAAAATGGAAGTTCCCATTTATCAGAGGTTCTTATCTATAGGTATTTAAAATAGAACCTTATAATACATGTAACTCCCCATGAAAAATAGAATGATAGAGTTAATTTAATATGTGTAGTATATAATCATGAAATAGGGTATGTATTTAATAATTATTAATTGATATATTGTGTAATATAGATATAGAATGTTACATAACAATAATTTTGAGGTAGAGAATGATCATTAACCATATGGTCAAATATGTTCTTCACATGTACATAATATCCAAGATACTCAAATAATATTAATTAAATAATTAAGAAACTTTTATATATGTATTTGGTTTATTATAATTTTCTTATGTTCATTTGTGTTAATATAAATTTGTAATAATGTAGTTTTTTTTGTTTCGGGAGAGTTCATTTTATGGTTTTATGATTGGTTTACATGTTCAAAATTATGGATGATCTTGTAGAAATGTAATACTTATCCAAAAGATAAATTATAGATTATTAATTCAATTATGGAGTTTAAATGGTGGCATATATCAGTTTTTGGGTATTAACATTGTTACATAGATAAAACAACAATGATAATTGTATACATTATTTTAGTGGTTATTCCACAAACATGAACTTGTATCATTTTATTTCATATAATGTATATATATTAGTTAAAGAACATGAAAAAATATAATATATATATATACATATATATTAAAATCTAGTATAACCATTATATTGGTTTTGTTAACTACCATATAGGTGAAGATGAAAAATGAAAAATCATAATCCATTGAGTCAATAAACGACCATAAATTGGGCAACAATATAATTTTATAAATTATAGGATTGAATAAAAGGGGTGAAAAAATACATTTCATTGTTAATATAAATTAAAATACACAAATTATTCTTGATTTACTATACATTTAGGGATTATGGTGTTCAAGAGAAGGATGATAAAAAATGAAATTAAAATAGTTCATTTGAAAATGGATCCTCGTGAATATCCCCTCATTAATGGACATCTTAATGAACATGGCATTTGTATTTTTTTGATTCCATGTTATATAGGTGTGTTTATGATTATTGGTAAGGGAATTGGAAAACTTATTTATAAGAAACAATTATTAAAAGGGTTGAGGTGCAGGAGGGATAAAGATTCATATTTATAAGAGAGGATAGGGGTGTTGTTTATTATTATATTGAATAGTTTATTACTTTTTTATCAAGACTATCATCATTATTAACAAGTATGAATAAATATAGTACATGGTTGTGGATATATCAAAATAATGGATTCGTACATCATACAAAACAAAAAAAAGAATTTATTTAGCTTGTAATTTTAAAAATAGTAAATTTTTTGTATTTCACTATTCACCAAAGAGTCAGCTACTTTAGGAAAATCCAAAAAATTTACCCTGGCCGTTTTTTATTAGATGGTTTAAAAAATTGAATACATTTATAAAATATAAATGTCTAAATATTTGGAATTTACTTTTTTGATAAAATAATAACATATTCAAAAAATACTTATTTTTATATTATAATCGATTTCATAATCCTTTTGAAAAATAATTTAGTCATCGGTAAATTAAATTATAATTTTTATACAACATAATATTAACATATAAACACATTTTATAAAAAAATTATACCATTATATTAATTAAAATTTTGAATGAAGAATTATATTTTTGAAAAAAACAACACATATTATATCATTATAAATAATTTGTTTACTAATACTATATTATAAATATATCATTTTTTCATTTAATATATAGAAAATTTACTTTATTATTTCTTAAGTGAGGTTATTATTCTAAAATACAAGTTTGTATTCATAATGATGAGAATACTATTCTAATGGTATAGGTTCCTCAATTTATATAAATATCTATTATTTAACTCAATAATTATTTATATTTATATTATATTTTTGATATATTTATATATATATATGAATTTTCATTTTAAATATATATATTTTATTATTAAAAGTATCTTTTATTTCAATATTTTTTTTGTCAGTGTGTTCGAACTAGGGGATTGAGAACATCCAAATTTCCCAATTCTTATTATTTTATTTTCTATTTGTGGTCCTCCGATAATTTTTTTTTATTCTTAATAATTTATTTTTTGACATATATATCATTATTCATTTATGTTTATAATATTTTTATTGAGTTATCTATGTGATGTTTTTGTTTTTTTAGATAATTATATGTAATAAATCCATTTACAAAAAATGTGTTCTTGCATTCTTCTCCCCAAATGAAACATCACCCCTAAAATTTCATTTAAGAAACTAAGGTGAAAACATGTGAGGATACTTATAATTAATTGATTACTCTTATTTCCAATACATTTCATAATAATTATAGATTCTCAATATTATATCGACTAGGTGAGTGGAATTATAGCATATAAATTTTTCTATATAGTCTAAAATCTTCAACTTATTCTCCTCATAAGAGTTATTATTTTATAGTTCTACCACCTAAGAGTACAATTAATGTGGGGATATAGCATGTAATTCCTCAATAGGGATTCATGGAATACATAATGTAAATGATACATTTTAGGTTGAAGTTCTAATTTGAAGGCTATAGCTCCAGAACATTTGTGAATCTCAAATGGGATGATGTACCTTGGATATAGATTTCCTTTCTTCCCAAATATAATTAAAGTATTTTATATAGATATTCATATTAGTTTCTTTCTACTAGCCACAAAAACATGTCTCATTGATGATTATCATCATAAATCATCTATTGAATTCGGGTAGCCTGAATATGCTTCTTGAAAGTTTGCAGAATTTTTTTAATTTTTGCGATGATTTTAGGTACATGAAGCTTAATTTATAAATAATAATCTCATATTCAAGGTTTTAAACATGTTTTTCCCTAATGTAATTCATATTGAAAAATTTTTATGGTGGTATGAAAACTATTACTGTAAGAGAAGTTTACTTATGGAAGATGTTTATGCAATCCACCGTTAAAGTCCATTGATCATGCTATCAACATGAGATAGAGTGTCTTATGAGTATCATTAGATTATCCATTATATTGTGTGTGATATGATGTATTGAATTGAAATTTTTTATTTATATTATGTTGGAGTATTTCCAAGAACATGCAATTGAATATCTAATTATTTTATTATTTAATTGATTATGGAACTCCATTGAGCCTCAAAACATCTCAAATATATATATATATATATATATATATTCATACAGATTGATCGAGTGATAAGTCCACTAAAATAAAAACAATGATATAAATATTTATAAGATGATCCACAACAAAACAATTATCATTTTCTCTTTTTGATATCATCGTATGTCCATTTATATGATCCATTTTTATTTTTTCCCACGTACATGTATGTAAGGGTAATGGTTGTGTAATCCCATTTTATATTGTCTATTCAACCATAACATACTGACATACTAGACTTTTTTATGTATATTCATTAATATACTTCTTCATATAATCCTACCAATAGTCCCCTTGGGGATCCTGATACATCTGTGTACATCGTTGATATATAGAGAAGGATGAGATATGTGTGTAATTCAAAATCTATTTGTTTATCTCATTATTTTTTGGTGTACATAGTAATGACCCAAATCATACAAGTCCCTCTCATCATTTTAACACTACGTAATTACCCTTTTTTATAGCTTCCAACTTTTTTGAATTTCCACATATTCACTTTATGTATCAATAAGCATCACAAAAAGGTATGGTTGAGAAATCATTTTTGTTAATAATGATGAAAATTCATCCATTATGATTCCCATTTCCATCCATTTTAATTTTTAGTAATTTGGATCCTTCCTAATTATTATCATTGATAATGTTGTTGGATCCATTATTTGTAGAGAATAAAAACATTATTTTCAATAACATGCTGATAGTGGATCGAACTGTAATAATATATTATTTCATTTAACCATATTTTCTAGTCTATATTAAGGCCCTTCTTTGTGATTATATATTTCAGGATCTTTTTTCAACATTTATCATAATCTTCTCCCAATTAGGATAATTCCACAAAATTTTAAACATAATGATAACAACTACGACTCTAAATCATGTGTGGCATAGTATTTCTCCAGAATATTCAAATTCCATGAGGTGTAGGTTATCAAATTATCAATTTTCATTATTAATCAATCAAATACCCTGATGGAACCATCTATAAATTCTATAAATTATTACCCACAAATCAATAGTGTATGTACTTGTGAGGTAATAATCATCTTTATCAACACATTGATGTAGTTTTTACATTCAATTATTGAGTAATACCTTACTAACTTATGAGATATATAGGTAAGTGTGTTTGAAAATCAAGAGAAGATACTCACAAATTGTAAGAAATAACATATTAGACCTATACAACTATAGGTATTTGATATGGATGTCGGTATTGTCCACTTGTAAATTTATTTTGATTTATAAGGTTCTAAAAATATTCGATTATTTCATATTACATGCCAAAAAATGATACTTCCTCTATCCAGAACTCCCATTTACATTAAATTAAATTTTCATTTTTTTTCTTCCAAAATTACGTAAAGAGAATATTAAAATTCACCTCATGTTCATCTGTGAATATATCAAAATATCATATATAAATAATACCATAAATATTCAAGGAAATATGAAATGGGTATATTCAATATATCCATGAAAAATACAGTAGTATTAGCGATTATGAAGGGAAACACTATGAACTCATATTGTCCATGCATTATTTTAATGGAAGTATTCAAAATATATTCCAATGTCAACATTAATTAGTTATATCCAAACTAAAGTTCCATATTTGAGAAATAATTTTCCCCATGAAGTTGATCAAACATGTCATTTATTTACTATTTTGAATAATTGTTCTTTATCTATTTTTTGACCTTGCGATAAACAAAGTCGAGGTTCATTGATCCAACATTATCCATGAAAAAGTAGGTTGGTTCATCCCATTCTGATGAAATCATGCTTAAATATGACGTATTGAGATTATCTTATAACTTATTCTTCAAATCCTCAAACTCAATCATGTATTTATTATAAGGAGAAAATCTATATTCATAGAGATCCATGTACATGATAAAAAATTAACACATCCTCTCATTATAGAGGAAGAGCATCCAATTCATCAATTAACGCTTTAGTGTAGTACCACACAATGGTGTTTTCTTTGAACATCATCATCTAATTTGTATCAATCATTTTATCTACTTATTATTTCTCAAAAAGAAATAAGATCCATAATTGAGATGACTATTCTGAAGTAGATTCATCTTTCTCTTTACACTTGTATATAATTGGTTGACTCCAAGGGTTGTTAAAAGTGGTCTTTCTTTCATGATAGTTTTATGTATCTTGGTATAAAGAATGAAAATCCCTTACAATTAAGTATCAAAATCTATAGAAGGATATATGAAAATAATTTCTATGATGTTCAGTCTACATTCATAATTGTTGGTGGACTTAAATACCATTGATGCAATAATTTCCCAATTTATTTGTCTCATGGAAAACTCAACCTCTATATTTTCCAGTATTTTTTAAATAGTTATAATAACCGTGACAAATGTAAAATAATGAGTTGAACTATAATAAAATATTATGTTACATATTCATCTCTTAATAACTTGTGTAAATGGAATCACATTATTTACACGCTCCAACATAGAAATAGTGATATCTCATTCCCTTCCTTACAGCCTTGGAGGTTTTCTGTATAGATTGTCTCCTATGACTCTTGGATTTGGGAATTGTATAACATAATTCCAATGTTCCTTACAGATGAAATATTGTACTATAGGATGAGTGATGATCTAAACTTTCATTTCTCTATCCTCATTAGTGATCTAATTTATATCTATTGGGAAATAATTATCCAGATCCCCCCCTTCCAAATTTGAATCATATGTTACTTACATTTAGATAATTATTAGAATAATTACTCCATCACTTTTGACAGGTGGGATTTTGCTTTTTTCCTTCATGAGATTTATATATTTATACTCACATATTGAACTCATTTTTCCTCTGGTTATCTCCAACCCACGTAACCACTAACGGACTTCAATCACCATTTCATCCTTAAGGCTATAATATATAATCTCATTATGGATATCAATGTCTCAAATCACCATGGATTTATTTTAGTCATTTTTAGTCCACTAAAGACTCTATAGACTTTTTTTAATTCCTACATGAAAATGATTATAGTGTATCATGAATTCCTTTTAAATTTATCCTTGTACTCTTTGATGGATCAATATTTCTTTCTCATTTGTCCAAGGAACTCAATATCCATATTATGACAGAGGTTTCAGGAACATTATTTAAATATACATTATTGAATAAATCATAATCCATGTATTCAATTTTCTCTTTATGTATTGTGTTTTTGATCAGTGTCCCCCACTGAGAGGAATATCCATTAAAATGATAGCCCCCCAACACGACGCTCCCTTCTATAAGTAAATAATGTATAGATAATATCACCTCATTAGGGTTGATAAATTTTTCTATGATGAGGGGATTTTATGATCCCCTAATTAGAGTATTACATAGTTTTGTAATGGATTCAACATAAAAAAATTCATTCTTATGAGAACTAGGGTGTTCCACCTTATTCAAGATATTATGCATAACTAAATCTAGTTGAGACAGTTCTATTGTAAACTATTGGGAGACCATTCCATCTAGGAGTAATCCTTTATTATGGAAATCAACACATTTCCTATCACATATATTTTTTGAATTTGTTACCCATTTTCAACCATTTAATAGTAAAAATAAATAACATATGATTAGGTCAACTTAAAACTCATCTAGTGATCATTTAAAAAGGAAACTGTGAATCTTGAAAGATGAAATTATAAATGAAAAGTATATCCTAACTTGTTAATAACTAAGAATAAGTCATGGTTAAACATGGTTGTATAATTATAACAAGATATTATATTATTGTTTTATATCCCTAGAAACCATAAATATCTAGAACATCATCTGACGACAAATATATCAATATAATCCATTTACACATATTATTAGATGATTTTATGCATTATTATCACTGAAATATAAACCATTGATTGAAAATTATATTGTCATTTGATGACTAGGTACAAAATTTGAAAACATTAAAGTTAATGAAAACATATTATTATTATTATCCATAGTGAGCTCATAAACAACTCTTAGATCAAATATTTTTATAAGATAACATATGAATATATAAATAAAACAGGATGAACTAAAATCCATAGTACGAAATTAAACTAGTGTAAAAAATCCAAGAATGTGTGTTAAAATGAACACAATGAAAACCTAAAAGTCATGGATACATAATATTCATATGAAGTAATAACATATTGAAAATGGAATCATATGATCATGGAAATATTGGATTGTGGAATAAATATATAACATGACATAAACAGGATTCTGGGATAACTATCAAGGCTATATCACATGGTTTGAAAATTCCAATAATGAATTATGTTAACTCTATAATCACATAAATAATGTTTCATGAGAATAAATATTAACCAATTTATTTTATATATATCTGGTTTAACCCATCATATCATTTTTAGTCACATGTGTGCCTCATGAAGAATAAAACATATGAAATAATACTAGGAGTTACTTGTGGAAGGAAATGAGTTGTATAGTCATGTTATATGGAATAACCAAAGGTCATATTATAATGGTAATTATAGAATAATGTTTTAATATTATAATTTTAAATTGATACAAAATAAATTGGAATATATTTTGAAAACTGATTCCCAATAGAATATAAATCATAAAAATCACTGGTTAGGTTAGAATAAAAATGACCTACTTATATTTGGTTTTAGCAAAAGCAATAAATAATCTCTAAATAGGATAAATGAATAATTTATTTTATCAAACTATAAATCATATAATATATATTTTTATGCTAAATTTATTTCTTTTAGAAATGTATCAGAGGATTAATATTTCTGGAGTGTACATAAAAATGGGTAAGAAATGGAGAACATCCCATTAATCAGGATATTTTATCGATAGGTACTGAGAAAAGAACCTTATAAAATAAATAATTACACACAAATGAAATGTAAATTAATATATAAACATTTGTGAGTTCGATATCACAAATATTCAGGAGAACAATTTAATAATAATTAATGGAAAATTTTATGTATATCGAGCTATATCTTAAATTAATGGAAATATGGATGTTCAGATAGATCCCATATATTTAGTCTAAAAGTGATCTGCACCTGAAAATCGCTCCCTATATAATTAAATTTGATTAATTAATTTAATAATTCTTAAAAAGAATAATTGTATATTTGATTTAATATAAATTTACAATGTCTAGTTATGACAATTTCGAATTTTTATAATGTTCAATTACTCTATTACCAGGACATTAATTTCATGGTTTCATAGTCGGTTTCCCTGTGAATAATTATGGAATTTCTTTTCAAATGGAAAGAATAATACAAAAGATAAATTATATATAATTAATTCAATTATACATGTTTAAATATCCTCATATATCATTCATTAATTTAATATGGTGATTTATTTTATAAAATGTTAATGAATGCTTTTTATGTTATTTTCATTGTTTTTTATCATTGGGATCTAGTTTTGTTTTATTTCATATTATGTCTATATGATAGTTATAGAACATGAAACATGGTATAATATACATATTAGAGTATATTTTAACCATAATAATGTTTTTCTGACCAGTCTTTAATCTAGCAATGAAAATAAATCCTTATCCATAGCGATGATACAATGCTACAATATGGAAAACAGTTTCATTTCATTGAATTAGAAGAGATGAGGAAAGGGTTTGAATATGGATGATTATATATCAATGAGAAATTATATTATATAAATTATAATAGAGTTAATATCAGTTTTTAGATTTTAAGGGATCTTCTTGATCCAAGACATGGGCCATGAGTTTATTAATCAGGCAAGTGATGAGGTCCATTTATTGGTTATAAATATTACAAAGTTACCTGATTCAATATTTATTGTACCATTTTCTAAAATTTGTTGATTTTTTGGAATTATTAAAATTATAAATGAAACCATATACTATTTCACAATTCTAGAGTAAGGATTCTTCTCAATTTTAGGAAATAACACATTGTGTTCCGTTATGTACTACTAATTAAGTAGATATTAAAAAATATGATCATGTTAATCAACATTTTATTTATTTGAGAGAGGTATATGAGTCATTGAAGGTTCTCATGAGTTCTTTTTAATCATAGAGATTTGAAATGTAATAGGGTAGTTTCATCAATCAAGCGATGAAAGTGTTATTTGGATGATCATGAGAATTATTTCAAATTGATCTGTGAAATGGTTAACTTATTGATATTATTTTTGGATATATTTATTTTAAATGATATATATAATTGGTGTATGTTACATATTAATGTTCTGATGGAGGAAGATATATCGTGTTTAGCTTTACTATTGTTTTTCTTTTAGGAATTTTATTAATAAAAAATGAATGTAGAAAATTATCTTTATCATATCTCTAATTAAATGTGGATCATGATTGAGCGTGAGGATTTGATAGATTTCATGGTCCTGTTATATTTTCCTCTAATGTAATTCTATATGAGGATTCTAGATCCAATATTCTATCTAGAATATGTGCCATTTGATTAGGTATATAGTAAACACATTTGTACAACCAATGTATTTAATGGTTGAGTAGAACTTTTTTCTTATCAAGAACATTATTTCAATTTGGGGTGACCCATGAGATATTTTATGATGTGTTTTTAGGAGAATGGGGGATTCAGGTAGGGGATTGTGGTTTTCTAGTTGTTTAAGTGTCCAACCATTAGAATATAGTCCTTGGTAGTCCTTCCACCATCATTCATGTTCGTATTTCTATTCCGTGTCTTGTAACCCGGTTCTTACTTTTGAGGTACAAGTTTCTTCTTTTCCCTTTTCCTTAAGTTTTTTTTGAAAATATGGAAAATGGGGGAAACTACCAACTTTTGGAATGTACAAGCTGTGTACTTTTCCACATGCCGTGTAGTTTTGGCGGTGTGGAATGAGAACACGGGGCGTGTGTTCATGTCAGCGATGAAGGGTGTAGGAACTGACTACACACCATGTAGTGGTCCCTTACATGTCGTGTAGTCAGTCGGCATGCGTATAGTATGGCGGGGGCTAGTTGTGCGCCAGAACATGCTATGTACTCAAGGAGACACATTGTGTTGTCATGTCGGTAGATGAACAGTACCACGCTGACGGGAAACCGCCAAAGGAATAGTTAAAAGAATGGGAAGTACATGCCCTGTACAAGGAAATACATGACGTGTACTTTTTTTCACTTAAAATGGGCAGTAGCCTTCCCTGTTTACAGGGAAGTCATAGAACCATATGCGAGCTCGGGGGGGGGGGGGGGTGGCCGAATCCTCAGGGATCTGCCGAGCACACATCGGGGATCTGTTTTCTGCACCATCAATCACCCTGGAACCACACAAGTGAGTTCTCCCTTCTCCTTGAGTAGTTCTTACCAATTATCTTCCATAAGGATTGTATTTAAGTTTAAGAAATTTTTCTTCTATTTCATATCTACGTCGTTCTTGGGTATTTCTGGAATCGACATTCACATATATCGTTCGTTGGCGTTTAAGGTAGGTGGCTTGGTGTTAATTTTCAAACTGTTGTGTGTTTGTGTGAATTAATGTGTCACAAACCCATGTTGGGGTGTCGTGTCGCTGAGACCATAGTTATTTAAATACCTATAATTTTATAGTTAATTAAATGTGATCTTAAAATGTTGTTTAGGATCACTGCTTAGATCCAGGACCACCCTAGGGGTGCGTTCCTCTGTTTAGTTGTTTGGCTAGGATACCCGAGGGTATGCCTTCTTTATTTTGCGCATGGATTTTTCCTTGAGATGAATTGTATGTGAAAATATTATTTTACATGTTGGTCATGGCCCGATTACTTGTTCATGAGGGAAGTGATTTACTATAGCTTGAGGGCACGACTGTATTAGCCTTAGGGCAATGTTCTCTTAGCCTGAGGGAAACATCTTCTATGCCTGTGGACAATAGACTCTTTTCCTGAGGGAGACACTTTTGTACGCCCGGGGGAAATATCAGTATGCCTATGGGAAGATTATTATGTTTGAATTCTCTTTACCTGAGGGTAGGCGTTTACATGTCTGAGGACGTTGGGTTTTTACTTAGAATATTCACTGTGGTGATGTTTTAAATTAACAGATTAAATAGATATTAAAATGGAAATATCACTAGTATGTTAGTTACTTTTGAGTACTGCTTAGTTTATTGCTTTTACTTTTTCACACAGTTGATGCATGTTTACCCACAGTTGGGCACGAGCCTTTGTTGGGTGCCTACTAGGATTTATATCTCACACCCTGTTTGGGTCATGCTTTTCGGCCCAAACAGATTACATTTCTGCATGTATGTATAAGGGAAAGGGACCTTATACATGTACTTGAGTGCCGTTGAGGAGTAGGGGAGCATGGGACCGGGCATAGGCTCGCGATGCTACTGGATATTTTATTTTTTCATTTTTGTATTCTGTATTTTATTGTACTTCTATGTAACATGTTTTGGATGTTTTCATAAAATGTAGGACATGTTTCCTCATATCTATATATATGGTTGGTTATATATACTGCAGTTGTTTATTTCAGTTGTGTATGGTTTACTGCTTCTGTAGTTGCTGTATGTTTTATTTCATTCCGCTATGGTACACATTGACAAATGAAGGCATCGTTTCCCCACTATTAGACCTAGGCCCTCGCTGCTATTCAGCAGCCTCTGGCATTTTGGGAAACGCACTTGAGGTCATGTGGCGAACCGGGTTCGGGGCACCCATTGGCTAGCACCCGGAACCGTGACGTTACAAAGTGGTGTCAAAGGAGATGTTTTCTTGTACTTACTATTTGGATCCTTATTCAAGGATAGTACGGGAATGGTAGTTGGTAATAATCTTTTCCCGGGCGTGGCTAACCCATCTACAAAGAAAATCCAATTTACTTCGTATTCTAATTTTACTGGTTTTGCAATTTACAGTTGTTGTGATTTCACCGTTGGGTGATGCACTTGTCATTGTGCTGGTTTTATTTTATAAATGGTTTTTATTTAGTTTCAACCTGATGATATGAGGGTATGCCGTCTCATGCATCATTTAGGAACATTCTAGAAATTACATTCCATGCATAGTTCCATGCCACGTAGGTGCATTAGAAATTGAATGTTGTTGTCATAGTTATTGTGCTAGAAAATCATGCTGTTGTGATAGCTGCTCAATAAATATCTGCTATGTTATAGGTTATATCTGTATAAGTCTATTGAATGAATGGACACCAAACTTTGGTTTTTAGGGAGTATGGGCCCCCATTGACCGAAATTTGGTGTATCATTAGCTGTTTTTTATATCACAGATAAGATGTCAAACATTGATTCGTGGGGAGTATGGGCCCTCACGTATCTAAATTTGACACGTAGGTGTTGTTTTTCAGTATTTTCTAGGCCCCAGAGTAGTTTCTGTGGCATACTGTCTGGAAAAAATAGTATACACGCCGTGTAGTGCTTTACACACGCCGTGTATGTTCTTCTGTTCGGGAGGAAAAGAAAACTTTTTGAGTACACGCCGTTTACCCTGAGTATATGCCGTGTAGTCTCTACCCATGTCACAAACCTTGTGGGCAGCGACATGGGGAATGGAAGAGCATGGGGTGAACAAGATGTGTAATGTTTACCCGGAGACCCGACCATGTAACTAACAAACAAGGGCCAGTGTAATCGTTTCTTGAATACGTCGTGTCAATGAAGAACACGACGTGTAGTCCAATCTGGGATACGAACGTGTAACGAACAACATGGGTCGGTGAAATCCATTCATGTACTTGCTGTGTGTATATAAAACATGTCATGTAGGTTGAGCCGTGTATCCTGCCATGTAACTAACAACACGGGTCGGTGGATCTCGTCTAGTACACTCCGTGTACCTATGGGACATGTCGTGTAGTCTTGTCCGAGGATAGACCCTATGGACATAGTTTTGTGGCTAGAAAACGGGGTGGTGTACACGCCGTGTTCGAGTCTCACATGTCGTGTAGTGTCAAGTCAAGTAGTCGGTCAAGTCACAAGCGACACGGGCATTTGGAAAAGTAAACTATAAACGCAGTGTAGATGATATACACTCCGTGTAGTTTTGTTCAACGGGAGCCATGTGGCTCAGCCATGTAAAAGGACTCAGGAAGGGAAAGAGAAGTCAAGTACACTCCGTGTAGTCAGTATACACGCTGTGTAATCTTGTTTTGAAAATTTGGAATGCCTTATTCCTCCTATCCCCTTTTAGGGATTCTTCATTTTTTGTCGTTGTTAATATTTTTATAAGGTGTTCTTTTGACCTTGTGGTGTCATGCCGTCGAGACGACCGCGCGTTGTTCTGATGGAGAGAAGCAACGAGTATAATCCTAAAATGGTGGGCCATGGGCTACCAGTGGATCCTCCAGTAGAGCCAGATGTGGTGCCAGCTGTTATACTAGACATAGGCATGGAGGAGTAGTTCCGTGAAGGCTTTATACGGTTACTGAAGACCTTTCAGGGAGCACTGTAGACTGCCACATCTATGGACGAGTTGGCACTTATCTTCCAGCAGCAGCATCCACAAACATTTTAAGGGGATGGCAGACCACAATCTGTGGAGTCTTGGCTGGGGTCGATGCAGACTATCTTCACGCAACTTGAGACGCCTCCAGGGCGGAGGGTCAAGCTCGTGACTTACATGCTGTGTGATTCCACCAAGAGGTGGTGGGATGTTTCCACCCTATCATAGAATCTCAAATACATGGTGTGGGAAGATTTTCATGCAGTATTCTATGAATTCTTCTTCCTAGAGACGCTGAAGGAAGATAGATCTCGAGAGTTCATGAATTTGAAGCAGGGCACTATGTCGATGATGGAATATTCTTCTCGTTTCACCAAGATTCAGCATTTTTCACCCGTTCTAGTGAGAGATGAGAAGCTGAGATCCAGACAATTTGAGGATGGTCTTAATTATGACATCTGAGCACATGTGAATGTTTTTTCGGTTTCCATTAGTAAATGCTATTGTGAAAAAGACGCTGATTACAGAGAGGAACCTTTCGGAAGCTAGTGGTGTGGGCTAGGGAGGTTGAGCACCAGTTTCTGGTACTATTTCTACTGGAAAGAGGAAGCGACCGATGGAAATTTCTTAGGGTGGTAGTACCATCCAGAAGAATGCTTCAGGTGGCTAGGTCATGTGCTAACAGTGTGGTAGAGAGGGTCACAAGAGGCCATATTGTCCATGAGACCCAGTGGAGTGACGAGCTTGTGGAATGATGGGTCATCTGCAGCGCTTTTGAATGGAATTTCAACTAGTGGCTAGTGAGAGGGGTTCTGTGCAGACTCCGCGTGTGGGAGTAGGACCGACTTCCTCTTACCAGTCATGGAACTGGAAT
Source organism: Viscum album (assembly GCA_963277665.1). Lineage (NCBI taxonomy): Eukaryota > Viridiplantae > Streptophyta > Magnoliopsida > Santalales > Viscaceae > Viscum > Viscum album. The sequence goes on from OY728120.1 coordinate 813,014,273, forward strand.
ATGTCAGGGCGTGCAGGCGGAGATGGTGGTCGTGGTCATGGTTTCTAGACACTAGGATCTCAGAGGCAATAGGGCGGGACAGCTCAAGGTAGTCAGGCTGTGTTGCAGGGCCGCAGCACTGGGCAGACATATGCAGTGCTCCAGACCAAGCACGAGCATGATCCCAGACCTTCTACAGTCAGAGGTACTATTCTAGTATCTTCTAACTTATCTTCAGTACTTTTTGATATGGGTGCTACACATATTTTTATATCTGTACCTGTAGTGGAGAGACTTGGGCAATGTGTTTCTACTTCTTTTGATATCATGACGCTAGACACTCCTTTTTGGACTAGAACGGTTGGTGTGCATCAGTGCAAGAGGTTCCCCATTGAGGTTGTTGAGTGTCACTTCCTATGGTACGTCTATGTCTTAGAGATGAAAGCGTATGACGTCATTCTTGGGATGGAGTAGTTGGTTCCCGTTTGAGCCTTGGTAGATTGCTATCGTTGCAGGGTGAGTTTCACGTCACCAAAGGCTAGAGATTTTCTATAAAAGGGTGAATGGGATGTTCAGGTGAGTCGAGTTAGACCAGACCATCATGGGTGAGGTGGTATCACAGCCCGGATTGCGAGTTTATATCTAGACGACAAGGGTACTTTTCAGAAAGACTTCCCTCAAGTGGTTGATCATTTCAGGGATGTCTTCCCTGATGAATTTTCAGGTCTACCTCCATAGCGTGAGGTGTATTTATCTATTGAGCATGTTCTAGGAGCAGCACCGGTGTTCATTCATCCTTATTGGATGGCCACTCCTGAGTTGTAGGAGCTCGAGAGGCAGTTAGAGGAGTTACAGTCAAAGGGTTTTATCTGACCCAGTACTTATCCTTGGGTTTCTCTAGTCCTTTTTGAGAAGAAGTCGGACACTACCCTCAGACTCTGTGTTTATTATCGGAAGTTAAACCAGTGGACGGTTAATAACCAATATCCCTTGCACTGGATCGATGATCTTTTTGATCAAATTCGTGGATCACAAGTGTTCTGAAATATAGAATTGAGATCATGATATCATCAATTGCGCATTAGACCATCTGATATGCCTATAACATCTTTAATGAGCAGGTATGGAATATACGAGTATACGGTTATACCGTTCGGACTCACGAACGCGCCAGCAGTTTTCATGGATCTGATGAATCTCACGTTCCATCCTTATCTAGATTAATTCATGGTAGTATTAGTGGAAGACAACTTGGTGTACTCTCACACTCGACACGACAATGCCACCCATCTTGAGATCATATTGAGTACCCTGAGAGAGCATAAGCAATATGATAAGCTCTCAAAGTGCCACTTTTGGATGGACCAGATTCACTTCCTAGGTCAAATCATCTCAGAGGCAAGAGTTGTAGTAGACCCAGAGAAGGTTAGAGTGGTAGTTTCTTGGGAGCATCCTAAGAACATGTTTGAGATATGGAGTTTCTTAGGGCTTGTTGGTTACTACATATGCTTCATACAGGACTTCTCCCACTTATCTGCGCCGTTGACGGTTTTGGATAAGAAGGGTGTGAAGTTCGTTGGGTCGGAATATTGTGAGATAGCCTTTCAGGATCTGAAAGGAAGGATGAAATCAGCACCAGTCTTGATAATCCTAGAGCAGGGGAAGAAATATAAAGTTTACTATGATGCATCCAGTATTGGGCTAGGAGCTGTGTTGATGCAGATAGATCAATTAGTTGCATATGGGTCTCGGAAGTTGAGGCCACATGGGAGAAATTACCCGACTAATGGTCTCAAGTTAGCTACAGTTGTTCATGCGATGCCCTATTGGAGATATTATATACTTGAAGAGAATTTTGTGGTTTTCATCAACCACAAAAGTCTCAAGTATATCTTTACTCAACGTGACATGAATTTGAGGTAGCGAAAGTGGGATGAATACCTTCAGTCCTTTGATTTTGAGCTTGCCTATACACCTGGTAATTTTAATTCCGTAGATGATGAAATGAGCAGGAAGACTAAGATACATGAAGTACAAGAGGACAGTGGTGAATGGAAGTTTATGGCGTTGTTCTCTGAGATGCATTTGGAGGTGCAATGAAGTGAGGGGTAGACTAATATTTCCTCTCTAGCTATGACTTCTACCATCCTTGATAGAGTGTGGATGATACAACTATCTGATTATGAAGTCCTATTTCTACGGGAGTCGTTAGAAAGTGAGGACACTCCTCCTGGTTGGACGATATGCGATGATGATGTTCTACATTTCCATGGACTAGTATGTGTTTTAGGGGATATACGCGAGGAGATGATGTGGTAGTTTCATATTTCAGCTTGGTCTTCTCATCCCGGGGTTACCATGATGTACCGTGACTAGTGACGTCAATACTAGTGGTCGGGTATGATGAGAGATGTAGCTGGTTTGGTTACGAGGTGTTCCACCTATCAGTAGGTGAAGGCGGAGCATCAGAGGCCAGCCGTACTGTTACAACAAATATCCATTCTGGAGTGGACATGGGATGATGTGGCGATGGACTTCATGACTAGGTTTCCGAGGTCACCTCGAGGCAATGATGTCATGTGGGTTGTTGTGGACAGACTCACGAAGTTATCTCACTTTTTGCCCATCAAGGAGACCTTTGGTATTGATGATATTAGAAGGTTGTGTATCCGAGAGATCGTACAACTTCATGGGGTCCCTCATTCTACCCTTTCAGATAGGGATGCCCGTTTTACATCTCATTTCCAGCAGAGGTTTCAGGGGGCACTAGGTCTATAGGTTCTTCTAAGCATAGCTTACCACCCTCAGACCAATGGCCAGTCAGAGCGTACGACACAGGTTCTTGAGAACATGTTGCAAGCATGCGTAATAGAAATTGGGGGCTCTTGGGAGAAGCATATACCCCTAGATAATTTTTCCTATATTAATTGTTTTACGGAAACTATTCAGATGGCACCATATGAGGCTTTATATGGTAGGCCATGCATATCACCTTTGTTCTGGTTAAAGGAAGGTGAGGCATCCTTTCTGGGACCATGTCTCGTGCAGGATATTTCTAAGTAGGTCTAGTTGATTTAGAAGTGGATGGATACCACGCAGTCTCATCAGAAGTCTTATGCTGATCGCCGCAGAAGACCTTTGGAGTTTATGGTCGGGGATAAGGTTTTCTTGTCTGTTTCTCCAAGGCTGGGAAACAAGAGGATCATGAAATAGGGTAAACATTCACTGAGTTATGTGGGGATATTTGAGATTCTAGATGTAGTCGGGCCAGTTGCCTATCAGTTGCAGTTACCACAGTGGTACTGGGCAATGCACGATTTCATCCATGTATCTCAGTTTTCCACTATCATTCAGACCCGTCTCACGTCTTTCAACCCGAGGAGGTTGAGCTTCATGTTGATAAATCCTTTGAGGACCATCCAATTCGTATCGTTGATAGGAGCACGAAGGTTCTTCGAGGCCGGTCAGTTCCTCTCATACGGGTGGTCTGGCAGCATGGCCGAGTGCAGGACGAAACCTGGGAGCGAAAGACCGACGTACGTGCTTAGTGGCCAGATCTGTTCTGAGCTTTATCTTCACCACCAATTGTAGGGCATTTCGGGGATGAATTTCTTTAAGGGGAGAAGTTTGTAAGAACCCGAATCTTACTTTTGAGGTAAATGTTTCTTCTTTTATCTGTTCCTTAAGTGTTTTTGAGAAAATATGGAAAATGGGGACAAATCCCAATTTTTGGAAAGTACACACCGTCTAATTTTCCACATGTCGTGTACTTTTGGCCATGTGGAATGAGTACACGGGGTGTGTGGCCATGTCGGTGATGAATGGTGTAGGAACCGACTACATGCCGTTTACTGGTCCCTTACACACCGTGTAGTCAGTAAGCAGAAGAATAGTAATGTGGTGGCCAGCTGTGCGATAGAACACGCCGTGTACTCAAGGAGACACACCATGTAGTCATGTCGGAAGATGAACAATGCCACGGTGGTGGGAAACCGCTAAAGGAATAGTTGAAAATTTTGAAGTACACGCAGTGTACTTGGAAATACACATTGTGTACATTGTTTTCTTTTTGCATAAAATAGGTAGTATCCTCCCTTGTTGACAGGGAAGGCTTAGAACTGGATGAGAGCTCGGGAGGGATGGCCGAATCTTCGAGGATCCTCCGGGCACACGTCGGGAATCCGTTTTCGGCATAGTCGATCTCCCTGGAACAGTACGGGTGAGTTCTCCCTTATCCTGGAGTAGTTCTAACCAATTATTTTCCATAAAGAAGTTATTTAAGTTTAATAGAGTTTTTTTCTATGTTAAATCTACGTCGTTCTTGGGTGTTTCTGGAATTGACGTTCACATATATCGTTCGTTGGCATTTAAGGTAGGTGTCTTGGTGTTAAATTTCCAATTGTTGTGTGTTTGTGCGAATTATTGTGCCACAAACCCATGTTGGAGTGTCGATTGGCTGAGGTAGTAGCTTTTTAAATACCTAGAATTGTATAAGTAATTAAATGTGATATTAAAATGCTGTTTGGGATCGCTACTTGGATCTAGGACCACCCCAGGGGTGCATTCCTTTGTTTAGCCGTTTGGCCAGGATACCCGAGGGTATGCCTTCTTTATTTTGTGCATTACTTTTTACTTGAGAGGAATTGTTTGTGAACTTCTTATTTACATGTTGGGAATGGCCTAGTTACTTGTGCCTGAGGGAAGAGTTTTACTATAGCATGAGGGTACAACTTTATTAGCATGAGGGAAATGTTCTCTTAGCATGAGAGCAACATCTTCTGTGCCTGTGGTCAATAGACTTTGTGACTGAGGGAGAAAATTTTGTACGCCTGAGGGAAATATCTATATGCATGTGGTCAAATTATTTTGTTTGGATTCTCTTTACCTTAGGTTAGGGGTTTACATGTCTGAGGACATTGGATGTTTACATAGAATATTCATTGTGGTGATATATTAAATTAACTGATTAAATGGGTATTAAAATAGAAATATCACTGGTGTGTTAGTTACTTTTGACTACTTCTTAGTTTATTTCATTTACTTTTACACACTATTGATGCATGTTTACACAGAGTTGGGCACGAGCCTTTGGTGGGTGCCTTCTGGGATTTATTTCTCACACCCTTTTTGGGTCATGCTTTTCATCCCAAACAGATTACATGTCTTTAGGTATGGATAATGACAAGGGCCCTTTACAGGTACTTGAGTGCTACTGAGGAGTAGGGGAGCATGGGACCGGGCTTAGGATTGCGATGCTACCGTCTGTTTTGTTTTTTCATTGTTTTATTCTGTATTGTATTGTAATGCTATGTAACATGTTCTGGCTGTTTTCTTAAAACATGAGACATGTTGCATCACTTTGACAAATGAGGGAATAGCTTCCCCACTATCAGACCTCGGCCCTCGTTGCTAGTCGGCAGCCTCTGGCATTTTGGGAAATGCACTTGTGGCCATGTGGTGAACCGAGTTCGGGGCACCCGTTGGGTTTCACCCGGAACTGGGACATTACATGTATAATAGCGAATTCTTATTTATTGGAAACATATATAGGTCACATGCCCACTAATATTACCTGTGTATTAAAAAATATGGATAGTATCTTATTTTTATTTTGAAAACTTTTCATGATTTGTAATAGATTTTTTCTAGGAATTATCAACAATAGGGGTCGATAAAGATTGTTTTGCAGCATCTGTTTCATGGTTTTTTCTAAGGGAAGCTGTAATTATTAGTGGGTAGGCACATTATAATCCTCATCCTTCGAAAAAAATATCTCAGTCATATAGGCCTTCAACAAAGAGGAATGTTAGTTTAGTATTTTTAGATTCTTGTTGTTAATATTCCAATGCAAATAGTTCAAGATATTATTCAGGGTATGGTCGATTTATCATCAACCATGGTTTCTTCAACCTATTATTTATGAGTCTCAAGATATTTTTACATACTTATTTGGTATGTAAAATATTAATGAGGTTGTAAATAATTATATTCAATCAGGTGCTATCCAGTATAGTTATATGTCTATTTATTATGTTAATATGTGTGGGGTCTGTAGACCAGTTATGGGGTTCCCCCCATAAGATTGAAATTTTTTTGTCTACATATGTAGTTATATGGAATTATTCATGGTAGTTATTGGATGTATTATTTGTGTGAATATATATAAATCTATTTATGGGAATATAGTTTTATATTTTGGATGGATATTGATTTTTCTTTGTCGATGAATGGTGTCATCAGATTGTTGGCAGAAAAGTGGATCATATTTTTTCTCCTTTAAAATAAATCATAGTGTAATTTTATTTAAGTATTGATCATGGGATTATGGTGTAATATTAGGATTTCTACACAGATTGTTATTTGAAATTAATCATTCAATGTGAAATTGAGTTTCGAATAGTGTTTAATCCTATAGAATCAGATATTTCATTTAACCTATCTTTAGTGTCCCATATAGAGCTAGAAAATTTTAGGGTGAAGGTTAATGATGTGATGAGGATGGGCTCCCAATGTTCTAGACTATCTTCTGGAGTTACTCTATAGTTGTTCTCATAGAATCTTTATAGTTGTTAGAGAATGTTTTTAACTATCATACGCTAAATCAGGTGGTGGTCATGAACTATAAACTCATTCATATAATTAATGATTTGAAAATGTAGTTGACAAGGACCATTTTGTCTTGATAATCAGGTTGAAACATGGATATCAGCAAATTAGTGTGAAGAATTAGGTTATACAAAATACTTCATTCTAGATTAGTTTTGGTAACATTGATTTCATGTTCATGTAATTATGTATTATGTGTACAACAACTATGTTAATTGGATTCTTGAACTCCATGTTTTTAGAGTATATGGATAAATTATTAGCAATGTTCATTCAAAATAAACTAATATTCTCGATGTTATGAAAATATTATATTCATCTAAGAAATATTTTTATGTTTATCCAACACAATATTATCTATGAGAAGAGGTAAAAATACAAGTTTTGGATATGTGTTGTGCATTTCAATAATCATTTGGTGTATTTATAGTCTATGGCCATTGACCCATCAATTATTGATAAATTTATTATTAAAATGAATTATAGAATGTGACATATTTTCTATTTTTATTCTATAATAATAAATTATCAAAGTTTTGTTTATGATTTATTCCAAATTGTGGACACATTGGAAATAATGAACAATAAGTACTATGTAATTTTTTATATAAAAATTTCAAGTGGAATTCGATTACATATATGAGAGGACTAATTGTTATCTGGTGCTTCGGTTTCCTAAAGAGGGTATGATTTTTTGTATTTTTCTACGATGAATATTGTTTATTCTTATGATGTATTTTAATATATAGGTTGGTTGTAATACATTTTTTGTCTTGGAATTTAATCTCCATAAGTTTAACTATACCATATTTAATATATAGTTAGTTTATTTTTTATTGGGGATAAGAATTTTGTGCAGTTCCATCATTAGTGAGCACATTTTTATTTCATCATATTAAAATAGCCTGAAATATGTTTTCTCCATACAGTATCTAAATTTACACCAAAATATAGAGAGACTATTTCTCTAAAATTATAATTTTATAATCATTAATACTATTGAAAAGTGTAGTGTAATTAATGACTTATATAGTTGCAATCTCAAAGGGGATGTATTCTAGGGGTTTGAGGATGTCTAGTGAAGGAGGGATAAACTTGTAATGATGAATCATGATAAAGAATAATTAAATGGTAGAGATTTTATATATCAGGTGATTGTGTAATCATACATAATGTAGATGGTTGAGGAGTCTCACTTGTGATATTATTTTTAGAGATGATGTGATACTGTGTGGGAATTATTGATTCTCCAAAAGGATGAACATGGGATTGTCAGAACCAGTTGATAATTACTATGATGTTTTTCTTCCATCATTGATATTCAGGGGAGTTCTCCATGATTTTCATATATCGTCCTTAATGGTACATCTTTTTGTCTCTATTATTTTTAATATCGTGAGGAGGATTCTCTAGTGTCCTGGGATAATACAATAAATGAAATGTTCTCAAGGATTTGTTTGGTATATCAACATATAAAATTTGAGCATAGTGTTCCTGTAAGGCTACAATATCAAGTGGATTTACCTATGTGGTAATTATTTGACATATTAATGAATTTAATCATTTGGTTACCCCAATAATAAGAAGGATGATATGTAGTTTGGTTTATTATATATGGAATGATGATGTTATATCACTTTACGTTGATTCATGAGTTGAATTTCATGGATACATTATCAAAATGATATGTGGATGATTTTTTTAAGATACATTGTGTATCAAGGACCACCATCATTGATCAAGACCAAAATTTTAACTACGGGGTTTGCATTAGAATTATATATATCATTAGGTTCTAACTGAGGCTTAAAACTTCTTTTCAACCTCCCCAATATGGGAAAAATAAGGGGACCATACAAACACTATAAGATATGTTGTGATCTTGTGTGTTATATTTTAGTGGATATTGGGTATGGAACCTACACTTTTTTAATTTTCGTAGAAATATAATAATCACTCCTCTATTTTAATTTAAATATTTATGATGTTTTATGGGAAGATAATAAATTCTATTTCATACTAGATAATGGTTTGGTTTTTTGGGGTTCTATATCCGGATGAGGTGAAAATCATGATAGAAAAGATTCAGATGGAGTGATAGAGAATGATTGAATAATAAGTCTTTTAAATTCCTGTCCAATTAATATATGGCGGCCCTAGGAGATTTATGTTTTTGACTATGTGTTCTTGATGGATTTCACTCATCTGTCGAATATTATGTTGGGTCGAGTGATGATGATGTTTTAACTATTTTATTGGAATTTTGAGGTGTTGAGGATTATTGAATAGGTTGTTAATTGGTTCTTGATTGGATCAGAGATTGGAATGATAAAAAATTTCATCCACTTGTACCATATTCATCAGTATCTACATGGTGAATCCCATATAGTTAAATGAGGTAATTTTTACATTGAAAATGATGGAGTGGTTTTGGAGTGACTAGTAGAGTTCTGGGATCATTGACATAACTTGTTATGTGGATGATCTATTCCTTTGGAACTGTTGTTGTGGAGGCATGGTGGCCAAAATTAGATTACTTATGAGTGTTATATATATAGATACAATCCCATCAACCTTATCAATTTAAAATTTTTGGTAACATTATTCTTATTATGATTCCCATTTGATTATATTATTCCAAAATCCAAATTATTTATTAATTATTCCTTTCTCCCTAGAAGGTTAATAATTTGTGACTTAATTAATATGAACAGGGGACACCGATTCCAAATTTCTATTTTTTATATATATGGTAAGTTTTAAAAATATTTTCGATATACAATGTTATTGAAATTATGGATTATCATGATTTCGATGGTTATTTTGTGTGATTTGTATTATTGATATAGTTTTATGAAATAGATTTTTTCCCTTGGAAGTATACATGGTGAAATTATGGCTTAAATGTTTTTGATTGTGGGAGGTGACATGTAGCTAGATACAGTTGATGGCTAGTTATATTTCAAGTTCAACAATATACCTAGAATGCATCTTATTGGGATGATGATTAATCCCATTCTTCTTACTTCATCATTGTTTGATTTTGAATATAAATAATGATAAAGTATTAAGACTTATAAAATGTAATAACAAATATTTTTTAACCTATTAATTTTTGGATGTCATGTTACAGAAGAGAATTTTTGATATTCGGTGGGTTTTATAGTGTGGGTGTTATAGGATTATGTGATATTTATGGTTGATAAGGATTTTACATCATTGATGTTTATGGTACATTTTAATGGGATTGTTATTAGTATTGAGATAATATTTGTGGCGTGTATCCATAGAGAGTTGGATTTTAGTGATTCTACATTTTTTGGAATAGTCGTGTTGTGGCTTTTATTTCATGACATAGAGTTTGAAGGAAGAAATGTTTTCATGATTCTACCAATTTTTGATTAATTTTGAAAATGATATTGTTTTTACCATAGCTATTTTTTAGGAATTAATTATATGTAAAACTTTTTTCACTTGAGATGTATCCCATATTGTACTTTATAGTAGATGTTGAGCGAACCAATCATTATTTATCACACATGGTTTGGAAAAGTCACATTATTGAATGATATCTTTCTTTACGTCATATATTCATCATTTATTTGGAACACTTGTGTTATAATGAAGGTTATTATACTATTATTTCCTAATTTCTTGTTTTCTTATTACTTATGGAATCTCTTTAATTAGTACCTTCTTTCCAGACCACTACTTGATTATATGTTGGATCCTAAGTGGTATATGGATTCCTATAATGATCTCAATTTTTTAATTTATTTATGGTATATAAATAATTTATTTGGATGTTCTATGGTTATTATTCTCTATGAAATCAATGTGTTATTATGGTCTTCATCTAATTGGTAGTTGTGTCTATGTAGATTGACTGTTTTAGAAGTGTTTTGGAGGGAGATTGATGGGACTATTAGTTCTCATTTAATTCAGTCACTGATATACAGTTAAATTATTTTTTGTAGTCTTGCTCCCATCTCTTTCATGTGTAAAAAATTAGAATGGATTCTCGTGGTAGGAGATCCTCTTTCTATACAGATTTATGTGAATATATCGATATTGCATGTATTTTAATTCCAACAGGTTGATAGTATGGTTCTTAGAAAATATAAAACTAATTTTCATAAACAATAATTGAATGGTAATGTGGATAAATTTAATATGTAAACTAAATTTTAAAAAATTCAAAATTTAATTATTTATTCTTATTTTTTATACTAGAAATAACATAAAATATAAGGATTGATTATACCAAAGATGGTATTATTTTTAAACCATTCTGATGTTGATAATTTGATCACACCTATAATAAAAAGATTAAAACATATATATAAATAAAAATTGTTTGAACATGAAATTATGGTATTTCTATGAATATACCCATGTTACAAAATGAATTAATGTAAATAATTTTATTATTGTGCTAAGCCTCATTGTGAGTTTTGGAATATAGTTATATGGTTTGGTGAGCGGATTGTGGAGCTATTATTCATATGTGAACCTTGTTACGGATTGGTCCGTTCTGGTGGTGACCAAATTGGGTGTTGAATAAGTTGGGAATTCTATATATGGTTGGATGGAATAAAATGTAATGAGAGATTATTTTTGTGTTTGTGATGTTGGGATGTTGTGGTTTGGTGTCTTGTGTTATATTTTTTATCTCAATGGTTTCTTTTTATTGGATGAATTTTTCTACAGTGGTGAGGTGTTTGATTCTAGTTAGCTATAAAATAATTTGAAATGATGCAAAAAAATAAATTACATGGGTTCATTAATAAAAGTAGTATACCATATTTATTTATATAGATGGTATGAAATTGAAGTGTGGAATCTAGATTAATTTAAATAAATGAATAATTATTTGGAATTATTAATATGAATTATCTAGATATGAAAATATGAGTATGTGGAAAGTCATTATGTATGGAAGTGGTGGAACCGTTAATTGAATATGGTGACTATGTAGAATTGTTTGGTGGTTATATGGTGTGTCCCATTTTGTGGTTGTAATTATTTTGAGGGTGGTCTTAGTGTGTAGTGTCCAAGTTATTTATTTAACTAGTTTTTTATTTATTAAAAAATTGTTTGGGAATTTTGTGATATATCTTTATGTTGTGTACTAATGTTATTTCAATATACACTACAACCCAATATGGGTAATAATTCCAATATGAATGGATTTTGTTTTTATGTTTTTTCACCACTTATTTATTTGTAGTTGGTTAGACGTATGATTATCCCCACATTCGACATCTTCCATTAGTAGTAGTGATACTAATATGGGATGTGGTTGGAGATCAACTATAGATGACAATTTTATAATGGATGTCTCAGAGTGCGGATGAGGATTTGTTATATTTTGGTTTTCTTGCATTGTAGGATGATGGAATGGACCTTATTTCCATTATTTTTATAATACCATACAACCCTAGATAACAGATATGTTGTTATGATGACTTTTTTATATAGACATATACTGATGCTATAACTAGATTCTAGACCCTTCAAAAGGTCTAGATAGACATGGATTCATCCAAAATAACATCGGATATGGATGGAATAGTTATGACATATGCATGTAAGGTATAACGACCCACACTTTACATACATTGTTAATACTTCAAAATTGAAGCACACTTATTACAACATATGACAAAACCACAAAGGACCGTATAGGTATAGTGTCTTTAGAAACTGGGGAAACATAAACAACTGGTTCATAAATCTTCTACAGTGTCTCCCATTTATTTCATCATATCTAGGGTCCCTTTTAGCATATTCTACTTAATATCCATCTTCCTGACCTGGGGAAAAGAAAACATAAAAGGGTGAGCTCAAATGCTCAGCAAGGGCAAATAAAAGAAATAAAAAATCATATCATATCTTTATGAAAATCAAAACCTGCAAAAGAGATCATAATATCTTAACATGGAATAAATCATAGAAGTGAGAATGAGATCCCCATAATCATAACATAAAACTTGAATCTTTGTGGCATGCACACATAATCATGGAAAATCATTTCTTGTTAGTCATGACTCATTGCCAAGACTATCTTAGTGGAAAAAGTCCCTTTCTGAACCGAGTTCACTCCTCGTTTCAGTCCTGTATCACTGAACCGAAATAACCTTCCGTTCCAGCCATGTCTATCTCATGAGATATAAAATCTTTACCCAATGCATTGGAGGGAGATATAGGTCCCACCCATCTTATAATGAATCCTTTCTTATGTGTGCCACATAATCATAAAACATACATCATCGCATAACACATATAACAAAAATGGGATTCTTGAAACATCATGACATCATAAATCAATTCATATATGATAAAGGAATTCATAAACATAATTCCATCACAACATAGTCAAACCAATGTAAAAATATGGATAGAAATAGAACCCTTTATTATCTTAGATGGAAAATAATTTTGATAAAACACTTGAATTGAATTCTTGAGGAAAATATCCTTTCTTCTTCAAAAACATTTTTCCTTTCATAACATGTCATACAACTTTGAAATAAAAGAAGTTGATTAAAAATAAACTTGAAAACTTGTAAAGGAAGCTTCTTTTAAGTAATGTTTTAAAAATCCATTCATGCCGTATAAGTTAAAAAAACATTCTTCGTACTTTTGTCGGAAAAGTCAAAAAGTACCTCGTACGGAAAAACGACAGAAGATTCCTTTCTTATTCTTTACTAAAAACTCACCTAAGGGTAAAATTGGATTTAAACTATTTCAAGTGGATGGAAACAATATTACATATTGAGGGAACATGGATGTGGATGATAAAATACACCCTAGTAAATACTTACGAATAAACAATCTCGGATAAAAATGAGATTGTGATATTTCCCTTACCTTAGGTCCGATTTGCATTGTTCGTGTCCGAAGCTCCTGTATAATGGTTTAAATAATGTTATTGACTTATTCCAGAATCATACGTATTGATATGAGATCATATATGGTCATATTATTAGCTTCTTGTTAGTAATATTTCATTGTTACTTGTTACTCGGGTCTTTATAACTTTTTGTTCTTATGCGTGTTTTGTCGAATAAATTCTTATTCTTATCTTTAGGTTATAGATAATTCATTTCCAGAATGGTATTAGTGTAGTATATACCATATTCATTCATTCAATTCATTTATATAATCATTATTAAATGAAGATCATGTAGAACGAGTCGCATCACATCGTGGAGACGGTATTCCGTACGTACGCACGAGTGATGATATCGTTCCTATGATCGTGGAATTGTATTGGAGTATATATATATATTATTTCAGTATCAATATTACTTAATAATAATCATATATAGTTACTGATTACACCATTATACCCATCCTTGTAAGGTGATGGTGGAAAATAGATTACACCACGGCGTGGAGACGGTATTCCGTACGTACGCACACGCGGTGATTTCATTTTTCCGTAGGATGGATAGAAGGTGAATTAGGGTTGTTTCATATTTATAATAACATATCAGTATGTAAGTAATACTGATGTTATTACTTTATCATGAAACAACTAAAGAAGAAGAAGTTGAAGAAGAAAGAAATTGAAAAGATCGGTAATGGATATTACCTCTTCTTTGGAACGCCTTTTTGAATCCTCCACTTAAGGAACTAAGATTGGTCTTTGGAGAAGACCAGGACCTCTAGGATTATTCTAGGGAAGTGGAGAAGGGAAAATGGCAGGGTTTGGCCGAGCTTGAGTGCTCAAATTGGTGTGAGGAGGAGGGGGAGGAGGTGCCCTTTTATAAGGGAGGAGAGGGGCACCTTAGGAATATCTCAAAATATTATTTTATATTAAAGTCAAAATCGGTTTATAATGGTTCCAAAGGGTCTTATTTCGAAGCTAAAGTGGGTATGGGTCGAAATCCTATCAACCAATAGGATTTAGAAAAGTTTAGGGTATTATTTTAACCTTATCAATTAGATTTAACTCTAAGTTAATTAATTTAACTTTTACCGTGTCTTTTTGTTTTCTTTCACTATATGGTTAATACACTTACTATAACATGGCAAACGAACCCCAAATTGTTTATTATTAATATATATATCCTTATCTAAGTCATTTGTCCGAACCTTAGATTTTTAGGAATAAAATAACAATTAATAATATAATATTTGATTTAAAAACTATTTTGTGTCAATTTTGACACTATTTGATATATGATTTTTGTGAAAGTCATAACAGAATTATATGTTCGAACCAAGTTGATTAAATCAACACTAATATATCATAGCAACCTAGAAAATTAGTGGAATTCATAAAAAGTCTCAAATTACATTTATTTTGGTGTTTATAACATCAATTATGTCAATATTTCATTAATAAGATAATTACTGCATCATCATTGTGTCATAAATAAATTAAATTATTTAATGTCTAAAAATTACAAATAAAATACCCTTATGTAGGAAATCTTTTTAGATTTCTAATGAATATTTATAGTCGAATTTATCTTATGTATAACCCCATATTAAAAATGATTTACTTATTAAACTTTGATTTTAACTATTTTAACCCTTCTTTAAATAAATTAATAATAAATGTCCTAATCTAATCCAAGTGGGCCTAAATGATAATATTTTACACTTAAGGTTGTTTTTGGTCGAGATAAACTTGTCCAATAGAATTAGGACATGTGTTAGGGTAATATTAATATCATATTTACCCTTAGTTACCCTATTTACTATTAACCGCGGTAAAAAAAAGTAAAAAGTTACTATTCACCAAAAAATTATTTTCATCTCATTGAACCACATTTTAGTCCTTGATATTAACCGTGTCTCTCGGATTTTCGAAATTCCATTCACAGAAGCGGTAAAATTAAGTTTTATGGAAAATTCAGTTTTTTAACCTACCACTTAGTGGTTTCACTATTCATCAAAAATTGAAAGTTTTCAGAAAAATACCAAAATTTCACCCTAGGCTAATTTCGATATTCTGAGTCCAAAAATGAAGTCCATTTTGAAAAATAAAATTTATAAAATTTTAAAAAGTGGTTATTACTATTCATAACGGCTAGTTTTAATAGCATATTGTTGTTTAGTGAAACTCGGTATTGCGTACGACGCAAGCTATCGAGGAAGGTCGCGATTGCGTGCAAAGCAAGCCAAGCAAGTGTTGTGTAGAAAAAGATTCCTTTGATGATTTATATAACATAAAAGTCTCGGGTGTTACATTCTACCCCCCTTAAAAAGAATTTCACCCTCGAAATTCGTCACTTTGTAACAAACAAATGAGCATACTTCTCCCTCATCATATCCTCAAGCTCCCATGTAGCTTCTTCAAGTTGGTGGTTCCTCCATAAAACTTTCACCAAGCGAGTGGTCTTGTTTCGTAGGACTTTTTCGCTACGATCCAGAATCTCTATCGGCTGTTCTTCATAAGAAAGATCTTGCTCCATCGGTACAACTTCTGAGCTGAGTACATGTGAAGGATCTGGTATGTACTTTCTCAGGAGAGATACGTGGAACACATCGTGAACTTGAGAGAGATTCGGTGGAAGCGCCAATCGGTAAGCTACCTTCCCAACACGATCCAGTATTTCAAAAGGACCGATATATCTAGGGCTCAACTTCCCCTTCTTTCCAAATCTCATAACCCTCTTCCAGGGAGATATTCGTAAGAACACTTTATCGCCCACTTCAAACTCTAGGTCTTTTCTTCGGTTGTCGGCATAACTTTTCTGTCGACTCTGAGCTGCTCTTATGTGTTGTTGAATAGATCTGACCTTTTCTGCCATTTCATCAATGAGATCAGGTCCTAATAGCTTTCTTTCCCCAACTTCATCCCAGCAAGTTGGAGTCCTGCATTTCTTTCCATAGAGAGCTTCATAAGGAGCCATCTGAATACTGGAGTGAAAGCTATTATTATAAGAAAATTCCACCAAAGGTAGGTGTTGATCCCAACCTCCTTTGAAATCCATAGAGCAAGCTCTCAACATATCTTCTAGGGTTTGAATTGTTCTCTCAGACTGACCGTCTGTCTGGGGATGATAAGCAGTGCTGAAACTCAACTCTGTATCCAGAGTATGCTGAAGACTTCGCCAGAACTTCGAGGTAAATCTCGGATCTCGATCAGATATAATAGAAAGTGGTACTCCATGCAATCTTACCACTTCCTTTACATATATCCTGGCAAGCTGATCTAGAGAGAAATCCTCTCTAATAGCAATGAAGTGTGCAGACTTTGTAAGATGATCAACTATGACCCAGATAGCATTATTGCCTTTGGATGTTTTAGGAAGTCCTGTGACAAAGTCCATAGTGATGTTTTCCCATTTCCATTCGGGTATGGGTAATGGTTGTAACATCCCCTTAGACTTCTGTCTCTCAGCTTTAACTTGTTGACAAACCAAGCATCGAGAGACATATTCAGCAACATCTCTTTTCATGCCATCCCACCAGAAGTACTCTTTCAGGTCCCTATACATCTTCGTGCTTCCAGGATGAATAGAGAATGAAGAACTATGAGCCTCATCCAGCAGCTCTTTCTTTAATTCGGGGATGGGAGGAACACAAACCCGATTCCTGAACTTTATTATCCCATCACAATCAAGGTTGAATTCAGGAACATTTCTCACCTTCTTTTGTAACTCGACATCTTCTTTCTGTGCCTCTTTAATCTTCACATGTATAGATGGTTGAACATTCATTTGAGAAAGATAAGATTTTTCCCCTTCCATTATAATTCTAAGATCCATCCTTTGTAAATCCATAAATATTGGATCTTTTGTGATCCTCATCATGGATAAACTAGCATGGTCTTGTCGACTTAATGCATCTGCCACCTTGTTTGCTTTCCCAAGGTGGTAATGGATTGAGCAGTCATAATCCTTAATCAGCTCCAACCATCTTCTTTGGCGCATATTCAGCTCCTTTTGTGTGAAAATATACTTTAAACTTTTATGATCAGTATAAATATCACACCTTTCACCATAAAGGTAATGCCTCCAAATCTTTAATGCAAAGATTACCGCAGCCAACTCCAAATCATGTGTTGGGTAATTTTGCTCATGGATTTTCAACTGTCGTGAGGCATAAGCTATCACCATATCATTTTGCATAAGAACACACCCCAATCCCTTCTTGGATGCATCACTATAGATCACAAACCTTTCTCCACTACAAGGCAGTGTGAGCACAGGTGCACTGGATAACCTTCTTTTCAACTCCTTGAAATTCTCTTCACATTCCTCTGTCCAGACAAACTTAACTCCTTTCCGAGTCAACTTGGTGAGTGGATTAGATAATCGTGAAAAATCTTTTACAAAACGTCGATAATAACCAGCCAAACCAAGAAAACTTCGGATCTCAGTTACTGTTGTTGGTCTTGACCATCTTTCGATAACCTCTGTTTTTGCTGGATCCACAGATATCCCCTCTTTTGAGATTATATGACCCAAAAATGCAACTTTTTGAAGCCAAAATTCACACTTGGTAAATTTGGCATAAAGCTTCTCCTTTCTCAGGGTCTTCAATATAATTCTCAAGTTATCTTCATGCTCTTCCTTGCTCTTTGAATAGACAAGAATATCGTCTATAAAGACTACCACAAATTGATCAAGATGGTCTCTAAAGACTCTATTCATTAGATCCATGAAGATAGCAGGGGCATTAGTAAGACCAAATGGCATCACTATAAATTCATAGTGTCCATATCTTGTACGGAAAGCCGTCTTTGGTATATCCTCCCTTTTGACCCTTAATTGATGATACCCTGAACGAAGATCAATCTTGGAAAAGTATTTAGCTCCGCGTAGTTGGTCAAATAAGTCATCAATGCGTGGGAGAGGATATTTGTTCTTGATAGTGATCTTGTTAAGTTCTCGATAATCAATGCAGAGTCTCATTGATCCATCTTTCTTCTTAACAAATAGAACAGGTGCTCCCCAAGGTGACGCACTAGGGCGTATGAATCCCTTATCAAGATTCTCTTGGAGTTGCTTCTTCAATTCCTGCAACTCAATTGGGGCCATTCTATAAGGTGTCTTTGAAATAGGCAAAGCACCCGGTACGAGTTCTATTGAAAACTCAACTTCACGATTTGGTGGAAGACCCGGCAATTCCTCCGGAAAGACATCATCAAACTCCCGTACAATGGGCATATTCTTAATCGTGAGTTTCTCACCAACCATTTGAGATAAATAACCTTCATTTAGTGGAATCAATACCCATAAGATGGAAGAAATTTCCACTGGAAGGTTATGTTCATCCTTGCATTGATAGACGATCATAGGTTGATCTGGAATATGAAATGTGACTTCCCTTCTTTGGCAATTGATATGAGCTCCATGTAGAGAAAGCCAATCCATGCCAAGAATCACATCAAATTCCACTAAAGGAAGGATCACAAGATTTGCAGGAAGCACTTTCCCACAAACTTCGATTGGAGAAGAATTATAAACTTCTGATGCGATTGATGTGCCATTAGGTGTTGTCACAGCTAACTCAACATCTAATTGTTGAGGTAATACGGTGATACCCTTAGAAAATTTTTCAGAAATAAAAGAGTGGGTGGATCCAGAATCAAATAAAACATTTGCTACTTTAGAGTGGATGGTAAGTGTACCTTTCACCACATCGTTATCGTACTCCACATCACTGATAGAAATTGCATGTGACTTTCCTTTTTCTTTAGCCTTAAGAGTTTGTTGACGTCGACCATCATCATCAACCCTTGGATTTGGGCATTGATTGGCATAATGCCCCATCTCCTTGCACTTGAAACATTGAAGTGTAGCAGGTTCATTCTGTGTATCCCTTCCTTTGTTTGCATCATTAGACATCTTCTTCCCATTATCACGGCATTCAAATGCCCGATGACCTTCCTTTCCACATTTAAAACATTTACTTGTCCCTTTAAGACAACTCCCTCCATGTTTCTTTCCACACTTTGAGCATAAGGGAAAGTTCATCTTCTTTTCCGTGTGCTCTTTAGATTTTTCTTTGAATTCCATCTTCCTCTTCTTATCAAACCCATGTGACTGATGGGTTACTCCAATCTCCATCTCGACTTTGAGAGCACATCGAACGATTTCCTCGTAGCTATTGAAGTCCCTTATGGCTAACGCCCTTCGAAGACTTGGTTTTAAGCCACTAAAGAATCGATCGATCTTACTCTCAGGTTGGATAATAATACCAGAAGCGTACCTTGCAAGTCTTGTAAAATTTGCTTCATAGGTACTAACAGATTCATCATCCCTTTGCTTCAGTTCAAGGAACTCTTTCTCCATCTTTGTTCGGAGAATACGAGGGAAGTACTTATTGAAAAATAAGTTCTTGAACTCGTCCCATTCCATAGACTCAATTTCATCCCTTTGCCTTGTATTCTTAACAAGATTCCACCATTGATCAGCATCTCCTTCCAAACGATACACTGCTAGGATGACTTTATCATGCTCAGAACACTGAAGAACTGAAAATATCTTTTCAGTAGTACTAATCCATTGTTCAGCAACTAATGGATCAGTAGACCCGCTGAAAGATGGTGGACGCTGCCTCATGAAGGATTCAACAGAATGTTGCTCCCTCCTTTGTTCATTTGGAAATCCTGCATGATTCATAGCTTGAGAAAGTTGTGTGAGCATGGCTACAAGATTTTGCATTCCAGCTCCCATATCGTTTGGTTGCTCAGGGGGACAATCATTGCATTGCCCATCACATTCCGCATTAACACGGTTCCTTCGGGTTCCAGCCATTGACTAAAACCAAGAAGAATAGTGTGAGCAACACTGATTATAATAGGAAACCACATAATTCAAGAATAAAATTTTCATGCTTATGGTCTTATCCTAGGTTATTCATGGCCATTTCTAAGATTGTGTTCTATGCTTAGACTTATCCTTAGGGTTCTTACTAAGGCTTTCACATCCTAGTTTCCAAAGGTTGACTATACCTTTCCTCTGATACCAACTATAACGACCCACACTTTACATACATTGTTAATACTTCAAAATTGAAGCACACTTATTACAACATATGAAAAAACCACAAAGGACCGTATAGGTATAGTGTCTTTAGAAACTGGGGAAACATAAACAACTGGTTCATAAATCTTCTACAGTGTCTCCCATTTATTTCATCATATCTAGGGTCCCTTTTAGCATATTCTACTTAATATCCATCTTCCTGACCTGGGGAAAAGAAAACATAAAAGGGTGAGCTCAAATGCTCAGCAAGGGCAAATAAAAGAAATAAAAAATCATATCATATCTTTATGAAAATCAAAACCTGCAAAAGAGATCATAATATCTTAACATGGAATAAATCATAGAAGTGAGAATGAGATCCCCATAATCATAACATAAAACTTGAATCTTTGTGGCATGCACACATAATCATGGAAAATCATTTCTTGTTAGTCATGACTCATTGCCAAGACTATCTTAGTGGACAAAGTCCCTTTCTGAACCGAGTTCACTCCTCGTTTCAGTCCTGTATCACTGAACCGAAATAACCTTCCGTTCCAGCCATGTCTATCTCATGAGATATAAAATCTTTACCCAATGCATTGGAGGGAGATATAGGTCCCACCCATCTTATAATGAATCCTTTCTTATGTGTGCCACATAATCATAAAACATACATCATCGCATAACACATATAACAAAAATGGGATTCTTGAAACATCATGACATCATAAATCAATTCATATATGATAAAGGAATTCATAAACATAATTCCATCACAACATAGTCAAACCAATGTAAAAATATGGATAGAAACAGAACCCTTTATTATCTTAGATGGAAAATAATTTTGATAAAACACTTGAATTGAATTCTTGAGGAAAATATCCTTTCTTCTTCAAAAACATTTTTCCTTTCATAACATGTCATACAACTTTGAAATAAAAGAAGTTGATTAAAAATAAACTTGAAAACTTGTAAAGGAAGCTTCTTTTAAGTAATGTTTTAAAAATCCATTCATGCCGTATAAGTTAAAAAAAACATTCTTCGTACTTTTGTCGGAAAAGTCAAAAAGTACCTCGTACGGAAAAACGACAAAAGATTCCTTTCTTATTCTTTACTAAAAACTCACCTAAGGGTAAAATTGGATTTAAACTATTTCAAGTGGATGGAAACAATATTACATATTGAGGGAACATGGATGTGGATGATAAAATACACCCCAGTAAATACTTACGAATAAACAATCTCGGATAAAAATGAGATTGTGATATTTCCCTTACCTTAGGTCCGATTTTCTTTGTTCGTGTCCGAAGCTCCTGTATAATGGTTTAAATAATGTTATTGACTTATTCCAGAATCATACGTATTGATATGAGATCATATATGGTCATATTATTAGCTTCTTGTTAGTAATATTTCATTGTTACTTGTTACTCGGGTCTTTATAACTTTTTGTTCTTATGCGTGTTTTGTCGAATAAATTCTTATTCTTATCTTTAGGTTATAGATAATTCATTTCCAGAATGGTATTAGTGTAGTATATACCATATTCATTCATTCAATTCATTTATATAATCATTATGAAATGAAGATCATGTAGAACGAGTCGCATCACATCGTGGAGACGGTATTCCGTACGTACGCACGAGTGATGATATCGTTCCTATGATCGTGGAATTGTATTGGAGTATATATATATATTATTTCAGTATCAATATTACTTAATAATAATCATATATAGTTACTGATTACACCATTATACCCATCCTTGTAAGGTGATGGTGGAAAATAGATTACACCACGGCGTGGAGACGGTATTCCGTACGTACGCACGCGCGGTGATTTCATTTTTCCGTAGGATGGATAGAAGGTGAATTAGGGTTGTTTCATATTTATAATAACATATCAGTATGTAAGTAATACTGATGTTATTACTTTATCATGAAACAACTAAAGAAGAATAAGTTGAAGAAGAAATAAATTGAAAAGATCGGTAATGGATATTACCTCTTCTTTGGAACGCCTTTTTGAATCCTCCACTTAAGGAACTAAGATTGGTCTTTGGAGAAGACCAGGACCTCTAGGATTATTCTAGGGAAGTGGAGAAGGGAAAATGGCAGGGGTTGGCCGAGCTTGAGTGCTCAAATTGGTGTGAGGAGGAGGGGGAGGAGGTGCCCTTTTATAAGGGAGGAGAGGGGCACCTTAGGAATATCTCAAAATATTATTTTATATTAAAGTCAAAATCGGTTTATAATGGTTCCAAAGGGTCTTATTTCGAAGCTAAAGTGGGGATGGGTCGAAATCCTATCAACCAATAGGATTTAGACAAGTTTAGGGTATTATTTTAACCTTATCAATTAGATTTAACTCTAAGTTAATTAATTTAACTTTTACCGTGTCTTTTTGTTTTCTTTCACTATATGGTTAATAAACTTACTATAACATGCCAAACGAACCCCAAATTGTTTATTATTAATATATATATCCTTATCTAAGTCATTTGTCCGAACCATAGATTTTTAGGAATAAAATAACAATTAATAATATAATATTTGATTTAAAAACTATTTTGTGTCAATTTTGACACTATTTGATATATGATTTTTGTGAAAGTCATAACAGAATTATATGTTCGAACCAAGTTGATTAAATCAACACTAATATATCATAGCAACCTAGAAAATTAGTGGAATTCATAAAAAGTCTCAAATTACATTTATTTTGGTGTTTATAACATCAATTATGTCAATATTTCATTAATAAGATAATTACTGCATCATCATTGTGTCATAAATAAATTAAATTATTTAATGTCTAAAAATTACAAATAAAATACCCTTATGTAGGAAATCTTTTTAGCTTTCTAATGAATATTTATAGTCGAATTTATCTTATGTATAACCCCATATTAAAAATGATTTACTTATTAAACTTTGATTTTAACTATTTTAACCCTTCTTTAAATAAATTAATAATAAATGTCCTAATCTAATCCAAGTGGGCCTAAATGATAATATTTTACACTTAAGGTTGTTTTTGGTCGAGATAAACTTGTCCAATAGAATTAGGACATGTGTTAGGGTAATATTAATATCATATTTACCCTTAGTTACCCTATTTACTATTAACCGCGGTAAAAAAAAGTAAAAAGTTACTATTCACCAAAAAATTATTTTCATCTCATTGAACCACATTTTAGTCCTTGATATTAACCGTGTCTCTCGGATTTTCGAAATTCCATTCACAGAAGCGGTAAAATTAAGTTTTATGCAAAATTCAGTTTTTTAACCTACCACTTAGTGGTTTCACTATTCATCAAAAATTGAAAGTTTTCAGAAAAATACGAAAATTTCACCCTAGGCTAATTTCGATATTCTGAGTCCAAAAATGAAGTCCATTTTGAAAAATAAAATTTATAAAATTTTAAAAAGTGGTTATTACTATTCATAACGGCTAGTTTTAATAGCATATTGTTGTTTAGTGAAACTCGGTATTGCGTACGACGCAAGCTATCGAGGAAGGTCGCGATTGCGTGCAAAGCAAGCCAAGCAAGTGTTGTGTAGAAAAATATTCCTTTGATGATTTATATAACATAAAAGTCTCGGGTGTTACATAAGGGGTAGAAGGACATGATGTTTTAAATTTTATCATGAGTAAAAAATCAATGAGGAAGTTTTTTTGAGTCTCATTGTTTAATATTTTTTATTGTGTACAATATTGGATGTAGAAATTTGAGATAGTTATATGGTCTAAAAGGGATTGGTTTTTTGAACTATTTATATTCCCATTAGATATACTATTTATGAACAAGTTAATTAGTATATGTTTTTTACATTCACATGAGAGTCAATATGTATATCATTATTAAGTATACATTTTATGATTAACCGAAACATATAATTTTTTCCATGTGTCTTGGAGGAAATTGTGGAACAATATGGAAAATATTAACATGAATAATGGATCTTATATGATGTCACATCCATATGAAATGTCTTTTGATATTAATATGGAGAAATTTATATATATGTGATGAGTATTATAAGGAGATCATTGACGGGTTTGGATTTACCTTTATTGTGTTTAATGGAGGTTCTTGGTGGTTTATTAACATATATCTCAGTCTCTATTATCATTGAGGGTAATTTATTTTTTTTTGTGAAATTTTTATACTATGTGATCTATTTGCTATCCCGGGTCCTACTGGGTGAATGAATCATTGGCTATTATTTCCCATTTGTTATTGATGTCCTAGTAAATGTTTCTTTATTGGGAGGAGTTCATGAAAAAAAGGGATAATATTTTTTATAAACACATAAAATACATTGTTTTATTCTTTAATAATAAGTGAAATTTTAATGATTGGTCAATTGAAAAACTAGTAGAAGTCCTAGGTAACATTGTTTTCATTTCTTCTTTTGATATTTTGTTTATGGAATTCTCTTCATTGATTTAGTAGATAATTAACAAGATCTTTTTATTGAAATATTTTACCGTTCAACATATCTTCTTAATTTTGAAATGTATTTTTTTAAAAAAAATTAGAAAGATAGATTTCCTAAAATTACAAAATAGATCTTCATGAATTTTGTAATAATAATTTTTTTCATTCACTAATTTACTATTTTTCATTATATGTAATTTATTATTTTCCTATTGCAATTTTCATTCCATATATATTAATTATTTGACTTCAATTTCCAATTTTCTTGGAAGAACTAATATTTAATTCTTTTTTGACATGATCAACATTATTATATTATTCACATTTTTTTCCTAAATCACATTATCCTAAAATTTTTCAACATCTTATTTAATTCATTTTATATTTTATGGATATCATTGAAAATTTAAATCTACTAATTTCAACAATTTATTTATTCAATTATTTCCTAATTTATCATAAATTTATGAAAATTTAAATTTTTTTACTTGAAATAATATTTGATATGTATTATTCTTCTTCAATGATAGAATCTGTTTTTTGTGTCATCACTTATTCGCCCTATTTGAATAATTTGATTTAATATTTTTCTTTTAGTTATAATTAAAGGGTGTCTCACAATCACTACTAAATATAGTCATTATTTTTTGTGTTTTTGTTAACTAATTTTTTTGATAATCAATAGTAGAATTGACCTATAATTCTTCTAAACTATTACTACAATGATTGAAAATACCCTAGAGATTATCAATGTTCTAAAAACATTAGACAAAACATTATTATCATTTTTCATTGTACATTACATTATCCACGTAATAAAATCCTATTATTTCAGCATTTATTAACTTCCATTAATTGATATTTTTTCCCAGTATTCTATAATCATGTTCTTCAATTATTCATAGGTACTTCCGAGACTAATCCATATTGTTCTATTATTTTTAATCATAAAAAATCACTCATTGAATGTTTTTTCTTTTTAAGTCATTTTATCCTCCAATGGTCTTATTTCATGGGAAGACAATTTTTAAACATTCCCTTATCCACAATTTATGTAGTTATGGGGTAATGGAAGTTATTTTATATCCACATTTTCCATGATTATCATTTAATATAATCTTATTCAATATAAAATAGTTTAATTCAAATAATTTCTTATTAAATAATTTTTTTATCATGTAATTGTTTTATCTATTCAAATTCCCAACCTCATATTTCCACAAGATATTAGAATTTTTCAATAGTGATCCTTCATGTTGAATTCTATGTATATTTTACATTTATCCATTATTGTGATGATTTAGCAAGAATAATTTTCGGATTGTTTTTATTCTACTTAATGCTCTAGACATATCATAATGTTGATATTTTTTTATTCCACAAATAGTTATTTTTTATTTTTATAATCTTTATGAAATTATTTTTATTCCTCTTATGATCAACATACATAATAATCATCACATGTAATAAATTTTTTGTCTTATTATTTATATTTTATTTAACATCATGTTCTCGATTCTTGATATCAATGTAATCAATTTCTACTATTCAAGTTCATATTTACTTTATATTATTTTTCACAAGGATTTATATGTATCCAATATTTCATTTTGAAGATACTTCATCATCATGGAGTTAAAATAAATAGTAATTTAATTTAATATTATTATGGATTAATTCTATCTGGTGAGATTTTTCTGTTCCATTATCATTTGATCTAGTTATTCCTATAATATTTTAACATATTCTTATTTTTGGGTAACCATTTCCGTCATAAAATTAAGTTGTCCAAAAATATATGTGATATCTTATTGATAAAATTTTTAGGTTCCCCATCAAGATCAATCATGAACCAACAGGTAATTTATCACAATTTTCTATAGGGATACTATATTCCCAACTTTTACATTGTTCTATAAATGTAACCTCTTGATATGATGTATATGTTAATAAAATTTCATGTAATGATTATGAAATACATGAGGTATAATTATTTTTGGTTATAAAATAATAGTTTATACATCGAATCATTTCCATCAAAGCATTTTATGAACACTCTATGATTATATTATGTGTTAACTGATGTTTCCCATATTTTTATAGTAGGGGTGAATTTATTATTATTTTAATATAATTACTATTTATATTCACTGAGGATATATAATAGATTTTATTAAGATCAATATTAGATTCATGTTCAAATTTTTTTTATTATATTATATTTTTAATATGATACCAAAAAATATATAATTTTGAAAAAAATCGAATTGAATGTTGTTCATTTTCCCAAAAGTATGTTCAACCAAGATTAGTGAAACCACACTAATGTGGGGTGGGTTGAATTGTTGTGGTTTCATTATAGTAATTTAAACTCGTACCTTTTTTCCAGTAAACTAGTAATAATTATTTGCTCACACAAAATCCTCTAATATTATTTTGTGAAGAATATGATATATGAATGAATAATATGAAAATTTAATATTTTAATTCCTTTTAGATGTTTTCTTGTTATATGAATAACGGTATACTTATTGTATAGGGGTTATAATCCCTATAAAATGATGATTCTCTTTTAATATTAGGAAGAATTTCATGCATGGATATATCCCTTAACCATTATTTCTAATAGTTTTGAAAAAACATATATTATTCCAAATAGGAAGACTGAACACACATTGCAATATCATGGCTGATGAATTACCTATTATTATGATTATTTTTATGTATTTCAGTTTTTTTATGTCTTATTATAAACAAGGTTTTTACATAGAAATATATGAATATATGTGTATGATTATTGGAGTTCACAAAATGAATATATATTTCTACAATGATTGGATAATAGAAGGATCTATGATATTAGGATCAGGATTGGAAAACTATTCAAAATTTGGGATATTATTCTCACTATAATGAGCACTTTTCAGACTATAATCCATGTTGAAAATGGTTTCTTCATATCATCCATTATTTAAGATCCCATTTTAAAAAATAAATCTTGACATGATTAATATATATTCTAGAAAATTAAATATTATGGTCTCCCATCTAGTTTATCATTAAAATACATTCACATTTCTTAAAATCATATTTATGAAAAAAGAGATTTTGATTTATCTATATCATTTTAAAATCCATCACATCATGTTTCGATCAAGAATTGTTTGGATGTCTAATGGTAGATTTTCTATTGAATCTATCTGTTTTCTTCTTCATATCAGTTTTTAAAATGTTTTTGGGTATTTTATAGAATCTATTTATCATATTTTTATCATACATGATCATTTATAAACATTCTAAATAATAAACTCCCAAGGGGAGGATATGATAGTGGTTTGGTGCGATGTGTGTTATTAATGAGGTATTTGATTATACACATTCTCTGCAAAAAGATGAAAATATAAATTTTATTTTAATTTATTAGATTATTTTTATGTTTTACATTGTTCTTTTTTTATTATCCCTTTCATTGATGTGCGTGAAACCCATTGGGTGTGTTGTGAAACTCTAACATGAGTAAGGGATTCAATATCTAACCACTATATTATGAACCAGGTATTCCCCCCATTTCATAAATTGATTTTGAAATGAATTGGATTGATTATTGAATTGAGTTATTTTATGTATAAAATGGTTTTTAAACTTATGGGTTTTCATACTTTTTTGTAAAATAAATGTGTTTTTATAAGGATTGAGAATTGGATTCTGAAAGGGGTATTCAATAAAATTTTATGATGAAAATAGTCGATCTCATTTTTTACGATAATTCTATTAATCACTTAGAAACTGATTGTGTAGATACTAAAAATGAGAGCATTCAATTTCTAGGTGGGGGTTTTTTATGGCACCTTTTTTGTGAAATTTATAATTGAGTTTAAATTCTGATGTGTACGTCCATTTAGATATCATAGATAGATTTGTTTCATGGAAAATGATTTATATTTTAGGTGGTTAACTTTATATTTTGTTAATTCAACCATATTTTAATGTTTTGTGGATTCTAGGCACTTTAATGTGGAATTTTACTTGTTTTTTTATTATATTATATGTAACTAATAAATTTTGACCACATTGATCATAGGGTTCTTTTAAGCTTTATTCATTTGATTTTTACTATTTTTTATTTGATGTCACTTGATATATTCATTTATTGATATAAATGGTTAATGAAATTTATTATTTTATTCTATATAAAATGATTTGGGAATGGTTTTGAAATATTTGAATTGTTTATCCATATTTCACTTTAATGATGAGTAACTGCATATAATTCCATAATTCCTTTAAATTGAGAATATCACGAAAATTTATATAAACATATTATGAAAAACCGAGGTGGTATCAAAATGATCTTGTTTAGATCACACCCTTCACACCACGTTGGTATTGTGTAGACCATGTTTTATCTATTGTATGAAAGGGAAATGTGTCATAGTGAGGTGGTGAGGCTTATGTAATATGGATTTAGGTAATTTTCGGGAGATTGTTGAATTTTTACTGCATTCCACATGGAGTAATAGTTGTGATTTTCTATTTCATCATGTTTTGAAATCTTTTAGAACATATACCATGTTTTGTTTAATTCAAAAATTGGTTATATCTATATCAATCTAAATATTTATTTATATAATATTTATTTTATTATTATAATTATAAATATACTCTATGTATTTTTTATAATGGGAATATTTTTACCTTATTCATTTTTGGATTCTTAAGTGCTAGTCACTCGCCTATGTAGATCGAGAATTCCCTTCAGGTCATTCTCTTTCTGTTTCATAGCCTATATTGTTGAGTTTTTTTATTTGGCCTGATTCATTACACATATTGTATTGTTCATTATCTAGAATATTTTTTTCATTAGTAAATACTATATTTGGATGGATCCTTTAATTTATTATCAGTAGTAATGGTTGAGTATCTAGTGGGTATATTTAATCTGATCTCCTTCATTAATATTTTTATAATCAACAATGATACCTATGAAGTTTTCAATGCTAGATATGTTCAATATTGACAATATTTTCCTCCATTACTATTAAAATTTTCTTATTTTCCATTATATAAGATTAATATCTTAATATAGCATTGTTAATATCTTTTATTTTGATCAAATGAAACATAATAAAAAAGTATTCAATACCACACCCTCAGTCTTAAGTATCTATTTAGTGAACAAGGTTGTATTTTTCTCATTATCTTTGGGTATTTTTATTTCACATTATCTTCATTCGATGGTTACAAAAAATGTATATGAGACAACATACGATCACCCATTCTTCTTCTCATATTCATCAGTACATATATTATGAAAAAGTAGACATTATTTTTGTTACATGAATACATTTTCGATTATAAAAATATACAGTTACATTCAATATCTACTATTTGTTACATACATTCAATACACTGTTATATTCAGAAGAAATTATCTTTCCATATTTGTTTGAATATTTATTTTTCCGCAGATAATATTATTAGCCAACAATAAAAAATTTCCTTGTTACTATATTTTTCACAATTCTTATGATCATTTTTGTCTTAGAACCATGCCTATTTTTTCAATAATACGTCAATACAATATTTCCCAATTCATTGAGCTAATTATTATACTATTGTTAAGGAATTAAAACTATAGCTTTATGATAAGTATGCTAGTAATTATAAATATATTATTAATTTTTTTTAGAGGTGTTGACAGTTATGAAGCATTACTATTGTATATTTAAATTTTCATATTCTTCACTAAACTCATAGTTATTACATTCATGCATCCATATATTTATATAAAACATCATCCACCACTATGTCGGGTTCATAGACATCTTATTTTTTTATATTCTTAATAATTATCCAACATAGATGGTCATAAATATATAAAATATCTTTTAAATTCCCCAAGATACATATTTTGGTCTCCACGATCTATTATTACCACCCATCCCATAGTTAATAAAAATCTAAATACACTCTCTCAGGAGTCAGTCATGATTCAATCTAATATTCCAAATAAACGAATCTCACTGAATTGGTTATAAAATCCATAGTTCATTGATCTATAAACTTTTTGAATCAGCACACATTATATGTTATTATAGAATCAATGGATTATATATAACCTTCTTCTAACTTTATCACATATGTACAAATCCCTTATTATTTTATTCAATGTACATTATAGAATCCTTATAATATTCTCTAGTCACCCCAGTTCCCAAATCACCATAGTTTAGGTAAAATCTAGATTTTTTTACAATTAAACCAACAAAAGTATTCCAAAATATTTTTCCTAATAATAAAATCGTCTTTTAATCCATTAAATTCCTCAAAATAACATTTATATTAATATAAAAATGACCATAAAATCATAATGCTGGTGTTTATGACTATTAATCTCTTTTCAAAACACTAATTAGAAATATCATTTTCCACTATTAAAATAAAATTATAGTAGTTCATAAAAGACAATATATATCATTCCATCCTTAGAGTATCGTCTCTATTAAATTAGACATTAAATATCATCACTGAGATAACGATCATATGTTTTTTATTAATGAAAATGATTCACACCACATTCTCTATGTCATTAAGAAATGAGTGAAACACTATGTGTGATCCTTTACTAAATCCTCTAAGGATTATTTGACATAAATATATTAATTAATAGTGTTTATAATACATTTACTATATAAAATCTTATTATTGAAATACATTGTTCAAAGCTATCAAATAGGTAGGAATCACAAGATAACCTAGTCCTATTATGGAATATTGATCCAAAAGATTAATATTATGAGATATATCCTAGAAATAATGTCCCACATAAATCACATATAGTATAAATCCCATATTATATTACCTATTTTAGGAGATAATCACATTAAATACTCTTAATTTTATTTATATATACTATTATCAACTATAAACTACCATTATCGTGATGGATAAATGATATATGTTATCAAACACTTAATATAAACTCATGAAATATTATTTCACATACTAACATTGAGAGTAAACAAAGTGTGACTAACTATTTAACAATTCCTCACAGGAATAAAAATTATATTTTTAAAATGGAAAAATATTTATTCTATCATTCCAATATATATCAATTAAAACTCCACGCAATACTCCTCACTTATTTTTGTTCACATTACCCTTGTTTCCTCATGATAACATAATGAATCTACCAATGTACCAACTATCTCAAGGAAATTAAAACCTTTTAATTGAGATAACTTAAAATTAATGTACAAACATATTTCTTAATTTTACTTGAATATTAATTATATATCAGAATAAATAACATTTCAAAACATCATGTTCATTATCATTGGTGATTATCAATAAAATATTCATATTTTAAAGATCAATATTTACCTATATTGTCTTCACACAAGATACCCTTCTTATAAGATCATATTTTATACACTTATTTTAAGTGAAATAAGTAGAGGTATAAGAAACCGATGATCCCATATGTTATGTAATGGTTAATATAAGATATTTTAATTAAATAACATTTGTGAGCATAAGATAAATATATATGTATGAGATAATGAAAATTTTAAGTGAATATGTTATTATAAAATTGTACACATTAAAAAATATAAAAAATGCATCCTATATGACATATGGGTATCAAAAAAATATAAGGTGTGACCAAGAAGTGTGTGGAAAAAGAGTTTCGTAATCATGAACCATGAAAATATATCATAAGATAAGTTTATAACATTTAAGTATAGAATAATATTAGAAATGAAAAAAAATTATTTATGTCAAGAAGCCATTAGATGTATATTATCTAATAGTGAATAGAGTTTCATATTAGATTAGGATCACCCTTCATTCCCTTTCCACTCTACTGATGTGATATAAGAGTATAAATAATGAATATAAAGGAAATCTAATTACATACCCACCAATCACATAGACACCGTCAATTAATTTCAATACATAATCCTGTTTATATACTATTGTGAGTAAAAATGCTATGAAAAATGAATTTTTGTTCTACATAAATCATGTTCCACTTGTTTCATAATGAAAAACTACTAATATTTTCCAAAAATGAATATGGAAATATTCCAAATTCAATAAAATCAAAACTATCATGTGAAAAATAAATGGGTTCCCTAATGATTTACATAGTACATGATCATAATAAACCTAGATTGATATCTTCATTATATAATTAGTCTTGCTATGTACATGAAAAATAAAAGGATATTGAAAAAGATGAATAATACAACATAATAGCATTGGATTTTTATAAAATATATGATGATATATTGTTTAATTTTTGATAAATTTAATTTTCAAATTAAATAATATAAAAATATTTCTATAAATTTATTGAAAATGTAAATAATATTTATACTTGAAAAACTCTGAAAATTTTGAATATAGCAATCATAATGAAAACTGCTAAATGAAATAATAGATATAAACCATGAGTAAAACATTAATGAGAAAACACTTCAAACAATAAAAAAAAATATAAAATTCAATAGAAAATATACTCAATAAAAAATAGTAAGAATATAGAAAAAAATATATAATGAAGATTAATGATATGGAGGTGATGGAATCTTTATTTATAAATTATATATATATTCAACTCCACAAAAAATGTCATTATGGATAAATTTTGATGCAAATGGATGTTAAGTAGCAAAGAAATTTCAAAAAGAGAGATAAAATAGTAAGGAATCAAATATATTAGTTTTCCACAGAATATAATTTCTTTTTCCTAAATATAAATTTAGTCATAAAAATAAAAAATTCAATATGTGATTTCAAAATGGAAAATTATAGCTTTAGTACATTTTTTATTAAAAGGTAATGATATAAAAAATTGATATGTATATTAAAATCAATATAGATTCCTAAAATTTATACATCAATAAAACCATGGGAAAAATATATAACAGAAAATAATATACTCTTTTTCAATATGGATTATATCTCAATAATGGGAAATTGAGATGTGGAAACCATATATCCTAATTTGTTTGGACATTTGTTCTTTAACACCAAATATAATAATTTCTAGTTTTTTATTAATATGTATAAGAACATTATTTATAATTATTTGTTGTAATATCATTCATTTATAATAAATTATTAAAGGAATATTAGTTTTTTATTATTATAATTCAAATATGGTTGTTGACTATTCCCTTTATTCATAAATTCATTAGTTTAGTGGTCCTCGTTAATTGCCCATGATCATGAGTAATTTTTACAATGATTTTTGAAAAATGTTTTGATATAGTTATAGTGTCTATTAGTCACTTCATGATTTTTATTGTGATGTTATGTAATGTGTATTTAAAATAGACATTTTTAAAAAAAAATTAATGAAAATAAATTATTTAATTCATTAAAATAATTATATATTTTATCATTTTTTAATTAGGGAAAATTACATAATTCCTCATCATTATTTCATAATAAAATTATTATGATAACTTATTCTTATATTAATTTATCATTATGGAATCATTCCACTACATGGTTAATAAGCCCTAAACAAGAACCTCTTATAAAAAATGAAGAATATAAACATGTTATTTTATTGAAATAATTTCACTATTAATGAAGATTAATTCATTAAATGCATTTAGTAATTATATAATTTAAGTGAAATAACTTTTCTTGATGATGATAAGAAATAATGTTTGGGGATCTAATAACATTCATGTTAACATCTTGAATCATATCTTTTAGAGCCTCATGAAATCTAGAGATTGGGAACTCCTACATATGATAGAGAGGTTAAAAATAGATGATATGATTTTTGTGGAGATAATTTGAGGTTTTATTATATATTGAACTAATGGAATTGTGTGTTATGAAGAGTGTAGATGTAGGTTCCTTCTATAAATTAGCCCGAGTGGTAGTTTTGAAAATTCTCATTACATATTGCGTAAGGAATGACGTTTTACAGGAGATGTGGGATAAATGTTGAAATATTTTAGATATAGTAAAATATTAAATCATTACTTTCCTAAAAAAGATATTTTTTAACACATTAGTTCACAGCCACATATAAAATTATTTTTACCACAATATACCATTTTGATTGTACCTGATTTTTTACCATCATAAATTATAATTATGTCTAAAAATTAAATTTATGAAATTTTCCAATTTCCACAAGATGAATCTGACAATTTGATTGGTATTAATAAATTTTATTTTATAAAACTATTATAAATCAATTTTATGGTAATAATAGAAGGTTTATAATAAAAAATTTATGAAAAATCTATTCTTGATAAATAAAAACACTTATTATTTTTCTATAAATAATAACTATGATGAATATATTATTGGGAAATTATATGAATATATATTAATAATTATTTTCATTAAAATAATTATTTAATTGTATTAATATTAATTTATTAATTTTTAAATTCACAACATATAGAAAAAATTCACTTTAAAATAAGCATTTCATAACATTAAATTATTTTTTATTTATTAAAAAATAATTATTTTCAAATACATGATGATTTATTCAATTGATTTTATATATGAAATATTAATTTTTAAAAACACCATTTTTAAATATTTGAAATGTATATTTCAGTTAGGAAAATATAATATATAATTATTTTTTTCAATAAATTTATTTTTCATTAATAATAATTTATGAAATGTGTTACAAACCAAGCTAGGATTCTATCCATCATGGGGCCCAACCAAGTCCTCGGTAAGGCCCAAATGGTATTCCAAATCTCCACAGGACGGAAACTAGTGATGGCCATAAATAAAAACTAGTTTGGAAATATTTGGACCATAATAATAGATAGATATATAAACATAAACTGAACAAAATAGATAAATAATAGAAGATTATATGAATAATTTAGCAATGAAAAATGAATAAGCAATGTAATGAGGCATAACTCAAGTGACCGTGTGGGTCACCACAGAACATAAACCACACTCTCTATTAGAGTGATCCAAATCAAGACCGGGATATTGGGATGATAAATTAGGCATGTGCACTAAGATGATCAATAAGAATTATGGAGTAGAATAACACCCTTTTCTATTACAATAAAAAGAAACCACAAAAATTAATGTTTTAAAATAATAGATAATATAATAATGTTTTCATTCATTTCAAGATCATGTAAAACAATTTTATTTTCATGAATAAAATTTATCTTCTAAATTGTTTTTAAAATAGTATAAAAGCATGAATTATCATTTCAAAATGAAAGGAGACTTATTTATATTAAAAATATGGTTCTCAAAATAGAGGGAATAATCATGAAATAACTTAATATAAAAAAATCACATCACAAGAACAAATGGAAATTTCTAAGAATTTAGGGTTATTTGGGGATCTAGAATCCTCTTACCTAAGTGGAATGTGGAATAACAACTACAATGAACTATGTTCTTATGCTAAAGACACTATTAGGGAAAACCGAAAACCTAGTTGTCTCTAATCAATCATCATCATGTTTAGTTTGTTTTGTAAGAATCAATCATTCTAAATGAAATTTGGATGAACCACCTCCATGTCATCTAGAAAACTAGTCTTGGTCCACCTAGCTAGATAGATGAGATTAACCATATATTCTATCTAAAATGGTGTTGGTTTATTTTGAAGAGATCATAAATGAATATAACGCCTCAGTTATCCAAAACCCAATCAACCTCTCACCTCCATTATCCCTCCTTAAGAACATTCCAAATATTTCATGTCCCAGAATACATAATCCCCAACATTACAAACATATCATATATCACCTATTAACACATGTAACACAATTATTAAACAAATGGGAAAGGCCTCAAAATGGGTTTTACAATTTTGAAAACCATTCTCAATGTTCCAAACAAACCTCAATGCATTACAAGGCATTTTAAAATTTCAGAAAACACTTTTGATCAACAAATTTAAGTTCCAATAACCATTTAAAATCACATATTCACAACCAAGGCCATATATATATAAAACAAGAATAAAACCATGATTAAAATAGGGTAATCCTTTTATGAAAATCAACACGTAATTATACTTTCCTTAAAAAATGAACAAATGGCCACATATGTTGGGAAATAACCATTTCACATTAAAAATTTCTAGGAGACTACTTTTTAGGAATAAAAATTATTTATATATATATTCATATATATATTTCACATACATTTCATATAAAAGTAGTGTAAATTTTTTTTAACCGAAAAAAATGGATGATTTAATTAAATATCATGTCCTACGGAACCTACCTCAGGGTGGAACAAAACCGAACATTTATCCCTTGATGTTTTATAATTATGATTTTCTCCTAGAATGCACATACTTACGTAAATATACATATATAAACTGGACCTGATGCATGTATTCTCCAATCCATGAAGGGAAACGTACCTGGTGGGTATATATATATATATATATATATATATATATATATTTCATATATTTTCACACCATTGTACACGTGGGTGATTTCTATTATAGTTGACCAAACTCACTTGAGAGGTTGGAAAAATCCTAACCAAGAAAAATAGTCCAACACACTACACAACCAGATCTTACATCATGAAAAAAACAATTTCACATGTAAATTACATTTTATAAAATCAATTTCATATCAAATATTTTCAAAAACTAAATCCTCAACACTTATATAATTTAATAAATCAATTAAACACTTAATAAAACATTTATATGAATCTAAAAGGACTATAAACCAAAAGCGCACCTGATATCATATCAAATCTCCACTTTAAAACCATCCTCACAACATAACCTGAGTAAAACATGATTCATATCATTTATAAAAAATAAATAAACCATTTAAATAACATATAAAACATCACAATAAGGCATAATAAGTTTTTAAACAAAAGAACTCCCATATGCGTATTGAGAACAAATTTTGAAGAAAAAAACATACTAAAATATTTCTAAAAATATTTTCTCACCACTTTCACTATTTTTTAAATAATATGAATATTTTATAAAAAAATTGATGAAGCATAATATGGTTATAAACATAAAATAAACTAAATTTCCTTAAAAACATTCAATGTGTATGAATATGAAAAACTTTCAAAAAAAATCATTCTATCCACACCCATAAACTATAGAGAACATATAAACACTCAAGAAAGCATGTTAATTTCATAAAGATAAATGTTCATGCATTAAAAAACATACCTCATGTTAATAAATTTACCACTCATGTGTGAATATTTTACTACAGCAAATACGGGCAACAATAGAACCGAAAAGAATAGTAACCAACAAGATTAAATAATGATACACATGATTAAGACCCCAATAGGACCCCTAAATGATGAAAATAAAAAACCAAAAGATCAAGGGTCAAAACCAAAGAAAAGATTATTAGGGGTCTACTATTGGTGGAGAGGGTTCGACGGTGCTAAGGGGGATCTTCCTGGAGTGGTCTGGTCG
Source organism: Viscum album (assembly GCA_963277665.1). Taxonomy (NCBI): domain Eukaryota; kingdom Viridiplantae; phylum Streptophyta; class Magnoliopsida; order Santalales; family Viscaceae; genus Viscum; species Viscum album. The sequence goes on from OY728120.1 coordinate 813,052,698, forward strand.
CCAGAGTTGGACTGGCCAACAAGGGGGTGCACTAATGGCTTGAACATAGGGAGCTGGGGTGATAGAGGTGCACGTAGAGGGATGGGAGGCTGCGTCTGGTGAGGTATCACAAGGGAGGTAGGCTACCGACCATGGGGAATCGTTGGAGAGGTGTTTTGGATTTGTTTCGAGAGACAAAGAGATTGGGGGGTTGTCACGACATTGTTTGAGGATGCAGGAAGGGTGAGGGACACGGGGAGGGGAAACATACCATAGCAATAAAAATAATAAATTAAATTATAACATTAATAATGGTGATAATAATAATAATAATAATTATTTCTATTTTTATTATTCTTAAAATAATTCATTTACTTAATTTTATTTTTCTTATTTTAATTTATCATAATTTTATTTTTAATTACATATTAATTATTTGTCTTGAACATTGGGTCATCCACACAGTGACCTGGTTAAAGTCACATGGCTTCGAATTCACCCTACCTGTGCACTAGGCATTGTCATGGACAAAGCATTCAATTACAAAAAAAATAAAAAATAATTTAAATCAGGCTCATCCCACACTTCGATATAATGTTTCAATGTTTGATAAAATAAACATATATAATTAAATCAAATGTATGGGTACGGAATTTCTCCCCACTATATATCATTATATCCCCCAAAAGTCATCACAATATTGTTTTTACTATATAATTGGTACACCATTTTTACTCAAAGTGGATTCTGACAATCAAAAAAATAGAGAGAAGTGGGGAATCTATTTTCAAGAGGATGGACATACAAAATAAACTAGGGAGACATAAAAAGAACTCCCTAGAAAGAGACTCCTATCAAAAAAATTCAATAATTCTCAAGATGATAATTGGAATGTGGAAACTATCACAACACACCATTTCAGCATTCCATGACAAAACTCCTAAAAACTTCTCAAACATTCTCACGCACTCTACTAGAAACAATTGATGAATTTAAACGAGGTTGGCCTAGTATTGCATCAAAATATCGTTGGGCATGCTTCAACCCCAAAATTTTACACAATAGAGGGTATTCAGATGGGATATCTCCCAACATGACTACAAATCACTAAACCAACACCAGGGATTATTCGTTGTTACTGGCACGAGGGGGCCTGAGCAGACTCCCCACCATAAAATGGAACTAACACATGAGGTTGTATCGAGATTCTAATAGGGGGAGGTCTGAACATACTCCTCAACATTAAAAAAGGGATATAATTGATTAACATCCATATAATATTAGTGATACCCATAGTTGGTCTCTCTACTATGAATATCAACTAGATTATCTGACAAGAACAGACCGACATAGAATTCCCAACATGAGCTAACCTATGTTTTCCTACACAACCTAACACTGCAACACAAGGTCCCATATAGAAAAACTTCAATAAAACCTGAATACATCACATGGGTCATCGAAAAGGAATAGTTTCCTTACAAGACCTTCATCCAACTGGACCGCTTAGAATGGAACGACACCACATAAAACCATAAATTGTCTTCATTTAAAAAACTTATAAAAAACAGTAGAGTGAGGTCCCTTACATAAATGAGGGATAGTTTCTTCACTATGTTCTTGCTTTACTCCAAGACCTATGGCTGGAGCTCTGATGATTGAAGAATCTCCTACCTCACAATCAGGGGTTAAAACCGATGAACAAAACTTCTTTATCTAGTGCTGCAAAACACCACACTGCAACTGAAACAACACCACCAGACACAGCAGGCCCTAATAACCACTTACTCCCACACAAAACATTCACCAACACAAGAGATAAAATAGTGTATGTACCTCACAACCTATTACTCCAAACAAGAACACAACACCACAAATCATCAATCAACATGTCAGTTATTTATGATAGAAGCGTTACCTGTACAGGGATAGTAAATTTAGTCTTACTGAACACATGATTCCAAAAAATAGCCATAGAATCCTATTGTGGATAGGATTAACACACTAGTGGCCCAACAAGAACCATTTCATAAAATAAACAGTGACATAACAAAGGTCATTTAGAACATCAGCCTGTACCAATAACTCGAAGCTTATTCCACCTTTCCCCACTGGAATATCATTCATTACTTCTAAACATGAACTTCAACATAATGACTTATAACATCACCCTTGAATATCAAATGAATAATGGAGACCAAAATATTCATTCAACCACTCTCGCATCCACCATCTATATGTGATAGGATCCTCATATTTGGAGAAAAAAAAGAGGAGAGATGGATTCAATTCTATAATTCAAAAAGAGAGTCCTTATTTTGAGCAACTGGAGAGTTGTACAATGGTGAATTATCTTTGACAACATGTCTATTCGGAATTAACTCATCATGGGGGTGTACACATGAAGAGGATTAAGAACAATGTTCCTATAAAACTGCTCCCTTGGCTAACACATGTCATAGTATAAGTCCAAAGGCACAAGGGATACCACCCCACATTTCCCCAAAACACTCTTCAAAGAAACCAATAACCAACAAATGATACCAAATCAACAAAATGAACTCAAACTCAAGAAACAATTCCACTAGAAAGGATCCTCATGATATAAATGCCTCATAAATATCATTCTGAAATAATATGAAAATATATACCACGACTTTTTCATTCAAAAACACTGTCATAAATAGAATTGGAGTCATGGGATTCACATCCCCCAATTGTACCCCATAGAGCCACACACACATGTCCTATGCATCTGATCACTCTTGGAAATACCAATGGTTAAACAATAATTCATCCACTTTTCAAATTAAACATTCCACCCAGCTTTTCATCAAATGAAATTTAGTACATCTCTATCTAAATGTCTAGATTTCTTATATTTAATACAAAGGCTTCCAAAAATAATTCTATGAAACCAATGATACACAAGATTATTTAAGAGGGATGTAGTGCCTATGGGTGACTCAAACATATGGATGGTGGCCCTAATGCGGTCACACTACCCTTATGTAGAGTTATCTTATGTATTTTCCTGAGATCTACATGGCTTTCAAGGACCTACAAGCTCACTCACACTATTATCCTAACTCCCATTTCATTTTCCCCAAGAAAAACAGTAACCACAAGGGCTAAAGGAATCAGATGAAACTCCACCTCCCCTAGTGACTTAGGTCACATCAAGAGGTGCATTGGCGAGGAACTGCACTCATGACTAGAATGACATATCCCAAAAATCTTATATTCTCACTACCCAGAATCATTACCAAGAAACAAAACCCAAATGAGTGAAACTCTTGGGATACCATTTTGTTATGAACCAAGCCAAGTTTCAATACAACATGGATCCCGACTGGGTCCCCAACATGACTCGAATGGTGTTCTTGATCCCCATGGTCTGGCATCTACTGAATCAATATAAATATTTTGGGAATGAATTTTCCCATGAGAATGAAGATATGTAAACATATTCTGAAAACAATAGTTAAATAAATGAATATGAGCTCAACAAAATAGACACTGAAAAGAAAAATCTACTACGTTACATTACATACCTCAAGTGTACATGTGGGAAACCATGGATCATAAAACTGACTCGCTGTATGAGAGATCCTAAACTAGACCCTATCATAAGAAATATAATGTAAATATCAGCACTAAGATGATCAGTAGGAATTACAAATTACGCTAATTCCCTATTCCATTACATTTAAAAGTAAACACAAAACATTTTAGTTTAAAAATATTACATAATAAATTAAAATTTATCAATATTTTCAAATTAATGTATCATAAATTCATATTCATGAAATGAATTTCCCTTCATAATTATTTTCCAATTAGGTTCCATGAAAGCATGATCATTTGAAAATCAAGGGAGACCAATTTAGATTAAAAATATAGTTTTCACAACATAGGTAAGATCCATGAAATATAATATAATATAAAATCATATCACAAGCACCATTGGAAATCCCTATATAGCTACTATTAGATGGAGATATTGGATCCTCATAACTCAGTGAAAAGTGGAATATCATCCACAGAAAATGTTCTCTAATGCACGATCCACAAGTTGGGATCACACCCATACCCTAGTGGTCTGCAATAAATCATCATTATATTTATTTAGTGTTGTAAGTGTCAATTATTCATGGAAAGACATGGACGAACTACATAAATTTCATTTATAATATTATTCCTAGTCCACCGACCTAAATACTCAGGATTACCCATGTTCCCTACTTTAAATGGTGGTGAGTTTTTATCAAGAGAACATAAATGAACATATCCCTTTCATATTCACGAACCCATTCAACTACTCACTATGGTTGTCCCTATATTAAATCATTCCCCCTCTTTCACATCACACAATTCATAAGCCTTAACATTAGGCACATTTCATAAATAAATTGTGAAAACCTATGTCAAATTTCACAAATTAGGGGGAAAGGCTATTAGAGGGGTTTTTAATTTCTCAAACTATTCTCAATGTTCCAAACGAACCACATTTATTTACAATGAATTTTAAAATTTTAGAAAGCAGAATTTTTCAACACCATTAATTTAAAAAAAATTATTAAAAAGAACACATGAACAAACAAGGAACCACATATTTAAAACAACCATTATACCAGGATTACAATGTGTTAATCCTTTTATGAATATCAACATTTCAATATAAATTTATAAAAATAACTGACCGAATGTCCCATGCCTTTGGAAATACCCATTTCTTGTTCAAAACATCTTGGAAACCACTTTTAAAGAACCAAAATCCCTTATATGTATACCTATTTATATATTTCATAATCATTTCATATAAAAACTGGAGACATAATTTTTAAAAGAATAACATGAAACAACTATAGTTCTAATTAATGATCATGGAATAGGGAACCTACATCCGGGTCGAACTGAACTGAACATCCGACCATTGACATTTTCCAACTAAGAGCTACTTCAAGAACGCACATAATTTCATTAATAAATATATATACCATTTACCTGATGAATTATTTCCCAATTCGATGAGGGAAAAATATCCAAAGTATTTCTATATATTAATACCTTTTTAAATGCATCAACGCTTCGTTAAAGTTGACCAAACTCACTAGAGAGGCTGCAACAACCAAAATGATGAAGATCAGGCCAAAAGACTACACAATGAGGGATTACATCATGAACACACATATTTTACATCGAATTTACACATTAATAAATCAATTTCATAAAAAAATCTATCAAAAAACTACTTCCACGACACATATAAAATTTAATAAATCAATTAAACACTAAATATAAAATTTCATGTAAAGTAAAAGAACTTTACCCAAAAAATTCACATGTTCTCAAATCAAAGAACAAATTTAATCTTTCTTCATGTCTTAACCATAGAAAAACAAGATTAAAATCATTTATAAAACTTAAATATAAAATTTACACAACTTATTAAACATCCTAAAAAGTAAAAAACAAGTATTTAAAAAATCACACCCAAATTTATTATATATTTTTTTAAGAAAAGTGTATAATAATTTCATTATAAAACTAGTTTCGTACCACTTACACAATTTATTAAATAATTTGAATAATTTATAAAACCTCTCAATATACGCAATATAGTTGTACACTTGAAATGAAATAATTTAAAAAAACATTTTCAAGAGATACGCTTATCAAAATTTCTCAAAAAACATATTTTCACCCAACACATAAACCCTATAACACATATAACCACTCATGAAATCATTTTAAATTCATAAAAATAAATATTAATGAATGGAACCACATACCTTATATGATGAAATTTCCAATTATTGTGAAAATCATCAACCATAGCAAATACACATAACAAGAGAATTGAAAAGAACCATAATCCACAATATTGAACAATGATACCCCAGATTAAGACAGTTTTTTGATACCCTAAATAGGGATAAACAAAAACACCAAAAATATAAGTATAAAAGTACTTGAAAGATGACGAGGGTTTACCCGCGATGGAGACAGTGTGGTGGTGTTCTAGGGGTTCAACTTAGAGGGGTCCGGTCGCCAGAGGTGTACTGACTAGAAATGAGTGACATGGGGGGGGGGGTGCAAAAGGTATGCATGCCGGGAGGCGGGGTTCCAGATGTGTTCTTATATAGATAATAGGTCATAGATGTTGAGATATAAAATGGGTGGGGTGGCCACCGGCCATGTAGAATTGTAAGAGAGGTGCTGCTGGTGATGGTTGTGCTACGACAAGATGGGGAGTTGGATACGACATGGTAGTAGTGTGTGGGAAGGGTGAGGCTCTTGGTGAGGGGAAACTAGCCCTAACAAAAAAAATGTAAAACAATAATTATAATATTTATTATGTTGATAATATAAATAAGAATATTTATTTTTATTGAAATAATTCATTACCATCATCTTATTTTTCTTATTTTACTTTATCCCATTTTATTTTTCATTCCATTTTATTTATTTGTCTTGAACATCAGTCAAGCAGCATGACAACCTGAGAAAACCTGCATAGCTTCCAATGGGCCCAACCCGTGTACTGAATTCTCTAAAGGGAAAATAAATCATTTTTCAGGAAAATTTAAAAAAATTCAATTTGGATCGGCTTTCACATCAATATAATTTTAAACAGATAGATACAATAATAAAATAATATTTCATCAAAATTATTGGTATAAAAAAGTGTATTTGCATTTAGTTACCTAATTATTTATTTGATATTTTCAGTTTATTTTACTAATCAGTCCACTACTTTTAGGTATATTTATTTGATATCACTATTAATAATAGATAAATTTATTTAAAAAATGATATTCTTTATAGCAGTTTCGTTAGAGCCGATGTTAATTTTTAATGTTAATAAACTTCATTTAGTTATATTTAAAAATATTTTACATCATTTAAAAAAAATTATTTAAAATGAATATTTTAATTTTATCATACAAAAATTTCATTATAGATATTTTTAAAAACAAATATGTTCAAACTGTAATGATGATTACTTATAATATACCCAATGAATATATATCCTAAAAAATTATATATCAATTATATTACCTCAATTTAATCTTTTAAATTAATTGAATTGTGACATTAAAAATCACACATATCATTGTAATATTTTTCAATTGAGATTTTACAACAAAATTTTTTATTTATTATTGGTATTTATTTCTATAATTTATTTTATTAAAACTGATTAAAATTTAACAATTTATTTTTTTATAGAAACCCATCAATTATTTATGTTAACTATGTCATTTTATTGGGTGATTATTGGGAGGGTTTGGTGGATATTTTACATGTATTTGGTACATTTCTCGATGTCTAATATTTGTGAATGGTCAGTAAAAACCATTTAATTCTTAAAGTAAACTATTGAAATTGAGATAGAGGCTACACCTAGGTCCATAGATAGGGAACATGTATCTATAAACCATGTAGATACTTACAAGAAACCATTTTACTGAGATATAGATATTTCGCCCGATTGACGCATGGTTTGTCTAACAGTGCAGTCCCATAGAACAAGGTACATCTTGAGCCAGTGTCCAGAGTATGTTTAGTGTAAAATATAGATAACCAAGAAAGAAGACCATAAATGGTGAAAACAGAGATCCTCATATTCTGAAACTAGCATTTTTTGGAGTGTAATCCACTCTTCTTCCTTCCATTTCAACATTATATCGATTTCACTTCCATGGTAGGTGGAGAGACTTCCCATAGATCAATGGGAAATCTGATGGAAAATATTGTTGTGTTTAAGGATGAATTTTTTGTAAGTATCTATTTATGATGGGTTTCCTTAGATATACTATTATTACCTATTTTAAATTCCTTGATATAGTCCATTGGGGATAAATCTGTAACATTTTATCCAATAATGATGAGATTGTGCAGTGATGATTTTAGGGAATGATATTTAAGGTGGGATTTTAGAGATTCAGCCGAATGTTTTTGAATGATTTGTTACGATCTTCATTTACACCCATGTTTCTATTGTAGTTTGGTCCACTATCATATATACATTTTATAACATGATTCTTTTATTTAAAATTAATTTATTTGATTGAATTTAATTTTGAAGTTTTATGATTAATGCTGAAAAACATCTTTAGTGATTGTTTTGTGGAATTTTGGAAATTAGTTGATTTAATTGAATATTATTTTGGTTCAAGATTTGAAAAATATATTTGTATGATTATAGTTTGGATTTTGAAATTTGAAAAGGGTTGTGGAAATTGTTTCAATAAAATTAATTATTTATTTAAATGTATTGAAATGGTTGGTTTTTAAATGGGTTTGAATACATGGTTTGTTTGAGTTCATAATTTCAGAGTGAATATGAATATGCGGTGTTTTCCATTAGGAAAAATAGGACATGCCCTTAAATAAAGGTTGTGTTCCATTAATGATCAATTATATTGGCCTCTTACTCATGAAATTTTGTATTGATGATAAACTTCTCATGACTCTAGAAATATTCTTGAATCATGCATGTGGGGGTGTGTGTGTGTGAGTCATGGAATTTTTATTCCAAAAAAGAATGTAAAATTGTTCAATGATTTTTTGTATTGTTTCCTTGCAAAATAACATGGTATTAAAATATTTTTATATTTCTAAGATAATAAATTTCATTTTTAATATAAATTGTTTTTTATTAATGTACTAAAATGTTGTTTCCTAGTGTCGTTTTTGGGGATGTAATTTGGGGAAAACATTGTGGGATTCATTACTCACCACTTATTAGGAACTTCTTTTTGATTGAGGATACCATATATTAGGACATAGGAGAAGGGAATGTATAAAATTTCATTAATGGTGATACTTGAAAAATGGTATTGTATTATGGTGTTGGAACGTGGAGTATTTTGGGAGAGGGGGTGTCATGCCTTTAAAGTCCTTGAGATTTGTTGGTAAGCCTTAATATAAAGTAATTTGACATTAGTTATTGTATAGTTAGGGATGGTTTTATTTTAGTATTACAATTTTTTTGAATAAAATTTGTATCATTCATCATATAGTTGTTGTTGGGGTATGGATGAATTTGTTTTTGTTGTTATATTTCCAAATGTAAAATCATTCCCCAACTATATTTAAGCCCTTGAAATATATTTTCATACATTGAATTTTTGGGGATGTCTCTTAATCCCATGTATCAATTATTAATTAACCCAATCCAATGAATAGGGGTATGATGTTTTAGGTGGTATCAACTTGTTCTTTACATGACTTTCATATGTAATCAGCATCTTCTAGTTCATATTATCTTATGGGAAAACTGTATTGGGTTGTATGTCTTGTAGTTGAAAATTATCCATGATTAGTACTTGAATCGGGATGCTACAAAGGTTTCAGATATTTTGGACATGAAATATAGTGCATAAAATGGTTTATCTTACCTATTTATTTCGAACCTCATGTTACCAGGGGTTTTGGTAAATAATTATTTGAGAGACACTTATAAGAGTTACAATATATTTATTAGGATTTGTCCAATTATATGATAAATAATTATATTTTTTATATTAATTACCCATAGGAGTGCACATTTTATTTTTATTAATAACCTATGATGTGGGGAACAATTATTATTCTAAAAAAATTGTTGACATTGGTTTCAAATGCGACATTTTAAAAATACATTATATAGTTATTTTTAAAATGGGATGATTTTTAAAATAATGGTGATATTTTTAAAAAACAATAGCATGAAAAATTTAAAATTTTGGAGGTAAATGATTCGATATATGATTTTTTATAATTTGATATTATTAAAACATATTTTTTTAGATAGTGAGACTTATAATGTTTTTTGGTAATAGAAAATTTCATTATAACTTGTCATCGAAACCAACAAGAATAAGCTCCAGAGAATGTGGTTGAAATGTTTCCACATGTTTACCAACAAATATTTAATAGTATTTTCCAAAAACATATAGGCTTTTGTTATAGGTAATTGAAGTGATGAACCAAGGATATATGATAACTCCAATGAGTTACTGAGTTATAATCCACACATCTTTCAATGTCATTCTGAACCATGAATTGACGAGGTGCGGTGCAGTGTGATGTATGATACATTCAATATACTCGGTACATCAACAGATCATAATGTCATGTTTTCAATATATATTCTAGAGGATGTTACATGCCACTGCTTGTATTGCTTAGTATAGACTATATATTAGGAATGAATTTCATGGGAGGATACTAAAATTGTTTTGAATAGACAATTCTCTCTTGAATGACAGACTGAATGGCATAAAGACCTAAATTATTTATTTATTTTTTGATAAAACCCAGTTTAAGGAAAAGGGGGGAAACCTCACATGAATTAAAGGATGTAAGGACATAAACATGTCTCAATAGTCAATTCCCAGAACAAGACTACTTGGTTATAACCCTCCCTAACATCAGTATCTTTATGGAAAGACTCCACTGTTGCGTGAATGTTTAGCTAGTTTTCCCATGTAGGTGTACGGGCCTAATATCGATGGTTTAGTTATACCCTCTCAAACATCCCAATATGAATAGTCATGCACGATGAAAGAACCTAATCTAACCCTCATCTGACATATTTCCATGTAGAATTTCTAGAAAAAGCTATCCAAACTAAAATGCAAGATGATACCCTTATACACTTCTACTGATAAAAACCAACTTCAATATGAAATTCAATCTCAATCTCCCAGATTATTAAATCAAGACCAATTGTTTTGTTCCATGGCTGACACAACACCTAATGTATTTCAACAATATCAAGAAAAAACATATACTTCTACATAACTGACCACCATACCCAAACATCCATCACAGATTCACCACCATATTCAATCCATCAAAATAGATTAAAAACACGTTTTACAGAAAGATTTACAGTATACACATCCAAAAAACCAGAACAAAAACAAAAAATAAGGGACAAAAACAACATGAGATTGATAGCTTTCTCAACAATAGAAACTCAACTTAACTCATCAAAATCCAAACACAATCGTGCATAAAAAAAACCACAAGCACAAACAGAATCATCATCCAAAATCTACTGTGGAACTTAATGAGTCCCAGATCTGGGTACAATCACAAAATCCGTCAATATATTCAATTGAAGTGGATGTCACCTTATAATCACATGACTCCATATTGATTCTTCATCCTGAATACCATCGCAATGAGAATGCCTTGGGTCCTCGACCACCAACTCTTCAAATCAAATTGATTCACACATAACACCATAGAAGTATCACCACAAAAACTCATGAACAACAAAGATACCAAAATCAATATAATAATGCAAGAGAAAAATGAACAAAAAACAATCACCAGGGCACTTTGAGATATCACTGTTGCAATCCATACCCAAATCTCATCGCCACCATCCATGTTGTCCATGGAGACCACGAAAATGAACCAATGCACAATTGAAGATGAAGTATCACCCTCATATCGCAGAAGCTGAGTAATGGCCATTGGACCAACCCCACGCCGCCTTTAGAGTCCCTATCTAGTGCGAAGGATTTGATCAAAAAAACGGGCAAGAAGTAATGAAAAATTAGGATATGGCTGAGCCCATGAAGTCGCATGACACTGTTGTGACAAGAGGTCACCACCTCGAGCTCCATGAGAATGAGGAGGGCAGACAAGCCAACACAGGACATTGGAAGGAGGCGAAATTGAGGGGAAATCCAAGATTTTCATAGCACCTTATGGGATTATCTGCAATCCTGTTAATGAAAATTATAACATCATACAATCAAAATTCGAGAATGATATGTGTTTTCATTATGATGTAGGAGAACCTTTCAGGGATAGAGTATGTGGATAAATTTATTATTTTATTCCACATTTCACTAGATGTTCCCAATTGTGAATCCATGAAGGAATGTATTTTTAATCAGATCTAGGGCAGATGATCTTCTGGAATATTTCTTTTCATTGTATAAAAGATTATATTTATATGGTCAATAGAGAGATGATGGAATAGATAGATATATCTGGTGTTACATATTAAGTGAGAATGTAAATACTAATGGGAAACCATGGGTACTCTAATGTTAGGAATAAGTTGGATAAGGTCACCTATATCCAAGATAATGAGAGGAATCAAAATCATATAGATAGATCATTAAATCTTACCTAAAACCATAGTGTAAATGTATATCCTTTCAATGATGATATTTTTATCACATGAATTGAGATTTTATGGTATCACCTAGAGAGTAAAAAAACTATAACCATATGGTGTAATGGCCCAATATTCCTTGTTACGCTTCTCATTGAATAATACTATTTCTTGTGTGGTACAGAACTTTGATTTCTATAACATCACGAAAAATCAAACTAGCGTTTTAAAAAGAAGTTATAAATAGTATTACCCACATTTTAAAATATCATAAATTTTATTTTTAAAATTGGACTTCTATTTTGGATTCATAATATGAAAATTATCTTAGGTTAAATTTTTGATATTTTTCTGAAAAATTTCAAATTTTGATGAATTTTGAAAAACAGTGTGTTATTGTCTAAAACTGAAATTTTATGTAAAATAATCATTTATTTTATTTAAATATATTTTATGTCAAAATAGATACATAAAAAATATATATGTCCAATGTAATTCATTGGAGTCAATTTATAATAATATTAGATATATAAAATTATATTTTTCTATTTAAGGCCATTTACCCACCATCTAAGAACACTTGAAAATTTTTATAAACGTATTTTTACCACTTATTTGAATTTAATTTCAAAAATCCAAGTGACACAGTTTATATCAGTACCTAAAATTTGTTAAATGGGATGAAAATAATTTTTGGTGAATAGTATCTTTTTAATTTTATTTACCACAGTTAAATGTAAACATGGTAATAAAAGGTAAAATGATATTATAGTTACCCTAACACATGTACTAAATCTACTGGATAAATTTATATTGACCCAAATAATTCTTAGGAATAAAATATGATCTTCTTGGATCCACTTGGAATAGATTACGACATTTATCATTATTTTTTTAAAGAAGAGTTAAAATTGTTAAATTCAAATTTTAATAATTAAACCATTTTTAATATAAGGTTATACATAAGATTAATTAGTCTATAAATTTTCATTATAAATCTAATAGGATTTCATACATCATGGAATCTTATTTATAAATTGTAGAAATTATATAATTAAATTTAAATATGACACAATGAAGATGCAGCAATTACATTATTAATGAAATATAAAACTAATTGATTTTAAAAATATCAAAATAAGAGTAAATGGAGACTTTTGATTCATTACAAGAAATTAAGAAGTTAATATGAAATTTTAGGGTTGATAAAATAAAATTTTTTCTATGTGATAATGTTTTTTTGGAATTTCAAAAAAACGAAATATTAAATAGTATTAAAATTAAAAGAAATGAGTTTTTTAAAAACAATACTATATTATTAAATGGTATAATGTTCCTAAAAATCTATGGTTTTGGAAAAAGAATTATATGACGATATATATGTCATTAATGGACTAATTGACATTTTATTGGTAATTTATAGTACATTTATTAACCATTTATTATAATAATACAAGAAGACCTGATAAAAGTGAAACTATTTAACTAAGAGTTAAATATAAAAGATAAGGATGATATGGTGACATAAAATTGTCTAAAAACTATTTATTGAGTGGTTCTCGACCCATCCCCACCTTATCCTTGAAATAAATTAGTTTGGAGCCATTATAAATAGATAATGATTTTATAATAAAATAACATTTCAATCATTTCCTAAATTGACCCTCGGCTCTCTAATAAAAGGTTAATACACCATCTCTCAAAATCACACATCCAAATCCATTTTTCATGGCCATAACTGGCCAAAATATCCTCCCAATCACCTTAATTTCAACATGAAGGCCTTAATTTGATCATAAATCCGAACTAATGATCCATTTGGATCAAATCAAAATGAATCAATCAATGAAAAGGTAATAATTCCTTCTCCACTTTCAATGTACTTTTTTTATTCCTCTTACACTTTCATTGTGGTTTCCATAACAAAATAATAACTTCAGTACCTTCTACATTATTTTATGTCTTTATAATTATGGTACATCCATAATAATTTTTCTATCCATCCTATGAAAGGAAAAGTCACCATACATGCGTATGTCTGACTTTCCGTCTCCTTGTCGTGGTATTGTTTGTTATTGAACACATCATTATTTGGATGAGAATAGTAATTATAATAATATATTTAAATAATAAATATAATATGTTAATGATTATTTATATATGACATACCATCCAATTACATATAATTTTACTATTAATAGACTGATATTGTCACTTGTGCGTACGTATGGATTACTGTCTTCATGAACACGATTAGATTAATTACCCTCAAAAAACATTCAAGAATAATTTTCATTTGATGAATTAAAAATTATATTTAAGATCATAATATCATTCTGGATATTAATCAAAAACATCATATCCATAAAAAACATGACTTACATAATAAAAATATATTAAAGAAAAAAAACAGTTAACACCCAAAATAATGATACTACTGAATATTATTAATAATGAAATATTATAAGATCTTATATGATATTTTATTTATGTATGTGGTAATTTTATAATTTAATAACAATTATGTAACTATTATTTAAGAGTTTAATGTACCATCTACTATGGAAATGTAAAAGGTTAGGGTTAATTTTACAATCTCGTTATTATTTGAGGTTGTTTGTACGTAAGTATATACTAGGGATTATTTATCATCATCATATTTGTTTCTTAAAAATTCATTTCAATTTTTTTACTTTTTCATGAATTTGTTTTGAAGACATTTACACCCTTTTTTGAGTATTTATAAAAAAATTTAATGGAATATTTTCATCATTTTCCAAACAATGTACCTTATGTCCTATTTGATAAATTAAGCTAAGAATGTTTTTAACATATACAGTGGGTGCATCTATTTTCCACCATTATAACACCTTCTAATATTCACATTCAAGATTATAAGATTATTTTCAAAATAAATGTTTTCTTTTATAATTATGTGACTTTTAATTTCTTTCAAAATAGATAGAAATATTTTTCTCAAATAGTTTTGATTTCATCTATGTCAAAATATTTTAATTGATTTTACATTTTTTTGATGTTTATTTATTATTATAAAATTTTCCATATTGTATTAAAGGGTTTAGAGATATGTTTGACTATGGATGTGTAATTTATATACCATTCATTTTTTATAGTTAAAGTATAGACATTTCATATTCTTGTTATAATATGAATGTTTATATAATATTTCAACATTTTCATATGAGGATTGCATTGGTCTTAGTAAGTGATAGGTGGAGCCTGCTATAGCTCCTTAAATCATTGGTAGGTCTCATGAGAAAAAATAATGTGTTGTCACATGGCCTTGATAAAACCTTATTTTCAGTCCTGGCAAAGGCTATTAATATGTGGGTATGATGTACAACACTATTCATTCCATCATTATAGAATTAGCTATTGATATTACATGTGATAATTAGACTAGTAGAATATCGATATGAATAAGTAAATGGAATTAATTGATTTATATTTTATATATTATGCTGAAGATTATGTTTAAAAGGCTCATATTTTAGTCTTATAAATTTCAAGAAATGCTTGTGCATATTTATAAATGTTTCTGCTGTATTTTTATCCTTACTGAGCATCTGAGCTCACACAATTATTTTTTTTCTTTTTCCCAGGTTGTGAAGATGTATAATATTATTGTACTATAGGTATATGATATGGGATATGAGTGTGTTGAAAGGGGAGTCAATGCTGTTATTTTGTTTCATGATGTAATGTAAAATTTATGTATGTATCTACTACTTCCATGTCTTTTAAACTGATTAGTCTTCTGAGACATGTTCTCTTGAGATCATTCCATTATTATGTAATAATGCACCATCTCTGGGTATTTAGGATCAGGGCATTAAAATTGGAATCAGAGTAATACTAGTACAAACCTCATAAACTATATTTTGAAAAACATTGATAATAGAAAAATACCCTAAGATAAAAATTCAAGATATGTATATAAGTACTACCTATAATTTTGGTAATGTAGATATTTCATGTTTTTAAAAGAAATAAAACCCTATCTGTATTCGAGTAGGTAGAGGCTTCTCTGGAACATATGTATCTAGAAGTAAAACATGAAAAAACTGCTTTGAGATAGACTCAAAGGGGTACCGATTTCCAACAATGGGCATTGCCACAATCTTGGTTATGACACTCCCGGGGGATATGCTTAGGATAATTCACATTATTCATTACTAACCATTATGATGGATTCACATTTATTTTAGTTTTTTTTACTATTTTGGAATTATATACTGTGTTTCATAAATTAATCTAGTGTATTCCATAATTTTGAAATGGAACCTAGTGGAATGAATGGAAACCATATCAATGCACATAATCAATGTAGGGATTTACTTCCTACTCAAGTTAATTTTAATGGATCTAGTGATGTAACTAGTGCTTAATAGGTTATAAACATACTGATACAACTCACTCATGTTATGAATAATAACCTTCCCCGTATGTGAACCCCTATCCATAACATAGAGGATCAATGTAAGATAGATTCATGATGCAACAACCCCCAACATTCAATGGGACTACAAATCCATTTGTAGAATAGCAATGGATAAGTTCATTAGAGAAAAGATTTCATTCTTTAGGGAGAAGAAAAAGGGGAAATGTTGTCATGGAATTCTATCGCCTCACAGGAGATGCAGATCAATAGTGGTCATTAATTCAAAAAAATGAGGATGAAGAAGTATCAAAAATAGAATGGAGGGATTTTAATGATATTTTAATAGATATATTCATTCCTCGTGACCATTGATCGGATATGGAATGACAATTTCAATGTTAAAGGAAAATGGAGGATGATAATTTCACAAAGAATGAGGCTAACATTACATGGTTAGCATGGCATGCTGAATATTATATACATAACCCAAAGAGTAATATTGATCGATTATTTGATGGATTAAAACCATTTCTCTGTCGATCATTATTCAAACAATCCTACTACTCGTACGGAGATATTGTATCATATTTTATCATGTCAATAAAGAAATGTACTAAGTCTTACGAATTTAATGAAAAGAAGAAAAAGAATAGATATGTTAAACACTCTAGAAATGGAGAAAAGGGGATGGAGGGAAAAGTTGAATTTCCATCCTATTGTTAATGTAGCAAGAAACACCGTGGTACTTGCCGAAATGGAAATGGAGACTGTTACAAGTGTGGAGAAAAAGGACAAAAAGCTCATGATTGGAAAGGGAATAAAGATCATGTCAATGTTGAATTATTTAGTTGTAAAGTAATAAGGAATTATTAAAACTAATGTCCTAAGTGTCAAGGAAACATATCTCAGAAAAGGGAAATAGAGTAAGGCCAAGTTTATGTGATCACTACTGCTGAGCTTACAACATCTTATGACATGGTTTCTGGTACTTTAATGGTTCCTCAAATATATCCAATGATTTATTTTATTCCGGATCATCACATTGTTTCATATCTTCCTAGTTTTCAATGAATATTAGATATTTCTAATTAGATTTAAAAAAGGTGTTGTTAGTCAAAACTCCGAATGAAATTATCATTTCAAAAAAGTTTTTTGAATCAGTTTGCAAGAGGGAAAATAAACGTTCTTTATCTACTAACCTCATCATCATACCCATGATTCAATTTCACATAGTCCTTGGTATGGATTATATTTCTGACCAAGATGCAAAAAGTTATTGTCAGGAGGAAGATGTTACAATTTTTGATGATGATAAGTAATACCTTATCATCAGAGAAGAAGCATGAACATATCATTTTGATCTAGATACACCCCCAATAGCTCTAATAAAATCTATTATTGAGGAGGAATAGATTGAAATAACTCTCGGTGAGAAAAGGAATGTACAAATAGAGGATATACCAATAGTTCTAGAATATGTTGTTGTTTTTCCATGGGATTTACCATGACATCATCTAGAATGGGAAAATGAATTTTCCATTGACATAATTCCTGGTTCAAGGCCCATATCGAAGAACCCTTATCGATTGGACACTATGTAATTGTTGGAACCAGAGGAACAAATAGAGGAATTGAGTAATAACAGATTTTTCTGCCCCAGTGTTTCTCTATGTGGATCCCCTTTTCTTTTTTGTTTAAAAGAATGAATAATAAATGGGGTTGTGCATTGACTATATGGATATCAATGATATAACAATAAATAACATGTATCCCCTAACTCACACTGAGGATTTATTCAGTAAACTTCATGGAGGTTAATTTTTTTCAACAATTGACCTTCAATCTTGATATAATCAGTTGTGAGTGAAGAATGATGATACTTCGATGACAACATTTCGTATGAAATTAGGATTTTACAGTAATGCCTTTTGGACTGACTAATGCACCCTATGTCTTCATGGATCTAATGAATAGAGTTTTCTAGTAATATCTTAATGACTTTTTTGAGGTATTAATTCATTATATATTGGTATACACTTAAATATATGAAGATCTTGAAAATCACTTGCGCACTATTCTAAAGACTATGAATAAATCAATTTTATGAGATGTTTAGAAAGTGTGAATTTTGATTTTAGGATATTTCTTTTCTAGACTATACATTATTTAAGGATCGAATCTCTATTGACCATTCAAAGGCAAAGTGAATCCATGAATGGACATCACCAACGAGTATAACTGACATACACAGTTTTATTGGTTTAGTAGGTAATTTTCAGCTTTTTGTATAGAATTTTTTCACGTAGGATAACACATTATCCAAGATCACACATAATGGGGTAATTTTTGATCGGAAAAAATATTGTGAAGAATGTTTTGAAGATATCAAAAGAGGATTAGTCAATTCCCATACCTTGGCTCTAGCATCATAGAATGATGGGTTTGTTATTTATAGTGATGCTTGAATGAAAAAAATCGGTTGTGTCCTTATGCAGAATGATTGAGTTATTTCATATGCATCATGAAAACATATAATTAATGAACCAAACTATATTACTCTTGATCATGAGTTAGCAGCTATAATCCTTGCTCTAAATATAGGGAGACACTATCTATATTGTAAAAAATGCAAGATATATATCGATCACAAGTGTTTGAATTATATTTTCCCATAGAAAGAACTCAACAGGAGGCAAAGGTGATGTCTTGAATTACTCAAAGATCATGATTTCTCTATAAACTACCACCTATTGATGGTAAATTAGGTTACAGTTGTTTTGAGAATAGAGGATCATGCAGTTATATACAAAATCGGATTTGAAAGGGATCCAATGTACATGAATCTAGTAAAAATGTATAAGGCAATAATCGTGGAAGGTGAAACATCAATTATTTTTCATGTGGATTCCAAACCATCTTTGCAATAAAAGGATAAAATATTCTCAAAATGATGATGAGGATTTTAATATGAAAATTAATGCTGTGAATGGTGGTAGATTTTTCAACATCGTATATGATGATGGAATTTTGAAATTTGGGATGAGACTTTGTGTTCTTAATATACCTGATCTAAAAAGGGAATTGTTGGATGATGCGCATATCTCCAATTTCTCTATATACCATGGTATCTCTATGATGTATATAGTTTTGAAGGAAACTTTTTGGTGGGACATCATGAAATTTGAGATTGCTAATTATGTGTCATGATGTATGGTTTGTCAACATGTTAAGGATGGAAGTAAACATCATAGAAGATTCATGAAACCTCTTCCGATACATGAGTGTAAATGAGATGATATTATGATGTACTTTCTCATGGGGATACCAAAGTCTCTTAGAAGGAATGTTGAAATATGGGTCATTTTTTATCAACATACAATGTCAGCAAATTTTCGTATTATAAGAGAAGATTTACAACTTGAACTTATAACAAGGATATATATTAATGAAGTTGTAATAATTTATTGTGTACCCCTATAAATAGTATCTGACCGTGATCCCCATTTTACATCATGATTCTAGAAAAGTCTTCAGAATTACCTAGAAAGTGAAATTCATTTGAGCACTACCTACAACCCTCAAAATGATGGACAATCAGAACGAACTATTCATACCATAGAATACCTGATCGGATATTCCTCACATGAAATTCAAGGTATGTGGGATCAATATTTCACTTTGTTAGAATTTTCCTATAAGAATAGATTATAAAAATGTATTCAAATGGAACCATATAAGCTTTATATGGAAAGATATTCCACACACCATCTTGTTGGGATGATCTTGGTGAATGAAAACTCTTAGGTCCATAAAATGTTGAGGAAATAGTGGAAAAGGTGAAGATTATCTAAACCAACATCAATGTAGCTCAAACTAAGCAATAGAGCTATACCGATAACTGATGGATGGATTTGTAATTTCAAGTATAATATCACGTTTTCTAGAAGGTATTTCCATGGAATGGTGTTATACCATTTGGTATGAAGGGTAAATTATGTACTAGGTACATTGTACCATTAGAAATTCTAGAACGAATTGAATTTATTGATTAATGTTTGGAAATTCTTCCAAGTCTCTCTAATGTTCCAGATGTGTTTCACGTATCACTGTAGTGAAAATACATGCCTAACACAACACATGTACTCACCTATGAAAAAATAGAACTTAAACCCAATCTATCTTATTGTGAAGAGCCTTTCATGATTCATAATACCAGAGAACAAGTGTTGATAAACTGGATGACTCATCTGGTAATAGTGATTGAGAGAAACCATATAATGGAAGAGGAAACCTGGAAACCTGAGGAACATGTGATGAAGAACCTATCACATCTTTTTATGAAGTAATATTATAGAAATTTCAAGGAAACATTATTTGATGTAAGGGAAAATTTTACCCCCCATGCTTCCATAGTACGCTTCTAGTTGAATAATACAATAGCTTGTGTTGTATGCAATATCGAGTTCTAGCATATCACGAAAAATCACACTAGCCATTTAAAAAGGTGTTATGAATAGTAATACACACTTTTTGAAATATTATAAATTTTATTTATCAAATTGTACATCGTTTTTGGATTCATAATATCCAAAATTAACTTAGGTTGAATTTTTGGTATTTTTCTAAAAACATTCTATTGTTGATGAATTGTGATAAACGTTGCGTTATTGATTAAAAAACTTTTTATTTAAATAATTATTTATTTATGTAATATATTTGATTCCAAAATTGATAAAAAAATTACCTATATAATTCCAATGTAATTCATTAGAGTCATTTTATAATAATATTAGATATATAAGATTTTATTGAACTATTTAACCCCTTTTAACCACCTTTTTGTAAGATTTCCAAATATGTATAAAATATAATTTTACCGCTTCTGTGAATTGAATATCCAATATCTAAGAGACACTATTGATATGAGTAAATTATATGTGGTTTAATGGGATGAATATATTTTTTTTGGTAAATAGTAAATTTTGATTTTTATTTACCACAGTTAAAATTAAATAGGGTAATTTCTGGTAATAATGATATTATAATTACCATAAATCATGTCTTAATTATATTGGATATGTTTATTTTGATCAATATAAACCTTAGGAAGAAACAATGATCCACGTTGATCCATGTGGATTTGATTAGGACATTTTTTATTAATTTATTTAAAAAAGATTTAAAAGTGTTAAATTCAAATTTTAATAATTGAAACATTTTTCATATAGGTTTATTAATAAGTTGAATTAGGATATATTCTTCATTAAAAAGATAAAACAATTTCCTACATCGTTGTTTTTTATTTATAATTTTTAGTTATTAAGTAATTACAGTTATATATGAGACAATAATGATGCTGTAATTGCCTTATTAACGAAATATTAAAATAATTGATATTATAAATATCAATATAAATGTAAATTTAGACTTATAATTCGTTAAATTAATTTTATAGGTTAATTTAACATGTTAGGGATCATTAAATAATTTTTTTATAAGTGATAAATTTTTTATGACTTTTACAATAACCAAATAACAAATTGTGTCAAAATTGACATAAATGAGTTTTCAAAACAAATACTATATTATTAAATTATATTATATTCCTAAAAATAAAAGGATATGATAAATAAATTTTATAATGATATTTATTTCATTAATGAACTACTTGAGTTTTTTTGCATTTTATTGTATGTTTTTTAACCATTTATTACAACAATACAAGAAGACATGGTAAAAGTTAATCTATTTAACTAAGAGATAAATTTAAAAGATAATGTTAATATGGTGACCAAAACATGTATAAAATCTATTGGTCGATATTTTTTCAAACTAGACAAACATTATCCTATAGATAAATATTTTTTTATCCATTCTAAACCAAAAATGATATTATAATAAAATATTATTTGATTTTTTTTCTAAAGTGACACTCAACTCTCTTATAAAAGGGTACATCCCCATCTCTCAAAATCACATCTCCAAATCTCTTTGGATCTGGTAAAACCTATAAATTTATCCTCCCAAATACCGTAACAACAATCTAGATTACTTAAATTTATAATAAAGCCAACCTATGGAGCCCTTTTGATCAAATAAAAATGATGTACTCAATGAATAGGGAATAATTTCATCCCCTCATTCAATGTTCTTTTCTTCTTCCACTTCCTTTTTCTCTATTGTTTCCATAGAAAAATAATAAATCATGTACCTTATTCATACTATCATTTTTCTATAAATATGGTACATCCATATTAATTATTCTATCCATCATATCAATAACAAAGTCACTATACATGCGTATGTACGACTTACCATCTCCACGTCGTGGTGTAATTTTATTCTAGACATCATAATTTGGAGGGGGATAAAAATGAGTATAATTTTTTTAAATAATAAATATAACATTTTAATTATTCTGTATATACAACATACAATCAAATTGTATATGAATTTACAATCAATATAATTATACTGTCTCCCATGTGTACGTACATATTACCATCTCCATGAACATGATAAGATTCTTTCCCCATTGTAACCATTCAATAATAATATATAGTTTGTATTTAAAAAAATGTTTAGGATGATAAAATAATTCTTGATATTTATCAAATTCATCTTATCCATAAAAAATGATTTATTTAACAAAACATATAAAGGAAAATGAATCAGTTATCACTCAAAACAATGATAATACTGAAATATTATTACCAAAGTAATATTAGAAGATCTTATATGATATAATATTTTCATATGAGGATCACATATAATTTAATAAATATTATTTAACTATTATATATGAGTTTAATTTAACTTCGACCATATAAAACTACAAGGCAAGTGTTAATTTTACAATCTCTTTATTATCCGAGTTTTTTTGTATGTTAGTATCTAATAGCACTTCTTCATTATCATCATTCGTGTTTCTCAAAAATATATTTCAAAACAATTATAAAATTTCCTAGAATTTCTGTTAAAGACATGTATACCCTTTTTTGTACTTTTTATACAAAATTTTGAATGGAATATTTTCGTCATTTTCCAAACAAGGTATTTTATGACCTTTTTGACAAATTAAGGTATGAATTTTTTTCACAGATATGGCCGGTGTGGATATTTTCCACCATTATACCACCTTTGAATACTCCCTTACATGATAATAAAAATATTTTCAAAATAAATGTTACATTTAAATAATTTTGTGACTTTTAAATGACTTGAAAATAGAAAGAGATAATTCCCTCAAATTGTTTTGATTTCATCTATGTCAACATCCTTTGATAAATTTTACACATGTTTGATTTTGATTAATTATGATAAAATCTAATATATTTTATTGAATTTTTTGTGATATGTTTGACTA
Organism: Viscum album; assembly: GCA_963277665.1. Lineage (NCBI taxonomy): Eukaryota > Viridiplantae > Streptophyta > Magnoliopsida > Santalales > Viscaceae > Viscum > Viscum album. The sequence goes on from OY728120.1 coordinate 813,076,578, forward strand.
TGGATGTTTTATTTTTATAGAAGTCATATTTTATAGTTAATGTATTGAAATTTTGTATGCTAGTTTTAAAACTAATGTTTATATTATATTTCAATCATTTCATATGAGGAATGCATTTGACATAGTAGGTGATGGGTGGATCCCGTTATAAGTCCTTGATGCATCGGTAAGTCTCATGATACAAACTTGTGTCTTGGAACAAGGCTATGAAAAAATATTAAATGTAGTCTTGGTACGAGGCCTTGACTTTGTGGTTATGAAGTCCAGTATTATGATATGAAGGAATTAATAGTACAAAAATAAAATTTTTCTTACTATTATTTAATGTATAACGAGCATACCTATCACCACCTTTTTTCGAGATCCATTCAGGTAGTTGTGATGGAAAATATCTCCATTGATACCTTGGAGGTTATTGTTTGTCTTTGAAAACCCTTGGATTAGTGCTTTGTTTTAAAAAATTCCATGATTCATTATAGTTGTAGGACTGAACAATACACTGTGTGTAGATGGGATCATTTCTTTCCTCCATCATAGTAGGGGATTTTTCCTACTAGAAATCACTGGATAAGTGTGTAAAATCCTATATTTCACTAAAAGGTATGCTATAGTTATGTATCAGTTATAGTACTCTTTTTTGGTCAATAAAGTGTTTACACATGTCCTTGTGAAGGTTCGGGGGTGTTCCAGTGGTTAGGGACATGACAAAGGGGGAAAAGGTGCTTTCCGGGTTTTCCACATGGTTTGTGCATGGTTATGAAATACATACGAGGGGAGACCGTGTGGGAAGTGGTAATCGACATGGCTTGCATGCGGTTTGGAAAACTGTGCAAGGGATAGGGTGTGTGGGAAGTTACCTCCTCACGGTTTACAAACTGTTTGGAAAACCATGCGGGTAAATCGTGAATCCTAGAAACTTCTAAAAATTTACAAAATTTCTATTACATGATTTCATATGCCATCTCAGGACTTATCTACCTTATTCCCACTTCATCCCTAGGTACTAGAGAATATTCCAAGATCCTCCAAGAGGTTAATCTACTTAATTTCTAATCAGATCGGAGTGCTGTTAATTGCAGATTAATGTTCCGGGTAAGGCTAATCTCCATCTTTATTCCCTTCCCGGATTAGGGTTTTTATCTATTATTTCCCAACATATTAATCTCTCAAATCCTTATTTTTTTGTGGTATTTTGTGTAAAAAATCATGGGTTGGTCGAATCAAGATAAATTTCCTTGTTTGAGAATGTTTTCACCAACAGATTCAAGGTAGGGGGTCAAAATGTTATATCCCTTGGATTTATCATAGATTTGTGCATGCAAGTTTTTTATTCTTTCCTTATGTTGATTAGTTAAAGGAACATTTTTTCAATGTGATGTATGGGTTCTATAAATGGCTAATTAATCCCATCTTGATCACCATGAGATGCAAGGAGGATGATACACCCAAATTAGGGCCACCAGTGGGGTGGGCCGATATTCCCTGAACGTGGATATTAGAAATGTAAGTGTAAGGCTGTTGTGGGAGAACCTATGGATGTGTAATTTTTGTTTAGTAATACATAAATGGTGGGTAATGGACTAGAGGTTGTTTTTTGGGCATAAAAAATGATTAAATGGATTAATGGAAAATTCTAGGGGACTAGGTTTATAGTCGAAATTGCTTAGTTAGATATGAAATGGAATTAGGAATGGTGCTGAATGTGTAGGTAATATAAATGATGATTGAGTTTATGGTTTAAAGAAAAATGTTAAATTCTCATTTTTTGATATAGTTGAGATGTTTTTAATGTTATTGGATATGTATGTGGTGATATGGTTAATTGTTGTGAATGATAATTAAGCATGTGCACATGACTTGGTTTTGAGGGGTATCAAATTGAGGTTCCATGAACACAAGTAGAGTTGAACAAAGGTTCATGTTTCTCCTCTAAATACTTGGTTTAGGGAAAAGGATAGAGTTATATTCCCTTAAAGGTTGCATTTCACCCTTATAGAGGCTTCAGGTTGAGGATTATGGGTTTGTCACTATGTGATGTCTAGTGATTCATGACTTCATATTACTCTCATATTTTTTGAAATATTAAATGTGCATAATCAATTGAACACATGGAATGGGTAGATTAAATAATGAAATGCCTATGTAGGGAACTCGGATTCAATTGTAGTATATATTAAATGAACACACTCGAGAATTCCCCAAAGAACTGTCTATCCTTACTTGTCATCAGCTATCCCTATCATGCATTTTCTTCATTTGTATGATATTTTGTAGACACTATTGGTGTTGTACTACTATGTTATACTCACACCCTTCTCAGGATGTCATTGGGTACCTCATTATATTTCATTCTTATAGTTCAGGACAAGAACAAGGGCCCTATGTTAGGGAGTTAAGTTAGACATGGGACATGTTGGGTGTGTTTCCAGACATTGGGTCCAGACCATTTTGTGGATACTATTGTTTTATTTCTTTTTTTGTTTTGTTCACTTGACATTGTATCCTAGAATGAAAAAATTACTATTGTATATGGTTGAACCCTGTTTTTGGAATTGGTTAATTTTGAATTTTATTTATGTTATTTTTATTTAGTTATTTAAGTAGTCATTATCTATGAATTACTATGATATTGAGGGTATAGTCTCCCAAAGTTACCTATTAGACACTCCCTACTAGTCATAAGCTTCTATTTTATGGGAAGGTTCTCTTTTGGTCATGTAACTACTCGGCTCGGGGAAATGGTTTAGTGGCTCCCAAGTTGGAGACGTTACAAATTGGTATCAAAGGAGTTATTTTCATTTTAATACATTTTGGCGATTGTATAATGGTGGTACGAAATTCTTCGGGCCTTTTTATAAGCACATTCTTGGGAGTTTCTAACCCTTGTTCGAGATAATACCTATTTTACCCTAGGAGGGGATTTTGGTTCTTATTACATGTTGTTACATTTGAGGATATTTCACCAATGGGTGATTCACTTGTTGTGTGATTTGATGATTTTGTGCTATTTCTCTCGTGGTTGAAAAGGTATGAGGTTGTGTATTCATGCATCATTCTAAACCTCTATGTAGGAAAGTAAAGTACCTCATGATACACACACACATGAGTTGGGTGTGCAGGATATAATGATTAGGATGCATATGATCCGTAAATTTAATGAAATTGTTCTTAATAAGGTACTATGAATTGGTAAAAATTGATGTTAAATGTCAAATTGTAATAAAAAATTGATCTTGATAAACCAGTAAAAGTGGATGAATATATTTTAAGATTAAATTGGGATATGAACATTCTTTTGAATTTGAGTAAGAGAAAATTCACGTAACCATGTGGATTTGATACTCATGTTATCCATGGTCTTAGGAGAGATGGCCAAGTGTAGTGATCCGGTTGTGAGTGGGTTTTTTTAGTTAGTGTATATGAATTGGTCTGGTTATGAAAAATGTAGAGTCTACATATGATTCCTTTCTATTTATTATTAGTTCTACAATTCTATTCTAAATTTCATGGTATGAATATTAGAGAAATACCACCTCAAAGTTGTTCACCGATTTGGGGATATGAAGACATTGATGAGAATGATCCTCTAATATAGGAAAGGAATTCATGGTCATACAAGGATATAGGGACGACATGTTCTATAACAACATTTCTCATTTTACACAGATGATGGAGCGAGACCTAGGGCGGATCACGCCGAGCATGTTTGAGCTAACCCAAGAGTTTCAGTTGAAGTACCCTCCGACCTTTATTGGATAGTGTTGGCCAGAAGTAGCAACGTTTAGGATATTGTTCATCCAAATTATTATTCACCATCTAGAGACTCTTATTACTAATCAAGTCATGTATGAGGCCTACGTGATTAGTGGTCAATAAAAAAATGGTGGGACATTATGGTTCAGACAATGTCAGATGAGGGAATGATGTGGAAAAACATTCAAGAGATGTTCCTTTAAAACATCTACCAAGAATCCTTTTGGTAGGAGATGGATACATATATTAATTGGATGACTCACATGGGAATTTTGGTGAAGGAAAATGGTAGTCATTTCACCAATTTGAGACACTTCATTCTGACCTTGATGGGAGGTGAGGTAGTTGTGGGGAAATGCATCCTAGACGGACTAAGACATGATATTAGATCTTAAGTGAATATCTTTTGTATGAAAAGGTTTACTACGGTGGTGGATCAAGCCCTTATCACAAATGGGAATCTGAAAGAAGATTTAGGTAGTGATCTTGTGGTGCCAACTAGGTGAGAGTGTTTTGCGGCTTCTGATAGTATGAAGCACCACTTTTAACCCTTTACCTGGGTGAAAGTGAAAAAAGTTATGCAAAGAGGGGGGATATATTCTCATGGTGGAAAACTGGTCTTCTGATATTAGGGTGGCATGCCGGGGCACAAGCGTGACTAGTTTCCTCACCAACCATTTTAGTGTCGATAATGTGGAAGGTTAGGCCACATTAATAGGTTCTGCAGAAACCTGAAAATTTTAGGGGATGATGGAGGTTAGAGTAAGATTCCGAGTGTAGGAAGGGGGTCGGTTAACCCATACCAGGAATCTAGATTGAGCACCATCGGCCGTACTAGTAGAGTTCATTGATCTAGATCTATGGGGAGAGATCATCCTCACCAATAGTGCATTGCATTATAGGGCACTCAGGCTGGATCCCATGGTAAAGGGGAAGGCACTCTCCATGCAGTTCCGAATACACCTGAGGGTGGTGAGCTAGGACCATCTACTATTTTAGGTAGGAACCTTGTAACTTCAATGCTTTCTAGTGCATTATTCGATATAGGTGCTCCGCATTCATTTATTTCTCCTCAGTTCATAGTTGTGTTGGGTTTAACCCTAGAAACTACCTACGGAGTAATTTCTCTTAATACTTCATTAGGGGTACGAGTTTTGGTCATCCTGAAGTGTAAGGGATGTGATTTAGTGGTTGGTGGATATCATTTTTATGGGGGATCTATTGGTCCAAGATATTTCTGGTTTTGACATATATCATGGGGATGGATTGGTTGGGGATATATCAAGCCCATTTTTATTGTTGCCGATGCTGGGTAACGTTCACATCTCTTAGTGGGAAAACTTATTTCATTAATGTTGAGTGAGATAATCTAGCAGGCTGTGCAGGCCCGCTGCAACATTTCATGGGAGAACTCACAACCCAAGTGGCATGACTTACGTTAGATGATGGGGAGAATAGAAAAATATTCTCCCCATTTGTTGCAGACTACTTTCAGGATATGTTTTCTATGGACTTCTTGGGGATACTACTTTAAAGAGATGTTGAGTTTATGATAGAATTCTTTCCTGGAGTGGATCCATTCTCCATTTCACGTTATCAAATAATTCCATCAGAGAACCAAAAACTGAATGTTCAATTAGTTGAATTGGTGAATAAGGGCTCTATAAGTCATAGTATATCACCATAGGGATCACACGTTCTGTTTTCTAAGAAATATGATGGATCACTGATGATATGTGTCCATTATAAGAAGCTGAACCAGATAACATTTTATAACAGATACCCTCTTCTTAGAATTTAAGACCTAATTGATTATCTCGGAGCTCCCTCCGTGTTTTCAATGGTTAATTAGAGATAAGGATCCCACCAGTTGAGTGTGAGACCTTCTCACATACCCCAGACAACATTCCAAAGGAGGTATGGGCTGTATGAATTTCTCATAATGTAGTTTTGTTTGACCAATGCACTGGCTATGTTCATGACTTGATAAACCAGATATTTCATCTGTAGCAAGATCAGTTTGTAGTTATGTTTGTTGGTGACATCATGGTGTACTCCAGAACTCACAACGATCATGCCAAACATACTGACATTATCATGAGTACAAAAACATATCATAGGCTTTACACCCGTCTATCAAAAATGATAGTTTTGGATTGATGTTATGAACTTTATGGTACAAATAATTTTTGAGTATGGTGTGTTAGTGGAGCTAGAAAAGATGATGGTGGTGGTGTCTTGGGAGGATCCCATGAACGTCTCTGGTATTTAAAGTTTTCTTGTTTTGGATGGTTAATAATAATGGTTTATTTGTGATTTATCTTATTTGGCCGCACCGCTCATTGGCCTAACCAAGAAAGAGGATTAGTTCTTTTGGTTAAAGGACTGTGAGAATTATTTTCAGGATATGATGAAGTGGTTCAATATTGCACTGATTTTGATCATACCTGAATCTGGAAAGAAGTACACCTTGTTCTGTGATACGTCTGGTGTTGGACATGGTGTATTGTTGATGTAGTACAATCGTGTTGTAGCTTATGTGTCAAGGCACATGAGATCACAAGAAAGGAATTATCCCACTCATGACCTTTTTCCATCTACTATGTTTCATGCCTTGATGTGTTGGAGAAAATACTTTTTGGGATAACCTTTCAAAGTGTTCACGGACAATAAAAGTCGAAAATACATCTTCAATATGCGGGATTTGAATCATTGTCAACGAAAGTGGTTTGAGTACCAATAATATTTTGATTTTGAGTTGGGGTACACACTTGGGGGAGGGAATTTTGTCAGCGATGCTCGAAGCTAGATGAATAGGAATCTGGTAGTTCATTAATCAAGCTCAGAGTTGGTGATGATGGCCCTATTTGTGGAGATACATTTCGAGGTACAAGATTGGAATACGATCATGACCCTTGAATTTATAGTAGTTGAGTCCATGCTTGTGATCCATGTCGAAAAGGGTCATTCTCTAGATCTGGAGTGTTTCCATGTGATGGAAATTCATAAAGGTGGGAATTCCCCTTCTGGATGGTCTTTTGGTGCTGAGGGATTCACTTATAATAGAGTTCATGTTATGTTGATGAATGATGTATGAGAGGGGTTGATGTGACAGTTCCATGAATTGAATTGGGAAGTGTAGCTGGTCATGACTAAGATGTACCATGATCTTTAGAGGCAGTTTTAGTGTCGAGAATGACAAAAGAAGTTGAGAGTTATGTGGCACAAAGCCTTACCTGTCAGTAGTTGAAGGTAGAACATCAGTGTCTAGGTTGGTTGTTGTAGACATTTCCAATTATAGAGTGGAAGTGGAATGACGTCATGATGGAAATTGTGGTGGTTCTTCCGAGAGAGCCTCAGATGAATGATGCAATTTGGGTGGTGGTAGATCAATTGACCAATGTGGCCCATTTCATGCTGATCCTGTGACCTATGGAGTCAACCAATTGGGGGTTTGTTCTGTTTGGTAAATTGTGAGACATCATTGTTTTATAAGGACCATTTTTTTGGGTCTTGACTCGATATTTACCAGACACTTCTAGAGGGGACCATAGAATACACTAGGCACCTAGATGTTTTTGAATATGGATTACCACCCACAGACTGATGTGTATTTAGAGAGTACAATTTAGGTATTAGAATACAAGATGGAAGCATGTGTCTTAGATTTCAGTGGTTAATTGGAGATTCACTTGTTGCATGTTGTGTTAGATTACAATAATTGAATTCATGCTACATTTCAGATGGATCATTCTGGGGATCTTTATTAGAGACCATGTTGATCTCCATTGTCTTTGTTAGAGGCCAGGGAGTCTAAACTGATAGGACGGAGTCTTTTGTAATAGAGGGGGAAGATGGTTTGTTTAATCAAAATTCTTTTTGAAACATTTTAGAGGAGGAAAAATTCATATGAATATCATTATCATAGACCATGTTAGTTTTTTTTGGTGATAGTGTGCTTCATTAGGTGTCTCCAAGGTTGGGTCACCGTCGAATTCAGAAGTTAGGAATGTTTTCTCCTAGATATGTTGGGCCATTTAAGATTTTTTAAATAATCGGGTCGATAACCTATTGATTGTCTGTTCCACAGTTTTATAGTAGGATTCAATTATATTCCATGTGTGACAACTTTTACTATATCACATAGATCCATCTCATGTGACAAATGTTGAGGATTTCAAGCTTTTTGGCCGATGCATCCTTCGAGGAGAACCCCGTTTGTATTGTGGATCATAGTTAGAATGCATTGTAAGGAAACGTTATTCCCTTGGTTCGTGTTCTATGGCAGCATTAAGATTATTATGAGGAAACATGGGAGAGGGAATCAAATATGTGATCCTAATGCCCATATATATTTTCCTTGGGAAATCAATGATGATCAGGAAGAGTAGCTCGAGGGCGAGACATTATAAGGTGGTGAAGTTGTAGGATCTCGGATTTCTTCATAAGATTATTTCTAGTTATTTTATAGTTCTTTTACACCTTTTCTAGTTAATAAAGTGTTTCCCCATGTCCTTGTGATGTTTCAGGGGTCTTCTAGGGGTTCGGGACATGAAAAGGGTGGAAATGGTCTTTCTAGGAAGTCATGTCGGTTTACACATGGGTTGGAAAACCGTGAAAAGGGAGACCATGTGGGAAGTGGAAACCTACAATTTTTTTGAACCATCTAGAAAACCATACGAGGAGAGGAAATCTGGGTATTATCTTCCACATTATTTGTTCACAGTCTTGAAAACCATGCAGCCTAGAACATCTAAAAATAAAAAAAATTCAATTACGGTATGTCCTATAACAATTCATTATTTCTCCAAAGACATCCTCATTCAACCATAGGGACTATCCAAGATACCAATATCTTCCAATAGGTTTATATCCATCATTCCTAATCCATTTGGAGCACCGTCAATTTCATATTGAAGATCCAGGTTTGACTAATCTCCCTACAACTTCTCTTTCTACATTTGGGATTTTGTATCTTCCTTCTGTCCATCTGAAGCTCTCAAACTGTACTTTTTCAGTGAGATATAGGGTAAAGAATCATGGGTTGGTTAAATGAAGATCAATTTCCTCGTTTGAGAGTGAGTTCTCCAGCAGATTCAAGGTCAGTGTTCTTTAAGTTATATCCCTTGGTTTTTGTGTAGATTTGTGCATGTAGAGATTTTATTCTTGCATTATTTTGAAGAATTGATGGTTACATTGAAGTGATGGGATTTATTGGGTTTCAAAATGGTTAGTTGATCACAAATTGATCCATATAGAATGCAAGGAGGATGAAACGACTAAATTATGGCCACTTAAGGGATGTTTAGATATTTTGTGAACAGAAAGATTAGCTTTCTACGTGTAAGGCCATTGTGCAAGAACCTGGATTCCATGATTAATATGTTAATATGATTCTAGGATTTATAATTTTTGTTTTGTAATAGAATTTAGTTGTGTAATGGTTTAATATATTGTTTGGTTGGCATGAATAACGGTTAAAGGTATTAATGTGAAATAGTAGCGGGCTAGAATTATACTAAAAAATTCTTATTGAGATATGAATGTGAATAGTGAATGGGGATAAATGGGTACGTGATATAAATGATAAATGTGTTAATAGATTGATGAAAAATGATAAATAACCATTTATTGACATTTTTTTTGATGTTCTGAATGATATTGTCTATGTTTGTGCTGATATTTGTAATTGGAATTAATGATAAATAATCATGTTAACATGGACTGGTTGAGTGGGGAATCAATAATAGGTTCTACCCCCAATGGTAGAGTTGGACCAATGTTCAAGATCATCCCCCAAATGCACATGTTAGGGAAGGGGAAAGAGTTTTATTCCCCTAATAGATGCATTCCACTAGGACAGAGGCATCAAGTTGAGGATTATGGTTATGTTATAATGTGATACCTATTGAGATAAAATTGGTTTTATTCACATTTTAATGGAATGATTGAATATGCATAATCCATTAAACACCTAAAAATGGTAATGTTAATAATGGATTTCCTAAGTAGTGAACCCAGATTCAATGGTAGTATTAATTAAATGATCACAGTCTAGAATTACCCGATGAACTATTTTTACAAAAATTTTATCATTTATCACTTCCTTCCACTATCTTACATTTCATGATATTTTGTAGAAATCGTTGGTGGTGACCTAATAAGATATACTCACACCTATATCCGGCCATTGTTGGGTACTCGAGAATATATCATTTTTTCAGGTCAGGACAAGGGAATGGTCCCAATGATAGGGAGTTGATTTGGACATGGGACATGTAGGGTGAGGTTCCAGACATGGGGTCCTGACAATTTTGGGGATCTGGATGTTTTCATTCTTTTTGGGTTTTGTTCACCTGACACTTTATCACGGCATGTCATATTTATTGTTGTATATGGTTTTACCCAGGTTTTGGAATTTATTAGTTATTCATGTAAATGATTTTTCTCTTTTGTTTTCATTAATTATATTTTTATCTGTTGCATCTTACACTTATATTGATGGTATAGTCTCCCAATGTGACTTATAAGACCCTCAGTGCTAGTTGGAAACCTCTGGAATACATGGAGGCTCACATTATGCCATGTAACTACTCAGATTGTGGAATGGGTTTAGTGGCTCTGGGGTCGGTGATGTAACAATGTTAACTTCCTTCCCATTCCTAAAGCATTTCCTCATCCCCTTCAGGAAATTTCTAGGGGTTCTTCTTTCCCCAACTTTTTCTAGTGGGATATTTATATATTGTGTAACAATGAGATATTTATAACAGAACACCTGAATTGAACTCCACCTTCCACTTCTTATCCCAATGAAACACCTAATATTAGTTATCACCATTTCTACTTTATGGGTACGTTAGACAATTTTCTCATAGCAATTATTGTCACATAATTCCGGGACATTCAATTGAAAATATTTTATCCCACCAATGAAGAGGTAATCATTGAACTAGGGTGTAATGACACAGTTTAAGGCATATCATGTATGACTTGTGATGTTTTCCTCAAACACCACGATAAATTCAATGTTTTTTTAATGAGGGAATGGAAATATGTTTCCATTTTATGTTGGAGGGTGCGGGGAAAATATTTATTAAATCACATTTTTTGGAAATCCATCCATCCCATAACCTTGATCTGTTCCACATGATTAGAATTTTTTATCAATTTCCACAATGGATGAGGTTCACCTTTCATATGGAAAACAACCAAAAGGACCTTCTCTTTTGTTGATAATTGACATATGGATATGATATTCTCAGTGCAGTTGAACCAATTAATGGGGTTTAAGGGATCAGATGATCCAATTAAAGTATGAGGCCTTTATCCCATGAATCTCTCAATCAAAGCTTGATATCTTTTAGTGCATTTGGATGACCCTCTTGATCATAGATTATTGTCAAAAACTAATAAAAAAATAGTGTTTATTTATGAATTTCATGATTCCTCCTCTCACCGGTTTAGGAATATCATTGGGGTAGTATTCACATTTCCCTTCACGATGATTATTTATATGATTCCTCATATTTCCAACCATTGTCTAGAAAAAAAATTATTGTTGAGTATTTTCATACTGGTAATCAAATATAGAATAATACAGTGACATTGAAGCGATAACTTAGAAATTACATGAATTAACTTAATATATGAATTTATAGTTGTCAATCTATGTTATCCATGATAGATTTCATAACATATATTCTATGAGATCTTTTTTACACCACTAATAATGGTTCGCACTATGATTATGAATTTACTAAACAATACCCCCTAGGAGTTTCTTACTTGGGGCGTTTCACGACTCGTTTTCATTTACTAGGTTACCTTAAGTCAGGCACGTGACACCTTGTTGGAGATATTAATTGTAGGTACATTTTTTCTTGAACCAGAATCACTTATAGAATCTATAAAGGGATGTATTATTTTGATCAAATACTTAATATATAGTCCCAAAAATATTAGGTATTTCTTTCTTATAATTAGTCATGATTGTAAGGTTTTTTTGTAGATTTTTATATTCCTTATACAAATAAAAAAAACATTTCCTATGATAACAACTATAAAATACCGTATCATTACTAAAAATTAATAGATAATTTTATAACATAAATTTACACATAATACTACCCAAAAGATTGATAATTCTAGTTTCATTGAAAATTATGTACATTTAATTACAATATTAAACATGAATAACAATATATTCATTGAAAACTTCTATAAAATTATTGATCATAAAACAGCACCGGATAAAATGGGGATATACAATATGATGTGGCGATCTATATATCCCAGTATGGGAAAAAACATGGAATGAAATGAATATAATAATATATGTTATAAAAGTCCAATAAAATAAGTATATAGAAACATGAATAATAAATCATGATATAGCATAATTATCATATCATGGTAAATGTGGGAGCAACATAAAACACTAGATCATAAATATAGGTCAGGGATAAACCACCAAGAATTCATGTGGGTAAAAGTCACATAATGGATTCACGTACCAGCATATGAAAATATGAAGTATCATGATACTAAAATTTAACCAATTCATTGAAGCACTATATAATTCTAGGCACACCCGTCACATTTATTTCATTCTCATGCTTAAGTGCACCACTTGGATCATAAAACATGGATTCATCCATCATCAAAATTTATTACACAATCAAGGATTGTGGAATAAATACATATACACCCCTATTAAAAAGTTTTATGTTCAAAAAACTCAAAAACCATGATAGGAAATGGAAACTTCATTCATTACACAATTGGTTTAACAAGGAAAATAACGGATAAAATTTGGAATCAGAACAACATCACCAAAAATTTATAAAAAGGGATTATGAGAAAGAAATGGTTCTCACATAATTTGTTCATATTTTTTCATTATGTTGTACATGAATTGACATTTCTAGAAAATTTTAATTAAAAAAATGAGGCATAGGATAATAAATATTCTTGAATAAAAATATAAATAAAATGGTGCTTATTATATTTCTAAATGGTAACATGTGTACATGTGGGAGATTAATGGGAGATAAAGGTGTATTCCATCATTTTTACATAATATGGAAATTAAGATAGAGGTTTGAAAAAATATTCTATAATTAGTAATTGAAAATAAAATAACATAACAAGATAAATAAACTTGGATTAAAATGAGAATGGATATACGCCTTACTTGAATGTGTGTCACCAAAAGCTTGTAAAAGAGATTCTTAAGAGCATGGGGAACCTTGGGAGTATTTTTGAGATGGGTGAGAAGTATGAAGTCTTTCTCTATTATTTTTTTGTGAATAGAAGTGTAATATTGGATTGGTTTATATAGGTAATTATATGGTAATTGTTTAATATTTCAAAAACTTATATTTTGGACTCTATATAATAAAATATTCAAAACCACAAACCTTATAATGGTTTTTCTAATTATATTTTTCCATTTTTTGGAGTTTTTTAATATTTTTTATTAAAATTTCCTAACATATAAAAACATTTACCTAGAGTATGTTGAGTTGAGTAACACATTTAAATTAAGGAATTTAAAAATCATAAAGCATATTAAATATTTTGGAGGATTCATAACGACATTATAAAAATTATCAAAAAATTTTAAATTAAAAATATTGTTTTGGGAGAAAATTTAGTATAACTAGAATACCATATATTATATTTATTACATAATTTTTGAGACATAAATATGTCATAAAACCGACCATATATTTTTACGGTATTTAATTTTTACCCAAAAATTCGACTCGAACAGAGAATTAGGGAAAAATCACCATTCGATAATTTCAACCATTATGATTCAAAAAAGATATTTATTTTATTATTTTAATATTACCTTTTAATATAATGTTGGATATTTAATGAAAAAAGTCTAGGTTCTTGAAAATAATAGTTTTTGAACCCCTATAAAATGTACTTTTAACTTCATAAAGTATATATGAAAATTTATTATTAAAAAATATTTAAAACTATTATTTTATTAAAATAATTGATTATAAAAAATCAAAATTTTCATCCAGATAGATCCCTTAATTAATTTTTAATACTACCCAAATATAATTTTTTTTAAATTGAATTGAAATAAAATGCATTTATTAAGTAACATAAAAGATGAAAATATATTTTTTATTATATTATATATAGATATTCATATTATTATGGTTGTGATACATTTATCTTTATTACACCAAAATACACTCAATTGTATGATGTGTGATGGTGAGCCATTCAAGGTGTATTTAAAAATACTTGGTTTGTGTCATGATCTCGATGAACACGAACTTCTACCATAAATGGTTTTACTCATTCTCATGTTCCTACATCTTAGCATAGGCCTGGTCAGGGGAAGCCCAGATTTTCAATCTCCATTGGAAGAATATGTTAAATGGTAATCATATGACATGATTCTATAGGACAAGGCCCGAACTCCCTTTGTCTGATCCAATTGAATTTGTTAAAATCACTATATTTATACATATCAAGTGATTATTATTCAATAGTTATATTTACTATGGTATAATTGTTAATGTTATTTTAAATTCAATGATATAAAAAAGGATGTTATTGTGTTTTCTGTACCCAAATTCCATAATAATATATTTAATAAAATCTAAAATGTAATCATAATTTATAATTTTTGGGTTTTTACAATTTACAATATTGATACAAAATAATTAACTAGTGAATAAAATAATGAGAAAACACCCCTCTCCTCCCCTATAAATATCGCCCCTCACCACCTCTTATTATCACACATTCCAGTATTTTATCATTTTCAAATTCTACCAAATAATCATCTCTATCCCACCCCCATGTCAATGAACTCTTAGTATCTATAAATGTCCAAACCCTTTACACTAAAGAGGTTCACAACAAGAATGATTCAACATCAAAAATGCTACTTCTTTTCTTTTAATTTATTTTAATATTATATTCTTTTATTATACTGTAATCACCTACCCGCATCCAAAAGTAATTATAACTCAAGTACCGTACATATACTTGAATTTGTTGTGATAAAATTACAATCCATCATCAAAAACCTCATCCTCTTCATTTTGTTCTTAAAATGAACGCCCTATATGTGGGGTGTTGATTTAATGCCTTCAAGGATGGCATGTTTTCATTTTCCCTTACCACCCTTAAAGTAGTCATGGAACAATATAAATGATTTTAAATGATTTTAAATTTTATGTTATTATTCCTTTTATTTATTGGAACTAATATATATTCATAATATTAAATAAAATAAAAAATGTGTTCATTGTGATAGAGAAGAACCAAAATTAATATAAAAAATTTTCTTTTACATATTATATAATGATTAATCCTCAAATTTTTAATTAAAATAATATATATGAATGATTATTATTTTTAATTTTCATTAATAATATATAATTTCAATTATGAATAATTATACCCATTCTACATGACCATCAATTATTATATTTAAGTGAAAAGTTCATGAAATCAAAGAAAATGAATACCAAATAATGAGGTAATTAAACTCTATAACCCATTAAAAATCCCATAAATGATATAAGTAAAACAATGATGAATGAAACCCAACACTATTTCGTTGGGTTTTCCCAATTTCACTCCATTTTCAGTAATTTTATTCTTTTATTGTTCACTAAATATTATTTGTTTTTTCTTCTATTTTAAATCTGTGATAAACAGGTTTAAAATCAGGTTTTATAAGAAATTACATTATTTTTTTGAATGAACTATTCATTCCAATAAAATCGTCTTTCACTTATCTTGAGATTTATTATTCTTCATTAAAGATTGATACCATGAATATTGTTACATTTTTATCAGGGAAATACATATTTTATAAATGTATTATTTATGAAATGAAACCTATTCCTTTTAATGTGTTATTTTATGACCATTATTGATATATATTCTATGAATCATGCCTAAAAATGAAAACTTCATGATGTGATAGGTTATCCGGAATAATATAGCATATGAAAATGTTATGATGTGATGGGTGATTCATGAATATTATATCACTCCAATGCATTGGGTAATTTGATGAATTTCTTTAATTTCATGAGATAATGTTATCTATGTGTGAACATGATTCCAAATTTTTTTACAAAAAATTTGTGGAATTTTTTTATAATACACTATGATTTATTTGTATGCATTTCAACATTCCAGGACTGATAAAAAATTTCCACTCATTTTTATGATGATGATGATTATGAACAACCATGTTATATTTCTCTTATTTATCCTCTTTCTGTGATTTTAGATCACCCATTCTATTGATGAATATCCTCAAGTGATTAATTATATTGAGGAGAAAATGATGTCCAATATGAATATTTATAGGTAGAAATTAATTAAATGGTTATAATTTATTATAAAAATGTTATGAATGGTCCTAGTTTTCAAAGACACTAATCATTTTCATCACGATATTTAGCACAATGATGTTTTTTAAATTTGAAAAAATGAATTCATTATGTAAGAAAGAGTAGGGTTACTATAGTTTTTATCAGTTCTTTATTTAATTAAGTTGGGTATTTTTATTAGAGAACATTAATGAAAACATTTAGTATGAGAGTATGTATATGTAAGAACCCAAGAATCATTGTTTTTGAATAATGCTAAAAATAGGTATCCCACAAGATATGTCCTTAGTATTAATTATTCATAGGAATGTATTATTTATTCCTCATTACTTGAATTATATTTTTTTAACTATTTATATCTCATAAAATGGCGTGAACTAGGATAAACATGGACAACAACACATGTGAGGGACAATGTGGTGATTTCTTGAACTACATACCCAATTATTTTGGAGGTGGAGTAAAAAATATCCTTATGATTATTACCTAGATGTTTCAGGATATTATCAATCAAATGCAAAATATGGGCCATCCTTCTTCACCTAAGAGGGATAAATTTTCATTCTAATCATTTATGTGGAAACGAAAACCGACGTTTATTGGCTCTACTAATCCACTTGTCACAGAATAGTGGGTAAACTCAATAGAGAATATATTTTATATAATTTACTATTTTAAGAAAATGTTTTGACTATGGTAATTTATCATCTATATGGAGAGGTCAATAATTGGTTGGAATTTATTGATAACACTAAGAGGAAGAATAAAATTGAAGAGATAGATTGGGATGAATTTATGTTAATGTATATTAACAAGTATTTCCCTCTATCTCTTTGTAAATAGTTTGAGAGATAATTCATAGATCCAATGAAAAAGGATATTTAGTCAATCATGTACTACGAAGAAGATATAACAAGGATTTAAATTTATGATTTGCGAGTTTCTATTACAATTTATAGAAAAATTTATATATTCTTTCATGGATTAAAACCAAACCTTCTAGAGGCTCGGGAAATTCATGATTTTGTGAGTTATAAAGAAGTTTTGCAGTGTGCTCTAATAGTGGAGATGTAGTTTTGAAGTGGTCCCATGGATATGTTGATTAGAAATGAAATATGGATTTTCAATATGGGTGAAATAATGAGAATGGTGGAAAACATCTCAGCCACTCACATTTTCTAAATGTTGTATGATGCATCTAGGGAATTAACTCAAAGTGATGTAGAAATTCTATAAATGTGGGAGATAAGGCTACCGAGATAATGAATGTCGAAGAGACATGAGGGATAAGGGAAATGAAATGTAGAAAAGGAGAGGACCACCCATGGTTCGATGATTCTACTATAGGGATATAGGGAACTATGAAAGCCTATTCACTAATCCTAGAGTCCTCGATGGAAATTAGTCTCCTCGGCCACCAAATCCAAAAGATAATGGGATGTATTAGTCCATAAGTACTACTAAGGTGGAACATAAAAATGAAGTGATAAAAGGTATACTTTTTATTAAAGCATAAATAGTGAACATACTAGTTGATTAATCTTCTAATAATTCTTTAATTTATTTTTACATGAGTAGAACTATTAAAAAACAACCTCAAAATATTGAGGAAGAGTTATCTATGAGAAAAAATGGGGAATGTATGGCATCCAATGAACATAAATCCTCCCAGGTTAATGTTTTGGGAATCAACATCCATGAAAATATTTTCATACATACTTCGGGGGAGTTTGATCCTATATTGGGAATAGATTGGAAAAATTTATACAATGACAACATCAACTATTAGTAATGTGAGATAACACCTCAGAACATAAAGCATTTTCCAATCTTGAACAACTATTAGGAAGAGTATGAATCTTTTTTGGTCCATCATCTTGTTGGTTGATTTTATTCCCTTATGAGAAAGCATATCTGGATCAGATGAATGAGACAAAGGAGAGAATCATGATACAAGAAATTCTCATTGTGTGGGACTACAATTATGCATTTCTTAATGAGATCCCCAATCTTATCCTGACCGAGAGGTTGAGATCTCAATTGAACATTTTCCTGGATATATGCCTATATCATTGATACATTATAGGATTAACACCATTCAGTTTGGAGAACTGATGAAGTAGTTACAAGATAATCTAGACAAGGGTTTTATATGTCTGAGATCATTACCTTGGTGGTGATATAGTCCCCTTTTTCGGGAATATGGATTTACTAATGTGCCTCATAATTTATTATTGTGAAATAAACTAAATAATTTTAAAGAAAAAGTATCACCCCCTTTGATAGATGAATTCTTAGATCAACTATTTGGTTAAAATTATTCTCTGTGGTGGACCTTCAGTCAGGATATAACAAATAAAACTGAAGAAGGTTGAATTTTTTAAGACTTCCATTTGATCAATTTAACGACACTATGAATTCATATTTATTCTTTTTAGACATAGTAATTCCCCAACAATATTGACGAATTTAGTGAATAGAGTCTTCAGATATTAACTCAAAAAATTCATGGTTTTCTTTATTGATGATATTTTGATATACTCCAAGTTCAAGTAGGAACAAGAGGAGAATTAGAATATTATGAAAAGATCATTGAGAAGAGATAAGAAATATGAAATGTATAGTAAATATGGGTTCTGGTGGATGTGGAATCATACATTGGGCATTTTATCACCAATGTTGGAATATATGTGGACCCTTCTAAGACAAATACAATCATAGAGTGGACCAATACAATATATTTTATAGAGATACATAGTTTTCTTGGTTGGCCATGGTATTACTGATGATTTTTGAAGAACTTAACATAATTGTAAAACCTACTAACAAATTTTACATATAATGGATTAATTTATTTCTGGACAAGTTATTGTGAAGAATACTTCAATGAGTTAAAAAAGGATTATCGCTACACCAGTAATCACACATCAAAAAAGTGGGGAACAATTTTTGGTATAAAAGTATATATAAAATAAGGTATTTACCAGTGTACTAAGGAAAAATGATAAAGTGTTAATATATTCATCAAGGAAGATGAAAATTCTTGAGAAAAAGTATCCTACGCTTGATCTGGAGCTGGTAGTTTTTATATTTTCATTGATAATTAGGTAACATTATCCCAGTTGGGTGATGTGTGATATATATAAAGATCAAAAGAGTCTTAAATATTTATTCACAAGGAAGGAGAATAATATGCGACAGTAATGATGGTTTGATTTCATCAATGATTAGGATTGTTCAATCCACTGCCATCATGGTAAAAATAATTATGTGGGGGAAGATCTTAGTAGAAAGCATCATCTAATATTATCTATTATGATAATTGAGAAGGATCAAATATTTTTTGACTAGTAATGGATGTTAATGATAATTATTAAGGTAGGAATGTCATCAATCTTTTCTCAAACGATTTATCATCCATCCCTTCTAGAAAAAGAAATGGGGCTCAAATAAATGATGTGGAAATTCGTAATAGTGTGGGATCTATCAGAAATGGGATGTCCTCAATATTCCAAATAGATGAGGAAGGGGTCATGTGATATGTGTCTTGAAAATGTATTCCACCTGATCTACAGATATGGAATGATTTTAGGAATGAGGTACAAATGGGAACATTCTCTATTAACCTTTGGAGCATCCATGACGCATCAAGAACTATAGGAGAACAATTGTTGGAATAAAATAAAAAATGTTATCGCTGAATACAAATAGATGATCCTAGTATGATATAATTTGAAGGATGAATGAAAAAATTATGAAGGGATTATGCAAACATTACCCATAATTTCATGGAAATGGAAAAAATATCCCCAATGGAGATTATCATTAGACATCTGAATACATCTAGAGGAATCAAAGCCATATGTATTTTTTGGGAACATCTCACAAAGAAGTATAACTTTATCCAAATTTAGTAGTAATTCTCATTGGATCATCCTAAATGGGTATACATCAAAGAAGTGGTAAGGTTTCATTGATTACCACATCATATATTTTTGGTCAATATGTGAGATTCACCTTCAGGATCTAGATAATTTTCAAACATGCTCTAAACACTGAGCTAAACATAATACTTCTTATAATCCTAAAAATGATTGAAAATGTGAATGAACTATTTAGACACTAGAATACATGGTGATGACACGTTCCATGTACTTCAAGGTCGATGGGACCAAAATATACATCTAGTCGAGTTCTCTTACACCAACTGTCTCTACAGGAGTAACCAAATGGCTCCATATAATGCCCTTTATGGGAAAATATGATGAAAATGACATGTAGGAATGAACTTAGTGAATTTAAAATTCTACAACATTAAATGGATGATAAAATGGTGGAAATTATGAAAACCATTCAGTAACACAACAAGGAATCCTAATGTCAAAGGATTATCTATGTATGCAATTTTTTATGGGACATAAAGTTTATAGTTAGATACATGGTATACATTTTGATGTCTCCATAGAAAAGTAACATTATATTTGGAAATAAAGGAAGTTTGTGTCCCATTTACATCATCTCCTTCAAGATTATTCATCGATACAGAGCTATGGACTATCCAATAGAACATCAACGAACCATGTCTCATGTACACAATGTATTACATATATCCCTCTTGTCAAAGTACATACTATATCCATCACATGTATAGAATCTATATACTATACTTTTGGAAAATGATCACTCTTATGAGGAGTACCCAATGGTGATCTTGGATAATAGAGATACTTTTCTACACAACAAGACAAATTACACGTTCAATTTACTATGAATAACCCATAATCTCGAAGAGAAAACATGTGAACAAAATGAAATGATGAATGAGAAGTACCTTCTCTTGGTTTCACCATAGTAAATAATATTAAATTTGGAGGGGGAAATTTCATAAGGGGGTAATAATGTGATTTTAAAAAAATAATAGAAATTCAATTCATATAAATATGATGTATAGTATAAATCAGAAAGAATTTTTTTTTGAACACAAGGAAATCATTATAAATTACTAATGAATAATGTAAGAGGTATTTCTATAAGTTATGAAACATAAAAAAATTATATAGTAACATGAATTTTGTTATATTAATACGACCAATTTGATTATTAATCTGGCCAAAGAAATAGTAACCTCACCAATTAAAGATAAATATAATTTATTTATCTTATAAATGGTAATATAATATAAGTATATCATAGTATACAGAAATAAATGTTTCAGTAATTATTAATTAAGTGTTGGAACTTTATTAATTCATAAACATTTAATTAATAATTTATAATTAGTAAAATTATTAAAAATAAAATGTATTTTCAATAAATATATTTATAAATTATCATTTTGTTTTTATATTAGTATAAGATAATTTTTTGAGACATGAATAAATATTTGAAAGTGTTATAAATTTTGTTATAAATTTTAAATCTATATTTTTCAAGTAATTGATTATTTTAATTCAAAAATAAATTTCTCATATTTTGAAAATTATTTTGATAAAATATAATTCATTTTTTATTTTGACAGATTGAAAATAAATTTGGGTGTATTTTCTCGATTATTCTGAATTACTATAATTTTTTGTGAATTGTAAATTATAGTAAGTTATGGGGAATGTATGTTATAAATTATATAAAATATTCTTTGATTCATCATTGGTATATGAACAAAAATATAAAAAACCCATTTATTATGTTAATATAATTTTTGATAATACTATAAAAATCATAGTATTTATCCAAAATAATAATCTAATGAATTAAATAATGAGAAATCACAACTCACCCGCTATTTTTCACAAAACATCCAAGATTTGAGCCTTATTCAAATTAATCCACGTATTCTTTTTCACATGCTCCCCTACATCCAAGAGCATTTGGTCTCATCAATATACGGAACACTTTTTCCTATAAAGGTACTCTAAGATAATGATTCAAGAGGTAAAATCCCCTTTTTATTCCATTAATTCATTTTCTAGTTCATTACATTTTTTATTATCTCCTCCCATATCCTCATAAAAATATCATGATAACTCTAGTACCATTAATATAATTTAATTTCATTATTCTAATAGAATAATCCATCATCAATATCGTTATATTTGTCCTATTACTCTTAAAAGGAAATCATCATTCACGGGGTGTTGATTTATCACCTTTAGGGAAGACACGTTTTCATTTTCCATTAATATCATTAATGATGGTCATGAAGACATTTTAATGGTAAAAAGAGATTTCAAAAAATATTTTATATACCATTTTATGTTATATAACTAAAATATATACTAAAAAACATAAAAAATTAACTCATTTTGATACAATACTGTTAATATTAATCTAAATATATATCATTCACATTTTATCTAATTATTTATCTTTATATAAGAAAAAATACATGACCTATTTAAAATTTTAATTTTCATTAATAAATAATAATTGAATATTTTTTAGAATTATATCCATTCTAAATGAACTACAATACAATTATTCAAGTGAACCATTCATGAAACCTAAGAAATGAACACATTAGAACAATGATATTAAAGTTTATAACTCATAAAAAATTACATAAATTAACAAAATAAAATAATATTTAATAAAAATCATTTATAAAAGGTGTTAAATTATAAATTAATGAATTTAATTTTATTATCTAAGAAAATTCATGTGAAGAAGTCATTCGGAAAGAAGGTAAGGTGATTCTCAAACACAACTCTCTTTCTCTGGGGTTTCCCTACTTCAGTCCATTTTTAGTATTTTTATTACTTTAATGTTATCTAAATATAATTTATTTTCCCTTAAATTTTCATTCAGGGTTATGTATTTTTCCACTATAGTTTTATTAATAATACATTGGTTTTTCAAAAATAACCCTTCTTCTTAAAGAACACATCTGTCAATTATCATGGGATTATTTATTCTTTAATAAAGATTACCAAGCAACTTATTCTCTTTTTTGGGTGGGAAG
The DNA here is from genome assembly GCA_963277665.1 of Viscum album. Lineage (NCBI taxonomy): Eukaryota > Viridiplantae > Streptophyta > Magnoliopsida > Santalales > Viscaceae > Viscum > Viscum album. The sequence continues at coordinate 813,099,675 of OY728120.1, forward strand.
TCCACTATTTAGGACTAAATGATTTATGAAATGAAACCCATTATTTTACATGGGTTATTTTATGTCCAATATTGATATATGTACTATAGGGTATGCAGGATTATGAAAATGATATGATGTGATGGATGGGCCCAAAATTAAATTGATCATGTAAAAGTTATTCTATGATGTGTCTGCCCAAAATTTTATATAAATCCACATTATTTTGTAATATGTTTAATGTCATTAGATAATGATAAATATTATTAAATGTGGTGCTTTATTTTTTCACAACAATTTGTTATTTTACCACTTAGACATGAGGTTTTATTTTTATAAATTTGTATATTAAATTTCTTTATCATATACATGTAGTCATGATTATATTGATGATTTGATGATGATTTTTATGCTCACCAATTTTTCATATCTCTTATTCAACCTCTTGGTTGGATTTCATCTTAGACCATATGTCGATGTATTTCTTTATGTGATTACTTGTAATAAGGATAAAAAATGGGCCAGTACTAATAAATAGAATAATGAATTCAATAAACGATTATGTTTTACTATACAAATATTTTGTATGGTCCTAATTTTATCTTGAATCTAAACCATTGAATCCTAGTTGTGTAACAAAATTATTTTTTTATATTTAAAATTATGTATTTTTTATGTATGAAAATTTAGGATAATTATAATAAGGATCCACATCAGTAATCTCAACATTTATTTTGTGTCATTACCAATTTAGTTTGGCACGGACGATGATATTTTATTGTTATATGATTTCCCCTATTTTTAGGGAGAATGTATATTCCATATATTTCATCCAAACCATACCAAATTATAACATGATAATTGAGGATTGGAATTTCTAAATAATGAGGTAGGTGGTTATTGGATTTTCCCTATTTTTCATCAGTTCAATGAATATAAAAGTTGTTCCTCATAGTGGTGTTCACCATGAATTTCGTTAATAATGTTTCATTTAATCCATATAGTATTAAAAAACATGTAATACACCCACTGATTATTTTCAGTGACTTTGGGATGCTAAACCATATCATAGACACCCCTTGGGAGATCTAATTTATATTTCCCATATAATAAAAACATATTTATATATTGGAATTCCTTCTTAGAATTCATAGTTGAATAAAAAACGGATCTTCAATTATAGGTTGGATGAAAATGACAATATCACACATAGGGTCCCATGTTGATCTTTATATATTAAAATCGATGTATTTTGGGGATCTAAAATTGTTCTGTTTGAAATATTTAGTGGAGAATATTGTACATGAAACTAATTTAATCAATACTAAAATGTGATTATAATATGTGGTTGAATGGAATGTCTTATAATAAAAAAATCGATTGAGGTATGATGTCTTCAAAATTTCAAAATAATTATTTTTAAATTAGATCCTTGATGGACATATGGTGTTAATGTTATTTAATGTATTGGGCCATCTTTTATATACATTATATAGGATCCAAGGAACCTATTAATTTCATAGCCCAGTTTATATTTAAAATAACTATTTCATTAATTTCCCTTCTTCCAATGATGCCTCCCAAGTGCTTCATTCCCCATTATAATTTTATTTTTATTTCATTAGGAAATTAAATGGATTATATTTAATAAAATGTATAGTAATGATGGAATGACTTCCTTGATTTCAGTACAATGGTTTAATTAAAATGGAATCTCATTTTGGTGCATTATAATGCCTTTTGGTTTATTATATAATCACATCTTAGGTAAATTGAATTATGTGACCTATGTGAAAATAATTTTAATGGGTGGAAAGGTCACATTTATAATTTCATTCTTACATAGATAATTGTTTTGAATTGAATTTAATGGAATGCCCCTAGTCATGAATGAGATTTTTAAATGTAGATCATGAGTGGTATTTTCTCATTTAGCAAGTTATAATTATTTTTCATTTGAGTATTATTCTATGATATAGGATATGGAAATATGTTAATTGATCTATTGAGAATGGAGGGAAATCACACTCTCTTACATCAGGTGATGCATTTATGATGTCTCACACCATTGATACTATGTAGGATATTCTGATAATTTTCTAGGATCCCATTTTAGAGTGATGAAATGATGTCTCACTCACCATCCCAAGGGTAATTCATTAATTCTCGCACTCTATTGGGATATTGTTAATCTACCATATTTCGTGATATTATATGCACATTTTTATGGGTTATGGATGACTACGATACTTTAGTCTAACAAGAACCTTGTAATGTAGGTCTATGGACACTTATATCCAAACATACATAGTTCATATAAGAAGATGGAGTATATAACTATACTTTTTATATATTATTACTATGTAGATAAGGTTTTAGTTCATACAATAGTTCTAAAAATTAGTAGATGTAGGTAGAGCCACTAGGATTCCATTGGGAACCATATTGGGATGTTTCTTGTTTATTCAATTTTAATTAATATTTTTATACATGTACACTACAATGCATTATATTCATGGGATGCATTGAATAAAAGGCATAGTTAGTGGTAACCCTATTGGATTTATATCTCACACGCTGCTGGGCAGACATTCCATAAGGGTACCAGAGTAGACCTTTTATGTTCACATATCAATAAATTATTTCTTTCTCAATTATTCCTCTTATTATAGTTAGGAGAATATGACGGGACTAGATATAAAGATACTCTGGTTTTTTTCTATCAAGGATTTTATTTTCATAGTTATTATTATATTGTAACGTATATAATTAGATACTATATTTTTGTTGCATTGTTTATGTATCATATTCTAGAAATGCATGCATCTCTTCTACATGGTGGTTTTCCATATTTTATATGTAGTTTATTTGATTTACTTGCTTCTATGTCATTAATATATTACTATGTATCGTATTGTATGATAGTTATTGTAAGATAAACTATTGTTCTACACTGAATGTGATGGTATAGTCTCCCGACTATCAACTCATGAAATCCTCTCTACTAGTCGGAATCCTCTAGTGCATTGAGAGTGGCTCTTGAGACCATATGACCAACATATCTATATATTGTCGTAATGATCAGTCCAGGTAGGACATTACATACATGTATTATAGTTGTTTATTTATACTTTGTTTTAATTTTTTGGGATGATTGATTGAAGGATATGAATGATTTGATGTTCGATAGTTATTTATGACTAGGATTCATCCACACATGTACCGAGGGAAGTCCATGTGTCTAGGGTAGGATTGTTATTCATGTTGTTTTCTATTACAATTGAAATTGAGTTCACCTTTAGTGATTGGTATGAATTCCAAAACCTATTGATTTATGTTGTTTATGTTTTTATTAAATTATCCAAGTATTGAAAGGATGACTAGTTAAATGAGTCATTATAGTTAGAAAAATAATTCACATGCCATGCATATTCCATGCCACATAGTTTCATTTGTATATTTTCTGCTGAATTTTATAATGTATCTTGTCTATTATGGCATGTAACCTATTAATATAGCATTTATCTCTGTTTTAATACTTGTGATAACATTGTAGTTATAAATTTTTAAAATATATATATATATATATAAATATTCATTTCATATATTTATTAGTGTTTATAAAATGAGAGGATGGTTAAAATTGTAATGTGTATGACTACCTTATAACATGGAATAGGTAACCCGTATAATCAAACCATGTTTTTAGATTTTTGGATACATATAGAAAATCGTGTTAAAATTTAAATTCTTATAAAGATAAAATTCTAATGTGAATTGGTTATTCTTAAAAGTTTTCAAATTGAAAAACATTAAAGTGTATCTGCCTATGTGAATTGGAATATATCCACACATATAATTGAATCATGATGTATGATCACGTCATATTATGAAATGGATATGAATGAGAAGCTATATAATATAAATATGAATTAAATTGGATAATTAACTAAATTAAAAATTGGTTCATAGTAGGTCAGAAGAAGAATATTTCATATGAGATAACATCCTATAGGTGTTTCAAAAAATTAATAACTATGAAAATGTTGTTGGGTTACATTTTGTGGATCCCAAGTTTGCTTAATGCGATCTGGGTATGTCACCATTTCATTTAAAAAATAATTATTATTTTTTTGGATATTATTTCTTAATTATTTATTGATGTCAACATATGTCTATTGTTTTAAAAATGATGTTTAATAAAACATTCATTCTATGGTTGTTGTTCTATTTTGAAGATTATAAATTTATAAATATTGAATTTAAATCAATATAATGACATAAAAATTTAACCATATGTGGTATCCTTCATTCATCCCCTCATTTAGTAGTATCTTACTCGCATATATTTTATTTTCCTTTGAATGGAAACATGAAAATTTTCCTTAGGATTACATCATTCCAGATATTGATGAAATGATAGGATATTGATCCTAGTGAAAAGCGTTTGGCCCTACCGAGCTATAACATTAGATATTATGTTTCCGTAAAGGGATATCCCTTGGTAGGTATCACACATAGAGCATAAATTCCTTATTAAAATTTAGGAGTTTTCTATTTTATGGTTCTAATACGGGGTGTTTGTCCAATATAGAATCATTGTTTTTAAATTAAACCCTTTTTCAGATGAGTGGTCATGTTTTACTTGACCCATTTTACAGAGTTGAGAATTGAGATATTAATAGTTTAAAAATGATAAATCCTACATGGGAGTGGTTAAAACATTCATAGAACATATGAACATGTTATTTCCTATGGGAATCATAGGAGGCCTTCATTGTGTTTTATAGTCATATATGCTAATGTTGATTGATCCAGTTCTCTATGTAGTCCATCTGATAATTTGTTTCATAGGGATGAAAACCTAGGGGGTGTATTCTTGTTTAGACATCTACATCCAAATTTATGTTGTATTATGCATTGATATACATGGTACATGTCATGTTGTTAAGTGTATTAACAAATAGGTTGAGTTTGGAGAAATCCTTAATTATTTTTCTATTCTGAACATTCTAGGTTAATATATGGTTTAGAGTTTCATAGGAGTTAAAGGAATTAAATTCATCCCAATACTCTGGTTCAAGATATAATATGATATTGTGTTATGAAATCCTGGTCAGGTGTGTTTATGATTTCATAAAAAAATTGATGATTTGATTTGGTGGTCATGGATTAGAGGAGATGAAAATATATGTTTATCATTTTTCTAATGTAGTCTACTTAGGAACAATTGATCAATATCTTCCTTCAATGACTATAACAATCTTATGTTGGGGAGTGTTTTGTTAGTTCTGTTGAAAAATTTCATTCTATGTTAAACGAAGTAAATGAATGAAGACCAATTTGAGATTCCTGAGCTAGATTAAATTCTTTTGAGGGTTCCATGTTTTAAATCATGTACGTGCTTTCTCGAAACCATAATATTTAATTGGTTTTCATTGTATGAACCTCTAATAAAAACCTTTTGTCTTAGATAGATTTCAGTAATATATCATGAGTGATCACAATATTTTTCATGTGGTAAACACATGAGATTGGTTACTCAAAATGATGTATTAGGTAATGTTTATCTTCCATCAGGATGTCGACTAGTAGTGGTTCAAATAATTTTTATTCATTTTCATGGGTGGTTGGAATCAATTAAATATCATAATTGTGTACTCTTTGGAAAAATGTTATCATGTACACTATCATAACATTTTTCTTGAGGCACTAAGAGCGTTCAAATATTATTCAACACTAATTTTTTAAAATATGTTGGGAAAGGGATGTGATCTCTATTGGAGTTCCATACTGGATGCATGGTTTTTTTACGGGCATGGTTAAACCTGAGTGATTCATGGGTTCTCATGTAGGATTTATTTGGATAGACTATTCTATACTATCCATTATTATTTGGATTAACCTCCATGATTATGACTTTCTCATATACAATAATAATATGATGTTGGCATCTTGACTTTGTACCAATATCTCACTTTTAAACATGGAGTATGAACTACATTGGTATAGTTCCTTATACTCAATTTAAATAAATTTGAGGTTATCTTGGACTATTTTCTAGGATCGGAGGTGATGTTTTAAGGGTAAGGATTTTTTTGGGCTAGATTAGGGTTACCCCTTGTATATGACAAGTCACAATAGTTTAAATGAGTATGTGGAGGTTTGATCAAGGAGTTTCATAGAATTTCAGTTATGAGCTTTAGTGAATGTTATCATTCTAAATGAAATGTGACATAGAATATGGTAGATTAGTTTTGTTTAATTACACAATTCTTCTAATAAAGGAATTGTGAAATGGTCAACTGGAGGTGTCTAGACATTATATCCTTCTAGTTCAATGTATAAATTCGTATTAAACCACTTTAGAACACGGTGTCAAGGTACTGACGTTGTGGTTTTATGGATGGATGTGTCCTTCCATGAAATCTTGTGTGACCAGTTTTACTTGGTTTGACAAGGGTTTGGTCGTATCTTCTTTGTGATGAACTTTTTATTTCTTCATAAATAATCATCTTCACCTAATTAATGAAATCACAATATATGTGTCACTATAATTTTTAGAGGAATTATTTGTAATTAAATTTTGATAGTGTAGGTGTCGTTGTTCAAAATTGGCCCTTTATAATGCTAAACCCTAAGGTTAGGAGAAACATTGCCTAGGTTTTCACCAAGATGACGAAATGAACATGTATCTAGCTAAATAGACTCAGATTTTCCCATTAGAACTTTTAATTAGAAAAATAGCATTGGCTCAAATTTGTATTGATCATGTGCCACAAGATTAATTGAATTATTGGAGGTTCATTGGGGATTTGGAAATAAAACATGGGTGTTTGACGAGAATTTTTTACTTCCATAGGTTTTGTGATGTTTTTGGTTCCTAAAGTCATCTAAGGGATGAGATTTTCTATAGTGGGGAGGTTATAATGTCTTATGTTTATAGATGTGTAAAATTATTAGTGAATTTTATTCTTTTTGTGTTTACATAATGAGTCATTCATAGAATATCTATTAGAAACAAAATTTTGAGAGTTGGAACAATTATATGGGTATTTTTTAAACTTATGTTAAGGCTCTAGAAGATTCATTGGTATCCCATTTAGTTTTTTATGAACTGAGCCCCAAAAATCTATGGTTTTTGTATTCTACAAAGGGATTATCAATTTTATGAAACCGTCTAACCCCATCATCAATATTTGTGGCATGTATTGGAGGAGTAGATGTTCCCCTCATAGTTTATGAATCATTTTACCAAAAATGGCCCTAAACCACATGGTAAGTTCCAATTTTCATGTAACAATGCATTTTTTACTTCACAGATGGAGCCCAATTTGGATAACCATGTAGGAAAAACTGTTCAATGAGTGGTTATTAGGCAGTGCGATTTGCAAGATTGGCCCATGGTTGGGCCAAGTTGTGTAGTTAAACTATTCGATGTGGTTTTTGTAGGTGAAATGACTAAAATAACCTTAATTATTTTTAAATCCCATTTACTTCTTCATTTATCTCCTGGAAGTTGTGTGAAGCTCCCCATTGTCTTCTTGCAGCTCCCAATATACTCCTTCTAGGCTTTATGATATCTACCTCCCCAGAAGTCTGAATCGATGTTTCTAGTATCTATAAATATCTATTGGTAATATCTATATTCCTATTATGACATACCTTATTTGGATTGGTATCATCTAGGATATTTTTATGTGAGGTTATTTCTCTTATTTTGAAGGAGGATGTCTATTTCATAGATTTCTTACAAACCAGACCAAATTTGACAACAATATTGAATGAATGATATGTCCTAGAAGTATGGTAGTCTGTCTATAACATTTTTCATAATTTTCCAAAATTTTATCAATAGTGTCATTGCAGCGCATGACGTCATTAGTCACACATTTATTTAAAAATATATCCTTCAATCTAAATAGTATTACACAACATGAAATACTCCCTTCAATTATTGTTTAGTGATAGTATGATTTTATCTGCTGTTAAAGATACCTCTATGATGGTCCAATTTTTTCCCCCTAACAATTAAAAATTTTACATTCATGGGATTCCTTCTAGGGATTTTTATTGGAATATTACATGGATTTTCCCATGTATATTGGACGTTATTGTGATATAATTACATGGCTTACATTTTGAGATATTTTAATTTGAATCCATGTATGGTGGCTATCATAAATGATTATCTTTGACTAATAGAGTAATTAATATTGTATCTTGAAATTATTTGTTCAAAATTGAAATGTAATGAGAGAATATTGTTAAATGACATGTATTATAATAAATCCCCTTAGTCGAGGTGCACCATTATTGAAATTACAAGGTGATTTATATTTAATTGAATCATTATTGGACTTATGGAATTGATCTTATTAATGGGGTTGGACCTCAGTTTCAGAAATTATCAATGATCCAAGGCACCTCATATATGCATAGACCAGTTTTTAATTGTAATTACCCATATTGGTAATTTTTATTCTTCTTATTTCTCCAATTATGTGCTTCATTTATATTTTAAATAAATTTTTCATATGTTAGTTAATTAATCCATTATCTTAAATTAAATGGATAGTCTAAAGGGTATGCCTTCATTGATTGGTTTAAATGGATTAATTGAAATGAATCTGGATGGGCGGAATAACCATCACTTTTGTTTAATTGTATATGCATGAATTATGTTAATAACATTTAATTATTTTTGTGAAAAGAATTTAAAAGTGTGGAGAGGTCAAACTGATTAATGCATTCTTAAGTACATGTTTTATTTGAATCGTAATAAATTGAACACCTTTATTCATGAAAGAGTTTGTTAAATAAAGAGAATATGAGGCAATGCCACGTAGATCCAGTTTACATTATTTGTCAGTTTATGATTACACCTTGATATAGGTTGTGGAATGATGGAATGGGATATTTTTATCATGGTGGAAAATCATAATCTATTACATTGGGTGTTGATTTGATGATGTCTCACACCATTGATATTATGTAGGACATTTGGTTGAGGTGCCACGCTCTTTGTTTAGAGTGATTACATGACAGATCACTCACCATCACGTGTGTTGTACTTGACGTCTCAAACTCTTTTGGGATGTATGGAAATAACCATATTTCATGATCTTATATGCTTTCTTTGAATGCTTATGGAAGACTTAGTTATGCTCCTCCCAGTAAGCACATAATATTCTACGTATATCATAACATATGTCTGTATTTACTTGGATAATATATGGTGAGGAAATATATTACATTATTATGTACATATTATTACTATATTCATATGGAAATAGTTCAGTCACTCATTATAGAAATGATCTAATTCCTTTAGAGCTGCTAGGATTCCATTAGGAACATGAGTGGGATGTTGATTATATGTTAATTTTATTATTATTATTTATAACTGCATAGTAATTTAAATGAATTTTATGGATGATATTTAAAAATAGACACCATGGGCAGTTTAATTTTGGGATTTATATCTCACAAATTGTTTAGGCCACCATTTCAATAGGGTGACCATATCGATCCCTATGATCACATTTCTTTGGATTGTTTCTCACGTAGTTATGTGATTACTTGGGAGTTATGAGCACAAGACCAAGATGGATCTAGGGATGCTCGTAGAGTGACCCTTAGGGAGATAATTTTATTTTTTTATTCTTGTATTGTAATTTATACTTATTATTGTTATATGTATGATGTTTTGTTTTTATATAATCATCTGGACCTGCATGTGTCTGTTTTATATTATAAATTTTCAACTTTTCTATATAGTTTATGTTATTCTTCCTCTAATCAATAATTATTTTATTTCATATTTTTTAGTTGTCTGTTACTTTTTATCTGATAAACTATTATAATAGTTTGTTTTGATAGTATATTATTCCAAATAACACCTTATAATATACATTCTTATAGTAACAAGTATATGTTGTTCTTGGAGGTGTTGTTGAGGCCATGTGATGCACCTATCTAGCCATTGTCTTAATGGTTAGTCGTGGAAGGATATTACATGATGGGTTTGTTTCCTATTTAAAATTTTAGGTGATGGATGTTGGTTATGCTGTAACGACCCAAAGTTTCATTAATGGAAATTTCACTTGATCTAGTCAAATACCTCTTTATATAAAACATTTATATAAAATTTCAAATTCTTTATTTTTATGTTAAGAGTTGTGACAGTAACTTGTATAGTCGTTGAACTGTGATTAAATGATTAGTATTAATATAAGGCTTTAACGAACCCAATTTACTCAGACAAAAGAAGTGATGGCCACATCCAATAGAATTGCTCCATAAGAAGTCCATTTGTTGGAGCTCAGAAAAGAGGTGGAGTCTTTGGGCTTTGCTCTTGACCAAGCCCAAGCATATCTTCACCATGTCAAACTCGAACGAGACAGTCTATGGGAAAAGAGGAAGTTTATAGAGATTACCACTAGAGCGATGTTATCTGATCCACCCAAGAGTCTGTCACTATCACACACCTTACCATTTGGTATTATGCGGCTGTTTTAAGGGGTTATGTAACAAATCTATAGTACTATGTTCATGTACCTTAATTTTTTATATAATAAGGAATATACTTTCTTGTCATTATTGATACATTGTAAATAGTTTTAAATGTACAAATAGTGTTTTAAGTTATTATTTAATTAAGAATTCTATTTTATTAAATTATGGGTTTTTTGAAATAAATAATATTTTAAGAAAATATTATTATTAATATTAAATTAATTTTTATTAAAAATAAATAATCTTATAATCTTATGAATTCAATTGTAATTTTTTTTAAGGTTTGAAAGCCATTTTTTTCAAAACCCGTGAATTTTCAATAAATGTTAGTTTTTATTTTAAAAGTGAAAATTAAAATATTTAGAAAATTATTTAGATAAAATAAATTTTATTTCTGGAATCAGGATGTCGAAATTTTCCAATGGTGAATTTTTCATAATTTTCTAAGACAGTCAAATTTTTGTGTAAAAATTAAATACCGTTTAAATATATAATGTGTTTTATGACATCATAAAGACTCAATAGTGATGTAATAAAATACTATAAGATTTTTGTTCGGCCAATATATGTTTTACCATTAAAATAATGTGATTTTGGGTTTTTTTGACTTATTTTACAAAGTATTAAGGGACCACTCAAGACTTATTAAACATTTTATCTTTTTAAATTATTTTCCTTGGGAGTTTGAATCACCTCCACATAAGAAACCCCATTATTTTAAGTAGTTCGGACATTGGTCATATAAAATATTGTTTTCCTCTCCCATTTTCCAAAAACCATGGGTAAAAACCATGATCTGATTTGTGGATTGGATTAGTTTAATGTATGCGGTCCCAAACCTAAATAATAAATAATTCACTCACCTTTCCTTTATAAACCCACCCAAGCTCCCACTTCCTTATCACTCAACGCCTTTAGAGTTTGTCCAACCTCTACCCTACTCTTTCTAGAATCCTCCCAAGGTGCCCTAAGATCCCAATAATCCTCTCCCAAGCCTTTGGAAGCACACATCCAAGTAAGGGTTTTTTCTTCCATTCTCATTTTTTTTTCAAATTTTCTTTAAGTTGTTTTGCACTTTTAATTTCAATTATGAATATTGTGGTATGGTTTCACACCTACCTCATACTGCCCTCTTTGTGTTGGAATAATGGGATACCCTTTCTCTCTCATTAAATTCCTCCAATGTACACCTGTTACTATGCTGAAATTCTGAAAGGAACATCTCTCTCCTCATTTACATTCAAGTAATACTTTTGTATCATGAATTTAAATTCCATTACAATTGTTGGGACATGTATCTATATGAGCTCTTTACTTACCATTACATGTAAATATGATGAGGAACCCATTTCGCACTCATCAACCGTTTTTATGAATTCTTATGTTACGCCGTTACGCTACCGAAATTGCACCGATTTTCTAAGCCAATGCCATTTTGTAGTGAATACCATGCCCATTTCTCCATCAAGGGTATTCACCTTTGTGAACATTTAATTATTGATTATAAAGTTTCATTTATGAATTCCATATTCCTTTATCTTTTAATAAATGATTATGTTTTATGAATCCATGTTGTATGATCCATGTGGCACACTTATGCATGAAATGAAATTTTTATGAAGGGTGCACCCTTATAGCGCTCCAATGCATTGGGTAAAGTACAGTATCATGATATGTCATGTGCAATGAGTGTTGAGTCATGCTCATTCAAGTGCAATGAGGGTTTACTCATGCTTCATATTTAATGATAATTTACTCATTCTCTATGTGCAATGAGCCTTGGATCATGCTAATTCCATGTTAAGTGTTGTTTCCACATTTCCTTGTTATGATTATCATGATTTATCATGCCTTTATGTTCATGTTTCTCTTGTGATCTATTTATATGCCTATTGTCTAAAATTTATTGTACACCTCATTTATTCCATCTTTATTCCCTTACTAGGCTTTATAGCTCACCCTTTTCTTATGCATGTCCTTAGGTTATCCCATGCAATGCTAAGTACAAGGGAATGTAGTGGTCATGTAATGGAAGTTTTCAATAAAGATGTTGAATTTCATGTTTTATGTTGTTATGTAATGATCCTAATCCCCAAATACACTAGAAATATCAATCTTCCATGTTGTATCTGGTGAATAATTTATGTAATAAATCATGTTTAAGTTTGTAATAAAAGAAGGGTTGTCATAGTTGGTATCAGAGGATAGGTTTAGTTATTTTTGGGATTAGGATTTTAAATCTCTAGTAAAGCCTTAGATACAAGACTAAGTATAATAATAACATCCCTAAATTTTGGTAAGTACTGAGTTAGTGGATTATCAAACAAATACATCCATGTCTGGATACAAACAGGTAGAGGTGGCTCTGGCACAGATGTATCTCAGGAATAAAACCCGAAAACACTGCTTTGAGATAGACTCGAATGGGAACTGGTGCATGACAATGGGCCTTGCTGCACTCTTGGTTATGACACTCCTGGGGGATACGTTTTTAGAAATTCACATGCTTAGTATCAACCCTTATTAAGGGAATTAAAAAAATTCCCCTAAGAATATATGTAATAATGAAGATCACGAAAATCCTAGATTGAAGCCTTTAGACTCATGAGTTAAAGAAGTAATAGTTTTTTTGTAAGTCATCAACTTTTGTTTTTAGTTTACACCTTATGTGTTACCCCCTAACTTTCCTTGTATTCCATCCAATGGCTGGTTATAGGAGGAATCAGGCTAACAACCGATGTGAAGATCAGTGTGATGACTGTACTAATGAGATGCCCAATCCAATGGGAGTGGGAATCGCGAATTTGTCACGCTTCACTCTCAGCTAACTCAAGAATTGAATAGAATCATGGGCCATGAAGAACGTCCGAACCCCCCTAAGAAGGAACATGTTGCTATCGAAAGATTCATGAGACAAAGACCTCCTAATTTTAGTGGATCAACCGACCCCACGATCACTGAACAATGGATCAACTCCATTAAAAAGATCTTCTCCATCCTTCAATGTTCTAAACAAGAGAATGTTCTCCTGGAGGCTTATCGTTTGGATGGTTAAGCTGATAAATGGTGTACATTGATTAAAAAATACAAAGCCTGAGGAGGAGATCGAGGCATTGTAATGGAAGGATGACCAGAAGATAATTTAAGATAATTATTTTTCATGCACCCCTCAGCTTAAGATGGAAAGGGACTTCCTATCCCTCAAGAAAAAAGATGAAGAATCTGTTGGAGCGTATGAGGAAAACTTCACAAGGCTTGCACGATACGTTTCTGGCTTTGTCATTACCCCCAAATTCATGCTTGACCACTTATTTGGTATGCTGAATCCTAGCCTGTGCAAATCATTAGTGATCCATGACTTCGACAGCTATAAGTAAATTGTCGGATGTGCCCTCAAGGTTGAAATGGAGATCGGGGAATCACAGGGGTATCATGGGGACAAGAAGAGTAAGGTAGACTTCAATAGTGTAGTCCGATAGATAAATCCAACGGTTCTAATAAGATCCCGCACCCCACTTTCCAAAACTATGGAAAGAAGCACCCAGGAAATTTCCTTAAGCGGATGAGTAAATGCTTTAGGTGTGGAAGAGAAGGGAACCTAGCTATTAACTGTCGGCAAAAAAGACCTGTGACTGCGACAGAGGAGAGGAACGTTATGTTCGAACCTCAACGCATTGTTCATTGCTACAACAACAATGAACCGGGGAATTTTTCAAATTAGTGCCCTAATTCAAGGGTTTTCAGAGGCAACCAACATCCTCCCAGGCAGCAAGGAAGATATTTTTCCATCACTTCTGCCGAAGTGATCCCCGACAACGAAGTGGTGATAGGTACAATAGTTATTCATTCAAGAATAGAAAACGTACTTTTTGATTCGGGTTCTACGAATTAATCTATATCATGAATGTTTAGTAGAACAATCCCAGCACCACCACAAATCACAGAAGTGAAGATGTCAGTGAGTACAGAAAATGGGGCGATCATTGCATCCCTTGAATATAAGTCATCCCATGTTATAATATTTGGATTGAATTTCCCGGCAAACAACGCCATACTCACTCTGGTGGAATTTGATGCAATTCATGGCATGTATTAGCTTTCATTATATAGAGCCAACATTAATTGTCAGGAGAGGGAAATCACACTCCAAGTGGAGAATCGTCCCCCGATTATTTACAAGTATAAAGATGATATAGAATCTTCTTTAGCTCCATCATCTCATGCATTGATATTAATGCCCTATGAGCACACGTATCTGGCTCAGATGATTGAGTCCAAGGAAGAAACCACCCTTGAGTAAATGCCTATTGTGAGGGAATTTCCTGACGTGTTTCCCAAGGAATTGCATGGTCTTCTTCTTAAAAGAGATGTAGAATTATCAATTGAACATATACCAGGGTCTCTACCAATATCCCATACTCCAAATAGAATGGTTTTTGTGGAGCTTGATGATCGAAAGAAATAACAACAGGAGAATCTGGATAAAGGGTTTATACGCTCAAGTGCTTCAACACGGGGTGCACCAGTCTTCTTCATCAACAAGAAGGATGGCTCAATGCAGTTTTTCATTGATTATTGTGAACTTAAAAAAATCACGATAAAGAACAAGTATCCTCTTCCACAGATCGATGACTTGTTCGATCAGCTACGTAGAGCAAAATAATTCTCCATGGTAGATTTGTGGTCGGGATATTATCATGTAAGGGTGATGAAGGAAGATGTCACCAAGACTACTTTTTGTACAAGATACGGCCACTATTAATTCATAGTAATTCCTTTTGGACTCACTAATGCTCTAGTAATCTTCATGGACATGATGAATAGAGTCTTTAGAGATTACCTTGACAAATGTTTGGTAGTCTTTATAGATATTATTCTAATATACTACAAAACCAAGGAGGATCATAAGGAGTATTTAAGAACTGTACTAGAGACTTTGCGCAAGGAAAAAACTCTATGAAAATTATAGAAAGTGTGAGTTCTAGTTGAAGGATGTCTCATTCTTGGGTCATATCATCACAGGCAATGGGATATCTGTGGATACCTCCAAAACCGATGCAATTGAGGGATGGTCGAGGCCAACATCGGTAACAGATATCTGTAGCTTCTTGGGGTTAGCTGGATATTATCGACGATTTGTGAGAAATTTCTCACTATTGTCCAACCCTCTTACCAAGCTAACTAAAAATGGAGTAACGTTTTCTTGGAGTGATGAATGCGAAGAAAGAATCAAGGAGTTGAAAAGAGGCCTTTCACTGTTCCCGTTCTCAATTTACCCACAAGTGGGGATATTTTTGTGGTATTCTGTGATGTTTCGAAGAAGGGCTTAGACTGTGTGCTGATGTAGAATGATAAAGTGATATCCTATTCCTCAAGGAAGTTGAAAATACATTAGCAAAACTATCCAACGCATGATCTGGAGTTGGAGGAGGAGATCTTTTCCTTGAAAATATAGCTGCATTATCTCTATGGTGATAAATGTGAGGTATATACTGACCACAAGAGTCATAAATATATATTCACATAGAAAGAGCATAATATGCGACATATAATATGGATAGAGCTCATCATGGATTATGAATGTTCACTATATTACCACCCTGGGCCAGCGAACAAGGTGGAAGATTCCCTAGATAGAAATGACCCAGAGATTCTATAAATGATGAGAATTGAGAAGGATCCAATATCCTTAGACTTGATGAATATGGACATGGGAATCATAAGGAAGGGAACATCAACAATCCTTTCACAAATTATTGCTCAACCATTTATTTTGGAAAGGTTAAATGATTCTCAAAAGGATGATGTGGGAATTTAGGAAAAAGTGGAAGCTATCGAAAAAGGGAAATCCTCGGAGTTTAATGTAAATGAAGAAGGAATTTTGCGATTTGGGAAAAGACAATTTCTTCCATCAAGCCCGGAGATGAAGAAGGAACTTTTGGATGATGCACACAGTTCAAATTTCTCTATTCACCTAGGGAGCACTAAGATGTATCGAGATCTCTGAGAAAATTTTTGGTGGGATAATATGAAGAAGGATATCGATGAATATACATCAAAGTGCCTAGTGTGCCAGCAATTGAAGGCGGAGATGAAAAAGTATAAGGGGGTGATGCAACCATTTCCCATACCATAATGGAAATGGGTGAACATCAACATGGACATTGTCACTGGACATATGAGGAAAACTAAAGGCAACAATGAAATCTAGGTTGTGGTGGATCGCCTTAAAAAGACTGCACACTTCATTGCTATTCGGGAGGATTTCTCATTGGATCAATTGGCACAAATATATATCAGGGAAGTGGTAAGGCTGCATGGATTACCACTATCTATTGTGTCTGACCGAGATCCAAGATTCACCTCTATGTTTTGGAAGAGTTTTCAACATGCTCTGAATATTGAACTAATCTTCAGTACGGCCTATCATCCTCCAACTAATGTCCAATCTGAGCGGACTATCCAAACACTTGAGGACATGTTGATAGCGTGCTCAATGCAATTTAAAGGAGGATGGGATCAACATCTTCCTCTAGTTGATTTCTCTTATAATAACAGTTTATACTCGACATCCAAATGACACCTTATGAATCCCTGTATGGGAAAAGGTGTAGAACACCATCATGTTGGGATGAAGTTGGTGAACATAAGCTTCTTGGACTAGAAATGTTCAAGGAAATGGTGTAGAATGTGAAAACCATTCAGTAGCATATCAAGGCATCCCAGAGTCGATAGAAGAGTTATGAAGATAATCGTCGACGAGACCTTTAGATTAAAGTTGGAGACATGGGTTTTCTACGCATATATCTATGGATGAAGGTCATGAGGTTTGGAAAGAAAGGGAATTTATGTCTAAAGTACAGCATCCCCTTAGGGATTCTTGATCGTGTCGGGGATGTGGCCTATATACTAGAACTTCCACCTATAATGGCCAAAGTACATGATGCCTTTCACGTATCCCTCTTAAGGAAGTACATACTGGACCCTTCACGTGTACTCTTTTCGGAGGTGGTACAGTTGGAGGATGATCTTTCTTATGAGGATAAACCTGTGAAGATATTAGATCGTAGAGAAAAATATCTATGAAATAAGACAATGCCCCTCGTCAAGGTTTTGTGGCGAAACCACATGTTTGAAGAAGCAACTTGGGAATTGGAGGAAATGATGAAGCTGAGTTACCCACATCTGTTTTAGTGTGGGAAAAGGAAATTTCGAGGGATAAATTTCTAAAGGGGGGATTATTGTAACGACCCAAAGTTTCATTAATGGAAATTCCTCATGATCTAGTTAAATGTCTCTTTATGTAAAAAATATATATATAATGTAAAATTCTTTAGTTTTATGTTAAGAGTTTTGACCATTACATTTATAGTCGTTGAACAGTGATCACATGATTAGTATAAATATAAGGCTTTAATGAACCCAATTTACTCAGAAAAAAGAAGTGATGGCCTCATCCAACATAATTGCTCCATACGAAGCCCATTTTTCGGAGCACCGAATAGAGGTGGAATCATTGGGCTTCGCTCTTGACCAAGCCCAAGCTGAGCTTCACCATGTCAATCTCGAACGAGACCATCTAAGGGAAAAGTGGAAGTTGATATAGATTACAACTCGTGCGATGTTATCTGAGCCACCCCAAGAGTCTATCCCTCAGGTCTTATGCGGTTATTTTAAGGGGTTATGTAACAAATCACTAGTACTATGTTCATCTACATTATTTTTGTATATAATAATTATTATACTATTTTATCATTATTGATACATTGTAAATAGTTTTTAAAGTACAAATAGTTTTTTTAGTTATTATTTAATTAAGAATTCTATTTTATTAAATTATGGGATTTTTGAATTAAATAATATTTTAATAAAATATTAATATTAATATTATTAAATTAATTTATATTAAAAATAAATAATATTATAATCTTTTGAATGAAATTGTAATTTTTATTTTGGTTTGAATGCCATTTTTTTCAAAACCCATTAATTTTTTATAATTGACAGTTTTTATTTTCAAATTGAAAAATAACATATTTAGAAATTTATTTAGATAAAATTAATGTAATTTCTGGAATTAGGACGTCGAAAGCATCCATTGGTGAATGTTTCATAATTTTCTGAGACAATCAAATTTTTGGGTAAAAATTAAATACTGTTTAAATATATAATGTGTTTTATGACATCATAATGACCCAATAGTGATGTAATAAAATACTATAATCATTATGTGCGTCCAATACATATTAAACATATTCTCTTTTTAAATTATTTTCCATGGGAGTGTGACTCACGTGCACATAAGCAACCCCATTATTTTAAGAAGTTAGGACTTTGTCCTTATAAAATATTGTTTTTCTCTCCCATATTCCAAAAACCATGGGAAAAAACCATGATCTGATTTGTGGTTTGGACTAATTTAATGTAAGGGGTCCCAAACCTAAATAATAAAGAATTCACTCACCTTTCCTATATGAACCCACCCAAGCTCCCACTTCCTCCTCACTCAAATCCTTTGGAGTTAATCCAACCTCTGCCTTACTCTCTCTATAATCCTCCTAAGGTTCCCCAAGCTCCCAATAATCCACTCTCAAGCCTCTCTCAAGCCTTTTGATGCACACTTCCAAGTAAGTGTTTTTTCTTCCTTTATCATTTTGTCCAATTTTCTTTAAGTTGTTTTTACCTTTTAATTTCAGTTATGAATGTTGTGGTATGGTTTGACACCTCCCTCATACTTCCCTCTTTTTATTTGAATGATGGGACACCCTTTCCATCTCATTAAATGCCTCCCATGTACACCCGTTACTATGACGAAATTCCGAAAAGAACTTCTCTCTCCTCATTTACATTCAAGAAATACATTTGTATCATGAATCTAAATTCCATTATAGTTGTTGAGACATGTATCTATATTACCTCCTTATTGTCCATTACATGTAAATATTAGGAGGAACCCCTCACTCTCTCATTAACCATTTTTATGAATTCTTATGTCACAACGTTATGCTATTGAAATCACACCAATATTCTAAGCCATCGCCATTGTGTAGTGAATACCATGCCCATCTCTCCATCAAGGTTATTCAACTTTAGGAACATTTACATATTTATTATAAAGTTTCATGTATGAATTCCACATTCCTTTATCATGGAATATATCATTATGTTTTATGAATCCATGTTTTATGATCCATGTGGAACACTTATGCATGAATTTTAATGATAAGGGATTATCTTAACTATCATCCTATCAAAAATTAATTTGATGGAAAAAATATAGACCTAATTATTTCTATGTATTTTTATTATGAAATTTTGGACCTTTATGGAAGGTGAAAAACATGGGTACAACATTTAATTTAAAAAAGTGCATCTCTGCTACTCATGTCACCTATAAAAGGTCTCTCCTGTCCTCTTTTCATCACACCTTATATAATTGTTTTTCATCCAGATAAATTTACATTAAACAACAAAACATCCATCCACACATCATATAATACTTGTTATCAAAAAATTTAATTATTTGAATACATGGGGTATAATCTTATGAAAGTGGTCAGAGAATATATAATATTCCTAATTATGTTTTTTCATTCTATTTTATATTCCACATCTATAATATATTCTTCATTTAGGATTATTTAATAAAACAATTATATAAAATGTTTTGGTATTTTAATATTTCTTATGTATGCACTAAAATGCATCTTGTATTATAAAAATGGGAAATCATAACATCGCTCGGGTGTTTGGAAGACTACCACATCGCGGACTGATGTAACATTTTTCAATAAACAAATATCACTATTGGGTATGATGATGGTTATAAAGAATATATACACATATATATGATATTTATAACTTACTTATATAATTAGAATCAGTATATCAAATTTACATTTTTATTTTCCCCACTCTGCAGTGGATACAATAATGTTGCTCATGTGTATGTAGTAATACTACCTCCTAAAGCGAGGTGATTTGTTTATCCCAAAATCATTACATGGAAGGAAATAAGTAAAAAATTTAATAATTTATTTGAAATTACTGAAATAAAAAATATATTAATATCATATTTAACATTTTAAAAAAATAATATTTTTAATATTTTTTTACCATTTCACTATCTGAAAGATGATAATGTTATTCATGTATATGTGGACTAATGCCTTCAAAAATTGATGTGACTCTTGTTTCATAAACACACTACATTGAATATATATATGTTTCTGTGTGTGTAATAAATAAAATAATATTTTATTTTTCATATTATTATTAGTATGTGAATATAAAATATTACATATGAAATTTCTATAATTATCGTTGAAATGTTGAAACATTACACAAGCGAACTTATGACCTACAATCTCCATGATTGAAAAAGAAAACATTTATCAAATAAATTTTCCATGTTTGTTATGTAAATTATAATATATGTATAAATATGATTATTATTTATTTATTATTATTATTTAGTTTTTTGAAATATATAATTTGAAAAGGAAGATGATCATTCATGGAAAAGAACAAATTAGAAATATGTTATTTAAAACTCAAAATAGTTAAAATAATGAATGATTATTAATGAAAATTTTCTATGATTTTATAAAAGGTTCGTAATTGAAATCATAAATATTAATATTTTTATATTATAGCTTAAAATGTATAAAATATTATTTAGGATATTGAATTAGGTTCAATTAAAAGGTAGCATGGAGTAAGGGGCTTCATCGTAATTTCTATTAGATGTGGTATAACTTAATTTTAGGGAAATAATTTATTTCAAAATTTGTATATATTTCCAAATTATAATGAAATATCATGAATAATTCATTGTTCGTGTTATTTTATATTTCAATTAAAATTATTTCAACTAGGTGGACTTTTATTAAAAATTAACCTTACATATTGTATTTCATACCATAATTTCTTTTTACTAGTTTATATTACCTATTCGTTTTCATTGATAATAAATAATTATTTTTGTATTATATTTTTACCACATTATGTAGTTATTAACATTTTCCAGGTGTAATTGCATTTGATACACATAATCTTCATTCGTTAAATCTGAAATTCTGATTTTCATCTTTATAATGACTATGATTTTTCCATGTTTTACTTTATGATATTATATGGATTATTTTAAATACTATTCCCTAAGATATTGTGTTATTTTGAGTCCAGGTGAGAATGTGATTAATATCCTTACAGTCTATTTTATATCATACTCGCACTATTTTCCTTAGAAAAATAAATAACTCTTAAATTGAGGATGTAATTAGAAATTGTAGGCCTTTGATGAGTTCATAGTACGGGTTTTATATAGATAGTTCATATACATTTTTGGTGTTGTATTTTATGTAAAATGTTTTCAAAGACCTAAATAATTAATTAAATAAATAAATTTAAATATTTTATTAAGTCATAAAAAAGTTATTTGTTTTCAGTAATTAATCTAGTTTATAAAAAATTTTCTAGATCGATTGTATAAGCGTATGAATTATCTAAAATAAACAGAGAAGTATATATATAAATGAAAAATCGAAACATCTAGAGAGTTTGTGAATTATTATTATTTAGTAAATTTAAACATTTTGATATTTTTTGTCTCACTCAACATTTGGTGTCAATGATGAATGATTTATTAATTGATAATTAATTAAATGAGATAGTTATTAAATATCCATTGACCCTATTAATGTGACTTCTAATAAATAATTTTTAAATATTATTTATAATTTTTTATAAAAATAAAACATTATTATGATAAAAAATATAATTTATGGAAAAGTATTTATATGTTTGGAAATACCATTTCCTCAAAAGAAATTATTTTTTATGTCCTTCTGTGAATAATAATGAATTTAATATTAGAAAATTTTATAAATTTAATATTTTAGAGGTATCATAATTTTTAAAATCATAAATACGAAATGAGATTAGTGTTTATTATTTATATTTTTATGAGAAACATCATTTTGGGTGAATTGTGAAAAATAATGAATTTTAAATCAAAATATCTTTTCAACTTATATATTAATATAGTTTAATTAATATAATAGTTGTTTTAATTTTCAAAATAGATCAATAATAAAAATATTAATCGAATATAGAAACATAGAATAAATTTTTGTTGAATAATTATAAAAATATATGTAATCTTATTGAAAATTTTGACATTCTCAATTAAAAACCCCGTTTTGTCACCATATCTGCGAGATTAACCATAAAATTAATTATTATGCATAGATGAATTGAATTTAAAAAATGTAAATACACATTTTTAATAAGTATTAAATTTATAGTCTAATAATATCAATATATTATTTTGACAAAGTTGTTATTTAATGTGATTAAATTTAACTATTGACCTTACCTTATTACTCTTTAGAAGAGACTAAACATTAGTTTTAAGGGATCAATGGACCAATAATCCTATTAAACACCCATTTTATGGAAATAAATATTCCATAAACCTCCCATTATTGAGGGATTTTGTTTTTTAATAATTTTTAAATGTATAAACGTTGGTACACTTAACCTGTTTTACAAAAATGCCAAGTGTATCGCCTCCCTACCCTAAAAAGGCTACCAAATACCCCATTCATCACATAAACCAATACACATAATTGATGCCAATAGATACCAAATTAGAATCCCAAAATCAATTTATTACAACTTTATGACTCAATTTGTGTATAAATTC
Source organism: Viscum album (assembly GCA_963277665.1). Taxonomy (NCBI): domain Eukaryota; kingdom Viridiplantae; phylum Streptophyta; class Magnoliopsida; order Santalales; family Viscaceae; genus Viscum; species Viscum album. The sequence continues at coordinate 813,122,881 of OY728120.1, forward strand.
ATCCACATATTCACTTTTGTGCAAAATAAAAGGATTTCCCCCACGAAGAGGTAACATCCATCATCTTGTTACTCTCCATTATTTTCAATCTCCAATACGTCAATACTTCTTATTCAATCCCTTCATTATATCCTCATTATCCTAAGAAAAGTAATATGGTTTATGATTATGGTTTATAATGTCACTTAAAAACACTTCTATATAATGGGTAACGAACATACCATTCTTCAGTACGATGATCTGTCGTCTAACGGAATGAGGTTATTCATTTTTCCATTACCATCTATCATGGTTTGGAATTGTGATGAAAACTCTATTTTTATATAATATATATGATATATATAATTTTTTTTCTTAATTAATTATTATATAACAAAAAACATCATTCTTTCTTTTTTGTGTAAATACAAAAATTTCATTTTGCAACGTGTTAACTACAACCTCTACAAAGAGATTTGATTCATTCATAAACAACATTTATTGTATTAATTATGTATTTTAATAAAATATATAATATATATGATATATTAATTTTAAATTAATGATTCTATATATATACATATATTTCTTTTAATTTATATCATTCAATATTAAAATGAAAAATGAAAAAAAAGGATCATGCATTCAAATAGCATACCATCTCTATAAACTGTGTATTTTATTCCATATTTCACAATAATATAGATTATTATAAAAACCAATATATATAGAAAATATATTATATTTATATCTTGGTTTTAATTATGGAAATAATTATATATACATGATGTGAAAAAATATAACAAATTAATACGCATGTAAAAAAATAAAGCAGATATTACCGGAATTGAAACATAAACATTGATTCATTAATAATAATTCAATATTAATTCATAATACAAAATATATTGTATTAGAAATAATAATATTTTTCTATAAAATATTTACAATAATCTTTTATTAATTATATAGGATGTGTGTATGAGTACAAAGAGAGTAAAGACATAAGGTAAGGGAATTTCATACCAATTTTTTTTCTATGAGATAAATGAATTATTCACCACTCATTTCATATTTCTTGGTTTTATACTACAAATATATGTATTGTATAATTATTAAAAATAAATTTATGGTAATTTATATATCCATTTGATGATATTGTTTTCAAGGGATTTTTGTTTCGAATGTTACGAAATCAGTAATGTAATTTTGTTCAATTTTCATTCTTGGAGACACATGCCTTGTTATACCCCAATATTATTCCATATGTTATATATACATCGTTTGAAATGAAATATAATTAATGTTATTATTTTCCGTATATGATAATAATTATTAAATTTTTTTCTTTCCATTATGTTATCATCCAATGTTACCAAAACGGGAAATAATATTTTACGATAATATCATTGTTTAAATAAATTGATTATGAGTATTCATACATTGATTAAATATTATGATCCATATATCTATAAATCTCATGAGTTTTATTAACACATTATTATTCATGTTATATACATGTAAATGTTCCATTTTTTAATCATTGGTATAAAACATGATAATTAATGTGTTTTTAAGAATGTGTGACATTACCTCTATTTTTCGAGGGAATACATTGGTACTACAAAACCATGATTTCAATTAGGCCTCCAAAAAGATCATACTATTCATAAATGATAATTGAAATTTTTTTTTGAATATGTTTTATATTTTAAACATAATATTTTTTAAAAAGTAATATACTTTTCAATTTCCAGTTGAGTCACTTTTGTAAACGTGTTTTATGAAAAATAAATATTTTTCATTTATGGATTTACCCACTATCATGAACATAATTACATTAAATCATCATATACAATATTGATAAGTTATTTTTAAGGAAAATTGTTTCCTATTAATCTATTTATTAATTATATTAATGTGGTTTTGAATTAAAATTCTATTCCAATATGATTTATATTTAAAATTATATTAAACCATTTTAAAAACATCGTTCTTTATTTTTCTAAAGTTTGTTTTCAAATAAAATAATTTGAATAATTTTGATGATTTTTTTAGATATTGTCAAATTAGTTTCAATGAAAAATGTATAAATTTTTTTCCAAGCATCATTTTTATGATTTTAGTTACTAACATTTTCAATAACGTTTCAAGATTCTTTTACATGTTTTCACAAAAATTGGTAATAAATTTTTTCAACTTTATTTTATAAGTTGTCATGTGAAATGTTTACCAATTTTATTTCATGATTTCTTTAAAAATTTACATATTATTATCCATGAAAATGGTTGTCAAGTGGTTTAATTTTTTGAGGAGAATTTTTCCTTGATGAAATGATATATTCCTCAAAAAAATGCTTTAATTGATGTTTCAGAACTATTTTCCATATATGATGATGTCCATAGATGTTTTTCATTACCATTTAAGAAATTATCCATGGTTCTATTAAAATTATTTATCTCAATTGTTTCTTCTATCAGAAAATTTTTGAAATATGTTTATCTTTCACAGAATCAATGATTATGAAATTTGTTTGACTTTCACAATTTTGATGTTTATAAAATCTATATCTCTTTTACATGGAATATTTTTATTAATTCCATTTCTTTTCATGGGTTATGTATTGATGAAATGATTTTGAATACCTTATCTTTTCTAAATGATATGATATAATTACATGTTTCTTATACACATTTCAATTTTTATGTAACGTTATAACTAATTTATAAGATCTAGGGGATCAGGCGTGAATGATTTCAGTATGAGATGGTTGTGATCTATATCACCTCCATATTTATTGAGTAACCATTTATATCTCATTATATATACATAAAAGACCATTTCTACTAAGATGGTCTAATGATTAATCCTTGAGTTCTAATATGGTAATGGGAGTGCACCATTACTACAAATATGGTTATGGGAGTGTACCATGATTACCAAGATAGTATTAGGAGTGAACATATACTACAATTATGTCCTTCCAATTGATGACTTGACTAATATAGAAATCTATTTTATATGATTCTATGTCTGTAAAAAATCTACGTCTGCCACCTATGTAATGATTTTATGTTTTACTATATTGGTTTTATTTTTATTAAAGATAATGAACGACTAATAATTATTCATTGATTCATGTTTATGATATACCATGATGGATATTATAATGTGATGATCACATTATCTTACCATTACGATCATAATTATGTGTACATATCTAACATATTTAGGCTTACTAAGCATCTAATCTCTCCCATTTTTATGTTTCCTTCCCTAGGATATGATGATATATTATATATATGATAATTCTAAGATTGGTTATAGTCTTGGAGATCATATTAAGAGATAATATAGCTCAATCGTGTACTAGAATTTTGGTATATATTTTCCTAGAGGCACTAAATAAACATGGTCATTTGGTATTATAAATTGTCCCCTACAGGCCATTCCTTTGTAAAAATATAGTGTTTGGGGTGTTCTGGGAGATAATGGTGGCTTAAATCGGTTGTTTACCTAAAATAATTTTTTTTGCAATAGTGACACCGAACAATGGCACCGTGCAGTGGCACCAAGAGGTGCATCACTAAATGGTGTCAAAAAATAGTTCATCACCCAATGGTGTCACTAAATAGTGGCACATAAGGGTTCCCCACCGAATAGTGGATCACTTAGCAGTGGAACTTGGTGATGTCTCACGGAACGGTGCCACCGATGACTCACACAATGGTTAGTAACATCCAACAGTTTTCCAAATTTCTCGTTTTTTCGTGTTTCACACATTTTATTGTATTTATCCCGTCTTATGTTTTATTTGAATTAAATCAAATTTTATTTTTTGTTTTTTATATTTTGAGGTAATTTCATGGGATATTAATTATATCTTTAATATCCTATCTCTCTTAGGACATTGAGATATTCAAACCACAGAGATATTTACCATGATCCCAAGTTAATTACTTTTTAAACTGTTTACATTCCATAGATATAGGATTTGTATTTTTATAAATCAAATGTACTTTATTATCTTTTCTATTAGTATATGGATAAAATTTATTCCTTGACAAGCCATAAGCCTATGATGTGGCTTCCGCCAGTTTTGTTTTCCTAAGAGTATTATCCTCAAACAACTCCCCTATTTTGGCATAAGCAATAATCACTGGTCTCCTATTGTTCCAATAATGGATTTTCAATTTCTCTTTTTTAAATTGTGTATCATGATGTGTGGGTGTAGTGATGTTCTCTTATGAAAACAGTAGAATAAAACATCTATCAAAGATAAATTCTATCAAAAACTAGATAAGAGGCTTGGAGTTGATTGATATTGTTCGCCAGTTTTATATGATATATTTGTTGATGAAGTGACCTATTGTGGCTATGTGGATTCTAAAAAAAGTGACTTTTTGGGTCATTTCATGCACATGGGATATATTTTATAATTAATTTCTTTTCTTATGAATAATTTCTCTAAACATCAATCTAGATAATCATGTACACCCTACTAAATAAAAATAATCCCCTAGATAAAAACCCTTGTGTAAATACCCATATTTCCCAATGTGGAATTTAATGAATAAAATATTTTTTATAATTTTAATTCACCATGTCTGATAATTGTGTTTCTGTTATATGTTTTTGGGTTTTTGTGACTTCTGTGGGTTTTGTGGTTCTTCAGTCAGAATCACGGATGTGGGTGTAGGGATGGATAGTGGGGTCAATTTAAAGAGAAGGGTGTGGAATGTGTATGAAATAGGGATGGAGTTTAGTAGTGGTCATTATGGTCCCTGTGTATGGGGTGGTAAAGGATTTGAGATGAAATCATAGATTTAGAGATGGATTGATTATATAGTAGATGAACATGTTTTGTAGTGGGACAACATTTGGTCAGCGGGGCAACATGACTCGGACGTCATGACTTCATGTAAATGAGTGTGCTGGGTTTGGTGTTGGTGTGCAGTGGGACAACAACCAGGTTTATTTCTATTTTTTGTGAATGGGTGATAAAATTGAAATCCTTTACCTTGGTCCTTCTCACATGGTTGGATATTGGAATTATCAAAGAATAAAGTTGATTGGTTACAATGAATTTATTGTTTTTAGTCATTTGAAAATGGTTTTAGATGTTGTTTATATTAGTTTCCAAGGTAGTGATGGAATATATAAATAAATTAATGGGAATTATAATGCATAATGAAAATTGGTTAAACCAATGGGGTTTTTTTTGTATTGGTTGTGGATTTTATGTGGTGGTACATGTATGGGTAGATACAATAGTGATTTTGTGTGGGATGGTTGATTGTTTGGAATCCCATAGGTTGGGATAAGTGTTTCCTTACATACATATAAAAACATGTAGTTCCTTGTGATTTAAATTAATAACCCTCCTGTGATGCACAATATGTGAAAAAAATCCCCACTGTTTGGGGGGGAGGGTGTCCTTTCCTAACATCCCAGTATGAGGATGGATGGCTGGTTATTGGATCTTCTCTTCTCCCTTTCCTTGGAATTTATCTACACAAACTCTTCATGAAGGATGTAATGTCTTTATGATTATTATTAGATTTATGGTATTGGTTGTGTGAGAAGTGGTTTGTTTCCCATGTGTCTTAGGGATGAGTCCCATGGGTATTTGGGTAGGTGTTGGTATGTTTGAGGCCTAGATGTCTATGATAAGAACTATGGTGTTGTATTGGTCCTGGGGTCTACTAGACAGATGTCTGTGGTAGTGGCCTAGGTTTCTGTGGGTTGTTTGTGACGTTGGGGCTTGTAGAAGAGGTAGATGTGTTAGGATTTTGTAGTTTACTAGATGTAAGTGGTGGGGGAGACAAAAATGTTGATGTTCTTACTACTTAAAATGACTTTTATTGTGTTACATCGTGAGTGTGCCTTGGTGAGGTTGGTTTTTAGTATTCCTTCATAGGTATTGTTGGGTTGTGATGTTTTCTAAAAGGGTCATTATTTTTCTTCTCCCACTTGTGCGTGGGTGACATTTCTTTTTCACTAATTAGTTAACTTTAAATCTCACCCTATGTATATAAAACTATTTTTCATTTCTTCTAAAAGATTATATGGGCCATTCTAGACCTTTATAGATCAGACATTGGAGAAAGATGTTGTGTCCCTACATAGTTTCATTTTGGCACTTATTTGGAGTTTTCTTGTTTTTATAGATGATTTACTTTAATCATGCATGTAGTATGGTTTTTTTATTACTTATATATACGAGTCATGGAGTTTCTTGAGGTTAATAAATAATATATATAGAGTCTATTTTCCATAATAAGGTTAATTACTCCTTTTTTTGTAAATTTTTACCTACCCTTGGTGATGGTCGCCACCACATGGCTGGAGGCAAGACACGGGGGTCATTATATCTTCTTCATCCATAGGAATGATGGCCCTATTATCTAGTTGACCCTTCTTTAATCTTCAACAATACAATTCCTAACAGAATTGTATCATAGAAGGTTCAGTGGTAGGATGGAGTTTGGAGTTAGGAATAGGAATAATTTCATTGGTTGGTAGGGAAATAGAGTAAGAAGATCTTGTTGCATGATATTAGCTAGGGAATATCGTCTGGGACACAAGATTTTATCCCCCCTTACCCCATAATACAATTAAAGTACTCCGATCTTACCGAACAACCAAATGAGGCTACAATGTTTATAGGGAAGTTACTCTTGGAATGGTACATACAACATGATGATCATTGTTATTTTTTATTTTTGGTTTTTTTTGCGAAATTAAAATAATCAAAGTGTTATAATGAAACCAAATCAAATTCCATACTATACAGGATTAGGTGTTCAATGTTTTCCATTCATATATGGCTCCAAGACGTTTCCCATGTGGGGTGTGAGCTGTGGATGGTAAGCAGGCTGACATGGTTTACTAGTAAAGGGTTTACCTAGAGGATGAGGACAATCAGTGGAAAAAAATTCGTTGAGAATTCCATTGAAAAGATCTGGTAATGCATTAGGGCAACATCCTAGACATGGATATGGAGAGTTGGATCAAGGATTTGTTGATATATATCATCATGATCTGGTCTTTGATAGAGTATTGGGCTTCTATGGTGGTGATCTAGGTCAGGGGAGCAGTACGTCAGTTGTGAAAGATTTACCTCAGATATTTGTAGGGTACCTATGTTCTGTGGGTCAACATTGAGTTGGAGGTCTAGGTAGATTTACTTTCTTCCATGATTAATGCTGTGAAGAGGCATGTGGTACTCTCCCTCCAATAAGGGTGTGTGTCAGTGAGGGTATTGGGGATAATGTTCAAGGATATCCTGTATTTTTCTCCAATTCTCTTTCTAGATGAGGAGTCTTAGGAGTGGTTTTCAGAGGAGGCATTGTGTTATATTCTTCATCATTCAATTACTCCCTTCACAATACCAATATACTTAGAGGCTTAGAATATGCCTATTTTGGTAGAGTTGATGCACTCGTGAGGTGGTCTTATGTGAGGGGGAATTCAACAAAGTTCTTTAAAGCGGATTGTTTTCAGAATAAAGTCTCTAGATTTTTTGGACTACAGGGTTTCAACTAGTGGGGAGCCAACCTCAGCAGTTCCAGTTATGACCACATACACCTCACCACTTACCCATGGTCCTGGGGGTGGGGGTTTTTTCTTACAGAGGCCATGGGAAACTCTCGAGACTATTCCCTACTTGAGACTAGTTTAGTGGAGGTGGGAAAGATCAGTTTCCACCTCAGCAGTAGTTACCAACCCTACCATTCCAGTAGAAGGGATAGTAGGACCCTTTTCCATTGAGGGTAGACGGTGCCTGATGAGGCTGACCTCATGGTGCACCTCAAGGACCTTGACCAAGTTGTGGTGGGGAGGTGGCCGATAGTTGAGGTGCATAGGTGTCGGTTGGGGGAAATTTCACACTACATAGGCAACAATTCAATAAGGTTGGAAGATCTTTTGATGTATGATATGTTTTTTTGTATGTTTAATTTCACCTTGTTTGGTTCAGGAGCATCACACTCATACATTGCACCCAGTATGGACCATGCCTTATGACTAGACATGTAGAGACATTACATACCCCTACTATTGATTATATCAGTTGTAGGATATAATAATGTGTCCAGCGTTTTTTAGGGATGTAGGATGATGTTGGGGATGCATCTATTCAGTGGGTATCTCTTTTTTCTACATATGAAGCCACGCCATGTCATCCATGGAATCAACTGGTTGTTTTTAATGTGTGATGTTATCTAATCCTCCAAGAAATGTGTCATATTTTTAGATTTGAGTGGAAAATGTGTGGATTTCATTAGAAAGTAGTTTTTTCAGATGGGAATCCAGCATTTGAATCCTCTTCTTTCATTTTTATCCATACTGTCAGTTGGATTAATGGATGCTGAGATGGTGGATATTCATGGAGTGTTCAAATAATATCTGGTTTTCCCCCATAATGGTGGTGACTCTACCCCTTAGACCAGATGTTGAGTTTGAGATAGAATTACAACACAGGGCATGACCAATTTCAATGTCCACTTATCGGATGGTGCATTCTGAGTTATTGGATTTAAGGATTCATATTAAGGATATGATGAAGAATTGTTTTATTCTTCCAAGTGTGTCATCGTGGGGTGCTGTAGTTTTGTTTCTGAAGATGGAAGATTATGGTCTAAGGATGTGCATAGACTACCAGATATTGAATCATGTAATGGTCAGGAACTGTAACCCTCTCATAATAATAGATGATATTTTCAAAGACTGGAGTGGTGAATGTTTTTTCCCATGATCTATCTACGGTCTGGTTATCTCTAGTTGGGGGTGAAGAAGGGTGACATTCCAAAGACTACTTTTAATTGAAGGTATTGGAAATTCAAGTTCCCAGTTATGAAATTAGTTGTTATAAACACACCAACCAGGTTAATAGGGATCATTAACACTATCTTTCATGAGTTCCTAGACCATTTCATTTATGTACAGATCGATGAAATTCAGATCTACTCATTTTTAGAGGAGGATCATACTGATCATTTCAGGACTATCCTATAGATCCTTCGACACCAGCAGCTCAACAGAATGTTTTCCAAGTGATAGTTTTGTGAAAGTTATATCTTATTATATTTACATTTCGTACCTCAACAGGGTGTAGATGTAGACCCATGAAATGTAGATGTAGTTGTTTCATGAGTAGAACCAATGAATGTGGTAGGGGTTCACAATTTTCTCTGTATAGAAGGCTAAAAATGGAGATTCATACATGATTTATAGCATGTAGAAGCCCAATTGATGGATCTAACCATAAATTGACAAGCCATTGTGTGGAGTGGGAATATTCATGTATCATTTTGGTATCTGAATAGGAATTTGATTAAACCATCAGTTCATGGGTTTCTAGAGGATCTGGTGATGTTTGAGATGTTTTTCGATGCTTCACATATGGGATTGGGATTTGTGCTGATGTAGAAATGGGGTGTGATTGCTTGTGGATCTAGGTTGTTATCTCTACATGGAAGTAACTATACCACCCATGAATTGGAAAATTATGAAGTCATGTTTGCAATGATGTTCCTATTGAATTACCTCATCGGGAAGAGCTTCTTTGTCTTCACAGATCACAAGGGATTGATGTATATATTTTTATAGTGATATCTGAAAATAACACCACTAGGGTGGATGGATTTTCTCAATTATTAATATATTGGGATCTCTTAAACATCATTGAATAAAAATTTCATGGAAAATTCATCGAGCATAGTGTCATAGAAGGAGGTAGTTCAGGAATCTGTGGACACTTAAAGGGTGATAGATGAGTTGGATACATTGAACATAGATGTTGGAATGGAGAAGAAAGAGGTTTCCTATTTCAAGTGACTGTGAAGTCATACTTGAGGTAGAAGGTGGTGGATTCTTAGTGGAGAGACTCAAAGGGTGATGTGATTAATGACCACATTGACTAGGGAAGTGCTTTGGAGGGATGGTCAGATAATGGTCATAATCAGAGGTTGTTTTGTGGAATGCAATATGTCCTAGTTGTGATACGTGGGGAGGCTCTCAATGATTATCAAATATCACCCTTAGTGGTAAAACAAGAATTTAAAAGATGTACTGGGGCTTGAAGGAACTGTTCTGGTGCCCTATGAGGAAGCGGGAAGTTGTAGAGTTTGTGGAAATGTGCCTATTGTGATTGCAAGTGAAGGTTGATCACCATATTCCTAGTGGTTATTTCATCCACTATATGCCCCAGAGTGGAAGTGTGATGTCATCTCGATGGATTTAGTCATATGATTTCCCAAGGCTTAGGAAGGATGCAATTTTATTTAGGTATTTTGGGATCTTTTAACGAAATCAGATAACTACAAAGCAATTAAGGTGTCTAGATCATTGGATTCCATAGCATAGAGGTACGTGGATCAGGTGGCGAGACCTCATGGAAATCTAAGATCTATTTTCTTGGATTGGGATATATGTTTTATATAGTTTTTTGAGAGGGTATTACAACATGAATTTGGCACCCAGTTATGACTTAGAAAAACATTTGACAGTCATAGGAATAAACAAATATAAAGGACCATCTAGATGTTGGAGTAAATGTTGTAGGAATGTGGTTTGAAATTTAGTGGGTCTTGGGTATGAAATTCATCCTTTTAATAGTTCACATACAATAATAGTTTTGACCCTTCCCTCAAAATGGCTTTGTTTAATTATTTATACATAAGACCATGTCTTTCACCTTTTTGCTGGATGGAATTTAGGGTGGAGGTTTTTCATGGACCAGGCATCATGTAAAGTACAAATGAGAAGGTGAAGCTTGTCTGAGAGAGGATGAAGGGAGTGCAGGAAAAACAAATTTCATATGACGATCGTAGGAGAATGCCATTACCATTCAAGGTTGGGAACTTGGTATTCTTGACGGTTTCCGCTCATCCAGGGAAGAGAAAGAATCGAAGAGGGGGGAAGTGTTCTCCCAAGTCCATCGAATATTTCATGGTGTTGGGATGATTTGTAACAATGGAATGTCATCAGAATTTTAAACCATAGTTAGGGGCGATCCACAATGTCTTTCATATCTCCCATGTGCATCTATATCTTAACAATGACTCACATGTCATTGGTTGGAGAGATTTGGATATTGAGGACGAAGAAAAATTTGGGAAGCAGAAAGTGGATATAAAGGTTAATCAAGATAATGTGATGAGTGAGATGAAACTTCCGTTGGTTCATGTGTTGTGGAGGCATGGTATATTGGAGGAGAGTTCATAAGTGTGGGAGATTCATATTCATCCTCTGTACCCATAGTTATTTTGTGTTTTTCTTGTTTGTTTTCATATGTGATGTTGTGATAAACCTTGATTGTTATTAAATAGGTCATTTCATTGATCTATAAAATGTGATAAGGTACAAAGATGTGGAAATGAAAAACCTCATTCCTAATAGAGATGCATTAATGTGGTTGTGGTGTTACTCTTACGGGTGAGTCGGTGAAGCCTAAAGAGGATAATATCCTTACATGAAAGATGGTTTTTCCCAAATTGATGTGTCTAGATATTTTTTGTGTGAGGTATATTTTGGTTATTTTGGATATCAATTTGGGATTAGGTGTTCCTGGATGGTTATAATTTCACTCCATCATTGGAAAAAATGATGATGGTCGATCCATAAGAGGTGTAATATGGGAGGGTTTTTAGACTAATTCTTTTTCTGGGATTAGTTTTTTATTCACAAGGATGATAATAGATTGAGAGGTAGCTTATGTGATGACCAAGACCACCTCGGGCCATTACATTGTGAAAATCTAGTGTTTGGGATCTTCATGGAGGTAAAAATTTCTTAATTTGAGTGTTTACCAATAAATCATTTCTTTTACAATGGTGACACCAAAAGGTGCCCCACTGAATAGTGTAACCAAACGGTGACTCACCAAATGGTAGAAAACAAGTAGTTCATCACTGAATGGTGGCACTATATGGTGGTATCGAGTTCTGCCTCACTGAATGGTGCCACTTGTGACTCACGCAATGTTGATTCACATCTGGGAATTTTCCAGATTTCTAGTTTTTCCCAGTTTCTCCATGTTTTTTTAATTACACCCCATTGATGTTTTATTTTACTTAAATAATGTTTAATTCCTTATTTAATAGTTTTTAAATGATTTTACAAAGATATTATGTATATATTTTATATCATAACTCTCATAGGACTATGATATAATCAAACCACATGATCAAGACAACAATCACACATTAATGACTTGTGAAAATTATTCAATTCTGTTGAAATAGTATCTGGCTCATTCTAAATTAGAGGTACACTATTCTCATTACACTTGGTGCATGGAGAACATTTCTTCTGAGATGAGTCATATGCCTGTGATGTGGCATCCCCCAGTTTGGTTTTCCTTGGAGTCCCATACATGTGAGACTACCCCGTTTTTGCACTAGGAAGAATTATCAGTCTCCAATTATTCTATGTATAGATCTCCTTTGTCACTCTTTTATTTTTTGTATAATGTGTGGTGGTAATTTTAATTTTGTCTAGTGAAAACTAAAAAAATCCAACATCTAACAAGGATAGATGCTACAAAAAACTTGATAATGGGATGAGAGTTTATTGATGTTGATTGACTATTTTATTTGTTAACTTTTTTGAAGATGTGACCTTTTGTGGTTGTTTTTCTTTTGAAAATCATGACCATTTGTGGTATTTTCTAGCACATGGGAGATTCATTATAAATAAATTTGTTTCATTAGGAATAATTTCACTAAACATAAAAATGAATAATCATGTATACCCAGTTAAATAAAGTTTATTCTACAGGATAAAAACCCGTGTGCAATCACCCCTATTTATGAGAGTGTATTATAAATGATGATGTTTGTGAAATTTTAAAACACCTTATTTGATAGATGTTTCTATGTCCTATGTTCTATTCTATTTTTGGACTTATTTTTTTTGTTGTATTGTAGTTGGAGGCATCATTCTGGTTATAGGGGTGGATAGAGGGGTTGGTTCCATGAGTTGGGCATGATATGTGTGTGCATCAGGGTTATGGGTTATTAGTTTTCATTGTGGGACATATTTATAGAGTGCTTCATGAGTTTTAATGGAATATCAGGAAGATATATGGATTTATTGTTGAAGGGCTGAACTTATTATGTAGTGGGACTACATCTAGGAAGTGTTTTGGAAGCGAGGATGGGAGACTAGGTTTTCATGATTTAATGTTTATGGGTATACATGGTGTGGTTTTGGTGTTTCGTGGGATGACAAGCAGACTGCTTTCTATGAATGGGTGTTAATATGGAAATATTTTACCTTAGCCCAATGTTCCTTTTTTTGATGTTAGCAGTATCAAATAATGTAGTGGGTTAGTTTTTATGTGTTTACAAATTTTTATCCATATAAATATGGTTGTAGATGTTCTTCTTATGAGTATACAGGGTTGGGATATTTTAAATAAATATATAAATAGAAATTTTAATAGAGGATGAATATGGTTAAATGAAATGGGTGGATTTATGTATTGGTTGTGTCTATTATGTGGTGGTTCAAGTATGGGAAGCTACAATAGGGATTTTATGTGGTTTACTTGATTTTTTGGAAACCCATAGGTTGGACTGAGATTTTTCATACTTATATGTATAAACATATCATTCCTTGTGATTTCTATACACATCCCACATATGTTGAGAACAATATTCTGGATACACCCCTTGTTATGGGGGGATTCCCTTTCCCAATATCATGATGATAGGATGATGACTGGTTATTGGCTCTCTCATGATCCCACTAATATGAATTTATCGCACAAGATTCATTGGGTAGACTATAATGGAGTTATGATTCGTACCAAATATTTTTTATTGGTTTTTTGGGAGGTGGTGTGGGTCTCAGGAGTCTTCAAGATGAGTCCTAAGTTTTTTAGGCAACCGATAGTATGTTTGGGGCGCTGGTTTCTGCGAGCATGATTACTGGTTCACGCCCAAATTTACCCAAGAGAATAAGGGTAGAACAGTCCTTGTAGTGTATCTTGGGTTGTCGATTCCACAGTGACCTAAGAAGATATCTAAGATAAACAACCTAAGGGATGGATTTTTGGCTATGAAGTGGCCAACTTTGGTTTGATTTTATATGGGTTTAAGTGAACTCTAAGATACTTAAGTGAATTCAAATTAAAAGAATGAGTTGATCCTAGGTTATCACTCGGGGTGGATTGGACATATTTTCTTTTTAATGATGTCAAATTCTTCAATTTGAGATGGGTTCATTTAAGGAGATAAAACAACATCATCACTTACTGGTTTAATGCCTACACCCTTTAATACTAATCACCTATAAACTTGAAGGTTCAATGTTTCAAGCACTTCAAGGTAAATGATCGTATTAGTACTTGAAGTGTGTGGCCTTAAATTCAACAAGGACGATGGAGTTTAAAAATAATCAAATAAAAATCCCAATTAAAGAAGTGATTATACATTAATTAGGTGATAAATAACATCCAATCCAGCCCCTTTCTACTCCCTTGGATCAAACCATAAGTGGGTTATCCCTCCATTGATCCCATGGTTTCAATGGAAGCGGAAAGTAGACTCATGAGGGAGGAAATGGAGAAGTAAAGAAAACAACAAAAATAAAATGATCACTCCACCGTTGTGTGAATAATTTCACAAGGGTTGGTGTCAATAAATTCACACCTTGATCCAACGGTATCAAAGTGATATTAAGAACAACATAATAAGAGTAGAATAAGAACTTTTATTAAGAAACTAATGTGAATTGAACAACTTACATGTGAAAGACAATATTGAGGCAATAAAAATGCAGCATAACATTACAATTGAACAAAGCATCCAAGATTCTAAAATCCTTCACCACCACTGTCTTAAATAGGAATTTTGGGAGCCTTGGGTCGAGAAACCAACAGTAAAAAGCATCTTAATTAATTTTGGTAGGCTATAGGTGGTGGAAATCTTGTGGAATTTGGACATTTCCACGTTTGACCCGAGGTGGCAGCCAGTTTTCATCCACCGAACAGACGCATCTGGAGGACCTTCTAGAAGGCCGAATCAGAGTGGGGCATCGAAGAAGAAAATTGATCTCCGGATGTCTTCGAACAGCCTGTAAAATATGGTCCCATTTGGAGTTGTTTATTCCGAGATATGATCAAATTAGTGGGCTGTTTTTCTGGGCCGCAGAATCTGGCCCAGAATTGTATCTATAACTTGGGCCGCCTAAATGACCACCATGGAGGCCGAATCAGCATTAACTCCTGAATAGTGATTTGTTCCTATAGATGTCGTCTAGCAGCCCACGAAATTTGGGATTAATTGGGCCTGTATGTTGGGCCCCACAGTCTCATCAGTGGGATGATGTCCAATCTGCCTTCTCCAGAATTGCTTCCTTTCATTGCCAAATATCTCCATCATCCTCCATGAATTATCCATTGATCCCTGAATGAAATATGTTCATATTGGAGTGTAGATAAATTATCAAATTAAAATATGTATAATCATATGAATCATTTGGTACTTTAAATTATGTTCAAAAATGTACCACATAATAGTGCATTTTAAGAAGTTATTACAATCATAAAGTTAAATGATGTTCAAAGTGTAAAATGCACTAAAATGGTGTTTATGAATAATAATGAACATGAATATTATATATATTACCAATGAATATTAGCCTCATTTAGTGTCTAATCACACCCCCAACTTGAGTTTTGCTAGTCCCGAGCAAAATATATCTCATCAAAAATGAAATTCGAATTCCCTTTTCCAAAAACATTTTAATACACAATGATCACCAAAAACCTTATACCAAACAATCATGAAACCAATCAAAATTTTTAATACAAGATAGTTTCATAAGCAGATCCCAATACCAAGCCCATTCCTTTGATCAAATCCATCATCATTCTTCATCCAACTCAATTAGGTGTAATGATGTGTTGTGAATCACAATAGATATGGGGGTTCATTTTCATTCAAGGGGAAAATCATGGAAGCGCTAGGTGGGATCACATTTAATCCTAATATGAGTATTCTTCATCCCTCTTTTTTTTTGATTTTTTTTTCAATATTGCTATAGTAATTGAGATTTCAATTAATCAAATTAACCCATGTAGCAAGACTTTGCTGATGACTCCCAGACTCAAAGGCCTTAGGGAACCAAGTGAAACCCACATACTCGGGCATCGTCTTGAGTTTACTTAATCAAAAACAAAGTCATATTACCATAAATAGAGATAGATTGAAAAACTCAGGGCTAGACAAATCTGGATTCATGATCCCCAAGTGCCAAAAGCCTTGCATTTTATCAATCCATTGCTCTACACGCAAATTTTTATTTTTATTTTTTATTTTTTATTTTTTATTTTTTTTTGAATACTCATATTATTCATGAAAATAAAACCATCCTATGCTATTTATTATGGGACCCCAAAAATTCAAATTAGTACCCCACAGTCTAGAGGACGTGCATTGTGGCATTTTTTTTATTTGGATGAAAATATAAACGATGAAATATCACATTGGACATCCACGCTTTTCAAAATCTATGCTCATGAAATTATACAAGGATTAAAATCAGAACCAGGGCATGCTAAATTATTTGATATTCAGTTTGAAAGTGTGCAATGTGTATTACCATGTTCAAAGATAAAGGAATTTTTCCTTCCATTTACTTTTTTTTTCAAATCATTCAATTTTTGTTTTTGACACGAAAGCATTTTTTTTATTTTATCTCCCCCCAACATAAAACAACACTGTCCCCAGTGTTTGAAGAAATGAAAAATTAGGAGTAGAGGCAGGGAATAAAAATTTAAAAAGGAAATTGAAAATGAGGATTATGGAATGAAGTCACCTGGTGGTTGATGTATGAATTTCTTGCCGCTCGAATTTATTCCTTTGATATCCATGTCGCTTTCAAATTTCCATAGTGGAAAAAGGAAAAAACAAAACAAACAAAACAAACAAAACAAACAAAAACAAACAATATATATATATTTATATAATAAAGGAATTAAAATATAAGAATATATATAATAATTATAGAATAAGGTAGCACAAGAAGCTGCAGGTCAGTGGTAAGCACGCGCCCCTGTCTCCCTTTGGTCCCGGGTTCGAGTCCCCATGGCTTCGCCAGTTGTGATGGGGTTTTCCCCACGGCCTATGGCGTGGAATTTTTTTATTATTATTATATTTTTATTTTTTTTCTTAACTTATTGAATAAAAAAAAATAAACGGATGATACATTGTCTTCATTTTTAAATTTCTGGGTAAGGTATTACTCAAGGATCACACCACATGACACGGATGAATATGGTGCTCCTCTTTCGTACCCATCCATACTCATAATAGAAGAACATGTCAAAAGTCTATTTTTTTATTTTTAAATATAAAAATGATTAAGTAATCTTATTTGAAAAATAAAGATGATTCAAAAATATTAGAAACATATAAACCACGGGTTTCCTCCCGTGCAGCTCTTTGTTTAACGTCGTTAGCCCGACATAGATCCCAAATTTATCAATTTTTTCCTGGTTCATAGATTGGATCAATTAACTCAACATCTATTTCCTGTTTATTGAATTATTCAACGAATGTTTTTAACCATTGACCATTGACCATGAAAATGTGACCACTTGTGGGATCTTGAATCTCTACTGCCCCATGGGGGAATACATTATGCACTATGAAAGGTCCTGACCATCTAGACCTTAACTTCCCCGGATGTAAATGAAGTTTTGAACTATACAAGAGCACAAGTTTTCCCGGTTCAAAATGTTTGACCTTGATATTCCTAGATTGGTAGGCTTGAAATCTATCTTTATTGATCCTTGAATTTTCATAAGCCTCCATCCTTAGTTCCTCCAGTTCATTGAGATCTAATTTCCTTTTTGTTCCGGCTAATGAGAGATCATAATCCATTTTCTTAATTGCCCAAAAGGCCTTATGTTCAATCTCCACTAGCAAATGGCATGATTTACCATAAACCAACCTATATGGGGACATTCCTAAAATGGTTTTATATGCATTTCTATAGGCCCAAAGAGCATCTAAGAGTTTCTCAGACCAATCTTTCCTAGAGGGGTTGACAGTTTTTTCAAGAATTTGCTTAATCTCCCTATTCGCTAACTCAGCTTGACCATTGGTTTGAGGATGGTATGCAGTGGAAACTTTATGAGAAATACCATACTTAGACATGAGTGAAGCGAATGGGCGGTTGCAGAAATGGGTTCCTCGATCACTGATTATAGCCCTAGGAATTCCAAATCTTGAAAATATGTTCTCTTTTAGAAATCGAATCACAACTTGATGATCATTGGACTTAGTGGGAATGTCCTCATCCCATTTTGAGACATAATCAACAGCTAAGAGTATGTAGAGGTATCCCCGAGAGTTTGGGAAGGGACCCATGAAATCAATTCCCCAACAGTCAAATATTTCAACCACTAAGATGGGAGTGAGTGGAATTTGATTCCTTTTTGTGATGGACCCTACTTGTTGACACCTAGGACAGCTTTGACAAAATGTGTAGGAGTCCCTTGAGAGGGTGGGCTAGGAAATACCACATTGAAGAATCTTAGAAGATGTTTTCTTAGAGGAAAAGTGACCTCCACATGCCTCACTGTGACAGAATTTAAGGATAGACTCTTGTTCAGATTCTGGAACACACCTCCTAATGACTTGGTCAGGGCAGAACTTATAGAGGTATGGATCCTCAAACACATAGTGTCTAACATCAGAAAGGAATTTCCTTCAAGCTTGAGTCCCTAACAATTTTGGAATGACTCTTGTCACTAAGAAAGTTTCTATGTTAGCATACCAAGGGCAGTCACTCATAGAGTATAGGTGTTCATCAGGAAACGAATCAGACACAGAAAGTTGATTTGAGTTGTCTTTGAATTCCATCCTAGAGAGGTGATCAGCTACAACATTTTCAACTCCCTTTTTATCCTTGATTGTGAGGTCAAATTCTTGTAAGAGAAGGACCCACCTAATCAGTCTAGCCTTAGCATCTTGTTTTTGGAAGAGGTATTTTAGTGCATAATGGTCAGTGAACACAGTGATGGGTGATCCTAAGAGGTAGGACCTAAACTTCTCTAAGGAAAACACAATATCAAGTAACTCCTTATTAGTGGTGGTGTAGTTGATTTGGGCATCATTTAAGGATTTTCTTGCATAAGAAATGACATAAGGAGTATTATCACAACGTTGTCCTAACACAGCTCCAACAACAAAGTCACTGGAATCACCCATAAGTTCAAAAGGAACGTTCCAATTTGGAGATTTCATAATGGGAGGAGAGGTGAGAGAGGATTTGAGGGTTGAGAATGAACCCTCACACCTTTCTGTCCAATCAAATGGAGCATCCTTTACTAAGAGAGCACAAAGTGGACGGGATATTGAACTAAAGTCCTTGATGAATCTTATATAGAAACCAGCATTTCCTAAGAAAGACCTCACTTCCTTGACAGTTTTGGGTGATGGAAGGTGACGAATGATGTCAAACTTTGCTTTATCAACTTCAATCCCCCTACTAGAGACCAGATGGCCTAGAACAAGTCCCTCTTTAACCATGAAATGGCATTTTTCCCAGTTTAGGACCAGATTGTTTTCTTCACATCTTGACAAGACTCTCTCCACATTCTGCAGACATCCCTCAAAAGTATCCCCAAACACAGAGAAGTCATCCATGAAGACCTCAAGAAAATCCCCTACCATGTCTGAGAAGATTCCCATCATGCACCACTGGAAGGTTCCAGGGGCATTGCATAACCCGAAGGGCATGCGTTTGAAGGCAAAGGTACCGAAAGGACATGTGAATGTAGTCTTCCCTTGATCCTCTAGGGAGACCTCAATTTGAGTGTACCCTGAGTACCCATCTAAGAAACAGTAGAAGGCATGGACTGCCACTCTCTCAAGGACTTGGTCAATGAATGGTAAGGGTAAATGGTCCTTCTTGGTGAATGAGTTTAGTTTCCTATAGTCAATGCAGACCCTCCATCCACTACTCACCCTTGTTGGAAGAATCTCTCCATCCTCATTGGTTATCACTGTGATTCCAGCCTTTTTTGGAACCACTTGGATTGGGCTCACCCATTCACTCTCAGCTATGGGATATATGATACCAGTTTTCATAAATTTCAGAAGTTCCTTCCTTAATACATCCATGAGATTAGGATTGAGTCACCGTTGAGGTTGACGACATGGCTTTAAATCAGATTCCAGAACAATCCTATGAGTCCCGATATCTGGGCTAATCCGAGGAATATCCGAAAGGGTCCAACCAATGGCTTTCTTATGCTTCCTAAGGACATCTAGAAGCATCCTCTTATGATTGGTTTCAAGAGAAGAAGAAATGACAATAGGATGTGTTTGATTGTCCCCTAGGAAAGCATACTTTAGTGCAGCAGGAAGTTCCTTCAATTCAAGATCAGGTTGGTTCAGAATTTCAGCAGAAGATTGGGACATTGGATCAAGATCAATTTCTTTTTTTAGAGTTTCAGATAGGATTGATTCCTCACATGTAGAAGTTTCAGCTACTATATTTTCTTGATCAGATTTAGGGAAGGAATTTACAGGGGTCTCTATGAAAGTGGTTTCTTGAAAGGATTCACTGATTGTTGGACCTAAGACTTCATCATAAGAGCAATTTGAAAATGATTCATGCCAAGGAGATAAACTTCCTTCATATGAAAAAAGGAAATCAATCTCATTCTGACTTAAACATTCATCCAATATTCCTTGATGTTCCATGGATTCATTATCAATGCTTCCTATCATGTTTACTTCATGAATATCCTCTTCATCCCCTATTTGTGAGCTTGCATTATAGATGTTCAAGTCTAGACTCATGTTCCCAAAGGTGATGGTCATGTTCCCATTTCGGACTCGGATAACAGAGTTGATTGTTGCAAGGAAAGGACGACCAAGGATGATTGGGGTTTGTTCCTTATTTCCTAAATTGGGATGGTTGTCAAGGACAACGAAATCAGCAGGGTAGATGAAGTTTTCAACCTTTACCAGAACGTCCTTTAAAATCCCCTTTGGAACCCTAATGCTACGATCAGCAAGCTGAAGTGCGACAGATGTGGGTTGGACCTCTTCTAGGCCTAACTGGCAGTACACAACATATGGGATGAGATTGACACTAGCACCTAGGTCACACAAGGCCTTGACAACTTTGATTTCTCCTAGGTCCACATTGATGTAAGGGAAACCTGGGTCTTTCAACTTAGGAGGAATGGTCCCTTGAATGGTGGTACTCACATTAGCAGCCAAAAGGACATGGTTTTTATGTGAAAATTTTCTTTTAAAAGTGCACAAGTCCTTAAGTTACTTTGAGTAGGAAGGTATAGTTTAGATGGCATCGAGAAGGGGTATGTTCAACTTGACTTGTGAAAATATTTCCCTCAATGTTTCACTCAGTTCAGGCTTGGATTTCCCCCTCATGCGTTGGGGAAATGGTGCAGGTTGTGGGGTTGTTTGTTGAAGAGTTTTTTCTTTCACATTGTTATCAGTTTCCTCAGTTTGATCGTGTGGTTCATTTGAATTTTCATCCAAGTTTGAATCTTCAGGTGGGTTCTGAATTTGTTGTTCAGGTTTCTCAATTGATTTCCCACTTCTTAAAACAATCACAGCCTTTAGTTGTTCATGAGTTCTTTGAGCACAACTTGACTCTCCCCTTGAAGTTGAGGATGGAACCGCCTGAGTAGGCATGGGTGCCTTTCCTGTTTTGATGGTTTGAAGTTCTTGTTTTAGGGAAGAGACTTCTGAGTTCATCCTCTCCATTTTTTTCACAGTTGTTCTAGTAGGCTTTGTGGAACAGTTTGGGTTGGTGCTTGAGTAGGTTGGTTTATCCCAGGGGGATATTTTGGAGGTGGGATGGTTTGTTAAAAATGGACCGGTGGATGTTGGTATTGGATAAGTTGGGTTTGGAACTGGTTATGGGTTTGGTAGTTCTGTTGAGGGTAAGGATTTTTCCCTTGTGGTTGGCTATGTTGTTGGTTATCCTTCCATCAGAAGCCTGGGTGGTCATTGTACCTTGGATTGATGGTGTTTTGGTATTGGGGCTTTTGAAAGTTTAGGGCATTGACTTCCACTGGGGGTCCTCCTAGAAGAACATCCTTGATGGATGGAATGGTTGGGCAGTTGTCTGTTTTATGGTCATGTTTGTCACAAATTGTGCAAACAAGCTCTACATTTTGGATTTCATGGACTTTCCTAAGGTCTATCTCTTCAACCTTCCTAGAGAGTGCTGCGAGTTTAGCCCTAAGGATTTCATCTTCTCTAAGTGTATGAATTCCAGTGGTTCATTGTGGCTTTTCAGAATAAGGTGAAGTTCCCCAAGTTTGGTTTTGTTCAGCCAGACATTCCAGATACTCGTAAGCATCATTTGGGGCCTTGTTTTTAAAAGTTCCATTACACATCATGTCAATGAATTGTTTATTACCCGGACCTAAACCTTCATAGAAAATTCTCTCTTGTTCAGGTATGGAAAACCCATGGTGTGGAACCGTTTTTATGGTGTCTTTGAACCTCTCCCATGTTTCATAAAATGACTCTCCCTCTTTTTCAAAAAAGTTATGGATGCTCTTTTTAAGTTCAATGGTTTTGTGATGAGGGAAGTATTTTTTGTAGAATTCTCTTTGCAGTTGGTCCCAAGAGTGGATTGATGCATGTCTCAAGTTGTTTAGCCAATTTTTAGCTCGATCCTTTAATGAAAAAGGAAATAGCCTCATCTTAGCGGATTCTAGTTGATGTGGGGGACACATGGTTTCAACAATGTCGTTGAACTCTATAACATGATGGTATGGCATTTCTGACTCCATCCCATGAAAGGTTGGAAGGTAGTTTAGGACATGGGGTTTGAATATGTAGTTGGTGTCTCCTATGGAATTGTGTCTAATGCATGAGGGGGCATTGGTCCAAGCTGGAGTGAGGTAGTCGTTCATGGCTTGATCAACTACATTCCCTAAGTTTGGAGCTTCTTGGTTTTGGTTTCCCATTTGATTCCCCCCAGAGTTTACAATTTGATTTTGTGGATGGCCCTCCATTGGACTTGTTTCAAGTTCTGACTTTGGGGAATCAAGAATATTTGAATCTGATTTAAGAAATCCCTTAGGTGCACTTGACTCCCCTATCCTAGGACTTTCCACCCTAACTAGTCTGTTTGAATAATCGCGGGTGTAGGCGGACATGCGCCAAAAAAAAAAGCGAGAAAGAAAAAAGATAAGAGATCTTGGGTGAGAGTAGAAGATTGGAGGTGAGGAAAGAAGGTTTTTTTGGATCTAAGGAACTAACTTGGTCCCCGGAAACGGCGCCAAAATTTGGTTCACACCCAAATTTACCCAAGAGAAGAAGGGTAGAACGGTCCTTGTAGTGTAGCTTGGGTTGTCGATTCCACAGAGACCTAAGAAGATACCTAAGATACACAACCTATGGGATGGATTTTTGGCTATGAAGTGGCAAAATTTGGGTTGATTTTAGATGGGTTTAAGTGAACTCTAAGATAATTAAGCGAATTCAAATTAAAAGAATGAGTTGATCCTAGGTTATCACTTGGGGTGGATTGGACGCATTTTCTTTTTAATGATTTCAAATTCTTCAATTTGAGATGGGTTCATTTAAGGGGATAAAACAACATCATCACTTACTGGTTTAATGCCTACACCCATTAATACTAATCACCTATACACTTGAAGGTTCAATGTTTCAATCACTTCAAGGTAAAGGATCGTATTAGTACTTGATGTCTGTGGCCTTAAATTCAACAAGGACGATGGAGTTTAAAAATCATCAAATAAAAATCCCAATTAAAGAAGTGATTATACATTAATTAGGTGATAAATAACATCCAATCCATCCCCTTGCTACTCCCTTGGATCAACCCATAAGTGGGTTAGCCCTCCATTGATCCCATGCTTTCAATGAAAGCGGAAAGTAGACTCATGAGGGAGGAAATGGAGATGTAAAGAAAACAACAAAAATAAAATGATCACTCCACCGTTGTGTGAATAATTTCACAAGGGTTGGTGTGAATAAATTCACACTTTGATCCAACGGTATCAAAGTGATATTAAGAACAACATAATAAGAGTATAAGAAGATCTTTTATTAAGAAACTAAAGTGAATTGAACAACTTACATGTGAAAGACAAAATTGAGGCAACAAAAATGCAGCATAAAATTACAATTGAACAAAGCATCCAAGATTCTAAAATCATTCACCACCACTTCCTTAAATAGGCATTTTGGGAGCCTTGGTTCTAGCCACCAACAGTACAATGCATCTTAATTAATTTTGGTAGGCTATAGGTGGTGGAAATCTTGGGGAATTTGGACTTTTCCACGTTTGACCCGAGGTGGCAGCCAGTTTTCATCCACCGAACAGACGCGTCTGGAAGTCCTTCTAGAAGGCCGACTCAGAGTGAGCCATAGAAGAAGAACATGGATCGCCGGATGTCTTCTAACCTAATGTAAAATATGGTCCCATTTGGAGTTGTGTATTACGAGATATGATCAAATTAGTGGGCTGTTTTTCTGGGCCGCAGAATCTAGCCCAGAATTGTATCTCTAACTTGGGCCGCCTACATAACCACCATGGAAGCCGAATCAGCATTAACTCCTGCAGAGTGATTTGTTCCTATACATGTCTTATAGCATACCACGAAATTTGGGATTAATTGGGCCTGTACGTTGGGCCCCACAGTCTCATCAGTGGGATGATTTCCAATCTGCCTTCTCCAGAATTGCTTCCTTTCATTGCCAAATATCTCCATCATCCTCCATGAATTCTCCATTGATCCCTGAATGAAACATGTTAATATTGGAGTGTAGAACAATTATAAAATAAAAATATGTATAATCAGATGAATCATTTGGTACTTTAAATGATGTTCAAAAATGTACCACATAATAGTGCATTTTAAGAAGGTATTACAATCATAATGTTAAATGATGTTCAAAGTGTAAAATGCACTAAAATGGTGTTTATGAATAATAAACAACATGAATATTATATATATTACCAATGAATATTAGCCTCATTTAGTGGCTAATCAATTACTATGTGGTTGTTTTCCAGGTGTGAGTGAGCAGGATGTGTGTGGTTGTAGCCCAGTTGTGTGTAAGAAGGATGTGACAGTTGGGATTCTAGAAGAGTTATATGTGTCAAGATGTTATAGTTAACCTATGGGAAGTGGTGCGGGGTACCCAAATATTGATGTTCATACTACTTTACTTTAATTGTTTTTCATTACACAGTGAGTGTGCCTTTGGGTGGATAGGTACCTAGTATTCCATGAGAGGTGCTATTGGGTTGTGATATTTTCTCAAAAGGGGATAATATGATTCTCCCACTAGAGGATATGTTACTTTGGTTTTTTCCTTCTAAGTATACTTTTATTCTCACCCTATGTATATTAAACTATTTTCATGTCCTCATGGAGATTACGCATACGTAGTTGGACCTTACTCTCTCGGATATTGGGTAAAGTTGTTGGATGACTTCTTAGGTTTATATTGGTACTTATTTAGATTTTTATAGTATTTAATGCATCATTATATTTTAAATTCTCATGGGATGGGTTTTTCAATATATATACGTATTTTGTGTTGTTTGAGGTTGATACATCTTTTCTCTAACTCATGTTTTCATTAAAAGGCGAATGCCTCCTTTTTTGTAATTTTTTTCATTCCCTTGATGTTGGTCACAACCCCTGGGCCTATTAGAGGTAGTACATGGGGTTTATTATCCCTATTTCATATTTTTTAGGGAAGGTCTCAACATCATTATCTCCCTTCCCTCTTCTTAAAAAAGGTGGGTCGTGAAATTGGGATTATATTTTTTAGTTTTTCATGTCATCCAAAATTGTGATGTAATTTTAATGTTCGAAAAGAGGGGGTCACTATATTTTGTATTATAGAAATTTTTTATCCCTTGGAAACTACGATATAAAAAAACATTACAGAGATCAATTTGAATATTTATAGGGATATGTACAGTGATGTCTCTAAGGATATGGTTTAAGATGAGGGAATGTATTGGAAAATTTCAGGGTGTTTTGGTAAAAGATAGAGTGATTGGATTACTATAAATAAATCACTGTATGAATACTAAAAGTGGATATAATTATAGAACTAATCTACCTAGGAGTAATATTGCTGACAAGGTGTGTCAGGCCTAATGTGAGGATATCCTGAACATGACAATGGGCCTTACTGCGCACCTCGTATGAATCCTGGAGAAATTATTTTGTAATTAACAATCACTTCAGGATCCATGATGAATGATATACAAATAATATGTATATGAATATATTAGGATAAAATAGTGGTTACATATATTATGATAGTAGTTTTCCTCATTTTATAATCATTTATTTAAATTTTTCATTATTATGCGGTTTTTTATGAGAAGTGTTTCATACCATATGATTTACCTAATTATTCAATAGGGGAAGTAGACATAAATGGGTTAACATTGAATTATTCAGATGTGGAAATATGGGAATGATCAAAATCAGTTTTCTTATGTGTAAATCTCATGATGAGAATCAGGAAGTTCCATTAGTATTGGATATACTACTAAAGATAAATACCCTATAAGAGGCTTGTGAAAGAAATGTTATATTCTTAAAATATTATTTACATTAAATGTAAAAATCATGGTTATATTTTGTTTGAGAAACCTTACAACATGATTCCTATTTCATATTCTAGGAAAATATTTTAAGGGATTATTTGATGAAGCATGAGTAATTGTTTACGAATAATGCTACATTATTTATGTGTATATTTTTTGAAATTAAAATATTATGTTATAGGAATCAGGAAATATATATTTATATTTAGTAAAAGTATTTAATTGAGGATATTAATGGATATGATGAATGGGGATAGTGAGGTAGATTAATCATTTCATGGAATTTTTATGTTTTTAATATCGTAATTAAACTCTTAATTTATTCATCGTGTTGACGTAATGATGTTTGGATAAGGATATTTGGATTGTAATAAATACCTTAAAACTGATAATTGATTTGTTGGAGAGTTAGTAAATATTATCATGGATGAACTTTAGAATATAATTTAATGGAGTAATATGTCCATAAATCATTGGAATATGGAAGAATACATGTTTTGAAAATGAATTCGTGTAATTATGTTTATTTCCATGTTTAAAGGGATCATATAAGGAGGATATTCACATTTTTTGAATGTGATATCCATGAGATACATGGCGATATATGAGGGATCAATGATATGAAAATTTCATTCATTTCATTATAATGTTTTGTGTTTTCATCATTTATATTTGTAATATGGTAAATCATTTATGGAATTATTATGTTAAACATCATATGAATTATTTATTTATTAAGGTTGTATTGAAACCCTTAGTTAATATTCTATTTAGTAACTGTCCATATATAATGTATTTTGATTATATTTATTTTTGAAATTATTTGAGTGTGGTTTTAAAAAAGGGCATCATATGTTTCAGGTGATAAACCATCATGTCTAGCAAGACTACAGGTCTTGAACCGATGACTGATAGATAACTAGTGATTCCTCAATACCACTAGCCTACAGGGTGTCTGGGTTTATGTTTAATAAATTTTTTAGAATTTTTTTTTCATTATTAAATATTAATTATGATCGAGAATTTTTTATTTTTAGAAATATATATTAATGCATTAAACATATTGAATTTATAGAATATATAGTTTGAAATAGTTATAATTCTTAATCATTTATGGGCTATAAGTGCTTTTAATGTCCATTTAAGTGCTTTATGTATAAAAGTTAATTTTTGAATATCCCTTTAATGATCTAACAGTTGAATAAGAAATTTATTGAAGTAAAACCAGATGATGTAATTGTGGTAGTAGAATTATATTATATAATTATATTTCCTTATATAATTGGTAATCTAATTAATTACTCAACATTATGAAAACGATCCAATTTTTCCCAGTACCTTATTTTATGTTGAACTTATGTTCCATTAAATCATCATAGCATCAAAACTATAAGGCCCTGAACCTTCCATCGATGATTCACTAGATTTTGATTGATGACCCCAATCACATACTACAAAAATTTACCCATTTCCTCAGAATAAATAATTTAACTCCCCACCGATGTTCTCATGTATTTAAACCTAGATATATGTTACCTTTGGCTTCCATCTTGTTTCCAAATTTAATTTTATGGAACATTTAGCATTCATTTTTATATTGTGGGTTTAGAAGAAATGATCTTTGAAGTATTTACCCTTTGATATCCTAGATGATTCTCAAGGGGGAAATAAATTATAATGGGTGTATAATCTAACACAATAATATTGTTCAAAATATTTTTTTAGTTAATGAAATCTTTTTGATATTTTACTTTTCATGCAACACTGAGTTTCTAGGAAACAAAATTATTTAATTTGTAATTAATTAAATGAAATAGTTCTCATATATTCATTCAAAAAAGTAATATGAATAAAAATAATAAATTATTAAATATAATTTATAGTGTTTTTATAAAAAAAAATAATTATGAAAATACATATATTATTTCAAAAAGCCTTAATATTTCGTGAAATACAATTTCCTCAAATGAAATTCTTTTTAGGTTATTTTTTGAAAAATAATAGTTTTAATTTTTATTACATTTAGATACGGAATTTTATTATATAAAAACAGTTATTGAATTCATATTGTAAAAAAATACATTAGGTTGATTTCTAATAATTATTTAGAGAAGCATAAGATTTTGAAGAATATGGAAAAATACCGAATTTTAATTCATAATTATTGTTTATTATAATTAAATTATTTAGTTAAATTATATTTTTTGTTGGTTTTAAGTAAAAATATTACAATAATAAATATATAAATCCAATATAGGTCATTGGAATCATTTTCATGTTTAATTCAACTATGAAATCCTAATGATATTTTGAACATTCCCACTTCAAAACAGCTCGTTCATGCCACCTCTGTGAGATTAGCCTTAAAATTAATTTTCCAATTCATTGATTTGAATTATGAAAAATAGAAAAAAATATAATCTGTATATTATTAACCTTATAATATTTTAAATATAATATTTTATGAAAATTATTTTTGTCTTTGACAAATATTAATTACAATTATTGAGGTAAAATTAATCTTAATAAGGGACTATCCCATAAAAATAAATGAAACATTATATATAGACCATTCAAAAACCCATTGTATGGAAATATTTTGTCTAAGAAACAATTAATTTTTGGATTTTGGTTATTTTTGGAAGACTTTTATGGGGAAAATATTTAAATGAACTAATATTTTTCCTTATAAAAATCCATGTGTATCCACTTCCTCCGCTATAAAAGCCCACCACTTATCCCTCTTCTTTTAACCTATCAAAGTACATTGATTTAAAAATTCTCTTCAATTTAAATTCCTAATAATATTTCTTACTAAATGAATCCTATCATTGGGATGGAATCCATACAAGAAATCCCTCTTATTCAAACCAAAAGGAGTTACCAAAAGAATAGTTAACATCTTTTCTCAAGCTCCTTTCCTTTATCTTCCTTCTCCACTACCTATGATATAGTTATTCCATTCATAAATAATATCCTTAGAATCCTAAATATTCTCATAATTTTTTATGATAAGTATTCAATATTGACTTACACACACATTTATATAATGGGTAAAAAACATACCATTCTTCTTTATGGTGAACTACCACCTCACTGAACACTATTGTTTGTCTTTTCATTACCACCTATCATGCTTGGGAATCAATATAGTCATTATATTTTATACGATATATATAATATATATTCTATATTTATTATTATTTATTTATTATATAATGCATACCTTAATGCGTTCCATTCCATCTAAATACTATAATTTCATTTGGGGATGTGTGGATTGCCTTCTCGTCGAAGGAATGTGATTCATTAATACACTACATGGAATTTGTTATGTATGGAATTAGTTAAATTATATTATATATATGGAATAATAATTAATCTTTAATGATAGTATATATATATACATATATTTCATTTACTTTGTTTCAATTAATATTACTAGGAAAAATGGAAACAAGATTCTTGCATGCGTACGACCTACCATCACCATGAAAAGTGTATTCAATTTAATATTTCTATATATTATATATTATTATAAATTCATATATATTAAATTTAAATTATATTTAATTAATTTATTAAATTATATACATCATGATGTATGTATGGGGAAATAACCATAACAAATTGTGACACATGTTAAAAACAATTCAGATATTACCTCAAGTGAAACCTTAATATAGAATTGTTTATAACATTGAAATATAAAGTTATAATAAAACTATAAAAGGATTTTGATATAATAATATTGTTATATAAAATATTTAAAATATAATTTTATTTATTACATATTATGTTTGTAAGAGTATATTGAGAGTCAAGTCATAAGTTTATTATAATTAATTTTTTTTGTATTTACATATCCATTTTATTATCTTTCTTTCACTTTGTATATGAATCAAATGTATAAAAAATAGAAATGTAAATTTGATTCATTTTCCATTCAATCAGACACATGACATGTAATGCACCTATATTTTTTTATGAGGTGTGTATACATAATTTCACATGTAATGTCATGAATATAAATATTTTCAAGATATGTTAATAATAATTTACATTTATTCCTTTCATTTCTTATGATTAATACTTACCAAATAAGTAATTTTTTATAGCTACAATCTCAGTGTTTATCAGGATTATTTATTATTATTCTCCCATTGATAAAATATTAAAATCAATCTATCATGAAATGTTATTATTTATCTTACCATCTAGTTATACATTTCTTATCCATTTATTTGTACCATTATTATACTATGTTTTCATAAGATGGTTAATAATTTTGTATTAAGAAAGTACAAATATAAATCTCTATTCGGTTAGAAAATTGTTTTCCTTCAAAACCATGTTTTATATAATGATTACAAAATGATTTAAAAATTATCTTATTATATTTAAAATAAATTTTTACCCATTTTTTAATTTTTAATAATGGATTTTTAAAAAAGAAATATTTTTGAAATTTTCAAATAACATTACTTTTATAATATTTTTAAGGTCCAAAATTAATGTTCTCTATGTATGAATTTAACTACCATAATGACCGTCAATCAATTGAATATTATTTTATATAATTAAAATATTAATATTAATAGAAATTATTTTCCTTGTATTCTTGAATTTTTTTAATATTTTTCTATGAAATCGGTTTCCAAAAAAAATTATTCATAAAATCTGTTTTTTATATTTTTAATACATTGTTTATATTTTTTCAAAATGTTTTTTTAGAGAAAATGATTTCTAGGATTTGGATTTTTAGTTTTCAAGGTATTTTCAATTAAATGTTTTCTCACGATGTTATCAGGATTGATTAATATTTATTTAAGGGAAATAGTTTAAAAAAAACATTGAATTATTATATATGTTTTTAATGAAAATAGTTTTCAGAATAATTATAATAATATTTTATATGTTTTCCTGAAATATGATTTTCAAATTGATTTCAATATTTCATTCCAAATTATCATATTATTTTCTTTGTAAATGGTTTTAATTAATTTTTATGTTTTAAAGATACATTTTCGAATAACAATGGATATATTACTCACATAATATTTTTAAAAGATATTTAAAAATTATTTTGCTTATAATATGAAATATATTTATGTTTCTCATTCCATATTGGGAAATGATCTATGGTTCCACTAAAATTCATTATCTGAATGTTTTTTGTTTTGAAGGGATACATTCATAAAATCTACATCACATTCACAGGGGTATGAAATTTTCCTATATTTCATTGTTTCTATGTTTATGAAATATGTTTCTCTGTCATGGGTTATATGTCACTGAATCCTATTTTTTTAATTTCTTAGTATTTGATTAAATAATTATGTAACCAGTATTTTTTCCATTAGATAGTGTAAGCCTACATGTTTACGATACCATTTTCATTTGGTGGGTTATATTATGATTAATTTTTATGGTCTCATGGAACATGTATATATGATTTCCTTATGGAATGGGTGGGACCTATACCACCCATCCAATGCATTGCGTAGTGATTTATATGTCACGTGATAGACATAAAGGATCATGTCTACTTATATAGTCATGGGAGTGATATTTGACTATAAATATAGTCATGGGAGTGAACCATGACTCCAATTTGGTTATGGGTATGAAATATGAATACCATGATGGTATTGGGAGTGATCATATACTACTAAGATAGACTTAGAAACAATTCCTTGAATATTGTGGAAATCATTTTTATAAGATTATATGTCTTCCATGATTCTCTATGTTACTCTTATGTGATTATTTATTGTACTAAAATATTGATTTTAATCTTACTTGTTCCTTTTTAACTACTCACCTTTATAATGTGATTCATATTTAGGATGTGAAGGGTATGATCTTCTAATGTTATGATCACATTCTGTTACCATTATGATCATGCAGTGTTTATATATCTCCCTTATTTACCCTTAATGAGAATCTATTCTCACTCATTACTAGGTCTTATTAACCATGTTTTGAAGATATATTCTAGGTTGATATGTCTAAGAGGGGTACTTTTCTTGGAGAACATAGTGGGAGATAATTTACCTCACTCTTGTACCACCGTATATGTTTTCATGTTACTAAAGGAATGATACTAACATAGTATTCGAGTGTCTATTTCAGCAATGTGTTCAATATTATGAAAGAGTTATTTAATATTAATTTATGAAATCTTAGGGTCTCTATAAAACATATTAGTGATAAATTATAGAATGAAAATTTGATGATTTCAACAACAAAAACTTCGTGGAATCATTAATCATCGGTGTTCTATAGATAATGATGTAAGATTTCTATATTTTGAACATTTAACCTCATTTTATTATTTATATAATGAATGAAAATAAATAAACACATATATGCATTCACTCACAGGTCAAAATTTGGGAATTTCATTATTTATGTGGAACATGGGAGAAATAAATTAATTATTTGGGATATTCATTCATCACACTAATGGCAATGAATCGAGTCCACCCTAATCATGAACAAGATTCATATCACCAATGAGTTTCATGGTTTTCCCCCATTATTCGTTATTAATTCATCAATGAAATTTTATTTGATCAGTCCATTGTTAGATACTTAAGAAATAAATATTAACTCACCTATTTCCCAGTGAAATGCATTGATTACACATATTTAGGTTCATAATAACGATGTGATTGAGCTGAAATGATGGGGATGATAGATTGGGATCAGATCTGGACATGTGAATGTTTGTTTTGGAGCATTCATAGATGGAAAGTATATGAGATGATTACCAAAAAACTAAGATGGCTGTAAATAATATATCTGATGCCTATTAATATAAATTGACATATATCCATGAGTTATATTGATAATCATGAATGGGAATAGTGAATTAGATTATGGGGATAATTCATCGTGATGAACCATGATTCTGTGAAATTACACACTACATGGTGTGCAATATACGAATAAATAATGTGTATGGGTCCCAGTTCAAGTATAGAGTTTCCATTTGATGAAAAATGTCACAGGTATTTGCCAGAAGTCACATGGTGTCTAACCATTGATTAGTGACTTGATATGTACCTCAAAGAGTGAACATACTTGTTCATAAATATATGGTCTTCAAAACATCATGTATTCAGACACGAACACATGCAAGTACACAAGGGAATGAGTATAAGGGTTCAGTCATGCCATTTACATAGACCCAAACAGCAGATTGATTGTTATACACATGTAAAACCTAGTGTCAAAGGGACAAACCATTTTTATATATTATATTATGTTTATTTATATAAAATTTATTGTAAAACTTATCAAATTCAGATTTAATAAGTTCTGTTATGGTATTTTCCCTTGAAAAATTTCTTGATGGGTTTTTATAGAGTCGTCTATTATGTATATGATGGTTATCCACTATGAGGAGCATCATTCCTAGATAGGGTTCATGGAATCTTTCTATGAGGACAAGTGTAATATCTGATGTATTTATCATTGACATGCATGGGGATATTAGTATCATCATGTCCAACACACCATTTTCACCAATCTCCTATGTATGAGGTTAATTCAAATTGTGTTGTTGGTATACCCCTTGGATATTGGGGTGATCCATATTCTATGTTTTGATCTCATCATACATAAAGGGTGTACGTATTATTGGGATATATTAGAAGAATGAATTATCCTATGGGCTCCATCATCACTATCTATCTCATGGAGTGTGTTATAATAAATTTGTGTTATATGGAGCACATTTTCACAAATCCTTTGATGGAATTTCCATTTCAATCATATGACGAGATTATGTCTCTATATTGATTATATATATATGTTATTGTTATGGAGTCTATTATCGTATAACTTTTATGAGCTGAACAATATTGTTATTGATTCTATATATTTAGTTGTATTGATGGATCCTAATGGGAATTTTTAAACTCTCCCCTTTATGGGATTTTCATTCACATGTCGTGTTGTATACCTTTTATAAGGTTTGTTGAAAGATGACCCTTTTATCACTATGGAATGTTTTATGTTTCTCATTTAGGTATTACATTTTGACCTTGCATTCTAGTACATTATTTCATACCTTGATGGTACTATTTTATATATATTCATGTTTGGTTATTTTTTACTTATGTTTTTTAATTTTATAGTCTTAGAGATCTGTGTGTGTATGTGTGTGTACATGTACATTAAGCTATGGGATCCCATTTTTTAGATATTTCTATACCATGATAGTTTACATCCCATGGACTATTTGAGGTGGGCTAGGGTTTGTAACTATTTCTTCCCCATTTGGTGAGTTTATGAAATAGTGTTATCTAAGGAATCGGTTTTAACATTATCTTAGAGTTTGGGAGATTTTATTAGGGAAACTCTATTTAGTCTTTCATGGTTGGCACTCTATACATAGACTCTAGTTATGGTGTAGCAACAAATATATCAATTCAATGAGAATATGAAATCCAAATATTTTAATATTTATATATTTAAAATAATTTTAGGGAAAACATTTAATTAATCAAATGAGAATGATTTTTGGATCCCATGTCCTTCTTGAGTCAGCTATCTAGATATATACTCATTGACCGCTTAATGTTTTTTAATTTATTGGATACCCTAATGATGTATTCTATATCGGATTCAACTTTAGGATTAAGAAGATTCTCTAGTTAGTGGGGATGTTTTAATGTTGGGACCTATTTTAATTTTGTTACATCAATGTGGTGCAATAGCCTTACCACCAAATATCGAGATGTAGATAGTAATGGTAATATGAATAAAGGGTGTGTACAAGTTTTGATGTTCCCCAAGAGAGTTAATTATAGTAAACAATTTCATTTAGAGTTTATATTGGCTCATATGAAGTTAAGGATTGGATTTATATATTGATTTGATTCATTCAACATATTAGGAAACCTAATGACATGATGGTGGTCCTTGTAGCAAGCCTTCACATTGGGAAAACATAACGATTGTGGGGATTAGTAAA
The DNA here is from genome assembly GCA_963277665.1 of Viscum album. Classification (NCBI taxonomy): domain Eukaryota; kingdom Viridiplantae; phylum Streptophyta; class Magnoliopsida; order Santalales; family Viscaceae; genus Viscum; species Viscum album. Next base: position 813,158,465 of record OY728120.1, read on the forward strand.
AACCTTGTACATTGAGTAGAATATTATATAGTTATAATTATAGCACATAATTATGGAGGATAATTCTCAATATATGTTTTACATTAGATTTATCCGTTACATTTTAATTCTTTAGGGCGTATTACACATGTTGGTGAGTGTTCATCGATGTTCACCACCCTCTCTCAGTTCTCTAGGGATATTGTGTGTGATTAATTGTTTCAGGCTCATAACTTCATTTATTTATTACACAATTACTTTTGAGCCTACATGAAACCTATTATAATATGTACTTGTGATTGAATTATAGATCAATTATTATAGGTCAATATTTTCTTGATTGAGAAGATGTAAATAGTTGGTTCTTGCAATGGGCACATGGGATATGACACATTAGTGGTAGGGATACGATGAAAAACACAAGAAACATTAAAACCATGAATTTTTAGGAGGAAGTACAAGAATATATTGTTTGTGATTCAGTGTTGATTGGATGGATATGTTCATATTATAGAAAGTTGGTGATACACTTTTGATAGTTAGGGACAGGTCATGTTGGATTGTCTGACCTGTTATACGGCTAATAGATAGATAGTGGATGGGCCTCCGTTGCAAAGGTAATTCCATGATCATGTTGTTTGGTAGATTAGTGGACATGGTAGTGTATTTGAGAGAGTATAGGGATGTGTAAAATGTTTAAAATTGTTTCCACTGGCACTCATATGTAGTCCCCCCCCCCATGCACATGTAACTAGTGGACTTAGAAAAAGGATGATTCTGGTGCTCATGGCATATGAAAAAAATGATATTAGCTTGATATGGGGTATGATATTTTTACTTTCTATGTTAGCTATATCATTAAAACAATCATGTGTGGTTCATTCAATTTATAACACTTATTCGGATTGAAATCTAGAAATTTCAAATGAGCACTTAACTCGACCATTTTTTTGAGACTCCAATTGGAGGTGACTCAATGATCATATTCATGTTCTGATGTTTTGACCTGAATGTTGGAGTAAATTGTTTATTTTGGGATAACATCTTTGAAATGATATAGTAATAAGACATATTATAATATTTTGAATTTTTATCTATAGTTGACTCACATATTGACTATTTTAGGCAGAGCTTACGGTGTGTCCACTATGGTGGGAAAACATTTCATGTAATGGTTTGAAAAGAAAAAAAATGTAGTATGGGATTAAGAATAGGATTTTGTATCCAATTAGTCACAAGGTGGCTAAAATTCCACATGGTGTAGTAAATTTAATGAGCAACCAGTTATGAACAATGGATGAAGAGTTTGTGGAAATATTTCTTGTAGATAATCTTGGAATACCTCCCCATTGAGAGATAGAAATATTTTTTGTTATACACCCTACATTGACCTGGATATTCTATCCGTTATAATTGATTTCTCCCTCAATGAGGTTCACATAGTCATTTTTGTTGGATAACTTTAAGATGAAGGTATTTGTTAGAACCAATTTTTCAACCTTGGAGGCCCCAACGTAGTTCTACATAAAAGATATCAGCGGTTAGAGGTTTTTTTGGATAACTATTTCCTTAATGAGTTAACCATGTAGTAACATTATCAACTAAAAGTTATCAATGAAGAATTTGATAAGTTTTAAGGGAATTTATGGTTAAAAAATACAGACCATAGATCAATCCATCTCATGATATGAGTATGATATGGGTGTATATGAATGATGAAATTCAGAGGTCCCAAAAATCCCTATGAATACATGGAAATTCCCTTCCGGATGAAAAGTTACCCAACAGTGTTCATGAGACACAAAAACCAGATCGATCATCCATTCATAGAACACCTTTTGGTAGTATCAATTGATTATATTCTAGTGTTCTCATCATCTATGAATGAGAATGTTTTACATGTATTGATGGTTCTATATAAACTTTGAGAGACCCATATTACAGAAAGTACACATTGTTATTGTTATGGATTCATGAGGTCCACTATATGGAAAATCTTATTTAGGGAAGATGGTAAAGTATTAGAATTACAACGGTCGAGGAAATGTTATTTTGGGATCCACCCATGAGTGTGAAGGAGGTTCATGGATTCCATTTTTTCATAGGATAGTATTGGATATTCATACCCAATTTCTCTAGAATATCATCTGTGATAACCTGTGTTTTTTACATATTAATTAATGATTATATATATAACATTAAACAAAATGAAACTGATAATATTAATATTTATGATGTATTTGTGAAATAGGTACATTATAAAAAATAAAAAAAATTCTGTACATTTCTATTGTTGAAAACAATCTTCACATGCTCATAATATTCCATTGTATCTAAAAATGCATGGGATACACTTGGGACCTACATAATAAAGGGGTGATATATATAACTAAACAAGGGAATACACCTGGAATAACATGAATCATGTTGTACATTTTAGTGAATAGGAATTTTAAAAACATATAAAATGTGTGAGAAACATTAAAATTAACAATGATACATGATAAATCAAGATAACATAAAGGAAATGTGGAAATTATTGAAAAACCCTTTATAATTTGAATCATAATCATAGGGATATGATAAATACCAATAAATCTGGATGGAAGAAATCTTATTATGTATTAGGTTCCATCTGAATTTCCTTGCATGATGTAACATAAGTCTAATACATTACCCAATTAATTGGTGTGCTATTTAATTCTAGGTGCATTCATCAATTTCATTTCATTCACATGTAAAATTGTTGTAGATAGATCATACGATATCGAATATTATTCCATAAAATATTACTCATAAATCAATAAGTGTGTAATAAATAAATTGATATCCCTAATTAAGAATATATAATCTATTAAAGGTGATCATTATTGATATGAATTTTGTATAAGTATTCACTACAAAATTATTTGTCTTTGAAAATTGACATTAAATTTTAGCATCAAAATGACAGAACTCAATGATTCAAAAAAATAGTTTATTGAGATTGAAATGGGAATACATTTATTTTAAAATAAAATGGAATGTATTAGGAATGTAAAAAATAATATCCCAACAATATTATTTGAAAAAATGGAATAAAATAATTAATGTTCATGAAATGGAAATAAGAGTGATATTTCCTTTAAAAAATTTAATCATTGTAATAGGTGTACATAGTCGATCATGAGAATGATCAATTATATTTAGAGGGGTTTGAAATCACATGGATATAAAATTTAAATAATTTGGATGTTTAAAAAAATTCCCAAAATTGATAAAACATAAATAAAAATATATATCATAAAAGAGGTCTTTGAATAAACATTTTACTGGGATATCCTTACCTTGAGAGAATGATTCCTAAAAGAATTAGATGAGATTATTAAGTGAATAGGGTAAATATAATAGTACTCTAGATAAGGTATTAACCAATAAAAATGTTCTTTAACAGTTTTCAGTGAATATAATGTGGATAATCGGTGGGTTTATATTGGAAATGATAAGGGTGTTCATTATTATTTCCCAAACAATTGTTTTCGACACTATACAATAAAATGACAAAAAAATTAAACATTCAATTATTTTTTAATCATTTTATACCTAAAGGGGTAATTTTCATTATTATATGTGATAAAGGGGTGAACAAATTAAAATATAACACATTCTAATGTGAATGTAACTCACATCGTAAATTAAATGATTTTGTAAACCTAAACAATAATGTAGTTTTTGGAAGATTCCAGAAGGAATTATAAAAAAATAATTACAAATTAAATTCTTTCAAAATGGATATAATTGATATAATTATAGATAAAATTTATAAAATTTATTTAAAATATTTACCGTCATTATGATGTCATAATACCCACAATATATTTATACAGTATTGAACTTTTACCAGAAAAATATAGGTTCTAAGAAAAATATGAAGCATTATCCATTTGATAATTTCAAAATTACTATTCTAATAAAAATAATTATTTTATAAAAATAATTTTCCAGCATTGTGAATTTTTATTATAAAAATAAAAGTTATCATTTATTTATAAATGTTAGGTTTTTAATAATAACAGTTTTCAGACAATTATAAATTTTTTGGACTTCAGAAAATAATATTATAATATATAAATAAAAAATATTTTTAAATAATTACATTTTATAAAAATTAAATGTAATAAATAAATAAATAATTTATGAAATATATTTTTTATTTATATTAAATATTACAAAAAAATATAAGTTGCGTTTTATTGAATCATAATAAAAAATAATTTATATTTTGAAATTAATAAGAATAAAATATATTCATTACTCTATAGAATATAAATATTCATATTATTATGGTCTTGATACATATCTCTTTATTACACCAAGACTCATATGTGTAAGGTGGATGAGGTGAGACTTTCATAGGGTGGTTGGACTCACATGGTTTCAGTCGGGATCTACATGATCATGAAATCTTCCATTAATGATCTCCCCAATGATTTAGAAGTTAGATAACATATTTTGATTTTTGAAGGGAAATGTTCATAAATTTTATCCCCCTTATAAGCTCTGATAAATGGGCATCACAGTTTGTGATCCTACTATTTCAGGTCATCACTAATTGTTTGTGTATCAATTGATTTTAAAAATATCCTTTATCTATACTAATCATATGATCACAATTCAATGTCTATATTATCAATAATTAGGATATTTTGTTTAACTTTAAAAATTATTGGATATAATAAAACCAGATATGTTATTGGGTTTTCTATAACCAAATTAAATAATAAGTCATGTAATTTAATGAAACATGGAATTTCATTTATAAAATATATATCATTAAAAGTATACCCCTTAAAATATTTACCCCTAACAATGTCATTTAAATTGCTAAAATAGGTGATAGTAACTATATTTCACCCCATCCTATGGTTTCCATGTCACTTCATCAATCTTGTGGTATCTTCTTAGCACTTTGTCTAGGGGAATTGTATTATTTCATAGTACGTTTTCTCTATGATCTATGATCATCCTATGAAACTCCTCATATAAAGTATCATTCTCCAAGGGTACCACTTCAATAATTCAAAAATATGAGCGCTATGGTATTATAATACTCATTATTGATATGTGGGAAACATCATGTACATGAGATAGGTTAGGTGGGAGTTCTAGTTAATAGACAACCACTCTGTTGTTATCAAAGATCACTATCAAACTGATGAATCTTGGACTAATCATTCCATTCTTACCAAATCATGTTGATCCAATCCTTTGAGATATACGGAGGAATTAGATGTCCCCCAAATCAAAATATAGGTTGGAGAAATTAAATTAAACAATGTTATTTTTTCATCTCTTTTATCCTTGATGTGTTGTTGAATGGTCCTGGCCTTTTCTAACTTTTCCTCACCCATTTCAGGGCCTATCATTTTACATTTTGTGAAAAATGTGGTAAATATCATGATGGGGAATGACTTTTGAATTTTGGTAAGTGCTATTGATGTGGTAAAATGGGACATAAGTCTCGTAATTGAAATAAATAAGATCGAGGTAATGGTATGAAAAAATATTATTTACACTTGGTAATATGTTTTAAATGAAATGATATGGGTCATTATTCAAATGAGTGTCCAATGAAGAACTCAATAAGGGGAAAGAAACCAGACTACAAGAAGAAAGGTTTGGTGATGTCCTTTTCGACTACTTCAGCAGATATTGGGCCATCAAATGAAGTAGTATTAGGTAAACTATTTGTTTGTTCAGATTATGCCAATGTATTGTTTGATTCGGGGTCCACACATTATTGATTTCTGAGAAGTTTTTAAGTAAATTGGGAATTCTATATCAAGCTATGGATCCAGAAAATATGGTAAAAACATCGGGGTAAATATTGAGACAAAAATTATTTATAAATACCATCATATCCTTGTGTGTGGAAAGAATCTACCGGAAAATCATATTGTTTTTTCAATAGTAGAGTTTGATTTTATTCTGTGTATGGATTGGCTTTCAGTTTATCATGCTAAGATTCATTGCAGAGCTAAAGTGGTTTCTTTTAGAATGATTTTCAGTTTGAGTATAAGAATTAACCCTTTCTTTTGATAAAATATCATGAAGATGTGAAGCATGTAAAAGATGGAAATGAATTTTAAATTACACATAATTTGGAAAACAAAAGAACTGTTCATATTAATGCATTGAAAGTGGTAAATGAGTATCATTATGTTTCTCCATGAACGATGCATTTCATTTCATACCATCAAATGTTATGACTATTATAAATACATGTATATACTGGATATATATGATATATATGATATCTAAATTGTAAATATCATTCATGGCCTAATGAAACCTTGACCACATGAACAACTTGTTATTATAAGATGTCCATTTTGACTCAAGTAACAAATAGCAACAAAATGGCCATAATTAACATAAATGACTACATAATGTTTATAACATGGTAATAATTGATTTAAAGGAATGATAAACTTGAAAAATGTTCTTATGAAATTAGAAATTGACTTTAGTTTCTTATTTAAGATATTAACAAACGATTGGGTCAAGTCGGACACGAGGTAAGGGTCATCGTCTAAATATCCTTTCTGCCACCATGAGTATTATTTTATCATTGGCTTCCCTAACAAGAAATAATGTTTTTAAAGGGAAAATAATACCATATACACTTTTACATATTTTGGTATTGAAAATGGTTTTGATAATGTATTTGTTATGTTAATATATTTAAAAGATATATTGTGATTGAAATGTGTAAATGTTATATTTCCTTTTTGATTAATATATATGTTATGATTTTTTTGTTTTATGGCATTGTTTATGTAATCGAGTGGTTCCATAGTAAACCGAGTGTGGGTGTTCCTGAGATAACTCTCCCTTGAAATGGTTAATGTGATGGAGGTAAACGTGAATGATTCTCCATAGAGATTTATGGAATATAATTTGATGGTTATTCCATATGTAACTCCTTACGTTTCTGTGAAAAAAATAACGTAAGTATTTTATGGATGCCACATGTTACCTTTATGATTTGGGTTTACAATGTAAATCTTATAATTTAATGATGTATGTTAATGTTATTATGTTATGTATGTATTGATGAAATAATGTTTTCATTCATTGTTTTATAACCATTAATGAGATTTTTATGCTCATCCCCTGTTTTGAAATGTTTTTCACAGGCCTTAAAGATGAATAGTTTCAAGCATGGGATCATGGAAAAAGACCTACAGTATAAAAATGGGACTAGACATGATTATTTTTCTAAAGTGTTTTTATTTTATGAAAAAAATGGAAACGGAGTAGAATTGTCTACCTTGTAATTTTTTAGATGTAATGTAATAGTTATTTCTTAATTATATAAAACTCTAAACCTAAAAATATCTTCAATTTGAATTATTTATTTAACTTAAGATTATGAAATGTTTAAGGTTGGGTCCTTATATAAAGTTATAATGGGATGATATAAACGAAATATTCATGAAAATCATTGTATATTTGAATTATTTATAGAATTTTGAGAAACATGATATCTATATTTAGAATCATCATTACATATCTCTTACAAATTATCATTTTATTATAATACCAGACAAAAATTTTCACAATTTTATAGTTGATAAAAATTTCCCAATATAAAATCATATGATCACAGTCTATATTGTCATACAGAAATAGAATTTGATGTTTGGGGCATATTGATATGATTTTTTTCTATATGAAATTACATAAAATTAAAATATTGTAATATATATAATTGTAAATTTATAAAAATATGAAATAAAATATATAATATAGTGATTCCATAATGTTATATTATCATAAAGGTTAATATGGGAACAATAAATAAAGATTTACACATTTTCCAACTTTAGGGAAATTATTAACAGAGAATAATAATCTATCAAATGCATCTATAATACTTCATTACATTTACATAATCTTATATTTCATCTCCTAGTAATAATATATGGTATCCCTAATATTATATAAGATTAATTTTTATAAAATATCATTTTGGGGATTCTGAACATGAATCTCAATGTAAATCGGATACTTGTTGAGGAGGTTGTGGATGAGCTAGATATTTTGGAAATTGTAGTGCAGTGGGATATACAGGATGAGGTGGAGTTGGTTATATCAGAAAAGAAACATACTCATGTCGAAAAACATTTACCATACTGGTTATCTAATACTATTTTTTATTTTCATACCATTATCTTTGACCTTATATTTTAAATTATTTCTTATCCCATCATAAAAATAATAACTAAAAGATGTTTTAAAATGAATAAACAGTTCGTTTAATGCCACAAACAGCTTATATCTTCTTATGTGACCCTATTGTTTAGGCCTGACTAATAATGATGTCGAAATATATGCCATAACCACAGGTCTAATGGCCCCCATGTTAATTGATCCCTATGTACATATTATTTAGAATACATTGAATATTTATTTATTAAATAATTCATCAATTTGTTAAGAATTTTTTAATATATCTTATAATTATTTTACCTACAGACAATGCCTCATAAATGTGATATATTCCCTTCTTTGACAAATAAGTCCATTTCTATTTTAATTTTTTTAGTTGGGTGGAGTTGAGGTAGTCTCTATGAAACCTAAGTAATATCCCTCCATTTTATAAAATATTTTATCAATATTTCATTCTTATAAAATCATATAACCTCATGAGATAATATTTAAGGGTATACATTTTTTAATTCAATTTTAGCATGACATAAAATATCTATCATTTAGTTTTAAAAAATAATAAAAATGATCTTTTTTTAATAAATACCCACATTTATTATAATTATCAAGTTTCACATAATAAAAAAATTCTATTAACTAATTTCAACGAATTTTTTCTACAATTCATCATCTATAATAACACTAATAAAACATGTATTTTCATTTTTCCATTCACTAAAAATGATATTTAAATTTTATATTGATATAAAATCACTCCACTTTTAGAAGAAAATATTAGTTATTTCTTTAGAAAACTAGTATATCATATATATAATATCTCACTAGATGATAAGGGATAAAATAAAAATTATTAAATAATTTTATTGAGAAATTTATATTGTTTCTAAATTAGATTATTCAAATGGTCACCCATAATATATATAGTTTCTTCTGGTTGACACATCTCTGATCCAAAATCAAATTATGATATTCATTGAAACATCAAAATTTATAAAATTTGTTAATTTATAGGAATTTATTCTTATATGATTGAAATTATCTTCAAACTGAATATCTATCCTCTTTTAATGACTATGAAAAATTGATAATTTTAATAAAAATCTTCTATCATATTTGAAAACACACGATGCCATCTCTTTATATTTATATTTATAAGTCTCTTGCATAGAAGAATGAGAATGTTTCAGAGCTAAAGAATGCATACAATCTTTTATATACGTTCTATGTGCTAAGTTAGTTCGGTCGAACATTATCCTTTAATATAATATATAGATAATTAATAATTGATTATATAAATGACCATTTCCATATAAAATACTATATAAATTTAAAAAATATACCACTATATTAAAACATTCAAAAAATTAACCGTAATATTGGATTTATTTAATTATAACTAAGAAACCAATAAACATAATTTGGAGATATAATATTATATGTGTATAAAAATAAAAAATAAAATCATTATTTTATAAATCCAACTATTACATATAATGTTACATTAAAATTTTATATTGATACAAAAAAATGATATTTAATCAATAAAATTATCATATAAAAAATAATATATCTATGATTCTAATAATTTAGAGAATTGTAAAATTATAAAATGAAATATAAAAAGAGATTAATATAGTCATATTTTCATAAATATGGAATATAAAAAAATTTATTAAGAAGTTTTTATCTAACAATTTATGGAAAATTAATTATTAATTATGAATAATTATATAAATCAAGAAAAATTAGGATATTTGTAAAGGATTTTTTGTTGATAGTCCTTCTTCATCATTGTTAGGCCTAGTACATATGAGATAAATAACATTTTTGTCAATATTGTTTAATAATATACCTATGGTAGTACACATGTAATTACCATTATATTTCCCATCACAAAAATATATTTTTCCCTATAGAATGACATGCCAATATAATTATTATTGATATGGACTATAAGATATTTTTTTCATAGGTGTTGAAATGATTAATGTTTAATATGTCTAATCTAATAGATTTAGATTCAATAGATTCCTACAGAAATAATCTAGCTTTACACTATTATTAGTAGCAACCCATTTATTTTAAAATAAAAGAACTCCAAATTTAATGCATTCATGTAAAACCCATACATTCTAAATTGTAGACATTTTATTCGTTATTGTATGCGACATGAAAGGACGTGCATAGGGAAAAACATTTTATAAAATTTAGTATCTTCAATGGCATGTGGAACACACATACCTAAATCTAATAGAACTATAATATAGAATACCATTATAACCTAAAACCATTAAATTTGATGATGTGAATAGTACTAATCAAATTAATTAAATTAAATTTATATATTTATTATAAATAAATTAAAAATAATTTAAATGAATAATGAATGTTTAAAAAAAATAATATTTTTATAATAGACATATTATTATTGCTTTCTGCACATAATTTAAATTAATGTTTTACAAGATTTAGAAAATATGTTTAATGAAATTAAATTAAAATTTTAAATCATAGTATTTAAATTATATTATAGTATAATTTTATTACTATTCTAAAATATTTCATTTTTCAATCAATGGTGAAGAATGATTATTATTTTTAAAAATTTATATTTCAATTAAATAAATTTTGTGGATAAATTACATTATAATTTGTTTTTAAATTATCCTATGTTTAATATTATTACAATATAACTAATTTTTTTCATTATCGATATAATTATTTAATTTTTTTTATTAAAACCACCTATACATATAATATTTTTCAATTTGGTAACCATGTTTTTCATAACATCTACATGTATGATTTAAAATTTAATTATTCAACATCGATGAATTAAAAATTAAAAATGTAATAATCAATTTTTAATAATTATTATCAAATTATATAATAAATCCAACTTAATTTTTTTTACTAAAATCAATATTTAAAATACTAAAAATTAATTATTGTGGTTGTGGTAAAAAATGTTTAATCGGTGGGAGCAGGGTGAAATAAAATGATAAGGGTTTATTTGAACTATCAATCCATCCAAAATTCATTTGATGGAAAAATATAGACCTAATTATCTCTATGTATTTATATTATGAAATTTTGGACCTTTATGGAAGTTGAATAAGATGGGTACACCATTTAATTTAAAAAAATTACATCTATGCTACTCATGTCACCTATAAAAGGTCTACCCTATCATCTTCTCATCACACCTTAAACAATTATTTTTCATCCAAATACCTTCCCATTAAACAACCCAAATTCCATCCACATATCTTAAAATACATGGTATCAATATATATCATTATTTGAATAAATTATGTATAATCTTAAGAAAGTGGTTAGAGAATATATAATATTCCTAATTATGTTTTTTGTTCTCTTTTATATTCCACCTCCATAATATAATCTTAATTTAGTATTATATAATAAAACCATAATAGAAAATATTTTGGGGTATTAATTTTTCATATGTATGTAAATAAATCCATCTCGTATTCTTAAAAATTCAAAATCATAATGTCCCTTGTGTTTTTGGAAGACTACCACATCACGAACTGATGTAACATTTTTCCATCAACAAATATCACTATTGGGTATAATGATGGTTATGAAGAATATATATTCATATATATGATATTTATAACATATTTATATATTTGGAGTCATTATAAAAAATATACATTTTTATTTTCCCCACTCTACATTGGATAAAATAATGTCACTCATGTGTATGTAGTAATACTAACTCCTAAAAAGATGTGAATCGTTTATCCCAAAAATATTAAATGGAAGACAATAAGGATAAATTTTTTTAATTTATGTGAAATTAATGAAATAATAAAGTTATTAATAACATATTTAACATTTTTAAAAAATAAAATTTTTAATATTTTTTCTTACCATTTCACTATCTGATAGATGATAATGTTATTCATGTATGTGTGGACTAATGTCGTCACATATTGTTGTGACTCTTGTTTCATAAACAAACTACATGGAATATATATGGGTGTGTTTTTGTTAAAGAAAATAATATTTTAATGTTCATATTATTATAAGTTTGTTAATCTAAATTATCATATACGTAATTTCCATAATTATCTTTGAAAATTTGAAACATTACTCAAGCATAGTTTTGAACTACTATCTCCATGATTGGAACATAAAACATTTATCAAATAAATTTTCCATGTTAGTTATGTAAATTATAATATATTTATAAATATCATAATAATTTAATTGTTATTATTATTTATATTTTGGAAATATATAATTTGAAAAGGAAGATGGACATTCATCGAAAAGAACGAATTAGAAATATGCTATTTAAAACTCAAAATAGTGAAAAATAATGAATTATTATTAATGAAATGTGGTGTGATGTTATAGAAGCTTCATAATTGAAATTATAAATATTAACATTGTTATATTATAGCTTAAAATTTATAAAATAATTATATAGGATATTGAATTAGATTCAATTAAAAGGTAGCATAGAGTAAGGGGATTCATCCTAATTTCCATTAATTGTGGTATATATTAATTTTAGGGAAATAATTTATTTCTAAATATGTATATATTTCCACATTATAATGTAATATCATGAAGAATTCATTATTTTTGGTATTTTATGTTTTAATTAAAATTATTTTATCCAGGAGGACTTGAATTAAAAATTGACATGTCATAATTATTTTCATACCCTAACTTCTTTTTACCTGATTAAATAACCTCTTCACTGTCATTGATAATAAATAATTATTTTTTAATATATTTTTACCACATTATGTAGTATATTATAATTTTCCAGCTGTATTTACATTTGATACACATAATCTTCATTCGTAAAATCTCGAATTCAAATTTTGATCATTATAATGACTATGATTCTTCCTTGTTTTACATTATGATTTTATATAGATTATTTTAATTACTATTCCCTAAGATATTTTGTTATTTTGAGGACTAGTGAGACTGGGATTAATATCCTTACAATATGTTTTATATCAAACACGGAAAATTTTCCTTAAAATATAAATAACTCTTAAATAGATGAAGAAATTAGAAATCAAAGGGAATTGTTGAGTTCGTATATTGGGGTTTACATAGAAAGTCTATATACATTTTTGGTGATTTATTTTTTGAAAAATGATTTCATAGACAAAAATAATTAAATAAATTTACATATATTATTAAGTCGTAAAAAAGTTTTTTGTTTTATTTATGTAATCTCTTTTATAACAAATTATCTAGGTCGATCGTATAAGCCTATAAATTATCTAAAATAAATGGAGAAGGATATATAGATATATGAGATATCGAAACATCTAGAGAGTTTTTCAATTATAATTATTGAGAAAATTTAATCTTTTTGATATTTTTTGTTTTACTCAACATTGAGTTTCAATGAAGAAACATTTTTTAATGTATAATTAACTAAATGAGATTGTTATTAAATATCCATTTAACCTATTAATATGACTTCAAATAAATAATTTTTAAATATTAGTTATAATTTTTTATATAAATAAAACATAATGATGATAAAAAATATAATGTATTGAAATGTATTTATATGTTTGGAAATACCATTTCTTCAAAAGAAATTTTTTTTATGTCCTTCTATGAATAATAATGAATTTAATATGATACACATTTATAAATTTAATATTATAGATGTAACATAATTTTTTAAATCATAATTATGAAATTAGATTAGAGTTTATTTTTTATATTTATATGGGAAAAATCATTTTTTGTGAATTTTGAAAAATAGTGAATTCTAATTCAAAATATATTTTTCATATTATATATTAATATAGTTTAATTAATTTAATGGTTGTTTCAATAGTCACAATATATCAATAATAAAAGTATTAATCCAATATAGATACTTAGAATAAATTTTTTTTCAATATATACACAAATATATATAATCTTAATGAACATTTTGACATTCTCAATCAAAAACCTCGTTTTCTCGCCATATCTGTGAGAGTAGTCGTGAAATTAATTTTTCTTTATAGATGAATTGAATTTAAAAAATGTAAAAACACATTTTTAATAAGTATTAAATTTATACTTTAATAATATAAGTATAATATTTTCACAAAATTATTAGTTAAACTGATAAAATTTAATTATAGAGCTTACATTAAATTACCCTTTAAAGGTGACTAAACATTAGTTATAAGGGATCAAAGGACCAATAATACTAAAAAAACCAATTTATGGAAATAATTATTCCATAAACCTCCCATTGTTGACTATTTTTTAATACTTTTTTAATTTATAAACATTCATACAGATAACTTGTTTTACAAAATGCCAAGTGTATCACCTCCCTACCCTAAAAGGCCACCAAATACCCCCATCCTCACACCACCCAATACATATAATTTAGGCCAATAGATACCAAATTAGCATCCAAAAATCAATTTATTACAAATTTATGACTCAATTTTGGAATAAATTCATCCACATATTCCCTTTTGTGCAAACTAAATGGAATTTCCCCCAGAAGAGGTAACATCCATCTTAATGTTTTTTTCCATTATTTTAAATCTCTAATACCTAAATCCTTCTTATTCATTACCTTCAATATATCCACAATATCATAAGAAAACTAATTTGTTTTATGATTATGGTTTATAATGACACTTAAAAACAATTCAATATAATGGGTATGAAACATACCATTCTTATGTACGATGAATTGTTGTCTAACAGAAAGATGTTGTTCATTTTTCATTTTCCATATCTCATGGTTTGGAATTGTGATGGAAACTCAATTTTTATATAAAAAATATTATATATATTATTATTTTTATTCTTAACTAAATATTATATTACAAAAAACATCATTCTTTCTATTTTGTGTAAATGCATTAATTTCATTTGGGGAAGTGTTGACTACAACCTCCACAAAGAGATGTGATTCATTCATACAATACATGTAATGTATTAATGATGTATCCCAATAAAATATATAATATAGGTGACATAATAATTGTAAATTAATTATACTATATATATACGTTTATGTCTTTTAATTTCTATCATTCAATATTAAAATGAAAAATGAAAAAGGGATCATGCATTCAAATAGAATACCATCTCCATAAACTGTGTATTTTATTACATATTTCTCAAAAATATAGATTATTATAAAAACAAATATATAGATAAAATATATTATATTTATATTTTGGTTTAAATTATGTAAATAATTATATATACATGATGTTGAAACATAAAACAAATTAATACACTTCAAAAAAATAAAGAATATATTACTTGAATTGAAATATAATCATTGATTCATTAGTAATAATGTAATATTAATTCAAAATAAAAATATATTGTATTAGACATAATAATATGGTTCTTTAAAATAATTACAATAATCTTTTATTAATTTTACAGGATGTGTGTACAAGTACGATGAGAGTCAAGACATAAGGTAGGGGAATTTCATACCACTTTTTTTATTTCTATGAGATAAATGTCTTATTCACCACTCATTTAATTTTTGTGGGGTTTATACATAAAATTTATGTATTGTATAATTATTATAAATAAATTTATTGTAATTTATAAATCCATTTGATGATATTTGTTTCATGGGATTATTGTTTCAAATGTTACGAAATCAGTAATGTAATTTAGTCTCCATTTTCATTCTTGGAGACACAAGCCATGTTGTAACCCTATAATTTTCCCTAAGTTATATATACATCATTTTAAATGATATATCATTAATGTTATTATTTTATTTTTATGATAATAATTATTTAATTTTTTTCTTTCAATTATGTTATCATCCAATGTCACCAAACCTATAACAGTTTATAAATATAATATCATTGTTTAATTAAATTGATTATGATTATTCTTACATTGATGAAACACTATGATCCATATATCGATAAATCTCATGTTTTTTCTTAAACAATGATTATTAATGTTATATGCATGTAATTTTTCTATTTTTTAATTATTTGTATATAAGATGATAATTAAAGTGTTTATATGAATGTGTGACTTTACCTCTATTTTCAGTGGGAATACATTGTTTTTATAAAACCATTCTTCCAATAAGGCCTCCAAAAAATATTCTACTATTCATCATTGATTATTGAAAAACATTTTTGAACATGTTCTATATTTTTAACATAATATTTTTTATAAATTTATCTTAATTTCAATTTCATGTTGTGTCACTTTTGTAAACTAGTTGGTTAGAAAATAAATATTTTTCATATATAGATTTACCCACTATCATGAACATAATTACATTGAAGCATCTTATACAAGATTGATAAGTTATTTTTAAGGAAAATTATTTCCTATTAATCTATTTATTAATTATATTAAATTAAAATAATATTCCAATATGATTTATGTTTAAAATTATATTTATTAATTTGAAAACATCATTTATTTTTTCAAAAGGTTGTTTTCACATAATTTTATATTAATAATTTTGATTATTTTGTTAGATGTTTTTAAATTAGTTTCAATGAGAAATGTTTAATTTTTTTTCAGGCTTCATTTTTATGATTTCAATTAATGAAGTCTTTAAAATATTTTGAGGATTCTTTTATATGTTTTCATGGAAATTCGTATTAATTTTTTTTTTAACATTATTTTATAAGAAGTCATGTAAAATTTCAATCAATATTATTTCATGATTTCATTTTAAATTTACATATTATTATCTATTAAAATGGTTGTGAAGAGGTTTTATGTTTTGAATAGACTTTTTCATTGATGAAAGGAAATTTTCCTCATAAAATGATTTAAATGATGGTTTAGAATTATTTTCCATCTATGATGATGTCCATATATGTTTGTCATTACCATTTTGTAAATTTTCCATGGTTCTATTAAAATTATTTATCTTAATTGTTTATTATGTCATAAAATTTAGGAAATATTTTTATCTTTCACAGAATCAATGTTTATGAAATTAGTTTCTCGTTCAAAATTTTGATGTTTATAAAATGTACTTCTCTTATAATTGGAATATTTTTATTAATTAAATTTATTTTCATGGGTAGTGTATTGATGAAATGATTAAGAAACGCTTATCTTGTCTAAATGATATGATATAATAACCTGTTTCTGATACACATTTCAATTTTCATGTTAGTTTATAAATAATTTATAATATCAAAGTGATAATGTATGTATGATTTCAGTATGAGATGGTTGGGATATATATCTCCTTCAAATTTATCGGGTAAACATTTATATCTCATTATATATAAATAAAAGACCATGTCCACTAAGATGGTTCGATGATTGATCCTTGACTACTAATATGGTAGTGGGAGTGACCCATGACTAGTAATATATTTATAGGAGTGTATCATGCATACCAAGATAGTATTAGGAGTGAACCCATACTACAATTATGGCCTTGGAATCGAGGACTTGACTAATATGGAAATCAATTTTATATGATTCTATATTTGGAAAAATTCTATTTTTACCACCTATGTTATGATTTATTGTATTATTCTATTGATTATATTTTTATTAAAGATAATTAACTACGATGAATTATTTATTGATTCAGGTTTATGATATACCAGGATGGATATTCTAATGTTATGATTACATTCTCATACCATTACAATAATAATTATGCTTACATATCTCCACTATTTAGCCTTACTAAGCATCTGATCTCTCCCATTTTTATGTTTCCTTCCCTAGGATATGATGATATATTATACTTTTGATATTTATAATATTTTTTATAGTCTTGGAGATCATATTAATAGATAATATAGATTAATCATGTACTAGCACTTTGGTTTACATTTTTCTAGAGGAACTAAAAAAAAGGGTCATTTGGTGTAATGAACCTTCCCCTCCAAGCCATTCCTTTGTGAAAATATAGGGGTTGGGGTGTTCTAGGAGATAAGGGTGGCTTAAATCGGTAGTTTACCCAAAATAATTTTTTTTGCAATAGTGACACCGAACGATGGCACCATGCAGTGGCACCAAGAGGTGTATCACCAAATAGGGGAACGAAACGGTGCATCACCCAATGGTGGCACTGAACAGTGGCCCATAATGGATCCTCACTGAATTGTGCCTCACTGCATAGTGGAACATAGTGATGGCTCACTAAACGGTGCAACCAGTGACTCACCCAAAGGAGAGTATCTCTCCTAAGTTTTCCAAATTTCCAATTTTTTTATGTTTCTCAGATTTTATCGTATTTCTCCCCTCTTTTGATTTATTTGAATTAAATCAAATTTAATTTGTTATTTTTTAATTTTTAAAGGAATTTAATTGGATATTAATTATATCTTTAATATACTAACTCTTCGAGGATATTGAGATATTAAAACCACAAAGATCTTCACCACGATCCCAAGTTAATTACTTTTGAAACTGTTTCCATTCCATAGATATAGGACTTGTATTTTTATAAATTCAAGTTACTTTATTCTCTTTTCTATTATTTTACATACAAAATTTATTCCTTTATGAGCCATACATATATGATGTGGCCTCCCCAAGTTTGGGTTTTCTTGGAGTATCATCCTCAAACAACTCCCCTATTTTGGCATAAGGAAGAATCACTGGTTGCATGTTGTTCCAATTATGGATTTCCTATGTCTCAATTTTTAATTGTGTATCATGCGGTGTGGGTTTAGTGACGTTCTCTTGTAAAAAAATCATAATAAAAAATATAACAAAGATGAATTCTATCAAAAATGTGATAAGAGGTTTGGAGTGGAATGATATTGATCGCCAAATTTATTTGATATATTTGTTGATGAAGTTACCTATTATGCCTATGTGGATTCTAAAAATCATGAATTTTTTTTGTCTTTGCACACACATGGGATATACTTTATAATTATTTTTTTTTTCTTATGAATAATTTCTCTAAACATCAATATGGATAATCATGTACACCCTAATAAATAAACATAAGGACCCCAGATAAAAACCCTTTTGTAAATACCCAGATTTCCCAATTCTGATCTTAAGGAATAATATTTTTTAAAATTTTAATGCAACATGTTTTATAATTGTGTTTATGTGATGTGTTTTTTGGGTTTTTTTTGACTTCTATGGGTTTTGTGGTGATTCGATTGGAATCACGGATGTGGGTATAGGGTTGGATAGAGGGGTATGTTTCATGTGAAGGGTTTTGTATGTGTATGCTATTGGGATGCAGTTTAGTAGTGGTAATTATAGTCCTTGTGTATGGGGTGGTAAAATAAGTGTGATGAAATCACAGGTTGAGAGATGGATTGATTGTATAGTGGATGAACTTGTTATGGAGTGGGACTGCATTTGGTCAGTGGGGAAATAAGACTGTGCAGTCATGATATCATGTTAATGAGTCTGATGGGTTTGGTGTTGATGTGTAGTGGGACAACAACCAGGTTGATTTATATTTTTTTTGTGAATGTGGGTTAAAAATGAAATCCTTTACCTTGGTCTTTCTTACCTGGTTGGATGTTGGAAGTATCAAAGAATATAGTTAATTGGTTTCTATGCATTTAGTTTCTTTTAGTCTTTTGAAAATGGGTTTAGATGGTGTTAGTATTAGTTTCCCAGTTAGGGATGGAATATATAGTTAAATGCATGAAAATATAAAGCATATTGAAAATTGGTTAAATAGATTGGGTTTCCTTGTATTGGTTGTGGCTGTTATGTGGTGGAACATGTATTTCTAGATAGAACAATGGTTGTATGTGGGATGAATATTTTTTGAAACCCATAGGTTGGGCTAAGTGTTTCCTTAAATATATATAAAAACATGTAGTTCCTTGTTATTTAAATTCGTAACCATCCCGTGAAGCGCACTACGTGCCAAAAAAACCCCACTATTTGGGGGGAGGAATTCCTTTCCCTACATCCCAGTGTGATGATGGATGACTGGTTATTGGATCTTCTCTACTCCCTCTTCTAGGAATTTATCTCTCCAGACTCTTCTAGAATGTTGTAATGTCTTGAGTATTATTATTAGATTTATACTATTAGTTTTGTGAGAATTGGTTTGTTTCCCAAGTGTCTTTGGGAAGAGTCTCAAGGGTTTTTGGGTAGGTGGTGGTATGTGTGAGGACTTGATGTCTATGAGAAGGATTGTGTTGTGGTATTGGTCCAGGTGTATGTGATATGGATGTCTATGGTAGTGTCCTTGGTTTGTGTGGGATATTTGTGAGGTTGGGACTTGTAGAAGAGGTAGATGTGTTAGGATGTTCTAGTTAACAAGATAGAAGTGTGGGGAAGACCCAAATATTTATGTGCTTACTACAATAATGAATTTTATTGTGTTACATCGTGAGTGTTCCTTGGTGAGGTTGGTAGTTAGTATTCCATTATAGGTATTGTTGGGTTGTGATGTTTTCTTAAGGGGTCGTTATTTTTCTTCTCCCACTTATGGACATTTGACTTTTCTTTTTCCCTAATTAGTAAACTTGCAATCTCACCTAATGTATATAAAACTATTTTCATGGATTCCAAAAGATTATATGGGCCATGCTTGACCATTATAGTTCATACATTAGAGAATGTTGTTGTGTCCCTACATAGAATCATTTTAGTACATATTCAGAGTTTTATTGTGTTTATAGATACTTTACATTAAACATGCATGTGGTATGGTTTTTGTATTCATTACATATACATGTCTTACAGTTGGTTGAGGTTGATACATATTATCTCCAGAGTCTATTTGCATTAAAAATGTTAATCTTTCCTCTTGTGTAAACATTTACCTACCCTTGGTGATGGTTTCCACTTCATGGATGGAGGTGGGACAAAGGGGTCATTGTCTCTTCTTCATCCTGAGGAATGGTGGTCTCTATATATATTTTTCCCTTCATTAATCTTCAATAAGACAAGTTGTGAGATAATGGTATCATATAAGGATGAGTGATTGGATGGAGTATGGAGTTAGGAATATGGATGATTTCATTGGTTGGTAGGGAAATAGTGTAAGAAGATCTTGTTGCACGATATTGGCACGAGAATATTGTCTAGGACACAAGATTTTAGCTCCATATCCGCTTAATCTAATGAAAGGACCCCAAGCTTACCGAACAACAAAATGATGGTACAACATTTATAGGTAAGTTACTCTTGGAACGATACACACACCATGATGATCGTTTTTATTTTTGATTTTGTGTTTTTTTGGGAAATTTAAATAATAAAAGTGTTAAAATGAAACCTAATCAAATTGTATAATCGACAAGATTAGGTGTTCATTGTTTTCCATTTAGTTATGTCTCCAAGACGTTTCTCATGTGTGGTGTGAGCAGTAGATGGTAACCAGGATGACCTGGTTGACTAGTAAAGGGTTGACCTAGAGGATAAGGACAATCAGTGGTAAAAGATTCTATGATAATTCCATTGAAAATCTATGGGAATGTATTAGGGAGCATCCTAGACATGGATATGGATAGTTGGATAAAGGATTTGTTGATCTCTCTCATCTTGATCTGGTCTCTGTCAGAGTACCGGGTTTCAATGGTGGTGATCTAGGCCAGGGGATCAGTACGTCAGTTGTGAAAGCTTTACCTCAGATATTGTTAGGGGACCTATGTTTTCTAGGTCAAATTTGAGATGGCGGTCTAGGTCGAATTACTTTCTTCCATAATGAAGGCTTTGAAGAGTCATGAGCTACTATCCCTACAATATGGGTGTGTGTCAGTGAGGGTGTTGGGGATATTGTTCAAGGATCTGCTGCATTTATCTCCAATGCTCTTTCCAGATGAGGAGTCTGAGGAGTGGTTTTTAGAGGAGGAACTATGTCCTTCTCTTCAGTATGCAATTACTACATTCACCATACCAACATACTTATAGGTTTATAATAAGGCTATTTTGGTAGAGGGGATTCACTTGTGAGGTTGTCCTATGTTAGGGGGAATTCAACCAATTTCCTCGAAGGGGATAGTTTCCAGTAGAATGTCTCTAGAGTTTGGGCCTACAGGGTTTCTTCTAGTGGGGAGCCAACCCCAGAAGTTACACTTATGACCACATACTCTTCACCATTTACCCATGGTCCTGAGGATGGGGTTGTATTCTTGCGGAGCCCATGGGAACCTCCCGAGACTATTGTAACACCCCAGGTAAATAA
Organism: Viscum album; assembly: GCA_963277665.1. Lineage (NCBI taxonomy): Eukaryota > Viridiplantae > Streptophyta > Magnoliopsida > Santalales > Viscaceae > Viscum > Viscum album. The sequence goes on from OY728120.1 coordinate 813,180,774, forward strand.
AGAGTATGAAATTTTAACATTTATCCATATTTGTGAATAAAATATTCATATAACTTTAAAGGGAACGCTATGCTCGATGGCGTACCCATCACGAAACAATAAGCTTCTTGGGAATCTTACATTGCACTGTAATAATAAAATAATATTATTTTAAATGGTAGTTAAAGCCTAACTGTTGTGATGGAGGGAATGAACAGAACTAACTAAACAACGATTATATATATTTGTAAAATATTTTTACTTTTTACAATAAATGTTAGAGGATTAAAAATGCGAATGAATCCAATTTTAAGCATAAACATTTTAATATTCTTTAAAAGGTCGATCGAGTCAAGTCGGAACCGAGGTAAGGGATCCTACTCCTCTCTTTTTTTAAGTACACTCCTTTATGCCATTCCTTTCAAAGCCAATATTTATTGTCATTGGGATATTCTTTTATATTACTATTACTGTAATTTTTATGTTCATATGATGAGAGACCCTATTCTCTCTCATCAATCCATTTTGGAAGTTTTGAGTGGCGCTGTTAGGCTGCCAAATTCTCGTAAGAGATCTAACCTCTCTCTTTCTTTTTAAGTACACTCCTTTATGTCAGTCCTTTTAAAGCTCATCTTTCTTGTTATTGGGATATTATTTTATATTACACTAACTGTAATTTTCATTTTAATATTATGAGAGACCCTATTTGATCTCATCAATCCATTTTTGGATGTTTTATGTGGCGTCGTTAGGCTGCTGAGTTTTCGTAAGGGATTTTTCATCTCACTTTTTTTCCCGAGGGATTTATGCTACATTTTCTAGAATTTCCTTTGAGTGGTGTATGTACTGCCCATTATTTTTCTCATTATGTAATATAATTTAATTTATGAGTGTTTACATCAATGTTGTATTGTCTTTCTTTCACGGGGTGTATGTTTCGAAAGATACCCATGTCGGTAAGGGGAACTTTCACCCTCCTCTTTTTAAAAGACTTCTTTTGTTATGTCTTTTAATTCACATAACATTATGTTGGGATATGTTCTTCTAAATCCTTAGTGATTTAAATTTTATATCAATGTGATGAGATACCCTTTTTATCTCTCATCAACTCATTTTCTGAATTTTGTAGTGACGTCATTAGGCTGTCTAATTTTTGCAAGGGAACTTCTTAACCCAATTTTGATTCTTTGGGATAAGCTTGTACTCCTTGAATATGTCGTTCTATGAATATGTGTGAATAACCTCTGAGTTTTTTACACTTAATATCCACTTATATTTGGTGTATTAGTTGGTCACACATAATTATTGAATTGATTTATCGTTAATCTAAGGATACCGTCTTTGTATGGGACTTCGTCTCAATCTACTTTCATTGAGGCATATTTTGTTTTATACACAACCTTCTTTTATACGGTGTATAAACCCCTTAAAATTTTATGTTTATCCGAAAAGAATATTTTTTATACAAAGCATTTTACTAAACGAAAAAAGGGAATGTTTTTGTCGTACGTATGCGGAGACAACGACTTCTCCACCATTGTGACCATTATTTGAGTTTAAGCTTCCTCTACATGCCATACCTTTTCTTAAAAAAGAAAATTAAATACCATGTTTTACTTTTATTTTATTTTGGTATTTAAAATGGTTTTCATAATGTTTTTATATCAATGTGTTGTATTGATATCTTGTGATAGAAAAGTGGAAATGTTATGTTTCCTTTATGTATGTTTTATGTGATACGATTATGTTATGGTTCTTGAGAATTGTTATGAAGACGGGTGGTTCCGTGATAAACTGAGGGTGGGTGAGCCCGATATAGCTCTCCAATGCATTGGGTAATGTGAAGGAGTGAAATGTTATGGTTTCTAAAAAGATATTTAGGGAATATATTGTGGTGGGTATTCCAAATATAACCAAGAGGGTCACTCCCTACGTAAGAATGTTATGAATGCCTCAAGTTACCTTCATGTCTTATGATTTCTATGATTTATTCATGTTTTGATGAGGTATGTTAAAGTGCTTATGTTTTATGGGTGAAGTATGATTTCATTCTTATGTATATATGAAGTCATGTTTCTTTTCCATATTTTTATAACCCTTACTGAGCTTTTTATGCTCATCCCATGTTTTTTTGAAATGTTTTTCATAGGTCAAGGGAAAGGTACATGATATGATGATAGTGTCAAGAAAGTGTCAAGAAAGAATCCATGTTTTATCTTTAAATGTGGAATGTAATGCAATTTTTATGATCTAATTCTCTAAAATTGTAAACTTGAAAATATCCTCAATGTGTAATCTTTTAATAACTCAAGATTAAGTAAGGATTAAGGCTGGGGATTTATAGTTGGTATTAGAGGTCGGTTTAGATAACATTAGATGTTAGGGTATTCTCTATGCACAAGTGACATTACCATAATGGTTAAGATTTCAGAAAGCGTCCTAGTTTTAGATAAAGTGAATGAGTAAGTATATCTTAGTGTTTACCTTCCTCATTAGTACATGATGGTTTTGTTGATATACTCACACTGAAATTTCTTTTTTTAGTGAATGGATGGATCTAGAAAGCACCAAAGAGACAACATGTTTGAAGGAAAGTGTGGTGGTTCTATGATTAAGATACTAGATAAAATGTGGGATTCAATGAGGAAAATCGTGATTGCTCTAAACCAACTATCAAGGAGTCATGATCAACCACTTGAACGTTGGTATGATCTGTAATGCATCATGTACGAGATGACCAATCGATGTGGAAGTTCAGGTAATAATTATAAAGGTAACCATTATAGTTTATATGATCCTTACTTTTGAGGTAGTTATGGGTTATTATATGTTATGATGGAAAATTAATGTCATGAGATAAACATGAGGTTAAAATATTTTATGATCATTTTTGAAGATTTTGTCTCGTTTTGGGGAATTTTTTAAGAATTATATAGTTTTGGAAAAAGGTCAACACACAGACTGTGTGACAACCCTTCGCATCGGACAAAGATGCGGGAATCGAACCCACAACCAAAGTGTGGCTGGTATTTATCGCCTACCACTGGACTACGGGAAGTCCCTGGTTAGTTTGACTAATTATTTTTAGTAAGATGATTTTAGGAATCAAGATTAAGTTTATTTTGGGTTATCTTTGGAAATGATTAACCAATCATCAGGGATATGTGATTAGGTTAATTACTTTTCAATATGAGAATTTAAGAGTAACTGATGCTATTTGCAGATAAAAGTTAATTTGTACATTGGAAGACTATGTGACTAAATCCTTTAAATATTTGGGTTTCAATCTTAGTTTTGTTTACTTTTAATAAATTTATGGACAAATTGTTTATCAAATGGTCCTCGTTGAACTCTGGGTTTTGTTGGACAAATTTTGGAGATTAAGAATAGATTTTATTTTTATAAAGGGTTATCCTTGTCTGGATTATCTACTCCTGTACTAACCATTTTGGTCTTGGTTTTGGTTAAATTCTAAAGACATGGGAAGTATATAATTCTATTTTGTGTATTAGGTGATTCTTTAGAAGTTGATTATAGTGAACAAGTCTTCCTAAATGCTCGTCTTTTGGTGAAAATATGAGTTTGTGTCAGAAATCTAATAAAAGTTGAAAGTCAACATGATAAGTAATTATGTTTCCTTATGAATAAATTCCTCAATAAAAAAAAATTGTGTATATTAACTTTTCCTACTGGGGAATCGAATACCGTTTAACCCATCACAAGTTTGTGATTTTCTTTTGGTTAACTTTCTCCTAAACATGTTTTCTATCGCCCTCCATCAGAACATGACCCTATGTTTTCTCCTCCATGTCCATGTTTGCCTACATGCAATCCTAGTATGGGTTAACTCGGGTGACCTCTGTACATCTATTTCTTTATTTTAAAGTGATTGTTTTACCGACTTTTGTTCCGATGTGGGATTTTCAATGATGTTTCGATGCCCAATTTTAAAATTGTGAGGACGCAATTCCCAAAAGGGGTGAAGGATGTAACACCCCAGGTAAATAAAGAGTATGACATTTTCACATTTATCCATATTTTTGAATAAAATATTAATATAACTTTAAAGGGGACGCTATGCTCGATGGCGTACCAAACACGCAACAACGAGTTTCTTGGGAATCATACGTTGCAATCTAATAATAAAATAATATTATTTTAAATGGTAGTTAATGCCTAGCTGTTGTGATGGAGGGAATGAATAGAACTAACTAAAAAATGATTATATATGTTTTTCAAATATTTTTTCTTTTTACAATAAATGTTAGAGGATTAAAAATGCGAATGAATCCAATTTTAAGCGTAAACATTCTAATATTCGTTAAAAGGTCGATTAACCGCCTTTTGATGGCGAACCTCTTTTAAATCCACTTTTTGAAAATTTTATGTGTTATATTTGACTAAATAAAATTCTTCTTTTGAATCGTGACATCAAAATTTACTTTGTGTAAATTTTTGGTATTTTTTCTGAAAAAGTTCAATTTTTAATGAATAGTGAAAAATGTTGTATTTTAATTCAAAACCTCTTTTTAATCTAATTTATTTATATGATTAGATTATCTTTTGAATTGGTTTTAAAGTGAAATTAGAATATATATTTTTACCATTTAATCCAATAGTGGTCGTTGGAATTAATTTCACTTTAAAATCGGACTTAAACTAGTGTCAATCTTTTGATACATTTTGTTTCATAAAAACACGCTATTTGTTTTGACAGCAAGAATTCATTATTAAATTAATTAATGTAACTTATATGTTATGAATTTTGTAAAATAGACACCATTTTTTAATTCAGAATATCAAATATAGCTTAGGGTGAATTTTTGGTAATTTTCTGAAAAGCATCAATTTTTGATGAATAGTGAAACCACTAAGTGGTACGTATAAAAACTGATTTTCCATTTAAATGAAATTTTGAAACCTTTGTGTTTTGAATTTCAAAAAATCCGACATACATGGTTGTAATTATGAAGAAAAATGTGGTTCAATGGGATTAAAATAATTTTTTGGTGAATAGTAACTTATTATATTTTTAATCGCGATTAGAGGTAATTATTGTTGTTTAAGGTAAAAATAATGTTTTAATAATATGAAATGACCTAGAAACATGTCCTACCCTCATTGGATGAGTCATGTCCGACCTATAAAATTCATGGGTCAAATTGGGGACCCCATGTAGCCACTTTGGTTGGAAAATGACAGAAATACCTTTTTATTTAATGTTAAAATTAAAATGTCACAAACATGAGTTGTTTAACTAAAACAATTTTTACGTGGGGTTATACAAGTAATATTTTTGACTATAAATATTCATTGGAAAGACAAAAATATTTCCTACATCATAGTATTTTTTTTATAATTTTTAGACATTAAATAAATTAAATTATTTATGACATCATGGTGATGCAGCGATGACATCATTATTTAATGATTTAAATAAAATGGAAAGATAATGTAAAGTCTAAGACCTACACATATCCGAAACCTATTGGAAGGGTGTATTTAGAACCCTTATCACGTTATCCTAGAAACACATCAATATGGGACCATTAAAATCCGAAAATCATTCTAAAATAAAGTAACATTTCTTTACATTCCAAGAGTGCCTCCCTCTCAACTTATAAAAGGCCCCCACCTCTACCTCCGTACCCACAATTCCAAAGCCTTTGGCTCGGCCAAAACCTGCCCATTTTGTCTCTACACATCTCTCTCTAACTCGTATAACCCTCACATTGGTCATAAGTCTTCCCAAGGATGCCTTTGAGCTCAAACCAAAGGGAGTTACCCGATTTTAAGGTAATGTCTTCACTTGTGTTCTTTTGTTTTATTTTGCTTCTCCAACCCACTAAAATATTTTTATTCATTTATTTTGTAACAACTACAGTATCTCCAATATACTAGGATGTTTTTATAAGAAGAATTAGATCTACACTTACACACACCTACATCAAATGGTTAATGAACATGTTGTTTCTGTGGATGGAGAATTTCTGCCTCACGAAACGATGATTGTTCAACACTCATATAACACCTTAAAATGCGGCCATTAAGATGTCACTATATTTATATATGATATATAATATTTTTATGTTTTACTTAAGTTAATTTATTTTTCTTTTTTGGAATACCATTTGGTTTCCATTGTGGGTAAACATGATAATTTCATTTTAGGAAGTACGGACTACCGCCCCCTCAAAGTGATTTGATTCGTTAATGCCATATGTGGGATGTATAAAGGATGTATTTAAAGTTATTATATATGATTTATGTTAAATATAAATGATGAATATAATTATGGAATTAAAATAAACATATCTCTCATTTACTTTTAATTCCATTAATATGACATAGAAATGAAAGTAGCGTTCATGCGTACGTACGGCTTACCATCTCCATGAACGGTGCATTTCATTTATTACCTCTAAATGATTATGTAATATTATAAATACAATAATATTCTGGATATATATGATATATATGATATCCAAATCATTAATATCATTCTGGATATAATGAACCATTGAACCCACGAACAACATGTAATTGTAAGAAGTCCACTTTCGACTTAAGAACCAAATATCGACAAAACCAAATTATTAACTTAAATGATTACATAATGTTTATAAAATGGAAATAAGTGATATAAAAGGAATAATGAACTTGATTTTTTTTAAGAAAGTATAAATTAACTCATGTTTATTATTCAGGACATTAAATAATGATCACGTCATGTCAGACTCGAGGTAAGGGATCCTACTCCTTTCTTTATTTTTAAGTACACTCCTTTATGTCATTCATTTTAAAGCTCAACTTTCCTGTTATTGGGATATTCTTTTATATTACTCTAACTGTAATTTTTATGTTAATATTATGAGAGACCCTATTCTCTCTCATCAATCCATTTTTGGAAGATTTGTGTGGCGCCGTTAGGCTGCTGAATTTTCGTAAGAGATCTAACCTCTCTCTTTCTTTTTAAGTACACTCCTTTATGTCAGTCCTTTTAAAGATCATATTTATTGTTATTGGGATATTATTTTATATTAATCTTACTATAATTTTTATTGTAATATGATGAGAGACCCTATTTGATCTCATCAATCCATTTTCAGAAGTTTTAAGTGGCGCCGTTAGGCTGAAGAGTTTTCGTAAGGTATTTTTCATCTCACTATTATTCCCATGGGATTTATGCTACATTTTCCACAATTTCCTTTGAGTGGTGTATGTACTGCCAAATATTTTACTCATTATGTAATATACTTTCATTTATGAGTATTTATATCAATTTTTTATTGTCCTTCTTTCACGGGGTGTATGTTTCAAAAGATACCCATGTCGGTAAGGGAACCATTCACCCTCCACTTTTTAAAAGACTTATTTTGTTATGTCTTTTAATTCACATAAAATTATGTTGGTATATGTTCTTATATATCCTTAGTGATTTAAATTTTATGTCCAAGTGATGAGATACCCTTTTTATCTCTCATCAACTCATTTTATGACTTCTGTTGTGACGCCATTATGCTGTCAAATTTTTTCATGGGAACTTCTTATCCCAATTTTGATTCTTTGGGATAAGCTTATACTCCTTGAATATGTCTTTCTATGAATATGTGTGAATAACCTCTGATTATTTTACACATAATATCCACTTATATTTGTTATATTAGTTTTTCACACATAATTAAGTAATTGATTTATCCTTAATCTAAGGATACCGTCTTTGTATGGAACTTCATCTCAATCTCCTTTCATTGAGGCATATTTTGTTTTATACACAACCTTCCTTTATATGCTGTATAAACCCCTTTGACTTTTATGTTTATCCAAAAGGAATCTTTTTTATAAAAAGTGTTTTACTAAATGACAAAAGGGAATGTTTTTTTTCGTACGTATGCGGCGACAACGACTTCTCCGCCGCCATGACCATTATTTGAGTTTCAGCTTCCTCTACAAGCCATACCTTTTTTTAAAAGAAAAATAAATACCATGTTTTACTTTTCTTCTATTTTGGTATTTAAAATGGTTTTCACAATGTTTTTATATAAATGTGTTGTATTGATATCTTGTGATTGAAAAGTGGAAATGTTATATTTCCTTTATGCATGTTTTATGTGATACAATTATGTTATGGTTCTTGGGAATTGTTATGAAGACGGGTGGTTCCATGATAAACTAAGGGCGGGTGAGCCCAATATAGCTCTCTAATGCATTGGGTAACGCAGAGGAGTGAAACATTAAGGTTTCTCCAAAAATATTTAGGGAATATACTGTGGTGGGTATTCCAAATGTAACTTAGAGGGTTACTTCCTACGTAAGAATGTTGGGAATCCCTCAAGCTACCTTTATGTCTTATGATTTCTATGACTTATTCATGTTTTGATGAGGTATATTAAATTTCTTATGTTTTATGGGTGAAGTATGATTTCATTCTTATGTATATATGATCTCATGTTTGTTTTCCATATTTTTATAAACCTTACTGAGCTTTTTATACTCATCCCATGTTTTTTTGAGATGTTTTTCACAGGTCAAGGGAAAGGTACAAGATATGATGATAGTGTCAAGGAAGTGTCAAGAAAGAATCCATGTTTTATTTTTAAATATTTTTCCGTTGATGGGAAAAAATGAATACTATCTTTTAAGTAACCACTTTTTTTAAATGTGGAATGTAATGAAAGTTTTATGATCTAATTCTCTAAAACTCTAAACCTGAAAATATCATCAATGTGTAATATTGTAATAACTCAAGATTAAGTAAGGTTTAAGGGTGGGCCTTATAACTATTCCCTACTTGAGATCAGTTTGGTGGGGGTGGGTAAGTTCACTGGCCACCTCCGCAGTAATTACCAAACAATCATTTCTAGTAGAAGGGACAACATGAGACTTCTCCACCGAGGGTAGACAGTGCATGATGAGGCTGACCTCAAGGTTCTCCTCAGGGACCTCAACCAATTTGTGGTTGGGGAGCTGGCTGAAAGTTGAGGTGCATAGGTGTAAGGAAGGGGATATTTCACACTATAGAGGCAATGATTCCGTAATGTAATAAGATCATTCTAGGTAAGATATGTTTTTTATTACATTTTGTTTCACCTTGTTTGGTTTAGAAGCATCACACTCCTATATTCCAACCAGTATGGACCATGCCTTGGGACTAGAAATATAGAGACATTACATGCCCCTACTATTGAGTATATCATTTAGAGGATAGAACAACTTATTCAACATTTTTTAGGGTTGTGGACTGATGTTGGGGATGCATCACTTCAGTGGGGATCTGTTTTGACAACATATGAAGCCATACCATGTCATCCATGGCATCAACTGGTTGTTTTCAGTGAGTGATGTTATCGAATCCTCCCAGAAATGAGTCATCTTTTCAGATGTGGGTGGAAAATGTGTGGATTTCATTAGAAAGCTTTTTGGTCAGATGGAAATCCAACATTTGAATCTTATTCTTTCATTTTAAGCCATGCTGTCAGTTGGATCAATGGATTCTGAGATGGTGGAGATTCATGGAGTTTTCAAATAATGTTTGGATATTCCCCCATAGTGGTGGTGACACTACCCCTTCGACATGATGTTGAGTTTGAGATATACTTACAACCTAGTTCTTTTACAATTTCAATTTCCCCTTATCAATTGTTTCATTCTGAGTTATAGGATTTAAGGATTCATATTGACTATATGATGAAGAATTTTTTTATTCTACCGTGTGTATCATAGTGGGGTGCTCTAGTTTTATTTCCAAAGATGGAAGATTATGGTATAAGTCTATGCATAGACTACCAAATATTTAATCATGTAATATTTAAAAATTTTAACCATATCATAAGGATAGACGATCTTTTCATTGACCTGAGGAGTGAATGTTTTTTCCAATGATCTATCAGTGGTCTGGTTATCTGTAGTTGGGGGTGAAGAACGGAGACATTCCAAAGACTACATTTAGGTGCAGGTATAAGGAATTAAATTTCATGGTTATAAAATTTTATGTTATAAACACACCATCCAGGATCATAGGGATCATTAAAACTATCTTTCATGAGTTTGTAGTCCGTTTCATCATAGTACACATCGATGAAATTCTGATCTACTCATTTTTAGAGGAGGAAAATAATGATCATCTCAGGACTATCCTAGAGATCATCAACACCACCACCTAAACAGAAAGTTTTCCAAGTGATAGTTATGGACAAGGGATGTCTTATAACTTTTACATGTGGTGTCTAAACAGGGTGTAGCAGTATACCCATGAAATGTTGATGCGGTTTTTTCTTGGGTAGAACCAAATAATGTGGTAGGTGTCCACCATTTTCTCTGTATAGAAGGATAAAAATGGAGAATAAATCTTGATTTCTCGCAGATAGAAGCCCCATTGATGGATCTAACCAGAAATTTACAAGACATTTTGTGGAGTGGGAATATTTAGGTAACGTTTAGGTGTCTGAATAGGAATTTGTTTCAACCTTCAGTTCATGGGTTTCTAGATGATCAGGTGATGTTTGAGGTGTTTTTAGATTCTTCCTATACGGGCATGGAATTTGTGCTGATTTAGAAATGGGGTGTGATCACTTATAGGTCAAGGTAATTATGTCTCTATGGAAATAACTATAACACCCATGAATTGGAACATCATGAGGTCATGTTTGCAATGATGTTCATATGGAATGACCTCATTGTGATGATCTTTTGTTGTCTTCACAGAACACATGTGATTGAGGTATATATTCTTATTGTGAAGTCTAAAAATCATATTGATAGGGTGGATGGAGTTTCTCAAGGATTAATATATTGGTATCTCTTAGACTTCAGGGAGTAAAAATTTCGTGGCTAAATCATTGAGCATATTGTCGCGGAAGGAGGTAGTTTAGGAATCTGTGGACGCTTGGTGGGTGATAGATGAGTTGGATACCTTTCACATTGATGTTGGAATGGATGAAGAAATATGTTTCTTATTTTAGGTGACTTTGAAGACATCCCTGATATAGAAGGTGGTGGATTCTTAGTGGAGAGACTCATAGGTAGTGGTGATTCATGATCACATTGACTAGGGAAATACATTAGAGGAATGGTCAGATGTTGGAAATAATCAGATCTTGTTTTGATGAAAGCAATATTTCCTAGTGGAAATACATGATGAGGCTCTCAATGAGTATAAAATATCATTTCTATTGGTACACCAAAGAATCTTCAAGATGTACTTAGGCTTGAGGGAACTATTCTGGTGCACTAGGAGGAAGCAGGAAGTGGAAGAGTTAGTGGAAATGTTCCGATTATGAATGAAAGTGAAGTTTGATCACCATATTACTGATGATTTTCTTCATCCTATATATGTCCCATAGTGGATGTGGGATTTCAGCTCGATGGATTTAGTCATATGATTACCTAGAGCTTATGTAGGATGCAATTTTCTTCAGGTATTTCGGGATTGTTTGATGAAATCAGATAACTACTATGCAATTAAGGTGTCTAGATCATTGGATGCCATATCATAGACGTATGAGGATGAGGAGGTGAGATTTCATGGAAATATGAGATCTATTTTCTAGGATCAGGATAAATGTTTTATATAGTGCTTTGAGAGGGTATTTCAGCATGAATATGGCACCCATTTATGCCTTAGTTAAACATTCATCCCTCAGAAGAATGGACAAAAATAAAGGACCATCCAGATGTTGGAGTACAGGTTTTAGGAATTTGTTTTTGAATTTATTGGGTCTTCGGTATGAAATTTTCCATTTGAAGAGTTCAATTACATTAATAGTTTTTACCATTCCCTCAGAATGGCTATGTTTAATTATTTATTTGTAAGATGATTTCGTTCACCTTTGTGTTGTATGTAAGTTAGGTAGGAGGTTGTTCATAGACCAGAAATGGAGTAGAGTACAATATAGAAGGTGCAGCTTGTCCATGAGAGGATGAAGGGAGTGAGGGACAAAAAAATTCATACGATGATCACTGGAGAATGCCATTACCATTTGAGGTTGGGAACTAGGTATTCATGACGGTTTCCCCTCATCTAGGGAAGAAAAATAATTAAAGAGGGAGAAAGTGATCTCCCAAGTCCATCAAACATTTCATGGGGTTGGGATGATTTGTAATGATGGCATGTCATCAAAAATTTAATCCAAAATTAGGGGGGATCCACAATGTCTTTCATATCTCCTAGGTTCATCGGTATCTTAACAATGACTCACATATCATTGATTGTTGAGATTTGGATATCGTGGACAAAAAAACATTTGGGAAACAAATAGTGGGTATATAGGTTCATTGGGAGAATGTGATGAGTGAGTGGAAATTTCCTTGGTTCATGTGTTATGGAGGCATGGTAGCCTGGAGGAGAGTACATAGGAGTTGGAGATGCATATTCATGCACGGTACATAGAGTTATTTTGTGTTTTTCTTTCTTGTTGTCATATGTGATGTTGTGATGAACCTTGATTGTTATGAAATAAGTCATTTCCATGATCTATAATCTATGATATGGTACAAAGATGTCGAAATGAGAAACCTCATTCCTAATATAGATTAATTAATGGGGATGTGGTTAAACTCTTGTGGGCGAGTCAGTGCAGCCTAAAGAGGATAATATCCTAACATGAAAGAAATAATTTCCCAAATTGATGTGTCTAGATAGTTTATGTGTGGGGTATATTCTGGATATTTTGGATATCAAGTTGGGAGTAGGTGTTCTGGGATGGTTAGTATTTTCACTCAATCTTTGAAAAAACAGAAGATGGTCGATCGATAAGAGGTACAATATGAGATGGTTTTTTAGACAACTTATCTTTAAGGGATTAGTTTTGTATACATAAGGTTGAGAATAGTTTGAGAGGTGGCTGATGGGACGACCAAGACCACTTCGGGCCATTCCTATGTGAAAATCTAGTGTTTGGGTTGTTCATGGATATAACAGGGTCATAATTTGAGTGTTTACCAATAAATCATTTCTTTTATATTGGTGACCCAAAAGGTGCCTCACTGAATGGTGGAACCAAATGGTTCCTCACCAAATGGCCGAACCAAGTAGTTCATAACTGAATGGTGGAACTAAATGGTGGTATCGAGTTGTGCCCCACAGAATGGTGCCACTTGTGACTCACGCAATGGTGAGTCACATTTGACAGTTTTCTAGATTTCTAGTTTTTCCCAGTTTCTCCATGTTTTTTAATTACAACCCATTGATGTTTTATTTGATATAAATCTAGATTAAATACTTATTCATTAGTTTTAAGGGATTTTCTGAGGATATTACGTATATATTTTATATCATAACTCTCATAGAACATTGAGATATTCAAACCACAGGATCAGGACCACAATAACACATTAATGACTTGTGAAAACGATTCCAATATGTTGATATAGTATCTGGCTCATTCAAAATTTGAGGTTCACTCTTCTCATTAATCATGGTGCATGGAGAAATTTTCTTTTGAGATGAGTCATACACCTATGATATGGAATCACCCAGTTTTGTTTCCCATGGAGTCCCATACACGTGTGACTCCCCCTTTTTGGCACAAGGAAGAATATTTGGTCTCTTATTGTTCCATGTAGGGATCACCATTGTCTCTCTTTTATTTTTTCTATAATGTGTGTTGGTCAAAGTAATTTTCTCTAGTGAAAACTAGAAAATCCCACATCTAACAAGGATAAATGATGTAACAAACATGATAATGGGATGGGAGTTGATTGATGTTGATCTCCTATTTTATTTGTTATCTTTTTTGATGATGTGACATTTTGTAGATGTGTCTTTTTTTTAAATCATGACCATTGGTGGTGTATTCTAGCACATGGGATATTCATTAAAAATAAATTTGTTTCAATAGGAATAATTTCACTAAACATCAAAATGAATAATCATGTATACCTGGTTAAATAAAATGGATGCTAGAGGATGGAAATGCTTGTGTGATCACCCCTATTTATGAGATTGGATTTTAAAGGATAAGGTTTGTGAAATTTTAATACACCCTATCTGATAGGTGTGTCTATGTGCTATGTTATATTCTATTTTGGGAATTATTTTTTATTTTTTGTATTGTTTTTGGAGGCATAGTTCTTGTTGTTGGGGGGGATAGAGGGGACGGTTCCATGAGTAGGGCATGATATGTGCGTGCATCAGGGTTATGAGTTATTAGTGGTCATTGTAGGCCTTATGTATAGAGTGGTTCAGGAGGTGTGATGGAATATCATGTATAGATATGGATTTATTGTTGAATGGATGAACTTGTTATATAGTGGGACTGCTTCTAGGAAGTGTTTTGGAAGCGGGGTTGTGAGACTAGGTTTTCACGATTTCATGTTTAAGGGTGTGATGGGTGTGGTTTTGGTCTGTGGTGGGAGAACAAGCAGGTTGTTTTCTATGAATGGATGTTAAAATTTAAATCATTTACCTTATCCATATGTTCCTTGTTTGATGATGGAAATATCAAATAACGAAGTGGGTTGGTTTTTATGTGTTTACTAACTTTTAGCCATCTAAAAATAGTTGTAGATGTTCTACTTATGAGTATCCTCGGTAGGGATATTTTAAATACATATATGAATGGAAATTTTAATAGAGGATGAAAAATGGTTAAATGAAATGGGTTGATTGCTATATTGGTTGTGTCTATTATGCGATGGTTCAAGTAGGGGTATCAATAAAGGGGATTTTATTTGTGTTACTTGTTTGTTTGGAAACCCATAGGTGGGACTGAGTGTTTTCATACTTATATGTATAAACATATAGTTATTTGTGATTTATATAAACATCCCGCATATGTTGAGAACTATGTTCTGAATACACCCATTGTTTGGGGGGGGGGATTCCCTTTCCCAGCATCCTAATGAGAGGATATATGACTGGTTATGGGATCTCCCGTGATCCCCCTTATAGGAAATTATTTCCCAAGATTCTTTTGGTATACTATACTGGCATTAAAATTCATACCAAATTTTCTTTATTGTTTTTTTGAGAGGTGGATTGGGTCCCATGTGTCTTCAGGATGAGTACTAGGTTTTTTTTCGGAAATCGATAGTATGTGTGGGGTGAAAGTGTGCGGGTATGATTACAGTGTGGTAGTTTCCCAGGTCTCAGCGAGCAGGATGTGTGTGGGTGTGGCCATGTTGTGTGCAAGAAGGTTGTGACAGTGGGGATTCTGGAAGAGTTATATATGTCAATATGTTACAGTTAACCGGTGGGAAGGGGTGCGGGGTACCCAAATATTGATGATCTTACTACTTTACTTTACATGTTTTTCATTACATGAAGAGTGTGCCCTTGGGAGTATGGGTACTTAGTATTCCTTGATAGGTGCTAATGGGTTGTGTTATTTTATCAAAATGGGATATTATGTTTCTCCCACTAGTGAATAGGTTACATTGGGTTTTTTTTCTAGGTATACTTTTATTCTCACCCTACGTATATAAAACTATTTTCATTTTTTCATGGAGATTACACATACTGTGTTGGACATTACTATCTCAGATGTGTGAAAAAATTTTTGGGTAACATCTTAGGTTTATATTGGTAATTATTTAGAGTTTTATATTATTTATTGCATCATTATATTTTAAATTCATGTGGGGTGGGTATTTTCCTTATATATACATTTTTTGTGTTGTTTGTGGTTGATACATCTTATCTCCCAATCATGTTTTCATTAAAAGGCTAATGCCTAATTTTTTTTGTAAATTTTTACATTCCCTTGATGTTTCTCACAACCCCTGGGCCTATTGGAGGTAGTACGTGGGGTTTATTATCCCTCATTCATCTTTATAAGGGTAGGTCTCAACATCATTATCTCCCTTCCCTCGTCTTGAAAAAGGTGGGTCGTGAAATTGGGATTATATTTTTGTTGTGTTTTATATCTTCCAAAAATGTGATTTAATTTAAATGGTCGAAATGAGGAGGTCACTATAGTTTTTATAAGATACATTTTTTTAAACATTACAACCTATTATATAAAAAAACATTACTGAGATCCATTAGAATATTTATAGGGATATGTATAGAGATGTCTCTAAGGATATGGTTTAAGATGAGAGAAAGTATAGAAAACATTCAGTGTTATTTGGTAAATGATAGAGTGAGTGAATTCCTAGAAATACATCATTGTCTGGATACTAGATGTGGATATTATTATAGAACTGATGTACCTAGGAGTATCATTGAAAACAAGGTGTGTCAGACCTAACTCAAGGATATCATGGAACACGACAATGGTCCTTACTACACACCTCGTATGATACATGGAGAAATTATTTGTGAATTAACAATCACTTCATGATCCATCATGAATGATATATAAATAATATGTCTATGAATATCATAGGATAAACCTATGGATTCATATATTATAGAAGTAGTTTTCCTCATTTGATAATCATTTATTTAATTTTTCATGATTATGCCGATTTTTTATGAGAATTGTTTCTTACCATATGATTTCCCAATTTATTCAATAGGGGAAGTAGATATAAATAGGATAACATAGAATGTTTCTTATTTGGAAATATGGGAATGATAAAAATCCATTTTTTATGTGGAAATATCATGATGAGAATTAGGAAGTTCCATTAGTATTGGATATACTACTAAAGTTAAATACCCCAAAAGTGGCTTGTAAAAGGAATGTTATATTCTTAAAATATTATTTACATTAAATGTGAAAATCATGGATAGATTGAGTTTGAGGAACCTTAAGACATGATTCTTAGTTTATATTCTAGGAAAATGTTTTAAGGGATTAGTTGATGAAGCATGGGTAATTGTTTAAGAAAAAAGCTACACAATTTATGTGTGTATTTTTTTAAATTAAAATATTATGTTATAGGAATCGTGAAATATATAATTATATTAAGTAAAAGTTTTTAATTAAGGATATTAATGGATATGATGTATTGGGCTAGTGAAGTAGTTAATTCATTTCATGGAATGTTTATGTTTTTATTATGTGAATTAAATTCATAATTTATTCATCGTGTTGACATAATGATGTTTGGATAAGGATATTTGGATTGTACTAAATACCATAAAACTGATAATTGATTTGTTGGATTGTCTTTATATATTATCATGGATGGAGTTTAGAATATATTTTATTGGATTAATATGTCCATTAATCTTTGGAATATTAAATAATGCATTTATTGAAAGTAAATTCTTGTAATTGTGTTTATTACCATGTTTAAAGGGATTATATAAGGAGGGTATTCACATGTATGAAATGTGATATCCAAGAGATACATGGTGATATTTGAGGGATCAATGATATTTTAATTTCATGACATTCATTATAACGTTTTCTGTTTCCATATTTTAGATTGGTAATAAGGTAAAGCATTTATGGAATTATTATGTTAAACATCAAATGAATTATTTATGTATTGAGGTTGTATTTAAACCCTTAGTTAAATGTCTATTTAGTAACTTTCCATATATCATGTATTTTGATAATATTTATTTTTGAAATATTTTGAGTGTGGTTTTACAAAAGGAAATCATATTGTCAGGTGATAACCTATCAAGTATAGTAAGACTCCAGGTCTTGAACCCTTGACTGATGGATAACAAGTGTTTCATCACTACCACTAGCCTACACGGTGTCTGGGTTAATGTGTAATTAATTTTTTAGATAATAATATTCATGAATAAATATTAATTATGATCTAGGATTTTTTCTTTTTAGAAATATATTTTAATGCATTAACCATATTGAATTTAGAGATTATTTGGTTTCAAAAAGTTATAATTCATAATCTTTTATTATCCATAAGTGCTTTTAAAGTCCATTTAAGTTATTTATGTATAAAATTTAATCCATGGATATCCCATTAATGATCTAATAGTTGAATTAGAAATTTATTGAAGGACCACTAGGTGATGTAATTGTGGTTGTATAAATATTTTATGTAATTATATTTCATTATATTATAGGTAAACAAAATAATTAATCAAAATTATATAAATGATCAATTTTTTCCCAATACCTTATTTTATGTTGAACTAATGTACCATTAAATCATCATAGCTTCATACATATAAGGCCCCCAACCTTCCATCTATGATTCACTATATTGTGATTGATGACCCCAATCACATCCTATAAACATTTACTCGTTTCCTCAGAATGAATAATTTTACTCCCCACCAATGTTACCATATATTGAGACCTAGTTATATGTTACCTTTGGGATCCATCTTGTTTTCAAATTTAATTTTTATGGAACTTTTATTATTAATTTTTATATTGTGGGTTTATAAGAAATGAGCTTTGAATTATTTATCCTTTGATATCCTAGATGAATTTTGAGGGAGAAATAAATTTTAATTGGTGTATAATCTAACAAAATAATATTGTTGGAAATATTTTTTTGAGTTAATGAAATCTTTTTGATATTTTTCTTTTCATGCAACACTGAGTTTCTATGAAACAAAATTATTTAATTTATAATTAATTAAATGAAATAGTTCTTATATATTCTTTAAAAATAGTAATATGAATAATAATAAAAAAAATATTAAATATAATTTATATTGTTTTTATAAAAATAATTATTAATGATGAAAATACATATATTATTTCAAAATTCCTTAATATTTCATGAAATAAAATTTCATCAAAAAGAATTAATTTTAGGTTATTTTGCGAAAAATAATATTTTTAATTTTTATTACATTTAGATACTAAATTTGATTATATAAAAATTATTTTTGAATTCATATTTTCAAAAAATACATTAGGTTGACTTTTAAGAATTATTTAGAGAAACATAATCTTTTGGAGAATAAGGAAAAATACTGAATTTTAATTTATAATTATTGTTTAGTATAATTTAATTATTTAGTTAAATTATATTTTATGTTGGTTTTAAGCCCAAATATTACAATAATAAACATATAAATCAAATATAGGTCATTGGAATAAATTTCATGTTTAATTAAACTATGAAATCTTAATGATCTTTTGGACATTCCCACTTTGAAAAAGCTCTTTCATGCCACCTCTGTGAGATTTGCCTTAAAATTAATTTTCCAATTCTTTGAATTGAATTATGAAAAATGGAAAAAAAATATAATCTGTATATTATTAACCTTCTAGAATGTTAAATATAATTTTTTTATGAAAATTATTTGTGTCCTTGACTAATATTAATTAAAATTATTGAGGTATATTTAAGCTTAATAAGAAACAATCCCATAAAAATAAACGAAACATTACATATACACCATTTCAACACCCATTGTATGGCCATATTTTGTCCAAAAAATAATCCATTTTGGATTTTGGTTATTATTGGACGTCTTCTATGTGGAAAATATTTAGTAGAACTAATTTTTTTCCTTAAAAAATGGCATGTGTATCCAATTCCTCCGCTATAAAATCCCACCACTTATCCCCCTTCATCCGACCTATCAAAGTACATAGATTCATAAATTATCTTATGATTTAAATTCCTAACAATATTTCTTACTAAATTAATATTATCCTTGGTAGGGAATCCATACAAGGAACCCGTTTTATTCAAACCAAAATGTGTTTCCAAAACAGTAGGTAACATCCTTCCTCAAGATCCGTTCAATTATCTTCTTTCTCCACTACCTAAGATATAGTAATTCTATTTATACATTATATCTTTAGTATCCCCAATATTCTGAGAATTTTTAATGATATTGATTCAATATTTACTTACACACACATTAATGTAATGGGTAACAAAAATATTGTTCCTTTTTATAGTGAACTACCGCCTCACTGAACACTATTGTTCACCTTTTCATTTCCACCTATCATGTTTCAGAATCAATATAGTCACTATATTTTAATATGATATATATAATATATAATATATATTTATTATTATATATTTATATATTTATTATATAACACATACCTTATCTCATTCTATTCCATTTAAATACTATAATTTCATTTGGGGAAGTGTGGATTACAGACTCATTGAAGGATTGTGAATCATTAAAACACTACATGGAATTTGTTTTGTATGGAATTAGATAAATTAGATTATATATATGAAATAATAATTCTACTTTAATGATACTATATATATACATATATGTCATTTACTTTCTTTGTATCAATATTACAGGGAGAAATGGAAACAACATTCATGCATATGTACTGCCTACCATCACTATGAAGAGTGTATTCAATTTAATATTTCTATATATTATATACAATTATAAATTTATATATATTTAATTTAAATTATATTTATTTAATTGATTAAATTATAAAAATCATTTTGTATGTATGGGGAAATGAAAATAACAAATTATTACACATGTTAAAATAATTGCAGATATTACCTCATGTGAAACCTTTACATAGAAATGTTTATAATATTGAAATATTAAAAATAATTAAACTATATAGGGATTTTGACATAATAATACTGTTATATAAAATATTTATTATAAAATTTTATTTATTACATATTTAGTTTTTAGGAGTATGTTTAGATTCAATCTATAAGTTATAATAATTTTATCTCCCATTTTCTTTTTCTGACAAAATATATTATTTGCCACACATTTTTTGGGTGGAGTGTATACTAAAAATTGATGAATTATAAGATTATTATAATTAAATTTATTTGTATTTACATATGTATTTTATTATCATTCGTTCATGTGGTATATGAATCATAGTTATAAAAATTAGAAATGTAAATTTGTCACAATTTTCATTCAATCAGACACATGACATGTAATACAGCTAGATTTTTTCATGAGGTGTGTATACATCCTTTCACATGTAATATCAGGAATATAAATATTTTCATGATATGTTAATATAATGTTACTTTTATTATTTTAATTTCTTATGATTAATACTTACCAAATAAGTAATATTTTATAGTTACAATATCAGTGTTTATCAAGATTATTTATTATTATGCTCCCATTGATAAAATATTAAAATCAATCTACTATGAAATTTAATTATTTAACTTACAATGTAGTTATACATGTCATTTCCATTTATTAGTACCTTTATTATACTATGTTTTCATATGATGATTAAGAATGTGGTATTAAGAATGTACAAAAATACATCTCTATTCGGTTATAAACATGTGTTCCTTGAAAACCATGTTTTATATAATGATTATAAAAATATTTTAAAATAATACTATTATATTTGAAATAAATTTTTACCCATGTTTTAATTTTTAATAATGGTTTTTTATAAATAATTATTTTTTTAATTTTCAGATAATAGTACTTTACTAATATTTTTATGATCCAAAATGAATGTTCTCCATTTATGAATTTACCTAGAATAATGACCTTCAATCAATTTAATATTGTTTTAAAATATTAAAATGTTAATATTAATAGAAATTATTTTTCTAATATTCTACAATTGTTTTTATTTTTTTCCTTTGAAATCGGTTTCCAAAAAAAACTTATGTTTAAAATTTGTTTTTTATATTTTTAATACATTTTTTAT
Organism: Viscum album; assembly: GCA_963277665.1. Taxonomy (NCBI): domain Eukaryota; kingdom Viridiplantae; phylum Streptophyta; class Magnoliopsida; order Santalales; family Viscaceae; genus Viscum; species Viscum album. The sequence continues at coordinate 813,202,226 of OY728120.1, forward strand.
AATTTTTCAAAAGGTTATTTTCATAGAAAACGATTTCAATGATTTCAATGATTTTTGTTTTTTGTTTTCAAGTTATTTTAAATTAAATTTTTTCTCACAATGTTCTCATGATTCATTAATATTTCTTTAAGGGAAATAGTGTTAAATAAATGGATTATTTTGTATGTTTTTAATGAAAATGGTTTTTAGATTCATTATAATAATATTTTATATTTTTTCCTAAAATAAGGTTTTCAAATTGATTTCAATATTTCTATATAAATTACCATATTATTTTCTTTGTAAATGGTTTTCATGGTTTTTATGTTTTAAAGATACTTTTTCAAATAACAATGGAAATATTCCTAAAAAGTATTTTTAAAAGATATTTAAAAATTATTTTCCTTATAATATGAAATAAAATTATTTTTCTCATCCCCTATTGGGAAATGATCTATGGTTACACTAAAATACTTTATCTGAATGGTTTTTAAGGGATAACTTTCATAAAATATACTTCACTTTCACAAGTTATATGTGTATGAAATTTTCCTCTATTTCATTTTTACTATGTTTATGAAATTTGTTTCTCTTTCATTGGTTATATTTCCATGAACCTGTTTATTTTAATTAATTATTCATTGATTAAATAATTATGTAACCTATATTTTTTACATTGGATAGTGTATTCTTACATGTTTACGATACCGATTTCATTTGGTGGGTTATATTATGATTAATATTTATGGTCTCATGGAACAAGTATATAACATTTCATTATGGTATGGGTTGGACCTATACCTCCCATCCAATGTAATGGGTAGTGATTTATATGTCATGTGATGGACATAAAGGACCTTGTCATCTTAGATAATCATGGGAGAGATATTTGAATACAAATATGGTCATGGGAGTGAACCATAATTACCAATTTGGTATTGGGAATGAAATATGAATACCAAGATGGTATTGGGAGTGATCATATACTACTTAGATGGATGTGGAATCAATTCCTTGAATATTGTGAAAATCATTTTCATATGCTTATTCTTGTTCCACGATTCTATGTGTTACTCCTATGAGATTCTTTATTATATTACAATATTCATTTCAATATTACTTGTTCCTTTTTAACTACTCACCTTTATAATGTGATTCATATTTATGATATGAAGGGTATGATATTCTAATGTTATGATCACATTCTGTTACCATTATTCTCATGTTATGTTTATATATCTCCCTTATTTACCCTTAATGAGAATCTAAGCTCACTCATAACTAGGTCTCATTAACGATGTTTGGAAGATATATTCTAGGTTGATATGTCTAAGAGGGGTACTTATCATGGAGAATGTAGTGGGAGATAATGTATCTCACTCTTGTACCACATTGTATGCTTTCATGTTTGTAAAGTAATGGGACTAACATAGTATTTGGTGTCTATTTCAGAAATGTATTCAGTTTTATGAAAATGTGATTTAATATTAATGTATGAAAATTTAGTGTCTCTATACTATATATTATAGATAAATTATAGAAAGAAAATTAGACGATTTCAACAACAATAATTTTGTGTAATATTTCATCATTAGTGATCTATATATAACGATGCATGATTTCTATATTATGAAAATTTATCCTCATTTTATTGTTTATATAATGTTAGAAAATAAATAAGCCAATATATACATTCACTCAGAGATCAAATTTAGGGAATGTGATTATTTATGTGGAACATGGGAGAAATTAATTATTTATTTGGGATATTCAATCTTCACACTAATGACAATAAATCGAGTACTCCCTAAACATGACCAAGATTGGTATCACCATTGTGTTTCATGGTTTTCCCCCATAATTAATTTTTAATGCATCAATGTTATTTCATTTTACCAGTTCGTTGTTAGATACTTAAGAAATAAATCTTCACTCACCTATTTCATGGTGCAATGCATTGATAGCACAAATTTAGGTTCATAACGACGATCGGATTGAGCTGCATTGATAGTGAAGATAGATTGGGCTCAGATCTGGTCATGTGAATGTGGGTTTTGGAACATTTAGAGATGGAATGGATATGGGATGATTACAAAAAAAAATCCAAGATGACTGTAAATAATATCTCTTATTCTTATTAATATTATATGACATAGATCCAGGACTTATAATTAAAATCATTAATGGGAATAGTGAATTAGATTTTGGGGATAATTCCTCATGATGAACCATGATTTTGTGAAATTACACACTACATGGTGTGTAATAGAAGAAGAAATGGTGTGTATGGGTCCCAGTTCAAGTATATAGATTCCATGTGAGGAGAAATGTCACAGGTATGTGCCAAAAGTCACACGGTGTCTGACCCTTTCATAGTGACTCGATATGTACCTCAGATTGTAAACATACTTGTTCAGAATTATATGTTCTTAGAGACATCATGTACTCAAACAAGAAAACGTGGAGTAATACCATGGAATGAGTACATGGTTTCATACATTCCATTTAATTCGACCCAAAGAGCGGATTGATTGTGATACACATGTATAACCTAGTTTCGAAGGGACCCACCATTTTATTATAGTATATTATGTTAATTTATAAAAAATGTATTAGAAAACTTAACAAATTCATATTTAATTAGTTATATTAAGGTATGTTCCCTTGATAAATTTCTTGATGGTTTTTTATAGAGTCATATATTATGAATATAATGGTAATCCCTTATGAGGAGCATCATTCCTAGATAGAGTTCATGGAATCATTTTATGAGGACCAGTGTAAGATCCTATATATTTATCATTGACATGTGTGGGGATATTAGTATCATCATGTCAAACACACCATTTTCAAAAATCTTATATGTATGAGGTTAATTCAAATTGTGTTGTTGGTATACCCAATGGATATAGGGGTGATACCTATTCTATGTATTGATCTCACCATACTGAAAGAGTGAACTTATTATGGGGATAGATTAGAAGAATGTATTATATTATGGACTCCATCATCATTATCTAACTCATGGAGTATGTTATACTAAATGAGTGTTATATGGAACCCATATCCACAAATCCTTTGATGGAATTTCCATTTCGATCATACGATGAGACTATGTATCTACATTGTTTATATCTATATATTATTTTATGTATTCTATTATTGTATAACTTTTATGATCTGAATACTATTGTTCATGATGCTATATTTTTAGTTGTATTGATGGTTCCTAATGGTATTTTTAAAACATTCTCCTTCATGGTATTGTCTTTCACATATCGTGTCTTAAACAAAATAATATTGTTTTGTTGGAGTCTTAAAGGGAACAAGACTATAACAAGATTTTGAATCCCAATTGGAAAATGTTTTTTCTATAAGTTTTTATGAAAGAGGACAATTTTTATCACTAGGGAATGTTTTATGTTTCTCGTGGAGGTATTGTATTTGGACCTTGAATGCGAGTAAATTATTTCATAACTTGATGTTAGTATTTTATATATATTCATGTTTGGTTATTTTTGCTTATGTTTTTTAGTTTTATAGTAATAGATATGTGTGTGTGTGTGTGTACAGGTACATTAAGCTATGGCCTCCCATTTTTTTGATATTTCTACAACATGATAGTATACATCCAATGGACTATTTGAGGTGGGTGATGGGTTGTAACTATTTTTTCCCCATTGGGTGAGTTTATGAAATAGTGCTATCTAAGGAATTTATTTTAACATTGGGATTGATTTTGGGAGATTTTATTAGGGAAACACTATTTAGTTTTTTGTGGTTGGCACTCTAGCGAAAGACTCTAGTTATAGTGTAGGAACAAATATATCAATTCACTGAGAATATGAAATCCTTGTAGTTTAATATGAATATATTAAAAATAGTTGTAGGGAAAACATTTAATTAATCAAATGAGAATGAGTTTTGGACTCCATTACCTTCTTGACTAAGCTATCCAGATATATACTCATTGACCACTGAATGTTTTTTTAATTTATAGGATTCCCTAATTATGTATTCTATATATGATTCCACATTAAGATCAAGAGGATTCTCTTGTGAGTGGTGATGTTTTAATTATGGGACCTATTTTAATTTTGTTACATCAATGTGGTACAATAGCCATTCCACCAAATATCGAGATGTAGATGGTAATGGTAATATAAATAAAGGATGTGTACAGGTTTTGATGTCCCTCAGGAGTTTCAACTATTGTAAACCATTGCATTAATAGGTTATATTGACACATAAGAGGTTATGTATTGGATTTATATATTTATTTGATTCATTCAACATATTAGGAATCCTAATGACAGGATGGTGGTCCTAGTAGCAAGCCTTCACATTGGGAAAGCAGAACAACTATGGGGCTTAGTGAAAGACTTGTATGATGTGTAGAATATTATATAGTTATAATTATAGCACATAATCATATAGTATTAATCTCAATATATGTTTTACGTTAGATATATCCATTAGATTTCAATGTTTTAAGGCGTAGTACACATATTGGTGAGTGTTCATCGATGTTCACCAACCTCTCTCGATTCACGAGGGATATAGCGTGTGATTAGTTTTTTTAGGATCATAAGATCACTAATGTATTACAAATTTAATTTTTAGCCTACATGAATCCTATATGATTTGGAAATTTGATTGAATTATAGAGTGATTATTGCAAGTAAATAGTTTCTTAATTAAGAAGATGTAAATAGTTGGTTCTAGCAATGGGCACATGGGAGATGACACATCAGTGGTAGGGATAATATGAAAAACCCAAGAAACATGAAAACCAATAAATTTTTGGAGGTAGTACAATAATAAAGTGTCTGTGATTCAGTGCTGATAGGATGGATATGTTCCTCTTATAGAGAGTCGGTGATAATCTTTTGATAATCAGGGACATTTCATGTTGGATTGTCTGACCTGTTATACAGCTGATAGATAGATAGTGGATGTGCCTTATTTGTAATGGTAATTCCAAGATCATGTTGTTTGGTAGAGTAGCGAACATGGTAGTGGATTTGATAGAGTATATGGAAGTGTAATATTTTTAAATAGTTTCCACTATCACTCATATGTAGTCCCCTCCAAGCTCTTGCAACCAGTGGACTTAGGAAAAGGATAATTTTGGTACTCATGGAATATGAACCAAATGATATCAGGTTGATATGGGTTATGATATTTTTAATCTCTTTGTTAGCTATATTTTTAAAATAATCATGTGCGGTTCATTCAATTTATGCCACTTATTTGGATTGAGATCCAGAAATTTCAATTGAGCACTTAACTCGACCATTTTCTTTGAGACTCCAATTGGAGGTGACTCAATGATCATAGACATATTTTGATGTTTTAACCTTAATGTTGGTGTAAAAACTTTATTTTGTGATAAATTTATTTTAAATTATCTGGTCATAGCACATATTATTATATCTGGAATGGTTATCTATAGTTGACTCAAATATTGACTATTTTAGGCAGAGCATATGGTGCGTCCACAATACTGGGAAAAAATTTCTTGTAATGGGTGAAAAAGAAACCAAAATAATGTAGAATAGGATTAGGAATAGGATTTTGTATCCAATTAGTAACCAGGTGTTCAGAATGTCTCATGGTGTAGTAGATTTTATGAGCATCTAGTTTTGAACAATGGATGTAGAGTCTGTAGAAATCATTATTTTAGATATTATTGGAATACCTCCCCATTGAGGGATAGAAATATTTTTAGTTATACACCCTACTATGGATATGATATTTTATCCATTATATCAGATTTCTCCCTCAAAGAGTTTCACATAGTGTTTTTAGTTGGAGGACTTTTAGATGAAGGTATTTGTTAGACCCAATGTTTCAACCTTGGAATCCCCAATGTAGTTTTACATGAAGGATATTGGCGGTTAGAGGTTGTTTGTGGATTATTATTGCCTAAATGAGTTGACCATGAAGTAAAATTATCAACTACTAGGTATAATGCCCAATTTGATATGTTTTAAGGGAATTGATGGTTAAAAAATGCAGACCATAGAAGAATCTATCACACGATATGAGTACGAAATGAGTGTATATGAATGAAGGAATTCACACATCCCCATAATCACTATGAATATATGGAAATTCACTTTTGGATGAAAAGATCCCCCATAGTGTTCATGAGACACGAAAACCAGACCAATCATCTTTTCATAGAACACCTTTTTGTATTATACATTGATTATATTATAGTGTTCTCATCATCTAAGTATGAGAATGTTTGACATGTATGGATGGTTCTATACATATTATGTGAGACCCATGTTATAGAATGTTCACAAAGTTATTGTTATGGATTCATGAGGTCCACTATATGGAAAATATTATTTAGGGAAGATGGTAAAGTATTGGAAGTACAATGGTTGAGGAAATTTTAGTTTGGGATCCACCCATGAGTGCGAAGGAGGTTCACAGATTCTATTTGTCGGTAGGATACTATTGGATATTCATACCCAATTTCTATAGAATATCATCCATGGAAACCCGTATTTTTCACATATTAATTCAGGAATATATATATAATATTACACATAATAAAACGTATAATATTAATATGTATGATGTATTTTTAAAATAGGTACATTATAAAAAAAATTGCTACACATTTATATTGTTGAAAACAGTCTCCACATGCTCATAATATTCCATTGTGTATAAACATGAATGGGATAACCTTGGGACCTACATAATAAAGGGGTGAGATATATAACTACATAAGGGAATACACTTGGAATAACATGAATCATGTTTTACATTTTAGTTAATAGGAAATTTAAATACATATAAAATTTGTGAGAAACATTAAAATTAATAATGATACATGATAAATCTGGATAACATAAATGAAATGTGGAAATGATTGCAAAAAAATTATAAATTGAATCATAATCATAGGGATGTGATAAATAATAATAAATCTGGATGGAAAAAATATTTTTATGTATTCAGATCCATCTGAATTTCCTTGCATGATGTATCATGAAACTAATACATTACCCAATTCATTGGTGTACTATTTAATTCTACGTGCATCCATCACTTTCATATCATTCACATGTATAATTATGGTAGATAGATCATACAACATCAGATATTTTTCCATAAAATATTACTCATAAATCAATAAGTGTGTAATAAATAAATGGATATCCCTAATAAATAATTAATAAGATATTAAAGGTTATCGTTATTGATATGAATTATGTATAAGTATTCACTACAAAATTATTTGGCTTTTAAAATCAACATGAAATGTTAGCATCATAATGGCAGTACTCAATGATTCTAAAGAATAGTTTATTGAGATAAAAAGGGGAATACTTTAATTTGAAAATAAAATGGAATGTTTTAAGACTGTATAAAATAATATCCCAACAATTTTATTTGAAAAAATGGAATAAAATAATTAATGATCATGAAATGGAAATTGGAGTGACATGTCCCTTACTAAATTTAATCGTTGTAATAGGTGTACATAAACGATCATGAAAATGATCAATTAGATTGAGAGGGGTTTGAAATTACATGGATATTAAAATTTAAAAAATTGGATGTTTAATAAAATCCCAGTAATGAAAAAACATAAATAATAATATATTTCATAGAAGAGGTGATTGAAAAAAATAATTAGTTGGATATCCTTACCTTGAGAGAGTGATACCTAAAATAATTATATGAGCTTATTAAGTGCATTGGGGAAACATAAGAGTACTCTATATTGGGTATTAAACAATAAAAATTTTCCGTATCGGTTTTGAGTGAAATTAATGTAGATATAAGGTGGGTTTATATTAGAAATGTTAAGGGGGTTCTTTAATATTACCCAAACAATGGTTTTGGACACTATACATTAAAAAAATCCAAAATCATTCATTTATTTTTTAAACATTTTATACCTAAAGGGGTAATTTTCATTATTTTCTGTGATAAAGGGGTGGACTTATTAAAATATTACCCATTCTAATGTGAATGTAACTCACATCGTAATTTAAATGTTTTTTTAAACATAAAACTAATATTGTTTTAGGAGGAATCCAAAAGGAATTATAAAAAAAATGAAATAACCACAAAATAAATTCTTTCCAAATAGATATAGTTGATAGGGTTATAGATAAAATTTATAAAATTTATTTAAAATATTTACGGTCATTATGATGTCTTAATACCCATAATATATTTAAACCGTTTTGAATTTTTACTTGACAAATATACGTTCTTAGAGAAATATGAAAAATTATCCATTATATATTTTCAAAATTCTTATTCTAATGAAAATATATATTTTATCAAAATAATTTTCCAGCATTGTGAATTATTATTACAAAAATAAAATTTTTAATTTATATATAAATGCTAGGTTTATAAAAATAAAAATTTTCAAACTCTTATAATTTTACTACAATTCGAAAAATAATATTATAATATACAAAGAAAAAATATTTTTAAATAATAATTTTTTATAAAAATTAAATGTAATGAAGAAATAATTAATTTATAAAATAGATATTTTATTGAAATTAGTTATTACAAAAAAATAAAAGTTGTGTTTTATTGAATAAAAATAAAATATATTGTATATTTTGAAAATAATAAGAAGAAAATATATTCGTTACTCTATATAATATAAATATTCATATTATTATGTTCTTGGTACATATCTCTTTGTTACACCAAAACTCCTATGTGTAAGGTGGATGAGCTGAGACTTTCATAGGGTGGTTGGATGGAAAAGGTTTCAGTCATGATGTAGATGATTCTGAAATCTCCCATTAATGATCTCCCCAATTATTTAGTAGTTAGATAACATATTTGGATTTTTTAAGGGAAATGTTCACAATGTTTATCTCCCTTAGAGGATCGGATAAATGGGCTTCACAATTTTTTATCCAAATGTTTCTGGCCATCAGTACTTTTATGTGCACCAATAGAATTTATTAAAATCCGTTGTTTATACTAAAAATATGATCATTGTTTAGTGGATATATTATCAATGGTCAGTATATTTATTTTAATTTTAAAAATTATTTTATATAATAAAACCAGATATGTTTTTGGGATTTCTATAACCATATTAAATAATAAGACATTTAATTTAATGAAAGATGGAATTTTAATAATAAAAATAGGTCAATAAAATTATCTACCTTAAAAAATTGATCCCTAAAAATAACATTTAACACACTAAATTAGGTGAGAGTAACTATATTTCACCCCCCTCATATGGTTCCCATGTCATTTCATAAATATTTTGGTTACTTCTTAGCACTTTGGCTAGGGGAGTTGTATAATTTCATAGAACTTTTTCTCTATTATATAATATCATCCCATGAAACACCTTATATAAAATATCATTCTCCCAGGGTACCACTTCTATAATTCAAAAATATGAGCAGTATGGTATTATATTTTTCATTATTGATATGTGGGAAACATCACGAACATGAGATAGGTTAGGTCTGAGTTCTAGTTGATAGAAAACCACTCTGTTTTAATCAAGGATCTCCATGCAATAGATGAATCTTGGACTAATCATTCCATTCATACCAAATCATGTTGCTCAAATACTTTTATATATTCAAGGGAATTAGATATCTCCCACATCAAAATATAGGATGGAGAAATTAAATTAAATAATGATATTTTTTGAATATCTTATTATCCTTGATGTGTTGTTGAATGTTCTTGACCTTTTCTAACTTTTCCTCAACCATTTCCGGGCCTATCATTTTTTATTCCCAAACACCTCCCCATCGTGTAACTCTTCAATACCTTTTTAAATAATGGGTTCTATAAGGGGCCATTTGGACGCGTGAGTGGGAAAAAATTGTATGAGAAAATGACTAGAGGAAGACGTTGATCCATCCTCCTTTGCAATAAATTGAGAATTCTCTCAGAATTTCTTTGAGTGTCTTTATAGTCAACTCCACGTGGAAACATTTTTTCGGAATATATTCCCTATTGAATTTCAGTTCATTATTAAGAGAATATCGGAGACTTTTATAGAACATTTGCATAGATATTTGATCTTTAATGGATATAATAAATAGAAATGTTCCATGAAGTTTCAGTGCTTATATAATTTATATCATTGGATTTTGATGGAGTGATATGTCATATCATGATGAAATGATGTGGGACACCTTTGTATGATGATCCCCCACAACCCATATAAAATTATTTCCTAGAGATGTCATCAGATGAACTATGGAAAAATTCCGCAGTTATTTGTTCCTTTTTCCCTATAGGTTTGAATAATGTTTTCATCACCCTCTTCAATTTTTTACTTTCACCATTAAATTTCTACAATACATGTAACCTTCATGTGTATTCTAAGGACTCCTTCTTTATAATATCCCACCATTAATTCTGTTGGATATCTTGATAAAAAATTATGTGTAGTTTATTGAGGAATATGTTCAAACTATGTCCATCATAAAACATATCATTCCTTAACTAACTATTTAATGGTAAAAATAGTTGTGACACAAATAATAAAACCCCTTATTCATTAACATTTTTATCCAAGGATTTCCATTTTTTATATCTTCCAATTTCTTTTGAATTACGACATCATCATATGTAGAATAATTTATCCTCTCTCGAAGGGATGGTTTAGGAATTATTTGTGAAGGGGTTCATTATGTTCCATTCTTCATGATTCCAATATCCATATTTTTTAGGTATACGAAGATCATATCCTTCTCAATTCTCATCAATGATATAATTTAAAGATCCTTTATACGTATAGTGTCTTCAACTTTATATCCTTTCCTAGCATTGTAGTGGATTGGGGAGTCATTTTATTAAATTATATCGAACAAACATTACTAGATCATATTCAAATCTTTTAGATTGAATAAATATTTGAGGCACTTATTGTCTATATATGTTTCAAACTTACACAAAAAGAGATAATTCCACTAGATATTTAATTTCATGATTAGGTAGAAATATCTAGATCATTCATCAGGTTGATATGTTCATGAAAATTAATTTTCATAGAATAATATGTTATCAATTTTTCATTCCATTATAATACTTAAGAGAATACCTTCCTCGAAGGATCGTTGAACACTATGAAAATTTCCATACATTTTGGTAGTATAGTTACAATTATAGTTATATAAAACCTTTTCAAATCCATGATCCTCTATTCACCATTCTTATTGAAAAGACCACGACTCAATTCTGAGAATTTTTTTTAGAAGGTTTGTCTATCAAGAGAAATTTCGCAAAAATCGATGATAGTGCACAACTAATACAAGAAAACTATGGATTAATGTCCTTATTGTTCACAGAAACTACCATTCAATTAATTATGTTATAAAGGGTCTATAGATATCAATTTTTTATATGTTTCCAATGAAATGGTACGTCCTTCAACAAGAACTCACAAATTCTTTATTTTTCATAACGGTAATACTTTATATGTTTTTTACCATATTGGTCAATTGATCCTCGTGATCCAAATTGATATTCAAGTATTATAAATTCATCTATAAATAATACAATAAGTTAGTCTATGTTATCCTTAAATACACTTTTTATAACACACATGAATACAGTTGTATAATTATTGAGTCTAAATGGAATTACATATAACTCATAATGCATGTACCTTATTTGGAAGGGAGTGTTCTGGATATCTACCTTTTCACCCATACATGACAATATCACACATTAATATCCACTATAGAGAAGTATTGGTCTATACGTATCTAATCGATCAAATCATTAACCCAGGGAAGATGATAGTTTTACATTATTTTTATCGTTTAAAGGTCCGGATAATCAACTCAATGATGCAATGACCCATCTTTCTTCTTCGTAATGAGAACTAGAGAACACTATAATGAAGCTCTAGGGAATAATTACAGTTTATTAATATTCTCATATATTTGTTTCTTTGACTCATAAATTTCCACATAATACATTCTATATTGATTCTTGGAAAATAGAAAATAATATTGGTATAATATCAATAAGATTTTCATCATCTTGTTTTGGAGGACGACCTAAAATCTTTTCCGAAAACACCTCATCGTATTCCCAAACACTGTTAATGTTTTTGAAGGAGATCTTTTACATAGACTTTGTAAGTTGATCTAGATTTAATTTTACATAGAAGAATAATATAAATAGTCAAGGTGATGGTTTTATATAAGACTCATCATCCTTCTTTCACTTGTACAAAATCTGATTAAAATTTATAATTCAGATATTGAATTCCTATTCATGGAAATGTATGAATTCTCTATGTTTGTAAATCCAATCCATACCCATTATTTCTACTATATTCTACTAATGGGAGTATAAAAGGTTTTAGGTGATCTTAATCCAATGAATTATGATCATGTATGAGTTATATTCATTGGATGCAATAATTAACTCATGTTCCATTGTCTCCAACAACTCTACTTCCATGCTATTCAATGTTATTTTCATAGTTCTACAAAACATTCATGGTATGAATGAATTCATAGAACCATGGATGATCACCATACCTCCTAATTTTTTAATCTAGTTCTAACCATTTAATTCATCCTGAATTAACTTAGGAATGATTATTTTCAAACTACTGAATACAGAAACATGAATAAAAAAAATAATGGTATAATTTATAAATGGTATTCGTTACTTACGAAATCAATCCCTAGCATTAAATCATTGTAATCTGTAATATAATCTCTTACATGATAGCATATTGGAAATCATGTACCTCAATAATGGTTTTTAATGTGATTTTGAATTTACCAATCAATATCTACATGGACTATTAAACAAGGTGATTAAAAATCATGTTCTCATGAACAAGTTCTCAATTTAGTGTATCTTAATATGTTGTTTTTGGGGTTTTACCCCTACACACAACTGGGACATAACCAAAACCACATATAGTATCTATGATGGGATGTATTTTCATCAGAATCACATACACTATAACTTAACAAAATTATGGTATGTCTTCTTATGTTTTTCATATCACTATAGATTTATCAAGATTTTTGTATCACTAATCCACAAAATAAATAAAAAACAATTAGAGAGAATTACACCCACATGAGTCATTATTACACATTACTTTAGGATTTAAAATATTATTTTACACATAATAAAACTCTAAATATTGGTATGTCTATGGTAATTGGTAATTTGGAACATTACGTAACAACATAAGACATTGGGGATATCATTGTTATTGAAAAAATATTTTATATGATCATAGTATTCCATTACATAAATCTATATGACATAACATGGGGACTTTCATAATAATGGGGTGAGATAGAAATCCCAATATGTGAATAAAAATTTAATAAAATAGAAAATTATTACATGTTAGATAAATGATATTTCAATGGAACATAAATTTTCTGACAAAAAATAATATGAACAATAAGGAATGATAAATCCTATAAATAAAAAACCAACATTGAAATATTGATACAATATTATACACATAATCATAAACATAGTTCCATGATAACTGCAAAGACATAAGGATTAATAAATTATTTTTATGTATTAGTTTCATTCACTAATCCCTTTTATGATATATCATGATACTGAAACATTACCATATGCATTAGAAGCCTATTTAATTCCCAGTACACCTTTCATATTTATGTCATTCACATTTATAAGTGTTCGACATAGATCATACAACATTGACTAATTAAAATCACATTTTATTCCATGATCGAGGAATGTGGAATAAGTACATGTAATAACACAATAAAATATATAATTTTTTTTAAAGGTGATAATTATTTAAAGGAAATCGGTATAGGTTTTCCCTGCAAAAATGTTTGGCAGGGAAAAATGCCATGAAATTTTGATAACATCATTACTCAAAGATTCATAAAAATAGTTTAATAAGAGAGAAATGGGTATTTAATTACTGGGAAATAAAATTTATAGTAAGAGGGATGTGTATAATATTATCTCAATAATATTATTTTGGATAAAAAGGCATAAAATCTTGAATATGTTTGAATTGAAAATTTGAGAAACAACTCCTTACTAAATTTATGAACTGTAAAAAATGTACAAAATGGATGAAGGGAGGAATTTATGAGAGTGAATGGGGTTTAAAATCACATGTAAATGAATATGGGTAGTGTAATTATTTATTAAAACATGAACAAAAAAATAGAAATTAATAGGCATAACATAGAAGAGGATCTTTAATAAAAAACTTGTGTGGGAGATCGGTGACATTAACACAATGATTCCAAGAAGCGTTTGAATAGATTATTTAGTGCATGGGGGAATCATAGGAATAACCAAGTTAGGAGAGATAAGAGTAATTATTTTCTCCAATTCTTTTTTGTTAATGGAAATGTTATATTGGGTGGGTATATATTGGAAAAGAGTGGTGAGTTCTGTATTAATTCCCAAAAATAGTTTCTGTAATATATATAATAAAATAACCAAACATACAAACATTTACATGGATTAATCCCATGGTTTCTTTTAAAAGGATATTTATTTAAATAATTTATATGAATGGTGGAAAAATTTATTAACTTATTAACCTTTCTGATGCGGATGTGAGTCGTGTTATTAATGAAATGATTTTAGAACATTATAATATAATATATGTTTTGGGGGATTTATATTAACAATAAAAAATCAGTAAAATAACCTCATAGTCACATTAATTTAAAATGGAAACATATATTAGGTTGTATATAACTTTTATATTATTTATTACATCAATTTTGTTACATTATAATGTCATAATACACACGGTATTTTTATATCGTGTTCAATTTGTTTAAAAAAAATAGTACTATCAGAAAATTGTGAGAAATTCACTCTTTGATAATATTGATATTTTTCATCCAATTTTTTTTAATTTAACAAAATTTTGTTCAAAATATGTGGAGTTTTACTTTTCAAATAATAATTAAAATTTATAAAGAATGATGATATTTTTGATAATAATAGTTTTTGAAACCTAATAAAAAATTATTTTTACATTGTAATTATATAATACAAAATAATTAATAAATATTATAAATTAATTTTTTTAAATGTCAATTTTTTCAAAAATAATTATTTTTGTAAAAAATATATATTAATATAAAAATATATTCTACACAAAATATATTTTTTGTTTTATTGCATCAAAATAAAAATGATTTATAATGAAACAAGAATAAGAACAAAATATTTTCATTAATTTATAAAATATATATATTTATATTTTTTTGTACTTGAATCATAACATTTTCACACTAGAAGATACCATATGGGTAAAGTGTGTGATGGTGATACTTTAATGGTGGGTTCGATGTACCTAGTAAGGTTCATGATCTCAATGATATTGAACTTTTCCCATAAACTATTTTACTCTAGCATCAGCTATGGAGTCCTGCCCTAGTCTTTGTTAAGGGAAAATCATTGGGATGTTATCTCCCTCGCAAGCTTAGAAAAATGGGATTTAAATGGTATGATCCTACATGCTGATTCCATCAGATAATATGTTTGTATCAATCATAATTTTCAAAATGCCTATATTATTACCAATATTTTAATTATAGTTTACTGTCAAAATTATTAACAATTTTTATGATTAATGGAATTTTAAATATTATATGATTTAATGAAAACTAACAGGTTCTTGTGTTTCCTATAACCCAATCACATAATAATATAATTTTTTCAACAACAAATGTAATTTTATTTATAAATTTTTGGAATGTTATATTAGCTCCCATATATTATTTGAATTGAAAGTGGAAGACATTATTGTGGATATAGAGTTTCCAGTTGTCTATTCAAGAAATGAGGTAGAGATTTTAGTGAAATCCCATTTAGAGGTTCCCTAAGGAGGGTGTCAGGAACATAGTGTTTAGTGATTCATTAGAAACCAAAATTGGTTGTGTTCTAATACATTGGAATGTGATGATTTCCTATGGTATATGTTTTTTATTACCGCATGAGCAGAGCTAAATGACCCACAATCATTAGTTAGTGGATGTAGACTTCACACTGATTATTTGTAGACACTACCAAAGGGTGAGATACATATCATCTATCTTAACCCCAAGAGTCTAATGTATATTTTCATTCAAAATGATATTAACATGAGGCATAATAGATGTCTATAGTTCATCTTGGATTATTAATATTAGTTATTCAATACTATATGGATGAAGAACACGGAAGCTGATTCCCCTAGTGGGATAACATTATCAAAATTTCTATTATTAGTGTATATGAAGTTGTCATTAATTCAGTTATCTTATTTTGATGGGGATGGAGCTATATACCCCATGTCGATGGTTTTTACCCCTCCTCTCCTAATGTGAGACTTGGAGGCATAGAATCGTGATACCGACTATGATACCCAAACTACTCATATATGCATTGGACAAGATGTTGATGAATATTGTGAAGGTTGAGATCTTATTTTTATTTTTAGAGGATAGTAGACAATATCAGATCTTCTATGATATGAGGTATTGAGGTTGTTTTATTGTTCAATTTTAGTCGTGGATCCAGAAATGGAAAATATGTACCATGACCTTAATCAAATTTATTTGTGGTATTGATTAATAGGGTAGTATTATAGTTTAACAACAAATTCCTAAATTTTAAATAATATATTAATGTTCATTATGTTCCCGATGTTTTGGATCGTCCACATGAGGTAGGAGAATGTAACTATAATTACATATCAACGGACATCATTAGGAAGTTACCATGAACGTCTAGTGTAAAATATGCCATATTAGTAATAAAATGAAAACTAAAAATGTTTTCCAACATCATATATATCAGATTGAAGTGTTTTAAAGATTTCTTAGGATGCCTCTATATGAAGGAGGTTGACCGGATTAATTGATTTCCCTCGACAATAATTTCTGATCATTTTTCTCACATTAAATATCGGTTATGGAAGGGATTGTAGGAGTACATTAGGAATAATTTTTTGTTTGAGAATGGATTATCACCACCACAATGATAGAAAAAACAGAGAAGAAAAATAATGTATTGGAGGAATTTTATTGTGTAGCATATTGGATTTTTGATGTAGTTTGGATTATCACCTACTATTGGTTAATTTTTCACAAAAAAAGACAACTAAAATTCAACCAATAGTATGAAACCATTATGATTATTGTATAAGTGACCATTCATGTCCCCTCAATGCTAGACTAACCATATCTGATTTTTCCTTTTGGGCCCACAATTTATGTGCACCCTATAGAGAAGGGGTATATCATTTAGTAGTGGATGAGGACTGTAAAGAGTTGTTGGATGTCTTATGTGTACAATCGATGGATTACATAGGATTTCATGGAGGAAGATATTGTTTTATTTGTGTTGTAACCACAATGTTGAATGGGAAGATTTGGCTAGAATGGAAATCTGTCTCAAAGTTTCATTGGATCATTCCAGATTCTATGTAGAGTAGTTGTAGTGGCCTTCCACATATATTTATCACTATAGTTTGACTAGGTACAATATTTTTTCTACGTATCGTAGCTACGGAGATACATCCCTTACCTTTCATGTTTTATCAGCCAAAAATATATAAAATATAATTGGGAAAACCTTTTCTGAGTACTTAGTATAGATAGAGGATCATATGGAGATGATTCTTCATTGGTGCTCGATTCCCCTATAGCATGTATGGTGGCATCATGAGAATTTTTAGGAGAGAACATAGGAGAGGGATACTGATATGTATGCTGAGATAGAAAATATATTTTTTATCATTTGTTATCCTAAGGGGAATAAACCCATAAGGTCGGAACAATGTAAAAAATATTATTTTTGAATGTATAAATTAATTGGTAATATATGAATTATTTTCAAATCATGGAACTGAGAAATATATACATTATGAGGCATAGATATCATGAATATAATTATTCTTAATATATAAAATTTCACACATGATAATGATTACTAAAAAATGAATAATAAATCGTAAATAATGGATGTGATTGTAATTATGAAGCCGCCGTTGAGCTCACATCATGGGTATTACCCTGAGTGTTAAATTAACTTTGTCGACATCAGAATCATAGTTAAAATTATTCTGGGTCATTGATAAAAAATTAAATAAATTTATTTATCTATTTTATTGTGTGATGCAGTTTAATAGTAAATTTATTTATTTAAACATTCGTAGGAAGAATACTCAGGGATGTTGACATAATCCTATTAATAATGGGATAGCATTGTAGAAAGCCTAAATGAATGATAGAAAAAATCAAGGATCATTTACACTGTAAAATACAAAGGATCTCACTAATGAAAATGACATGTTATAATTCTTTATCATTGATAAATCTTTCTAGAAGGATGTATTTTTATAATGATTTATACCAGTTATATTATTCCTTCAGCCTTTGTGAATAAATTGACCAATTTATTTATAAAAAACATAAACCGTATTGTTGGTAGAACTTAATTTACATGGAATGTGGGATGAATTTTTAATTTATATTGGTTCTTTAGTAACCATTCTAATGTAAATTAATCAATGACCATACAAAAAAATATCCATTTATTATTACTCTATTATGTTTCTTAGTGTTCTCCCATTGTTATTTATGAATCCAAAAAAACTGTTTCATTATATTGTTTTCAATTGTTATACACAATACAAATAATTGAAGATCTGTTTCTTGAAAAAATAGATTGATATAAAAAATCAGAGTGTATATTGACATCATGATTGATCTAGAATGAAGGTGATGATGGATCCATACTAGATCAAGATGTTTTCATTTGGTTTTTGTAGTGTGTGGTGCATGACCATCTTTTTTATTATTCCATACCCACCAGGATGGTAAAAAATAGGTTCATTAGGGATGATCTATATTCCATTACTCATATCCACTATTAATAGAGATAATAGAAAAATATATATTATGTTTAAGTGTTTGGGAAGGGACATATATTATGACTTTTGATTTTATTGAAATTACTCACTATACGTCATGTAATAGAAGAACACGCCCTATGTATGAGGCCCTATGTGGTTCTAGGAAGTCAGTGCGAAGACAAATATCGTAGAATTTGTGATAGATGTAACCCAGTGTCAGGCCATTTTATTTAAAATAGTCACTTTCCTTATAGAGTACACATAAAAGAACATGATTAGATGATCATAGAAATTACATGAACTCATACATGGGTATGGTAATTTTGACATAGTAATCTGTCCCAAATCTTAGACACAACATTTACTTAGGAACATACATAGTCATGGACGATGATAAATTGGAATAACCTAGTGCCAATGTTTCACGAACCATGCCAGATCATCAACTGACCTGGTTCCCAACCCGGTCCAGAACATGGCTCGAAAGTCATTCCTGATCCCCACGGGTTGGAAACTACTGTTAGGCATCAATGTGAGATAGTTGGGAATGGTATGGCCCATAAACAATAGACAGATAACTAATTATAAACTAAAAAAACAAAAAACAACAACAACAGTGGAAGGAAGATTAATGATAACTAGCCATACATACCCCCATGTTATCATATGGGTCCCCACCAAACATAGAACCACACTCTCCAAACATGGATCCATGACAAGAACCCAAAACTGATAAGTAATGTTTGTGTGAGCATCGAGATTCCCAGTAGGAAAGCTAGAGTATGACGACCCCTTAGACCGTACATTTAAAAAGAATCACAAAATGTGATTTTTTTGAAAATAAGACATAATAAAATAAAGTTTTCATTATTTTCAAATTCTGGTAACATTGTTTCATTTTCATAAAAATCATTTCTCATCCAATTAGTTTTCAAAATAGGTTCCTATCAGGCATTAAGATTTCAAAATTAATGGAAAAATTTTAGATTAAAAATATGGTTTTCAAAAAATATGGTGCAATCATGAAATGACCAAATTCAAAATCACATCTCAATCACTACATGAAATTCCAATGTAGCGAGTGTTAGTTGGGGAACTAGTATCCTCACACCTAAGTGAAAACGTGGAATGTGAGCTACAATGATCTATGTTCTCAAGTATGAGAAACTAGTAGGGAACACACCCATAACCTAGTGGTATCCAATCATCACACATATTTAGTTTGTGTTGTAACCTCAATTCTGCTAGACAAAATCGGGAAGAACTGCTAATGATTCATCTAGTGTGCTAGTCTTAATCCACCCACCTAGGTACCTAATAATTCCCTTGTTCTATGGTTGGAGTTCCCATGCATACACACCACACCTCCACATTCAGAAAAAGGTCAAACATTTCAATGAAAACACCCCTCTTAAAAAAACATCACCTTTTTCAATTTAAACACACCATAAAAACTCCCTTTTTCCAATACATTTCCCATAAAATACAATATTTTCAAATTCCACATTTTAAAAACATATTAGAGTCTATATTAATTTAAATAAACTGTCACTACAAAAACACATAACACAATTTTCAGAAAAACCCACCAAACATCTAAAACCAATTTTAAAATAAATTTTAAACATTTAAAATGTTATGAATTCTAAATCATGATTTGGATCATATTTTAATTGAAAATACGCATGTCAACACTTTAAGAGAACACAAAAATGAAGGAAAAACCAACAACAAGCATCATTGTCACATCTCATAGAATTATTATACAATTAAATATAAAAATTACATTTTGAAACACTAAATAAATTTGGGAATTCAATTTAACGGTATAGGAAAAGGGGACTTACCTCAAGGGGGAATGATTCTATCCACTTAGGCACTTTTCAATTTCTAACAAAAATCCCCTACTCCCCAACTAAGAATATTTGCCTTCGCATTCATGCAAGGACATCTACACCATATGAATATATTCACATGGCCCATAAACATGTGCAAGGGGTTCCTTTTATGTTTGTTTGTCTGCATATACAAGCCCATTTCATACAATATTTCATGAATTTAAACCATTTTCAAAACAAGATTTTCACCATCCATACATTTTACAATTTAAACTCAATATGAACAACAATGCTAACATGCTAGAACTAAGCAGTTTTCCAATAAAAATCTCATATAAATACACACACACCTAAATATCCCTAAGAACACATTTTTCACCTACTAAAAACCCTTTAAATCCATTTAACAAACATTACACCATAGAACACACAAAAACACAACCATTCCCTTTATAAAAAAATATATTTCAAACCTATAAACACCTAAACTACTTCAAAACAACCAAGAGACTGCAAAAAATCCCATGAAAACATTCATAAACATAAAAGCATATTAATATTCATATAATAATGGTAAAACATCTATTCACCAACCAATAATGAGGAAAGGGATGGAAAAAATGGTGTGGAGCACACCCACACCTCCACTATAACACCAGGTAGCCTTGGAAAAACCTAATCAAGGGAAAATTTAACTAAACACAAAAATTAATCTGTAGTTTGAAATCATAACTACCAGAAATAAGAAAAACATGAAATATTAGAAAGAAACACCATACCCAGAGGTAAGTTCATGCGCCAGAGGAGAGTGGGGCACCCGCAGAAGGTCGTGGTCACTGGAAGGGGACTGACAGCCAGCTATTCTATCAAAGGGCTGGATAGAATCAAATAGGCATGGGTAGAGGTTGGAGGTGTAGGTATTCTATTCAGGAGGGAGCATGGAAATTTGGTTTTTGGGGAGGGGGAGCAGGGCACCGGTGAAATGAGAGAAGTGGGGCGTGACCAAAGGGTCATTGTCCTAGAGAGTGAGGTGCTAGGGTTTTGGGGAAGAGACTTGGGCATGATGCATAGGGGGTGTGATGGGAGAGTGGAAAATGAATAATAGAGGGCGGAAAAGAATGTGAAAATAGATAAAATAAAGTATAGAATAAAAAATGGGAAAATAGGGAGAAAGAAAAATAAATTTAAATAAAACCTAAAAATAATAATAATTAAAATAATAATAATAATATTGATAATATGTTACAAATATTATTATAATCATAACATAATAAAAATTATAACCTAATTAAAATATTAAATAAAAGAGTAATAATAATAAAAATTTCCATTTTAATTATTTTTAAATTAATTCTTTAAACTTTAACCTCATTTATTGTCATTGCACATTATTTATTTATCCTGAATGTCGGGTAGGCCATGAAGTGAATTCAGCGAGGTCTCACCGTGACTCGGGAGAGTCCGTGTGGCATCGACCATAGTGTTCTAATCACTATCATGGTCAAAACATGAATTTTTCATGTAAGAACAAAAAAAAATACAAAGATTCAACCCAAACTAATCGTTTCCAAGAAAATTAATAAAATAAAAAAATTAAAAGGGGAGAGTTTGAAAATTCTCTCCACTATAACAGTTTTCGTCCCTTGATAGCCACAACAAAGACTAGACCATGAAACAAAAAATGATGCCCCTTATGGTTTATAAGTAATCGCTATGAGAAGCAAGTGAAAAGATGTAAACACACTGTTCTTAGAGAATGTGACAAAAATGTCAACCAGAAGAAACCTGTAACCATATATTATTCTATGTGACACCTACCCCAAAGAGATAGAACACCACCAAATGATCTCCAAGGATCAAAATATTTACTCCCACATAATCAAATCCTTAAAATTGAAACACATAAAGAACTGTATAACAGAAATCATGCCACCTGTATAATGTAAGAAAGTAGAACCAAACCATTTTTAGGAACAAAAAAAAGGATCAACAAGGGGAGGCCTGACGGACCCCCCGCCATTAGAAACCAACCAAACCCCAAGAAGAGAAACAACTATCTGACATGGGGAGGCCTGAATATACTCCCTATCATCAGGAAAAATGAAAACAATGATTCATTCTAGATACCTTTGAGTGAGACTCACAGTGGGTCTCCCGACCATTAGAACTGATGGAAAATAGGAAAACATTTAAATATCTCAGTAGAGACTAACACCACACCATAAGGGACAGGGAGGGAAGGACAAAACTATCAGGGTGTCGAAAACCCCAACTAAATACAAACCATATTCTTCACATCCCTAGATGAGAACTAATCAATATTAATAAAAATTTACCCATACCGACATCATTAGGACCACTAAAAGAGATGACCTCGGGTGGGACATAACCACCGTGACATGAAGCTAATGAGATGACCTTGCCTTCTCATATCCATGAGAATCTCTACACACCAAAACATGTAATTTGGAATAGAACAAATATTGGAAACAATTTAAACTACCATCAACATTAATATAGACAAAAATATATGTTCATGGTGCCATACACTCTTGGGGTTCGGACCAACATACAACTTCACTATGAGTCATATGGATGGAGACCTAATGTTTGAATCATCTCCTACCTCATAGTTAGGCACTAAAGACACCAAAATGGAGAAACTAATTATGGTGCCACACCCAACCACCTTGCAATCGAGACAACACCAACAATCAAAACAGTCTGCAACATCCAACTAATCCCTCATCGTACATCCACCAAAATAGGGTTTTTGATGTTGGACATGAAAAACCAATTCACCATCACCAAAAATCATCTGAAAGAAATATACATGACAAAAGATCAACTTTGGAATGAAGAATTAGAACTACCCTATAGGAGGACACACTCCTGTGAATATAGGGATTCCCATAGGATTCTATGGGATCCACCGATTCACTTCAAGGAGAACACACACTACGAGACATCACCAAACATGACATTCACAGCCGATGAAAGCACTAAAATTGTGTTCAAGACCCCGACCAACACCAATAACTCTGAAATTCCTTCACTCATCCCCACTGGAATTCCGTTCACTGTTTCCTTGAAGGGCCTTCATAAAAAACAGTGTCCAATTTCATACCCAATGAGTCAAACAATTCAAAGGGACCCAAATTCCCTTAAAATCCTCTCTCATATGTCATCCCACTATAATAAAATTCAAATAACTAAAAAAATAAAAAAGCTATAGAAATTTTACTTACGTTCAAAAAAGGAATTTCTTAACATTAATCTTCTAAAGAGACATTCAACTGTGAAATATTCATGGCCACATATCATTCTCACATTAAAAATTTATTGGGGTTTATAGTATCCTAGAGGGAAGTCGATAACCCAATCAAAAAGATCAATTGGTCAAACATAATACTATTAAACACTAAATGAAATGGGTAATCCATTGCAAAGGCCTCCCAATATAGTTCTTGAAAAATACATCTAACCACTCCTCAAATAAACATAATAATTAAATGAGAAGATGGAACATCATATAAACAAAAAATATTTTCAAAACTCAAAACACCCAACAGAAAGATTCCAAAAATGCAAAAATGATACGCCACACAACTATGGAACTTCAAAAACTCAATCATTTCTTTGAAAAAAACCCTTTCGAATTGAAAACTGGTAGGGTGGGATTGGCATTCACCAATGGCACCTTATGGGCCTTACACATGAATGATCTCCTGCCAACTGAGAACCAATTTAACATCAACGCATTACCCATGCATATGGTAGCCAATTAAAATACCAAAGGTATGAAAATCAAATTTGAAAACCCTGTACTTTTCAATTAAAACCCATTTTAAATTTCACAAGACATTTTATAGAACACCAATCATGCAATAAATAATTACATTTTCAAATATTACGCCTCAAATCCCATAACATTTCATCCAATTCATAACACTTTTCACAGGATTAACATATTCCATTAAAAAAATAATTTCCAAACCCACCTAAAAATATCCCATGTTTTCTATTCTATATGGTTTGTCTATCCACATGTTTCAATTATAAAAATACAGTCACATTTGTTGATGAACCCATTTCATAAAAATCTATCTTTCTAAAACATTATTGAAAAAAGTTTTGAAAACCCATTTTTCTATCACATTAAAAACCATGCCATTTACAAATTTAAATCCATATTTTGTACATTTTAAAAAAAGGGATTTAAAATGAATTTTTAAGACCAAAAAAATGCATAAGGCAGTACCAGAGGATGCTAGTGTCCATCGGTGACTCAGACATGTGGTTAGAGGCCTTACACCAGTCACTCCACCATCAAGGAGAGTAATATTAGATAATGTCCCCATGTAAAAAATAGATTTCAAGGAAATTTGAGCTTGATGAGACCATTTACCCTAATCCATTTTTATTTCCGCCAAACAAGATTAACCACAAGGACCAATGACGCAGAAAACCTCAATATTCCCTGGAAACTCAAATCCTGCCACGAGGTGTGCGGGCTAGACACCTTAATCATAACTAGAACATTGTGTTCTAACAACCATAACTTTTTTCTACGCTGAATATTCATAATAAAACATAAGCTAAGATAGACCACATCCTTTTTTTTCATTTTTACACAAACCAAACTGGATCTTCATCCAAACTGGTGCCCGAACCGGTCAATGAGATGGCCAAAATGGCATTCCAGATACCCACAAGTTGGAAACTAGTCTTAGGAATCAATTTCAGGTAGTTGGGAAATGTATGTTCCATAATTAAAATAAAAATAGTGGAATATAAACTAATCATAAAAATACAACACTTACAGTAGAGGATAAAATAATGATAATGATCTAATCATACCTCCAAAAAACACCATGGGTCACCACCAAATATAGAACCAAACATTCCCAAGAGCAATCCAAGACCAAAACCTAAAACATAATAGTATAATAGGAATGAGAACTGATAAGCTCAGTAGGAAAGACGGAGTACAAAAAAACCTTATTCCATTACATTTAAAAAGAAACCCAAAATGTGATAGTTTAAAAACAAGTCATCATAATTTAGTGTTTTTCGTTCTTTCCAAATTTAGATAACAATATTGCATTTTCACGAAAATAATTTCTCTTCCAATCCATTTTCATAGTAGTTTCCAAACATGCATTAACATTTCAAAATGAATTGAGAAAAGTTTAGATTATTACTTTGATTTTCACAAAAGAGTGAACATGCATGAAACAGATGAATTGAAATTCATATCACAAGCACCATGGGGATCCCTAAGGATATAGTGTTATTTGGGAACCTAGTATCCTAATTCCTTCATATAAAGGTGGAATATGAGCCAAAATGAGTTATGTTATTCTGCATGATCCACTAGTAGTGAACACACCAATAACCTAGTGGTATACAATAATCACAAGTATTTTGTTAGTGTTATTACCCCAATCCTTCTAGGAAAAACAAGGATGAACCATTGAAGTACCATTTAGCATAATAGTCCTAGTATACCAATCATGGTACCCATGGTTTACCTTTATCTCATGTTGAGGTTCACATTCACACACCACACCTCCACATTCAAAAATAGTAAAAACATTAAATGAAAACACCCATCTTTACAAAAAAATAACCGTTGTCAATTTACGCACACCATAGAAAATCAATTTTTGAAATAACTTTTACATCACTAATAATGTATCCAAATTACTCTTTTTAAACATACCTGATTCCATATTTATTTAAATCAACATTCACAACTAATATACCCACCAACATTTAGTGAAATACCTAATACACACCCGAACCCTTTTAGAATCTATATTTACGCAATTAGAATTTTAAGCATTCTAAAACAAGAATTGAATCATATTTTAATGAAAAATATTCATGTCAACACTTATAGTAAACCAACAAAATGGTTTAAATACAAACATCATGCATCACCATCACTTCTCATAGATTGCATATAATATTTAATATAAAAAATATTGTTTAAAAAACATAATTAAATAGGGAATTTAATTTAAAGTTATATTCATCGGGGACCTTCCTCAAGGTGGAATCACGTCATCCACTTGAGCTCATGGGGAATTCTAAATATAAGTTGTTCCTCCCCCACTATGAAAATGCACAATTGCATAGATGAAAGGACACATATCCCCTATGAATACCTTCACATGGCCCCTGAACATGTGCATGGGGATCCTTATAGGTTTGTTTATACGCATATACTAGTCTCCACTCACCTATGTATGAATTCTTATATATAAAATAGTCACACATATCCTACTACATGTATATTCAATTTCATGGATGAATATGCACATAAAGAGGGAACCTAAATATATATATTTAATTTCCTATGCACATGTAGGTGATTCTCCCATGGACCAGAGACTGGAATGATAACCAAACCAGTCCCACTCACTTCAAAAATAATTTATTTATTCAATAAAAAAATTTATGAAACACTTCAACGTCAGCACCATAAAATATTACACAGAAACACTCATTAAATAAGAACTCACACTAAAACTATTTGATTATTCATTTCAAATCAATTATATAGTTTCTCAAATTTACTTTTTAAAACACAAGGAAACATACACAAAAAAGACTAACCAAGACAATGGTCCTAGACCCTTCATAAAATTTATCATTTTTATCCATTTTTAGAATAATATTTTCACCATTCAAACATTTGAAAATTTAATCTCAAGATGGACAACAAGACTAACAAGAAAATAAAATCTGTTTTCCTGTGAAAATATAATTTCAATACGCATGCACCTAATGTTCATTGGAATCACATTTCACACATAAAAACCAGCCCTACAAATCTATTTTAGAAAGAGTAGAGCAAAAAACACAAAACAACTCATCTATTCCCTTTATCAAAAAAATCAATAGATTTCCAACATCTAATCACATAAACCACTTAAAAAAACATACGCACCACATAAAAGACCAACAAACAATTTTATAAATATAAATAAAATATTAAAATTAATATAATAATGATAAAAAAATAAATTCGCCAATTATAGGGAAATTTCTAGAAAAATGATGTGGAGTACATGCGCACATTCACCGCACTACCGTGGAGTATTAAAACCCACTAAAAAGAGGTAAACTTTAACCAAAACCAAAATTAAACCATTGTTTGACATCCTAGCTTATATAAATATAAAAATCCAAAAGAATTAATGAAACACAGTTCCCAAAGGGATGCTAATGTGTTAGAGGAGAGAATTTTTCCCACGAAATATTGAGGTCATTGGAGGAGGATTTATGGTCCATTGTTCCATAAAAGGGCTACCCATCATGGAAAAGGCATATGTGGAGGTCAGTGGTGTGAGTAGGTTGTCCGAGAGGGAGAAGTGCAGTTAATGATTGGTGGGGGGAGGTTATATGTGCAAGGAGAGGAGAGGGACACGACTAAAGTGGCGTCAGCCATGAGATGGAGAAACAGGGGATATTGGGTTGGACTTTATGATGACACAATGGGGGTGACACACGAGAGTGGGGGAGGAATAATAAAGGACTGAATAGAAATATAAAAATAGTGAAATGAAAAAGAGATGAAAAAAAGATGAAAAAATAATAGGGAGAAATAAATAAAAATAAAAATAAAAATATATGTTAAATAAAACCAAAAAAATAATAGGAAAAATAAAAAAATTATTATTAATACCATGTTTAAAATATTATTATAAAAAAAATAATTACAAATATAATATAATTAAATTTTGTACAAAGATCATAGTAATAATAAAAAATTAAAAAATTATTATTATAAAAATATTAATTTATCTTTAAATTGATCTAAATTAATTTCACTTAATTTATTTTTCATGAACATCGGGTAGGTTGTGTTGTGAATCTAGATAGGTCATGAGGTGAACTGGGCAGGGCATAATAACATTTATTGTTGTCCCCTAAATGTTGTCAGGTCCAAAACATGAATTTTTAAATAATATCTAAAAATTTACATCGAGATTGAATATTAAGTTCTTGATTCCCATGAAATTAATAAAATAATTAATTTAAAAACCATAGGAGTGACATAAAGGGACACACCATGTACTTTAATTTCACACCACATACATATTTAAAAATGTCCTTCAATACCTTATCCTCTTCAGCATGAAAAATATTCTTTATGGTGACTTCCACTGATCAATGCCTAGAGGGTTTAGTATGGGTTCAAGTCCTATAGATAACATTGTGATCCAATCTGTCGAAATTTGGTTTTGTATATACTTTTTTGAATCCTTTTGTGAGTCCTTCAGTGAGATCATATATCATCATCATTTACATATCTAGGGTTCTAGTTATAATCCTTACCAAAACAATATGGTGGTAGATCCCCTTAAAATAGTTAATATTAATTATGTTATTTATATAACCATGGATCATGGAATGTTCCCTCTTTTTTGTATCAATATCTTTAGTCATTTTGTGTTTACTTATTATGGAAATACCTAACTATTAGTAAATCTTGTATGTAATCCATAAATTCTATATTACTATTGGAATGTGTTCTATAGGATGAGTTTTCTATAGAGAATTTTTTTAGGAATACTTGTCAGGTTTTATGGTTCTGATCATACCTTTAGGATATGTGTGTCTATGTCATGTATAAAATGATGTTATTATTACATTTTTTCAATATACATGGGTTTATATGCATTTTAATATTAATGATTTTATATTCCTAGTGATTTATATGAGTCCAACTGGGTGTTTTTATACTCACCCGATATAATAATTACCCTTACATGTTATTTTTTATGGAGGTAACTGAAAATTTTGATAGATTCATTATGGGACTAGGACCATGAGGAGCTTAGTGAGCCCAACAATCTAAGGTGTGTTCCTACTATTTTATTGACAAGAGTATTTTATATTTGGATGGACTTATCGTCAGTTTATTTCTATGGTATTTTATTTATACATTAATTTTCATTACACTATGTTATACTCATAGTAAGATATTAGTGGAATTAATGCATTGTTATTGGTCGGTTACATGTTAGTAATATGTGGGCTAGAAGATGTGTTAATGTGTATAGTTACATTAGACTATGGACTCCCATGTCTGTGTTACTCCTAATGGTTACTAGTCACTATACATTGTCCAGTGTGAGATGGGATGAGGGTAGTAGTGGTTCATTCCCCACTGGGTCAAGTCCTAAAATCATTACGATACGTTATTTCACAATTTCATTTTAATCGATATTTTTTATACATGAACATCAATTAATAGGAATTATCTGATAATTTCTTCATAATCCATATATATTAGATTCCTCTAGTTATTAATGATTATTATCAATTAATAGTACCAATTAATGTACTCTTGGGTACATAAAATTCTTGAGAAAAGTCTCTTCTGAAAATATAACATATATTTTATTCTGTTCATTCATAATTATTTTTTATCAAATCACATGATTTATAAAAATTATTTCAATTTTATTAACCTCTTCAAAATGATTTTATAAATAAATTTTTACCCATTTTAAATTTTTATAAACGATTTTCAATTAAATCAGTATTTCATTTTCAAAAAAATCATCTTTTTCCATTATAGAAAATGTGATAGAATTATTTTCCTAATGTGTATGGAATGAACTAAACTCTCCTAAAATAAATATCATGAAATTTTTTCATACTTATATTAAATAATTTCTTATTTATTATCAATGAAACATATTTTCAATAAGTTTTTTTGATAATTACAAATAATAATTTTGCAATTGAAAAGTCAATTTACCACAAATATATTTTGTTTTTCCATTTATTGTATTTATATTCATCAATGATGAAAATATTTATTTCACATATTATTCAGTAGGGATATGTTGTATTAATACCATCAATATTATTAAATTTTATGGATTGTGGCCATTTTGACTATGGAATGTAACTAAATTCTCTTTCTTAATTCATTTCAATATTCATTATATTTCACTTAGAATAACCACATTCTTTATTAATATATATTAAATTACCCCTATATGTCCATAACTTTTTATCATGGACATGTTTATCGGATAAACCATATATCATTTATGCGTATAATGTTTTATATTTTTTAAAATATTTTTATGTAAAGAAATATTGATAATAGTTTATTCTTTTATTAATAGATATATTTTATGTTATGAAACATTATTTGTGAATTAAATTTATTTTTCAATATATGAGTAATGATTTAGATATGATGTTACTGTTGGGGGAAAAATAATATAGCCCCTCAATGCATCTATAATCTCATGAGGCAATCTACAAATCTAGGATTACATAATTTTCTGTTTATAGTATTACAATATATATTTGAAAGTCATCATATTATATGTTTCACATGCCTCAGAATATATAGTGATTCTACCATCACATAAATTAACATTATCCAACATTTTTACTAGAATAAATAAAAATAAAAAAATTGACACCTATAGATAGTATTGGTTTAGTGTATTTTGAAAAATAGAATGAAAGTATTATAACTCAGGGAAAGTTATTAAATGATTCTAAAAAAGATATCACCCTTAGTTATTATGCTTAAACATGTTACATCATAACCTATGTAAGGGAAACATAAGAAAATTATGTGTGTGAATTCATAGTAATTGAAAAGAAAGGAATTTTTTAAGCATAATATTAACATAATGGTACAATAATGTGAGTATAATAGTCGAATATCATACCCTTAATATCAAATATCAAGAAAAATCATTTAATAATGATTTTTACTTCATAATAGAAGAATTATAATGGAATCCGAAACTGAAGCCACAAAATTGTACCATATGAGAAATTCATATTATTGTGGAAGACACAAAATCATATTATAATTATTTCCATATTATTCAAGTAATATCTTCCATGGCCATATTAGTAGTTTGGGATCACTCCCCATATCATCTTGGTTGTTCTAGGACACTCATATAATTATCATGGTTGCCATGGTTCTGTCCCATGATCATTGTAGCTCTCAAGGATCACTCCATAGACCGTCTAAGCATACAAGGGCCTTTATGTGTCTCTTGTGAGGTATCAATATTTACCTAATTAATTGGAGGGAGAATTATGCCCCACCAATCTTATAATGAAACCATACATATGGGTTCAATGAGATCATAAATACTAATCATAAGAAAACCACATAAACTGAAATGTGTATCGTAAATATGTAATCTTATCCTAACCTGTGGAAAAGAGTCAATTGTCCTAATAATATCACCAATGAAAATCCCATGAAAGGAAAATTCGTTTTGTAGACATATAACCTGTGAAATAGAATCACATTTCATAAAAATATACCCCATGAATGAAAAATACATTTGTAAAACATCATAACATCAAAACAAAAAACTTTTAAAGATAAAATATTAATGAAAACCATAAATAATTTCTTTTAGTGGCTTGAGTAAAACCATCAAATGCCACATTATATAGATATTTCTGAATTATTTTCCATAAAACACATCATGATGAAAATATCCTTTATTCACATAAAAATTATATTTATAATATAAAACCAATTTGAAAACCAAAATTTTTTAAAAGTAATATCGAATAATAGAAACAATGATTAATCATTTTGAAATCATTTTTCATTGAAAATTATTGAATCATTCTAAAATAATATTTAAAATAATTTGAATAAAATTTCCTTGAAAATATAAATAAATAATTCTTGAAAAATATTTGGAAACTATTTCATTTAAAATTTCAATGATAACAAAAAATTAAGGCGTGGAAATATTTTTAATAGATTTTTCCTTTAAAACATATACAAAAGTTTTAAATAAATATTGAAAATATTTTTAAAATATTTTCTATGGAAAAATTATATATAAATAATTTAATTTTTCTTCAGAACATTTAAATATAAACCATTTTATAAAATGTTTTTATAAAACATTATTATGTAGGAACACGTATTTCCGACTGAAAAGAGATGTAATGTTAGACATTCATAAAAACAGATTCTTGAACATTTTATGTTCCAAATATTTGAAAAAAGGCACAACTACGTTTTTATGACATGAATAATGAGATGGTATTAAATTTCATGATGGTTCTTCAATGATATATCATAATATTTCATCAATTAAGGCCTAATCAAAATCAATTTTGATAAATGGTGAGATTTTTTAAATAAAATCTTACAACTATTTGAAATTGAATTATACACTCCAGTTAAGAAAATTAAATTATAATGAAGCATGAAATATCATGATAATAAATATTCATAATATATATCTTATCAAATGTTAGTATTTACACCTCGAAAAATAATGTCTATGCATAACATGGAACGTGCCTCAAAGAAGGAAAATTGAGTCAAACATACATTACTGATTTGGTAACATTTGATAAAAGAAACCCAATGATAGAAAGATTATAAAACAGATATTTACAAAAACATAAATTTATGTATAAGAATAATAAAATTGAGCCATGTTCAATAAAAAATCACATATATGAAATAATTTTTAACATTTTTTTGAGTGTGATAGAAAATGAAAATGAGGTGAGATAACCACATACTACTTGATTAAATATTGAATCGTGACACCCTTGAGTGAATAAAATAATTTAAATTAATCATTATCATTAAAAATGATTTTTATAATATAAAATATCTTAGTAAATCATACGAAAAACAAAAAATAATAGCTTGTTGAATATGGTAGGTATCTCACAAAAATAAATAGTATGATGAAATTCCCTTACCATATATCATGACTCCATTCATACATGTAATGACATATTTTATAATTGACAGTAGTTCATTTATATCTTTCATAGAACAATATTCTTATATCTAATACCTAATATTTTTATATTATTTCTTTATATAACGCTCTTATTTAAAATTTTCAAGTAAATGTTTTGATTTTGGTAGTATCCCTTTGTTTATGGAAACAATTTATTTTGTATATTTTTAGTCCCCATATGTATATAATTATTAATATAAATGGAATACATCGTTCAGGGAGACTATAGGTTGTATGTACACATGAATATTGTTTCTCTATTTTCATTGTAATATTGAAAGAAAAGAATGTAAATGAAACATTAGAATTATTATAAAAAATTAAATTATAATTAATATTTCATATATATTAGATACTTTCACTAAACCCATCCACACTACCTTTAATTATAGTGTGTAATTAAATCTCATCACTCCAATGAGGAGTTAGTCCACACATACACAAAAAGAAATTATAGATTTTACAAAAAATTGATAAAATAAATATTTTCCCTATATAAAAATTACTAAATAATAATAAAATTATAAATATCACTAATATCTTATTAAAATATCAATATCATAATAATTACCTTCCATTAATTATTGTAAAAGAAAAATTAACATCATCAATTTCTGAGGTGGTAGCTCATCAAACATAAGAATGGTACGTTCATTACCAATTTGATGAAAGTGCAGGTAAATATAGGAATAAAATTTATCATTACAAACATTTAGTAAATTTAGGATAATAATTTTATTATTTATGCATTAAATAATTTAATTTATGTAATGGATAATGAAAATAATGGAATGGAGGTTGAGGAAGGTTGTTACTTCATCTTTGGGCAACACAATCTGGTATGCACCAAAGGGCTTCCTCAGTTGGATTTCTACCAAATGGGAGGATTAAATGTGGAATGGAGTGATTTTGGGATTCAAATTTGGATGATATTGGCCCATAATTCGTTTTTAAAATGTTTTATGAAGGGGGGAGGTTGTGGCCTTCTATAAGGGTGGGAGGGGACACACATGGAATATTTAAAAACAATTTAGTGTCACCCATGTTTTTACCTATAATATTTAATGAAAAATCTAACCAAATTCAATAATTTAAGGGCTTTCATAAATATTGACAGAAACTAGTTCTTGTAAAAGTGAATAGGTCATTATTTTTCTAATTATTAACTTTTAGTACCTTATTAAGGTTAATTTTACCTTTACTATTTTAATTAATTATAACGACATTAAATTTATATTTTTTGTAAATATTGATTTTGATATTATTAGAAAATAAATATCATATTAAATAAAAAACTATATTTAATTTTTTTGAAATTAAATTCAAGAAGTGGGAAAAGTTATTTTAATACTAATTTCATAGATGTGGCGTGAATATGGGTTTCTAAAGTGTGAATATTCAAATATTTATGAAGATTTCATATATAGATTCAACATAAAAATGATTACAATGACCTAAATTAGATGAATATAATTTTACATTGAAACCAACATAATTTTTTTATCTATATAAATAAACAACATGAAAAAGAAATTTTGAATTAAAATTCACTATCTATATTATTCAACAATAAATTATGTTTCTCCAAAAAAATTATAATAAATCACCAAAAATATATATAAAAAAATATGAATTCAAAACTATTTTTTATTTTTTCAAAATAATTTTATATATATTTATAAAATTAATTTTATTATTGTTTACAGAAGTACATAAATAAGTAGTTTCCCTGATGACATAGTATTTCCAAACATTTAAACACATAATGATAAATTATATGAATTTTCATAATTATGGTGTATATATATATATATATATAATAAAATTATAAATAATAATTAAAAATTTGAGAATTAAAATTAATTTTATTATTTTTATGGTTATTTTATAAATATGTTGTTTGATAAACTATAAATAAAAAACATCACTTCATAAATACTCTTTATTTCTAGAAAAGAAAAATATTAAATAGATTAAATTTAAAAAAATAACAATTCAAATCATATTTGGGTTTATCATTATACACCCCATATAATTGATTTGTGCCTCAAAATTATTATGGGTTTTTAATGGTTTAATAAATTAATTGTCCTTTCATATAAATACACATAAAAAATGAATAATAAAACATCATTGAAAAATGAAGGTTAGAATCATGAAGGTTATCTAGGGTAACATAAAAATTGGTTTCCCCAATGTAGAACGTATGTGGGAAGTGGAAATATGTATTTGGAGGAAAGGTGAAAATATATTAATGGAGTAACTATGTTCATAAATCAAAAATATACGAATGATCGATGAAAAGATGGGGGCATTATATTCATAAATCATTGATGATTTTAAAAGTCCATCAGATCATTAAACAAATGTAGCCATAAAACATTGGTTTATCATATTGCTAATTTAGATTTCTTATTTTATTTTATTAGAAAATATTGAAATACAATAACATTGTATATTAATATTAAAAAAATTTCATCCTTTGGTTGTGATTTGATAAATTTCATATTTATCGATTAATTCACGAAATGAATAACCAATAATTAACGTTTATTCCTATAGAACTAAAATAAACTTTTGATGGATCCAAATCCCATAAAATATTTACAAGTATAAATATTTGTATCTGAATATTTTTTAAATTCACTATGGTCATTACATTAATCTCTAACCCTAATAAGAAGTAGTATTGGTTATTTATTATTATATTTTCATCAATTTTTTATAAAACAATACCCATTAACTAGGACATCATGCGGGTCAGTGGTACGTGTGAAACCCAAATAATTTGTTTTTCATGGGTTTATGACACTTTTACATTATAGACATGATGGGTTTTCACCTAACGCACATGTTTTTTGAAATAGTATGTTACCTATATGGCCATTACATTGCCTATTTTGTAAATTAGAGGTGTTCGAGGAATGTTATGGGAGTTTATGGGGGAGTTGGAGGTGAAATAGAGATACTGTAATAAATACATGTAGTGTAACTATATTAAATATCATTAATGTTTGTTTCATGGTATACCTACGGTTAGTTCGTGCTATTTAAAATTTTAATGTTAAATAATAAAATGGATACATTTTTTCTCAAAAACTAAAACCTGAGGATTACATGATGTGAAAGGGGATTACACATTATATAAATCCCAAATACAATGAAGTTTTAAAATTTTTTCCCAGCTAAATTATAATTAATTAATCCATCGATTCTTCTTCATATTTTATTATGAGAATCATAGGGGTCATAATGAGTTATTCAACACTCTTCCTATGTCTTTGGTCGATTGGTCTCGATGGTTGTTGGTTCGTAATCTTTAGTAGATCTATGGTTGGTTATCCTCCCTTTTAGGTGGTATTTCTTATATTCCTCTCCTATAGATTCACTATGATAATGTGGTTATGGTAATTGGTTGTGATGTTGGTTGACCCGTGGTTCCATTGGGGAAATTTTGGTATGAAACGACTCTTAATTTCCTCTTAGTGCACATTAAGATGATACACATTTTTGAGGAAAGGATTCCCTCATTTATAATTATAGTTTATCATCCAGGAGGGTATAATTTTTCATATATATGGGTTATCGTTTTTCCATATCAATAAAATATATAGAATTGGGTAGTTTAATTGAGAAGTCGAAAATGAGTTTCGATTCACATGATTTTTCATCTTTCATGTCGCATAGGAAATTTTTTATTGTATATGGATAATACCCCATTAAAATTTGGGTTCATTGGTTGATTTCATTTCCCTAGATATATTTATTGTGACTATTATGGTTGTTTTCACTATTGTGAATGTATTGAAATTACCATAAATAGAAATTTTTTAAATACTTAATCTTTTTTAATGAAATGTTTTCACCGGGATTTTGGTTTGGCTGACAAAACCCCAGAAATAATGAAGAATTTGATAAAAGAGCCTTTATAGATCTCTAAAAATAAACTAGATATGTGGTTATGTGAGGTCATTCTGGTGGGATGAAAATTTTTGGTTGAAATGGGTGGTGGGGAGATGTGTGGTTTATTGGTTCCTGATTTTTTGGCAGTGAGTATGTGGTT
Source organism: Viscum album (assembly GCA_963277665.1). Lineage (NCBI taxonomy): Eukaryota > Viridiplantae > Streptophyta > Magnoliopsida > Santalales > Viscaceae > Viscum > Viscum album. The sequence continues at coordinate 813,239,786 of OY728120.1, forward strand.
TTTTTGGATGAGCTTTTGGGGTAGCGAGGAGGTTGAATTTTTAGAAGTATTTTTTAGGCTAACAAGGTGGTGGTATTTTTTGTTTTGATTTTAGGGAGGTGTTTGGAATTTTTTTTGTCCATGATTATGTGGTGGTGATGTTTTGGTTACTTTGTTGTAGATTCCTGAGTAGCGAGGGAAGAAATAAATAATTGGTCAATAATATTTAGAATCAGTTGGGATGGTTTATATTAAAGAATGGATATTGTTAATGTGTAATTAAATGATTTTTTTGTGGTTTAATATGGATGAGAAAAATACTTAAATGAAGGGGGTGATTAAATAATTTTTTTTTTGAATTGTGAAGTGGGGACTGTGTTATAATGTGTGGTTTTTTTTCAATTTGAGGTGGCCAAAAAGTGAATGTTCTATGTGTTGGTTCATTTGATTGTGAACCAATAGGTTACACTTAATTTTTTGGTTATATATTTATATAATAGTACATTATTTGGATTCTTCTATGCAATCCACCCATGTTCATCATTATGTTTTTCACCGTCAATGTCACATAGGGGTGTTTTCCCTAACATCCACTGAGGAGTACAGATGGCTTGGTTCTGACACTTTCATGAAATCCCTTCCAAGTGACATTGTTAATGCATGTGTTGTGATTGATGGGTTTCTATAAGAGAATTAGATAGCATTTTGGACCCATGGGCTTTATTTTGAGGTGAGACCATGCATGTGGGGAGGTGGCCCAGGTGTTTTTAGGCAGGATGAGATTTGACCGTGCTTGTGGGGTCGCTTCTAGTGGGGGTCATGCATGGTAGGAGGAGGTAATGATCTTGATTTCCAAAATTATCATGATTCCTAATATGTTTTTTATGGTAGTGGTTCTATTTTCTCCGATTTATTTTTGTTTTATATTTGTTATGGTCGTGCTTATGAGGTAGAGTTCTCAAGTGCCTCCGGGTGAGGTGTGTTGTGATCTTTCTTTTGGGGTGTTATGGTACATGAATGATATGGTAGTTTGAGGATGTACGATGTTGGGTATGAGAGTGACATAATAGTGGGAATGTGGACTGGGGAAACCTTATCATTGTAATTACAATTATTATACATTTCTTGGTTTAATTTATTTAGTGATCATGTATTGGTGGGGTTGGGATGGATAGTATACCAAGATAAGAAATGTTTGATTATACATTTTTCTCATAGATGAATTAATATACTTCTTACACATTTGAATGATAGAATTAAATTTTTCCTACTATGTATACTTGTATGATCACCCATTAAGTATTAATCGTTTGTCATGTTTCCAAGTGGATTACGTGGTCATGATAGACATTAGTACCTCAGAACTATGGATATCTGTTGGGTCGCTACATTAGCTTTACATAGGGTATTCACATTAGACAATTTATTTTGTCGGTAAATTTTATGTTAATATATTAATGTGGGATGTATTTATTAATTCATTTAATAATGTTTCTTGTAGTTTATTGTGGATGATACATCTTATCTATTGATCTAATTTATGTCATAGAGTATAGGTCATTCAATATTTTAAATTTTCATACTCTTGGTTCTATTTTCCATCCTGGGTCCTACTGTTGGTGGGATTCTAGGTCAATATTTCTCTCCCATCATTATGGCATCTTTGGAGGGAGAGGGTCAAGATAATTTGGTATTAGTGGAAGGTTGAGAGGTAGGAATGAGATTAGAGTTTGGAACAATGAGAGTTGCATTGGATGGTATGTCAATAATAACATTTGGCCTTGTTTCATGACATAGGCTAGTCATACTACATATGACAAGGAATTTTAGCACCCCCCTCATCTAATGCATATAATCTGATCTTATTGAATGACCAGGTCATGTGAAGATGCTTCTATGGTATAGACCAAGGAATGGTACATATATCAGAATGAAATGTGTTTTTATTTGAAATGGGATGTTTTTTGAATGATGAAAAAGAATAAAAAAGAAATCAATGAGTAAAAAATAATATTAATGAAATCCAACACTACTCAGGATTGTGACATCCTTTATTTCATTTCAAATATGGATCACATTTGTCATTTTCATGTGGCTTAGGTAGTTTAGTTTTAACAGGTTGATCTGGTTGATCACCATAGGGTTGATCTGTTTGAGGATGATTAGTGGTAGATGAAATTGTTCACATTCATGTGGAATACTTTTGGAAAGTATGAGGGGAGTTTTTTAGATGTGGAGATAGTGTGACAGATGGAGGATCCGATCATCATTTTCAATTTAATTTGATCCCTGATGTAATACTAAAACACTTTTGAATGTCATTCCAATGAAGGGAGTAGGATGTCAGGGGTGGGTGTAGAATCGTGGATAGTAGATGGAGTTTAATGTTTGGTGGGTTGACATCCCGATGGAATTCTGGTAAAAGTACATTTTTTTGACAATGAAGGTATTAAAGAGACTAGAGCTTCTTTCTCTTCAGTAGGGGAGAATATTAGTATGAGAGCTAAAAATAAAGTACATGGAACTTATGTATTTATCACTAGATCTCAATATAAGAGAGGAGCCTTATGTGAGATGTATTGTGGAGGAACTGATTCCTTCTTTCTATTATAAAATAACTCAAATTACATATTCAAAATTTGTACATATTCCAAAGAAGGAAGAGGTGGTCAATTGGATGCACACGTCAAGAGGGTTTCCAAGATAGAGAAAGTAGTAGGTTTCCTTAAGGGATTGGGTTATTAATGCTAGGTATTAGGTGTTATTCCGTTTTTGGGACATAATAGAAGGTTGTCGATAACTATAGAATCCTTTTCATCCTTCTATGGCCAATGGACTCAATGCCTTTGCTAGAAGTTTTATTCTATTGTGTTTGGGTATGAGGTTTGCTTCCATCATCATGACTAGTTCATAGTGTTTCCCTGAGCTTATTTAGGCATAGGTGGATAGGTGTAGCACTATCATTAGCACGAATCATGAGTTCAGGAATTTATCCTAATGAGTAATAGTTGTTTTTCATTTCCATGGTAGTATGGAGAAGGAAGAGTCTGACAGAATGATGTTCCTTATGTTCAGGTACCATGAATTGGGAATGGTTGTGGATGTGTTCAATAGAAAATATGATGTGTCACTAGGCATGACCATTTTCAAGATATAGAGGCAGCAGATCACGAGGGGATTTAGATCATCATTTTTATAATAAGTTTATTTAGTACCCATATTTGTTCATTATTTAATTCTAGAGAATCGCAATCCTTTGATTCATCCACTCTATCATGTGCCCAGTTACTAGAAATAGAGTGGATTCTTTTTACCCTTGAGTTGAATACACTAGTTAGTGGTTAGAAAATCTTTTTTGTTGTGTTCCAGGGGTATAGACTGATGAGGGGGCCACATCAGTCATGTGGGGGATATTTTTCTTCTATGGATGAATCCATATGTTATCATCATAAGAAATGACTATTTGTATAATCTATTTGTTTTTATCATATTCTTCTAGAGGATTTTCATTTTTTTATGTGGATAGACAATGAGTGGTCCTTAATGGAGAGTGGGGTTTCGAGGTGGGCATTCAGCTTGTGGATCCCCTTCTTTCCTTGTTGGCTGAGTTGTCAGTGGAATTAGTGGAGACTGATGTGGTAGAGGTTCATAGTGTCCTTGTGGATTTCTAATTCTGTTTCCCCAAAGGATATTGTAAAGATACCCCATCAACATGATGTGTAGTTCAAGATAGACATACTGGCTAGTGGTACTCTTATTTTGATTGCTATATTTTTTATGGCACCATAAGAGTTATAGGAGTTGGTGGTTTATGTAGATGATCTAATGTATAAGAGTTTTTTCTCGTTATTGTGTCATAGTGGGGGGTTTCATTGTTGTTTGAAAAGAATTCATACAGTTGTCTAAGGATATTCATGGACTACTGGATATTGAATCTTTTGATGGTCAAAAACCATTAACCTCTTACAATGGTAGAAGATATTTTCGAACATCTGAGAAGGGATATTTTTTTTCTATGATTGATCCACGATCTGTATATCACTAGTAGAGTTTGAAATATGGAGATATCATAAATATTATCTCGTGTTCAATGTATGGGAACTTCATGTTTTTTAGTAATTCCATTCAGTGCAATGAATTCACTAAAATTGTTCAGAGGAATTATGAAATTTGTGTTCCATAAGTTTTTAGATTAGTATGTCATCGTATTCAGTATGATATCATAATCTACATGAAGTCATAGGAGGATAATTCTAAGAATATCAGAACTATCATTCATGTTCTTAAACAGTATAAGATCTATGTAAATTTGTCCAATTATATGTCCGAGACATAATATGTGAATTTATGTAGGGATATGGTATCTCTGTAAGATGTGCATGTATACCTATCAAAGGTGGAAGTGTTGTTTTCATGGGAAATAAACAAGAAAATTGAAAGAATCACAATTTCCATAATCCCAGAGGATATTATTTGAACATTGTACAATATTTATCACTTTTCTTTACCCCATTGAAGGATTTTAATATGAACGAAAAAGATTATTTGTTAATTAATTAGTGTCAGGAAGTGTTTTGTTACCTCTGGTGTATGTTAGTCAGATCCCCAATGCATGTGATGCCGAATTAGGATGTTTGTTTTGAGGAGTTTTATGATTATTACTATATTTGTTTGGGGTGAGTGTTGATTCATAAGAGATTAGTGATCTATTAAGGATCATGGATGTTATGTCCCTATGGTTTTACCTATTCCATGCATGATCTGGTAAAAGAAATAGTTGTGTTTGAAATTGATTTTTTGAGACATTACCTTATTAGGGAGAAATTCGTGGTCTTTACTGATCACAAGAGACCAAGGCATGCAGTCTCCCATAATTATATAAACAAAAAATAGTTTATGTTGATTAATTTTTTTATGATTAGGATTTTGAGATATCCTAAACCTTTGGATATGGGAATTTTTTTGTTTAAGCATTGAGAAAAAAGTTGTGGAAGGTTGTTTTTCTAGTGTTTGGGGATGCTTGGAGGGAAATAGAGCAGTTGGAAGCCTTGTATATAGATGAATGAATGGATGGTTGTAGAGTATATTTGTTTTAGATGATGTCGATGTCTTCTCAAATACACTATGTGGAGAAGACCAATTGGGGAGACATATATGCTGAGGTGTTTCCAGATTATTTTTTCCACGGTGATGCTCCATAGCGTTGTTCAGAGGTTGTTCAGAATATGATATTATATTGGGCAATGATTTTAGTCTTTTTTTAAGGAACAATGGAGTCCATTGTGAGTTTCATAACATACCTTTGTATATGCACCAATGATATGCCAAAATATGTACCAAGGCTTGAGTACATTCTTTGCATGCATGGTGAGAAAAGTGTGGTGGTAATGTTTGTGGCTCAGTGTCTAGTTTTCCATCAGGTAATGTTTGGTAGTCATGTTCTGGGTGTTTTGTTTCTAAAATCGGTTGTTTGTATGTGAAATGGGATGAAATATCAATGGATTTTATCATATTATCACACATTTCACATGGATTTTTTTATTTTCTCTGGGTGGTCATGGATTATTTGATGAAATACACCAACTTCATAGAAATCAAGGAATCTGGATGTGTGGATGATTTATCTAAGAGTTATGTCAATTAGGTGGAGCAATTTTGTAATGTGCTGAGGTTCACTGGCTTCTATCGCAACATTGGAGAATAGGATTGGTGAGTGAATATTGGACATCGGTTCATCTTGGGTATGAAACCTATTGTTGGTAGAGTTATCATATATTAATAACTATATCTAATAAATATTCATGGAAACATTTTGTAAATATTATAGGGAGACCATTTCATTGTTGGGTTTTATGGAATGAGGTTGGGGATATAGCCTTTCTTGGTCCTGTTGTGGTTTAGGGAATGATATAGAATTTTCAGAATGTTCATGAGTGGAAGAATGAAATGTAGTACCAATAAAATTATTATGCTGGTCACAGGAAGAGGCCCCTAGAGTTTTTGGTCAGGAAATATGTGTTCTTGATGGTTTCCCTTTGATGTGGGAATTCAGGGTTTAGCAGAGGGAGTAAGCTTTCACCCAGGTTTGTTCGGACCCTTGAGTTGTTTGGGTGAGTTGGCAAGGTGGCGTATCAGTTGACATTTCTACTATGGTTGGAGAGGATCCATGACATATTTAACATCTCATAATTTCAATTGTATCATCATGATGAAGCCCATGTCATTTACATTGGGTATTTTGATAACAATGATCATGTGATATTTATGGAATAATAAAAAGAGATTCCGGATTTCCATGAGAAGGTTCCACATAGAAAGAATATTTATATGGTTCATGTGTTGTGGGTGAATATTGAGCTCAAGGAGAGTACTTGGGAGCTAGAGATGTAGATGCATTCACAATATGAAGAGTTATTTTGAGTTTTTACTTTTTACTTAAGGGATTTTATGTTTAGTTCCTTTTGTTTTATGATATGTGATGTTTTTCTCAGTTTGTGATGTGTGTAGTGCGTAGTGTGTAATGTACTAAATTAAGAAAATGGGGGAACTGATTTTTAATTGAGACAAATTTGTTATTATGCAGTTAAACTCATGTAGTCAATTTAGTACTACCTAAATAAGATAATATCTTAACATGTAATATAAAATTATTTTATTTATTTTTTGGGGATTGTGAAGTTTAGTGATTGTGGAAATCAATTATTTGGGCTGTGTGGAGGATGAGATAGATGTGTAATGGTGATGTGGCAGTTTGGTTGTGTATGAGGAGGTGGATTGTGGTTGTCTAATTGGATTTCTAGTCATTTGGGTTGGTGGGTTTAACTAATGGTAGCATTTGAAGTATGATTAGATCCCTGAGAGTTATATCATGGGATTATTTATTGAATGTTATATGTATAGGATTAGTTTTTTCTTCTCAATTGAGAAAATCATTTTAGAGGTATCTAATGTCACAAGTTGTTCCCTCTCGGTCTATTACCTTTAATATTCTGGTTGTTGTAGGTGTTGAGGGAAGGTTTTTGGTGTTTTCATGGTTATTGGAGGATCAACAATGAAGTTTTAGGATATAAATTCCATGTAAGAGTATTATATAACGTAAATGTTGTTATCAGATTTTTTCCAATTCTAGTTCACGACATTTTGATTTTTGGGGTTAAATAATAAAAAGTTGATGAATTTTACATTGAAATTGACCCATGAGTATTAGATGATGTGAAAGGGGATTATATGTCATGTAAACCCCCGTTACAATGTAGTTTTAAAATAAAATTACTACTTAATTTTCATTCATTCGAAAATTAATTCTCCATCCCATTATTTTGGGTGAACCATTATCATTCATGGGATTTCACCAGTCCCTCTTCCTACATATTTGATTATCAGGGGCCTTAATGAAAATATTAAATCATTAATGATCTCTATATAATCATTTACATCATGAGGGACTCTGGTTCCATCAAAGGATTACATGATGTTGAAGATAGAATTCCAAAGTGAAATGATAGTCACCCTATGAACAGCTTCAATAGAAATGAAATTATCTATTAGACACTAGCATATAGTTTTTTTCAATTTATGTACCACTAGAGAAACTACTAGAATATTCTCTTACGAAAACTCTTGTATGCCCGGAGGCATAGTTGGAACAACCTCCTTTTTTGGAAAATACATAACCACCTCCGTTGTAGTTGACATAATATGTTGTCTATTTAGATTTATAGTAAACAATTAAAAATCATTATAAATATAACCAAAATCATTAATAACCTACTAAATCAAAAAATTATAGGAACATATATAAGAACACAATTAATGAGTGTCATTTTATGATTCTATAAAACACTCTATCACTTAAAGACTGACATAATCCCATAGGGAAATATAGTTTAAAATACCTAAACATTACAACTAATCATTTATATATATAATGCATAGAATTATGAATACCGAATAATTAACTATCAATAAGATATGACAGGATAAAAATACAATATAACTAAATTATAATTAATTAAACGGTAAAATGTAAACTGAAATAACATAAATTACATGATTAATTATGTGCCTATTCAGGATGCATGAATGTGCACAAAACCAACAAAATGTAACCACAAAAATTTTCTATATATATATAATATTGTAAAAATATAAAATGAAACACAAATCGTATCACATTTAACAATGATTTATTTTAGATAAAAGATATCCCAACACATATGGGACTACCCTACTAGAGTTACCCATAGAGAACCACCTTGATATCCTTCCGAAAAAATATTTATGAAGATTAAAAAAAATTAATTCAGTAATTTGATACCAATTTTTGAAGTAACTATTGAAAATAATTGATTTTTTTTAAATGATTCATTTCCATTCAAGAACAAAACAGAATACCAAAGTAAACAAATACGCAAGAAAAACATAACATGAATGAGAAGAAATTATTAATTTGCATGAGATGGTGACTAGATCCTTGGAATGAAATATTATTATACGGTGTTATTAGACATCATGATAATAAATTAATATATAATATAAGAACAAAAAGGAACATATAAATAGTTTAATATAAACAATAATAAGAGGAAATAATCACAAATAGAATCATATAAAACAAATGGAAGATCGTAAATATAAATGACACACTATCACTCATGATAAAAACTCGACATCACTATAAAATTGGTTGAATAGTGCTTCATAGGTTACATTTGTCCCCCTGGTCACTTGCGTGAAGTACAACATCCTACTCCAAGTGGTGTTTTCCCTTTTCCATGACCCATGATAATAAACACTATAGAAAACATATGGAAAATAATGGGATCGATAAATAAATTACAATAAGATTACACTAAAGGTTATATAATCTCTTCTATAAAAAATCATCCATTTTGAATTCTCATTTTATAAATATGGAATGAAATTTTTTTTTAATGTTTATAATTAAAAAAAATTCAAATAAAGAAGATGGTATTAGAACAAAATAGAATAAGTGACCATTTTTCATAATCTATGTGCTCAAATTAATATAGTTCAATTATAAATGGAATGTAATAATAAAATAAAACAATGAATTATTATCATAAGATAATAGATTAGTATATTTTTATTTCATGGATCACCACAATACTATGTTTATAAAAAGTGATTAAGTTTCTGGGAACACATCCCTAATTCATAGAACATCAGGATAAAATATATAAATTCAACATCTAGAGAAAAGGATGTAAAACAAGTTTAATTTTGGGATTTAAAGGTAAATACATTTATATGGATTCAAAGTACATCATATATTTCCTAACCACCCACTAACTACTCAAGTTATCATGTCCTTTCAAGTAATAAATATACCAAAGTCTTTAAAATTAATTCCAATTCAATTCTTTGTTGTCATTTCAATGGTCTGACATCAAGTTCAACATGAAATTTCAGTTTCGAATTAAAAATTGGGGTTTTCATAATGATTAGTAAATTTGAAATTATCTTTAATATAATTTCATTTTTAGATAATGAATATCCAATAATTTCAAAAAAAATTCACAACAATTGAAACAAATTTTCAACCATTGAAAATATGTTTTACTTCAAATACATCCCGCCTTTGATTTTTAATAGAAAATAATCAACTTTTATCGATTATAAAAAAACCATTCAATCATGAAATTATTGTTTTAATTATGAGGAAAATCTATATGGAACCCCTTACATTTCTTCATATGATAAAATAATCAATCAACTGAAATTGGAATATCAAATGATGATTTGACATGGGGAATATAAAAATGGATTGTAAAAAATAATAATCCATAAAATTAATGATCTAAACCATATTTTACATGAGTAATATTAAATATAAAATAAAAATATTTTGAAGGATAAGGGTATTATAAACAAAAAAGATAATTCCCAAACTAAATATGGATTGATTTTATCCATAAGTTCATGGATTTGTGAGAGAAGATATTTCAGGGGTATAAAATCCAGAATAATGACAATATTTAGTATTGGAATTGTTTTAGGATTGATTAGGAGTTCATATAATATATAATGTGAGTCTCAGGATAATAATTTCACCTATTGGGGATTTAAAATTCGTTCGCAAGGTTATCACGGTCATCCAGGAGGTTTGTATTACAATTATCCCTATTGTTCTCCCTTACATGGATTTTAGAAATGGTGTAGGGGTTAACTATTATGTTATACTAGAAGTGTCCCATCATTATAAACCCTCACTATACCTCACTACTTAGATTCTTGGGGAGGGTTAATGGTTTTCAAAAATCTGGCACCTACCATGTGAATCTCACTAGAACCACCACTTAGGGAAAATAGATTACTACCATAAACCATACATATTTCTCTAACCATTTGTTATCCGAGCATGACACCAAAAATATAAATTGTTTATAAATTCCCAAAAAACATTTAGAATTACCCAAACATTTAATGATGAAAACAAGGGTTCTAAGTTCCATATTGAGTGAAATGGGGTGTTCCAACCAACAAACTATAAAAATATTTTTACCCAAGAATGATTATTAAGATGAAAAACAATCAATAATGATGCCATTATAACCTCATCATATCCTCATAGTCCAAAGTATCATTAAAATTAGATCCATACTATCATATAAATCAAAATATTCTATAGAAATCCAATAAAAAATCATCTGACAATCAATAATCCAAACTAGATACTCTGTAATAGGTAAATGAAGCTCATCATCGAGGACATCCTAGATCAAAACCTGAGATGGTTTATATAGATATCATTTTCGAAATGATTCAAGAATGAAATTATGAATCAAAATAAATTAAGATTGAAAAAGATTAGTGGACCCATTTTTCATTCTTATCAACATCCTATAATGGACCCATATAAAACAGTGAAATATTTCCTTATTTTACAAGACCCTAGTCACCTAAAATAATTGACGCTCAAAAAATCAGATGGTCGATATTTTGAAAAAACTAAATTACATAGACATAGATAAATAAATGATTTATATTTGATATGTTTCATTACCATCATTTAATGAGTCAGATAAATCTAATTTATTGTCTCTAAAACAGAAATATGTCCAAGAAATGGATCATAACAATTCTATTTATTATAAAAATATATTCTATTGGGGTATATATAATTAGTCAATGGTTTCCATTTTTATGTATGTCTGGTCAATCATTTTTATGAGAATTTATCTTTCCCAAAGTGGCTATCCTAGGATCTAATACAACCATTATTTTAATCCCAAATCATATCATCATGATTTAATATAACTCGTTATACATAGCCATCCATCTATACATGATATGGAATCATCAAACATGCATAGGATCTGATATCTTCATTAAGGACACTCTAGTGACATGATCTGATTTGGGGATACCAATAACGAAATAAAATAGGTGGAAATCAATTAAATTTGAATATATCATGTACATAAATCCTTCCCATGTTTAGAACAATAACTATATATCTAATTGGAATGAACAGAGCCTATTTTACCATCCAGTGGATAAATTTCCATATCACATTCATCTCTTAGAAGAGAAAAACTACAAAATATGGAATTTATATCAAAAATATATTCCAAAATTTCAATTAGATCAACATTAACCTACTTCTAAATAGTAAAACATATTGAAGAGAAGATGCCAAATAGAAAGTTTCATAAACAAATTTTGTTTCATCAACCAAAATATCTATATGCATAAAAATTATGAGACCCATAAAATTATATAACCCAATAATTCCATCATTCTATAGGTAGTTTTTTTGGAGAACTTCATCAGTGGTGACATTCCTCTAACCAATGGTGTGGGAAATGTGAGGGAAAAAATTCTTTTAGGTACTCGAGCACACATATATGTTAGAAATTACTCACATTTTGAGAGAATATATAATATTGTATTTTATAGTGGGGAAAATGGGGAACATTTATCTTAGAGGGAAATCCTTCCATATCATAATACAATTAAACAGTACTATGAGTTGGCGACCAAGAGTTGGAAAATGATTCTCATGTTTCCTAACAGATCAAGAACCATATTCCACCATATCTTATTCTATTATAAGAGTGAAAAAAATACCTACCCTTAAGTATCATAAAATACCACATATCTCTTCTCATATCATATTAGAATTAATTATAGAACAAAGCACTAAAGGAGTTTCAACTCATGAAATGAATTTGGATATCTCAATCCTATATAAAAATATTTGTTTATTAATGACCAAATTAATTAGAGAATCCAACATTTCGAAATCATTTATTTTAATATTAATATATAAATAAAGTATTGTGATTCTCTATATCACTAACTAATTTTTGGGTTACTCTCTATTCATAAAAAAATTGAACTTCCAAGGATTTTTTGAAATATAATTTTTAAGACCACAAATTCTATGAAAATCAATTACAGAATCCAAAAACTATGGTTAAATAATTTTAAAAAATTTCACTGATCTATAAAAACATATAATGCTTCTATAAGATAATGCACATGACCCTATACAGTTTTACAGCAAAATAAAATATACATGAAAAATATAACAATAAAAAAATATAGATACTAAGGGAATATTATATTTATCGGTGCCAAAAAAATTGAAGCATTGGATGGGGAAAATTGATTATCATGGTACATGTAATAGAGGTACCTACATATAAAAGTGGTATTTGGTATATCATATACAATGATTCGTGACTAAAAAAAACCAGATCAAATTTCATTGTCTAATAACCATTTCACCCCTTGATCTGGTTAAAAAATATCATCAATTTGATGCACCACAGATTTTTTATTCTCTAAACTCAATTTAGTTTTTTGTAATAAAATAAAAGGAATATTTTCTCATTGGAATTATTTCTAGAAAAAATATTATCCTTTTATAGTGATACACATGGTGGTACTAATATTGTATCCCATAAATAATCTATTTTGACATAATGTCTTTCAGGGCAGCTAGTTCCATACGATATGAATTAAAAGATTAGTTGTGGGAACTTGCTACCAATTTAATTGATAATGATACAACACATACTAAAAGAAAAACCTGAAATTTAGATGGAGATATATATTCAAACATTACCAGTTATTTAAGAATGTCTCCACTAAATTATTATAGACCAAGATCAAAAGAAAACACATATATTAAATTTTTTATCTAGAGAAAAGGTGGTCTCGCTTGAATTGACCTTAGTTCGCATTCTAAAAGAAAATTATTGAACACCACATTAGGGGAACTACTGTATACCCACAACATATAAAATTCAATTTTTTATTTATTGGAAAAAATACATTCCTTCTAGATAGTGTAATATAATGGTTTTTGTTCATGAAAAATATAATCCCATGTGATATCAATCTCTAAAAGAGAGAAGAAACGTGGATGAAATCGAACACGCCTTAGTCCCTTAGTTCAAAGGGGTATGTTAATATAAATATAAAAGTAAATATTTTCCATATGATGGATTTTCAAAATGTCAACATGAATCAACATTATTGAATGTTAAGAACCAATATCAAATAATTCTAACAATATAGTTTAATCTATAGTGATGGCACCACTCACTATTTCTATATTCACGTTTTCTTGCCCTTGAGATTATACCATTGATTGGATGAACATTATTATTTATTATTGATGTTATAAACCATTAGTTCATTAATAATTTGATATATATACAATACTGGTAGGTATAATTGAGATTTTTTCAATTTTTATTGAAAAGAGACTTGCCATAAAATCTTAAGGTGGCCTAAGAGACCACTTGAACCACAAATATTATATGTATAAGTACAAATAAACATTAAATTACAATCCATGATGTAATAAATTAATTTAAATATGCCTCCTATATTCACCTCAAAATTTCTATATGATTCCCAATGTAATGAGCCATAATGAGATTAATCACACATCCTCATTGCTTTAATGGAACTTATAGAACTGTAAATATTAGTAAAAGGAACTACCTTCAACACTTAAATACATACTAGATCAAACTCATACATCATAACTCATACATTCACATTCATATAGGATGTGATCAATAAAATTAAAACCTGAGATTTATTGTAAAAGAAAAGACATATCTTAAATTTCCATTAAATATTCAACTTCTCTATCTCTACCATTGGACAAAATAGAACATGTTTATGAAAACTTTATGCACAATGATTCATATTATTATCACCAAATTTATTGTTATGAAATTTTAAGAACGTCCCAAAACCTGTTGAATCTAGGAGTAACTATTCCATTATTAATTCAAAAATTAATTCCACACAAATAATTTTTTTTAACTTTACATATTTAATCGCTACGTAACCCACTAGGCCATTTGAGATTGATCGTAGAAAATTTCCCCCATATTGAATCTACTGTTTCCAAAAATTCAAAAGGTGGAAATTCATTTTATACCCAACCTTTTAATTTTGAATATGAATATATCATTTCACAACGAGTTGGTTATATTGAAGAAACTCTTGAGAATGATCACTATTTTCATCCCTTCAATGCTCCACTATGGTAGTATAAATGGTTACGCTATGACTACATGTCCAAGAGATTTTATAGCCCAGACGAACATATAAATTATATAATAAAAAACTTTTGTGTCAAGGTATCATGATTATATGAATCATATCCTCTATTGTCTATGTAAATGACTCCTTATGTTCATGGAACTACACAACATCATCATCCAAAATGAAAATATCTGAAATGATAAAAAGATGATAAATATAATCAAAATATTAAATAATATAAATTATTATATCAAGAAATAAAAACTATAATAATTAAAAATACATAAAACAAATATTCAAAAAAATTGTAGAATTTGATAAATTTTATCCTCGTATAAATATTTCCCAAACACCCATGATTACATAAGGATCCCTAGTATGATATTTTCAAAGAACATTGTCATATATAAACCATCACATCCAAAAAGTATTACATTTATCTACCAGGACATCCCAAACTACTTGAAAACTTAAATTAAAGATTCACATCCTCACTCTATTAATACTAATTTTTATGATCCATACTGAATACTCGGGTACATCTATACTCAATCCTGCAATAACCTAACCCAAAGTTCATTCTTATCCCAAGGGGATTGGGACTAAATCCTATGTATCCTAATAATGTCAAAGGAAATGATTTTACCCCAATATGAATAGATAAATAAATGATAGTAGAACCCAAAAAAGTAGTTTGATATTATAATGACTATTCATAGATATACAATCCATAAATATATAAATATAGATCTAACGGTAAATCATCAAAATAGATAAAAAAATATCCACCTAGATAATAAGATAGAGACTCCATGGAACATATGGTTCTCAACTCCATTGGTTAAAATCATACATTAGTAAAATTTTATGATGTAATCCCACCACCTATAAGTGGTTCCCTTCCATTCAACATAATTGAAAAAATATAATTGAAAAAAACCTAAAAGGCTAATGTAGTGTGTGAGAAAAACTTCCCTATATGATTCCACCAAATATTCCATATGCAGTTATTTAACAAATATACAATTTATGGTAGAATTTAAAACAATAATGGATGGTAAATCATTTTCACATCTACTAGTTAAGAAATTTTTTCATATCAGGATGATGGAAATATTATAGCATATTATTAAATAGAAAATTATCACAATTATATTTTTTCAATTAAATAGGATTCAAAATCAGTATTATGTAAAATCAAAATAAAAAAAATGAAAATGGGTATAAAATTTGAGGTACATTAGTTTCTGATTATTCATTCCGAACACTGCCCAGCCAGTCAACATGGCTGAGGTTTGAGGGTGCACATCCAAAAGGATCAGGACATTAGGATAATATCAATCAACACATATTTTTCTGAAAGTATTTGAAATAATTATTTAGTAATAGTTTCCTTTTTCTATCCCATTTATGTAATATGTTACCTATATAAATTCTCCTATATTCCCACTATCTACTGAGGATCACATCCGATTTCCATCATTCAAAAAATCATCGGAAAATCATTATTATAAATTCAGTTCATCAAATGGAGTTAAATTTCCCACTATGAAGAAAATATTTCCATTTATGTTTCAAAGACAATACAATTAACTTCATAACATTCACAAAATTCAAAATCAAATTAAAATTAAAAAATTATTTCGAAAGAATCATCATCAAAAAAATTCAATCCATATTTTCTAAAAAAAAATAAAAAATTCCACCAATGAAATTGTTTTTTATTTGATAAATCCCTTTACTTTGAAATCAATATTATAAATCACCACATTAAATGGTTTAGAATACAACTAAAAATAAATTTATATTAATATATGGAATCAATAATTTATAATTGAGATTTTATGGTGATGAAGAACCATATAGAATCCCTAAAATCATATTCCATAAAATCTAGGATTGAATCACTTAATAAAATTGGGATTAATCAATCTCAACAAATGAGTAAAAAGAGTATAATATAATACTAAACCTATGTGAGTAATTACATATGGAAGAGGGCTCCATGAAATCCATTGGGAAATTTATATACAAGAGTCGATATTCATTGAAGCAAAAATCCCTCTAGGAAGACATGAAAATTAATCGGGTAATACTATGCTTGATTATGAAGATTTAATAAAAATAAATCGCTGTTTAGAGATTCTAATATCAATTTGTTGGTGATTAAAACCCCATTTTCACAGTTATCTTTGTTGATCTTCATTGATTGTACTAGACTTGGGCCAAACCTTGATCCCGCACGGGTCTTGTAGAATGGGATGATGATTTGGGATCATTCTTGAATAAAATTGCACCATCCATGAAAACAATACATATTACTAACAACATGGTTTGGATGGGAGGCCTCATGATTGATATTATCCAGGTTCCACACTCTAGAACCACTAGAATGGTGCGATGACCTTCTAGGATAAACAACATGATTTTAAGTATGTTTTTTCCAAGCATGTATGGATTCAAAAACATTAAGTACTTTCACAAGGTCCCCTAAAACAACAACGATCATGTATCATGAAATGAATGATTAAAAATGTACACATGTACGGGAAATCATGCAAAATGATTTTACATTACATATTGTGTGCATAACCATGTGTAAGAGGCCATTGAATGGTGGATAGGGAACAATAGTTCGGGGTTGAGACTATTTCCATGGTTTCATTATTCATACATTAATCCAGTATCAATATAAAAATATAAAATATAAAATCCATGAAAAACATAACAATAATATTCATTATTCTATAAATAGAAAACATATACAATTAGATAATAAAATTCATCATAAATGTGGTAGATTTATTCAATGACTTAAGTAAAAGAAGGAATAAAACTCTATAATAAACATCTAGATTACATATTTTAAGTTCATATAACAGGTCTGATCTACCAACTCTGGTACATGACATAAGGAACTTTACTATAAATAGATCATTAACTTTTATGTCTTCATGCAAATTGAGGTTTTCATGCATCATGTTAGTATGAACCCATTTGGACAACAACAATTTTTTTTTAAAAATTACGAACAATAATAAAAAACATTATTCTATTATAATAATGTAAATACATAAATTTAAAATTACAGTAAATGTCATCTGAAACCGACAAAACTGTAATGACCATGATATATTCTTAATCCATCACCAAATATGAATTATTGTCATATATAATAATTTTATAACAAAGGACATGTAATATTGACTATATATAGTATTGATTGATTCGACCAACTATCCAAAATCAATGATAGGTCATTGTGGTAAAATTCCACTCCCATATTTAACAGAAACCACAATTTCTATATATATAACCATTTCCAATATATGGGTAATGACTCACTACAATTTATATTCCCATTTTCCTACGATAGAGAAATCCAAATTAAATATTATAAAACTAATAACCGGCTCTAGGGAAATCCAGATTAACAATTTCCATCTATAAAGGTGGAATTTGAACCCTTCATCCATAATGGTGAATGTCCCCCTTTGATGTTCCAACAACTTGAGAAATACCAAATTGAGACCCCAAAACCGATAATAGAGAAACCATGAAAACAACCAAACACATTCCTTAAAATAATAATTAAAAATAATTTCACATCATGTATAGACTCATTGGTCACACCCAAAAAAATGGAATCATGTAAAAAAACATGAAATGGTCTCACAAGGCACTTAAAAACCACAAATTTTATTCATATTAAGAAAGAGTATATTTGGAAACATATTATCACCAATAATTTCATACCAAAATTTTTCATACTATGGCCATAAGGGGTATGCACTTATCATATAAAGTGTATTGATTTGAGATGAAATTTACTATGTTCTGGATTACGACAAGACACTATCATTCACTAGAACGTAACAGAATTCAACCAATTAGGATTGATGAATAATGATCAAAGTACAATAAGAAATTTTATTTTATAATTTAGTTTAACTTTTCCAACTATAATGAGCACCAAAAATGGTTCTATTAATGAATTGGAGGCCATTAATGAACATCATAAAAACCATGATATTTTCCTTCAATAGCCAAATAATTATTTATTATTTGACAATTTAGTCCTTCATATAGCCATAAAATCATAGATCTGAAATTTTTCCCTTGTGATGGAAGAGTTATATACTATAAAAACATTATATTACTAAACTATTATTACCTAATAAATCATACCATCAAATGGGGAATGACTGAAGATAAGGGATCCAATTTTATTAAGATTTTGCCTCCCAATTTGTTCTAGATTAATTAAGGTTGATGACAAGTCATGGAGATATTAATAAGATGTTTATGTGGAAAGGAATGTTCAATGACAATTAAATATATTAATGGAGAAGACTGGTTTCAAAGTGGATGATTGTGGGCTAATTGATACCTCCAACATAATCATGGGGCTTTTTCCTCTACCACAAGGTACTGGTAGGAAATGACCTATCTAGATAGTGGAACCAACATTTTTAATAGGCCACTACCACATATACCACCTAGTCAGTGTCACTAAACCCATATACTAGTGGCACTACAACATATCACAAGGTCCAATATAATACCGCAAATATTTGTTCTATTGATCTTTGGTTTTTATACATATCTTTAAAATATGATAAATGAATCATTGCAGAACATTTATTCATCAATTATATATAAATTTTTTCCTTTAAAATTTATGATTTTACAACCATTTCCTTTCTTTATCAAAGTATCTTAAGAAGATTATGTTTTTATAGAGACACTATAAAACACCCTAAATTATATTTGGATAATTAATTTATGATGAAACAATTATTACACCCCTTTTATATTCAATGGGATTCAATGTGATACAGAAATAAAATTTTCCTAAATTTGGGGACAAATACATGTGGTTTTGATTTTGGGGTTGAATGTACCCATAAATACCTCTAATTGATTCGGAAATTGTGGATATCCTCTGTATAACATAGATTTACTTGAATTGTTTACATAGTTCTGTGTTGTACTCTATATAGAGACCTAGGAATTTTATACATAGATATCACATCTTTTATGATGTTTGTTCATTACATAACACAATCACATACATTTTGATCAAAATAGTTTAGATTATTTGGGGACTAGGTATAAAATATTATTATTTGGAGAAATATTTTCAACATATCCCATAAATATCTTCCCCTTTGGTATACATCCCAATATTCCCTACTCAAACCCATTCGTCAATATCGGGGGTAAGGAAACATATAAAATAATGAGATTAAATTCTAAATAATTGTCGATTGGGAAATGATATCCTACTTATCAAAGATCATAAAAATGAGTTTTGGAATAAATATTATAATTTCATTAGACATGAACCATAAATGAATCAATGAATGTGGGAGATGCGATCATAATAAGAGCATAGGGCATAAAATTTTTGTTTGAAAAGTAGTATAAAATTCCCTTACAAATTATTAAAGGCCCACTATGACTTCTATAATTATGGAGTTGTTTAAATCATCACATCATCATAGTAGTCAAAGTTCACTCCCTAGAATATCATAGATTATAAATCCGCTTACCAAACATGGTTCACTCCCAATTATACATGAATCTCTCTCTGGGGATAACAATTATTACCCAATGCATCGGAAGGAGATATATTACAATATCATAACATAATTAATATCATTCAAATGTATTCAACAGGATCATTGAACCATCATCATATCATAAACATATAAATTAAATGGGTTTCCAATAAATTTCATCACGTAATAACATATAGAAAATATATATTTTGAAATTCATTTCATCCTTTAATCACGTTATAAGTGGTAGAAATAGAAGCAGGATTTATAATCACATTCGTATAGTGTAACACATGGATAATGAAAGGGTTTTAGAAATAAGTTTTCATTATTATCATAAAAATTAAATAGAATGAATAAGAATCTAATAACTGTATCAGATCTATAAAAAAAATAAAAATTAAAGGGTATCATTGTATATAGAAAAATATTATGAAATATCACTATTAATAGTTTTGTAATTAAATAACATTTCCCTGAAAATTAGTTTTTAAAACTAAAAAATTATATAATATTTTTATATAATTTTATTTTAGAATTACCATGATAATATATAACAGATTCCATATAAATAATTTAAATCATATAATCAGGAAAATATCTTTTACACTTTTGAAAATAATATTTAATACATAAAATATTTTGAAAATATATATCTTTAAAAATATCCTTGAATACTTATAGTGGAAGATTTAAAATTCATTTAAAAAAATTTTTCTGATGAGAATATAATTTCCTCTTCAATTTTTTTTTCTGACATAATATTTTTTGAAAAGGATTTTATTTAAAATAATCATTAAAACATAATAGGGAATAATCAATGAAAATATTGTTCGTAAATTCCATTATTAGTTTACCTATTATAATTAAGACTCCTTTAACATTTTTGGTACAGTCCAAATGCATATTGTTTTTTTACAATGACGTGGACATTACCACTATAATAATTTTTAAAATTTATAACATGGAAAAGATGTTATTTAATTAATAATTTTATAATTTTTGAAATATTTTTTGAAATATTTTCTTTTAAAAATTGGTTTTGGATGAAAAATCTTTTTTACCAAACATAGAGATAAAGATTAAGTTTTGGAAAATAATTTACATGAACTCAAGATTACAAAAGGAGATGAAAAATAATGAAAAATAATGAGTCCCATAAACAAAATTAATGATACGTATTGTAACACCCCATGATATCATAGTAAGTTATTTCTTCAATGTAATTCAATAAATTGTACTACACGCAACATCGAGTTCAAGCACACCACAACTTATCAAACTAGCCGTTCAAAAGTGGTTATGAAGAGTATTAATTGAATTTTGAACTATATATAAAAAATATACTTTTAAAATCCATAGTATGAGTTTCTTAGACATAATGTAAGAACTAATTCATTTTTTCAGAAAAAAGATGTATTTTACAAAAAAAATCACTTTTACCACCTTTTAATGGTGATCCCTTTTAAAATCCAATATTGGAAACATTTATATATTCAATTTGAAAAAATAAAATTCTTCTTTAGAATCAGGACATCATAATTTGGTTTCAATAAGTTTTTGGTGTTTTTCTAATAACATTCATATTTTGGTGTATACTGGAAACTATTATATTTTAATGGAAACAAAGTTTTTAAATCAAAATAATATATAGTGATAAATTATACATTTTAATGGTTTGTAAGTATAAATATATTATATTTTTTTCCATTTAATCCAATTATGGACATTTTATGTAATTTCACTTTGAGATTGGATATAAAAGGGGGGTTAATCTTTTTATAGATATTGTTTAATAAAAATATGCCTTTTGGTATTGACAATGGGAATTATTTTTTAATTAATAAATTAAACTTATAGGTTTTTAATATGGTAAAATGGACTTCATTTTTGGATTCTGAATATCAAAATTAGCTTACGGAGAATTTTTGGTATTTTTCTTAAAACTTTCAATTTTTGATGAATAGTGAAAAACACTCAATTATAGTTTAAAACTGAAATTTTATTTAAATAAATATTTATTCAAATTAAATTTATTTAAGGAAAAAATAGATACATAATACATATATAACTTTAATGTAATTCATTTGAGATAGTTTATAATAATTTTAGATATATAAACATTTTATTGAACTTTTCACCGTCTTTTACCCACCACCTAGTAGAATTTACGAATTCACATAAAACATAATTTTACAGCTTTTGTGAGTGGAATTTAGAAATTACGAGAGACGCGGTTAATATAATGGACTAAAATGTGGTTCAATAAGATAAATTTTTTTTTGGTGAATAGTAAATTTTTTCTATTATTTACCACGGTTAAATGTAAATAGGTTAATTATGGGTAAAAATGATATTATTATTACCCTAACACATGTACTAATTCTATTGGATAAGTATAATTCGACTAAAAACAACCTTAGAAATAAAATATGAACATCTTGGGTTCAGATGGATTAGATTAGGACATTTATTATTATTTAATTGAAAGAAGAGTTAAAAGAGTTAAAATCAATGTTTAATAACTGAAACATTATTAATATAGGGTTATTCATAAGCTAAATTAGAATATAAATATTCATTAGAAATCTAAAAATATTTCCCACATAATGGTATTTTATTTATAATTTTTAGACATTGAAAAATTAAATTTACTTATGACACAATAATAATGCAGTATTTTCCTTATTAATAAAAGAATCAAATAATTGGTATTATAAATGTAAAAATAAATATAATTTGAAAGTTTTGATGCCATAAACTAATTTTTTTGGTTAATATAAAAATTTAGCATTTCTTAAATGATTTTGGTTTGAATTAATAAATTTTTTTATGACTTTAACAAAAATCAATTATTGCATAGTGTGAAAATTGACATAAATGAGTTTTTAAAACAAATATTATAGTATTAATTGATATTCTATTCCTAAAAATATAACGCTCAGTCAAAGAACTTATAAAATAATAGTTGTATCATTAATGGACCACTTGGGGGTCGCTTGGAAGTATATATTAAGTTTATTAACTAAATAATATAAAAATAAAAAGAGACATGGTAAATGTCAAACTATTTAACTAAGAGTTAAATAAAAAAGATAAAGTTAATATAGTGAAAAAAAACCTATCTATAACCTATTGGTTGAGTGGTTTTTGACATATCCCCACCTTAACTTTTAAATAATCAACTTTGGATCCATTAGAAAATGAATATGTATTTATTATAAAATTATATTTCTCGTTTTTCCAAAGGTTCCCCTCACCCCTCTTATAAAAGGGCACTCCCCCTTCTCTCAAATTCATACATTAAAAGCATTTTGGTTCAGCCAAACCCTACCCAAATATCCATTCAGCTTCCCTAAATTCATCCTACATGCCTTCCATTAGTCAGAAACCCAGCTTAAGGATCCCTTTCGATCAAATCAAAAGGAAGAACCCGAGGATGAGGTAATGATTTCACCACCCTCTATCAAGATCCTTTCTTATTGCACTTATTTTTTCTTTGTTATTTCCATTATAAAATAAAAAAACTAGTATATTCCAAAAAAATGATTTTATTATAAATATGGTACAACCATATTTAGTATTCTATCCGTCCTTTGAATGACATGTCACCATACGTGCGTACGTACGGCTTACCGTCTCCACGTCGTGGTGTAATTGTTATTCAAAACATTATTATTTGGATGGGTATGATAATGATGTTTAATTGAAGTAAATAATAAATATAACATTATAAAGATTATGTATATATGATATACCATCCGATTATATATGATTTTAATATCAAAAGAATGATATTGTCGCTCGTGCGTATGTATGGACTATCGTCTCGAAAAATGTGATGAGATTCATTCCCCATCGTATCCATTCAAGAATAATTCTCATTTGATGATTAAATGTAGTTTTTAAGGAAATGATATCATTCCAGAAATGAATAAGATAAAACCTATCCATAAAAAACACATCTTACGTAACAAAGAAAATAAATGAAAATGGATTAGTTAACACTTGAAATGATGATAATACTAAAATATTATTAACAGAGAAATATTAAAAGATCATATATGATATCATATTTATGTATATGGTTCTTCTATAATTTAATAACAATGGTTTAACTATTATACATGAGGTTATCCTACCCTCTACAATGGAAAATTACAAGGTAGGGTTTAATTTCACAATCGCATTACTATCCGAGGTTGTTTTTACGTAATTATCTACTGGGACCTCTTTATTATCCACGTCCATGATTCTCAAAAATGTATTTGAAAACATACTTATTATTTTATTGACTATGTGATAAAGTCATTTATAGCCCTGTTTGACTTTAATATGATATATATAAAGGTATCTTTCCGTCGTTTTCCAAACCAGGTCCTTTTAACCTTTTTGACAGAATTAAGGTAAGAATGCCTTTTTTAACTTATACAGTGGGTGCAGCTATTTTCCACCGTTATAAAATCATCAAAGCTTAATTTACAAACTTATAAGAATATTTTCAATGAAAATGTTTTCTTATATAATTATGTGACTTTTAAATGATTTAAAAAAAAGGATATTTCTCTCAAATAGTTTTGATTTCATCTATGTCAACATATTTTGATGGATTTTAAGCTTATTTGAAGTTAATTAATTATGATACTAATCATCCATATTGTATTGAATATTCTGAGATATGTTTGATTCTGGATGGGTTATTTTTATACTATTCATGTTTTATGGAGAAAGTATTGACTTTTCATATGCCAGTTTTAACACAAATGAATATGTTATGTTTAAACATGTTCATATGTGGAATGAATTGGACTATGTAAGTGACAGGTGGATCCTGCTATAGCTCCTCGATGCATCAGTAGGTCTCATGGGAAAAACTAGTGACTTGGAACATGGGCTTGACAAATACATATTTGAAGTCATGGCACAAGGCCTTGACTACATGTTTATGATAGTCTAGCATTATGAATTCCATCATTATCAAAGTAGTTGTAGATATTGCATGTGATTATTCGACTAGTAGAATATCCATTTGAATAAGTAAATTTCATTATTTCATATTATCTTTTTCATATTATGATTATGTTCAAATTTAAAAGGATTTTTTAGCTATAAATTTCCTAAAATGTTTATATTTATTTATGAATGTTTCCTCTATATTGTTATCCTTACTGAGCATCTGATCTCACCCCTTTGAATGTTTTATTTTCCCCTGGATGTGAAGAAGTATTTTGTGAATGACATGCAAGGATAGTATGAGGGGATATGAAGAAAAGATCTTGTTGTAGTTTTTTTTCACTTTATGATGAAATGTACGACTTATGAATATATCTAGTGTTTCCATGGCTACAAAACTAAACGGTCTTTCGAGACATGATCTTTTGTGATCATGCCAATGTTATGTAATAATGCACTGACTATAGGTAACTAGTCTTGGGGCGTTACTGCTTGTATCAGATGAAGTTTTATACAAAACATGGAAGCAAGATTTATATAAACTTTTATTAGAGTACATAGACCTAAGATAGACTTTGAGGATTAGTATTGAATAATATCATATAATTTTGGTATTTTAGAGATTTTGTGAGTTTTCTAAGCAATTCATTCTTGTCTGGATATGAGCAGGTAGAGGCAGCTCGGACATAGATGTACCTAGGGGTAAAACCCAAAAACACCGATTTGATCTAGACTCGAATGAGAACTCGTACACGAAAATGGGCCTTCCTGCACTCTTCGTTACGAAACTCTCAGGGGATATGCTTAGGATAATTATCGCTTTCTTTACAAACCATTATGAAGATTTATGAGTATATACTTCCTCAATGAATAAATTTTTATGATTATGGATTATTTCTATAAAATGATTAATTTATGTTATGTGTTTTATATGTTTGGGATAAGGTAGTTCTATTGATAAACGAATTGAGTGTATTCCATTGTTTACAAAAGGCACCCAGTAGAAGGAATGAGGACTCCAGCAATATGAATGATCCAAAGAGTAATAAGGATTATATATTTTATGGTCTTAAGCCAGAATTTAGAAGGGAAGTTGTCTCCCACACATTATCATCATATGAATAAATAGTTTCATGTGTTGACAAGATAAGTAAAGAGTTCTTGGAGTCCAATGGATTTGAAGGAAACCCATAGAAGAAAAGGTTGGTATAGAGAAGGACCGATAAAGGGATGAAGGTAACGAATGATTTTCCAATATGTGATAACTGTGGAACGAGTCACCTTGGAAAATGTTTGAACAGAATGGGAGTATGTTATAAGTGTTAAATAAGGGACACCACGTTCATGATTGGAAGGGTAAGAAAAAGGTTTCAAATGTACAATTCTTCATCTGTAATGAGTGGGGACACTACGCAAATCAATGTTCTAATCATTAGAGCATGCCCCAAATGATGTTATTGGATAATAATAATTTTATGATACTACCACCGATGAAGAGGAATGACTAGTGTTATTATGTTTTTAATAAGAATTTTTTCCTTTGAGTGTTATATCGACGATGTACTGGTTATATGAATTATAGAGATAAATAATTATTGTACTGCAATACTATTTCATTGAGGATTTGAGATTATATAGTACTATGAAAAATGACTCAACAGAAAGTTAATCTTTTTTTTTGAAAATACATGGTTGAAGGAAAGGTAATCATTAATAAGGTCTTTATACCGAGGTAGTAATTTTGGAATAAGAGATAGTTGATTTGGATAAATTATATTGGATATTCTTGACTACATCGACACTGATTAATGGTTTGTTTATTTCATCATTGTTTGAATATTCAATGTTTTTGAATATAAGGAATATATCTAGTATTCTATAATGAATAAGGGAGCATGAATGTAATCAATAAGGTTGTATGGTAATTCATGGTGTTACCATATTTTAAAAGAATACATGGTGAAGGTATTAACATGATATTATGTGGAAAAAAAGGTCTTCATTATATTTACCTTCCATATAAATATTGGACTATGAGTTTAGACATATGTAATTTGGATAAGTCTAAAGGTTGGAATGGATTATATTTGACAATTGATACTATTTTTATGGTTAATGAATTTTTGAATATTATTTTTGGATTTTTATAAAAAGTACAACCTGAAGGTCGGGCGATAACTCGTCACGTCCGGCAAGGCCGCAAGGCTTTAACCCGCAACCGAAGGGTGACAAGGATGTATCACCAACCACTAACCCATGAGATGTCCTGGATTGAATAATGTAGTTTTTTAAAGGATATAGTAGATGAATTATAAATTCATTTATTTTTTTGAACACTATATGAATAGGATAAAAAGAATGTTTTTTATGTTCTATTATCTTTTAGAGTGAATCATGAGTTTGTGGTAGAAATTAGATAAAGGACGGATCTCTACATGAAATGTATACATTTTTTTCTTCTCTTATTTTTTGAAGAAATAAATTCTTAAACTTTACCTAAGTCATCTTGAAACAAAAAATGTGTTATCCTAATACCTTACTTTTTGTTGAACTGGTGGTGTTTTAAATCATCACAAATTGGTGTCTTTGAGGCCCACAACTGTACAATTGTTTGTGATTGATGACATAAATCACTCCCTATAAATATTTACGTTTTCCTCTAATTATGTATCTCTAATTTCCACTAATTTTCTCATAATAGAGATCATAATATGGTGGTGACTTTTTCATCCCCCCTTTCCTCATATTAAGACTAAATTTTATTAACCCAATTTCCGATGTGGGTTTTCTCACAAAGGTATTTTCTATTTTCAACCATTTATTTTCAAATAACAATTTAAAATTTTGAGGATGCCATTTTTTTAAGGAGGGAAGAATATAACACCCTATGATATCATAGTACGTTATTTCTTTAATGTAATTCAATAACTTGTACTACACAGAACAACGAGTTTAAGCACACCACAACTTACAAACTAGTCGTTCAAAAGCAGTTATTAATATTATTTACTGAATTTTCACCTATATATAATACTTATAATTTTAGAATCCATATTATGTTTTCCTTATAAATAATGTAGGAAGTCATTCATTTATTTCAGATAAAAGAAGTATTTTTCAAAAAAAAATCACTTTTACCACCTTTTATTGGTGAACCATTATTAAATCCAATATTTGAAAATTTTATATATTTAATTTTACAAAATAAACTTCTTCTTTATAATCAGGACATAATAATTTAGCTTCAATAAATTTTTGGTGTTTTTCTGATAACATTAATATTTGGGTGAAGAGTGAAAAATATTATATTTTAATTGAAAACAAAATTTTCAATCAAAATAATTTATAGAGTTATTTTATAACTTTTCGTGGTTTGGAAGTATAACTATATTATATTTTTACCATTTAATCCAATGCTGGTCATTTTAATTAATTTCACTTTGAGATTGGACATAAACAATTATCAATTTTTTGATAGATATTGTTTCTTAAAAATACGCCTTTTGGTTTTGATGATGGAATTAATTTTAAATTAATAAATGAAACTTATAGGGTTCTGATTTTATAAAATGGACTTCATTTTTTTGATTCAGAATATCAAAATTAGCTTAGGGTGAATTTTTGGTATTTTTCTGAAAACATTCGTTTTTTGAATAAAAGTGAAAACACTAAATTATAGTTTAAAACTGAAATTTTATTTAAATAATTATTTATTTAATTTAAAAATTTTTTAGTTCAAAATAGATAAATACTACCTATACAAGTTCAATGTAATTCCTTAGAGTCATTTTATAATAATTTTATATATGTAAAAATTGTATTGAACTTTTCATTGTATTTTACCGACCTCCTTGGAGAATTTGTGAATTCACATAAAACATAATTTTACCGCTTCTGTGAGTGTAATTTTGAAAATCCAAGAGACACAGTTAAAATCAATGATTAAAATGTGGTTTAATAAGATAAAAATAATTTTTGGTGAAGAGTAATGTTTTACATTTATTTACCACGGTTAAATGTAAATATGGTAATTGAGGGTAAAAATGATATTATTATTACCCTATGACATGTAATAATTCTATTGGATTAGTATAATTAGACCAAAAAAAAGCTTTGGAATAAAATATGAACCACTTTGGTCCACTTTGATTAGATTAGGACATATATTAATATTTAATTCAAAGAAGAGTTAAAAGAGTTCAAATCAATGTTTTATAACTAAAACATTTTTAATATAGGGTTATACATGGGATAAATTAGATTATAAATATTAATTAGAATGATAAGAATATTTCTTACATTATGGAATTGTATTTATAATTTTTAGACATTGAATAATTAAATTTACTGATGACACAATAATGATGCAATATTTTCCATATTAATGAATGAATAAAATAATTTGAATTATAAATGTTAAAATAATTATAATTTTACTGTTTTGGAACCATAAAAGAATTTTATCAGTTAATATGACATGTTAGTATTGCGTAAATGAATTTTTTTCTAATTAATAAAGTGCTTAAGACTTTATCAAAAATTAATTATTGAATAGTGTCAAAATTGACATAAATGAGTTTTTAAGACAAATATTATATTATTAATTGATATTCTATTACTAAAAATATAAGGATCTGAAAACGGACCTATATAATGATAGGTGTTTCATTAATGGACAACTTCTGGGTATCTTGGAAGTATATAGTATTATTATTAACTAGAAAATTTGAAAATACAAAGAGACATGGTAAATGTCAAACTATTTAACTATGCGTTAAATCAAAAAGATAAAGTTAATACAGTAACCCAAACCTATCTAAAACCTATTGGTTGAGTGGTTTTCGACCAATCCCCACCTTAAACATTAAATTATCTACTTTGGAGCCATTAGAAACCTAATTTGAATTTGTTATAAAATAATATTTCCTGCTTTTCCAAAGGTTCCCGTCACCCCTCTTAAAAAAGGAAACTCCCCCTTCTCTCTAATTAAGACCCTCAATGCCATTTGGTTCGACCAAACCCTACCCAGATATTCTCTAAACTTCCCTAAATTCATACTAGAGGCCTTAATTAAGTTATAACATCATCTTAAGGATCCCTTTTGATCAAGACTAAAGGAAGAACCCGCAGAAGCGGTAATGATTTCACCACCCTCTTTCAAGTTCCTTTCTTCTTCCACTTCTTCATTCATTGTTATTTCCATTATAAAATAATAACTAAATTATCTTCTATGTAATGTTATATTATTATAAATACTGTACAACCATATTCAGTATTTTATCCATCATTTGAATGACATGTCACCAAACGTGTGTACACAAGGCTTACCGTCTCCACGTCGTGGTGTAATTGTATTCAAAACATTTTGATTTGGATGGGTATGATAATGATGTGTAATTGAAGTAAATAATAAATATAACATTATAATTATTTCTTCTATATGATATACCATCCAATTATATATTATTTTAATATCAAAAGTTTGATATTTTTCCTCGTGCGTACGTATAGACTACCGTCTCCACGAACGCGATGAGATTCATTCCCCATCTTATTCATTCAAGAATAATTCTCATTTGATGATTAAAAGTAATTTTTAAGGACTGGTTATAATTATTGAAATGAATAGGATAAAACCTATCCATAAAAAACATGGCCTCCTTAACAATACATATAATGGAAAACGAATCAGTTAAAACCTGAAATGACGAAAATACTAAACTATTATTAACAAATAAATATTGAAAGATCATATATTATATCATATTTTTATAAATGATTCCTGTATAATTTAATAACAATAATTTTACTATTATACATGAGGGTAACCTACTCTCGACAATGGAAAAGTACAAGGTAACGGTTAATTTCACAATCTCCTTATTATCCGAGGTTGTTTTTACGTAATTATTTACTGGGACCTACTTATCATCCACATCCATGTTTCTTAAAAATGTATTTCAAAACATTATTACAATTATATAGACTATGGGTTAAAGTAATTTATACCTTTGTTTTACTTTTATAATATATTTATAAATAATCTTTCCGTCGTTTTCCAAACAAGTTCCTTTTTAACCTTTTCGACAACATTAAGGTAATAATATATTTTTTAACTTATATGGCGGGTGCATCTATTTTCCGCCATTATAAAATTGTCGAAGATTCCTTTAAAAACCTATAATAATATTTTCAAAGAAAAAATTTTCTTGTCTAATTATGTTACTTTAAAATTATTTACAAAAAAGAGATATTTCTCTCAAATAGATTTGATTTCATCTATATAAACATCCTTTTATTGATATTAAGCTTATTTGAAGTTGATTAATTATGATACAAAACTTTTATATTATATTGATGTTTTTGAGAAATGTTTGATTGTGGATGTGTTATTTATATTCCATTATTGGTTTATGAAGAAAGTATTGACATTTTTTATGATAGTTTTAATTCGAATATTTATGTTATTTTTAAACCTGTTCATATGAGGAATGTGTTGGACTTATTAAGTGACGGGTGGAGCCCGCTATAGCTCCTCGATGCATTAGTAGGACTCATGGGACAAAATTGTGTCTTGGCACAAGGCCGTGACAATAACTTATTTGTTATCTTGGCACAAGGGATTGACTATGTGTTTATGATAGTCTGTCATTATGCATTTCATCAATATGATAGTAGTTATTGATATTGCATGTGATTATTCGACTTGTTGAATATCAATCTGAATAAGTAAATGGACTTATTTCAAGTTATCATTTCCATATTATGCTGAAGTTCAAGTTTAAAAGGAATTTGTGTTTTTTATAGGATGATTTAAATGTTTATGTTTATTTATGAATGTTTCCGCTATATTGTTAACCTTACTGAGCATATGAGATCACCACTTTCAATGCATTATTTTTCTTAGGATGTGAAGAAGTATTTTATGAATGACCTGCAGGGATAGTACGAGGGGATATAAAGACAAGATGTTTTTGTAGTTTTTTTTCACATTATTATGGAATGAAAGACTTATTACTATATCTAGTGTTTCCTAGGCTACTAAACTAATCGGTCTTTAGAAACATGATCTTTTGTGATCATTACACTATTAGTTAATAATGCATAGACTCTGGGTAACTGGGGTCGGGGCATTACATGTATATTTTACTATCATATATTTATTTGTGTATTATTTTTAAATATTAAAGGGAATTAATTTGAGACCAGGAGATGGGATGGCAAGTAATTATGAGTCTTAGAGTGCTCAGAATAAATATCTGGAATATATTTAATATATTGAATAACAAGAATAAGATGTTTTCATGAAATTTTGAATAATATCCAAATTTGTGATCAAATTAGAAATGTGTGGGAAATGTAGTGTTTAGATAAATTATTTTATCCTGGAAGATGCCTAACATAGGCTGGTGCTTTTCTTCTATGAAAAGTACTTTTAAAACATTCTAATGAATAAATTAAATTGAATATTTATTTCATTTTAATTTTATGAAATAATTTTTTTTTAATTTTTAATAAGAAACATTGTATTGTTCCTGGGATAGAATTCATAACCCATTAACATTCCCTGTTGTCTCTGTAGAGAACCTTAGTTAAATCTCTCAACAAATGATGATGGAATGGTGGATACAGAACATTCATGATAGAACACAATCGACAAATAATTATAGATAGAAAATGATCCTTTATTAGGGAGGGAGTTTTTATTTCAGAATATTCTTTCTCTATTCATTGAATTATTTCTGAATGGGGATAAACCAATTAACAGGTTGAACCATAGGTTTCTTGATCTTACTCGATGGTTTTTATTTGTGATATTTTTATTATCAGTGGTGGATTTGTGGAATTTATTTGGGTTTTTTTGATCGTTCATATAGAATGGATATAAGTAATAATGAACAACACTTAATGTTCATTCCTTTGGTTTTTCGTTGTGCATTTCTCCATGAAATTTCTTCGTGTTCTTCACGTTCATTGTGTTCATTATGGATTACAATCAATAAATCATTTAAACTGCATTTCATAGTTTAAGGAATTGATATTGAACATCCCACATCAGTAGAACATGACGAAGGTTTGGAAGTGGTTGCAGTAGTTGATCATATGATGGTGGCTGTCAATTTATCATTATTCTTCAGAAATGGAGAACAATGATGATCTTTTTTTCGAGATGACTGATGTACTAAATCATACCGATTAGATGTTGTTATAAAAAAATGATATGGAAACTTGAGTTTCCTTATGAGTCGTGGCCGAGAGTGGTTTCTAGAGAAAAGGATAAGGTAACAAAGCACGAACTAGGGAGTTGAAAAATTTCCAAATAACATGGCATGTATTATATAATACACAGTGTGTGGGGACCCCCTGAGTGGAAGCTAGGGCTTCAGGAGTGAATTGCATGTGACATGGTGTGTGACCCCTATCACATTATTTTTGGGCCCTTCCTCAAGACTCGGTGTGTATCTCAAAAGATACATGGATAGGGGGTGGAGTAAATGGGGTTTTTTCATAGCATGTACTCACCCACATGACATGGTTGTATTAGTTAAGTGGATAATTCCATGTATTGTTACTCAAGAAGAACTATACATGTTGACATCATGTACTGGAACACAACTATAGTACATGGGTGTAACCCAACTACAAGGGAATCTTATGTGAGTATTTCAACATTTATTGTACCATCCTTCATTAAATACATATTCAAATGGCATGGGATTTACTCAGGGTCAAGTAACATGGTGTGTGTGAGTGTAATACATGTAATGTATAACATTCAACCTGAATTGAATCTCTTTTCCACCATATGTTTCACAAGATTCATTATGGTGTGCGGCCTTTATCACATACATAATGGTTGGTGGGAATCATTTCCTACTCATAAGAGTATGATCTATTCAGCAGGACATTCTGGATAGAGCAACTAGAATCCCCTCTGAGAGGTCTGATGATGGATCCTTTATTAGTTCTTCTTTCTATAGGTAAATTTATTTATTTTCAATTGACAAAATTATCTGGTCATTGATCCTAACATTGATGTCTAATCTAGATGGAGGTTTTGGTATCACCCAATGGCCCTAGTTGTTATCCTCAAATGTGTATCATATAACTCTTCAGATCTATTAGTGTATCTCTCTCATGAATATTCCAAATGATAATTCTTCTTGGGATGGTGTTATATTTTCAATAAAACTAGGGATTTTGTTCCCCTGGATGATTTCTTCGTGGATTCATCTTACTAAATCACCAATGCCAGTATATAGTTTTTGTTACTTACCTCTACAATATGTGTCTTGGTTTTAGTATATGTGGATATTCTTATTATATGTGTTGTAGGAATATACTATATAGGGCAGACAATATCATAACATGTGTATTTAATTGTGGTATTTTGGATTCCTACTGAGTATTATTATACTCACCCTTGCACAGGATTTTCCCCTTGTGTCATTTCTTGTGCTGATGGGAGAGCATTAGAAAAACCAGGACTGGACAGAGCATTATTAGTTTAGGCATGCCATTGTTTTATTAAGGATTTGAGTAGTAATTCAAAAACATTTTTGTTCACAATTTGAACTGTGTAGTTTATGGAATATTTCTTTTGGTGGGCTTGTATTTTGGCCTAGTTTTAATTACTTAACATCACATCCATTCATACTAGGTTTGTTCTGATAATGGTATTCATGCATCTATTTATTATTGGGTTTTCACATTTCATCATTTTGGGTGTTGGACATTTTTTCATATAGGTTCATAGTAAATTAATTCCATTTTAATGATATGCCTACTCAGTTCTTGTCACCATCCCCTATCTATTGGAGGTGGGCTTGGGGATTTGTAGCACGAGACCCACATGGACAGGTCTTGACAGAGTGTTATGAATTGAAGTTGGTTATTACATAGAACCATGAGTCTATGAGAATGGTTTGTGGTAACTATGTTACATGTTTCATGTTCGACATTCATTCTTGGGACAATATTTTTGGTGCGGGTGACAGAAATATTTATAAAGTAGGACATGTTAACCAAAATATAATCATGGTAAATGAGAACACTGGTAGCAGGTAAAATAATGGTACACGCATCATATAAGAATGTTTTTTCTATCCATGACCTTATTGGTTCATCTATCTAGACATACTGATTGACCGTGGTATATATGTTATTACAGGATTCCCCCAAGATGCATTCTAGATAAGATTCAGGAGCTTTGATCAGTTGGATGTCCTCCTATGTGATGGGCTTTGATATATTGAGAAGTCCCCTAGGTGTTTATTTCAGGTGATGTACCAGATATACCACCACATGTGGAGAAGCATGTGGTACCTGATGTACCAGAAGACTTGGATTTTTTTATGAGTTCTGTCAATCAGTTCCAGAGATAGATACCCCTCACGTTCTGAGGGGAGACCTACCCTCAAATAGATAAGGATTGTCTTGACGTAGTGACTATATTTTTCTATATACCCCAGTCACCATATTACCATATGGTTATAGTGGTAATAAAACATCTTCAGGGTTTAGTATGGAAATGGTGGAGTTAGGATATTTAGAATAACTACTGGGTGACTCTTTTCTAGATATATTACTTTCACCTCTTCCGAGAGTAGTTCTCAACTGTTACGTTGAGAGATTTGTTTATACATGATATTCTTCAGCTCCAAAATGATATCATGAAGATGGATGACTATTCAATGTTAATCACAAACTATTCTAGTGACATTATGGATATGGTTAGAGGTCAATACTTCAGGGCATATAACATCATGTGGGTTCTATGTTGAGACATTTTATCCATCATTATATATCTATACATTCTGATATATGTTGGGGGTCTTGAGGAATCATTTGCGGTCTGAAGAATCATGGCTAGGCAGGTACATACAGTGGTAGTCAGAAGTTGATATGCAGTTACAGAGACATCCACAGTAGGGTTCCAATATCAGTATCAAGGATACGGATGTGGGAGATGTTTCAGGAAGAGATCCTAGTATATAGCGTCTACAGTTTTGGGCTCAAGGGTTGGGTCATGTCTACCTAGGAATAAGTGGTGTTATACATAATATGGTAGGGTACATCTTTCTAGAGATTCTCCAAACCGCAGTGGTGATGTTTGGGAAAGAATGGATGGACAACTTTGGTAGAGAGAATGATAGGAGCAGGATGATTAGTAAGGTGGAGGATATGGAGAGGATTTGGGATTTTAGTGTGAGGTGGTTTCCGTTTTAACATGTTTCAACCACCACCCCCAGTAGCTCCATTATAGACACAATTAGCTAGAGGAAAGTGGTAGGGACAACTATATACATTGAAGATAATTTCCCAAGTGATTTGGGAATTATTAATGGTATGAACTATGTCTTTTGTAATTTAGTTGTAGTATTAAGAGACATCGGTTATTGTAATTCGTTTCATACCATATAGTGTTCTATACCAAGATAGTTCGGTTGAACCATGGAATTGACCCTTATATATGTAGATACTTGTTGATGAACAATAAGTGATTATACATCTATTCCAACCCAATGACCTAACCCTTAGAGGTGAGAGTTTCGGTTGGAACCACTTCATGGAAGCATATGGGCCTTACAATGTCAGTCATGATATGGACTAGTTATCCATAGTCCATGCAAAAATTGACTATTTTTGGTGAAAGGTGCCCTATTTCTATATGGATGCAATGATGTTTTCCTTTTTTGGATAAAGGGAATCCATGTAATCATAAGATTAACTCATGAATAGGATGGTTCAACTAAATACTCATCAATTGGCTAGCTTGACCCATGGTGAAGATGATGTTATGACTTAGAAATTTCCAGAAGTGGTGGTGAAATATAATGACATCTTTAACAATTATGTTATAAGATTACCATCCTACATGGAGATAGAAATAGTCGTTGAATTACCCTCTAGAACACACCAATATCCAAAAAAACATATCAGATGGATTCCATAGAGATTCACCAACATAGGGCGTAGTTTGTGGAATTATAGAGGAAGGGATTTGTGAGACCCATGTTTCACCATGATAATCCATAGTTTTTTAATACAACAAGCTATATGAGAGAAATATGTTGTGTGTGGACTACTGATGCTTAAACTTGGTGACCGTGAAGAACATGTATCCTATATCGAGGAAAAATTATTTCAATTAATAGTTGATAGGGGGAGGATGGTTCTTAAAGGATGAACTTCGATTAGCCTATCACCAGTTTCAGGTATAGGTTGAATATTTATTGAACAAAACATTTAGATACATCTACGGTCACTATGATTTATTGGTTGTTCTTTTTGACATGGAAAATGAACCCACAGTGTTTATTGTACTCATAAACTAGATCATTTAGAATTACATAGACCTATTAATTGTAGTATTTTTTGATTATATTCTTGTGTATTTATTATTTAAGTAGGAGAAAACAAGACCCATATGGATAGTATTGTACATACTACAATAGAAAACACCCTACATGAATATCTATATGTGATATTTCCATATTCAAGTGGTCCATATTATGGTACATGTTATCTCAGTGGATGCAGTTGTAGTAGACTCGGCCAAGGGGAAGGTAGTGTTAACATTAGAGAAAAATAGGCACGTGATGGAGGTGTGCATATTTCTCAGTATAGTGATATATTACTGAAGATTAATACCTCATTTATCTAGGATTTTAGATCCTATGATTGGTTTTACTAGAAATTGGTAGCCTTCCATGTGGACATAGATGTGCTAGCTAGCTTTTCATCAGTTTAGGAAGATTTTGATGAGTGCTTTGATTTTGAAATTTATAAAGGATAGTTTCTAGTATGTAGTGTTATATGATGCATCATGGAATATACATGGATGTTTTTTGATGCAGAGGAAAGCTGTTATTGATTATGTTTCTCACCAGTTGAGGCAACATGATAAAAACCATATGGCCCATGATCTCGAGTTAGCAGTGGTAGTCTTCACATTGATGATGTAGAGACACTACCTATTGGGAGATCAGGTTATCGTCTAATCTAATCACAATATTATCAAGTATATATTTTCTCAGAAAGATATGAACATGATATAAAGGTGATTTCAAGATATCCCCTATGAATATGAAATTATGATTATTATTTCTCCGAGGATGGGTAATGTAGTGGAAGATACTCTGAATAGGATATGTAGATCACAATTACTGAATGAGGCATCAGATAAGTAGAAATAGATATAGTTATCTGGTATAGATGGGGAAGGATCCATTTACCTCCATTCGATGGTTATCACCCCTCCACTATAATAGCAATTCAGGGAGATATAACATGGGCATACGGAATCTGAGACTACACATGAAAAGATATCAACAAGACATGCACTTGATAGATATTCACTTGTATAGGATAACATAATCCTTTTCACAGGATTCATAGTATTACCAGTGGCGTTTCATGAGGAATTTCTATTAGTGTTTATAAGAATATTTTTTCATATTTCATGGAGTTGGAAAGATGTTTGATGACAACATAAATTAGTTTTTTACATGGTTGAAGAATGAAGTGTCAGAGTTCCTTTCTTGATGACTTACATTCCAGTAGATGAAGGATAAGAACCATGTTCCAACGGGTGTAAATCATCCCCTTGAGGTTCTAGAATTCATGTAGGATGGAATATTGATGGACATTGTGTCCCTTTTACCACATACTCTTATGCACATGATGTGAACTATGTGATCATTGTACGACTCACAAAGTTAGACCACATCCTAGTTGTCTGAGAGAAAATACCAAGAGAGATCTTGATATTCCTCTATATGCAGGATATAGTTCGACTCTAGAGAGTCCCCTAAAGTATTTTTTATCATCGCAATTCTCCATTTACATACCAATTGAGAATGGAATTTTGGGATTTTTTTGGACTCTGTAAGACATGATCACGATGTTTCTCCCCTAGCCAGATGACCAAACATATTCGACCATATAGGTTCGGGTAGACATACTAAAATATTGATTGTTATACATAGGTCATAGTTGAGTGTATTAACTCTCCATTATTGGGTTCTTATACAATAATAGATACCATTCAACCAATGGTATGGAACTATTTGATACTTTTTACGGGTGACCATAAATGTCAAAACGGTGCCAGAATGACCCAAGAGAGTCCAAAATCATGGGACCGAAGGTTTTTTTAATATACTACTAAGAAGGTTAAGATCATCCAGGAGAGGATGAAGACAACACATAACTATAATTAATTTGATGCTGAAGGGGTTTGGATTCCTTTGGAGTTTGAGGATGGAGACTTTCTCTTCTCTCAAGAATTACCTGGACTTGGATTGCAGATATTTGACTAGGGAGGAATGTTAACTCTGCAGTTTATAAGACCTTTTTAGATACTCTGTAGATTTGGTGAAGTGGCATATAATATATCTTTACCTCTGTTGTTATAATGGTTATACGAAGTCTTCCATGTGTCACAGTTGAGGACATTGTGAATGATCAATTGCATGTCATCGACTTTGGTGAGTTAGACACTACGGATGTAGTTAATTTTTCTCAATACACAATGGAGATAATGGATCTGTAGGAGAGGATACGTAGTGGGAAAGAGATTACTTATGTGCATGTCTAGTGGTTGCATATGAATCTCTAAGAGATAACATCGAAGTGGGAGGATATGAATTGTTCTCAGTACTAACATCTTTTTGAGTAGCCTTCCCCTTGGTATTTCAGGTACATAATCCCTAATATGGGTGTAATCTAATTGCATGTATTTTTCTGTGTATTATTTATAAATATTATAAGTAATTAATTAGAGACTATGTAAATATATGGTGTCATATTCTATTACACAATTTTTCATAAATTAATGATTGAAATATATATTATATATCAAAAAATGTGCATGACAGGTTTTCCAAAGAAAGTGGAATAACATATAAATGGGTTCCCAGATCCGATATTTGAAGGATAAATTGTGTTCAAAGCATTAGATATACCCTAGGAGATTTATAACATGGGATGACATTGGTTATCTATCTAAATAAATTTTTAATGGTTTTAATTAATAAAATAAATTTAATATTTTTTATATATTACCGTTACACATCAACAAACTCAATTTTTTTAATATGATTGGTAGGAACCCGTGGTAATAATTAATAACCCTAGTGAATTCTTTAAAGGCTAAAGAGAGAAACAAGGAGAAATATACAACTATATGATGATGGTAAGGTAGATTGATATCCTTTTTGAAGTATATCCATCAACAAAAAATCATTGATATAAAATGATTCCTTCCAAGGAATGGAATTTTTATTTCATATTATTCATTCCCTTTTATTTTAATTAATGAAAAACGTGGATCAAACAATGAACTAGATGACCCATAGATTAATCATTCTCATGGGATGGGTTTTATTTGAATGATTTTATTATCGATGTTTGAATGTTGGAATTTTGCTGGGTTTTCATGATTGTGCTTACGTAATGGTTCAAGGAAGTAATGAACAAGGGTGGATGTTCCATCCTTTCATTGTACCTTCTGTTTTAATCCCCAAAAATTCTTCACATTCGTCATGTTCTTCATGTTTTATTGGTTTTGGTGACAAACAATCATTTTACCATTGTTTTGTAGTGTAATGATCTAAGATTGAAGATTCATCGTCGATATGACCCAATAAAGGTGTAGTGGTTGTTTTATTAGTGAAGTAAATGATGTGGGTTATTTTTTCTCTTTCTTCATCATAAATTAATAATAATGTAGATTTCATTTTATTTTAGTTGATTATAGACCCGATTCTTACTAATTCTACGATGGTGTGACAAAATGACCTCATATCATGAGTTCCCCGAATTTGTGTGTCCTTGATTAGTGGCTAGAGAGATGTGGAATACACTGAGAACGAACCATGTTTTCTATAATTTTACTTACAACATGGTGTGTATTCTGAAATACAAGGTATGTGGCCCCCATGATTGTAAGATATGGTTTTGGGAGATGATAGCGTGTTACATGGTGTGAGACCCCTATCACTATGTGGGTTATCTTATCTAAGACTCAACATGTATCTCAGATGATACACAGAAACGAGGTAGTGTACATAGGGTTCTAACATGACATGTGCTTCCCCACAGGGCTTGGTTTGACTTGTAGTACAGATAACCCTATATAATGGTACCTGGGAAGATCGTCTTGGGTTTTCACTGTGTACTGGCACATGTCCATAGTACACGGGTGGACCTCAGATTGAAGGGGAAATCATGTAATTATTTCTACATGTCACGTACTCCCTTTTTTACATGACATGTTTTTACCAAATGGGGTGTTGTACACAAGTAGTACCCGGGGATATTGAACATGAATTGTGACCCTAATACATGGATTGTATAACTTTCTACATGGATTTAATAACCTGTCCACTATATCATAGATATGTTTCATTGTGGTTCTTTCCTGTGATTGTTTCCCTAATGGTTGGTGGGTTTCATTACCTACTCATATGAGTATGATTTCATTATGAGGATAAATCCATGTATTGGTACACAAGAAGAAAAATATGGTTTTACAACTTGTACTAGAAGAAAACTTGAGTAAATGGGTGGAACCCAGCTGCTAGGGCACTGCATGTAAGTCTTTCAACATGTATTGTACTATCTATCATACATGATATGTTCAAAAAATTTGGGAATTACATGGAGTCGAGTAATATGATGTGGTTGACCCTAACACAAGCCATGAATAACATTATACATGTATTTAATCTCTTTTCCACCATATCATGGAAAATATTAATTAGTGTTTGCGACCTTTATCTCTTCCCCAAAGGTTGGTGGGTATCGTTTTCTACTCATTGGGTGGTGACTTATTCAGCCGGACTTTCAAGATAGATCTACTAGAATCTCCTCTGAGAGGCATGTTCAAGGATCCTCTATGAATTCTTCAATACATAGGTTGATTAATTTATTTTTTTAATTGACCAATTCCCTGTTCATTTATCCTATCCATAGAAGGTTAATCCAGATGGAATTTTAGGTATCACCTCATCGACCTAGTTGTTATCCACATCTATATATCATATATCTCTTCAGATATATTATTGTATCTCTCTCATGGCAGTTCCAGATTATCAGTTTATCTTGGGATGATGTTATGATGCTATCCAAATCAAGATTTTGTTATCCTAGATGATTTCTTCATGGATTATTCATATTGAAACCCCAGTTCTAGTATAATGTAGTGGTGACTTAACTCTAGACTGTGTTTCTTGGTATTAGTATATCTGGATAATCTTGTTATATGTTTTGTAACAATATATGATGTAGGGATGGATGAATATTAACAACTTTATTTTATTTAGGTATTCTGGTTTCCTACATAGTATTATTATACAGACTCAGGCACATGAATTTCCCACAAGTTTTGTTTCTTGTGCAGAAGAGAGACCTTTTGATGGATCAGGACTAGACAAAGCATTGAGAGTTCAGCCATGACAAGGTTTTATTAGAGACATGAGTAGTAATCCTAGTACATTTTTCATCACATGTTGTGCAGTGTTGTTTATAAACTATTTCTTTTAGTGAGATTGTATTCGAGCCCAATTTACATTACATCACATCACATTTTGTGATACTCAGTTTGTTGGGAGAATGGTATGCATGCATCCGTTTCTTATTGCTTTTTTACATTTCAACATTTGTTGTCTTGGAATTTTTTCCCATATAGGTACATAGGATATAACTCCCTTTTTAATTATATTCCTACTCAGAGATAGTCACCATTCCATATCCATAGGATTTGGGCATGGGGAGTTGCATCGCAGGCCCCACTGGGATGGGTCTTGATAGAGTGTTATCAATGTAAGTAGGTTCTACCAGAGAACCATGAGTCAATAAGACTGGTTTGGGGTACTTGTGTTTCATGTTCTGTGTTCATCATTCATGCATGGGACTGAATTGTTTGTGTGGGTGACTAGAATATCAAAACACTAGGACTCTGATAACCAAATATTCCAATCAGTACATGAGAACACTGGTAGTGGGTAAAATAATAGTACAAGCAGAATATAATAATATGTCATGTTTCCATGTCCTTCCGGGTTAATCGATCTAGATATACCCATTGAACATTGTATATGTATTTTTATAGGATGCCCCAAAATGCATACCAGATAGGATTCAATAGATTTATCAGTATGATGAAATCCTCCATGATAAGGCTTCGATATATGGGATATTACCCGTTTGTTTCCTCAAGGTGATGTACCAGATATACTGCCACATGTGGAGCAGCATGTGGTACCTGAAGTACAAGAAGAAATGGTGTTCTTTATGAGTGCGCTCCACGAGTTCTAGAGATAGATACCACTAAGGTTTCGAGGTGAGCCCGACCCTCAAATAGCTGTGTATTTCCATGATGTGGTGAAGAGATTTTTCAATGTATTCAAGACACTATATGTCCATATGGTTATCCTAGTAGTCATCCTCTTTCAAGGTTTATTAGTGATATGGTGGAGTTTGGATAATTAGTCTAACGACTAGGATACTCTTTCATGGATATATTTAGAGAACCAATTTTGAGAGTAGTTCTCACCCAATACACTGAGAGCATTGTGTATACATGAGCTTCATCAACTCCAATAGGATAACATGACAATATATGACAATTCAACATCATACACCAACCATTTAATCTAAATAATGGATATGGATAGAGATCAATACTTCAGGTCTTATAACATTGAGTGAGGTCTATGTAAAGACATTTGATCCATCGTTATATCTATATACATTCTAATATATGTTTGGATTCATGAGAAATATTTGGCAGTCTAACGAATCTTGGCTAGGAATGTACATCCAGTTGTAGTCAGATGTGGATGTGCAGGTGTATAGACCTAGATAGTAGAGTTCCATCATCAGTCT
Organism: Viscum album; assembly: GCA_963277665.1. Classification (NCBI taxonomy): domain Eukaryota; kingdom Viridiplantae; phylum Streptophyta; class Magnoliopsida; order Santalales; family Viscaceae; genus Viscum; species Viscum album. The sequence goes on from OY728120.1 coordinate 813,283,714, forward strand.
TAGGCATACTGGCGTGGGAGATGTTTCAAGAGGATATCCCAGGATAGGGGGTCCACATTTCAGGGCTAACAGTGTGGGTCAAGTAAGCTTAGGGATAGGTGGAGTTATTCATGTGATGGTAGGGTACATCTTTCTAGATATTGTACAAACTATCCTGATGTTTTAGGTGAAAAAGGATGGAACACTTTGGTAAAGAGATCTATAGGAGAAGGATGATTAGTAAGGTGGAGGATATGGAAGAGGAGTGGATATTTCAGTATGAGGTGGTCAATGTTTCAACTAGTTCCCACCACCACCCCTAGTAGGTCCATGCTAGGAACAAATTTCTAGAGGAAAGGGTAAGGGACTACTATATGTGGTCATGAAAAATGTCCCAAGGGATCTCAGAAGGATTAGAGGTATGAACAAATTCTTTTATTATTTAGTTGTTGTATTAAGTTACATAGGTTCTTGTAATTCCTGTCTCTACACATATTGTGTTCTATACCAATAGATTAGGGATAAACCATTGAATTTACTCTTATATATATATATACCTATTAAAGAACACTATGTGAATAGACATGTATTCCAAGGCAATGACCTGGCCCTTAGAGGATAGATTTTTTATGGAACCTCTTCTTGGAATAATTGGGGCCTTACGATGTCATTCTTAGTATGGACTAGTAATCCACAGTACATACCCATGTTGACTATTTTGGGTTAAAGGTGAAATATTTATAGAGTGATGGAATGAGGTTTTCCATTTTTGAGATAGGGAATACATGGAACCTTATGATGGAGTCTTGAAAAGGAGTGTGCTACTGATTACTCATCAATTGGATTGTTTGGCCCACATTGCTACTGATGTTCTGAGTTAGCAATTTCTTACAGTGGTGGTAGAATATTAGGACGTTTTTACAAAAAATGTTCTAGGATTACCTCCATACTGGGAGATAGAAATATACATTGGCATACACTGAATAATGGCACAAATAACTACAAAATCATATTGGATGTATTCCATAGAGCATCATGAGTGTAGGGTGCAGTTGGTGGACTTATAGAGGTAGGTATTTGTGAGACCCATGTTTCACCATTGGCATCCCTAGTATTGTTTGAAAAAAAATTATAAAAAATATTTTGGTTGTGTTTGGACTACTAACACTACAATATGGTGACAGTGAAGAACATGTATCCTCTATCGAGGATCAATGACATCATAAATCAGTTGGTAGAGGAACTATGGTTCTCCATGTTTGAACTTCGATCAGACTATCACCAGTTTCAGGTATGGGTTGAGGATATATTGAATATGGCCATCAGATACCACTAGGGTCACAATGATTACATGGTGGTTCTTTTTGGAATGGAAAATGAACATGCAGTGTTTTTGGTACTCATAAACGAGATCATTTATACATACATAGTCTTATTCATTGTAGTCTTCATTGATTATATCCTTGTGTATTCAGTGTCTAAGTAGGATCACAGAAGACACTTAAGTATGGTCTTTGAAGTACTCCAACTAAAAAAAACCCAATAGGAATCTCATGATTTGATAGTTCTAGATTCAAGTGGTCCACATTAAGAGACATGATATCTCAGTGGATGGAGTTGTCTTTGACTCGGCCAAGGGGAATATAGTATTAACCTGGAAGCTAACTAGGTGTGTGATGGAGGTGTGGAGCTTCCTCATGATAGAATGATATTACCATAGATTAATACCTCATTTCTCCAAGATAGAAATGGGTATCCTTCCATGTAAACATAGAAGTTCCAAATATCTTGTTAGTAGTTGAGGCAGAGTCTGATGAATGCTCCGATTTTGAAATTTCTAGAGGAGAGTGTCAAATACGTAGTGTTTTGTGATACATCGAGTATTAAACATGGGTGTTTTATGATGTAGAGTAAAGCTGTGATTGTATTTTTTTTCATACCACATGAGGCCACATGATAAAAAAAATGTGACCCATGATCTCGAGTTAGCAGTGGTAGTCTTCACATGGATGATGTGAAGACATTTTCTAATGGGAGATCAATTTATCATCTACTACAATCCCAAGAGTCTGAAGTATATACTTTCATAGAAGGATATTAACATGAGATAGAGGTGATTTCTAGAGATCATATATGAATATTTATTGGAGATATCTATACTCTAAGGAAGGGGAATGTGGAAGGAGATGCTCTCAGTTGGAGATCTAGATCAAAATTACTAAATGTTGTGTCAAAGTAGTTGGTATTAGTATATTTATCCATTATAGATGGATATTGATCAATTTACCTCCATTTTATGGTTATCACCCCTCCACTCTTACATCAATTTAGGGATGAATAACATGGGGATACTAACTGTGAGACTATATATTCTAAGATATGTACAGGACATGCACATGATAGATATTCACATATTGGGTATAACAACATCCTTTTCAGAGGATGCATATTTTTACCAGTTGTGTTCGTGGAGGTGGTTCTGTTTGAGTTTCATAAGACACATGTGTGGTATGTCTTGGAGTTGTAAAGTTGTTTGATGACCTCAGACATTAGTTTTTGTGGATAGGGTTGATGAATTAAGTGTTGGAGTTCCTTTTTAAATGCCTTATGTGCCAGCAAGGGAAGGACGAGAACCATGTTCCAATAGGTTTAGATCATCCCCTTAAGGTTCTATAATGCACATGGGATGGCATAATGATGGACTCAGTGACCGGTTTATCACATACATATTTGGACATGATGTGATCTATTTGATCATTTTCCGACTCACCAAGTCAAACCACTTCCTAGCTATCTGAGACAAAAGTCTATTAGAGAGCATGGGATTATTCTTTGTGTAGGAGATAGTTTGAATCCATGGAGTCCCATCAACTATTGTTCTGATCATGATTCTATCTTTACATACCTATTGAGAATGGCATTTTGGGATATTTTTGGGCTCTGTTGGACATGATCCTAATATTTCCCCCCGATTCAGACAACCGAACTATGTAGACAATTTTGGTTCTGGTGGACGTCCCGCTATATTTCATGTTAGACATCAGTAATAGTTGGGTGGATGACCTATCGATTTTTGGTTTCATATATAACAATAGATACCCTTCAACAAATGTTATGTCACCATTTAAGTCTTTTTACTGGTGAACCAACTAGTCAAAACAGTGCTAGAATGTCCCAAGTGAGTCCACAGTCATGGGACCAGAGATGGTTCGAGATAATATTGAGGTGGAGAAGATCTTCCAAGTGAGAATGAAGACAGAACATAGATATAATTAATTTTATGAAGAAAGGCGATGGAGGCCTTTGGTGTTTTAGAAAGGATACATTGTCTTCATTCAAGAATTACCTTGACAGGGATAATAGATATTTGGCCTGGGAGGAAAGTTAAATTCGTGGATTATATGACCTTTTCAGATACTCTGTAGATTTGGTGAGGTGTAATACCACATGGATCTACCTCTATAGTTATACTGGTTACAATAAATCCTCATTCTGTCACAACTGAGGGGATTGTGAAAGATCCATTATGTGTAATCCACTTGGGTGAGATAGAAACTAAGGATGTAGTGAATTTTTATCAGTACACAGTGGTGATAGATGATAGTTAATAGAGGATCATTATTGGGAAAATGATTCCTTATGTTCATTTCTAGTGGTAGCATATGAATCTCCAAGAGATAACATCAGAGTGGGATGATAAGAATTGTTCTTAGTACCGACATCTTTTTGAGTAAACTTGTTCTTGGCTGTTTGGGGAAGTAAATCCCTAAGGTGAGTAAAATCTAATGTCATATAATTTTTTGTGTATTATTTATAAATAATAAATGGAATTAATTAGAGACCATGTGAAGATATGGTGTGAGATTATAAGGCCCGATGTTCCCAAAATGAATGTTTGAAATATGTCAAATATTTTAAAAATAGTGCATAACCAATTTTCCTAAAATATTGAAATAACATATTAATGGGTTCCCAGATCCAAAATCTGAGGCATAAATTGAATTCAAATAATCAACTATACTAAAGGAGATTCATAATGAAGTATGACAAGGGATATATATCAAAAATAATTTTTAGGGGTTTTAAATTAAAAATAAATTGAATATTTATTATATTTTAACATTACACATCTACACAGTCTATTTTTTTGATGCTCGGAAAGGAACCATGAGTAGAAATAATAATCATAGATAATTCCTTAAAGGTTATATAGTGAAACATGGATAAATAAACCAATAGACAACGATGGGATGGTGGATCAATATCCTTATTGAAGGATGGACATCTATAATGAATCCATGATATGAAATGATTCTTTCTAATGAAAGGAATTATTATATAATATTATTGATTCTCATTTATTATAATTAATGAAAAATGGGGATCACCCAATGAACAGGATGAACCTTAGGTCAATCATTCTCATGGGATGGGTTTTATTTGTAGGATTTTATTATTGATATTTGAATGTAGGAATTTTGTTGGTTTTTCGTGATAGTTCTTACAAAAGGAATGAGGATTGAATGAACAAGGGTGGATGATCACTACATTCATTGTCCCTTGTGGGATTCTCCCCATAAATTATTCACATTCTTCGTGTTCTTTTTGATATTTAGGGTTTGGGGGTAAATGATCATATTTCAATTATTTTCCAATGTAACAATCTGAGATTAAAGATTATGTGTCGATACGACCAAAAGAAGGTGCAATGGTGGATGACTCCATGGATGTGATAATGTGGGTGATGATTTATAATTAATCATTATAAATTAATAATGATGTAGATTTTATTTTCTTAGTTTTTTATAGGAATCATACTTTCTGATTCATTGATGGGGTGATCAAACGACCTTAGATCATTAGTTTCTCGAATTGGTGCATCCTAGATTAGTGGTTGGAGTGAAGAGGAATACACCAAGAATGAACCAAATTTTCATTAATTTTCCTAACAACAGAGAGTTTATTCTACAATACACAGGGTGTGGGACCACCTGGTATGGAATCTAGGGTTTTGGGAATCGATTTCATGTTACACGGCATGTGAACCCTATCACAGTGTGTGTACTCTACTGTGAGACTAAACCTGTATATCAGAAGATACATGAAAATGGGGCCTAGTAAACTGGGTTTTGACACGATGTGTGCTCACCTAAATGGGTTTATTTGACTAGTTATATAGGAATCCCTATATATTGGTACATGGGAAGAGCTTCATGGGTTTTCAACGTGTTCTGGCACATGGTCATAGTACATGGGTGGACCCCGGATTGAAGGGAACAACATCTATGTCTTTCTACAATCCGCGTAAACTCTTTTTTCCATTAAATGTGCTAAATACATGGGAATGTGTACACATGTTGTACCTGGGGTCGTGGAACATGGTATGAGACCCTACTATATTCCATGTATAGCTTTCTATATTTCTTTAATCTCTTTTCCATTGTATACTCGATAAGATTCATTATAGTTCATTCTCATGATTGTTTCCGTGATTGATGGTGGGTATCATTTACTACTCATATGAGTATGATTCCATTAGTACGAATTTCTAGATAGAATCATAGGAATACACCCTAGGAGGTTCAAAGCTGGATCCTCCATCCATTATACATTACCTTGGTATATTACACTGTATTGTCATAACCAACTTCACCCGATGTCAATCCTGTACATATCAATTTAATCCTGATGGAGTTGTCGGTACCACTCCATGGCATTGGTTTTGATCCTGATTTGTGTAACATATATATATTCAATTCTATTATTGTATCTACCTCATGAAGGTTCCTAATGAATAGTGATTTACAAAAATACATCATCAGTACTATCAAAATCAGGAGTGTGTAATCCTAGATGAGTGCTTCATGGAATCTTTATAAATAATCCCTTGTGTTGGTATACTTTAGTTTTTTCCCACCTCTATATTGCATGAATTTGTTGTTCTTATAAATATATATATATTATTTTGATATCTATTGTAGAAATATATTTTGTAGAGCTAAATTTATCATCCCTTGTTTATTGCTTTGTGGTTTAAGTGTGTCCTATTGAGTTTTGTTATACTCACCGTAACATGGGATTTTCCCACATGTGGCATGTCTTATGTAGATGAGTGACCTTTTGTCGGAAAAAGACTGAACTATGATATGTGAGTTCTAGTAAGAATTGATGTTATTATATTCTTGAACAGCCGTATCAGGGGCTTTTTGTTTATATATATTTTACATTGTAGTTTGAATAATATTTCATTCTGTGGTCTTATATTCTGGACTAGTTTACATTACCTCATATTACATGGTAGTGATATGCCTACTCGGTGCAAGTCACCATCCCATTTCTTATTGGAGGTGGGCATGGGTAGTAACGACATGTACCCAATAGAAATATTAATGACATATTGTAACACCCCCATATTTTTTAATATAAATTGAAATTTATGATACTTTTTTTTAATTATATATTTATTACTAGCCCTTAAAATTTATTTTGTAGATTTTATTTTTTGAATTTCAAAAAAATGTCATCAACAATTATGATAGGTATGTTACTTGGAGTCTAATGGAACCAAGTAGTTTTTTTGATGAATAGTAACCCACCATTATGAATTGTAATATTAATAGTAATATTGCCCTAATAGATAGTAAAATGTATTATTATTTTAATTTTTAAGGGCTTTATGATAATTACATTATTATTAACTGTTCAATGTGATATAAAAGTAATTATACAATTAAAATTGTGAAATTTTGAATTAAGTTTGATTTAATTTTAAAATTAAATTAACAATATGTAGAAAATTATTTTCAAAAAATAGAATTCATTTTTTAATTATACATGTTGAAAAATGTTTATTGTGAATTTTCTAGATTTTTAGAAACTGTTGATTTTTCAGTGAATATTAAAAATACAGTTTTGAGTTTGGGTGAGTTTAATGACATCATTAATGAAGTAATAATGATGTAATAATTCTACTCGACTTTTGTAAAGTAAAATGTGATTTCATGTTTTTGAATTTTTTAATATAATGGGAATATACCATGGTCAATCCCATGGTTTTTCAAATACTACTAATGCGGTGTCCCATGGAAATTATTGAAATATTCCCTCAGTTATGCTATAAATACAAACCAATTATTTCTATCCATTCATTCCAAATTACTACATAACAAATATCTACCCTTCTTACCTCCTGATTAATACTCATTGGTTGTCTTTAGGCCACCTAGGTTCCAACCATCATGTTCTAGGAGTTACTCAACATGGTGAGAGAATTATCAACTTCTATCTTTTTTCCATTCATGTTCTCTATTATGTGGTATAACATTCCATTTTCCCTAACATGTTCTTATTTCCTTTTTCATTGTTACTCTGTACTATATTATTATTCATTTATGAATAGGATAAACTTGTCCACTCTCTGTTAATTATTTTTCTAAAACCATGTTGCATTTTCGTGAGGCTGTATAATTTTTTAAGGGATTCGACAACTGTTCTTTTATTTTGAGTTGCTTTCATTTCGTATTATATTCACATCACCCCTTATCCAAAATACATTAATTATCCATTTTCATACATATTCCTATTTTAATTATGTTTATGGAAGACTCATTATCTTTCTTCTTATACTCTTCCACTTATTTGAGGAATAATAACATTGTTCGTGATGTGTCGAATTACCGACATATGTGACGATGTGATTTCAATTGTAATTAATTCATTCAATTGAGGTCATCAAACCATTTTTATGGTTGAAACTGGTTTTAATATATTTACTTTATCATATATAAGGTTCTAGAATCATTTTTGAACACATTTGATTAATTTATAAAACAAAATGAGTTATTTATGATATAAGAATTTCCCAAATGATATAAACAAATATCAATAATGTTGTAACTTATGAGTCATCCTCATATAAAAATTCCAATTTCTAAATTTTATAATTTATGGAAATAGAAATATGTAAATACCTTTACATTCAAATTATAGAGTTTCACTTCCAATCAATAAGAATATCTGTCGTTAACCGATCATTTAAACTATGTGAATAAGGAACTCGACACAATGTTAATAACAAAATATTACTAATAAATGTGACAAATGAAGATTTTAAATGATCATATAAGGTGGTATAATAATTAATATGGTTCATTAAGATGTTAATAACACACATAACCCTTATACAGGAGGTTTAACCCATTTTTATTTAAGAAGAAACCAAGGAAATGGAATTCTTAACCCAATTTCCATTCGTAGGTTTATCCTTCTGCGTTATCCATTGTGTGGTATTAAGATTATGGGTTTGATAAATTTTTGTTTATATTAATATTTTTTTATGTTTATGTACAGTGTATACACATGTCCATTCTAATCTATTAATACACACTCCATTAGTATGTTAATGGAGTTTCCTTTACCAATCATATTAAAAATCTCTTTAAAATATTTGAGAATGTTTTTTATATATATTGAATGAGTGGTTTCATCAGATTTTCAAGATCTTTATTCACCATGAAATGTTCTTTAGACATTATGTTTTTTTTCGATGAGCCCATTATAAATCATTATATGTTGGTTTAATCCCATTATATCTTATAATATGTTTGGTTGAACCCATTATATGTCAAGATATGTTGTGTTGAACCCATTTTTTCTCAAGATATAATGGGGCCCCCATAATAGATCCCCAATGCATTGGGTATTCTGGAGGTGGAATTTTACAAATGGTTTATTCATTGTGTAAGGATTAATTTAACTATGTTAGTATAAATGTGTCCCAATGAAAATTCATGATTTGTCTATGCATATGCATTTTTATGACTATGTGTTTTATTGGTTTTTATGGTATCACATGACAAATGATTTCATTCAATACATCCATTACTAATTTTTATGCTCATACAATTTTTTTAAAAAAAATCACAGCATATAATGGTGAGTAAGATAAATAATGGAGTCGTGCTGATTGAAATGGAGTGTTCTCAAAGAAACCTTGTTTTTAATTTTAAGGTTATATATATTGAAAAAATTGATATCCTTTTAGTAGTATCTAGTTATATTATTGTGGTATGTCATATATGTAAGATATACCATTTCATTAATACTGTAATCCTAAAAATAACTTCATTGTGTAAAAATATATGGTCTTGTCTAAAACTAAAGATTATGTAACGTTTTACGGCTGAGACCTTATAGTTGGTATTAAAGGATGGTTTTGATAAATTTTTGGGATATGATGGTGTTACAAGCATATCATAAATAATTTTTACTATATGGTAATTTTAAATGTTATAAAATTTAATGATTACCATTTGGATTCATCAAAGATACTTTTGTATCAAATGGTTTTGCAAAGAATAAATAGGGAAGCTGAAGTAGGAAGGTACTAAGAGGATGTTGTCTGTCTGAATCTACAGCCAGGAATGGTGGGAATCAGAACCATGTATTTTTTGACTAAAATGGCATAGTTTATTCAAGAAATAAATTTGGGTGGTTTCCATGATATACATGAATGTATTCCACAATGATGAAACATGTATTTTTGGAGCATTTTATGTGGCAACATCCGTACACTTTTAGTGGAACCACAGATCCAACGATAGTCAATGGATTGATCAATGCTATAGAATGTATATTTGATGTATTGGGATGTATGAATGTTCAAAAGGTATTACTATCCATTTATCAATTTGGAAGACTAAACTAATCAATAGTTGTCTTTGGATATGAATAAAAGAGAATGATATTATCTTCACAGTCTGGAATGGGATGATTTTAATAGTCTTTTTCTCAAAAAATATTTTCCCAAAACAGGTCAACTCATAATGGAGATACAATTCATGTAATTGATGTGGAATAATGATGCTTCTGTGGAATCAAATGAAGCCAATTTTATAAGACTTTCTATATACGTACCAAATTTTACTTGGAAATTTTAATGTAAAATTAATAGATTTTACTCTGGTTTAAAACCATTTTTGCGAAGAGCTTTGGATTCATGAGAGTTTAAAAGCTATGATAATCATGTTTTTTGTGATGAAAAATTTTAGATGGAGATATCTGACAAATATGTTCCACGTGATGAAAATAATAAGAATTGTTCATGGTGGTAGAATTGGGGTAGAACTCATCAAATAAATTTGGAGGTATGAAAATGAATTTCCCTTCTTGTGAAAAGTGTGGTAAAAGGAATCCTATTGAATGTCTTGTAAATTTTTGGAAATGATACCAATGTGGAATATTTTGACACATGTATCATGATTTCACAGAAAATGATCCAAAAATTAATGAGAAGCCAGTGGTGAGATTCTTTAACTATGAGAAATTTGGTCATTTTGATAATGTTTTTTTCTGAAGCTAGTTACTCAAGCATGGAATCGAAAAGATAGAAAGACAATGGGATTTTCAACCACTTCAATAGATTCTGTGACATCAAATGTGATAGTTTCATGTATATTTCTTGTCTTTATAGATTTCAAAAATGTGTAGTCTGCTTCATGGTCAACATATTCCATCATTTATGAGAAATTTTTCAATAAGTTGGGAATTAAACCTCCTTAAATTAAACCAAGTCTCATGGTAAAAACACCTTCTAGAAATATTGTGGAAAAATTAAACTATAATAATATGCCAATCCTTTCCTGTCGATAGAGATTACTAGAAATTTTTTTTTGTTTTTACTCTACTAAAATTAGGTGTTTTTCGTGGTATGAACTACCATTATTTTTTCATGAAATGATATATGGTAGAGAGAAATAAGTTGAATTTTAGAAGGAATTTCAGTTTGTTTTCATGAATAAACTCATACCATTAATAACATATGAGGAAGCTAAGAAACTAATAAATGATGGAAATGAAAGTTATCATGCCCATATTTTTTAAGATAATGGATCTGTACAGATTAATGATGTACCAATGATAAATGAATAGTATGATGTATTTCCTAATGATTTTCCTATTATTATTCCTAATTGAGAGGTTTAGTTTACTATTGAAATAGATCCTGATGCGAATCCAATTTCTAAACCCCCTTATCAGATGGACCAAATGGAATATCTAGAATTAAAAAATCAATTTCATGAATTATTAGATAATGGAATTATCTGACCTAGAACTTCACCAAGGGGATCTCCTATCATGTTTGTTAAAAAAATATTGTTCAATGAGACATCTCATCAATTATAGAGCCTTGAATAAAAATATATTTAAAAACAATTATCCTTCACCTCATATCTATTATTTTTTTGATCCACTCAATGGAGAACATAATTTTTCGAATGATGAACTATGGTCTGGGTACCATCAATTGAATGTAAAATACTAAGTCATCCCCAATATAGTGTTCCGTACTAGATATGGTCAATATGAATTTTTAGTTATTCCTTTGGGGTTAACTAATTCATATGTTATATTCATGGATCTTATGAATATAATATTTCATTAATTCATGGATATGTTTGTGGTTGTGTTTATTAATTACATTTTGGTATATTCTAGAAGTAAAGAGTTGCATGAAAAACATCTGAGCGTTGTTTTAAGAACCTTAAAAGAAAATAAACTATATGGAAAATTCAATAAGTGTGATTTTTGTTTGAAAAATATTTCTTTTCATGTGATCATTTTAAATAATAATGGAATAATAGTTTATCATACCCCAAAAAAGTGGTGGATGAATGAACAATACCTAAAAATGTTACAGAGAATCATAGTTTATATGGATTAACAGATAATTACAAATGTTTTGTTAAGAACATTACATGGTTTTATAGACCTCTAACTATGTTTACAAGAAAAGGGGATAATTTATTGGACAAAATAATGTGATGTAGGTTTTTTTCAATTGATGATGAGATTTGGGAATGCTCTAGTTTTGGCCTTTCCTTCTCGTGATGGTCAGTTTTTCATCTACAATGATGCTTCAATAAATGTACTAGGTTTTATTTTTTTCATAATTATTATGTAGTTACTTATTCTTCAATAAAAATAAAACCCCATGAGTTAAATTATCCAACACATTATTTGGAGTTGGATGTTATGGTTTTGGCTATGGAAATTTAGTGGAAACATTTATACAGAGCCAAATAACAAATATACAAAGACCATAAAAGTCTGATGTATATATTCACTCATAAGGAATTAAACATTATGCAAAGAAGATGGACTGAACAGATAAAATATTGCGATTGAATGACAAATTACCATCCAAGAAAATAAAACAACTTGTTGTATGCCTTGAGAAAAAAACATCATGCATTATTAAGCATGTTATATTTGGAACATGATTCCTTGATTATTGATTCGATGAATTTTGTCTTAGATGTTCTCAGTGTATTGAATACATATCTTTTGTTTTATGTTTCAGTGTAGTCGTCATTATCAAAAAAATTAATCAATCACATAAGAAAGACTACGAGCTATAGAAAACGTATAATTGGTTAAGATGGACAAGTTTATAGAATTTAACCATCATAAAATGATGTTTTATGATATGGAAAATGGTTGTGCATGCCTTTTGATTCCTAGTTAAAGATTGATTTTTTGTATGAAGCTCATATTTTTTCATTCACAATTTATCTTGTATGTTGTAATATGTAGAAATACCATCGTGGGTATTACTGATGGGATGTATTGAAAATGGATATCGAATAATTCAATATTAAATGTTTGGCATTTCAATAGGTTAAACAAGAGATGTTGTTATCGATGTGGGTGGTTCGTCCCTTTCTAGTTCCAGAGTGGAAATGGGTGAATATATCCATGGACTTTTTGGTGGGTCTAACCAAGACGAATTCTGTTAATAATGTTATTTGTGTTCTTGTTGATCAGCTGACAAAATATTCACATTTTATTTCTATTCAAGATACACTTTTTCTTGATCATCTTTCTTGTCAATACCTCAAAAATATTTTCAAGTTACCTGGGGTTCCACTTACCATTTTATCTGACCAGGATCCAATGTTCACTTGTAAATTTTGGAAGGGGATTCATAAGTTGTTCGACAAAAAATTATATTTCAGTATAAATTTTCTTCCTCAATTTAATGTGCAGTTAGAGAAAACAATTCAAACATTGGGGGATATTCTTCGAGACTGTTCAAGGGACTATCGGGAAGGTGGGATCAGGATCCTTCTTTAATTGAGTTTTCTTATAATAATAGTTTTATTTCTAATATACAGATGTCACCTTTTGAGGCATTGTAGGAGAAGCATTGTCGAACTCATAATTTTTAGAATGATTTCAGGGAAAGGAAGTTGATGGGACAATAATTAGTTTAGGAAGTGGTTGAGAATGTGAATATGATCTAGCAGCACAAGAGAACAGCACAGTGCAGGTATAAAATTTATAAAAATACCAGAATGAAAGTCTTCTCATTTGAAGTAGGTGACAATTTTTTCCTTAAAATCTATCCATTGAAATGTTTGGTGAATTTTGGTAAGAAAATAATGTTAATTCTGAGATTAATCATTCCTTTTTAAATCCATGATATAGTTGGACCAGTTTAATACTGAGTATATTTTCTTCTAGGTTTATCTCTAGTACATAATTTTTTTCATGATTCGATGTTGAGGAAGTATGTGCTAGATTCATCACATGTCATGAGTCCAGAAGAAGTTCTGTTGGATGGGAATTTTTCTTATAAATAGAAACTGGTTCTGATTCTTGATTTAAGGGAATATTTAATACCCAATATGGTGATCCACCATGTAATGGTTTTTTGGAGAGACCACATGGTTGTAGAAGAAACATGGGAATATGAAAATGATATGAGGGAAGTGTACCCTCACTTGTATAATGACTATATAAAATTGCGAGGATAGAATTTTCAGAAGTTGGGGATAATGTAACACCCCCATAATATTAAAAATAAATTGAAATTCATGAATTATTGATTTATTTAGATATTTATAACTACCTTTAATCCTAATTTTGCAGCTTCCATGTAGTGAATTTTAAAAAACGGTCATATACAATTACGATCGGTATGTTATCTGATGTCTAGTGAATCCAACTAGTTTTTTGGTGAATATTTACCTACCATTATGGATTGTAATATGAGTAATAATTTGAACATAATAAATAGTAAATTTTATTATTATTTTAATTTCATAATGATTTTTGGTAATGACATATTGGATAATTTTTCAATGTTATATAAAAGATAATTTAGAAATAAAATTGTTTATTTTTTAATTATTTATGTTTTTATTTTAATATTAAATAAATAATATTTAGAAATTTATTTTCAATAAATAGAGTTCATTTTGGAGTTATAAAAATCGAAAAATTATATGGGTGAATTTTTGGGTTTTTTTTGAAAGAGTTTATTTTTCTATGAATAGTAAAAATATAGTTTTGAGTTTCTGTGTGTTTACTTAAAAAATAATGATTTATTAATGATTTAATATTTCTAGTAGAATTCTGTAAAATTGAATTAGATATGAGGTGTCCCACGTCTCTAATACCATGTGCATGCCCATGTTTTTTCAAATTCCACTAATGAGGTGTCCCTTGGAAATTATTAAAATATTCCTGCACTTATGTTATAAATACCAACCCATTTCATCATTAAATTCATTCCAAATTACTCCTCATGATGATCTGGACTCCTTACCACTCTATTAGTCCTACCGATGTGTCATTAGGCCCCCAATTTCCCAACATTCACGTTCTAGGTGTTACTCTACAAGGTAAGAGAATTCTTGACTTCATTCTTTTTTCCATTAAAGTTCACTTTTATCTGTTATAACTTTCATGTCTCCTTTTTATTATAGATCTATAATTTTTTATGATTGATTTATTGAATGGTTACCTTCGTCCCCTTTTTTTAAATGTTTTCTAAAACCATGTTGCATAGCCGTTAGGCTGCTGAATTTTTGTAATGGATTTCTCAACTGTTATTTTATTTTGAGGTCCTTTATTTTTTTATTCATTCCACTTATACCATTATACAAGAGGTATGGTTTATCTTTTATATTACATATTCATTATATATTCATTTTTATGGAATATTAATCATCATTTTTTCTTCTCCTCTACCACTAATTTGGGGAATAAAAAAATTTCTTGGGGTGTGTCGAATTACCGACATCGTGGATGATGTGATTTCAATTTTCATTAATTCATTCATGCCTGGTCATGAAAATAATTTTATGGTTTATAATGGCTATAATTTATGTATTATGTCTTATATAATGTTATGTAATAATTGTTTACAGATTTGATTAATTTATACAACAAAATGAGTTCTTTACAATCGAAAAATATTCAAAAAGGACCTAACCAAATATAAATTATATTTTAACCTATGAATCATACTCATATCAAATTTCAAAATCATAAATTGTAAGATTTATTGTACTATAAATATTTAAATACCTTTAAATTTCAATTCTGGAGTTTCACTTCATATCTGACATGAATACCCAACATGAGCTGATCATGGAAACCATGTAAGGAACGCACCCGACACAATGTAAATAACAAAATCTTGTGAATAAAATTGTCAGATGATGTTGTAATATGATCATATAAGGTTTTATAAACATTAATAAGTTTAATTAAGATAATTATAAACCTAATTTAACACTTATGAAGAAGTATTAAACAATTTTTAAGTAAGAAGAACCCTAGGCAAAAGAATTATTAACCCAATTTCAATTCTTTGGGTTAACCTTATGCTTTATACATTCTGTGGTATTAAGGTTATGGGTGTGATGAATTTTTTTATATTATTTTTTATTATATTTAATTACAGTGTATAAAAATTTCTATTCCATTATATTAATTCTCACTCCATTTATATTTTAATCTACTCAACTTTAAAAATCTTTTAAAAGCTCTCCTTAATAAAATTGAGAAGGATTTTTTTTATGTATATGGCATGAGTGATTTATTTTGATTTTCAAGGTATTTAATTACTACGACATGTTCCGTGGACATTTTATTTTGGATGAGACCATTATAGATCATAATATGTTGAGATTATCCCATTATAGCTCATGATATGTTGGGTTGATCGCATTATAGCTCAATATATGTTGGGTTGATCCAGTTATAACTCAAAATATGACAGGTGATCTCCATTATAGATCTACAATGCATTGGGTACTCCATATATGAATGTCAAAAAATGGTTATTCCCTATGTAATCATGAATGTAATAGTGATTTAGTAAATATTTACCAAGGAAACATCCTATTGTTTCTATGAATATGAGTTTTTACGATTATGGGATTTATTGGTTTTTATGTTATCGCTTGACTAATGATTTCATTCATTAGATTGTTTGCAATGTTTTATACTCACCCCATGTTTTTGAAATCTATTTAACATGATATAAGTATAGTTAATGAAAATAATGGAGTCATGATTATTGATATGGGGTATTTTCAAAGAAAAATTGTTTTATGTTTTAATGTTTTATATTTTGAGAAAATGGAAACTATTTTTGTAGAATCCCCTTATATGATTGATTTATTTCATGATTGAAAGTTATCATAAATCATTAAAACACTAAAACTAAAAATATTCTCATTGTTTAATAATGTATAGTCCTGTATAAAATTAAAGATTAATTAACTTTTTAAGGTCGGGTCATTATACATATATTTTTTTGTTTCATGCAGTGTGGATTATATTATTTCATTCTCTAAAACATAATCACAAACAATCTCGATAAGAAATGATATTGTAATATAAAATCATTACAAAATTGGTAGAATTTATTTTTATATAACATTAAGGAATATACATAAATGAATCCTAAAATATCATCCAAATAAATAAATTCATGGAATAACGTTTCAATAGGGAAGTATAATATATTCTATAAAGAAGATATGTTCTGAACATAACTTATAAATCAAGGAAAAAAATCAAGACAATATGCACAAGACTTTCTATAAAATTTGAAACATAACCCGTATGAGAGTGAGATCCTAAAATTGATATGAATATGAAAATAATTTTTAACTAATGCATCATAAATTTCAGTCAACAATATTATATAAACCAAAAAAATTGATTAATTTATGAATATAGAATGTGTGTTAGATAGGTAAAAAATTGAGATGTAAATCCAATACCATGAGTCTTTCTCATTAGATAAATTCTTTATATTCCATAATAATTAAATTATGTAAATTATTTAAATAATTAATGACATTTTTATTTATATTGCTATTTTATTTCACTTAATATCATCTTCTACATGAATAATTAATCAATTTGGATTATATCAGATTACATGACTATATTTGACTTATCTATGAAAAATTATTTTGGTAGGATGGCTATGGTTGAAGTGGTCATCACATAATCAAATAAATTATAACTATCCATAAAATATTTATATATATTAATATATAATTTAAATTTAACTCAAATAATTAATTTTTTTATTAATAATGTAGGTTATGATCTGGGAGATGGTAGTTCACATGCACGCATGAGTAGCTTCTCTATTTTTCAATGATCATTATAGAAATTTGTAAGTATTATTTTATCTTTGTATAATGATAATAATATAATTTTAAAAATATATTTTCTTTAAATAAACTAATATAAATCATCCATGTGTTTTGTTGATGATAAAATTTCACATCACTTCTGGAAGGTAGTATTCCACACCCACACAAACAACATTATCATTTTTCACTAAGTGAAACAATATGAATGAAAATTATATATTATATTTTAATAATGATAAATATGTAACTAATATCATAATTAATTCATTTTTATCACACAAATTCTATGTCATTATACTTATTTCCTTCCATTTGAATTGTTAGTGAATATATATCACATAGCTTCACGAGCTGGTAGTCCGTTAAAAACATGATGGATGTTATAAAATTTTTTATGTCATGGACTGTAATGAAGTAATATATAATATAATTAATATAATGGTTTAATTATGTAATTAATAAAATATATATACTTTATATACATTATCATATCCAACTAGGAGATGTTTTAATGGAAAAAGTGTCCTATTGGTTTGCAAGGAAGTTGTACGATCCCATAAATATCAAGGTACAACCCTATTTTATTATTGGTTGAAACTATTATAGTTGGATATTAAATATTCATTAGTACATGATAGATGAGTCCCATTTTTGATATAGGGATTTTTTAGAAAAGGACATAAAATTTATTGAAATTTTTAATTTTTTAAATTAATGGATCTAATGTATAAACATGTCAACATATTTTCTAGCATTTTCCATAGAATATAAGGAATTATAGGTTCTTAAGGAATTTAATTAAGAATATAGGATTCTATTTTTCAATGGAAACTTTTCACAGAGTGAATGGTTTTCCCGATGTCAGTATAATGCTGGGATCATTCTATGATATTTATTCGAGGGAAAAACATTGTACACCATGAAACTATTTCATGTCATGAAATGGTTGACCAATGATATTTTATCGTGAGGTGAAACATTATTAATCAGATCCACTAAATAATGAAATTCACTTCATGAAATGGTTTCACTATATCAATATCATGGTACTATAAGATTTAATCCAATATGTGAATTGGACATTTTTTATCCTCCATACAACTTCGTCTCTCAGATCATGGGGAAAGTATATGAGATTTTAGATAGATTCCATCCTTTATTAATTTCTTGATCAAGTATTTAATCTCTAGTGTTTTTATTTTTGTTAGGATTACCATTATATTTAACTAGTTCTATATTACCCTGGTGGGAAATAAATATTTCAATTCTATAGTGTTTTGATGATGATGTTTGTGTGATTAAGGTTTTCTCAGGATCAACATATCCTTTATTCTTCTTATCATGACCTAATGAATGAGTTTCTATGATCACCATATAATAGTTTTTGTTCTATAAAATTTAACTTTTGGTCTTATACTAGTTATTTTTATAGTTGAAATATCATGAAATTATGCCGACGTGACATGTTCCCTTACAGATAAAACTATGGGTGAATATAATCAGGTCTTTTGATTATTCCTAGAATCTCATTATATCTAATAATGTTAATACATATATTACAGCTACCCATTGGATGATCCTATAATTGAATAATAATGAATTATTTATAAACATAAAACTTGATTTAGAATGAAATTAGCCCTCAGTAGATTCCTTGGGAAAGATACACCATATATAATGTGTAACATGATTATTGAATGGAAAAAAGATAAATGATTTAAAATACGAATTTAAAATGGAATGAAAATGGATAAGATATTATTTTAATTAATTAATTATTAAATTAAATACAAACACTAATGGGACAAATTTACAATTTTGGATTATCATATTATATTTTGTTATTATTTTTGTCATTTCATGTTTTGAATTTTATGGTAAAATGATTATATAAAGGGACATGCCAAATTATTATGAAATTATTATATAAATTTATTTCCCTAATAATTATAATATGTACTTAATTTGAATTAGATCTAGTTAAACTTCAATAATTCTAGGGATCGAAATAGTTACATTGTAATTCTTATATATAGGACTAGGTATTTTTATGTTGAAATGATTATAAAAAATGGATTTCACCATTTTATGTAATTATTATATGAAATAATGGTTATTGTTCCAATTGGTTTGGAACATTCACTAAAATAATTCAAAATGGAGACGAAATAGTTTCATTTTTGTATGATATTAATTGATAAATTAATTATCCTGATTATCTATTTATTCCATGCACTTATTATTAGAAGACTTTTGTTTAGACACATAGTTGTCAACCTAATAAGATTTCCTCGCATGCTTTTCATGCAGTAGTTTGATACCCTTGAAAAATACATGGATGTAGGTTTATATAATGTAAACTCATATTTTTTTTTGATTTATTCTTGTTGGATGTGTGGAGCATGGAGATTGTACCATCCGAGGATTCTAGTCCAGGGTCTTTTGAGATTATTTTTCTAATATTTTTCTTATATCTATGATTTCCATTGTTTTATTAGTTATATTTCATCCTATAATTACATAGTTCATTATTATTTTATTTATATATTTTATCTTTTATCTAACATTTGTATGAAATGTTTTTCATCTTTTATATGACTCGGGAATTTGTTTATTTATATTCTAATTCATCTATATAACAGTGGGTATAGTCTCCCCACAATATTATCCACAACCCTTATTTTAGTCCATATATTGTTGTGAATATGGAAATTTTTGTAAAAACATTGAACCAGCATTATTAGCCATTTTTAGATTGTGTTAGATGGGGGGAGATGACAAAATTTTATCAGAGGAATGACTATGTTTTTATTTTAATTTCTTTATTACATGGGAATTTTAGAAAGGATACATGGATGTCCATGCATAGAAATTATATTGTGTACAAGAGTACATAACCCACATTAAGGTTAAAATATTAGTTCCTTGTTATGGGATTATTGTTCATGGCATTCGTCAGTTATGGTTTATTTTATTTTACCTTGTGTGATTCACATGTTCTATGATGGTCTTGTTTCTTGATATTTATATTCATTGATTGGTATGGAGTGAGGAAAATATTCAGGCATCAGGATATGAACATAGGTACATATCATGATATGAATTTTAAATGATATGTAGATATTATTATAAGTGAAATATTTTCCTATGTAATCTATGAAAAAAATTACAATTGTATAAGATAAATATAAATTAAAGAACATTTGTTTCGTGCTAATTAACTAGTTATTCAATGTTAATAGAGGAAATGGGATATTTTTTTCCAGTTCCATCACCTATTTAGGTTGAACATGTCCTTAACAACTATTCTAAGATGTGTGTTTGTATCATTGAAAAAATTCATCCTTGAGGTATTTGAATTGAGAAATAGGATAGAAGTAATCAACAAGTTCCAAATAATAAAAAATGGAGATTCATATTTATTAGGAGGATCACATGGTTTATCTCCACTATTATAGCTTATTGGGGAAAATGAGATCCCTATAATGAGGTAATTTTTTATCCATACCATTTATATATGAGATAAAAAGTGAGTTTTTGATGCTTCAAATAACAATGTTCAATGGGGTCGGAGGCCCTCAGGAATATCTGTTGTAGATTGAGTGAATTCAATATATATTTGATTACATAATACACTCATATTGAGGTTGGTTAAAATTTATACATACTATCCTCCTGAACAATCAAATCATAGGTTGGGAATTGAAGATAAAGCTATGTAACAATAGGTGTTTTCATTGAATGGATTCGTGGAAATGATTGTGATCTATTTATATCCAAAAATGTTTAATGATGAAAAATATCACACATTTTTCTACCAGACATAGGAGGCACTATCAATGATAATTTGAAGTATAAATTTCACTAAATTCCAGGGTATTATTCCCTCTTTATCTACTATTGAAATAACCAGAGAGAGGAATTTGTATGATGAGACTATCCATTAGAATAATTCACATGTGAATGTTAATAACTTGAGAAACATTTCAGATTTTATTAATCAACCTCTCATAATTGAATATAAACATAATGATGCTTTATTTGTAGACAAACTTTTTTAATAGAGCCCACACAGATATGATATTCTAGTATCGTGAAGATCCACAGTAGTATTTATAACTATGGAAAAAATAAGGATATTATTCATGATTGTGGGATGTTGTCTCAGCTGAACTATCCCATTGTAGTGCAATCAATCTGGATATTTTGGGAACAATATAACTCTGTGATTGTACCCTAATTTTTATTTTTGTGTGTGGTAGGTTTGGAAACTAAAATTGGTTTTCTTGGGACATGAAATAATACAATATTGTACGAAGATTTTGATAGGTATCGGAAATTGGGATGGATTTACCTAAAACTCAACACACTAGAATATCAAGTGCCACAGAATGTTCAGGTTATGACTAGGAGTAGGGTACTCTATTTTATGACATATGATACTATTTTAATATTGGAAATCATTGGAATCCTAACAGATCCTAGGGAAATGGGTATTGCCATATACATGCTATGAACTCTACGCTCACTAGTTCTTCTTCCTAACCTTATACCATTAGATGTATTATTCCTATATTATCTACCATCTCCTCTGTATGGTTTGATATAGAATAATCACATTCCATTATATGTCTTAATTTATAAATCTCTTTATACATAGTTTGTGAATACATGGATGGTGTCCTGATCATCTATGCATAATTGGGAGTTCACTTATTGAATATCTTATATTGAGAGGCTTGTTCACATGAAATTGGAGGTTTATATTTATTTTAGTTTCTATTAAATTAACAAATGTAATCTTTTTATTTGATAATTACAATGTATTTTATTTTTATAAACCATTATCAAATTGATTGTTACAAAAAGAGATTTACCAATATATCACCATATGGAGAGAAATATTTTCACGAGGGTAAGTAGGATCTTATAAATAGACATATATGATTAATTTCTTTCATATTTAGTTGTATCATTCCTTATATATAATTTAATAATTAAAATGATGGTGTAATGAAATAGGATATATTTCTTATAGTGGTAGTCAAATTTTATAATGTCATTCCTAATTAGTTATATGACATACCAAATAATTGGTATATAGAGTTCATGGACGAGATAGTGCATAGAGAAATTTTAGTTTTTATCCCTCCGTATATAATAGAACAATATGATATGGAGGAATTGAAAAATACTTTTGAGGATTTGAGGGATATGGGATTCATAAAGACTAGAACCGCACCATGTGTTTCTCCATTTATTTACACAAAAAGGCTGATGGGACATTGGACATGTGTGTGGACTATATAATATTGAATCATATTATGGTATTGATCTAGTATCCCCTTCCAAATATTTATGACCCCTTAGGACATCTAAAATGTGAGAAGTTTCTCATGAAGATTGATTTTAAATAAGAAACAAAATAGTTGATGGTGAGACTATCAGACATGACTCATAGTGTTTTTGGTAGGTATATATTGAATGAATTCATAGTTATGCCAATTTTCATGATGAACTCATCATAGTTATAAATATTTGTTATGAATCTAATGATTCATCTTTTTATATATCAATTTTTTTAGGGTTATGTTGATTAAAAATTACTGAAATTCTAGTAAATAGATGATAATTCCCAACATCCTAAAAACATATTTTGTACATTGAGAGAGCATCAGATTTAGGAAAAAAAAACATATTATTTCTTCTGGATTGATAATGTTCACTTACTAGGACATGTAATATCAGATATGGGAGTTTTTGTGGATATATATAAGGTTGTATCCATTTTATTTTGGGGGTTTACCGATATTATCATTATGATTCAAGGAATTATGTGTTTTGAAATATATTTATTGATTTTCTTCCATGCTATCTCACATTGGGAAGAACTGATGTTTGAGAGGAGTTACAGTTCTGGGTTACTATATTAGTACATTAGAAGGAACTTTTAAATATTGTAGGATCCAAAAGTATTACTTGTATGGCCACCGGTTTGGACCTAGGTTCATTATGTACGTTAGGGACACCAATAAATTAGGTAAGAATGTCTTTTGAGATACCTCAATGCCTTCATGACACCTCAATTCTTTCACGATTCCTAACATGAAGATGAAAATGAGATAGATTCTATATGGAAGAAGTTGTATAAGTGGAATTTGATAAAGTCACATTCAAGAGAGAAGTGTTAATATATATGGATGAATGATAGGGTATGTCATTTTTCATTTTTACCAGTAATGTTCATCTCTACATAGGTGAGCTAGACAAACATCCATTCAATGGTGGGGATAAAATCCAAATGAGGATACCAGGGAGAGGCAGTTTTATTTAGTCATGGTCTGTAATGAATTCATTCATGACTATCATGTTATCTAATGACATGATCCCTATAGGCCATGTAAAGGTTACTCTTCAACCATTAAAAAGGGGATTGTAAAAAATTAATAAAAATAAAGGCATTAAATCCATATCTGATATATGAAGAACGAATAAGTGCTTTCTAATGGAATTGAACATCTATGACGACATTATCAAGAATTATCATATGGATCGTCTTGGTTTAGTTGAATTAGAACATTCCCTAGGATTATAGTGGCACTATAATTTTTTAAAGAGGATTGTGGTGTACACTGACCATAATATCCTCATATAAAGCATTTCTTAATATGAATTAGACATTTGGAATGAGAAATTACTCTAATATATCTAGTTTTTTCAATTATATTTCGCTTATACTTCATGAAATGAATAATTAATTATCATTTAATTGATCCAAAAATCAGATTGAAGTAGTGTGGGAATCATGTGTCGAGTTATGGATAATGAAACTATTTTTAAATATGAATCGATGTATTATAGACTCTTATAGACAAGTATTTAAAACATCAACATCAATTATACCCTGTGCTATCCAACCTTATCATGATTGAGCATATATATGGATTAGAGAGCATAGATCTGATTGAAGATTTTTATACTGTGTACCCAATGTCAGGATAATATCTCAAAAATGGGAATGTTCTAATTTTACATAAATGAATATGGGTACCAACTGTCTTCTTCATAGAGCTGATGAAATAGATTCATCCTTCTAAATAGGTGGTAAATTATGATATTTCAAATATATATCACAATATAAAAAGATACTAGTAGTGTCCAATATTGAAGAAGGGTTTATTATGATTTTTAGTGAGATAATTCACATATCAGTCGCTAAAATATGATCCTCATAGGCCTACATGGATTTTGTTTCCACATCCCATTCTGTAATGGAAACCAATGATAACACTATGTATTTTTTAATAGGATTTCCTAGGGTACATAAAGATGATTCAATATTCTTGATTTTAGATTGAATACTAACTGTATATCAATTCATGAATATTAAGTAGAACTTCCCAAATTAATATCTTTGTAGGATTTTCATGTGGGATAAATTCTAGTTCCATATAGTTTTAAGGAGTATCATTTCTGAAAAATAATGTAGGTTCATTTAAGCAATCCCTATAGTCCATAGACTAATAGTTTTTTAAAACAATCTATTAATATTCTAGAGGATATTTTATACGAACGTCTTTTAGATTTTGTGGTTTCATGGGATCCTCATTTACCATTCTGTGATTTTTCATATAATAAATCATCCGTAAATTGATCTAAAGGGGGTCATTCCATGATTTTTATGAATGACCATGTCATTAACCTCTTTACTTGCTTGATTCATGTGAGTCCACTGTTCATGGAAATAGTCTCATGTGGAAAATATCTATAAAGGATCATTTTTTTAGGATATGGTTTGTGACTGTGGAGAGGAGGTAAAAATATTAAAATGTTCATCGTTGATGGCCTTTGGAGGTTGATGTTGGCCATAATGTATTCATTTATGTGTTTTATAGTCTAGGAGTGTGTTGTAGTAGAAAATGGGGAATAGTAGATCCAAGGGGTTTTTCCATTTGAGATAGTGAAATGGTTCAGTCGGGTGGAATATCCATTAGACCTTCTACAGTGCTAAAGATAAATACATGGAATTTATCACATATAACCGCATTTCATTTATATTTCAGAACCCTCTTATGTGGAATATATTTTTCATATTTATCATGGTGTAGATGTCTTAATTACGGGGAATCAAATATGAAAGGAGGGGTATAGTGAGATATATCTCAGGGGAAAAACTATACATCTAGAATGAGTAAACTGTAACCAGGGGAATTTTTACAGGGAGATAGGGGACATCAAATATATTTTGAGATAACAGTGGAAGGTTATGTTCACTGAGACCCCATAGTGATTCATGGAGTAGCTATAGGATGAGATATAATATTGTGGTGTTGTTATAAGATTATATATTTTTCTAGGGATATTAATCATTGTGTTTTTTATGATCCTCTTTTACATAGCATTTTCATCTTTAGTAGACCCTGATGGTCTACTCCCTCTTTTGGCATGGAGTTATTTTTATAGGGAAATGGACCAATGTATGAGGATGTATTTTTTTATTTTTGGAGAACTGTTAAAAATAATTCAACGGATTGGGGGGATTGATGTTTGGAAGGCTTTCCAGATCGTTCCATCTATTATTATAGAAGAAAATTTGAGATCCAACTACTGGAAACATTCACATTTGAACAGTTTTCATGACATGATAATAATACCACTAATGTTCCATAAACTAGTTTAAATCATGAAATTATACATTCCATGAAACTGGTTCATGTCATGAAATAGTATATTGTGTTAATTTGTCATGTGGTTATCCATTTTTCATCATTTATTATAAATAAAAACATGGATACCATTAATGTAATTTAGGATATGATTATCTCAAGCGGGGGTTTTAAACCATGATATGTGTCTGATTTTATTTCATCCACTATAAAAAAATATCTATTGTACCCTAGGTTGAGTCCAATCGATTTTTGAGATATTCATCCCCTTTTAGAAATATATATCATGCATTTCATCTCAGATTAGATTCATTGGTTTGGTTTTTTTCCATCTCTTCCTACTATTCACTATTATATCGATATGATCTATTGATCACCATTCAATTAGTTTTTTATCATCATTTTTTATATCTTGGTTTTCATATGATCGACATCACCTATGTTTTGGTTGGTTTAATCTTTTCAATGGTTTTATTGGATATCTAGATAAATTTTGGTGGTCTAGAAAAAATCACATTTTTTTTGCTCCTAATTGTTTATTTATGTGAAATATCACATTATTACACAAACTAAATATCTGTAGTATATTAAAAATAATGGGTGATATAATCATGTGGATTTTATATTCTATTGAAAAAATTGTCAAAAGTTGTTTTGAGACTTGTCATGAGGCTACCCATAGGGTGAGGATAACCTTTTACAATAATGAATTGGATAATCTAATTAAATGTATTATATCATGAAATGGGCCTTAAAGTGATTTATTTTGATAGATTCAGGATGAAAAATTTCACAAATGACTGCTGAAATAGTCAGTTGTAATGGATATGAAATAATATTTTACGCTCGAATGAAAATAATATATATTATTATTTAACGAATAAATGGGTAATTAAAAATATAAACTATTCACTATTGACAATTTTCGTTTATATTATTATGATGTGTTAATTATGATATTATAAATTGGGTTCTTATTAATTCCAATATGATAATATAAATGAATTTTCTTTATTATGTAGAAGTGGTTATAATAAGGGAATAGCCTGGTTATGCTGAAATGATTATACAGATTACAAGGTCACGTTATACTTTAATGATTTTATGGATTCTATTGGATTTGATAGAATGATTATATGGAGGATATTATTTGGTTATGGTGTAATTATTATAAAAAGGTATTTTCGTGATTATGGGATTATATGATGGAATTATTGTTATAATGTTAATGATTATTCTATTTTCATAGATATTATCTTGCTTGGTGTCGATGATGGATGATTGTTGAATACAATTAATTGATTTATTATGACCCATGATTATAAAATATTTATATGAGATTCTTATTAGGCAAAAATTATCTAGAAAAAGTGGTACTGAAATAATAAGTTTTATTCATTCCCTATTTGGGGATACTATTTGGTACCTAATAAGGTTACATGGAAAAAGGTTTCGATGAGGGAATAATAATTGTTTATTGTTTCTTAGTGGATGGGTATGATCGTGGGGGTGAGATTGGTTAGGGATTCAAGGTAGCAGTATTTTAAGTGTATTTATGTTAGATTATTCTGATCCATATCACATCCAGTATGTCATTTAGTTGAATTTAATACAGAAATTACAAGGTTCATTTTTATGGTTTCACTTTGTTCATCAATTATCTTCTAGTTGTATGATGTGATGTTTCTGATATTTTTGTTTCTTTGATATTTTTATTTATTTTTCAATTCATCTCTTCAACAGGGTTATATAGTCTCCCAAACAAGACCTGTTTTCAAATTCAAAAAGTTGATTAACAAGCACGAATGTGGATATTCATTTAGGTCTAATAGAAAAATTTATTTTTCCACATATGAGCATAATATATTGGGGGATGTTACACTATAGTGCACCATACACATGAGTCATGTTATCATTTCTATATAGATAGTTTAGAAGTTCAATATATGAAATTCCATTAGAATAATAAATCTCAATATATTAGAGATACTAGTGTTAATATATAATCATAAATGATGATTATTTGATGGAGTTGGAAGAAGAAATTAGAAAAATTAACAGTAAGGAATTTTACCCCTTCTTGGATTACCTCATTAGGATTACACCTAGGTTTTTCATAGAATTACTAACTAAATAAACCATGTATTATAGGATTAGAGAATATAATATGTGATGCTAATTAGATATGATGTTTCTATATGAAAATTCATACAAGGAGTAAAAATGAGGTGAGTGGTGGTGGCCTTTTACAAGTGTGTTGAGTGGAAAACATGTAAAATTTTAAATGAAAAAGGTATAACCATTTTTTTTCAATGTTAAAGAGTCCAAAATAAATAATTAATGATAATAAAACCTTATATGTTTGATGAATTAATATTAAAAAATTATACATGTTTTGTGGTCATAATAAAACATCCCCTTTTAGTATATCCCCAGATATATACATATCAACGTTAAACATTGGAAATATTTTTAATGATTTGAATATGAATTATGAAAAAAATAAGATGAAATTAATATATAATAAAAATTATTATAATCAATAATCAATAATAAATTTTTATAACATCTATGCAAATAATTTGAATATTTTAATTGATATATTATTTAAATAATTTTTCATTTTTATAAAATCCTAAAAGTGTTTTAATATTTTAAATTTTTTATAAATAAATTAAAATACATATTAAAAACAAGTATTTTTCACAAATAATAATAAAATTACATTTATAAGATAAATATTAAATAATCACACAATGATAATTATTAGATTATTATTTCAATTATTAATATGATATTAAAAAAATTGTTAACTAAACTTTGAAATAATAAAAATATTTTTTTTAAAAGTTTACAAACACATCTTTTTATAAAAATACTATTATTAAGAGTTAAATTAGTTTTATGCCTATCAATTGTATAGAAACATATGTATGATGAAAGTTAAAAAAATTATTGAGTATATAAAAAATAATATCATTAAAAAATTCACCAAGAAATTATTATTTATTTTATTAAAATAAAATTTTTTCGTTTTCATAAAAATAGTTTTCCATAAGAAATAAACTTTATTTTCAAAAAGTTTTCATTTTAATTTTTATAAATTTTTTAACCATAATATAAATTTTATATACTTATAACAAAAATATTTTTATAATTTATTTATCGTATTCATTAAAATCGATCAAACTATTATGTGATAACTATAATTTAAAATAATAATATTTAATATTATGTCAATTTTGGTATAGACTCGATGTTGCATTTAATACAAGTGAAACATAGTTCATCAGGTAATTAATGTTGAACTAGTAGTTTAATGTAACACAAATAATATAATAGATTAATTTAATTTAAAAAATTATTTCAAAAAATATAATGGTGTTACATTATATCTCCTAAAAAGGAATTTCTATGTAGGAATTATTATTTTTCAGAAATGGAGTCACATATGAAAATGACATCATATTAACAAGGATAATACTACTACATAATATAACTTATATAAAAATGGTAATTATGGAATCATAAGGGTTACATAAATTAACCAATAATTATGTTTCCACAAAGGAGAACATAGGTGGGATGTGAATATTCTAACATTGAAGAAATTAAAAAAATTAACTAATAATGGGGAGTTACAAAAATCATTGATCATAATAATGTGAATGATCTTTTTAAAATCTAAAATTAAATCCAAATGCTATATTGGTGTGAAAACATCAATTATATCATTATAAATTATGTTATTGGTAAAAACATTATTTCAATTATATTTTTCTTATTTTGAATAATTTTCATGGGAATATATAGTTACATGATTTCATTTAATTTCATAACAAAACAATCACGATTTGGTTGTTCCTTGATCAATTTACAACCGTAATTTACTCAATAAAAAAATGTTAATTTTTATGACTAAATTCATAATGGATCTAACATTTTAACATAATGGTAATTCATTCAATGTCATTCTAGGTATAACTAAAAAAATAGATAGCTTAGGTAATCCAATAATCATAAATCATCATATATTAAATTAATTCATTGATCTATAATTGAACATACACTTCCGAAATTAAGAAAAACATATTTCATAAATGAATATCCATATAATCCTTTAAAAGGATTAAAACCCAAAACAATAGAAATATGGTCACTAAATATCCAAAATAATTTTTTCATTAACATAAAGTATATATTAACTTTTACATTCCATACTTGTATATATCATTATAAGTTATACCCATGAAAAAATGAAATAAAATGAAATACTATAATAAATTATTTAAACACAAATGATTCATGATTCCTTCCCTGAATACTATTTTACTTGATATTATATGTATATATATATATATTGTAAAGTACATCAACTCTAGAATCAATGAATTAATCCAAAGATTAGTAATATATATGAAGGTCATAAAAATATCCACATTACATTATTCATAATACTATGTTCTTTATTGAAACTAATCTCCATTTTTCAACATTATGAACATATTAATGGTAATAATCCATTAATAAGAAGAGATTTTTTTATTAAATTACTTATCGATGCAATATTCAATATTCACAATGTTATTGAAAATATATAACAAAAAACATATAATGATCAATCATAATATATTATATATTTTTTATATTAAATAATTCATCAATTTAATTATGTAAAAGAATCAATCATTAAACATTATTCTTGAATAATTATATAGGCTTTATCATTATATTACATAGTACCTCTTTCTTATAATATAAAATATGAATCCTATTGTAATACGTTTCTCTAACAATTTTAAAATTATTTTTATGATTAATATAAAATCACTAGTATATCATCCTATAAATCTCAAATGTTATTAGGGTTGTCTTTATCCTATGTATTATATCCATTACTCATACCAAATTTATAATTCTTTTCTAGGAATTTCCCCCTTGCAAATAATTTCATAATTCCCATACATTCATAATTAAGACATTCATTCCATGATAATAATTGAGGTATTCCAATATTCAATTCCACTGTGTTAAATAAACATTTAATTTTCATCTATAATTACATTCATTATGTAATTAGTTTCCACAATAAAAACAACTTCTTTTTACTGTAAGACATTCCCATGATATTCTCTTTTGAAATTGTTAAAATATCATTGACTAAATCATATTTCCAATATATTTTTTACTATAAAAACTCTAAGAAAACTCTATCCATATCTACAATGATTAGTTTGTTAGTCTGTTTACTTTATCATTTTTAATCATGTTCTGTGACAAATAATCAGACACAATTGTATTATCATTCACTCTAGTTTTCATCCCATTTTTCCCATAAAAATATTTTCTATCACAGTCATCATTGATCTAGTTACTTCTTTTTTAATACCTTTAATAAAAAAATAAAACAATAGTTTAATTAAAAATATTCATAGTCAGAAACCACATAGTCATGATAAATTATTAATAGGTTGTCTAAATCATGAAAAATTATTATACTTTTATTGAAATATTATGATTAACCAAAGTTATTCATGTTTATTATTTAATTACTTTGTGATGGTTCATAATGTGTTTGTGATTTTATATAGTATATTAAATATGAGTGTTAATCTATGGGAGCATTAAGGCCCATTTATAAATACATGTTGATGATCGAGTCCAACACCATTCCCATTTTCCATTTTTATATACTCTAGGTATATCTATGTCAATGTAACACTAACTAGTAATATCCAAATTTTGATTTAATATCATATAAAAAACTTTTAATATTCTTTAATAATATTCCAGGAAATTTTCCTATACATTTAGTCATAAATTGAATTATTCTTATGACATAACTCGACACATCCTTGAAAAAATACATAGGTATCTCACTGTTGTTTTCTAATCCTAGTATTTAATGTATTTCTAATACTTTCAAATGATAAAAAGTATAGAAAAACATGAATTTTATAAAAAAATATCACAATGTTTGATATTAATATTTATTACATTATTTAAATACATACATGGGGAATATAATAATTTATTTCAATTGGTTATTTGAAATAAATTCATCCTAATTCAAAAAAATATAAATAGATATTAAATTATTATATTCCCCAGTAATATTTTTCACTAAAACACACATCTTAAATATTGTTATCATAACCTAAAGAATGAATATATTAGAAAGGGTGATATTAGATGTACAGAAATGGTAAATAAGGACTCTATATATTTATAAAATTAGAAAAATGGGATAGTACTTGATCCATACATATGAAAACCATACACTTCATATAAAATAGCATAACAATGTGGCATGGAATAAATATTAGCAGTTTATAAGTCATGAATCCCATGTAAGTAAAAGAACATGTTCCAGAAAATCATAACATTGTAAAAGGAAATATAATTTTGGCCTACACATTATCATAGAAATTTATTTTCATAGTAACAAATGATTAATTCTAAGACTATCATAGTGGAATGGGTTCACTCCCCAAAATATCATAGTAGTCAATGTTAAACCCCAAGACCATTATAGAAGAAAATGTGCCTCACTCAACTAGGAAAACTACACAATCCATTCCTACATATTTAATGAGATATAAATCACAACCTAATGAATTATATGGAGATAAATGTTGCACCATTCATATAAGGAAAATCATACATTTGACTTCCACGTGATCATAAATAATTCATTATATCATAACCCATATAATTAAATGGGTTTCATTAACATGTCCTCATTCCATAACCTATGGGAATGAGAAAGATATCTTAATTATTTCAACATTTTATGAAAGAATAAACCATGGAAAAATTCTCAGGTTTTATATGTATTTTATTATGATATAACGCATGGAGTTGAAATAACATTCATAAACACCTTATTATCATAAACATAAACTATTGTGAGAAATAATAATCACAATATCCACGGATCATATCCCTTATAAATCATAAGTGATAACAAATTGTTTAATTATTGATGAAATTTATTTTAAATATCTCCAGGACATTTTTCTAAATAAAATATCACTTCATTAAAAATATGTATTTATAACAAAAAAAATAATAATATATTGTGTGAAATCAACTTATATGAAAAAAATTAAAACATATTAAAAATATTTCAAAACCATTTGAATAAATTTTTGAGGAAATTATTCCTTCTTGTTTTAAAAACACTTTATACATCAAAAAACATTTTTTAAATACATTAATATGAATATAACATTATAAAAAAGAAGACATAAATATTATTTAAAAATATTAATGGGGATGTGATCAATTATAATTTAAAAATTATATTGATTCCTATTTTTTTTAAACACATTTCATTTAGAATAACATTCAAATCATATAATGTAAGGTTTGCTAAAAATTGTGTTATGGAATTTCATTATTCTTTTACATGTTATAATGAATATAACATGAACATTTTTGGTAAAATATATAGAGGAATAGTTTTTTAAAATGATGTGAAGAATACATCGAAAATATTTTACATAGTAAATAAAGGGTACATATTTATTAAATAAACCATTTAATTTATGATAAAAACATATTTAGGATGATTTTTAGAGAATATGTTTTGGAAGAAATGTGTTCTTGAACGAAGAGGGAAATAATGAAAAAAATTCATAAAAACAAACTTTTGACATGTTTTTTACATATGATAAAAAAATTAAGGAAAAAAATATATTATATTTTTATAAATATTGGATAATAATTGTGCTAAATTTCATGGTTTTTATAACGCCCAGACCCCAGAATCCTAGAGTCGGTGTGTTATTATGTATCATTTGTATGATCAAAAAAGATCATGTCTCCAAAGAACGGTTAGTTTAGTAACCTTGTAAATACAAGATACATTCATATGGTTTAAATTACATCACAAAATGGAAAACTATGACAACATTTTTTCCATAGACATCATGGAGATCTCATAGACTGTCCCTATAGGACAGTCATAATATACTTCTTTATATCCTAGGATAAATAAAACATAGAAATGGGTGAGCTTAGATTCCTAGTAAAGAAAACAATATATCAGATGCTTTCCTAAATAAGCATAAAGATTTAAGGGAATGTATAAACCTAAAACAAAAGCTTTTTAAACCTAAAATTAATCATAATATAGAAAATATAAATCAAAATAAATCCATTTACTTACTCACATGGATATTTTACTAGTCTAATAAGCACAAGTAATATCAATATCCACATTCATAATGATGGAATGCATTATGCCAGACTTTCATAACCACATAGTCAAGGCCTTGTGCCAAGATTAAAAAAATTATTTTTTGAAGTCATTGTGTCAAGAAACTAGTTTTTCTCATGAAACCTACTGATGAATCAAGGAGATACAACAGGCTCCACATGTCACTTACTATGTCAAATGAATTCCTCATATGAAATGGTTTAAACATAACATAATTATTCGTATTAAAACTAGCATTTGAAATGTCAAAACATTATCCATAAACAATGAATGGTATAAAAATAAAACATACACAGTCTAAAATGTCACAAAACCTTCAATACAATATGAATGTTTTTGATTATAACAAATAAAATTTAAATAATATTAAAATCCATCAAAGGATGTTGACATAGATGAAATCAATGCTTTTTGTAGAGAAATATCTCTTTCTATTTTGAAATCATTTAAGAGTCACATAATTATATAGAAAATATTTATTTTTAAAATATTATTATAATATAGTAAGGGATGTATTGACGTTGTTATAATGGTGGAAAATAGCTGCACCCTCCATATACGTTAAAAAATACATTCTTCCATTAATTTTGTCCAAAAGGTTATAAAGGACCTTGTTCGGAAAATGATAGAAACATCACTCTATAAACAAATTATAAAAATTTAAAAAATGTTATAAATGATTTTAACCATAGTCAATAAAATATTAAAAATGTCTTGAAATACATTTTTAAGAAACATGGATATGGATGATAAATAGGACCCAGTAGATAATTACCTATAAACATCCTCGGAAAATAAAGAGATTGTAGAATTAACCTCTACCTTGTAATTTTACTTTGTCGAGGGTAGGTTAAACTCGTTTATATTGGTTAAATATTTGTTATTAAATTATACAAGAATCATATACATTAATATGATATCATATATGATCTTTTAACAAAACATTGTTAATAATATCTTAGTATTATCGTCCTTTTGCGTGTTAACAGATTCGTTTTACTTTATATGTGTTGTTTTATATGTAATGTTTGTTAGGGATAAGATGTATCTAATTCATAATCACAATGATATTAAGTCCTTAAACATTATTTTTAGTCATCTAATTAAAATTAGTCTTGAATGGATACAATGGGGAACGAGTCGCATCACCTTCGTGGAGACGGTAATCCGTACGTACGCTCGGGCGGCAAGATCAATCTTTTGATATTAAAATAATATATAATTGGATGGTATATAAAATATAATGAATCATTATAATGTTATATTTATTGTTTACATGAATTACACATAATTATTATACCCATCCAAATAATAATGTATTGAATAACAATTACACCACAACATGGAGACGGTAAGTCGTACGGACGCACGTATGGTGACATGTCATTTAAAGGATGGATATAATAATGAATTTGTTTGTAACATATTTATAACATAATAACATTATATATATATATGATACTAGAGTTGTTATTTTTGAATGTAAACCACTAATAAAAAGGAAGTGGTAGAAGAAAGGAACTTGAAAGAGGTGGTAAAATATTTTCCACTTCGGAAGGTTATTCCTTTTCATTTGATCAAAATAGCACAATAGGTTGGATTTCTGACTAAATTAAGGCCTAGAGGATGAAGGGAGGACCGTTTAGAGGGTAATTGGGCTGGGTTTGGAAGAGAAAAATGGATTTCAAGGTGTGAATTTTAGAGAAGATGGAGTGCCATTTTATAAGAGGGGTAGGGGCACAATTGGAAAAGCTAGAAATATTATTTTATAATAAAATAATTTTCGGTTTATTTTGGCTCCAAAATGAATTATTTAAAGGATAAGGTGGGGATGGGTCTAAAAACACTGAACCTATAGGTTTTAAACTAGTTTGGGTCACCATATTAACTATATCTTATAGATTTTACTATTAGTTAAATAGTTTGACATTTACCATGTCTCAATGTATTGTTATATTATATGGTAAATAAACATACTATATAGTTCCAAGAGAACCCCAAATTGTTAATTAATGATACACCTATCATTATATAAGTCTTTTGTACAAACCTTATTTTTTAGGAATAGAATTTCAATTAATAATATAATATTTGTTTTAAAAACTCTTTTATTTCAGTTTTGAAACTATTGGGTATTTTATTTTTTCTAAATTCATAACAGAATTATCAATTAGAAAAATTCATCTATCAGACCATAAAATTTCATATTAACCTATAAAATTAGTGTAATTCACAAAACGTCTCTAATTACATTTATTCAATATTTATAATATCAATTATTTTAAAACATTATTAATTAGGTAATTACTGCATCATCATTGTGTCGTAAATTAATTAATTATTTAATGTCTAAAAAATTTATATATAACACTAGTATGTAGGAAGTATTTATATATTTCTAATGAATATTTATATAAGAATTTATCTTATATGTAATCCTATATTAAAAATGGTTTAGTTATTAAACATTGAATTTAACAGTTTCAACTCTACATTGAATTAAATAATAATAAATGTCGAAATCAAATCCATGTGAACATAATGGATCATATTTTATTCCTATGGTTGTTTCTGATTGAATCACACTTATCAAATATCATTCGGGCATGAGTTAAGATAATAATAATATCATTTTTACCCATAATTATTGTATTTTCTTTTAACCGTGTTATATAAAAGTAAAAATCTACTGTTCACCAAATATTATTTTCAACTTATTGAACCACATTTTTCTTAATGATATCAAATGTGCCTCTTTTATTTTATAAATTACACTCATAGAAGCAGTAAAATTAAGTTTTATGCAAATTTGCAAATTCTCCTATGACGTGGGTAAAAGACGGTGAAAAGTTCAATAAAAGTTTATATATCTAATAGTATTACAAAATGACTAAAATGAATTACATTGAAAATATATAGGTATTATGTATCTATTCTGACCTAAAATAAACTTAAATAAAGTAAATAATTATTTTAATGAATTGTCAGTTTTAACAAAAACGTAGTGTTTTTCACTATTCATCAAAAAAT
Organism: Viscum album; assembly: GCA_963277665.1. Classification (NCBI taxonomy): domain Eukaryota; kingdom Viridiplantae; phylum Streptophyta; class Magnoliopsida; order Santalales; family Viscaceae; genus Viscum; species Viscum album. The sequence goes on from OY728120.1 coordinate 813,321,081, forward strand.
GAATGTTTTTTGAAACATACCAAAAATTCACCATAAGATAATCTTGATATTACAAATTCAAAAATGAAGTCTATTTTACAAATTAAAAACATAGAAATTTCATTTATTAATTTAAAAATAACTTCCTTTATCAAAACCAAATAGTTTATTTTTAAGACATAATTACCACCAAATGATTGACAGTTGTTTATCTCCAATTTCAATGTTAGATTACATACATTGACCAAAATTGTTATAAATGGTAAAAATATAATCTAATTATACATCCAAACCATTCATATGTATAGTTGAACAATATAAATTATTTTGATTAAAATTGGTTTTTTCAGTTAAAATGTAGTATTTTTCACTATTCACCCAAATATGAATGTTATCTGAAAAACACAAAAATTTATTGAAACTAAATTCATATATACCAATCCTAAATAAGAATTTTATTTTCTAAAATTGAATATATAAAATTTCCAAATATTTTATTTAAAAACGGTTCACCATTAAAAAGATTTAAAATTGCATTTTTTTAAAATTACATATTTTATATGAAAATAATCAACTTGACCTTAAATTATGTCTAAGAAACTCATAATATGGATTCCAAAATTATAAGGGTTATATAATGTTCAAAATTATGTTAATACTATTCATATGTTCTTTTGAATGGCTAGTTTGGTAAGTCGTGGTGTGCTTGAACTATGTGTTGAATGTATTGCAAGTTATTGAATTACTTTGAAGAAATAATGTACTTTGAAATATTGGGGTGTTACATTCTTCCCTCCATCAATAAATTGCATCCTCAAAATTTGAAATTGTTATTCAAGAATAGAATGTTGAAAATAGAAAATTCCTTTCTGGGAAAACGCAAATAAGAAATTGGGTTAATAAAATTATTCTTATTAAGTGGAAAAGGGGAGTGAAAAAGTCTCCACAAAATTATGATCTCGATTAGGTGAACATTGGTGGAAATTAGAGACACATAATAGGAGGAAATATGTATATTTTTATATGGAGTGATTTAGGTCATTAATCACAAACAAGTGTAAAATTGAAGTCCTCAAATCCATCAATATATTATGATTTAAAATAAAATCGGTTCAACAAAACATAAGTTATTTGGATAAACCATTTTTTGTTTTAAGATCAATTCCCTAAAGTTTTATAATTAATTTAACTATATAATAGGAGGGAAAAATAATAATAATATATATATATATATACACTTGAGAATTATAGTTTCATTTTTCAAATAATTTCTTCCACAAACTCATCTTTAACTCCAAAATATTTCAAAAATATATATTCTATTTATCCTAATAATATTGGGATACAAAAAATAAGGAATTTATAATTCATCTATAAGAACCATTAATAAATGAAGCTACATTATACAATCCAGAGACTTCACATAGTCATGTGGTAGGCGATAAATCCCAATCACACAGTGGTTGTGGGTTCGATTCCCGCAGCATTGACCGACACGACCGGTTGTCACACAGTCTGTGTGTTTTCCTTTTTATAATAATTAAAAAATAACTTTAACAATAGTATCCAATTGTAAACATAAATAATTCCAAACATTAGACTTATCCAAAATATATCTCTCCAAACTCATAGTTAAAAATAAATAAGTAAGATAAACACTATGAAGATCCTTTTTTCTACGTAATAACTTGTGAACACTTTCATCATGTATTCTTTTAAAAAACGGTAACACCCTGAATTACTATAAAACCTTATTGGTTACATTATTTCACCCTTATCCTTCATATAATACTTGATATATTCCATATATCCAAAAATATTGAATATTCCAACAATGATGAAATAAAAAAACTATTATTCAGTTACAATGAAATCAAGAATATACAATATAATTTATCCAAATAAACCATCTCGTATTCAAAATTCACTACCTCATTATCAGGATCATATTAAGGATTACATTTACTTCAACCATGTATTCTTCCAAAAAGTTTAGCTTACTATTAATTCTCTTTTGATAGAACCATATAATCTCAAATCCTCAATAAATTAGTACTGCAATACAATCCATATTTATATCCACAATTCATATAACCAGTATATTGATGTTACAAAACTCAAATTAAATAATTCTATAATAACAATATAAGAACAATAGTCATTCATTTTAATCAGAGGTAGTATAATAACTTGATTATTATCTAATACCATCATTTAATCAATACTCTAATGACTGGGAAACTGATTTTGGTAGTGCCCAAATGCCATGCAGATGAAGCATTGTATATTTGAAACATTTTTCTTACCATTTCAATCACTTACTTGGTGTAATTTTTCTCCACACTTATGACAAACTAACATCCCCTTCAAGAATTTAACAAGGTGATTCTTTCCACAGTTATCACATATGGGAAGAATCATTCTTTTCCCTCTTCCATTTATCCATATTTCTTCTTTCCATCCTTTTCGTCTCCTTCTTCCCTTCAAAGCCATTGGACTCAGAAAATTCCTTACATATCTTATTAACACATGATACTGTTTCTTTATATATTGAATGTACATGGTAAACTATTTCACTTCTAAATGTTGGATCAATACCGTGAATGGTATGATCCTTCGTAATCTTTGGATCATACGTATTTCTGGAGTTCACATTCCTTCTACTAGGCACCATTTCTATACAATGGCATAGACTAGGTCAGTTTATGAATTACAATGGATAATTCCAAACATGTAAAATACCTAATGTAAATCAAATAGTTCATTTATATAATCCATAATCATAAAAACATTTTCTTTGAGGAGGTATGTACTCATACAACCTTCATTTTTATTTGTAATGAAAATGAGAATTATCCTAAGAATATCCCCCAGGAGTGTCGTAACCAAGTGTGCAACATGGCCCATTGCCGTGTAGCAGTTCTGATTTGAGTCTTGCTCAAAGTTGGGTTTTCAGGTTTTATCCCTAGGTACATCTGTGTCAGAGCCACCTCTACCTGCTTGTATATAGATAGGGATGTATTTTCTTAGAAAACTCACAAAATCTCTACATTACCAAAATTCTAGGAAGTTCATCTATAATAATCATCAAAGTCTATATTGGGGAAATGTGATCTAATCAGAGTTTATCTAAATATACATTCTAAGGTTTGTACGAATCTTCCTATGAATCCAACGGTAATTCTCTGAACTTATATGCCTAGATTCGGTTCATTATTACGTATCATTGGCATGATAAAAATATATTACGTCTCGAAAGACCGATTAGTTTAGTAGACTTGGAAATTCTAGATACATTCATAATGTTTACATTACATAATACAATGGAAAACTACAACAACATTGTTTCTATAGACAATAATGAGATCCCACAGACTATCCTTGTAGGTCAGTCATAATATACTTCTTCGCATCTGTGGAAAAATAAAACGTAGAAAGGTGTGAGATCAGATGTTCAGCAATGATAACAATATAGCAGAAGCTTTCATAAATGAGCTTAAACATTAATGGCAATGTATAAAACTGAAACAAAATTCTGTTCAACAAAAACTTCATCATAATGTGGAAATTATAAATCAAAATAATGTCATTTTATAACACACATGGATATTCTACATGTCTAATGATCACATCCAATATCAATAGCCAATTTCATAATGATGGAATGCATAATGCCAGACTTTCATAACCACTTAGTCATGGCCTTGTTCCAAGACTAAAAATAAGATTTTTTCAAGGCCTTATGCCAAGACATGATTTTTTCTCCTGAGACCTATTGATGCAGCAAGGATCTATAGTGGGGTCCACCAGTCACTTACATAGTCCAAGGCATTCCTCATATGAAAAGGTTTATACATAACATAAACATTCTAATAAAAACTTGCATACGGAATGTCAACACTTTATCTGTAAACCATGAATGGTATAAAAACAAAACATCCACAGTCAAACATATCACAAAACCTTCAATACAATATGGAAGTTTTGTATCATAATAAATTAACTTCAAATAAGTTTAAAATCCATCAAAGGATGTTGAAAAAGGTGAAATCAATTTTTTTGTGGAATATCCCGTTCTATTTTGAAATAATTGAAGAGTCGCATAATTTTAATGAAAAAATTTATTTTAAAAATATTATTATAAGCTTGTAAAGGAATCTTTGATGATGTTATATGGATGAAAATAGCCACACCCGCCATGTAAATTAAAAAAAGACATTCTTACCATAATTTTGTTGAAAAAGTTATAAAGGACCTTGTTTGGAAAATGAATAAAATATTTCTTTATAAACATATTATAAAAAGTTAAAAAAGGGTATAAATGACTTTTACACATAGTCTGTAGTATATTAAGAATGATTTTTATACATTTTTATGAAACATGGATGTGGATGATAAAGAGGTCACAATAGATAATTACGTATAAACAACCTCGGATAATGAAGAGATTGTATAATTTACACTTCCCTTGAACTTTTCCTTGGTAGGGGTAAATTGACCTCCTATATATTGGTTAATTAATTGTTATAAAATTATAAAAGAATAATATACATTTATATGATATCATATATGTTCTTTTAGCATGAATTTGATAAAAATATCTTAGTATTATCATCATTTTAGGTGTTAACTGATTCGTTTCCCTTTATATGCTTTGTTTCATAAGTAATTATTGTTATGGATATGATGTATCTTATTCATATTAACTATGATATTAAGTCCTTAAAAATTATTTTTAATCATCTAATGTAAATTAGTCTTGAATGGATATGATGGGGAATGAATCTCATCGCGTTTGTGGACACAGTAATCCGTACGTAACAACATGCGTCAATATCATTCTTTTGATATTAAAATAATATATAATTGGATAGAATATCATATATACTAAATAATTACCATTTTATATTTATTATTCACATCAATTACACATCATTATTATACCAATCCAAATAATAATGTATTGAATAACAATTACATCACAACGTGGAGACAGTAAGTCGTATGTACGCACGTATGGTGACATGTCATTCAAAGGTTAGATAGAATAATGAATTTGGTTGTACCATATTTATATTATATTCATAGTAAAAAGAAGATACTGTATTTATTATTTTACAATGGAAACAACAAAGAAAAAGGATGTGGATGAAGAATGTAACATGAATGATGAGATGAAATATTTATCTCTTTTTCGGGTTATTCCTTTTGATTTGATCATAAGAGCTCCACAAGTTGTCTTTATGAACAAAGTAAGGACTCTAGAATTAAGGTAGGACAGTTGAGAGGGTATTTTTTCGGGGTTTGGACGAGGTAAAATTCATTGATAGTGTGAATATGAGTGATGGTTAAGTGCCCATTTATTGGAGGGGTGAGGGGCAGCTTAGGAAAAGTTAGAAATATTATTTTATAATAAAATCATTTTCGGTTTCTGATGGTTCCAAAATGAATTATTTAAAGGATAAGGGGGGGATGGGTCGAAAACCACTCAACCAATGGGTTTTAAACTAGTTTGGATCACCACATTAACTTTATCGTTTAGATTTAACTTTTAGTCAAATTGTTTGAGAATTTACCATGTCTCTATGTATTTTTATATTATATTGTTAATAAACATCCTATATACATCCAAGAGAACCCCAAGTGTTTCATTAATGATACACCTATCATTATATAAGTCTTTTTTCTGAACTATAAATTTTTAGGAATACAATATCAATTAATAAAATAATATTGGTTTGAAAATCTCTTTTATGTCAATTTTTAAACTATTTTGTATTTTTGTTTTTTCTAAATTCCTAAAAACAATATAAATTCAATAAAAATTCATATAACCAACCCTATAAGGGCATATTAACCTATAAAATTAGTGAAATTCATAAAAAAATTCTCAAATTACATTTATTTGGATATTTATAATTTCAATTATTTTAATATTTCATTAAATATGTAATTACTGCATAATCATTATTTCATGATTAAATTAAATTATTTAATTTTTAAAAAAATATAAATAAAATACCATTATATAGGAAATATTTCTATCTCTCTAATGAATATTTATAAATGATTTTATCTTATACGTAACCCTATATTAGAAATGGTTTAGTTATTAAACTTTGAATTTAAAACTATTAACTCTACTTTGAATTAAATGATAATTGATGACCTAATCTAATCAATTGGGACATAAGGATCCTATTGTTTTTCCTAAGGTTGTTTTTGGTAGAATTACACTTATAAAATAGAATTAGGATAGTTTTTACGGTAATAATAATATCATTTTACCTGTAATTATCATATTTACTTTTAACAATGGTAAATAAAAGTAAAACATTACTATTTACAAATAAATTATTTTAGTCTTATTGAAACAAATTTTTCTTACTGATATCAACCATGTCTCTTAGATTTTTGAAATTCCACTCACAAAAGGGGTAAAATTTTGTTTTATGCAAATTATTAAATTCTCCAAGGCGGTCGATAAAAGGTGTTAAAATAAATAATTATTTAAATGAAAAGTCGGTTTTAACCAAGAACGTAGTGTTTTCACTATTCATCAAAAATTTAATGTTTTCAGAAAAATACCAAAATTCATCCTAAGATAATTTTGATATTACGAATTCAAAAACAAAGTCTATTTTACCAGAATAAAAAAAATGTAAATTTCATTTACTAATTTAAAATTAATTTCCGTTGTCAAAACCAAAAAGCGCATTTTTAAGATATAATAACTACCAAATGATTGACACTAGTTCATGTCCAATTTCAAAGTGAAATTACATCCAATGACCAAGATTGGATTAAATGGTAAAAATTTAATCTAATTATACATCCAATCCATTCACAGGTATATTTTAAAACTATAAATTGTTTTTATTAAAAAAGTTATTTTCAGTTAAAATATAGTATTTTTAACTATTCACCCAAATATGAAAGTGATAAGAAAAACTCCAAAATTTTATTGAAACTAAATTATTAAGTCCTGATCCTAAAGGAGATGTTAATTTTTCCAAATTGAATATATAAAAGTTTCAAATATTGGATTTGAAAAGGGTTCTCCATTATAAGGTTCTTAAATTGAATTTTTTGAAAAATATTTTTTTTATCAGAAAAAAATAAATTTTTCATTAAATTATGTATAAGTGATTCATAATATTGATTTTAAAATTATAAGGGTTATATAATGTTCAAAATTATGTTAATTCTATATATAAATGATTTTTAACGGCTAGTTTGGTTAGTCTTGGTGCACTTCAACTCGGTGTTGCGTGTAGTGTATGTTATTTAATTAATTTTTAGAAATAACATACTATGAAATACTAGGGTGTAAATGTTGTAGGATGGAAAAATTACATTTTCAAAAAATAAAATCATAATCAATCTCGAAAATGGATGAGTTCGCAACATACAATCTTTTCCACATTGGTAAAATTGAATTATTATCCCCATGAATGAATAAAATTATTATTTTAAAATATATAATGAGAATATATATTTTAATTAAATAACATGAAAATTTGTCTATCTAAAAACCTCATAAAATAAGAAATTTTCATATCATAATATATATTTCAAGGAACATGAAATGAGACTATGTATCATTTACCAATTTAGTTACTTTTGTACCAAAAACCCATAAAATAGAGATACATAATTGGATTTTTAAACGTTATCGTTTTTAGGATAATTAATAAAATAAATTCACGGTATTTTTATGTAATATATAAATGAACAAGGTGGTAAATATGGAATCTATCTTAATGTTGTAAAATTTTAGAAGAAAATAATTTACCATGAATCTAACTCATCATGTAAGACCATTATTTTTCCTAAATAATAAACATATTTTAAATATTAAATTTCTCATGAAACATTTTAAAATTTATTATTCCTTTTATATCACTTGTTACCATTTTATATATGATTACATAGTCAATCAGTTTTACATCATATTTCTTGAGAATATATGGCTTATGTGTAAAAATTGATTTTGTTAGGATGGATATTGCGAGGCCCCATCCATAAACATTATATAATAGTGAATTATGTTAATAATTCCCATTGAGTATCTTTTAATGTTTAGAGATTTAGAGAATTAGGTCATAAAATATACATAAAAATTCAGATATTACGTGTAGACAGTTCAACCCATCATCTATTTTTCCTAAAATTAATACTCGTAAAAGATAATAAATATGTTTTGTTCCATGTTTTAATCATCACGGCTTTTACATGATCCCATGTTTGACCCTATTACACATTTTTTCATGTTAAAAAACATTTCAAAAAACATGAGATGTGCATAAAATGCTCAGTATGGGATATACAAAGAAGGAATACTATAATTTTTTCAACAAAAAACAGGTAAACCATGAATACATTATCATAAGTAATAATTTTAACATTTATGATGTAATAAATACTATTCCCTAAAAATAGTTCAATTCATACCAATTTATAACCAAAATATAACCATAAAACACATAGAATGCCCAAAAAACATATAGAGGTAACTCTGGACATAAACATACTTAAATGGAATAATCATATGGCCGACTTCCACACATATCACTAAATGGAATAGCAATGTGGCTAAATTCCATAGCAAATGCATTGGAGGTTATAACATAAAGACCTATCTTTGGTTTATCATAGAACCACCAATAACTTGGTTTATCACGTATCCACTCATCAAATGTCCATGTACCATTACATAATAAAAACCCATAAAGTATTTTAAATATCATCATTTCAGTAAAAATAATTAATTTGTGATCAGAAGAAATAATTTCAACATATTGAAATTCTCAATCTATTCCAAAAAACATTTTCAATACAAAAACACCCAAAAACAGAATAAGGGGCTTCTTTTTTCCTTTTAAAAATAACTAGGCTTATAGAGGAAGCCAAATAATGATTATGGTGGAGAATAGGTCAACATTGCCACCTATGTTAGGAAATAAACATTCCAATTTTTTATTAGTAAAAATATTAATAGATAAAAGATTGTATTCAAATTAAAATAAAAGTCAAAGTGGTTTATTATAAACTATATAAAAGAAGGAGTTGTTTATTATCAAAACATGCCATAGTGGAAGGATATTGATACAATTTCCCTTACCTCATATCTGATTTGACATTTTCGTTCATTAATTTCATGAATAATAAACAAAAGTTAATTTCTACTTGCGTAAGAACCTTTTTCAAGGTTATTATTTCCTTTATGGAACATATTACCTTTCTATAACCATTAGTGTATTATTTGAGTTCATACCATACATTTCTTCGATGGTTAAAACATGAGTAAAAAATGAACTTGTTATAATTAAAAATTGTCCATGTGGTCAAAATTACATTTCCTAAAAAATTACATTCATGATTTAGATATCAAATAAATCATATATATCCCATATATATTTACTTATAATAGTCCATAACATTTTGATATAAGAAATGAAATGCACCGTTCATGGGGATGGAAAGTTGTATGTATGTATGAACACTACTTTCAATTCATTTTCATATTTAAAGGAATTAAAAATAAATGATTAATAGGTATATTATAATTTCAGTATAATATCAATGTTTTATATGATACATAATTTCATTAACATCATCTTTTATATGTTCCATGTATAGAAAGAACAATTCATATTACATTGAGGGTGTGGATGTCCTCACATCCTCAAATTAAACTATCATATATATAAAACATGAAAAGCATAATTTTATTTTATAAATGCTAATTAAATAATCATAGTGATGAAATAAATGTAATAATTATCATATAGAATTAAAGATCCACCATAAGGGCCACCATAAGAGGTGGCATGATAATATTTAACAATCCTCCTTTCGTGAGATAGTAGTTTGTCGTCCACAGAAAGGTATGTTCTATAACCACTATATGGAGGTGTGTGGAAGTGTGGTTAAAATAATTCACATAAAAAACACCAAGTATATTGAGGATACTGGTGTTTTTATGTAATAAAATAATAATAAGTGAATATGTATTGGAGAAGGAAAATAAATGAAAAATAACTTGAGAGGAGATGTTAATATTAAACTGGGTTACTCCCATTGGGTAATAAAAGGATATATTGAACTGCCTTCATCCAAATTTAAGGCTTCTAGGAGGAATATAGGTATTATGGGAGCTTATTTGGGTAGTTTGTGGATATGAAAAGTGGCTTGAGTTGTTTGAGTGCGAGTTAGAGTTCATGGCCTTTTATAATGGGGAGGAGGGGCTCTTAAGGAATGTTTGAAAGTATTAATTTATTAGAAAAATATTTTCATTTTCAAAATGTCTATAACTCATTAAATTTTAATATATAATGACTATTATTAGAAATAATCTCATACAATAGGTTTAATAAATGTTTTGGACTCATATTTAACCTTTTCATTTAGCTTTAACCCTTAGTTAACTAATTTGACTCTGACAATGTCATCTTTTGTACTCACTCTATATGGTTAATATAGTTACCATAAATTTCAAATATAATAATAAGTTGTTCATTAATGAAATTTCAAACATTATATAAATCATTTATATGAATCAAATATTTTTAGGATTATTATATCATTTAATAAAATAATATTTTTTAAAAAACTCATTTCTATAAATTTAATACAATTCATATAATGGGTTTTTAAAAATTCCAAAAAAATAAGATTATTTAGAAAAAACATCATTAATATAAATATAAAAATTTATAAACATACCTAAAATTCGTGAATGGTATAAAATATTTCAAATAATTTATTTTTCTTATTTATAATTTCATTTATATAAAAAATTCGTTAATAAGGTAAACACTACATCCTCATTGTGTCGTAAATAAATTTATTTATACGATGTATAAAAATTATAAATAAAAAACCATGATGTAGGAAAGAATTTTAGCTTTCTAATTAATATTTGTAGTAAAAAATATCAGTTATAAATTCCCACGTAAAAGTGTTTAAGTAAAAACTTTTATATTTATTTTTATGCTTTAAATAAAAAGTCATTAATGTCATTATCTATCCCAAGTGGCATTAATAGACCAAAATCTCTACCCAATGATTGTCTTGGTTTTCCATGGCACATAAAATATTTAAGTATAAGTGTTAAGGTAGATATATATTAATATAATATTATTTTTACCTTGAATTTCCCTATTTACCTTTACAATATTATATAGAAATAAAAAGTTACTATTAAAAAAATTACTTTCATCATATTGAACCAAATTTTACAAACTCATGACAACCATGTCTGTTAGATTATTGAAATTCAATTTTCCAAAGTGGTAAAATTTCATTTAATTTTAAATTTATTTTTGGTACTATTATGCATTATTTTTCACTATTCATTAAAAATTGAACGTTTTGAGAAAAATACCAAAAAATCACCCAGAGATAATTTTGATATTCCAAATTCAAAATTGATCATTAATTTTTAAAATCCATGACATAAATGTTTTTTAATTAATTAAAAAATAATTACTATTTTCAAAACTAGAAACCGTGGTTTTAAGAAATAAAAACTGAAAAAAGATTGAAATGTGTCTATGTCCAATTTAATTGTGAAATTACATCCAGTGACTAAAATATATTAAATGGTAAAATTATAATCCACTTACGCATTAAACCCACATAAAATGGTAATATAACCATATAAATATATTAGATAATAAGGCAGGTTTGACTTAAAATGCAGTATGTTTCATAATTCCAAAAAATGGGCTTTATTAGAAAAATAAAAAAAACTAACCAAAGTAAATTTTGATATAAAACTTGAAAAAAAGTTTATAATTTTAAAATGAAATATATAAAATTGATAGAAACTATATTTTAAAAGGATTTTTCATCAAATGCCTGTAATACTACCTATTAAAAATATTAGAGTATTTATGCTTAAAATTGGATTTGTTCTCATTTTAAGCCTCTAATTTTTTTGGGCAACTGTTAAAACATTTTAAAAAATGTTTAATCATTATATGGTTAGTTAGTTTCATTACATTTAATAAAACGCCTAAGTGTTAACTGCCATTTAAAATAATTATTTTATAATTTTTTTTAGTAAGACTCATCATTGTGTGAAACAGAAGACTTCTGGGTAACCAATTTTTGTGTGTTGGGTACACAATCGAAAACAAAATACTCTTTAAGTTAAATTAATATTTAATTCAAAAATATTAATAAATATGAAAATTTCCAATTCTTTATTTACCTAGGATGACACAACAATGGTTATTATGGTCATTATTTAAACATATAATGAATAATAATAATGACATAATTATCTAATTTTTACATCATTTATACTATTATTATCTACCATGAATTATGATTTATATCAATGATGTATGTTATCATAATAGAGACGATCTACCACACATATGATTAAGTAACATTTCCTTTTTAAACATTAATTATGAAAATGATATATGTTTTATTTTATCATTATATGATAATAATATTATAATATATAACATATTAATTATTTAAATAAACATACATGTATCATCTATTTGGAGAGTTTTTGATCATAGAGTCATATCAATTTCTAAAGGGAGTAGTCCACACATGCATGGACGACATTATCATTGTTTTATGGGTTAAAAGGTAAGATAGAAAATTTTATATTGCTTTAAAATATTGAAAAATATATCATTATTATCTTTAGTATTCCATGAATTTCATATATAATCATTATAATTTTCTTCATTTCCCTCCAACTAATAATATATTAAAAAAATAACATTGCATCATGAGGTTGAAGTCCACCATACACACAGGCAACATTTCCATATCTGTAAATAATGTAATGTAATAAAGGATATATTATATAATAAATCCATAGGTATAATTTTGTTATTTATTATATATGTGTAATTATTATCAATCATCATAACTAATTTTAATATATATTGTTTTAATATATTTCATGTCGGTTCATGGGGTTTTTTTCCTTTTTACATAAGAGAAATGTTCTCGTTTATAAATTGAGGGAATATAAGATGTATATAGGTTATTACATTAATTTAATGACATATATGTATGTTGGAGAAGCTCGTATTATTGTATAATCACAAATGAAAATTATTTTAAGGAGTTAAATGAATAAATAACAGAAAAATACATAGTAAAAATTTTTAACTCCTCGTGATCCAACCCATTGGTATTCCCCCAAATATATTCTTTCATTTTCCTTAGGAAAAATAAAATACATCCAAATTGAATATATAGAGTACTATTTGTGATTTGGGTTGGACTTAGTCACACCAAAAAGGATAAATTTTGTAATAAAGTGAGGACAATGGGTGGATCTAAATAAACCCCCAAAAGTAGAAAACCAACCATTTTTTATTTCTGATTAGATATAGGATGATGAAAAAACTAATCAGTATGAAAAAAGCATTCACAGAGAGGTGAAGATCTGACATTCGTGAATTATATTCTTCATATATGGTGTTCAATATCCCTAGAGAATTTTTTAAAAAATCTTAAAATTGAGAGGAATGGATTAGGGTCTAATTGGGTTGACTTTTGGTGATGTCTGGTGTGACACTGCGATATTTTGGTGAATAATTGGTTTACAATTTATTTATCATTTATGATATTATTTATTTCACATAACACTAAAAATATATATTTTATATTAAAAAACTGTGTTTGGCTTATGTTATATGAAAATAGTAGCTGATATTGCACTAAAAATAGAATGCATTTTTTCATTTTCTATATGGATCACTGAGGTTATCTTGCGACATGGCGTACATTACAATGAACACTGACTTGGTTTTAGCAACATGTAATGCCTAATTGACGTACATTACACACAACACTATGTTTCATAAAAATGTAGTATACTTTTAATCATTAATTAAAAATTTAATACATTAATAATTTTAATATTAATAGTGATAGCTACTTTTCAAATATTTTTTTATGGTATTGATGATGAAAGATATTATTTCTAAATTAATTATTTGTTTTATAATACTATTTTTCAAATAAAATGCTTTTATTATCCTTCTTTTAAAAATAAAAAATATAATTTCAAAAACATATAGAAATTTAATTTTCTAATATATAATTAATTTTTCATTTTTTATTAATAAAAAATGTTTGGGGGAAATTTTAGGATTTTTCTAGGAAATTATATTTTTTGATGAATAGTGAGAATTAAGGGATTTTAAGTCAAAACAAAATTTTCTTCTAATTTATTTATAAGGATAATTTTTAATATCAATTTTCATAAAAGATTAAATAGATATTATATTTATAAATTTATAAAATATAGGTCATTTGTAAAATTTTTTCATTCAAATTGGATATAAAAACATAGTTATCTTATAAATGTTTTTACATTAAAAACCCACATTGTCGACCTGAATGGATCATTGTTTTTAAATATATTTCTCCCACATATGTTATTATAATTGGGAGAAATGGATTAAATATTTTTAATTATAATAATTAATAATGTATAATAAGGTCACCTTAGTTTTGGGAGGAAATTATTGGTGAATGTAACTTAAATTAATTACATTGATTATCATAAAAATTAGCTTACATAATGACTAAACCTTAAATTTATGACACCGAAAAGTGTATATAATTTTAAAACACCAATTTTCAATACCTAATAAATCTAAAAACCTTAAATTATTTATTTTATTTGGGTTTTTATGACTTTTTTTAGTTAAAAAAGTAGGTACACTTAACCAGTTTGAAAAATACCAAGTGTGTCATTTCCATTCCATATAAAAGGATACAAACTCTCCCTCTTCATAACATATCAAAAAACAATTAGGACAATCATGGATCATCAAAATGAACATTGATATATCCATACATTACTCATATAATACTATCATTAGAAATAACGAACCCCAATGAATCCTTTTAGAAAAAACCAAAAAGAGTTACCTGGTTAAGGGAAAACATCTTTAATCAAGATCAATTCTATTATTATATTTATCCAATCACTCCAATATAATTAAAACATTATTTTATGAAAAAACTGAAATATTAATTACACTATAATGTTTTTATTCAAGGTCATGGACCACAACATATACACACCTCCCTCTAAGGGGTTACAAACCTATTGTTTATTTTTACAACAAACTACCACATCACAAAATGACAATTGTTCATTTGTCCAATACAGTCTCTCATAGTGGTAATTATGATAGAAACTTTGTTTTTATATATTTTATATAAAATTTATAAAACTTATAATTTTTTTATTATTTTTAAAAAATATATTTTTTTTATTTTCATTTGTCGTGAATATGATAATTTCTTTTTAGGATATGTGGAATATCGCCCCTAAAAGTAATGTTATTCAATCACCAACTACAAGGAATTTCTTAAGGATGTGTGTGGGGAACATATATTATATATATTTTAAAATCATATTACAATAATAAAGATATATATATATATACATACATATATATAAACATATGTCATTTACATTATTTCATTCTCTATGAAAATAAAAATAGAAACAACATTCATGCATATGTATGGTTTGCTGTCTATATGAACAATGTATTCAAATTCATATATATATACACATATATATATATTCTATAGATTATAATGAGACACATATTTTTAATATAAATTATATTTATATAACTATATACATTATGTAATATTGATATGAGTATTCGGGACCTAGATATATCAAATTAAAACACATGTAAAGAACAACGCGAATATTGCCCAAAGTGAAACTATAACGTAGTTTTGTAACAAGATTGTAATGTAAGGCCATTATTAAAAAAAATTGTGTTATATATAAGAATAAATTCCTTTAAAATATTTATACTAAATATATATTTATTATACTGGTGGTTTGGATGAGTATGATGAGATTCAAGACACAAGGTAATTGGATTTCATATCAAATTTTATTACTTTGAGATACATGTTTTATTCACCATCTATTCATTTTATATGGTATTTATACATCCCATGGATGTATTCAACGATAATTATAAATATATTTAAGGGATCTTACATAAATATTATATGATATTTATTTCAAGGGTTCAATGATTCAAAAGCAACCAAATCGGTAAGAATGTTATTTCTAAATTTTCCTTTGTTGATACTAATGTTTTATTACGTACGTTTAATCTATTTAGATGTGTATATACATAAATTTTATAGGTTATATATTCAATACTAATAATTTCATAAAATTTTAGGCTTCATTTAATTTCACATTCACACATTGAGTTCGGTTTCAATGATACTAAGTGATAAGAGTTAATTGAAACAATATCCTCTCTTTTTGAAATTGGTAATGATTATGCTTCCCTTGTGGAAACCCTATAATATATCCCTGATGAAAATTCATGAATTTTCTCATCATCTGCTTATTCTTTATATAATCATGTATTCATAACATTTTTCTACTATTTGATACATAAGATAGATTAAAATATGTTTTTATGTTTTCTCTACTTTGCGCTCTCATTAGTTAGAAATCATTATTCCTTAAAAACCATGTTTTCAAAAAGGGGTCTCCAAGAATATTTTAATATTATCCAATAATATATAAAAGATACTTTAATCATTTTATTATTTAAAATTCTATTTAAATAAATCTTCCTTTCCATTTCTATATAAATATTTTTTTATCCTTTTTTCAATGAAAAATGATTTTTCTTTTTACTTCCTATGTCATGTACAAATTTACCCGCTTTCATTTCATTGAAGAATCATTTTCATTTATAATAAGTTAATTTATATTGATATTTTTTTGTAATTAATTTTTAATTGTAATTGATTCCAAATTTTTTTCTATATTATTTTATATTTATTTAAGAAATATTTTTTAAAAATGTTTTTAAATCCCTGTTAACAATTTTTCAAATTTTATTAAAATAAATATTTTTAAAAATGTTTTCATTATCTGTTGATATGTTTTAATATAATTTTTTTTGAAACATTTATATGCTTCATTAATAAGTATCCAAGTGACTCAATGAACATTGTTCTGAAAATATTTTCATGATTATTTTAATTTTTATCAAGGAAAAGGGTTTTCAAAATGATATCAAGTATTCATTATAGGATTTAAAGAAATTTTATTAGAAAACTATTTTCAAATGGTTTTATTTATTAAAAATAATTTCTCAATGAAGAACATATATTTTACGCAATAAAAGTTTTTGAAATATGTTTGTAATTATTTTCCATCTTATATGACATCCTTTTATGTTACTCATTATATTAAGGAAATGATATAAAGGTTCCATTTATATTATTTATATTCATGGGTAATCATTAATGTTGTAGACATTATGGACACATTTAACATTCATGGGTTATATGTCAATGAAATATAATTATCGTTCATAAGTTAGGATTTTTATGAAATGATTATAAAACATGTATCTTTTTTCACAAGTTATAATATGATTATATTTTTTATTATCCACATTTAATTTCCTGTGCTAAGATGTAATTTTTTATGATTTTATGGTAATTGTATGTATGATTTCACAATGATATGGGTGAGACCTATATCTCTCTCTAATGCCTTGGATATTATTTATATCTCATGAGATAGAAATGAATGATATGACAAATAAACTACGTTTAGTATTTCTAGTATAAAATGTGAAATGTACTGAGTTCTATAATACAAGGTTGTAACTAGGAGTAAAACCAGTTATACAACACATGTATTGAATGTGTTTACTCAGTTCAGTAATACATGGATGGAATATGGTGAAAAAAAAATTAGTAATGGATTTTCCCACCAATTTGGCCTTGGAAGCAATACATTGACTAATATAGAAATGAAAATTATATGCTTATGTTTTTTACAAAATTTCATGCTTTGTTCTTATGTATTGATTTAATGGATTATTTTTTTTATTTCCTTACAATTCATGTGTTATGAAATAAAATGTCCTATTACATGACTCATGTATTTAATATTTTATATATAGTGTATGATCTTCTATTTTTAGGACAATGTTATCATACCCTTATGCTCATGATTATGCATACATATCTACCTTATTTACCTATAATAAGAATTTGATATCAGCACTTTTTAGGTTTCCTTACCCATGTTATAAAGATATGTAATATTTTTTATGTTTCTAAATGGTTGATAGTGAATAATAATCAAGTGGGAGATAATGTATCTCATTTATGTAGTAGTGTATTTTTTCTTTCTTTCTAAATGAAATATAGTAGTATAGTGTTTGTACAATGGTTTCAATAATTGTTTAACTATTTAAAAAATTTATATAATGTCTAGGCTTTAAAAGTGAGGTTTTCCATAATAGTTATGAGAGAAATGCTTATTTTACCATTGGAATTTTGGAAGAGTAAACCTTACTAAGAACCCTAAAGACATGTCTAATGAAACTTCTATGTATTTTAAGATTTATAGAAAAATTTCCGAGAATTATGGTAAAGGATATAGTCAGTGGATTCCTATAAATACATTACATTATGGAAATTAAAAAGGTTTGTTGATCTAGCATAGATGTACCTATGGGTAAAAAATATGAGATGATTTTCTAGGAAAGAATTAGGGTAATCCGTTACATGAAAATGGGCCTTTCAGTACAGCTAGTTTGAGACTCTTAGAAGATATGCTTTGTGAATTCAAAAACACTTTATGAAAAATAATGAAATATTTAACAATATGTTGGATATTAATAACCAATGATGAACCTCTGGTGTCCTATATTGAAGAATGTTTCATGAGTGAGACATCCTATACATAATTATTTTTATGAATATATGGTGTTTTATAATGATAATTAATTCTCAAATTATTCTTCTGGTATTAGTTAATGCAGGGAACCAATAGTAATAGGATTAACAATATATTATTGTGAAATAATTCTAATGATATTTAAATTGGGATGATAATTGGTGTGACAGATATTATGATAACGCTTACACATTTTTCAAAGAACCTGATAAAGAATATGCAACTTAGCAAACTCTCAGATTGACTTAGATTGATAAAGAATGAGTTCAGTAGAATCTTGGAATATGGATATGGTTGATGAATCAATATTTGGTTTCCATTGCATAATTAATGTTCAAATAATCACATAGCCAAATTTCTTAGAGGAAAGATAATATTTTTTTACTAATTAAAATTATGTCACAATGCAAGTCATTGTATGCGAAAAGGATGAGTTTGGATAATGTAATGGATTAGAATATTGGCCTCTCTAAGGTATCATTTAAGGTTAAGTGTATTATTTGTCGAATAAATGGTCATTATTTTACTCAATGTCCCATGCGGAATTATCCTATAATATATTTACATGGTGGTATGAGTAATGGTTAAAATGACGACGATGAAGAGACTACATATGAGCTGTGAAAGACTGGAGGTATTGTGTAATAGGATGTGAGACCCAATCTAATATAATAATGTTGAGCTAGAATAATAATTTATTTTCTGTTTTTTATCAAGAGGTATGTTATATCGAAGGATAAATATATAATGATTGATCAGTTTATGTAATTCAATATGAATTTACATGAAAATGTTGAATGGTTCTGATGAAATATAAATGTGATATAATTGAAATGTTATTTCCATTAGAAATACTCATATAAGGTAAATATAAAACTTAATATGTTATTTACATTATGATAATGTTTTTTGGATAATGATATGTGGGATATGAATAAATATTTTGGAAGGTATTGATTACCTTGGAAAAAATTACAAACTTTTGACAGGTGGTTTTTTATATCATTTACAAAGATTACATCATTATTGGATTTATGAAAATAATACAATATTCACTGAATAAAGAATCACACATGTTTTCAATAAGGATTTATCGTATTTTATGTTATTACTATGTTTGAACAGAATTTATGATGATGGTATTCAACTGTTTGGAATGTGACAACCCATGGTTACTTTGTTATATACATGGTAATCAATGTGAATCTAATTTCAAGTATATATTACTAATTATTTTTATTTTACTCTTTCCTATGGTTTATAAGGTTAACCATTCATGAGAATTTATGTACATATTAGAGGGATGTATTTACGCACTGATTCTGTTTAAAACCTTTGTTAAAAGGCTATTAAGTGATTAACCACATTTCAAGGATGTCCAAGCTGTTTATTTTGGATATTATATTACTATGGTTATAAAAAAGGACATCATGAATGATGGGTGAAAACCAATAAAGTATTTAATGGTCGTGTGCCATGAACCCATGACCGAATGATGATACGGGTTTCACATCTACAGTTGTCATATGTGATGTCTTTGTCAATGCATAAGTATTTATATTGAAATATTAGTGTTCAATTTTAGGATTATAGATTTATTTATTAACAATATTTATTTTCCCTCACAATTATTGATAAATAGTTGTAATTATAATTATTTTATGGGCCTTATGATCTGATAAATTTGTATTTTATCACCTCAGGAATCCGAGTTAATTTCATGGACACCCATTACATAATGTAATGGATGAATTAGAAATAGATAAAATTACAACTCTAGATTATTTTTTTATCAAAAAAATATATCAAGTAAGAATATTTATTTATATTATTGGTAAAAAAAATTAATTATCAAATGATTGATTAATGATAAAAAAATTGTGTTATTTTAATACCATAATTTTGTTTAACATATGGACTTTCATATCATCACAGAAAAATAACATTGGGCCCCTCCACATTACTTCGATCATTCACTTATTTGTGATTGAAAATCATAATAACTCCCTATAAATATTCACAATATTCCTATATGTACAATATAAAATCCCAAAATATATTCATCAATGTGAAAACCTTGTTATTAGTTACTTTTGGTAGCCCTTAGGGTTCTAACATTCTCCTTTTAAGGGATGTTATAATATCATTTTTTATGATGTGAATTTATATGAAGAATACTAAAAATTATTATACCTTTGTTAAAACATATGAATATTGGGGGATAAATTTATTTTTTTGAATGTAGAATGTAACACCCATAAAATTTTGTGAATAATTATTTTTTGAATTAATTTATCCTTTGTGATATTTTTCATTTCACGTAACTCAAATAAAATATTATTTTATATTAATGCACTATGTTCAGATTGCATTATACACAACATGAAGATAATAATTTACTACAAAAAGAATAAATTTTTTCTTTATCTACACAGAACACCGAGTTTATTTTGCTACTTAGTGTATATTACACTCAAAACCAACTTGGATTACGCAAAACATAATACCGACTTGGCATATGTTACTCAATATACTAATTTATTACAAAACATATTTTCTTTTAATAATTATTTAAAATTTATATCAATTAATCATAGTAACATGGATTGTGATAACTAATTTTCAAATATTTCTTATAATGTTATTGATGATGAATGATATAATATTTGTTAATGTCTTTTTTTTGATTAAAAATATTATTCCCACAAATAAACTGGTTGTAATGTCCTTCTGTGAAAGGAAATATTTTTAGATTTAATTACAATTTCAATAGGATAAAATAAACATCATTTTAAATTCATATTGTATAAATTAACTTGTTTTAAATATTGGATTTTTCTATAAAGCTTCATTTTTGGATGAATAATGAAAAATACCTAATTTTAATTCCAAAATAATTTTTCATCTAATTTATTTATAATGAACAATTCCATATGAAATATTTTAAAAAGATTAATTGGATAATATATTATTTAATTAATACAATTTAGTTCATTGGTATAATTTTCACGAGGAAATTGGATATAAAAAGGTAGTATATGTTTCACTGTTTCTATATTATAAATATAATTGTCGACATAACTGTGGGATTAACTTAAAAATAATTTTGTTCACTTATGTGATTATAAGTTGGGAATAAATTCAATATTTGGAATCAGAATAATTTATAATATCTAAAAAGTTCCACATAGTTTTTGTCCAAAAATATAATTGAATGTAACTAGTATTAACTAAATTTATTTTGATAAAAGTAAGCTTAAATAAGGACTAAAATATAAATTTAAGACATAAAAAAAATTATAATCCTTTCCAACACACATTTTATATCAACTAATAGTACATGTAATTTCCATTTGTGTGATTGGTAGGCTTTTATGAAATTTATAGGTTAACATTTATGTACACCTAACTTTTTTCCAAAAATGTCATGTCTGTCCTTTCCTTTGCATATAAAGGCCTCCACCTCCCCCTATTATTCAAATCACTCAATCTTATTAGGTTCATACAAGATATAAAAGGTCCAAATCCAAACATCCCTCACATTAAACTATAAAAATCCCCTGGGAAATAAATTTACCTAAGGAATCCTTTTGGAATAAACCAAATATAGTTACCTAATTAAGGGGTAATGTCTACTCTCAATATCCTTTCTTTTATTTTCATTCTCATACAATCCACTATCATTATTCAATAATTATTTAAATAAACATTTATAATAAATAATATAGGATATTTATATTATATGTTTTCAACCTACACTTACATACACTAATATCTAATTGTCAACAAACATTATGTTTATGTGTACGGTTAACTACCACCTCCCGGAATGACGATTGTTAATTTTTCCTTTACCGCCTCTCATGGTTGAAATTATGCTTGAAATTATATTTTTTTATGTTATATAATTTATTTATTATATATTTACAATTAGCTATTCATTTTTATAGATATATGTTTTGACATTCCATTTGTTTAGATATGATAATTTTGTTTGAGGAAGTGTAGACAACATCCCACTCAAAGCGACATGATTCATTCACAAACAATATGGAATGTATATATATGGGTTTAGTGATTATATATATTATTTTATATGTTAATTATACTATTATAATGATACATATAAATTTATATACATATATTTAATTCACATTATTTCTTTCAATATGTAAATACAAAATGGAAAAATGATCACGTGTACCTACGACAAACCGTCTCCATGAGTAGTGTATTCCACTTAATAATTATATATCATTTTGATTATTATTATAAAAATATAATATATATAAAGTATAATTGATTAAATTTTTTACTTTATCTATTCATGTATATTTATAAGGACCAATGATATGACAATATTAAGTCATATGAGAATAACAAAGAAAATATTACCTAATGTGAAACAGTAACATTGGATTGTTAAGAAGAGGGTTTTATAAGTTAATTATTGAAACATTATGGTATTAGATATTACAATATGGTTCAGTAAATGAAATATATTAAATTTATATTTATTATATTGGTGTCTTAAACATGTAGTATTGGAGTTAAGAAAAAAGGATAGAGGATTCCATATTGGTTATTATTACAATGAGATACATGCATTATTAACCATTCATTCCATTTATTTGGTATGTATTAGGTATATGGATGTATTCTCGGATTTTAATATTTAAATTATCCTTTTTTAAATATCCATTATATTATATTTTTTTCATGTGGTTAATTTTTAAAAGGCTACCAGATAATAATTACAGTTTTTTCTCAAAATCTCTTCTCTGAGACGCACATTTTATTATGAACCGACGTTATTTTTCATAGTGTGTTTAATTATATTTGAAATTTTATGTATTGAATATAATTAATTTCATAATATTTTAATATTAATGTAATTTCATATTCTTAAATGGTCGTATGGTTCAATGTTAATATGTAATAGGGGTTCACTTACTTAATCTCATATCTTTTCAATATTTTTTGTGATTATTCATCCACATTTGAAATACGATATTCCATCCATCAAAAAATATTCATGAATTTTTTTATAATCTAGTTATTCATGATATATTAATTTATTGGTTCCATTTATATACACACTAGTAAATAATTTAATTTAAAATGTGTTTTTAAGAAATACTGAAATTACCCTCTCTTCAGTTAGAAATCTGGGTTCCTTAAGGACTATGTTTTCTAAAATGGGTTTCCAGATATTTTATACCATTAATAAATCGTATTTATAATAAATTTTTAGCCTTTTTTTCATTACTAATCATTTCAGTAAAATCAAATTTTAGTTTTCCAAATAAGTCATTTTTCTTACATATTTACTCTGAAAAAGGAATGATCTTTTTACCTCATCTGGCATGTGAGGATTTACCTACCATCATTTTTTTGAATATTCTTATTAAATTTTAAAAATATAATTGTTTCTAAAAATTTTTAAAAGTAATTTTCAATGAAAATTGTTTTAATAAAATTTTCAATATTCATTTATTTTTTATCAAAGAAAATTGTTTACAAAATGTTTATGTGCATTCTGTATAAATATTCATAGTATATACAAACAAATACTTTAAATAAAATTCATGAATCCTTCATAAAATTTCAAGTAAATATATTTTCCAAACATTTTAAATAATTAATTATTAGTATTCAATGTTTTTCAAATAAAATGTGTTTTTAAATAGATTTAAGAATATTTTATAAATTTTCAATACAAAAGGTTTCCAAACTGATTTAAATTCATCCTTCGATGATTTCAGAGTATTTTATATGAAAACTAATTTCAAATGGATTAATGTATTTAAAATACATTATCATAAAATAAATTATTTTCATCCAAAATAATCATTTTTTGAATGATATGGAAAAATTATTTTCGATATAGGATGTAAACCATTGATATTACTCGTTACTATATCTGATATGATATAATGGTTCCACAAATATTCATTCTCTTAATGGGTTATCCATAGTATCAGTCATTATGAAACACATTCTCCATTCAGGGGTTATATTATTAATAAATTTGTTTCCCTTTAACATGTTATGTTTTTTATTAAATGATTATGAGACATGTATCATTTTCTACATGTTTTGGTTTTTTTATATTTTATGGAGCCCATTTCTTTTCATTGTATATGATTTTATGTTTTATGATTTTTTGGCATACGTATGCATGATTTCTCAATGATATGGGTGGGAGATATATCTCTATCCAATTCATTAGTTAAAAATTTATATCTCATGATACAGACATGTAAGTAATAAGAAATGGAATCGATAAAGTATTATAGGGCCAGAATAAGAAATAAACATGGTTCAATAATACATGGTTAGAATGATTAGTGAACTCAATTCACTATTATAGGTCTAGAATAAGGAGTGAACATTGTTTAGTAATATAGGGTTTGAATGGTGGGGGTAAACTAGGTTTAGTAAAGTACTCTATCCACCAAGAAGGCCTTGTCAGTAATTCATTTATTACTATAT
Organism: Viscum album; assembly: GCA_963277665.1. Lineage (NCBI taxonomy): Eukaryota > Viridiplantae > Streptophyta > Magnoliopsida > Santalales > Viscaceae > Viscum > Viscum album. The sequence continues at coordinate 813,346,312 of OY728120.1, forward strand.
AAATTATCATAATAATTGTATGTGTTTTCCAAAAAATCAATGTTTTACTCAAAGGTTAATCATTCAAAGATTATGTTCCTTGTTTCCTTATGATTCGTGTATTATGAACATCCATTAATTGTTCCCTAATTCATGTATAATATCATTAAAATGGAGGGTATGATATTTTATTCTTATGATCATGTTCTCTTACCCTTTTACATATGATTTTTCATACATATCTCCCTTATTTTCCCTTATTGAGAATTTGTGGTAATCCCTTTGTATGTATCCTTCCCCAGGTTATAATTATATGTTTATGTTTTATGTTTCTAAAAATGCTGATAGTCATGAAAAACAAATTGGGTGATAATGTATCCCATTAATGTATCAGTGTTTAGGTTTTCCGTGTTTCCAACATCACTAAGATATTATGGTATTTAGATGTCTATTTGAATAATAATGCAATTATTCAACAAATTTTAAGTAATGTATATGTAAAAAACTAAGGGTTTCTATGTATGAATATTTTAGGATTTTTTTTAAAAAATTGATTTAATTAAACCTATGATCACGATTTCCATGGAAGGGGGCTCTGATTTTTGAAATATGGTACCACCTATGTGAATCCCTTATATCTAGGTTGACATGGTTTTTTAATTTCAGGAATGGGTTGGGAAACCCTTCTTCCAGACATTCAATTCAACTTTTCTTTCAAAAAAATTCCTATTTCATCAAAAAAACTCTATTTGTTATAACACATGAATGATATTCTTAAAACAAGAAAAAATTGTGCCTTTAAATGAGCTTGAGAAAAATATAGAAAAGGTCACGATATTAAATTTATAGAAGTTTTTTTGGTGATTTTAATGTATATATATGATATTAAGGGAATTTTTTTATTTTGGAATTTACAATATTTAATATACCATCTTACATTATAATCGATTGTATAATGATAATGCCTCTCATGCACACAGGTAGACTACCACCTCCACGAAGAATGGTGATTTTTCTTTATAACAATTATGCAGGGATGGTAGTAAGGATATATTTACTATATATATATTTTCTATAAGATATAAGTACTCTTTATTAATATTTACTTTATATTTATGATTCATTTCTTCGTTCTTTCAAAAAATGATAACCATGTTCATTCACACACAAGACCTATCATCCCCATGAATAATATAATTCATTTTTATATCCCTAAATTTTACAGATTACTCATAATATATAATTATAATTATAATATATAATATTTATATCATTATTAAACTTTTGGATATGATAGATCCAAGATCAATATACATGGATTAGATCAATTGAAATGAATTTCTAAAACACCAAATTCAACAATTTTATTATGTAATTATTGATAAATGATTTTGAAAATGATATAATAGGATAATATCTAATATTAAATATATTTATGACATCCTATTATAAAATTTTATTAATTGAAAATTTAATTTATATTATTTGTTGGTACGTTCAAAGGATGTGGAACACAATTTAATGGTTTATCGTCTAAATTTTTACTCATTGGGGAATGTGTTATTTCTTTCACCAACATTAGATTATGAGGTTAATATAATTACGATTTACATTTTATATCATGATTATCCTTTTTTTATTAATATTTAATTTTTTCTTTTATTTTATTATTTCATTTTTCATATGATTCAAAGGTTACATATTGGTTAACGGTATTATGTTATAATGCCATTATTTTCCAGATTTCTATTTGATCATGTCTCCACTAATAAAATCATTTGAACATATTCTAATGAATTATATGAATATTTATTGTCCTCTAGTTATTTATTGAGCGTACATTTTCTCTTTTAATTTACCTCTTTCTATCAAAGTACTGAATATGCAAAAATAATTTTCTTAAGGAAAATCGATATTATCTCATTCTTTGGTAGAATATAATTTCCCCCATAGAAACATATTAAATTATTAATATCATGAAATATGATAATAATTTACAATGATTATTTATATTACCATTTATGAAATATTTAATTTATAAAAATGGTTTAAAAGGAGTCTTGTTTTAATTTTCCAAACAATATACATTTTTCCTTTTTATAAAAGTTATAATGGAGTATTTTCATTAATATTATATAACATGAATAGAATATCCTACCAACATTAATTATAAATATTTTGAAACATACATTATAAGTCTTAAAGGTTATTTTAAATAAAATTTTATCCACTATATTGGGGATATTTTATGACATTGAATAATTGATTTCAAATTAAATAGGATACAATCAGAATGTAATATTCCCAGAGATCATAAAATTCATCTTCCATATAAAATATAACACATTAATGTTTATTATGTATTATTGGAGGATATGATCTAATGATACCTTCCTTATTTAGTCTCTTAATGTTTTACTCTTTTGATCAAAATTGTTTTATGATCTGAATTTCTTTTTTATGGGTTAATTTATGTTTAATTAGTCAAATTTTTATGAAACCCTTTTTTCCACGTGTTATTCCATGATGAAATGTTTGAGAAACATGTTTAAATACCCTAGTTATGATATGATAATTATATTTTAATATTGTGGCACACATATATATGTTTTTAATTTTTATATGTGTAAGATATTAATTTCATATCCCTCTAATGCATTGGGAAATTATTAATATCTACAATGATAAATAGGAATGAAATGGGAAGCAATACAAGGTCAATAATGGACTCTATCAACAAAAATAGTAATGATAGTAAACCATTTCTACTAAAAATTTATGGGGAGTAAAACAAATCCATAGTGATAGTCTTGGAATTGATCCCATAATAAAAAAGAAATGATTTTATATTCTTTGTTGTATTCCATAATTCAGTGGATTATCCCAGTATTTTCCTCTCATGGATTTAATTATTTTATTAAATAATGATTCGTGTCTTTCAAATTACCATATATTATTTCATGGCTAAATTTTATGATCATTTTTATGCATGGTAATGTTTTCATATGTTATTATCATGTTATGATATCTTTTTTATCATGTTATGGATATCATATCATTAAACACCCCAATGTTTAGAATTTATGAGAAATTGATATCATCATTTTATAGTTTTTTACCCATTCTATATATGAATTTTTATGAATTACATGACTATGAATTTTTATAATCATGTAGATCATTATAGAAGACTCTTATGAACAGGTAATTTGTTTTTCATTGATTCCAATAATAAGTGACTTACATAATTATTGTGGGGATAATAATGTTGTGAAATTAATATTCATTGAATAATCTATAATATCTATTTATGAAATGTATGTGATGATATATTGAGCATTAGAATTGAAATTTTCTAATCATTATATATTACTGTTGTAGAAAATATGAATAATCTCTAATGATAAAACCAAGTATAAGATATAATATTAGTTTTTTAGTAACATATAGAATATATGGTTTCAATGTACTTATATATCTATATAAATACAACAGGTAGATGTTTTTATATACAAGATGTATCTAGAAGTAATTAAAAAGGATTTGATTGATAATATCTTCTACATCGTTTAGGTTAATGAAGTGTGTACCTTTATTGTGATCCTAGTTTTACACTCCCTGGGATATTCAAGGGTTAATTAAAATTTTCTTTATAACTATTTTTGAGGTATTTGAGATGAAAAAGACCATGAATGAAATATGATAGGAAAAAGGCATAAAATATTTAAAATAATCAGTCATGGTTTGGACATAATAGGAATTAAAATTCTTGATTCCTAACTATGACCATTTTAGTACATATTATAAATGTTTTTCTTAGCCGAAATTTTGTACAATTAAGCTTCTTGTTAATGTAGAATATGAAAGACGATGGAATGATTAAAATTATTAGAATCCAAATAGATAAAAGGATCTATAAGGTGGAAATTAATAATTATTAATAAACATTTTTCATTATATATAATTAATGACACATACCTTATCAAAATCATATAATATCAAATGAAAAGAACGATAGAGTTCCCTAAGAGATCAGGTGTTAGTGCACATGGAGTAAATAATGCTTAATTTAAACCATGTAAAAAATATGGAATAAAAAAATTAAGGTATGGTCTCAATGGAATGGTAAAATGATTACTATGAAAAAATAATTTTATCATATAATGTAAACATATATGAAATGTGAACATTTCTCTATTGTAAAATTATGTCAATATTTAGGTTAATATTATAGTCCAATGTCTCATGTTTGGGGAATATGTTAATTTTAGGAGCTAATGGGATACATTAAAGGTTTTATCTTATAAAATGAAAAGAAAAATTATATTCCTATTTTTAGGGAGAAAGTCTTAATTGTTTTATGCATTCCTGTTCAAGAATTATATCAATGATATTTTGGATATATGAATCATGAAACAACTTAATATTTTCCAATAATATAATTTAATAACTAGTGATCAATGGTACAAATAACTGTGGTAAGTGGTAATCACTAATACAAGGATCCATCCTTAAATCATTACATAGTCAGTAATTAAATGAATAATTCTCATTGAGGCTCTTTTTATGTTTAGAGTTTTAGCGAATTAGGACATAAGTATTACATCAGCAAAGATTACAAAGTAAACACTTCTAATTAGTTTCCATTTTTTCCAAAAAATTAAAAACTTTTAAAAAGAATCATGTCTACTTCCATGTATTAGATAACATGTCTTTCATTGACCCCATCCTTGACCCTATTCATCTTTAAGTAATGCGGGAAACATTTAAAAAACTTGGGATGAACATAAAAAGATCAGTAATGGATATAAAACAATGAAAGAGAACATTAGTTCTTCAATACATATATAACATAATCTCTTTAGCATATCTCATGAAAAAATAGGATTTTTGAATAACACATAGTTATCACAAATAATAAAGGTAACTTAAGTCATACATAACATACTTACATTGTATCTGTCACAGCTACATAGGGAGTCACATTTGGAATACCCATCATAGTATATTCCCTAAATCTCATAGGAGAAACATTTGTGTTTACCTCTGTCATGTTACCCAATGCATTGGAGATGTATCTCGGGCTCACCCACCCTAGGTTTATCATAGAACCACCAGTATATGCCACAATGGACAAGAACCAAAACATAATAATAAAACATAACATAAGCATAAAGGAAAGATAAAATTCCCACATTTCAATAACAATATAACATTTTACGATATTGAAATAATAAATCCATTAAAAAAACCATTTTGAAAACCAAATACGTAAAAATATTATATGGTATTTATTTTTCATTTGAAAACATTACGACTTGTTAAGGAATCCATAGATCAAATAATACTCTCGACGGCAGAAAAGGACGTTGTCACTGCTTATGTTAAAAAAAGAAACAATCCATTTTGTCATTTAGTAAAATGATTCCTAGAGAGAAGATTCCCTTTGAATGAAATGAAAAGCCAAAAGTGTTTTATACACCGTATAAAATAAAGTCATGTTTAAATCAAATGATTCCTCAATGAAATGAGATAGAGACGAAGTCCCGTACAAAGACTGTATCCTATGATTAAGGATAAATCAATTACATAATTATGTTTGAAAAATATAAATACTCGCAATATATGTGGATATTATGTGTAAAACAATCATAGGTCATCCACACATATTCATTTCACGACATTATCAGGAAGTATTGGATGAACCCAAAGAATTGAAATTGGGTTAAGAAGATCCCTTACTGAAATTCGACAGCCTAATAGCATTGCTTTAATATTCAGAAAATGAGTTGATGAGAGATAAAAAGTGTATCTCATCACCTGGACATAATATTTATAGCATTAAGTATATATAATAACATATCCCAACATAAGAATGTGTAAATTAAAATACCTAACAAAAATAAGTTTTTTTAAAGAAGATGGTGAAAGTCCCCTTACTGATTTGGTAACCTACGAAACATACACCCCATGAAATAAGGACATTACAATGTTTATGTAAATACCCATAAATGTGTGTATATTACTCAAATATTAGAATAATGGGCAGTACATACATCCCTAAAAAGCGATAGTGGTAAATATAGAATGAATCTCATGGGAATAAAAAGTGAGATAAAAAACCCTTACCTCATTGTCATAAATCGAGTCGTATGACCCAAAGATGATAAGAAAAAAATAAATCATAGAATACCATGAATATAGATAGAATCATGATAATATATATCAAATTTCATTACACAATACACCACATGAAATAAATAAGTGGCGAACAATAAAAATCAAATGGAATTAAAAGTGAGATAAAAAATCCTTTACCTCACATCTGAATTGTCTTGTTTGTTTTTTTATATTCATGAATAACAAACCTTGGTCAATTTATAATTTCATAAGGAAATATTTCATGTTTATTATTCAAGTCATACACATATTATCATGTTATAATAATTAGTTAATTATGTGGGTTCATATCATACGTTTTGTCAATGTTCGGTACATGAGTCAAAAATGAAGTAGTTTGAATAGAATTGTCCATGTAGCTATAATTACATCATCTATGGAATTGTTTTCATGATTTATATATCATTTATGTCATGTATATATCTATTTAATTATATTGCATTTTTTATGGAGATAATAAATTAAATGCACCGTTCATGGAGACGGTGTGCCGTACGTACACATGAACACTACTTTCATTTTTTGAAAGATTAATAGACATTAAAAATATATGAGAAATAGATATATTAGAAATACTATATAATATATATGTTATATAGGAAACATAAGTTCATTAATTACATTATTTATAAATTCCATGTTTTGCATGAATGAGTCACATCACTTGAGGGGGTAGTTGTCCACATTTCCTCATATGAAATTATCACATTTTGACAACATGTAAAGCATAAAGGTATGTTTTAAATACAAAATAAAAAAGCATAGAGACGACATAATTATAATATATGTCATGTATAAATATAGTTCCATAATAATGGCTTCCATGATAGGTGTTAAATGATTATTGAACAATCGTTGTTTCGTGAGACAGTAATTCGCCACCAATAGAAACAGTTTGTTCTTTGACCATTAGACGAAGGTGTTTGTAAGTATAGGTAGAATATATATCATAAAAAAATCATAATATATTAAGGATACTGGTGTTATTACAGGATCAAATAATAATAACATAGTGGTGACTGAAGAAGGAAAATAAATGAATGAAACTCGAGAGAAGACATTATCTCTAAATTGGGTAACTCCTTTTGAATTGAGCCAATGGCATCCTTGGAAAGGATTATTCCCAAAGTGAGGCTTCTTGGAGTAAGAGAGGGAATTTGAGAGATAATATTAGTAGAGGATGGACGAGGAAAGGGCTTTAGAGGTGTGGGTAATGGGGTAGAGGTGGGGGCCTTTAATAAGAGGGAGAAGGGTCACTTTTGGAATGTCTGGAAATGTTAATTTATTATAAAATGATTTTCTGATTTTAGAGGTCCCACAATGATATATTTTGAGGATAATATGATAAGGGTTCGAAATACACCCATAAATTTGGTTTTTGACAAGTGAAAGTCTTGTATTTTACCTTATCTTTTCATTTTATTTAAATCGTTCATTAATGAGGTAATCAAAGCATCATCATGGGGTCCTATATAAATTTATTTATATAATGTAAAAAAATTATAAAAAAACACCATGATGTTGGAAATATTTTTATATTTCCAATTATTATTTAAAGTCTAAGAGATCATTTCGGTAAAAAAAATTAATTTTTTTACTTAGGATATTCAAACCATTATAACATTTCTCTTATTTTTTTTAAAAAAATAATGTCATAAATGTCATTATCACACCCATGTGACTCCATATGCCCTCAATTTTTGTAAAAAGCTTCTAATGGTCATCCCTAAATTAAAAAAGAGGATTTGGTCACATTTTGGGGTCATTTTATATTATTATGATATTATTTTATTACCCTTAACTACCCGATTACTAATTAATCACAATAATTAATGATAATTACAGTCATTACTATTCATAATGTCCAAAAGAAAAAGAGTATTAATTACATAATTTGGACCTTCTGATTAAAAATATGGAATCCATTTTACCCAATTCCAAACACAAAATTGTAGTAATTAATTTAAAAATAATTCCCATTGTCAAAAACAATGATAGGTTTTTAAGAAGTAAAATTCATCAAACAATTGACGTGTTTTTACATCCAATTGAAAAGTGAAATTGCTTGCAATGACAAAAATTGAATTAAATGATAAAATTTTAATTCAATTACACTTTAAATTAAATTAAAATTACAATATAACTATACAAATAAAAAATATGAAAAAGCAGTTTTGAAGTAAAATGCAGTATTTTTCACTATTCAATAAAAATAAACATTTGTCATAAAAATACCAAAAATATATCCAAAGTAAATTTGATATTAAAAATTAAAAAATTATATACATTTTAACAAATAAAAAAATATATAAGTGGCATTAATTAATTTTATAATTAATTCTTGAGGTCAAAACAAATAGCGTATTTTTAAGAAACAATATCTATCAAAAGATTGAAAATTGTTTATGTCCAATTTCATAGTGAAATTAATTCCAATGACCAACATTGGATTAAATGGTAAAAATATATTTTAACTAAATATTGTACCCAATTATTAATATAATATAACTATATAAATAAATTATATTAAAAAGAGTTTTTGAATTAAACTACATCATTTTTCACTATTCATTACAAAAATGAACATTATCGGAAAAATATAAAAAAATTACACAAAGTAAATTTTGATTTCTTGATTCTAAAGAAGGATTTTATGTTGTCAAATATAACATATAAAAGTGAAAAAATGTAGATTTATAATGTGGTTTCCATCAAAAGGCGGTTAATCAACCTTTTAAAGAATATTAGAATATTTATGCATAAAATTGGATTCATTCACCTTTTATGCCTATATCATTTATTTGGTAATTGTTAAAATATTTAACAAACATATATAATAATTTTTTAGTTAGATCTATTTATTCTCGTCATTACAACATCTAGGCATTTACTACATTTTAAAATAATATTATTATACAATTAGTGTGCATCGTAAGATTTCAAAGAAACTTGTTGTTGCATATAGGGTACGCCATCGAACATAACATCCCCTTTAAAGTAATATTAATATTTTATAACCAAATTTTAATCAATATGAAATTTCAATATTCTTTATTTACCTAGGATGTTACATCCGTCCCCCCTTTTGGGAATTACATCCTAACAATTTTAAAATTTGGCTCAGAAACATCATTGAAACACCCACATTGGAAAAAGATTCAGTAAAACTATCACATTAAAGGAAATAAAGAGAAGTACAAAGGTCACCTGAGTTAACCTATACTAGGATTCCATGTATGAAAACATGTATATGGAAGATAAAACAAGGGGTTATGTTCTGATGGATAGTGATAAAAAAATATGTCTAGGAGAAATTTAACCACCCAAATATCACAAAATTGTGTTGGGTTAAACAGTATTTGATTACCCAGTAGGAAAGGTTAATAGAAAACGTTTTTGTTTTATGTTACATTTCATTGAGGAATTTATTTATGAGCTTAACTAAAACATAAGGAAACATAATTACATTTCATGTATACTTTCATCTCTTAATATATATCTTACACAAAATCATATTTCCTCCAAAAGATGTATATTTAGGATGACTTTTTCACATTAAGAGCGCTATAATCGACTTCATGACAATAACATAACCCAAAAAAGATGAACTATATATTTCCAATGTCTATAGACCTTAACCAAGTCCAAAAATTTTATTACAAGATCAGATAATCCCCAAAATGATAATCATTTATAAAAAGAAATACTACTCTTAATCTCAAAAATTCATCAAAAAGAACCCAAGGTTCAAGAAAGAACATTAATCAAATAGTTATCCATAAAAATATTCAAATTAATCCAAACTAAGATTGAAACCCAAATCTCTAAAGGATTTAATCACATAGTATTCCATTAAAAATTTTAACATTTATCTCCATATAACATCATTAAATCATAATGTCTCATATTGAAAAATAATTAACCTAACCACATATCCTCTAGGATATGTCAATCATTTCCATACATAACCCAAAATCAACATATTATTGATTCATAAAATCATCTAACTAAAAATAATTTTCCATACTAACCATGGACTTCACGTAGTCCAGTGGTAGGCGATAATTACCCATTGCACTTTGTCTGTGGGTTTGATTGCCACAGCTTCGTCCGACACGACGGGTGGTCACACGGTCTACGTGCTGTCCTTTTAAAAAAACTATATTATTTTATAATGTTCCCAAAAAGAGATAAATTAATTAAAAATAATGATAACATATTTTAATCAAAAATATTATCTAATAACTTTTGTTTTGCATCCGAAAATGTATTAATTGGTAATTTCCTCAAATTCAAGAATCATATAAACCAAAATGGTTCTTTATAACTATATCCACAAATGAAAAAATAATTTTCCTTGAATAAAATTATCATATATCAAACATCAGGGTTACACATACTAGAAAAAGTCTTCTAATGTAATCTCATCATCAAAATAGCCTAAATAATTTAAATAATTTCACCATCCTATAATCTACCATAACTATTTAATCCCTTATATGTTGACTTCTTACTCATTAAAAATTTATCATGATCCATTAACCATTATTTCCAAATAATTCTTTCCTACTGAAAAAATCATGAATCATATCCGAAGATTCAATAACAGGAAAACATATGTTAGGAAATAATCCATACCTTTCATTGGTCATTCTCAGTTTCTTCATCCTCAATCGTAATGGAATTAGGTTTTGGTAAACGAATCTTTATACGATCCCAGTGATCCCATTCCCAAAACTTATTCTTAGGAAATTTGTATGAAAAATGACCATGCACACCACATTTAAAACAATCAATTGATCCTTCTAGAAAGAACATCATTCTCTTTCCTAGAGTCAACTATATGCTTCTTTTTTCCATGGAAGGTTCTTGCTTTATGACCTTCATTTCCACATCTATAGAATATTTCTATCCATTTGAAACATTTTCCTATGTATTTATTTACACATCTTTGACACATAGGTTTTTAAACACACATACATTTATAATTATTACCTGAACTTCTGTGGGGATTTTTTTCTCGCATATATGATGTCTTATAAAAAATCAGTAAGGTTTACGTGGTAAATCATGACTCCAGATAGTTGGTTGAGAATAACCACATGATTTCTCAATACTGCTCCCATATCATTCAGTTACTCATTTAGAAAACTGTCACAATTTTCTTCTCATCCACTTTTACTTTGGTTCCTGCAAGATCCGGCCATTTACTAAAACCAAAAAGGTCAGTGTGAGTATATTAGTAAAATCATCATTTAATACAAAGATATAATTATTCATTTTATCTTCAACTCAATCACTTTGTCTAAAAAACTATGGCCCTTTCTGAAATCCTAACCATTATGGTTATGTCACATAATCATAAAAAATAACCTAACCTCTAATGAAATCTAAACCGACATATGATACCAACTATAAGGACCCATCCTTAAAACATTTCGTAATCATTAATTAAATGAATAAATATCATTGAAGAACTTTTCAGGTTTAAAGTTTTGGAGAATGAAGACATAACTATTATATCTCAAATGATTACAAAGTAGTCACTTCTACTGAGATTCTATTTTTTCCATAAAATAAAATCTCTTAAAAAGAAACATCCTGAGTTCCAAGTTTTAAACAACATGCCGTTCCATGATCCCATCCTTGAACGTACTTATCTTTAATTCATGTGGGAAATATTTCAAAAACTATGGATGAGAATAAAAATCTCAGTAATGGTTATAAAACAATGAAAGAGAAATTTAGTTCATCAATACATACATAACATAAGATCATTATCATATCTCATGAAAACATATTATTTATGAATAACACATAGTAATCACAAATAATAAAGTTATCTTAAGGTATACATAACATACATACATTATAGTTATCACATCTATATAGGGAGTCACATTTGGAATACCCATCACTGTATATTCATTTAATCTCTTAGGAGAAACATTAACTTTTACCTCTGTCACATTACCCAATTCTTTGGAGAGCTATCTCAGGCTCACCCACCTTAGGATTATCATGGAACCACCCATATACGTAATAATGGTGAAGAACCATAACATAATCATAACACATAACCTAAGAATAAAGGAAAGATAACATTCCCACATTGAAATAACGATATATAATTTTGAGATATTGAAATAATAAATCCATTATAAAAACAATTTTCAATACCAAAAAAAAAAAGTGTATATGGTATTTATTTTTCTTTTGAAAACATTACGGCTTGTTAAGGAAGTCATAGATCAAATAATACTCACCGCGGAGAAAAAGGTCGTTGTCAGTGGTCATGTTAAAAAAAGAAACATTCCTTTTTATCATTTAGTAAAACGATTCATAGAGAAAATATTCCCTTTGATTGAAATGAAATGTCAAAAGGGTTTTATATACCGTATAAACTAAAGTTGTGCATAATTCAAAATATGCCTCAATGAAATGAGATTGAGATGAAGTCCCGTACAAAGACGGTATCCTTATATTAAGGATAAATCAAGTACATAAGTATGTGTGAAAAATATAAATAAAACCAATATAAGTGGATATTATGTGTTAAACAAACAGAGGTCATCCACACATATTCATATCATGACATAATAAAGAAGTAGAATTTTAACCCAATGAATTGAAATTGCCTTAAGAAGTTCCCTTACAAAAATTCGACAGCCTAACGACATCACATTAAAATTCAGAAAATGAGTTGATGAGAGATAAAAGGGTATTACATCACAATGACATAAAATTTACAAAAATAAGGATATATGAGAACATCTACCGACCTAAAAAGATGTTAAATAAAAGACCTAACAAAAAGAAGTATTTTTTAAAAAGAAAATGGTGAAATGTTTTCTTACTGATTTGGTAACCCATGAAACATACACCCCATGAAAGAAGGACCATTAAATTTTTTATTAAATACCCATAAATGTATGTATATTACTCAAACAGTAGATTAATGGGCTCTACATACCCCATAAAAAATCGATATTGGTAAATATAGCTTGAATATCACGGGAATAAAAAGTGAGATAAAAACCCCATACCTCATTTTAATAAATCTAGTTGTATGGCCCAAAGATAATAAGAACCTAATAAATCATAGAATACCATGAATATAGATAAAATCATTATAATATATATAAAATTTTAGTACACAATGCACAACATGCAATAAATAAGTGGCGAACGATGGAAATCTCACGGAATTAAAAGTGAGACAAGAAATCTTTACCTCAAGTCTGACTTTCCTTGTTCGTTTCTTTATATTCCCCAATAATAATCACTGGTCAATTTATAATTTCATTATGAATTAAATTAAAGTTTATTATTCAATTCATATCAAATATTATCATGTTATAATAATTAGTTATTTATGTTAGTTCATATCATACGTTTTGTCGATGTTCGGTACACGAGTCAAAAATGAAATTGTTTGAAGAGAATTGTCCAGGTAGTGATAAGTAAATCATCTGTAGAATGGTGTACATGATTTTAATATCATATATACCTAGTACATATTTATTTAATAATATTCCATAATTTTTGGATATAATAAATGAAATGTACCATTCATGGAGACGGTATGTCGTACGTACGCATGGATGCTACATTCATTTTTTGTCATATTAATGAAATTTAAAACTAAATGATACATATATATATTATAATTTCAGTATAATATATATTTTGTATTGTTAAAATAAGTTCATTAATTAAATTCTATATAAATTCCATGTTTGGCATGAACGAGTCACATCACTTGAGGGGGCGGTTGTCCACACTTCCTCATATGAAATTATAGCATTTAGACAACATGCAAAGCGTAAAGGATTGTTTTAAATATAAAATACAGAAGAATATAGGGTAAATTAATATATTATATTTCATATATAAATATAGTCCAATCATAATTTACACTATGAGAGGTGTTAAAAGAAGACTGAACAATCATTATTTCGTGATGTAGTAATTCGCCACCCACAGAATCATTGTGTTCTTTAACCATTAGATGGAGGTGTCTGTAAGTGATGGTAGAATCCTTCTCATAAAAACATACTAGTGTATTGAGGATACTGGTTTTATTATGGTATCAAATAATAATAAAGTATTGTTGATTGAATAAAGAAAATAAAAGAATGAAACTCGGGATAAGACATTACCTCTAAATAGGGTAACTCTTATGGATTTGAGCCAAAGGATTCCTTGGAAAGACTTCTACCCAATGTGAGACTTCTAGGAGTAATAGAGGGATGTGAAGAGATAATATGAGTAGAGGTTTTATGAGACAATGTCTTGAGAGGTGTGGGTAAGGGGGTAGAGGTGGGGGCCTTTTAGAAGTGGGAGGAGGGTCACTTTTGGAAAGTCTTGAAATGATAATTTATGATATAATAATTTTCGTATTTTAGAGGTCCCATAATGATATATTTGAGGATAGGTGATAAGGTTCGAAATCCACCCATCCAATAGTTTTTCAATAAGTTTAAGTATTAGATTTTACCTTTTCTTTTCTTTTTATTTAAATCGTTCATTAATGAGGCAATCACTTCATCATCATGGTGTCATAAATAAATTTAATTATTTAATGTCTAAAAATTTAAAAAATTACCATAATTTAGGAAATATTATTATCTTTACAATGAATATTTATAGTATAAGAGAACATTTATGTGTCAAATTAAAAAATTTTAATTAAGAAATCCAAACCATTGTTATATTTCTCTTCTTTTTTAAAAATAATGTCATTAATGTCACTATCACACCCATGTGACTCAATGGGCCCTCACATTTGGTAAAAAGATTATTATGGTAGGACATGACTCAAAAACATGGATTTAGACACATGTTGGAGTCATTTTATATTATTATGATTTTATTTTATTACCCTTAACTATCTGATTACTAATTAATCATGATAACTAAAGATAATTGATGTCATTACTATTCATCATTTCCAAAAACAAAAGTCTTATTTAAATAATTTGGAAAATATGATTCTAGATATGGAATCCATTTTTCCAAATTCCGACCCCCAAAAATTCAGTAACTAATTTAAATATAATTATTGTTTTCGAAACCAAAGATGGGTTTTTAAGAAGTAAAATTTATCAAAAGATTGACTTGTTTTTACCTCCAATTGAAAAGTAATTTTACATCTAATGACCAAAATTGTATAAAGTGATATAAACATAATTAAATTAACCTTTAAATCCATTTAAAAGGACAATCTAACTATATAATTAAATTTGATGAAAAAGCAATTTTGATGTAAAATGCCGTATTTTTCACTATTCATTAAAAATGATCATTTGTCAGAAAAATACGAAAAATTTATCATATGTAAAGTTCATATTCCAAATTAAAAAATTATTTCCATTTTACCAAATTCAAAACATAAAAGTTTCATTAATTTATTTTACAATTAATTTCCACTGTCAAAACAAATACTGTGTTTTTAAGATACAATATCTATCAAAATATTGACACTTGTTTATATCTAATTTCAATGTGAAATTAATTACAATGAACACCATTGGATTAAATGGTAAAAATATATTTTAAATAATATTTAAACACAATTATAAATATTATATAACCATATAAACAAATTATATTAAATGGAGGTTTTGAATTAAAATACAGCATTATTCACTATTTATTAAAAAATGAACTTTAATGGAAAAATACCAAAAAAATCACAAAGTAAATTTTGATGTCGTGATTATGAAGAAGGTTTTATTTTGTCAAATATAACATATAAAAGTGGAAAAAAGTAGATATAAGAAGGGTTTTCCATCCAAAGGAGGTTAATCGAACATTTAAAGAATATTAGAATATTTATGCTTAAAATTTGACTCATTCAAATTTTAAGCCTCTATAATTTATTGGTTGATTTTAAAAATCTTTAACAAACTTACATAATCATTTTGTAGTCAGTTATATTCATTCATGTCATTACAACAGCTATGCATTTACTATCATTTAAAATATTATTATTATATTATTAGTGTGAATCATAATATTTCAAAGAAACACGTTGTTGCGTATTCGGTATGCCATCGAACATAGAATACCTTTTATAGTAATATTAATATTTTATTCACAAATTTTAATCAATATGAAAATTTCAAATTCATTATTTACCTGGGATGTTATAACTAATTTGGATATGTAGGTGAATAATATTGAAAGATATAAAAACTGTGATTATGAAATTGGTTTGTTATTTTATGATAAATTGATTCTGGTTTTCTTTCATGGTGATTGATAATTTTATGATTTATGGAATTAATTAAATAGTATATGATTTTATTTTAGGAATAAATATTTTTTTGTATTTTGGATATTAAAATATTTTATGTGAGGTTAAATAAGGAGTAATTGATACAATCATTATTTTAGAATTTTAAGGATAATAATATGGTCAATAGTTTCAACGATGAAATGTTAATCATATATTAAATGGGATTTTCATTTTATTTGAATGAAATTATATGTTTAGGAAGAATACTCTATTGTGGTTTAAATAGACTGTATTGTATGTACATTAATTTATGTTATGGTATATATTTTCTACTCTATATTTGGATATATAAAATCATGATGACATAAAAGGGATTCATCGATAAGGTTATAACATAATGGATAATAATGGTTATTTTATGCGTGGACATTCATGTTAGTATGTAGTTAGGATTCATGATATTTTGGGTCGATTTATCAACATTAAAAGACTACATAGTTATCCATTATATTTAAGAATGATATTTGGGGATATTTTCAGTATTTATAAGTTATGTGAAACCATTGTCATGTGCAATTTTTTTAAAATGAAATAATAAAAATAAATAATGATTTTAAATTTTGGTTGGTATAAGATGAATGTTATGATAATATTATTGAGGATAATATTTTCATTAACATTGATGATATTGAGGATATTTGTGATGTTGGGTTATTTATGAAATGAGCTATGTTGATTTTTTTTGGAAATTATGGGGCTATATTTATTTTTTCAGGGTTTGTTTATTTTGTAATCTATCATACTGTGTACTAACCATTTGATTCACAAGTTTATAAATACTTGAGTAATATATTGATATTTTTCTATAGAATTATAGAATCCATTATATGTCAATTTTATTAATTTAGGGATAATATATTCAACTTCAATACTCTTCATTTTGAGAAAAAAATGTTTATTTGTTCGAAATTAAATAATATATTAAATTATATATTTCAGGTATGTATATTCCTTTATTTTAATAGTCTATATAGTATAAGAATTATTATAATCATGGAAAAAGGATCTTAAGAAACTATAAATTATTAACGTTAATTTTTGAGGATAAATTGTTTTTTGACTCATTATATATTTATGGTATTGGGGTAACTATGTTTCTCCTAAACATGTTACTTATCACTATATATTAGTCAATGTGTTTTAGGTATCCTCAATATCCTTTGTTTTACACCCCTATAATTTTCTCCTATTTCAAAACACAGTTTTGTGTTATTCTTGATGAACATAAAATTTTTCATTCCAACTTTTAATGATGATGTTTTATTATCAATTTTTATGATGTTGGTTTTTAATAATGGTATATTCTAAGGAAAAAACAATGATTTCTAAGCATAAGATAAAATAGTGATGTTGAAAATTCATAATGGGGGAAGAATTTATCAACATGAGATTATGAAAGAGAACATTTTTCTTCATAGTGTATACGATATAGAACACTGACATTAAATGGCCAATAAAAATTTATTATTTAATTTTGACTGTTAATACCTTGCCCTTACATTAGGGGGTAATAATATGTTCAATGTTTTTTTAATTTTATATAATGGTACAACTTAATACAAATATATTCATTAAATATTTTGAAATAAAAGATTAATTTTTTTAACATATATAATCCTTTTTCAAAAAATATATCATTTGAAAATGTTATTTATATATTTTTTTAATAAAAGATTATCAATATAATTTTCGAATATGAAAATATTTATCTGATAAAATAGAATTCATTTTTGAAAAATTCGTATCAAATTTACCATATGATAATTTTTTACAATTATTTGTAATTTTTTTATGAAAAGGAAAAAACAGATTTTTATTAATCACGTTTTGTAGAGATGTCTGAAAAATTGATATTATTTTTAAATAATTTCAATGTACTATATGATATGTAATATTATGAGTAATTAAATTATGTTTATTTTATTCAATATTGTGGTGTAATTTCATACAATAGAAGTAATCATTGATACCCTTTTTGGAATCAAAATTGTTACATTTGACGATTTTCTCTTCACTTAATATTTGAATCATCTAGATGTCAAATCTTGAGAAATAGAAACAAAATATTTAATAAATAATTTTAAATTTCCTAAATTTTATAATGTTATGATTATTTAATATGAATAATAACCATAAAAATGTTTTGTGGTCACGATAAAAATGAAATGAATAAATTCGGGTTAAAACTCCATGTTATGATAACTTGTTTTAATATAAATTAAAATTTGACAACATTAAATATTCCTTTATAATATTAGTCTTGTAAATTAATTTAATTAGTGGTATCGTACTATGAAAATTATATTTATTATTTTTAATTCATAAAATGTTAGAAAATGTCAATCTTTTATCATTAAATGATACTTATGTATATCAATATGGAAATTTTTTTTGAATGAATATTAACAATATTTTTTTGTATAATAAAATTATCTTCCTGGTGGGAATTTATTTATAATTTTTTTATGATTAGATAGGTACTTTATATCCATTTTCAATTCTAATATATATATATATATATATATATATATTCAATTATGATAAAAATAAAATAAAATATATTAAAAATAATTAATGTAATATACCACGAATGTATTAGAGTGTTTCATGAATTTTTCATATCAATTTAATATATTAGTATAGTTTAACAGAATTATATTTGAGTTTCAAAATATTCATAGTGTTTCTGGGGTCAAATTAAATTAATTGTTCAAAATTTGAGAGTAGTTATATTTTATTATATTTAATATTTTTTAGGTTCATTAAAATAAATAAAACACTTATATTCAGCCATGTAAATGGTTTTTTGTTTTAAACCACATACATTGTCTATTTTTTAGTAACTTTTCTATTTATGATAACGTTCTAAACCCATTATGGCTAAAATAGTTGTTATCACCTTTAAGATAGAAAATAATTATCAAAGTGGTAGAAAATGATAATTCGTAAAATTAATCATAATCTTATATAAATACACTACATGATGTTATTTCAACCCAACCAACCTTTTTATTATATTTAGATCCATTTTTATAAATTTAAAATGAGAACGAATTTATTAAATTTTAATCAATTATGAAATTAAAATTGGGTCATCTCCCTCCCAAATAAATGGACTCCCCTCCACCCCCTTAAATAACAACACATTGATCCATCATGCCCATATATCACCTAAAAACACTTATTTACATTCATATCCACATTCTAGTAGAGATTATGAAGTTCTGAGACTATTCCATTAATAACCAAGAGTTTCAATTAACCGCATGTCCTAAAGTATGCATCCTAATATGATAGAGGCAACCTACTAGTAGTGTGGGTATGTTATAGATCTATAGATAGAATATAACCTCATTAATAGGGATGACAAAAATAATATATAATTAGTATATATATAAAAATAAGTGATATAATAAATTTAGTGAATAATATTAAGTCATCCATATATATCAAACAAGTAGACACAAACCATAAGTATAACCATTAATATTACATATAAAACCTGATTTCATTTAATGGTTCTCTTCTAATGGGGTTATAAAGTAAATTATTGAAGTATGACTACAAATATAGTTCAATAAAAAATAAATAAAACTAATTCTATCTCTAATATAATTGTAATAATTAGCTTGATCTTCTAATCTTGTACTTCATTATTGTACATAAAATAAAGTGTCCATAAGAAGGAAAATCGCATTGTCCATACCTAATTCCATGGTATTTATCCACATAGAAAACAATTGTCCCAATAGATTTTGAGTAAAATTAAGTATTCCACCACCAATGTTATCTAGCACTATCCATTATATGAATATAAAAAAAGATAGTGTTAAATTAGAAAAATAAAAGTGATTTAAATGAAATAAATAAAACCCATATTGAATTATTTTCCCCATGGAACACAAGTCCAATGCTACCTACATCAGACTACTCTATAGTGTCCCTAAATATTTCTTATGTTTCAACTGAAATTGGGAATTATTACCATTAATTATTAATTGGGAACGTGTAATTAAATATATGTAGATTACTAATAGGAAAGGTAGAACCTCATATAGATGAATTAAGTTTATAATGGATGGAATTCCAGGTTAGTTAATTATAAATAATTTATAGGGAATTCCATGTATAATATTTCCAAGGAAACAATATAGAACATCATATAAGATAATTACAATAAACAAAAAATTAATATCATTTCCAAAAATTAATTTTCAATAAATAACTTCTTGCCTATAATATTCAAATAATAATAATAATCTTTGTTCCCATTAAAAAATATATTCATTATCTAATCATATCCTTGTGAAATTACATTCACGGATTTGAATATAACTCTTTTAATTTATTAATTAACTTAACTATTATGTCCAAATAACAAAACTGAAAAAACTATATGGGTAATGATATCAAATATATTACACTACATAATTTAAATAACTCAAATTTAAAATTTTAGGAGCCAATTCTAAAAAAACACAAAATCGGTGAGATTCAGTTTAAAATGAAACAAAAGTCATTAATTATTATAATTAAACCCATCCAAGGGTGGTTCAGTTGGTGGTTTTCAACCTACATCCCACTATATTGGTGTAAAACCATAGTCATAACAATTATTAAATAGTTTTTTATGTGTTTTAAAATTTTAGTTATAATTCCTTTAGTGTCCATAATGTGGAACATCTGTGAGAAAATATAAACTCACAAATTATAGGGAATAGTATGATACCACGTACCATAACATTGTAGACAACTCCACATCCATTATCATCCGCTAAGAATAAAAATAATGATAGAGAAGTGAGGAATATATAAACTTTTTAAAATAGGTAAAATTATAATGCATGAAAATAGCATCATAAATTGTGAAGAAAATGAAGAAGCGGAGCAAGGGGAATCCCTGAAATTCGGCTGGATATGAAACATTGTAAATGAATCTTGATTTTGAAACTTGATTTAGAGTATATATCAAATCCCAACATTATATAAGAGGAGGTCTATCATGTGTCATTGGAAGTGTTAGTGCCTAGGAAATAAGTTGAGAATAAGATGAAATTATGGTTAAGTAAGCATGATAAAAATTATGAATTCACAAATTATTAAGGGGATTATGGATGAAAACACATTTCACTAAGAGTTAACCGCCACAATCTAAGTCGAACTCCCCACAAAAATCTTAAGGAATTTGTTGAAAAATTGTGAACAAAACATGTGTGATCACTACTCATTAGATATACCCCCTCACATGGTTAGGGTCATGATTGAAAAAACCATTCTTGATACATATGAATTTTTAATAGATTCTGGTAATTATGTATCCTTTATTTCATTGTCAAAAAAACCATTTCCCTATAAAAATTGGTTGCATGGATGAGGAAAATGGTTACTACTAATGATACACTAACTATACACCAAAACCTACATCTCTTGAAATTAGAGACATTAACACTAAATAAACCCTTTATGATCCTAAAAAAATGAAACTGAAGAGTTATAATTTCCAATATAAAAAAGTAATCATATTACATCACATGAAAAATTATAAACATATATTAGAGTCTGAGATCTAACCACCACACCTTGTTAAAACAACTCACCCTGATTTTCCATTATGAAGTGGTTTGAGCATCATTAATGTATAATTATAGCCAATATATACATATGGAATCCCTTTTCTCCCAAATTTAATCTTGTGCATAGTCCTTCTGAAACATTACCCACACTATAGGAAGTCTCCATCAGTAGAGAGACCATGTTCTATGAAAAACAATACATGTTGGAAACTCCTCCAAAAACTAAAGACTATCCAACTCATCCTCATTGGGATGAAGGACATAAAATTAGTGTTAATGATTATTATGTAACTGAAAAATTATAAAAACATAATGCATGCCATTTTATAAATGAGGTAGTTATATATGATATGAAAATTTTCCCACATAATATATAACCTAATTTTTTTTTGAAAAACGGAGGTGATTACATCAAATGATGCGTAAATTATTACATTCCTAGTTCTGTAAAATACGAATAAAGTCTAAATTCCTATCCTCAAACAATATAGGTCATCAATGTAGATTGTCATATCAATTCTTCCTATATTGAACTGTACATATACACTTATTATTTAGTTATAACTTCTAATAAGTCTCCTTAATTAATCATAAAACTTGTTTCTACACCTCTCCTACCTCCAACAATCAAGGGGTTGAATGGAACAACATACAATATGAGTCCTAATAAGGATACATATATATGAATATATTTAATCTTGTGATAAATTGGTGTATTATAACCCACAAGGGTTATATTGTTCTCCCAATATACTAATAAATCAGGGGTAAATGCTCAGTGAATGTCCTCTACTATTTGAATAATAAGATCAAATATATTCTTGGTATGTGGGTTATTGTTAGTAGATAGTTGTACCTATGAACCCAATTCCTTATCCAACCCCTACTAGAACAATGATGTAAAATGAAAATACCAATCAAATAATATTTTTCTTGGAATCTCAAGATGGTTTATTATATGTCATACAGAAATTATCCAAATATTATCCACCATCAAGGTTACCAAAATTGTTAAGAAGTGTGTGCCTTTAATTTGACTATCCATGACAACCCATACTAGGTCATTACCAGGAGTGTACCTTAGTAAACATGTCAGGAAATCCATAGTGATGTCATCCCATTTCCACTAATAAGTGGTCCATGAGTCTAAATGATTTTTAGGTTACTTCTTCTCCACCATCACCTACTGGTAGTTGAAGCACTATGTAATAACACTTATAATATCCCTTTCCATTTCCAGCCACCTATAATAGAAACAAAAGTCATGATACATCTTGGTTTTCCCATGACTCACTTACCAAATATACAAATAGTATTATCATATAAATTCATCTCCCACGTTGGTAGGAACCTTGACATGTATATTAATAAAAAACATCTTACCCTCAACAAATACAAAACCAAGGGGTGTGTTCCAAATACCTATCACAATTAAAAACACATAAAATCATTAGCTTCTACATAATGTTTTACAATATATGTCTCTGTGTGCCAACCTAACACTATGATAGCCTAATCTCAAACAATCATTGAAAATTATCTCCTCTTTTGGTGTTGGTAAAAGTGATCATATATATGAGTAAAGTGTAATGGTTATTAACCATAAAATTAGTTATTTTTATGGTATTCCACACCAATCATGAGGGTACCATCCTTGTTTTTGGTTGTATGTATTGTTTAATAGTAATGATACACTATTAATAATACAAACCCATTGCCTAATAGTCCCCTTAATCATATTTTGGATATGTATATCACAGTAGGATCCATTATGTAAGGCCGGATGGATACTAGTGTTTCTCTTGGTACTTGTTTAATAGTAAACTACACCTCACTGTAAAAAAGCTACGTAAAAATGACACCAGGGAATTAGTCCTTAAAAATAAAATCCATATAAAGGAAATAACTAGATATACTCCCTGATTACTAAAATAATAAGTATAATTCTAGTAAATCACTCCACGTAGCATCTATGTTTAGATCAGACACAACATTCTTGCACACCCCATTCTCACATATGAATATAGTAACATGCATGTGATGTCATGTAGACCCTATAATGATAGAAATAAACTAGAGAATTATGAGAAACTTACTTGTCCATCACGATAATCATGTAATTTCCTTCCATATTGAGTTCGAATAGGTTCTATATAGAATGATAGTTACAAATATCAAGGTTTAACTCACTACATTGACATATTGTTTTTATTTCTCACTCATTGGAGTATTAAGAGTCATCACCCCATAGAAATAATCGATCTCACAACCATTTAATTACATGATATACACTTATATGAAAAGGTGTTAAGGAAATTTTTTTAAATAAATTAACTAAATTAGTAAAATATACTAAATTAGTTTATCAAACTATCGTGGGCTCAACAATTTGATCCTTATGTGTAGTCTATGCATCATAGATTTAGTTAGACATGCATCTTTGAGATATAACTTATATACATTGGGAAGTTCATCTATATGGAACTATATTTCTAGTTCCATTATCCCTCTTTTATGAACACATCATCAGTATTTTAAACCTATAGTTCTCCATCAACCATCCTACATACTATCATATGATATTTCTCAAAAACTAGGAGTTAGTGGAGGTCCCATCCTTCTAGGAAAATATGGGAAGGTCCTGGAAACCCACTTTTTTTACCCACACAATCATATAATAGAAACTCATTGATATACCAATAAATATGAAGATCAATGTGGCCAGGATCCCCACACTAATGGCATAACTCTGTGATATAGGTTCATATACTCTACCAACCACCACCTAGAAAGAACGATTTTGGAAAAATATCATTCTACTAGTCTAATATCTATCTAAACATGGTTCCAAACATTCATATCCACCACATTCATCCTCTATTATAATTCTCAACATTTGGAGGTACTTCATTAATAATATATTGATTATAATCATCCTTAATATTTTTACCTATGATCAGATTTTATACATAAGTCTACCCAGTAATAACAATGAATTGGAAAACGCATTTACCTAGATGAATTATTTGGAAGTACATAAGCACAACAAATTTGTCTGAATAGTAAATAACTCTTATAATACCATTGTATAAGTGCATCAATTCTCTATCATGATCATCTCACAAAATATATGGATATATTAAATCATTTAATTTCGCTAGTATTACCCCCATAACATAAATACATTTAGATCCCCGTGTGGGATAACATCCAACCACCACATGGATAATCATTGATGTATTATGTATATAGATACTCTCTCCTACAAGAAGCTGTCTCAAAACTCTTAACGATATATTTCATAGCCACTATCCTTGACTAAGTATATAAAGGAAGACATTACTTAAAAAAATTAAGAGGGTCATGTAGCTGACACAACCTATCTAACTCTACCATAAATTTAGAAGTTCATGGAGTTCCCAATATAGATTAAAATAATCATATGAAATCCTTTTAAAACAATATTTCAATTCCTAAAAATTTGATAGTAGGATTCAACCCATGTAGAACAACATTAGTTAACACCAGTCGCATTAGCATCACCGCCTCTAAAGAATGTTTGCCACCAATATTATCGAATTAGACATTTGGATTTCTTAGATGGATGCCACTACAAGGACATAATCTTGAAGAAAAATGAGACACGAAAATCGAAAAGATCATATAAGAAATGATATAGGATTTTACAATACAATCTTACCCAAGGTTCACTCAAAACTACCCCTAATAATGAAAAGTTTTGGTCAATGTTTGATTGTCATATTAGGCGATCCATTATATAGATTGTCAATTGAATGTTGTTGTAGAAGAGAAATTTAATATAAAAATGTTATCCCCATTTATTAGTAACAACTTTTTTTAAGAATTTCATTTTTGTAGTAATATATATATATATATCATTGTTTTGTAAGTTGCATCTATCATTTCACGATTCTAAAGTTCAATTAATTATATGATGCAAATGGAATATGATGTATCTACAACAGTCCCTTTAATGTGAATTACTTATATATATCCCCATTCCCAATTTATATAGGCCCTGAAACATTAAAAATTTTAATTACCATGCATTTAATTCCAACAAATAATGGCTTATCCCATGACATACATGTACCTTGGTTCAAACAATCCATAATTGGTTAGTTTAGGAGCCACCATAAAGTTGCGCATGAAAAAAAATTAATATTATGAAGGCATGTAATGTATTAAATAATTTTTTACCATAATGATTCATTAGTTCACATAAATGTATAGAATGACGGAGCATATGATATGATGTAGATATGTAGTGAACTAATTTAAACCAATCATGGTGTATACATGACATATAATACATTGTTTCTTATGATGCTACATGATTCTATTCCACTTTACATTAAATGTCTAAGGGTTAAAAAATAAATTATAATAATTATAATTAAATCCAAAAAATTGACCCTCACAAAATTGTGAAATAAATACAACTATATTTAGTGAAAACTATAACAACAAGTTCAATTGTAGGGAAATTAGATTTTCTATATATGTGCTTCATCATGATGCATGTAAAATAAAAAATTCTATTATATATACATTCTATTGTCTACTAGAACAATACTATAATATATATGGAAAAAGATGTATGTAATACTATTTATTTATTCCAAAACCACTACTGTTCAAATACAAGTATCCCATGGTCGTTGCATCAAACAAGCCATAATTTGTAAGTTAGGGTTCCAAAATCCTATTATACTAGGAAGAACATATTTAGGATGGTTCTAACACATTATAAAACCAATTATTACATATATAAATGATGTACTAGTGCACCTGTATCTTTATAATCAAAGAAAATAAAATTTTTTAGTTTTATGGAATGCAATAATGTAAGTATTTCATGGAATCAAGTTCCATATAATGAAATGGTATGTCTAAGGGTGCATGAGTAAGTTCATACTTGTATTATGGGGAATGTGAAAAATTAAATTATTATTATTAATAAAAATTAATTCCAAATAACATGTTCCTCAACCAATGATTTATCTAATAAAAAAATAGTGTGTGAAAATAAAAAAACTCGCCACATACCTGGAAACATGGATATTCACTCGATATGGGATAGATTCTCCTAGAAATTGGTTTATTTTATAAATAAAATTCAATCCAATTAGCCTATCTTCAAATCCAAAATAATAAATAAAATGGGAACATATTTCTATAATACAAATTTTATTTCCAAACCCAGTTAATATATAAGTGACGGTTACAGTTGGCATCATGGAATGAAGCATGCTTTAACATATGAAAGAGGCTACTGAATTGAAGTGATTTACTCAAATGGTTTATACTAGAGAATTTACCCTCACAATAGTTGAATATTACATTATTATATAATTAATAACATAATAAATGTAAAAGATATTTTTTATAAGATTAATATGAGAAAATCATCATGATATAATAAATTTATTGAAATAAACTATATAAAATCCATTTCCAGTGACATATATTAAATGATGTTATTTCTTAATGTTGTAAAAATGGGTGATACAAGTGAAAATAGATCTATAGACACATAAAATAAATATTATATAAAATTTAAAAAATGAAAAAACTATCTATAATATCTTAATGAGAACTAGATCTGTCCCCAACTATAATACACCATTATTTTATGATAAATGCTTCCATGGTAGGATTATTCCCTTAGTCCTTTCCAATATCCCTGTTTTATTTATAAGTACCAACTGATGGCTTGAATGTGGTTTGAGTAAAACATCATATGAAATTACTAATGGATTCTACCAATATCCTATCTATGAATATTAATCAAGAATATGTTTTGGTAAAATATTACATGAGAAATAAAAGAAATAATTAAAACCCATGTCAATTTGAGATCCCCATAGGAAACCCATCCGATATTACCTAATTTCAAATAATCTAAAATGTGCCATATTATTTATTAATTTAGAAACTATAATTCATGTCATACCCAATAATTATGCATAGTAATTTTAGAACACCATTACCCATTCTTAATAATAGAAAATATAAAACATCACATACATTAATTACAATTATATAGTATAGATTTGCATACCATTTATTATATGTAATCATAATGGAACATCATTTCTGGTAATTCCTAATCAAAATATTTAACATTTTTTGCATTAATTCAAATTAAAAAAATGTAATTTCATGACAATAATTTGTAAAAAACAAAATGGAACATCATTTCCCAAAATTTAAAATAAAAATAAGGTACATTATGCTCATTATAATATATAATAATGATGTAATTAGAACCACATCAAATGACATTGAAGGTTAATAAATTTACTATTTCAATTTTCAATTCATTTAATGATTTTTAAAAAATAATAGATAATTAAAATAGAAGGGCAATGGGGTAATATCCATTTTCATAAAACATTTCATTATAATACATTGTATTATTTCAATGGAAAACACCATTCCAAACACACTATGTCAATGTTTTGGTAATAGGGGAAATATTCTTCATAAGGGATTATAATTTAACCCATCCATGGGGTGGGTTGGGTGGATGTATTAAAACTAAAAAAATGAATAATGGTGTTATAGAATATTAATATCAATGAATAAATAGTTCGTGTATGTGTTTAACAATTTTTGGAGAAACACCTGCAAATTTTGTCCAACAACACTATTGTGAAACAATATAGACGAGCATGTTTTTTTTTAAAATATACATTATTAACCACAATTTTGTGGAAATAGACACCACATATATTATTATTTTCTAATCCTATATAGAATAGGATAAAATGGATGGAATAAAAAATTCCATGAAAATCGGAGGATTTATCTTGAAAAGGAATAGAAACCCAAATGGTGAGGTAAATGAAGAAAGTAATCAAGTCAGACCGTAGAAATAATGTTCTATCTTGACCATAATGAACGATGAATGAATTAAATGCAATATTGTGAGTATAGATTAAATTATCCCTTTATGGGAGGAGATATCTCTCTCATGGGTTTTTTTGTTGGAAATAAGTGGATAAGTGGATGAAATTATATTTACATGATGAATAGGTATTGGTAAATTATCCAATTTTTAAAAATATTGAATAGTTTGGCCTTATGGTTGGCTAATCCATGAACCAATCATACACAACCACATTATATGTCACACCCACTCCCACAAATATGCACATGTTCTGGAAAACTATTTTGATCCCATGCACTATTATTACCTATAATATATACCCCATGTATTGAATTGGATTTTCCATGTGTTTTTTTGGATATTACATGGATTATTTTTTAGACCAACCACTAAGATGATGTGTGATTAAATGTCCATGTGTTCCCATAATGAATTATTGATATATGTTATATATAATAAATTTCATGATCATGTTGTTTTTGTAAACTGTGTAATAACAACCTAACAAGTTAAAAAATTTGAAATTTGGGGTTACCATTGAGTTCGGATAATTATCATTAGCCATGTCAGGGCCTAACCATTATCATCATGGGCCATTTAGGTAAAATGAATCATGGAAATGGAAATGAATAAAATTATTTAATGTTTTTATTTAATTTTATTTCTTGAAATAGTTACAAAAAAATTATTCATGTTGTCTATTTTGTTGGAATTTTAGGCTTTGCTACATAACATTAGAACCTTTGGAGATCAATTGTGGAGATCATTGTGGGATTTCACTCAAGAGAATTGGGATCAAATCATGGATCAATGATCAAATAACAGTGGATTCAAAGGAACTCACAAATGATCATTACTAAAACCATTCATAACAGTGATCAATATAAATTGAGGTATGATATTTTTTCAATATGATTTCTTCCATTATTTCTTTATATTTTGAACGCAAATCATTCAACTAGTGTATAAATTCTAGAATAATGCAATAGTTAGAAATTTCTTGTCTAATTAGGTTTTGAAATCATTTTAATTCATGATTCAAATTTTTCATTCTTTCATTCTTATTAAAAATGTAAACAAAAAAATATCAACATAACACAGATTGTGGTCTATCCCTCCTGATTGTTCTTGTCCATTTCTTTCCCAATTTTTTGTTTACAACAGGCGTTCTTAAATTGGCCGATGGTTCAAATTCAACTAATGAAATTAATAATTGAACTAAAAATTATTGGCCTAATGATTTGATATCATATATTTGGGATTAAACCGTCACAACGGTGGTGTGAATATGGAGATGAAGTCAGATCATATGACATAGATACACTGTTTTTTTTCTTAAACATGAAACAAGGAAAAAATAAAAAATCTCATATTTTAGTGCATCAAAGGGCCGTATATGGTTTATTCCGAGATTATAGGATTCAAAGAGTATGGATCTACTATTTTTGTAGTTAAACAATCACCTAATATAAGGTCATATAGATGTTATGTACGTTCCAATATAGTTATTATCATTTTGAAAATATCATGGTACACTATATGTAAATTATAGAAAAATGTTTTCTTGGAAACTTGTGTGGTGTAAATAGTTTAATAAGAATATATATAACTCAGGTCTTGATATACCTTTCACAAAGTATATAGTACATTTCCAAAGACTTGGTGTATACCTCAGAGGGTCAAAGACACAGGTTAGAGTACATGGGTGAGGTTATGCATTGTACTCCCCCACCTCGACATGGCCTGGACAATGTACACATGATAATCCATGAACTTGAACATTAGAAAATTTCTGTGGGATGATTCCATGTACCTAGACATGGATAAACTACACAGGAATCCAACACCCCATGTTATTTTACCCGGACATCATACGAAGACACATTCCATTTACATAGACTGGACTCAAGGTAAATCAAAACAACATGTAATCCTTATACATGTTGAATACTTTATAAGAAATATCTTGGATCATTTTTCTAATATAATTTGGAAATTTTTATTTTGGGTGTGTTCCCCTTATCCTTGCTCTAAGGGTTAGTATAGAATCACCTCTTACTACTAGGAAAATTATCCCACCAACATGTCTTCTTTGATAGAGCCATTAGAATCATATCAAAGAGGCTTGGAGAAAGATCCTCTATGCATATTCATTCCCTTGGTGTAGTTCATGGAATTTTCCTGGCCAACACTATGTGAGAAATGATCATATACTTATAATGTTAATCTAGATCGAGTTTTTTTATCACCTAATGGAGTTTTCATTGATTCACATATGTGTTCCATATCTCTTCAACCATGCATCACATACTTCTTATGATGATATCTGATGAGAACCACCTCTCATATCAGTATCATCATTATTACCTTACATAATGGTGTGTTCTCTCAATTGAGTGATTTGTGGAATCATTGAATTGGATTACTAGGATTGAATACTATGGTTTTGACATACTTTTTTATTCTCATTACTATTTTGATTATATATAGATCTAGTTGCTAAATGTGATGTAGACATATACCTATGTAGTGAAAATTTTATTTTCATTTATTAATACTTTATAGTTTCAGGGTATCATACTAGGTATGTTTATATTCACCTCTTCGTAGGATTTTCCCGAAGCTGTGATTTCTTATTCATAAAATTCACAATTTAAGAGAGTCCTAGGAGGACTAAGACAAAATAGTTCTTATCGATACCTAAAATACTAAGGTGTGTCCTTCTAGCTTCTAAAAATGACTCACCATTTTTACTTTCATGTCGTAATTTTCATCAATCAATTGTGGTGGGATTGTATTTATCCCTTTTTATATTACATTACATCATATCGTACTATGGTTGTTGTATTTAGATTTATGAATGCATGTTTTTTCAGTTTTTTATATTAATGTAATTTAAAAGCTTGGATATGTGTTTGTATGTGATTATACATAAGCTAAGGCCTCTAATGTTAGTGATATGCCTACTCAAAACTATTTCCATCCCCAAACTTGCTTGAGGTATGCTTGGGGAGTCTCATAAAGGGCCTCATTGGGATGCTCATGAATGAAAGTTACTAGTGAACATGCATATAATTTTGTTCCTGAGAATATGATCATGAATTGAGGTATTCTTTTTACGAATTCAGTGATTTCCAATTTGGACATGGACTCCTATGGTGGTGTGCCGACCATTGTATAAAAAACCATAACAATGGTAAACATAATTTGGACATGGTACAAGTGAACAATGGATGTGGGAAAGAAAGGTATTTGTAAAATTTTCGAATGGGTTTTTGTTTTCATGTAATTTTTGTGTTATCTCTACTGATATACTCATTGAACATGGTACATCTTGTTTACATTTATGATGCATCTGTGATGTATGAATTCTTGGATTCAAAATCAAGATGATGAGGATGATCCCCTCAGTGATACGAAATTTATAAATGGATGAGTTTCCTAGATGATACCTCTAGGTGTTCCCATGATATAACTCCACCTGTGGAGAATCATGGTGTACCTATAGTACCATCAAATTTTGTGCCCATGTTGAATGAACATCATGAGCTTCAGAAATAGATACCAATTAGGTTCTGAGGTGAGCTTGAACCAATGGTGGATGTAGACTTTCATGAGGTGTTCACCCATCATTTCTAACTTGTAAGGACACCAGTATAACAGATGCTGGTTCTGAAGGTGATCATTCATCTTATCTCAATCAAATTTTGGTGGTTTTTGGTGACCATGGTGAAAAATAATAGGACTCTATCATGGAAATTGTTTTAGATCCTATATAGAGAGAATTTATCTCCATCGTTGCTAAGGGATATAGGTATCAACGATATTCTTCAACACTAGTGGGGTAGCACAATGATAGTTGAGTATATGTAGGGGTTTACCAACCTATCGAGGTATTCAACATATATAATTCACGATATGTTTTTTAGTCTTGTAAGTTCATGTGTGGAATTCATAGAGACATATTGGTAATTTTATCCATCTATGAATTCCTATCTATGCTGGGGTACTCTAGTGATAATTGGTGATCAAGAGTTTCTTATCTTAGCAGATATAACCAATGGTTTCTAGTAGTGGTCACATAGGGGAAGAATACTCAAAAGTATGAAGTTGATATCCTTCATATGTACCTGAAAAATCAATAAGATTATAGAGGAGGTCCCATGAGAGAGGGTCATTGAAATTGGTCTCATAGGGTTGGTCCTATTAGCCAAGAGATAGGCAGTTCTAATGATGTGATGGTAGGGGACATCTTCCTTGAGATTATCTTACTATCTGTATGTCTAATAGAGAGACTATAGATTTTCCATTCAGGTAATGGAACTTCTAAGAGAATAAATATTATTTTGGAGGAGGAAATAATAGAAAATATTGGAGGGAAGAATTTGGAGGCCAACACTTTGACTTCTTACAACCTCCACCACCTTATGGTCCACACCATGCTCAGGCTGTAGGAGGATAGGGGCAGGTAAATCAGCAAGAAATTTTAGAATACATACCATAGGTTTAGTGAATGAATAAAAGTAATATCTACACCATTTATTTATTATCTACTGTACAAAATGACATAGCACATAGTCACTCCGTTCTATACATATATCTTCTACGAGAATAAGTGATTCTGGTTGAGCCCCTAGTTCGACCATAATGCTTGAAGATTCATATTGGATAAGACTCATCGATTACACACTTATTCCAATAAAGTGACATAGATATTAGTGGGGATAATTTCAATTGGGGTCTATTTTTAGTATCAATGAGACCTTATGACATCATGTTTGGTATATAATGGTTATCTATGGTTCATGCCTAGATAGATAGTTTCGGGCACAACATGTTGCGTGTCCGTAGTGATGGTACAAGGTTTTCTTTTAGCGGTGGAAAGAAAACTTGTGATGCATATGATAGACTAGTACATATTTGGGTGAAGCCGAATACTCAGAATTTGGATATAAAACCCTTGTTAATGTGGATTTTATGTGTTCAAGGCATCCTATAATGCTAGTGGAGAATGAGGATGTCTTCCCTGGGGACACTCTAGGTTTACCACCTCACCATAATGACATTAACATTGATATACAGCTGGAAAAAGCACTGACAGATGTTCCGACATATCATATGGATCCCAATGATCATTATAAATTGAGGTTTTAGTTTTAGTACATGAATAAGATGAGACATTTTTAGAAATTGTTTCACAATGGGAAACAAATTTTTTTTTCAAGAAGGATGATTGATGATTGAGTTTGTCTATAAATTAATGGTGGTTGAAATAGGTGACCATGAAGAACAATAATCAAATTCAACAGATTGATCACATTTTTGATTAGATGATAGGGTCATAATGTTTCTCAGCAGTTGAACTCACAATAGTCTATCACAAGCTACAAAAAAGGGATGATGATATACCAATGATAGAATTTAGTTTTAATTATGGTAACTATGAGAATATGGCGAATCCCATTGGTCTATTGAAAGGCTCTACAAAGATCATTTGACTCATGAACTAGATCTTTCCTCCTTTCTTAGACATGTCAATGGATTTAATTATTGAAAATATTATTGTGTAGTCAACATCTAAGGTGGATCATGCATGTCACATAAGGATAGTTTGGTATGTACATCGATAGAACCTAATTTATATAATTCTATCGATGTGTGAATACTAGATTCAGGAAATAAAAATTACGGGACATGTTATCTTAGAATATGTTTTTTTATTGGACCTAGACACAATCAAGGAAGTGATATCATGGGATCTACCCAAGAACATGATGGATGTGTAGAGCTTCCTTAGGTTGGCAGGATTTTTCGAGAGATTCATATGTGATTTCTCTAGAGTAGTAGTACACATGAATTATTTTACACAAAGGGGGTAGTATTTCATGTGTATATAGGGGTTGAAGTATTTTTTGTCACCAATTGATGACATGTTTGATGATTTCACCCAAATTAATATTTCTATAGTAAGGTGTTGAGTATGTAGTATTCTTTGGAGAATTATGAATTAGGATTGGATGCATTTTGATGCAGAGGCTGTCAGAGATTACAAATAGTAAATATCATTTTAGACCAAACAAGAATAAAAACATGACCGACAATCATTATGTAGTAGAATTATTACTGATAATAAAAGTGATGTGACACTAACTAATGGTAAATATATTTATCTTCTAATCTAATCATAAGAGTATCAAGTATATATTCTCTCAGAATGATATTAACACGAAACAAATAATATGACTACAGATACTATAGGTTTATTCCATTAAAATTGTCTATACTCTTGATAAAGGTAATGTGGTATAAGATTACCATAAAAGGAGATCATGTTCCTAGAAGCTAAATGTGGAATAAGAGTTATTGTTATTTTTTTAGTCTTCCATTTCGATTATGATGGATTTGATAACCTCCAGTTGATGGTGGTCACCCCTCCACTCTTAAAACGTGTCAAGGAGGCACATCTAAGAGATACTGACTATGAACCCCTTCATACTCAGATAGCCAATGGACAGGACCGTACAATATTTTCTAAAGGTGGGTAGCACATATATCTTTTCATAGGACTCATGATGGTACAAGTGTTTTTCTGGGATGATGTTATGGGAGAGTATCATACATCTCATTTGGTGGTACATCCATGTGGGGTTGAGATGTATTAAGGACTCTATCATTAGTTTGGGTGGATAGAGATGAATAAAGTTGTTTCATAGTTTCTCTCTTGATTCCTTACTATATTTAAAGTGAAGGTCAAGCACTGTGATCATGTTTGTTTCACACCAGCACATTTGGTGCCATAATGGAAGTGTCATGTGATAAAAATGAGCTACATTATAGGCCTAACCTATAGGTATAGGGGATATGATTCCATATGGGTGATCTTTTAATGACTTATCATGTCATCCCACTTCTTATATATCCTAGACCATTGTTCATTATAGGGATTGGGATCCATCTTCTTATAGTAGATAGTTTGAATTCATGGAGTTCCATCGATGATCATTTATGAACAAGATTCCACCTTCACATCCCATTCATGGAAGGGATTACATGATATGATTCAGGCTTAGTTAAGATAGGGATGAATATTCCACTATCAAATTAATAACAATACTGATCACACTATTTACGTTCTAGATGATATTAAGTGTGCTTTCATGTTGGAGTTTGGACTTTGTGTTGAGGACCACATAACATCGGTGGTGTTTTCATAAAACAATAACTACCATTGCCCAACCTTTATGTCAATATTCAAGGTTTTGTATGTGAGACCTTGTAGTTCACCACATTGATGGGCTAAAAAAGGTGATTCAGAACTCATGGACCGATATTTGGTGCATTAAAATTCTGAGAAGGTGTTGATCATATCGAAGTGGAAGAAGACTATATAGAGCCACTAGACGCCTTATTTGGACAAGAGATATAGTCATTTCGAGTTAGAGTAATGGGACCTTCTATTGCAATAGGTTTCACCTCGACAAGGATTATGCCGATTTGGATTGAAATGAAATATATTTTGGATATTCATATACCTATTTAGACATAGCATAAAAATTGTGATAGGGGGGACCACATTTCTCAACCTCTACCATTTAATCGGGTATACAATGTAATTCACATGTCACAGTTTATGAGGTAAATGAATGAGCCAAATCCTATTATCTACTAGTAAGAGCTTGAAATTGAGGATGTGGATACCATTACTGAGTACCTAGTAGAGATCGTGGATTATCAATAGAGGGTTATTTAGGGAAAAGAGAATCCATTAGTGTGTGTCTGGTGGTATACCAAGGATCTATATGATATAAAATGGGAGCAGGAGGCTAGGATTCCATACCAGTAACCACATACTTTTCTATAGAATATTATTTTAATTATTGTGGATGTGAATCCCTAATGTGTGGATAAATAAATTAATTTCATATACCACATATTATTATTTTTGAATTTTATGGATTTTTTTAAATAATAGGCACTAAGAAAGAGTGATATTCCTTGGATCAGTGTTCCACGAAGAAATATTTGAAATATAACATTTATTTTAAATAGCATGAGCTCACAATTTTCTAAAAAAAGGGAATAACATCTAAAAAATTCATGGATAGGAAAGATGAGTTAATCATAATTTATAGAACATAATTTTTATCTTAAGTGTTACTTAAATAGTTTTTGAAAATTTATTCTGTAGAAACGTCATTGATGGAAGAAGAGATGAATAAAATAAATAAATTATTATTATTTTTTTCATTGATGACGCATTTACTGATAATTATTTAAGTATATATTTATTTTTTAATTCCAGGGTTATTTCCATTACCCTGGATACATTAGAGAGCTATTGGAGAGGGATTCAGATGATTTATCTCTTAGGAGAACGCAGACATGATCATGGATCGACGATCGATGTGGAGTATATTCAAAGGATCAATCCCATAATCATTACACAACCTCCATCATCATTAGAAATAAATAAAAATTGAAGTAGGGTGTTTATGAAATTTATTTCCTTCCATGTTCATGATTTTTATAGTGAATATGATTTTATCAACTAACTAATTGACTCACAGATCACATGCTTTACAGGATAGGTTATTTACATGAGAAATGGGAGAATTTTTATCCTTTAATTAAATTTATGATCTTTTTATTTTTATACTAATGAAAAATAATTGAGATCGAAATGAATGTCGATCAAGCTCTATTACTCCTGATTTTTCTTGTTCTTTTCTCCTCTGATTCTTCATTCATCGTGGGTGTTCTTCATTTGACCAACTTTTTGATATCCACTAATGAAATCAATCATGGATCACATGAATTTTGGTGAAACAATATGATATTTAATAAGACCGTAATGAATGAAAATATCATATTGTGATGATATATATGATAGATGATTTGGAAATTTTGGTACTCAATTATTTTGGTTATTTGGTGCACAATAAATAATTATAAACAATGAAATTTTCTGTGTGGATTAAAGCATTAGATAATGTTGATTTTGTTATATAATGACTCAAAGTCGATCAATATATATTTTTATGAAATAAATCATAGGATCGAAGTTCGGGGGAAAATTTGGGAAATGAATATTATGATCTAGAATTCATGAAAATCCCACGCTAAAAAACATATAAATTAGATCTACACATAATGTGTTCCCCCTATTCATTAAAATGGGATTGGAGGGAACATTTCTTTCCAACATCTTGGTACTGATATAAAACAACATGTAGTACCTCGGAAAATAATTTGGGTATATCATGAATGGTTCAATGGAATGGGTTAGCATACATAGTATAGAGCATGTTCTGTAGTCACCCATTGTTATATGGACTAGACCAAGTACACTGTCCAAGCTATGTAATGGTACACATGAACAATTACACTAGATAATTTTGTGTATTGGAAAATGGTTAGACTACAAAAGCAATATATACACCACATACATATACACATATATGTTAAAGATACATCATCAATATACATGAGTAGGAGTCAAGGTCATGAGAAACGATGTGTATCCCTTCTACAAGCCAGGTGCATTTTACACAAGGGTTGGATCACTTGTCCTCCATATAATAGAAATAATTCATTAGGATGTGTTCACCTTATCCATTTCCAAAATTAATATTATATAATCATATCTTATTAATAATTCAATCATCCCCTTAGCCAAAAATCAGGATCTAGTGGTCAGAATCCCTCTGAGAGGCCGGTAGAGAGATCTTATATTCATTATTGTTCCCTTTGTGGGGTTCTTGGTATAATTGTGACCTACACAATGTGGTCACTGATCCTATACATATATGTTTAATCTAGACTGTGTTTTTTAAATTACACCATGTACTTGAATGTGATCCTCATCCTCATAGCATTTCCCATCATACCATTATCATGTCCATCCATTGACAAGGCCAAATGAGTACTACCTCTTAGATAGACATAATTAGTGCTATCAGTCTCAAGAGTGTCTTTTCCTAGATGAGTTCTTTGTGTAATGTTCATGGTGAAATGAATGTATAGTATAATAGGTTTGTGAATTAACGTTCCATTGTGTGCCTTTGTAGAGTATATTTAGATTTTTTTATGTGATTTATACATATAATTATTTAGATATGACTACATTTGTATTTATTTTATGAAATGTGGTTTTATGGTGTATTACTGAGTATTTTTAGACTCATCCATGTATGATAATTTAAAAAAAATATCTTTTACAGTTTATATGATCGATTTTTTCATTGGTTTTTAGATGGACTAGGACCAGGCGGTTCATAGTGAGACCAGAAAGACCGATGTGTGTT
The DNA here is from genome assembly GCA_963277665.1 of Viscum album. Classification (NCBI taxonomy): domain Eukaryota; kingdom Viridiplantae; phylum Streptophyta; class Magnoliopsida; order Santalales; family Viscaceae; genus Viscum; species Viscum album. Next base: position 813,385,567 of record OY728120.1, read on the forward strand.
CATGCGACAACCTAACAATAATCCCTATATTTTTCATTCATGTAGAGATATTATTAAAACTAATATAGTGGGCTTGTATTTGAAAATTTTTACATTACATTAAATCATTTCATACTCTGGTTGTGGGATTTATTTGTATGCATGTATGGTTGTTTTATTGTATTTTACATTTCAACAATGTATTGGCTTTCAAGATGTGTGTGTCTATACATAAAATTAGGCAACAGAATCCCACCTATGGGTTATGTCTACTCAATTCAAGATGACATCACCAATGCCTATTGTTGGTGGGATTGGGGATTCATTACATGGTCCCCATTTGGAAGGGTTGTGACACCACAGATGCAGTGTTATGGCAATGAATGAAAAACCAAAAACAATTTATGCACAATGAAATTTTAATTTTTTGTTGGTTTTATATGTAAATCAAAAATCACTCTAATGATTTATCATATAGTTATCCATTTTATATTGGTATCATGGTTGATCTACACTATTATTACTAACCATCAGTGTCAATATTCCTCTAAAAAACTACTAATCTTGGCACTGAACATTCCCTAGATGCTCCTCAAACCAATAAAGCCTCTATAGATATTAATGAATAAATATAATGAAATATTTTTTATTTTTAAAGCATATATACCAATTATATTTTATTGGATTTTATGGTAATTTCCATCCATAAACTCTTTCTATGTAATCTGTAAGAGGTAATGTAATTATGTTTTTTTAAAATAGTTTTAATTATCTTAATAAATCACTTTTTTATCTTGTGAACCTTAACTAAATATATTATATTTTTATAAAATAAAAAATTAAACATAATTAATATAATTATATTTTAATATGATTATTAAATCAATTTTATCCATAATCTTTCAAATCAAATGGGAATTAATAGTATCATTTGTGGGTATGTACGACTTTCTGTCTCCCTATAGTGGTACAATTTATTTTTTGTCACTATATTTTGTTGCTGGTTTTTAGGATGGGTTATATATATAGGATATATTTAAAATAATTATTATTCTAAAATTATTATATCACATATTCCTTTTAAACATCAAATCAGTTGGAAAACAACAACTTCTCTCATGCGTACATATGTACTACCACCTCTATAGAGAGACGTTATTTTTTTAATTCAATTATACATATATATTAATATTGATTGATCTAGTTATTATATCTGATATATATTGTATAAAAATTATTATGAAAATGTGAATGATTGTGTACCATTATTTTATTCCATTTTTTAAAATGTGCAAACAACGTTCATCTGTTGGTACATCTTAGATTCTCCCAGAATGTTCAAATTAATTTTTACATCCCAAAAATTTTATTTAAAACGCTATGTAAATAATGATTTCTTATAATATTTATCTGAGTGTTATAATTATAAAGATGAGTGAAATATAGTCAATGTGTATGGAACTGAACAATTGAACATGAAAACATAACACATTAAAAATATTATTTTAAGATGAATCTATTGATATATGGGTATTGAAATGTTAGAAATAGGTCTTATATAATATTCAATAATTATTAAATTTATATGGTTTAAAAATATAATAAATTCTAATATACTATACAAGTGATTTTATTGATTTTAGTGAAAGGGTAACTTTATGTCATTGTTGATCAACCCTATTTGTCTTTTACGGGGCATATATTCTATCACGAATAGATATTATTTTATTAGGTCTATATATACACAATTATAATTATATTTCATTATTATTCATATTTTCATGACATTTAATGATTAATTTTTTGATATTTTTAATATGTCTTATGATTCAAATATTACCAAACCAAAAAGGATTTTTTGTTTCAATTTATTTATTTACCCTTATTGTTTATTATCACATTTGCAATGATGAAATAATAAGGTATACCACTCATGAAAATAAATAATTATTTTATCCGATACATTTTACGTAAAAATAATTTCATTCAATTCACATTCCCCTATTTTCTAAATATACTAAAAACTATTTTTAATGGAAAATAGATATTATTTTTCATTCTTGTTGAAGATCCTTTCTCATCCATAAACATTTTTTCTAAAAAATAAATTTAAGATTATTTGTAGTATTATATTTTTATTAATTATTCTATTCTAACCAATGAATATGTTTTTCAAAAGAATGTATTAAATGAAATATTCATGTAGTGTTAAAAATGTGATATATTTTTTCTTTTTACAAATGTATTAAAGTAATTATTACCTTTAGTTTTTATGAAATGAAAAGAATTTAGTTTTTAACTATTTCTCAAAAATATGATTCTTCTATTACAATAATTCATGGTTAATTTTAGACAATTTTTTTCATTAATGATTCGAAAAATTATAAATATTAAATAATTAATTCTAATGAAAAAATTATATTTTTTCTAAAGGAATATTCTAAGTGTTCTTAAAAATAAGTTCCTATAAAAAATTAAATCATTTTTTGTTATTGAAGTCAAACTAGGGATAATATGAAATTATTTAATCATTATTATTCTCTAGAGGGTTAACGATTGTTTTGAAATTTGTATACTGAAACCCTTCTTATTCCACTGGTATCTCTATGATGAATTGATGAAATTATGTATGCAAACTGTTTCTTTTCCATGATTAAGGGATTATGAAATGTTTATTAAAACTAATTATTTTATGAGGTTATGTTTCGATGAATTGTTTATGATATTATAGAAAAAATATGCAGGATTTGTATTTTGTGATGGTTGGATATATAAAATATAAATGAATTGTGTAAATATTGATATATATGTGGTAAAAAAGACTAGAATGGGAATTAATCGTTGTTCATAATGGTACTTAATCCATAGTTATATATATGTGACTGATCAGTGAAATATATTATAGTTTTGTGACTGAATTGAATAAAAAATTATATTCTGAATAATGTGCATAATTTCTAATGATATTATTTCTTATGGTTATGTCTATTTCCTAATTACATGTCTTAATCCAATGTAGTGTTGTTTTGGATCAAAATAATTGATTATTTTAGTTTTCACTATTTATAAACTACAATTCATTATTCCATGAATCATGATTATCATCACTAATATATTGGTTATGGTTTTTAAATTAAAATATCATGTCATTTTACTCTTCTACCCATTTTACTCTTATATGAACATTAATATCTTTTACTCTTACCCTTATAATGAATATGATCTCTGAATTTCTTATTATTCCTTTCCCTAGGTCATGAAGAATTATTTAATGATAGATATGTCTAATATTCATTATTTTTATGATGAATATAAAAGGAGACTCTTATTAAAATGTTCTTTTTGTGTCCATGTTTATAATGAATATAGGTGTATATGAATCTATCACGAATCATAATGTTATATTATTATCATTCATAAAATAATATATAATATCTATTTATAAAAAATATGGTTCAATATATGTATTCAGTAAAATACTATAACGACGAAGTTAATATATTCTATAAACATTATATTTAAAACACATAATAATCATTTCAAGGCTCTGTTATGGATCAGATGATTGTATGTTGTGAAAAAATTCAATAACTATGTGTATCATTTTCCTTTTAAATACTATGAATTTAATTATAAGTATCACTTTACACATTATATTAATTTATCAATACCATAATATAATAAATAACTTCATTTTCCTTGAAAATATGTTAGGGGAATAAATCAAATTCTAGGTCTTTTATTAAAAAATTGGCAAAGCATTTTCAGAATGGGGAATTTGATCGAATTTAAAATAAAATCAAATGAAGTAAATTTAATGATGTTACTAAAGAATGATTACATATGGTAAACGGTTTGAGATTTTTTATTTGAATATACATGATCAAGTATGATGATTCCTACTTTATAAAAATTTACTATTATAGACCAAAATGTGGATGAAACAAGAATTAACAAAATAAATATTTTGAAATATAAAATTTGGGATGAGTATATATAGATCATTGACAATACTCGGTGCTCTGGTTTATATGTTTATAAATTATCCAAAATAAGTTATAATTTTTTTAATTATATTATAATCAGAATGGATTAAAAAATATTTTATAAATTATTACAATTAAATTATACAATATTATATTCAACCAATATTAGTTAATTTAGATGACCTGTACATGATAAAAAAATCTCTGAATATCATAATAGTTTTCGGCCATGTATTATTGTGATGGGCTTTAATTATCAAACTATATCAGTGATTAATGCATAATGTAATGAATAAAAGTAATTTATATTATTTCAGTTTTATTATGGTGTTTTGATGATGAAAAATTACATGTACTAATCTCCATTTGAGTCACTTAAACAATAGTTTCATGTACACATTGATTATGACTGATCCTATTTGGACATTATAAACTAAGTACACAAGAATTGATAAATGAGTATTGGGTAGAAAAAATTTAATAATTTTAATGATTTTCAAGAGTATGTAAATGAAGATATCATCTTTATAATATATATAAATATATCATTTGTATTAATGTTCATAAAATTGATGTTTGTAGAGGACTTTATTAACTACTTTTATGATTGAAAAATAAAATTGTAAACTTTTCAAGTTAACTATATCAAAATTAAGATGGGGGTTTTGTTTTATAAATAAATATAATCTTGTATTAAAAAGGGATAATTAATACCATTAATATGACACCATCCACTAATTATGGATAATAACTCTTGATGTAGTGATTATATAACCTCCAGACTAACTAATTGAGTGTGTTGGGCTGGGAGTATGATGTAGGATCAAGAATTCAATAAGAAGGAAAGAAATTAGTATATTGGGGAGTATAATATAATCCTAAATAGATATGAATCACTCTTATTAAATACATCTTTTTTGAACATTTATTATTTTCCTTAAGTTATAATTTTTTACTATTTTCATGAAATCTACATAAATTATTTGAATGTATTAGATTTGTTAGTTTTCAATAATTCCTATGTTCTTGATCTCCATCCTATATAATTGGAAATATACTATTTAGGGCAGTAGTATATTTTTAATAATATAAAATTATTATGAATAAAAAGATGAAATTGATTTCTATCATTATATTTTTCACTTTTACACATTAAAATAGTTTGAAAAATTCATTGTTGAGGCTGAATTAATAGACATTCATAGGTAAATAATATTTTTTTAAAGATGCCTCTACAATTTATGGGTATTTTGGAAAATATTTTTATATGAATATTATCATCTCAAAAATTGGATTTACCAAAATCACATTGATTCATTTTTTCATGTCTCGTACAATGAACCATAGTGTGTGGTCGAACTCTACTATCATTTCATGCTTCCACTCTGATTTCATTTCTTTCATGTTCCTCTACTCATTTTATTTTAAATAGTTTATAAAAATTTCATATACCACTTCTCCACATTCACATTATTATTCTTATCATAATTACACTATTTTATATTACTAAAAATTAGATTTCAAAACCCAACATGTCCCCTGAAAATCACAATATTTTTTTATTTACAAAGAAGGATATAATTATGAGTAATATGGATAAATAAAATTAAAATAAAATATGCGGAATATATAATTTATAAATTTTTTCTTCTCTATAGTGTGGAAATTCAAAATCATTAACTTTATTAAATTTCATTAAATCATGAATTTATTTCTAGTTTTAAAATTTTTATGTTATTTTATTTAATATAATTTATTATTATATTTTATTCTAGTATACATGGATAAATCAATGCATTGGCATCAACAGTTTCAACATTAATTTTTTTTGGGTATTATGCTCAAACATCAAAGTTCAGTTCCTCTAACTGACTATTAAATCCTAATAATATTAATGAAAACCAAAACATGTATCATCTTATGTATAATTAGGATGTAGTTATAAAATATTGAATAAGGAAATGAAAACTACCATAAAAATTTACATTAATCCTATGAGACTATAATACAGGCATTAAAAATGATAATAGAGGATCGTGGGATTATAAAAAATATCAAGAAATGGAAAAATTTATTGAATAATAAAATAAATAATAATTATATGGAAAATGATATATTTTATTAATTATAAATTTTTTCACATTGATAAATACCATAATTTTTAGTGTAGGGTCCATAATAAAATTAGTGATAGTTTTTCTATGAAGGAGGAACTTGAAAATAAATTTTTTATTTCGATAAATATGTTTAAAATGTGTAAGGATATTAAACTCCAAAAGATAAATTTAAAAATTAGAATGTAAATATTATGAATTTATTGGATTTTCATTTCTAGGATGAAGTGATTTGTGATTATAAATATTGAAATGTTATAAAAATTCAATTTTTATCAGAAATAAGGATCCATGAATTATAGAAAGATGTTAGATGTTCATCAGTAAATATTTTATATTTAATGTTTTGTGTTCCAATATTTTAGAACCATCATTGAAATATGAATTTTACCTATTCATTTAATGATGCAAAAAAATCTCTTAGATCTCACTAAGAGGCTGACGGAGTGAATTTGGAACAAATGATCAAATCTATAAAATTTTATAATTTTCCCACAACTATTGATGTCATTACAATGTTGGATCAGGTCATGATAAATAGTGTAGATCATTTAGATTAAAATTATACATGTCTATAATTTATCAATTTTGATCATTATAAATCATAATTTGACACCATTCAATTAAAATCATTGTTAGAGCACAAAAACCTCCTCAATAATTATTTTTTGGTCTAAATTATTCAATTTGAGATTAAGGGAGATGCAGAGAACACATTATTCATATTATTTAGTAATATCAAATATGATTTAGAGGTTTATTAATATAATTATTATGATTGGGATATTATATAAGAGAAAGATAACATAAAATAATATTAAATGTAAATCTTTTTGGATTTACCTAAATTTATTCTACATTGTTCCTCAATTTTTTATTTTCTAATTTTGGTTATTTAATTTCTCATGTTAACTAATAATTTTTTATAAGAGGAATTAATTATGATTCTAAAATATTAAAAAACCGAAAAATGTGCCACTAAATACTCTCTAAATAAATCAATTTCATAAAAAATTAATTTACACTATTATTGAATATTTCTTATATCTAATGAGGGGTAGAAATTTGGTAATCATGGAACATCCATAAATATGACATATATTTGTTCATCCCTTAAATATAGTTTGAAATTATTCAAATTATGAAAAGTTGAGTAAATAAATAGAAATCCATCCTAAATATCAAAGGGTTGATATGAATATGGAGTTCATATGAAAAGTGGAATGATTATTTTCATATATGTTCCAGGCCTATATAACTGAATATTCAATTAAAAATTATTTAGAAACACACATGTGTGGGTTTATGTATAATAAACCACACCATCAAGGTCTATATAGTTAGTTTTTCTAATAGTTCCATATGGGACAATAAAAATAATAATTCATGGGATGAAGCACATGATTTTATAAATATTTTTTTTATTTGTTTTCATTCCATTAAACCAATATTCAATAACATTTTCAAAATAATTATTTACACTTGGTCAAAGTTTCTATTTTAAAATACTAAATAATGGTTAGAATATTCATTACCATATATTGTCACATATCCCCAATGTTTAGTAATTTTTATCATTAATTTTTGGATTTAATTTTTAGTCAATTTTACTCTTATTGGAAATTGAATAGAGAAATGTTGGGGGATTGATTTGTTAATCGAAAATTATTTCTATTGGTTGACCATAATGTAAAGAATCTATAATCAGGAGAGTAATAATTTTATTTTTATAATGAAATTTTAATTAAAATATCTAACTGATTTCTTATATGTAGTTGTATTAGATTGATTAGTTCGTCTGTGTTACGGTTAAAATAATTCCAATATTGACATCTTTTCATGTGGAATATGTAATGATAAAAAAGGTTTTTATATTGAATTATCATATCCAAATAAAAAAGATTATTACATGATCTAGTTTTTCATTGAGTGGATTTTTCATTCACTAATTCCATAAATATTCAAATATTCGTTTATTCTTATATGAAATCCAATATTTGTAACATAAAAACTACATAATATATTGAGATTAATTGAATGTGTATTCAAAATAAAACTTGAGGCAATAAAAAAGGAATTAAATGAAACATTTTCAAATGTTATAAAAATAAATTATTTATATAAATACTGAAAAATCATGTGTGATTTCAAATAATTTATTCAGGGAAATATGATTTAAAATTGTATCAAAATTGTGTATGATTTTTATTGTGAACTTGATTTTTGTTTATAAAATTTCTGAATGTTTAATCTATCTTTACAAACAAAATATTAAATATTTATTCTAATATAAAATCCACTAGTTGAAATAATGAGGATTTTTATATTTGGGGGAGTATCCTATATTTTTTTTATAAATATACATTGAGATCACCTCAAAAACACAATTAACATTTGTCAAATTTTGAAATCTGTTGTTATCAATTTTATAGTGGATACAAAATATCCATAAAAATAATGATTATTTTCTATCAATTAGTATTTAAAAACAACAATTCCATAATATATTCGTTAAATGAATTTCATTTTACAGGTTTTGTTAGAAATTTTATATTTTCAAATTTTTGAAATATTAATTACTATTGTGACTGAAATTGAACTTCGTCATTTGTGTTAAAGTTATAATATTTTTATTGAAGTGTTCCATCAAATTAACACATGATCTTGGATGATATTTTTCCAAGTTAATATAAAACATTATTATTTGTTAATTATGATTACTTTTAATTATTAACCATACTCATATGTAATTTTTTTATATGTATTATAATTTGAAATATGTGATTGATTTAATATGATAGAGAAAAAGGGTTTTTTAAGAAAATGTGAATTTAATGATAATTTTATCAAATATAATTACACATATTTAAATACAGCCATTTTTAAAAAAATATAAACGACCATATGTTTATATAATTTATACATATTGGATCAATCATCCAAAAATATTTTAGAGACTCCATGGGGAACATTATTTTTAGAAATCACCTATTTGTTGAAAATATTTATTTATACATATTTTATTTTTTCATCTTCCACTAAATTTGATAAAATTATATCATAAGTATTATAAAAGAGATATGTGTGGAGGAATATGATGTTTCATTTGAATAACCCACAATAAAATGTCTTGTGACAATCAATGAAAAGAATACCTCATGAAACAAAAAATTGGGATATAACGTGATCTCCCCTAAATCATGTACATAATTATATGAAATCTCTATGAATCATCACATCACTAACATTATGAAATGATCCATTACATTACCTAAATACCATCTCCTACTAATTTCAATTAGTAATATTTTTTATGTCTTCCGTAACACAATCTCTTCACACCATACTGTAATGTATTATGTTTTAGCATGGACGTTCAAATGAAATAAAACATTATAATTACTATGTGAAATCTTATTTTATATCCTACAATTATTCCAAAACCCCCAAATAAAAAATATAAAAATTATCAAAATTTTACTCAAGCTCTATATTATAGAATCAAAATAATAATATTGAAAATAACACTCCCCTTTAATATTTATTCAATATTATAAAACATAGAATGCAATGGCTAATTACTATGATGGTGATGATTGACTTGGAATTATATCTTATTTTTTTTAAATATTATATATGGAAAATTATTTTAAATTTTTTCAATATAGAATACATAACCTCCAAAGATATAGTAATTTCTGAACTTTATCTTATTTATGTATTTATATAATTTGATCTCCAAATAATGATATGTTAAAAAATGTTTTTTTGTACTGAAATAGAAATTAATAACATATAACATTTCTATAATTTTATGAGCATTTCAAAATTTATAAACATATTTACATAAATTGATTGTTTTTTCTATATTTCTTGATTTTAACATTTGTGAAAAATATACTATATTCCTTCATCATGAGAAACAATATTAGTCATGTGTATATCTTCCAATTTACTCTTGAGTTATTTTACTCTGTTTTAATAATAATATAATATTTGATAAATTGCATATTGATATATATATTTTACAAATTTAAATTAAATTTCAATCATTGGAATCATTCAATAATGACTTGATCATTTATTTGACACTTTAAAAAATTAATATTTCTACCCGATTATGGAACAATGTTGGAGATAATTTTTGGACCCTATAGAGCATCAATATGGATATATTAATAATATTGGGAATTATATATAATAACGATATTTTTTAAAAGTAATATAATATATCCCATTTTAAGTAAGAAACATTATACCTTCGATAAAAATAGAATTTGTGTTTTTACCCTAGTAATGTGAAAACATTCTTTAGAATTATGTTTTTTAGTAGAGGACAATCACAGACAAATAAATTTAATAAGATAAATTAGTGTTTTTATTTTATTTATTTTATAAACATAATAAATACTCTATTTAATACAATTTATAAAATTTTTTAGGGATTCTAATATAATATGTCCTCAATTTTGAACAATAATGACAACTAACCATTATAAAAATGGTGTAAGAGATTAAAAACATGGTGAATATCTTTTTTTCTAAATTTCATATATCGTACCTTTCTCGTTCATCCCATCAAATGTTCTGCATTTACATTTCGACTGGCTTGTGATATAACAAAGTAAGGGAACTTGTTTCACACTATGAATATTTATTGATCCAATGTATTATTTATGTGGGTTTTGTATTTAAATTATCGGTGTGATGGAGGGATGATGATGATGATGATGATAAAATAGTGTAATTGGTTTTTTATTGTCCTATGATATTATATATACATTTCATATTTTTTTAAATGGAATAAATGTTATAATATCATGCGTAAGGAACAAGAAGATTTACTGTATTAAGATAATAGAAACACGATATTATTATTTTTTAAATTATATTCAACATCTACTAGAAAAACCTCTCACATATAACTCGTACTAGGAATACCTGACTTATTACATTCTTTATAACATTTAGAAGAAAACATAAGAAAATGGGAGCGTAGATTCTCATTAAGAGTTAAAATGGTAGATATTTTTTATGGGTAAATTTAATCATAGAAAAAGAATAAGGGTGTGATATAAAATATATAATTTTGGGAGGTCTTATCAAACATATAATAGATCATAAACATATTCCATGATGTTAGACATTGTCATTTTAGAATGTAAATACTATTAGAGTGAACAATAATTCAGAATGTATCATTAACCTTATTTTTATTTCATAATAGTGTGGCACCATAAAAAATATAAATAAAAAAATCATATTTCATTGTTAACTACCAATACCATGATCGCAATAGATTAATACTTATCAAATATTTTCCATTGTGGATTAGGACATACCTTTTTCCCACTATATATCAATATACACATATTTCTCGTAGTGGACCAGGACTTACATATTATAATAGTGGAACAATCCCATCAACTATTTTTTCATTTAATGAACTTATATTTTGATTTAATCAATCCATATGATGTAGATATTTCATCAACATTCTCATATTGAAAACCATTCTTCTGTGTGCCACTATTTTATAATGCATTAATTATATCACCACATCATAACCATTGTAATGATAATTGGCTTCTTAAACATTTCATGAATTCGATATTTCATAACCCATGATAAAATAATGGGTTTCATAATCAATCAGGAATGTAAACATTTACCATAAAAAGAATAATGAAATATCGTATCATTTAATTACAACCACAATAAAAGATTAGTAAAATAAATAGAAACAATTTTCAATTGAAAATTATTCTAAATGATAAAATGGAACATTTTTTAGGACTGTATCCTTTTCACATTAATTTTTTTTAAAAAAATATTTGAATGGTTTTTTAATAATATATTTATTTTAACTAATGTAATAACTGTAAAAAATTTAAAAAAAATAGGAATATATGTTTTCCAATAGAAAGTTTAATATTTTAAAAATAATTATTCGAAATACATATAGAAAAAAAAATTTATTAAAAATTAAACTTCAAACTTTTTAAGGAATATTTAAAATAATTATTAGTTAATTAAAAAATTAATATACCATTCATTTAGTACAAATTAAAACAAATACGTCTTTCACATTATTAGTAAAATACAAATATGCATTGTTTGTAAAATGAAATGAATAATATTTTAAAAAATAATTTATACATTCAAACGAAGGTAAAATATTTATTAATAAATCCTCTTCAAAATGTTTAAATAGTTGGATTTTTTTTAGAAATCTTATTTTTGGTATAGAATATGGTTTTTAACAAAAGATATAAATTAAGATTATTTTTCATAAAAATAGTATTTCAAATGCCTAAGTCCATAAATTATAAAAAATAGAGGGAAAATTTATAAATATAAAATAAAAATAGTAGTTGGAAGGAACATGGTTTCATGAGATATATATTATAAGATTTCACCATTTTTAATTCTAATCATGATAAACCCAGCTAAATGGTGAGATTGTAACCTAAAACTAATACATGTATGGTAACATTGAAAAATAATCCCCAAGAAAGAATAATGTAAAATGTAAAATGGAATATCATGATAAAATATAATATCATGATATTACATGTCTTAAGGGTATGTATATTATTATTATAAAATAAGAAAGGTTCGTAATGTAAGATATGTCTCAAGGAAGGAAAATTAAAAAAAATCGCATACTGCTTTGGTAACCTTTGAATCATAAACCCCTTGAATGACAGATATTAAAATGGATATGTATATACAATTGGGTTTTTTTCTTAGAAACTATATAATACAAAAATTCAAAGGATATAAATCACATAAAATAAGTAGGTGCTGAATTTAGAATATATCTAAATGTAGTTAAAATTGAGATGAAAGTCCCTTATCATATGATTCAACTTACATTTTACCCATTTGACCTTACTTTATATAATATATAATAATTTTATTCATGTAATAAAAAATCTAGTTTTATATATAATACTATATATGATTTAATTATTACCTATTATTATACATTTATTTGAAAATCCATTTTAAATTTATGTTTTCAGCAACAAATAGTTTTTTTATATGTTTTGATTGGTTATTTATAGACCACATACATTAATCATTGACCAATATTCTCAATTATATTATCCAAAAACTAAATATCAAATATATTTAGTATATATGTATTTATAGTGATCATAAAAGATGGAGATAAAAAATGAAAACCGGTATTACTAGTGATGGTAGGTCGTACGCACGCATGAACATCATTCCCATTTTATCATCTAACTAAATAAAATAATGCTAAATAATATATAACAATTCCCAAATATTTTTATTTATAATATATATAATAGTTTTTTATTTGAGTATATTTTTATTTCCATCAATTAAAATCATAAGAATCATGGGAGTCCTGTGAGCGGGTTGTCTGCCGCACACACAAATGACATTATCCTTTTGCCATAAAATGAAATGTAAGAATGAAAATTAAATATAATAATTCCATAATAATAATATAATAATAAATATAATTTATAAACCATATTTTGATTATTTTATCTACATGGTAATGTTTGTAATGGAAACTAAATAGTAATTGGTTTTTATGTTGATGTCAATCATATACAGAAAAGATGATTTCGTTACTAATTTTATTGAATATATAGATGTTTTTAGGTTTTTAAATCAAAATAATAACATATTTGTTTATATAAGATACTGATATTGTTATATTATAATGTTTCAATAATAATTTATGAAAAATTTATATGAAATAAAATAAAAAACTTGATTAGGGATGTCACAACATCATTGGAAAAGATCTTTTGGATTTCACTAATGTGACTATTTGATTAGATTTATGTTTAAAATTTGTCTTCTAAGATAAGATGAAGAATTCCTAGATTTTTATTGGTTTTTTCAGGTCTTATGTAATGGGTTTCTTATGTGTTATAATTAGAGGGGAGGGTATATACTTTATAAGTGTGTTGAGTTAAACACTTTTAATTTTGGAAACCAAAAATATTTACCCATGTTTTTTCACATTAAACAGTGATAAAATTGTCCAATATAGATATTAGAATAGATATGTAAGATAAATACATAGAAATTGGGTGTAATGATTTTCTTTTTTCATTTTCATCCAACATTATTTTAGTTTAAACCCTAGTAAAACCATTTTTACCTTAACCACATAAATGTTTATTTATTTTTTTCAAAAATAACTATTTACAATAAATAAGGACAAATTATTATACAATATAAATTATTATGATGTTCAATATGAAATCAATATTTTAAAATTATATCACATATATTTAAATATTTAAATTAAATTTTATCTCACAAACATGATGGGAAATCACATTTTCCACATGAACACAATTTAAGAGGGTAAACGAATTTACTTCAAAATTAAACATGAAATTAATTCAAATGAACAAAAAGTGATTAGTTGATATATTATTGTTGTAATTTTTATTTTAATTCAAATTTTCATAAAAAAAATATTATAAAACATTTAAATTAAAATGTATCTTCTTAGAAAAACCAGTAAATTTATATTTTCGTAAAAATATAATCATTATTGAAAAATCTTATTAATTTTTCCTATGTATAACATTGATATGTTGGTGTTAAAAATTGAAGTTAATTTTATTTAATAATGTTCTAAATGTGTCGAATTATCATATGAAAATAGGTTTGGAAAAATAATTTTAGAAGAATAATTTCATAAATATCAAATTGGATTTATATTTTTCCTCAAAAACACATTTTATGAATATTAATCATTTAATTGAATATTTAATATATAAATATCTAGAAGATGTTATCCATTATATTATATTAATTTATTTATGAGAAACATGTTAATCGGAATAAAAATAGTTTTCCAAACAATGATTTCATTTATTTTATAATAGTGATATTTTAATGTTTAATTAATTTTTAAATAAATGATTTCATTTTGTATACAAATTTAGTCTACTTATTTCTCTAATTTAGTTTATCCAATTCATATTTTTCAATCCAATATCTAGTTTATAAAAATCATTATAAATTAAAATAATTTAATAGTATGTCATATTTTTTAAAAACATATTGTTTCCTATAATGCAAGATAAACTCAGTGTTGTATGTAATAAAAAGATAATATTGTGATTTAAGGTGATTAAAATTACTTTTAATAGTATAAATATTTTGGGATAAATATTTCACAGAATATATTTTTCATTCCTTCTACCCCCTTTAAAATGAATCTCTCCCCCAAAATTTACCATTTTGGTACTATTAAATGAGGTTTCTATTTTCTCATAACATCATTTGGTTCCCATTAATTGTTCTCAACAGGGTGATTTATCTACAAAACATTTAGCAGGTAAGTGGAATTTTTTTATATAACATTCCCTATTCATTAATAAATCTCTTCCAATTGATCTTCATATGAAATATCATTTTCCTATCATATGTACTCATAGTTCAGTATATAAGATGGATAATTAATGTACATCATATAGAGATATATATGGAACATATATTGAATATGATAATGGTTTTGTTGATATTACAATTGAAATTATTATTTTCTTATATGATCAAGAACATCAAATGGATTAATATACCAATGGATTATCTTCCCTTCTCGTCATCAAAACGATTATGAATTTCATATTATTGTTGATCACTTTCCAAATTCTCCCAAACTACATGAAATTAATATTAGTTTTTTATATTTGAAGAACTAAAATATCAAAAGATGCATAATAGAGTTGAAATTAATTCCATATATATTTGCATATTAAAAATGGTTATATCCTGTCATATAATATTGACAAATATTCATATTGTGATCCAATATTTTAACCTATAACCAAATCCAAATTTAAAAATAATCCCTTCCTTAAATTTTTCACAATATAACCCATAAAAAATTTAAATAAGGTCAGAATATTTCTAAAATTAAACTTAATATTTATCCCCCATATTGCATCAGGATGATATTTATTGTAACATATGAAACATGATAATATATTTATCATGTATTATCATAAAAAAATTCTTACATCTATTACCATAATCCGTATTTAAATAATAAATTCCCAATCGATACATAGATAATGCAAATATTACTTTGTATTTCCCTTAAATCAAAAACATATGTAAACTACATTAATGATAGAATAAAAAACGTTTTCCGAAAATGATTAATCAGTTCCTAGGTTATAAAAATAATCAAATTTTATTTTTTCTATACATCATTTATTTATCCAAACGAAATTAAATTTTTCAACATCTAGAACATATTAATGGTTATATTCACATAATTTAAATACCATAATAAAAAATAAATCAATTTACTATGAAATTAATAAAATTTATCATATTCTTACTAGTCCTTAATGAAAAATATATATTAAATATTCCATATATACTTCACTTTTCAAATAACATAATTCATGAATTCTAGTACATAAAAACATCAATCATACAATTTCATTTTTAATATATTAACAATGCCTCATCATCTCATTACTTTATACCACTAACCTATAATATGAAACATGTATCATCACTTAACAATAATCAACCTCAATTTAATTTGGTTTCACATATTTACATAAATAATACTTCTAGAAATTCCAATGACATTCCTATATCATTCATGGTCTCTTCGTCATCCGTTGTATAACCATAACCTTTACAACATTGATGGTTTAAATTATTAGACTCCTTGTATGGGTGTTGACTTCCATATATCCCATAATTACAACTATTATAAGATTCAACCAAATAAAAAACTTTAGGGAGACCATTATACACAACCAATGAATTAGCCATACATTTAATCTTCCAATGTAATTAATTTCATTATTTTTTTATTTAACATTTTCAAAACATCTTCATTTTTCTATAATACATTCACATGGGTTATTCTTTCCCCAATACATAAATAAAGGGGAAAATATTTTTTAAATATGGTTTCTACCTCCTCAACATTTAGTAATATATATCCTTCTCTTATTTACCAAGTCTGAGAGTTTGTTAATGATCTTATTTCTTATCATATATCAGGATAATTTAATATGATTAATCTAAATATCCTTAAATATAGTTACCTATATGGGGAATGAAATAACCATATAAAAGACTTCATCATAAAAATAATCAAGGCTTACTGACAAGTAATCATGATAAAAACAATTCCATGGTGGATTTGGTACACACTCTAATACCATGTATGAGTTATCCAGAAACTAAATCATTAACCAATGCATTGGATTTCTATATAATTTTTTATAAACATTTCTCATTCATTTTATTCTCATTCATAATGGATCTACATCGATCATAAAAAATGGAATCATTTATCATAACATTTTATACCATAATAATATTTTTTTTCATAAATACATGGACATACCCACTGAAACAAGTATATGTGTATGAAGGTGAATACCATGAATAGGAAATGTGTATGGGTTTTCACTACACAATTGTTTTTCACATAAAATCATGGTGAAGGTTTTGCATCATAATTGGGGTATATAGATGTTAATATAAGGGATTAATGAGAGGAAAATGGGACTTTCATAATTTAGAAATAAAATTTATAGTAAGGATAATTTTTACTAAAATATATCATCATTAGGAATTACAGGTAAAATATATAAGGTAATGAATAAACCTGAATAAAGAGTAGAGGAAGATGACCCTAAACCTTCAGAGGGTGATTCAAAATTCATGGGAAGAGATTCTTGAGAGTGAGGTAGATCATTGGTAGAACTATATATATGGAAAAATAGAGTAATTATTTGATACAAAGAATTTGATTGTTGTGATATTTGGGATTCGATGGGTTTATATATGAAAACAGAGGGGAATTTCTTATTATTTCTTGAAGTTATGTCTTGGACTACATATAATAAATTTACCAAAAAACAGTGATTAAAATGTTCTATTAAAATTTAGTCTTCATTAAAGGGATTTTATTAATTATTTTACATGTACAAGTGATTATTTTTTTATATTAATATCCTTTCTCATGTGGAGGTTTTCAAATTCATTAAATAAATAAGTTCATAAACATAAAATAAATTATTGTTTTTGGTGATTACGTAAATGATTTATAATATGAATAAAATTAACAGAAAAACACATTATTCTAAATGGTAAAAAAAATAATTTTTCACTGATACACTTTCTAATTTTTATTACATATTTTTTTTTCATAATGATGTCATAATACAAACTTAATATTTATACCATATATCATTTTTCTAAAAAAATTATATTATCATTGAAAATTATGGAAAAATAACCATTGGATAATTTTAATATTTTTATTCCATAAATAAATTGTTAAATCAAAATAATTTTTTAAAAATGTCATTTTTTACTTTTAAAATAAAAATTGAATTTTATAGTGAAATGATGGAGTTTTTTTATAATAATAGTATTCGAACCATTATAAATATTCCATTTTAATTCATAGAAATGATATGATCATTTAAATTTGATAAAAATTTATTAATTACAATATTTTATTTATTTCAAAAAATAATTTAATTAGTCCCAGATAAATTCTTTAATTGAATTTGAATATTACTCAAAAATACAATTTCTATGCTATTGTATAGATATAAAAATATATATAATGTAATAATAAAAATTAAATATAATAATTATTCTATTCAAAATAAATTATAAATTATCTTATTATTATAGTCTAGTTACATATCCATTTACTTCACAAGAAAATTTCTTTTGAGTAAGGTCTATGATGGTGAGACTTTCATGTATTGGTTCAAAGTACACAGTTTGGGTTGTGTTGTCAATGAGTATGATCATATGCAAGAGAAAATTTCTCTAATAATTATTCTAATGGATATCATGTTTGTATTGGTCAAGGGAAAATCCATGTGAAACTTTATGACTTGTATGCTTTGATAAATGGGATTCATATGGTACGACCCTACTACTTATATCATGCACTAAAATTATTTATGCCAGCAGGATATGTAAAAATCAATATTTAAACTAGTCATGTGATCAATGTGCAAAATCATTATCATCAATAGTAATGATTCTTAATGATATTTTAATTTCTATATGGTAAAATTAAATAAATTCTTGTTTTTTCAATATCCCAAATATATAATAAAACATATCATTAAATTATATGGGGAATTTCATATTTAAATGTTTGGGTCATTACAATTGTTTCCTATTTATATATTTCACCATGAAAAAATTAATTTCCCACATTAAAAAATGAGGGTAAAGATTTTTCCTCAAATCCATCCATTTTACACATTTCTTCTTCAATCATGTGGTTTTTCTATACAACATTGACTAGTTACATTCTCTTATATCATAGAACATCATATCTTTTATCGATTATATTCATGAGATAATTCTCATATTAAATATTATTCTCCAATGGTACCACATCTGAATTACATTTTTTGGGACTAGTATATACTTCCTCCTGAGTGTTGTGTCATACACATCAAGTCCTTCAGACATGAAAGGTGGTAAGGATAATCAATAGGCAACCGCTCCAATACGATCAGGAATCTAAAAGGGATCGATGTATCTTGGACATTAAAACCCCTTTATACCCAATGTGATTACTTTAAACAGTGGAGATATGCATAGGGATACATTGTATCCATCCTCAAAATAGTTTTCTCAACATCCTTTTCCAACATATCTTATTTTTCAATTCTCATCCTCCTTGATGTGTTTCTAAATGTTCTTGAAATTTTCAAACCTTTATTCTTCTTTTAGAGGACCTAGCATATTCTATCCCATATCTTCATCCAAACAGGAAGGAGTTATAAACCTTTTCCTCGAAAGGTCAATATATGGATCCATTTAGATGGATGAGTGATAGCTATTGTTTTTTGAGAAGTAATCTAAAAATATATATTGATCCCACCCTCCATTGAAGTCAATTGGTCATGACCTCAATATTTCCTCAATTTTCTTGATAGTGCAATCTGATTTTCCATCATTTTTAGGAGATAATTTACCGCATTGTTGAGACACATCAAATAAATTATGATATTATAGTTGATTTATAGTATAATGAATAACCTAGGTCATCTCTCAAGGTGCATTAGTATCCTATAATGTATATTTTAATTTAATATTACTAAATGAGGGGGTGATTTTGCAAACAGTTTTAAGAAAATAAAATAGATTAAACAGTTTAATAGATGACAATCCAAGGGGATTTAAAAAAATATGTGACAATGTGTAGATTGTGATTTTACTACTTACATTTAATTTTCTTTGTTATCAAAGATTAATTATGGATTAATGTATGTCATTGGTTAAAATTAATTGGAATCCTGATTACATTGAAATCTCTTATATCAGAGGACATTGACCCAAACCATGAATTTACAATCATATATCCAAGGTCCAGATAACATGTATAATATAATATCTTCTATAAAAATTGAAATCTAAAATATGTCGGGAAGAAAAATAATTTTTTTGTTTTCCAATTGGAACAACCAAATTCACACCCTCAAACCTCCCACAAATCGGTTGAAAGTAAACAACATTTCATTTATGTAAATCAATCAATGATAAATCAAAGTAATATAATTCTTAATGAAATGTTTTAAATCCCAAAATGAAACAAACTAGTAGAATTAAATGATCCATAACTACCTTAACATGATATGTATCTCCCTCACAATGAAAACTCACTAATTATCCCCACATCAGGAGGTAGAGGAATGTCGAGAGGAACTCCTTCTTCATCCTTCATCCCCCTGTGATGATAGGGGCCTTTAGAACATCCATGACAATGATGATACACTTCCTGGACTCCAAAATCGAAGTGATTGGCTCCGGTTTTGAACATAAAAAAGAGGCCCCCATGGTTCTTTTTTATTACCATAATGAGACATGGTTTGGGGAACCTTGATTTTGAGATACCACTTCTTTCTTAGTTTCAGACAAGTACATTACCATATCCAGACTTGAATGAAATAAGAGAGTTGTTGGAAGTCCACTTGAATGTCTCCCTGTAAAAATCGGTAGCCATTAGAAATCTGGATTGGCAGAAATGATCAAATGATTGAACCAAAATTTTGAATTTGGTTAGATTCTTTCCCCTAATAGAATGGTTCGGATGGGCCGTAAAATGGACAAATTGGGATTCAGTTCCTTGAGATGGGTTGTAGAAACTGTTGTTTTGGAGATGAACACTAATTTTTACCCCAAATTTGGGTGCATTTAATTCTCATAATGCTCAATAAACTGGACATATGTCCATGGGATTCCGGACAGTTTGGCCCATTTTTCATCTATATCATCTCCCAGGCCACCAAATCACCTCCAACATTAATGAAAATATCCACAAAAGTATAATTTCCCATTCTATAGAGTGATAAATAGAAAAAATAAATTAATAAAACATGAATTTCACTTTTTTATAATATATCATATTTACAATAAAAATGTATTTTAATAAAATGTTTTAAGGGGGAAATGAAACAGTGATTCGTGTCGCAATCTCACCACCACAACAAATAATTTTCCTTCTTAAGAAATTTCTTACATCCTAAAAAAGTCTAATTACTAAATAAATGGTGAGAAATGTTCCAGGATTCTTCTAAAATTAAATACATAATTTATCATTTTTTAAATCTATATTCCTATCATTTCTCCTCCCTCAGATTTGATTTTTTTCAATGTTATTTTTCCCCCATACAATATTTCACAACAAACCTCACTTAAAAATTATTCCTCATCACTCAAGAAACATATTAATCAATATTTCCTCTCTTTTCCTAGATTTTATGTGATCTTACAATACTCTTGTCAAGATTCTATGTTCTCAAATAGAAGAAACTAATGTTCTACTCAATAGGACTTCCGACAGGTTGTTCTATGGTTCAAGGTTTGGTAAGATTTAAGGTATAAAAAAATTTGAGGTAGAAGATGAGTGTTTTATCTTATAAGTAAAAAAAATGTCATGATTCAGTATGTGTTCAAAATTAATATACACACTCATCCCCTCACAAAGTGAATCACATCAAACTCACTATCCCTATATTACATTTATGTGGGTCACAACATATCCGTAAAGAATAATGAATAAAATTCTTATGTAATCACTTAGTGTTTTTCATTTTGTTCTATTTTTTCTATCAATGTAAATAACTATTTTATTTTTTACAATTTTCACTAGATATAAAGAGGGAAATTTTATAAAATAGTGATACAATATGGATTATCAATCCACTACCAAACCAAAATGTTGGTACCCTTTCTATAAACCCATGAAAATGATTTATTCCAGATAATTTCCATGATAACACCATCTCCCCTATAGTTTCTGAGAATAGAGAACTCCATTTTTTTTAAGGGCTGAACCAAGTATTCCCTTGACCATATCATCCTTCATCGTTAGTTCCACATTGAGCAGAAGGTCCTCCACTACAATGCAAGGATAAAGATGCATCCCAGTAAGCATTATTATAACTAGTTTGGACCATAAACGGTTACTAATGTCTCTCCATTTAGTTTTTTCTAGGTTCAGAAAGAAGAAACAAAGAAAAATTTCACTATCAATTGGCAGTGGCTTAAGCAGTTCTATTAATATATTCCAGAGTCCGCGATGGAGGAACTCCATCTTCATGAAGTAATCTATGAATTCCACTCACCATTTTTAATCCTTCCTTCCCACACTTTTTAACTATTGTGAGGAAAATGCACTCTTTAGGTGTGGGGGGATGGGTAAATTCCTTGGTTAGATAGGAATTTTCATTCTCATTATTCTTTCCCTCTTTTAAGCATACTGAAGTGTATTGTTACATCCCCTTTTCCCTCTCCCTCTCATTTGTTCCAAAATATTAATTTTCTATTCCCAATAAATTATGGAAAATGATTCCCTTTTAATTATTTCATTTATTGAAAATTCATGTGGAATGTCCATATTTCATATTGTTTATCATTAAAAAAAATTATGATGAAATATGCTTTTTAGTACAAATTCAATACATTAGTGTGAATTTATATTGAAATTTAGTTATTTTTCAATAATATAAATGGTTCTATAATTTCAAAAACTTTGATAATAATGGTATCGTTTTTTAGAATAATTTATCATAGAATTATTTCACATAATCTATCTACGCATTTTTTCACCCAACCATGAATTGTGAATGTTTCTTAAATAATGTAAGGTAAATATATGTTAAGATTATTTCTCCCTACATTCATAAATAATATTTCTATAAGTCCATTATTTAATTAATCTATTTCATTTCTATACTATATTTACCTATGAGATTGTACCTACTATCTGAAAGTTGAATTACCTAAAAAATTAAACAACAAAGGGTAGTATTTTGGGAATGTCAAAAACCAACCATCATTGTATTTTGATCTTGTTATAACAATTAAAATTAGTGTCGTGAAGATATCATACATTGGTTAGGAGAAGAGTGTGAGATTTGTTCCAAGTGCATCTTTTAAATAAATAATAAATGAGGGGAGTGATGAAATTTACAACATATGGAGATATCTAGGTAAGGATATTATGGTTTGACTTCTGGGAATTCATAAGTGTGTGGGTAATGAAATTTTGTTGCAGTGGATTTAGGAAACGATCTGTAGAAATGATCTTGTAAGTATTTAATTATTAAAATAACATATATTTAATCAATAGAAACTCCAATGAATAGCCTAAAATGGTAGTCATACACAGACATGGATAATTAGTGATAGGGTTAACTTTTTAATTATTTTCATTGATTGGTATAATTACTATCATTTAATTTAATGTGGATACAATTTTTGAGACATCTTTTTCCATGATCATTGAGAATATATCATCAATGTGATTTTTTATTTGATCATGTTTCAACCATGAAATAATATTTAATTGAATGTAAAATCGGTATTATGTTTAAAATATCTACATGCATTATTTATAAATATGTTACTTTTCCCTTGAGTGCAAAATTTTATGTGTGGTGGTGTGGTCGCACTATGATTTATAGTTTCATTTTCACCCATACACTACTATGCTAAACTAGTTTCGTAATGAAAATTCAAAAAATAATAAAAAACTTCACTTCAATTTTGGTTAAATTATTTTGTTTTTATTACAGTTAAGATATTAAATTATAATTTTTTTGATAATTCATTGATGTTAGAGGTGATTTATAGTACCCATGATGATATCCAACAAAAATAGGAAAAACTATGAAGGATCCATGCACACTAGTTAACTCAACCACATACTAATATTAAACTGTGTATCAAAATGGGATGAAATATTGTGTTCTCATCCTAAATTCAATGGGATAACTTTAATATGAAAAAACAAAAGAAAATGTAGTCATATTGTGGCCCATTTGGACAAATCTATCAGGCACACTAAATCTTCACAAAGTTAAAAGTGGTGTCTGTGTTTAGTCAATATCAGGAGCATTGATTATCCCAATGAAACCAAAAAATTTATTAATATACTATGTATATGGGGATAATACTTTTTAGTTTTTTCCAAAGTCATATAAGAATATTTGGCCATCTAAAATCATCAACCATGTCGTTTTTCGAAATAAGGATGCTCAAAACCACCATCCAATTTTTCGATAAAGTTGATGCTTGGGCTCCCCATTTTGAAGTTAGAATGATGTGCCATGATATACCAATTTGGAGTTCTATTGGAGTCTCCTCATTATCCTATATGTTCTGGAGGCCATTATCCTCATAGGGGGTCATAGATGAAGGGATTCCACCAAAATTTCATCATTCTATCGTTGTTGGGAAAATCGTTGGGTGATCATTTCGAGGGAGAAACACACATGAAGTGGGAGTTTTGGTAAAGAATTATCTTATGTTTTTGTGTATATTTATTTTTTGGAATTTTTATTGTATATATAACTTAACTTTTTTTGATGCATTTAATTGAAACACTTCTTATTTCATAATTGATCGGTGTGTAATATTATGTTTCCAACTTGTATTATTCTGATTGGAAAACATAAGACTCCACGTCATGCACAAAACTTTGAGATTTATATTTTACATGAAAAGATTTAATACATTATTAGGGGTTGGAACATGAATATATGGTTTTTATGTCATTATTTAGTTCTACTTTCATTGTTTTAGGGGTTGATTGTACCCAAGAGCTTGGATAACCCTCAATCAATTGATTACTCTAAATACATAATAATAAATTAATAATAATGGACTTTTCAAGTTGTCTAGTTACATAGTAATGATCACTCAATTATCTTATATTTTCAAAATATACATCTTTCTCAAATATTAAATTATTTCAATTATTGTTTTTATAAAACTCATTTAAAATTCACTACCTTTAAAGTAATTTATATTAGAAACTCATACTCTAAACCTATCAACACCCATTGACAGATTAAATCGGGTCGTACTTATACTATAAATAACCCATAAAAATATAATTAATTTTATATGTCATAAAATCATGGTCCAATTTTGTCTTAGTTTCTAGGGTGTGCTTTGGTTTTCACTGTATGGTTTTTATAAGATATTTTTTTTTTCTTGGAATGTTTTTTGGATTTCTCTTCTATATTTTCAATATGTTTTTGTTATGATCAAATTTCATTTGTATGTTTGGGGCATGGCATGTTCTACAATGGGTTATTTAGAACCTTTTGAATCCAAACTGGAGAGGATCCTTCGTCAATAACACTGAGACACACAGGGAAACACATTGAATGAGTAAACACCACACATTGAAAATATTATTCACCCTTCTTCTTCTACTAGAATTAATATCAAAACTTAAATAAACATGAATAAAAAGGATTAAAAAATACAACAATAAAATGATTAAATTCAAATGATGATGATATCCATCATACATACATTCATTTTCATGTCGAGGTACCCAATTTGGAACTGAAATATGGATTAATTAATCTACTACCATGATTCGATGAACATCCTGGAGAGGACCCCTAGAAGTATTTAAAATAATTTCATACTGTGTGTTCTACATTAAAACCTAGAAATTTGGATGAAGAACAAGTAAATCATTGGGAATTTTCATTTTAACATTATAAGACACTGAAAATGACTTTCTTAATATGTTAATTCCATAATAAGAGGTTGGGTGGACATGAAACACCTTTTTCATGAAAAATATTTCCCAGCACCTCGAACTGCAAAAATAAATATAGAAATATGTGTTATAAAAACATATCATGGGGATACACTTAATTAATAATGAGAAATATTAAAAATATTATGTTCATGTTTACCACACTAAAAAATAAGTGATCAACTTTTAATATAGTATATATATAATAATTTGATTCCAATTGATCGTAACATGATTGATGTTGCTGTAGGGTGTTCAATAGAGGATAAAACCCCAATCACAGTAAGGACCGTAATTGAGAACATGTAAAAAACACAAAACAATTTCGTTCACAGTCCAGTATACACATTGGAGGTGTCCATGAGGACAAATGTACTCAATTTTAAAAGAAGGTGGATGCAATGTTAGAATATGTACATACCCTTCTTCGATAACTCTCTCCTTCCCAAGGAAAAGCGAAATCTCCTCCACCCATCCATTGTTTTATATTATCTTCTAATACCCACTACGCTTACCAATTTCCCTAATTGAGATAAAATTATAAGAGTAGTGAGGAAACCTTTATAGGCCTCCCTTAAAACCAAATATTTAGTATATAACCTTAATATCCATCCAACCCTATGTGGATGTAAAACAAAATCTATTGGAAAGGGTGGAATTCAGACCAACCTCAACAAAAATGCAATGAATATTTTTAGAGTAGCCATCCACCACCACCACCCTGAAATAGTAAACCACCCCAATGTCCTTTCCAACAATCCCTCCAAAAATAGAGTATATCTAAGAAGATATGATGAAACAAATGGATTCAAACAATATCTAATTTGAATAACCCAGTTTGGTCAACAAGCTAGCTCGGTTGAAAAAATTCAAAGCCAAAAGTCGTGTAATCTACCACCTAAAACTTTAATCAACTCAATCGATAAATGATATGTTTATGGCCTCACTATTATTAGTGTAAATCAACTATAATGTTCAATTAATCCTTAATTAGATTTATACCATCTTGATGAAATCATTATATCAACCATTAAAAATGATCTAAATAATAAAAAATAATGTCTTAAGAGAATCAATTCCAAAGAAAAGAGTCTATATGTCGATAAGCCTCTTATAAAAAACCATTCCTCTTCCATTTACCCAATGGTCCAGCCAACCACTTAAACAAAAGGAAAGTAAACACAATAAAAAAATTTGAGACTTTCAAAATATTGCATGCAAGCATCCACTTGACTGATGAAATGAAAGAAATTATATTATATGAATTGATTTTAAAAGATATTTGTACACATTGAAGGAGACTTTGTGGTAATAAAAATGTATTTGTGGGGAGTAATGTTTCAGCATGGACAGATCCATCACGGCCCACCTAATGCAATGATCATGGAACGTTCTCAATTCCATGCATAGTAGGAAAGTATTCATTTTCATATGTGATTTTTTATTTAAGTTCTTCTATAAATGTTATGTCTCACTATATTTAATATTAATTACTGGTTGGAGAATTTAATCCAACTCGGATAGTTATTCATCTAGAAAATAAGAGTAAAACACACCCTTCAAATGTGATAGAGGATGTTCTAGGGAGGGATAAATGTTTAATTTTTTCCATCCGATTTTATGTCATTATAATGGAAGATAATAGGATCGATGTACATTACCTAATTGTATTGGGGAGTAATTTCATGAAAACAAATAATAAAATAATTAATTTATATAATGGAATATTATCTATGGATTTTTGTGGTGACATTGGCCACATCAACATCCTTGATTCCCTAAAGAACCCCTTAGAAGAACATTCATCTCTCTCTGTTAATTCTATAGATATACTCCCATACCATGAAAAAACATCATTTAATTCCCATTACACCCTTTCCAAGTTTTCATCATTGATAGAAATGCTTATAAATGATTCATCCATTGATTGTTTTAGTGGTCAATAAAATTTTCATGCATGTTTATTAATTGATAATTTATTGAACAATGATGATCAAATAACCAACGATGATACTGAAAATCTTGTAAACGCTCATTCAAATTTTGAGGACTATACTGTTGAGTAGTTAAATGAGGTTATTGACCACTCACTTTAACATAGACACCCAAAAATCCAAAACCAAAATGAATTCTAACTGAAACAAATGCCTCAAGAATTAAAATAATCGTGTCTTGATAATGGAAACAAGGTCCAAGTAATCATTTCTATTTCACTCCCTCCAGAGCATGAATTGTGAATGCTTCAAATTTTTATGGAGTATAATCATTATTTGGGTTGGGATGTTTGTGAAATCATAGAATTATCCCATATTTTTTATCTCATCATATTTTTTTAAATGACGAGGCTATACCTATGAGGTAAGAACAATATCAACTGAACTCAAAACTATTAGAAATTTTGAAAAAGGATGTTACATAATTATTGGCTACTGGAATCATTTACCCCATCACGGATATCCATTGGGTAATTTTCGTTCAATTAGTTCCCTTAAAACTGGCCATATGGTAATCAAAAAGGAAAATAATAAATTTTTTCCAACTTGTGTGCAGAATAGATGGCATGTATGCATAGACTATCGCTGACAAAACCAACACACTAGAGTGTACCATTTCCATTTTCCATTATTTTAACAAATTATAGAGAGGCTATTGGGTATGTACCACTAATATATTCTTTATGGGTATTCAAGATACATTCAGGTCCATATATCCACATAGGACCAGGAAAAGATGACCTTCACTTGCCCCATTAAAACACATTCATATAAGAAGATTTCATTTGGTCTATGCAATGCTCCAGGTACATTCCAGCGATGCATGGTTAGTATTTTTTTCGAATTACCTGGAGAATAACAGAGATGTAATCATGCATGATTTCACTATTTATGGATACCCTTTTGATGAATATTTGAGTAGTCTTGATTCAGACCTATGTCACTATATTGAAAAGATTCTCATATTAAATTATGATAAATTTAATTTCATGGTCCGAAAAGGCATAGTTTTGGGACATGTACTTTTTGGGGATGATATCCTATTAGATAATTAAAAATTCAACGTCATTTCTTGAGAACTATTCCCAATAAATCTACGGTGTGTCCGGTTTTTCAAGGTATCGCTAGATTTTACAATCATTTCAGTCATGACTATAGTAATATTTCACTCCCACTCTCCCAGTTACACCAAAATGAAAAAGAATTTTTTATAATGAATTTGAGGAAGCTTTTAATACTTTAAAATGGAGTCTCATTTCACCCCTATTAATCCATCCACTTTAGTGGGATTTACCATTTGAGATCTTGTTTGATGCCTCTAACTATTCAATTGTGTAAGTCGTATCACAATGGGTCGATTGAGATCCACATGTCATTGCATGATCCCCACGTAGACTAGAATCCTACCCAAGCTAACTATACCAAAAATTTAAAATAAATCCTTAAAATTTTTTTTTCTTTGAAAAATATGGCTCATACCTTTTAAGGGTCCAAAGTCATTGTGTCCAAAAAACATGCAGCCATATGGTATCTCCTAAAGAAACCATAAGTGATGCCATTTCCCATTCTCTATAATATCCTCCATTAATAATTAGATGTAGAAATTAGTGATATTAATGCAGCATAGATTGTGGTGTATAACCATATCAGTGAGATTCACCCATCCTCTAACATGGAATTCTCCCCCAGTATTCCTATAAATGAAATGATTCATAATGATTAATTCTTCTGAGTTCAAGATGTTATTTCTTGGAATGATGAAATTGTAAAATATTTAGTAGTATATTGCATTCCAAATAATTTCAATAAATTCCAGTACGACCATCAGAATCATGAGACCTATTGGTACTTTTTTGACTGCCCCTACATTTGGGGCACATGTAGTGATCAATTCCTTTGGTGTTGTGTCCTCGATAGTGAGTTTCAGTCCATCCTTATGTTTTTCCACACTCTTGCTTATGTGGGCCACGTTGGTCCCAAACATAATTCTTACAACATCCTTGATTATGGTCTCTTTTTACTGACATTTTTTTGAGATTCCCATGACTTCGGTAAATATTTTCATCACTATCAAAGAATGGGTAATGTCTCTAAAAGAAATGATATACCATAAAAACCCATTCTCATCCATGAAATTTTTTATTGATTGTGTATTGAATTAAAGGGACCATTCCCCAATTCATTTGTGAACCTACAAAATCTTTTGGCAGTGTATTATGATTCAAAATGGGTATAGTCACATGCTACAAGGAATGATGATTCTAAGGTAGTTGTGGAATTTCTAGGGTCCCAAATTTTCTTTAGGTTTAGATTACCTAGGTTCTTTATCAGTGAACATAGATATCATTTTTGATACCAAAAAATGAAATCATTTTTGTGCCAGTTTGGGGTCCTTCATCTAGTGTATATTGTATGATAACCATAGTCCAATGGTAAATAGGAGGTGTAAAACAGAGATATAAAACAGATTCTTGAAAAAATATTTCATCCCAACAGAAAATATTGAACTCTTAGACTCGATAATTCATAATGGGCTTACTTTACTACTTTCAAAACCCTTATTGGCATCTCACCATATCGTCATGTGTTTATGAATAGTTGTCACTGCACTATTTATATTGAACATATGGCCTACTAGGCCATAAAAAATGAAATTATAATCATTATGCCGCATTTTATTAAAGGAAGGTGCAGATTCAGGAGCTAAAGGAAATGAGAAGAGATTAATTTGAGAACTCCATGATTTATAAAGAGAAAACAAAGGATTCCCATGACCATCTCATCCATCTTCGTCAAATCCAGATTGGGAATAAGTTCCACCACTATAATGTAATGTTAAATTTGCATCAAGATAAGCATATTTACTACTGGTTTGGACCATACACTATTACTAACATCTCTCCATTTTAAGTTTTCCATGTTCAAAATGATGAAACAAAGAAAGTCTTCACTTTAAATGGGTACCGACAGAAGTACTTCCAAGAATCCATTCCTGATTCCCCCATGGAGGAACTCAATGTTCAAAATGAAATTTATGAATGGAACTTCATAGGTTTTCACATTACTTCCTTAATATTTTATTATAGTGAGTAAAATGTACACATTGGTTATTGGGATAGTTAAAGTCCATGGGTAGTTTGGAATTTTCATTATTATTCTTCCTCTTCTCTTTTTAGATTACTGAATTTTATTTTTAATGTACCTTCATTCCCTCCCACTCACCATTGTGCCAGAATATTACTTTTTTTATTCTCACTTTATCATGGAAAATGATTCCCACCTAATCATTGATGTTATTGAAAATTCAATTGTATTGTACATATTTCACGTTTTGTTAACATTCAAAAAAAAGGAATAAATGAGAATTTTAGAAATAATTCAATAATTTGGTGTGTATTTAATTATAAATTTAGTTTTCTGTAGATGTTATAAATGGTTATATCATTTTGAAGTTGTTGAGAAGAATGGTACCCATTTTTTGAATATTATAATGGAAAATTGTTTCACATAATATGTGCACAAATTTTTTTACCCAACTGTGAATTGAGAAAATTTCATTCCTAATGAAACCTAAATATTTGATTTGTTTATTTTTTTCTACATTCCAAAAAATCTATATGTTAGATCTTTTTATGATCTATTTCATTACTATTCCATTTTAGCCTAAACATTTTTATTTATTATCAAAATATTGTATGCACTAAAAAATAAAAAATGTTGTATATTGGAAATGTCAAAAAAACCTTTCCTTGAATATTTATCTTGTTTTATCTATAACAATTACTATCACGACGATATCAGAAAATGGTTGGAAGATGAGTGTGAGATTTGTTCCAAATGCTACTTCTGAAAAAATAATAAATGAGGGGAGTGATGAAATGTAAAACATATGGGGATATCTAGGTCAGGATCTTCTTGTTGACATATGAGAAATCATAAGTGATTGGGTCTTGAAATTTGATCGCAAAGGATGTGGGGCAAGTTCGGTAGAAATAATCTCGTATGTAGATCATTGTTAAAATAACTAATATATACTCGAATGAAAGTGTAATGAATAGAAAGAAATTGTTTTCAAACACACACATGTATAATTAGTGACATGAGTCACTTTTGAATTAATTTCATCAATTGGTATTATGCATCTCCGCGAAATTCATTTAGATATAAATTTTTAGATGTATTTTCCATGATAATTGACAAGAATTCCTCAATGTGATTTTTTATATGATCACATTTCTATCAAGAATTAAATTTTCATTGAATTTTATATCATTATTAAGTTTAAAATATCTACATGAATAATTTATGAATATAAAACATTTCTCAAGAGTTCCAATGTTTAGGTGTGGGAGTGTGGTTAAACTGTGATTTGGTGTTTCATTTTCACCCAAAGTCCACTATGCTAAACAAGTTTTGTATTGAAAATTATAAAAAATAATAATTCATGTCTGATAAAACTATTTTTTGTTTATTACTATTAAAAAGATCAATGATACATGTTTTGGTAATTTAATTGAAGGTAGAGGTTATTTGGAGCGTCCATGATGATGTCCAAGAAAAATATTCCAAACCGTGTAAGATTAATGCACCCTAGGGGACTCATCTAGATTATTCTACTAAAATGTGAATAAATGTAATAAAAAATATTGGGTTTTGGTCCAAAATACAATGGGATAAATTTCATTGGAATAACCCCAATTCTAATTCAATCATTATGTGTCCCATCCAGACGTATCATTCCTGTACACTAAATTTTCACATAGTCAAAAGTGTTGTGTGGTTTTAAATTAATTTCATGAGGTTTGATTGTATAAATGGCAGCACATATTCTGTGGAGATACTATGTAGTTTGGGGTAATACATTTTAGTTTCTTCGAAAGTGATATGAGACTATTTTCATTTCTAAAACAATGAACCCTTTGGTTTTTCAAAAGTTGTATGCTCAAAACCGTCTTCAAATTTTCCAATGAAATGGCACCATAGGCTCCCCATTTGGAAGTTCAAACCAGAATCCAATCTATACCAATTTGGAGTCCCTTAAGAGTCTACTAATCATCATAAATACTCTTTAGTCCCCTATCCAAATGGTGGGATCTAGTATGAAGAGGGATTTCCACCTGACATTCCTCCTCCACCCAATGTTGAGCTCATCAATGGGAGATTGTTGAGAGGGAGCTACACACATGAAGAGGGAGTTTTAGAAAAAAATTATCTACAAATTTGGGGAATATTTTGTTCTGTAACTCTTATTTTATATGTATCTTAATTTTTTTGATGCATTTTTTTAAAGACATCTTATTTAATAATCGATCGGTGTGCAATTTTATGTGTGTGATTTGTGTTATTCTGATTTGACAACATAATAATATTATTCAATAACAAAAATTTGGTATTTTAGTGTTCCTTCACAAAACATAATGCATTCATATGATATGGAACATGACTATATTATTTTTCAAGATGTAGTCATATTTTCATCGTTTTAGGGTTTGTGGGCACAAAAGGTCTTGGTTAACCCCCAATCAAAGGATTCCCAAAAAAAAACCTATCTATCAAATAATAATAAGGTACTCTTCATGTGGTGTATTAAAATACAATGATTTATTAATTATCATATACTTTCCAAATATACTTCTTTCTCAACTATTATACTATATATTAAAATTTAGTTTCATAAAACAATTTTCAAAATCACTGCCTTTTATACTTTTTATTAAAAATGCATACCCTAAACCTATTAGCGGTTCCAAAATTTGACGTCGTTCTCATGAAATGTAAAATTTATTATGTTTGATGGTTGAATTATAATATATTGAAGACCGTAGGTCTTATTTAAAAGAGATTTGGATGCTTATAGTGTTTAATTTTAAAAACGATTACTAAAATAGGGGTGATTTTGAAATAAGTTTTTTGAAATTAACTTAACATAAATAGTTTAATAGTTGAAAAACATGTGAATATTTTAAAAATATTACAAAATGGGTTCATTGTGATATCACTACACACATTTAATGATAATTTTTAACAGATATTCATTTTGGATTGGATTAATTCTTTTGTTGAAATTAATTGGAATCCTGAATATTTCCTAAGCTTTCATTTCAATGAATGAAGAACCAAAACCTATCATAAAAATTGAATTTTCATGGTCTAGAACATATGAATTAAATAATAGCTTACAAATAATATTTTAATATCATGAATGTGGTTATAAAAAGTATTCTTGGTAGTCCAATCATAACAACACAAGTCACACAATCAAAACCTCATGCCGTTCTGTTAGAAATTAAGAGCATAACCTTCACATGCATCAAATGAAGCATTCCAATATGAAATAATGTATGTTAAATGAAATAAAATATTTAAAACCCAATATTAAACCAAAATAGTAGATAATATATGTGTGAAAACTCAATTGACATGTGTTTAGCTCCCTCACTACGAAAGCCCACCATTTAGATCGACACCGGGAGGTGGAGGATGCTTGGTTGGAACTCCTTCTTCATTCTTGACCCCCCTTTGAGGATAGGGAAATCCAAAAATTATAATAAAAGGAGAGTAATCATATTCAACTCAATGTTGGAAAAAATTCACTCCTTGGAAAAACTACCAAATTGGGAGCCAATGATTTATTTTATAAGATAATTACCAGGTGTTATTGAGCATCATGATTTTGAGAAACTAGCTGGATCAGGGTTTTTGATTTCCATACAGTCTTATCACACTTTTTAAAAAACTAAAATCATGCATCACCAGCTCTTTAATATCACCATAAAATATTTTGGCACCATTTGGACAACAAAAGATCAATATATTGACAGAACACTGCACACCACTTTTTACTTCATGCAGATTTGGTGTCCTGGACAGATCTCTCTTGATGGGCCATCAGATGACCAAATTACATTTGGGTTTCACAGTTCTCTATCCTCGGTGATCAATTTAATCAAACATGAAGTGAAATTTGTTGTTATTTTTATTATTTCCAATACAAAACCGTTTTTTTAGAGTGGTGTAAGGGTGAAAATGAAATAGTGAATTATTGTGAGACCACACCGCACACCTAAAAATTTACACTCCTAAAAAAAATCATATTTTCAGAAAATATGAATATATATTTTTAAATCATCATAAATATTTTAATTCCATGTAAATTTTATTCTTGATAGAGATGAGGTCAATGAAGAAACAAA
This sequence comes from Viscum album, assembly GCA_963277665.1. Classification (NCBI taxonomy): domain Eukaryota; kingdom Viridiplantae; phylum Streptophyta; class Magnoliopsida; order Santalales; family Viscaceae; genus Viscum; species Viscum album. Next base: position 813,420,925 of record OY728120.1, read on the forward strand.
CCGTGGAGTTATTATCAATAATCATGGAATATTATATCTGAATAATTGTATCAAAATGAAATTCTTTGAGATTTTGTATTCCATTCAATTAAAATAATTCCATAGTTAATCGAATCACTAATTCTCTACTTGTGTGTGAAAAACAATCCATTCAATTATTTCCCCTTTCAATTGAGTAAATTTATGTTATTTTAGTTATTTTCCACTTACAATATCCATTCCGCAAACATTTCCCCACATATTTTGAGTTCAAATTTCAAGACCCACTCATTTAAGCATTAATAGAAGTCAAACCATAATCCCTCGACCTAGATATCCCCATATTGTGTACATTTCATTACTCCCCATATTCACTATTATTTTCTCAAAAGTTGAACTTGGAAAAAATCTCACACTCTTCTCCCAACCCTTGTTTAGTATCCTCGTGACATTAAATGTAATATTTATAACAAGATCAAATGTTGTGGCATGGTTTTTATTAAATTCCCAATATACATACCTTTTTTTTTTGTTTTTTGTGGGTGTAAAAAAGTCAGATAACATGTACACAAGCATAGTTCAATTAAGAACTATAATGAAATTGATCAGATAAGGAATAAATATATGGAAAAATTATTTTCATAAGTATATGAAAATCAACCTTACTTATATTTACCATCCATTAAGTAAGAAAATTCCACAATTCATGGTTGGGTGAAAAAATGTGTTGAGATATTAAGCGAAACAATTTTCTCATAATCTATCCACAAAAAGGGTACCATTATTCTCAAAGGCATCCAAATTATAAAACAATTTTAATTATCGATAAAAAAATTAATTTTGTAAAGGAAGTCACACTATAGTATTGAATTCTGGGTAAAATTCACATCTCATCATATATTTAATTCTAGGAAAGTTAAAAAACATGAAATATGAACATTACACACTCATTTTCAATAACATCTATGATTAAAAGGGCTTCATTTTTCATGATAATGTGGGAATAAAAAAATTAATATTTTTTCACAAAGGTGAGGGGTGGGAATAGGGGAATGTAACTATAAAAATTTATCTTGATAAAAAGGGAAAAAGAAGAGTGATGATGAAAATTCCTAATGAGCCATGAAATATACCCATAACCTCACACATAATGTGTGTAGTGTCCTCACTAAAATAAAGAAAAAAACATGTTGGAAGTAAGGATAATTCCTAGTGAGTGTCATTAATAGACTTCATTCGACACATAGAGAACCTCCATCGGGGACTCTAGAATTGATTCAGGGAAGTGCTTCTTCTGCTTCCCATTGACAGTGAATGTTTTCTTAGTATCTTCATTTTTAACATGGAAAAAACCAAATGGAGAGAAATTAGTAATAGTGTATATTATAAAATTGAATGAATGAAGCTTAACTAGAGGCATCTTCAGCCTTTCATTGTAGATGATGACCTTATGACTAATGTGGAACTGAAGATGAAGGATGAGTTGGTTGTGGGTAGCCTTGGTTCACTCCTTATAAATCCTAGAGTTATTATACACATATATTCTCTTTTCCTCCATCTCCTGAATCTACATCATCCTTTGATCATATACACCAGAAATTTTATAATTTCATTATTTGATGGCCTAGTAGGCCTGATTCCCAATCTAAACATGGAGGAGACAAAACCTTCTAATCACTATCTGATATAGTGACATGCAAATATGTGTTTTAAAAGCAGTACAGTAATCCCATAATGAATCCCTGATCCATATTATAAGGACCCATCCTTAATACATTACGTAGTCATGAATTAAATGAATAATTCACATTGAGGATCTTTTCAGGTTTAGAGATTTAGAGAATTAGGACATAACTGTTACATCTCAAAAGATTACAAAATAGACACTTCTACTAAGTTTCCATAAAACAAAACCACTTAAAAAACACATGTCTACTTCCATGTTTTAGACATAATGACATTTTCTTGATCCCATCCTTCACCATATTCCACTTTATCTCCTATAAAAAACATTTCAAAAACTTGGGATGAGCATAAAAATCATAGTAAGGGTTATAACAATTCGGAACTAAAACATTAGTCCATGTATAGTTATGAATCAATGAAATAATATATTACTCCTAAAACATAATCACATTAACATATCTCATTAAATTAAAAGATTTTGGAATAACTCAAAGAAATCATAAGAAATAAAGGTAACTTGAGGAATTCAAAACATTATTATATAGGGATTAACCATCATGGTTACGTTTGGAATACCCATCACAGTATATTCCCTAATTCAATTCTGAGAAACCTTAGCGTTTAACTCCATCGTGTTACCCAAAGCATTGGAGAGCTATCTCTGGCTCACCCGGCCTTATTTTATCACGGTACCACCCGATTTCATAAACATTTCCCAAAAACTATAACATAATAATAACACATAAAACATGCAGAAAAGAAACATAAAATTTCCACATGTCAATCACAAGAGATAACTTCATGATATTATCATAAATAAAAACATCTAATAAATTCAATTAAACTTTATGAGAGAAAAATCCCTTTATACTTTGAAAATATTAAAAGAAGGAATTTAAAATAGATTTGAGAAACAAAGTGTCCCATACCACTTAGAAACATATAAACGGGTTTTAAAACATTCATGTCCACATAAATAAATCCTTAAAACCATTATTAAAACATGGACATGGAGGTTAAATGTTTAAAATAATAAATATTTAAAACCATTTAAAACAATGTTTTAATAAAAGAGTCATTTTCTATTTTGAACATTTAAATTATAAGCCACATGAAAGTAGACCATTTTAAAAACAATTAAATGACTTTAGTATAGACATAATATGAATATGGAAAGTAAAATGGGCTGTATATACACATTATAAAATAATAAAAGTGCATATCATTAAGAAATGCATCAATGAGAAGAAATTAAGATGTAATCCCTATCATGGATCATGCCATTAGATTAAGGATAATGAAATGAAATAATTATGTGTGTCAAATATAAATACACCAAATATAAGTGGATACTATGTGTAAAAAAATCAGATGTAATCAACACATATTCATAGAACGACATAATCAAAAAGTATATGTTTAACCCAAAGATTTGGAATTGGGTTTAGAAGTTCCCTTGCAAAAATTCGATAGCCTAACAAAGTCATATCAAATTTTAGAAAAAGAGTTTTTGAGATAGATAAAAGTTATATCATCACATGGACATAAAATTTACAGCAATATGGATATATACGAACATATCCCAATATAATAAGATTTAATTTAAATGAAAAAACAAAAAGAAGTCTTTTAAAAATAGGATGGTGAAAGGTTCCATTACCGACTTGGGTTACTTTCGAAATGTACACCCCATGAAATAAGGACTATAAAAAATTGATGTAAATACCCATAAATGAAATTATATTACACAAAGTGTAGAATAATTGGAAGTACCTACACCACTTAAAGGAAATAGTGGAAAATTTAGCATAAATCTCACGGGAATAAATGTGAGATGAAAAAATTTCCTTATGAAAATTCGGCAGCCAAACAGCGCCACATAAAACATCCAAAAATTGATTGATGAGATCAAAAAGAGTTTATTATCATATTAACATAAAAATTAATTAAATAGGAATATAAAATAACATCCCCCAACATAAGAAAGGGGATATTTAAGTAAGTGACATAAAAGAGAGTACTTAGAAAGAAAGAGAGAGGTAGGATCCCCTACCTCAAGTCCAACTTGTCTTGTTCGTTTTGTTATATTCTTGAATAATAAACTAGAGGTAATTTCTACTTGCTTAAGAAACTTTTTAATTTTCATTATTACTTTTATATCACTTATTAACATGTTATGAACATTATGTAATTATTTATGATAATGACGGTCGTTTTGTCAATCATTTGTACTTGAGTCAAAAATAAAATTGTTATAATTACAAGATGTCCATGTGGTAAAATATCCATTATATCCAAAATTATATTCATGATTTAGATATCATATATATCGTATATTTCCAGTATATACATGCATTTATAATTTTACATAACATTTAATGTTAATAAATGAAATGCACCATTCATGGAGATGGTAAGTCGCATGTACGCATAAACACTACATTCATTTCTATTTCATATTTAATGGAATTAAAACTATATGAGAGAGATATATATATTATATTTACAATATAATATATATGTTATATAGGTCATATATGTTCATTAATTTTCATTCTTTATACATTCCATGTATTGCATGAATGACTCACATCACTTGAGGGGGCGGTAGTCCACACTTCCTCAAGTGAAATTATCGCATTTTCACAACATGAAAAGCATAATTGTATTTTTTTAAATGTAAAATACAGAAGCATTGAGAGTAAATAAATATAATATATATCATTAATATATATTTCCTTCATAATGGCCACCATGAGTGGTGGTAGGAGAAGATATAACAATCAATGTTTCGTGAGGCAGTAATTCACCATCCACAGAAAGAGTATGTTCTTTAACCATTAGAAGGAATTTTGTATTTGTGTAGCTAGAATAATTCTCATAAAAACATCCAAGTATATTTAATATATTGTTTTGTTACAAAATAAAGGAATAAAAAGAGTTTATGGGGTTGGAGATGCAAAATAAAACAAAAGAACATAAGAGAGAACATTACCTTTAAATCGGGTAACTCATCATGGTTTGAACCAAAACGGTTTCTTTAAGAGAGTTCTGCCTATGTTAAGGATTCTATGATGAAGATAGGGAGTTTTAGAGATAAAAAGATGAGATTTTGGCCGATCCAAAGGCTTTAGGGGTGTGGGTATGGAGGTAGAGGTGGGGGCCTTTTATAAGAGGGAGGAGGGGCACTCTTGGAAAGTCAAGAAATGTTACATTATATTGAAATGATTTTCGGATTTTAAAGGACCCACATTGATATATTTCGAGGCTAAGGTGATAAGGGTTTTAAAGATACTCATACAATAGGTTTTAGACAAGTGTGTGTCTTATATTTTACATTATATTTTCATTTTATTAAAATCGATCATTAATGAGATAATCGCTGCATATCCTAGTGTCATAAATAAATCAATTTATATAATGTCTAAAAATTATAAGAAAAATACTATTAATGATGAATTATTTATATCCTTCCAATGAATATTTATAGTCTAATAGATTGTTTATGTATACATAATTAAAATTATTTTACTTTGGTGTTACAAACATTGTTTACATTTACCTTTCTTTAAAAAAAATATGATAAAAGGTTACTATCACACTAAAGTAATTCCATGGGGTCCCAAGGTTGTCACAACGCATCCCATGGAAGGAAATGACACCAAAAATAGAATTAGGACACATTTTGGGGTCATTTTATATTTTTATGATAATATTTTATTACCCTTAATTACCCGATTACTAGTTAAACGCGATAATTAAAGACAATTACCATTGTTACTATTCATAATGTACAAAAACAAAAGATTCTTAATTACATAATTCAGACCTTCTGATTAAAAATTTGGAATCCATTTTATCAAATGAAAAACACAGAAATCGTAGTAATTAATTTAAAAGTAAGTCCTGTTGTCAAAACAAAAAGAGGGGTTTTTAAGAAGTAAAATTTATCAAAAGATTGATTTGTTTTTACATCTAATTGAATAGTGAAATTACATCCAATGAACAAAATTGTTTTAAGTGATAAAAACATAATTCAATTATACTTTAAAGAAAATTAAAATGAAAATATAAATATATAAATAAATTCGATGAAAAGGCAGTTTTGAATTAAAAAACTGTGTTTTTCACTATTCATTAAAAAAAAGACATTATCAGAAAAATACCAAAAATTAACCCTAAACTATATTTGATATTCCAAATTCAGAAATGATGTCCATTTTACCAAATACAAAACATAGAAGTGTCATTAATAAATTATATAGTTAATTCTCGCTGTCAAAACAAATAGCGTGTTTTTAAGGAACAATATCTATCAAAAGATTGACACTTGTTTATGCCCATTTTCAAACTAAAATTAATTCTAATGACCACCACTGAATTAAATGGTAAAAATATATTCTAATTAAACTTTAAAAATATTAAAAATAATAATCTAACCATATAAATAGATTAGATGAAAAAGAAGTTTTGAAGTAAAATGCTGTATTTTTTACTATTCATTAAAATAATGAACATTGTTAGAAAAAAAACCAAAAATTTATACAAAGTAGATTTCATTGTACAAATTCCAATGAATAAGTTTATTTTGACAAATAAGGCTTATAAAATTGTCAAAAGTTAGATTTTATAAAGGTTCTCCATCAAAAGGTGGTAAAAAATCTTTTAAAAATATTATAGTATGTATTCTTAAAATAAGATTCATTTTCATTTTAAGCCTCTAACATTTATTGGATAAATTTAAAAATATTTAACAAACATATGTTATAATTTTTTAGTTAGTTCTGTTCTTTCCCGCCATTACAATGGCTAGGCATTAACTATTTAAAATAATATTTATATATTATTAGTGTGAAATATAAGATTTCAAAGAAACTCGTTTTTGCGTATTGGGTACACCATCGAGAATTTCATTCCCTTTTAAGTAATATTAACATTTTATTCAAAAATATTGATAAACATGAGAATGTAATATTATTTATTTACCTGGGATGTTACATCCTTCCCCCCTTTTGGGAATTGCGTCCTCAAAATTTTAAAATTGGGAATGGAAGCATCACTGAAAGCCCCACATCGGAAAAAGAGTCAGCAAAACAATCACATTAAAAGAAAGAAAAATAAGTACATAGGTCACAAGAGTTAACCCATACTAGGATTCCATGTAGTAAAACATGGATATGGAAGAATAAAAAGGGTCGTTTTCTGAGGGAGAGTGATAGAAAACATGTTTAGGAGAAAGTTATCCACCAGAAAAGCACAAACTTGTGATGGGTTAAACGTTATTTGATTCCCCAGTAGGAAAAGATAACAGAAAACATTATAGTTTTAAGTTACTTTTAATTGAGGAATTTATTTATGATCTTAACTAAATCATAAGGAAACATACTTTCTTATCATGTTGACTTTCCAATTTTACTAGATTTCTTACACAAACTCATATTTTCTCCAAAAGATGAGTATTTAGGAAGACTTGTCCACAATAAGAGTACTATAATAAACTTCTTGAGAATCACCTAATCCAAAAAAGAGAACTATATATTTCCCATATATTTAGACCGTAACCAAAACTAAAACCAAAATGGTTAGTACATGATTAGATAATACCAAAAAATGATAATCCTTTATTAAAAAAATTTATTCGTAATCTCCAAAATTTTTCAAACAATACCCAAAGTTCAACGAATACCATTCAATCAACATTTATCCATAAAATTTTTCAAAGTAATCAAAACTGTGTTTGAAACCCAAATCTCTGAAGGATTTAATCACATAGTCTTCCAAGATAAACCATAACATTTATCTCCAAATAACATCAGTTACTCTTAAAGTCTCATTCTGAAAAGTAACTAACCTAATCACATGTCCTTAATGACATGCTAATAATGTACATTGATAACCCAAAAGCAAATTATTCCTGATTCATAAGATCGTCTAACTAAAAAGAATTTGTCATACTAACTAGGTACTTCACGTAGTCCAGTGGTAGGTGATAAATACCTGTCGCACCTTGCTTGTGGGTTCGATTCCCATAGATTTTTCTGACACGATGGGTTGTCACACAGTTTGAGTGTTGTCTTTTTTCCAGATCTATATAATTCTTAAAACATTCCCCAAAAAGAGTTAAAATCCCCAAAATTAACCATAACATAATTTATCCTCATGTTTATCTCATGTTGCTCATATTCCATCATAACATATAGTAACCCATAATTATCTCAAAAGTAAGGATCATATAATCCCTAATGGTTACTTCTATAATTATTACCTGAACATCCACATTGAGTTGGTTCTCTCATACATGATGCATCAGAGAACTCACCAAGGATCAAGTGGTTAATCATGACTCCTTGATAGTTGGTTTAGAATAACCATGAGATTCCTCATTGAATCACCATTTCATCCAGTCTCTTAATCAGAGAACCACCATAGTTTCCTTCAAAACCATTGTCACTTTGGGGCCTTCTAGATCCATCCATTTACTAAAACCAAAAAGGTCAGTTAAATTATATCAACAAAATCATCATGTACTAAAGGGTAAGTTAAACACTAAGATATAATTATCTAAGTTATCTCAAACTCAGTCCAACTATCATAAATAACAATGACTCTATCTAATATAATAACCATTGGTTATACACAACTTGTCACTTATGCTTAAACAACACTCTAACCTCTAGAGTTATCTAAACCGACCTGTGATACAAACTATAAGGACCCAGCCTTAAAACCTTACTTAATCATGAATTAAATGAATAATTCACATTGAGGATCTTTTCAGGTTTAGAGTTTTAGATAATTAGGACATAACTATTACATCTCAAAATATTACAAAGTTTAATCTTCTACTAAGTTTCCAAAAAATAAAAACACTTATAAAGAAACATGTCTAGTTCCATGTTTTAGACATCATGACATTTCCTTGATCCCATCCTTGACCGTATTCCACTTTATTTCCTGTGAAAAAAATTTGAAAAACATGGGATGAGAATAAAAAGCCTAGTAAGGGTTATAACAATACAGAAAGAAAACATTAGTCCATTTATACATACGAATCAATGAAATCATACTTTACTCATAAAACATATTCACTTTAACATACATCATTAAATTATAAGATTTAGGAATAACTCAATGAAATCATAAGACATGAAGGTAACTTGAGGAATTCATAACATTCTTACGTATAGAGTAACACTCATGGTTACGTTTAGAATACCCATCAAAGTATATTCCATAAATCTAGTCCGTGAAACCTTAGTGTTTGACTCATTCGCATAACCCAATGCATTGGAGAGCTATCTTGGGCTCACCCGCCATTAGTTTATCATGGAACCACCCGATTTCATAAACATTTCCCAAGAACCATAACATAATCATAACACTTAAAACATGCATAAAAGAAATATAAAATTTCCACATTTCAATCACAAGAGATCACGTCATGATATTATAATAAATAAAAACATCTAATAAAATCATTAAAACTCCATGAGAGAATAATCCTTTTATACTTTGAAAATAATAAAAGAAGACATTTAAAGAAAATTTTAGAATGAAAGTGTCTGATACCACTTCGAAACTTCTGAAAGGGTTTTAAAACATTCATGTCCATATAAATGAATCCTTAAAGCCATTTTTAAAACATAGACATGGATGATAAATGTTTAAACGAATAAATCATTAAAGCCCTTTAAAACAATGTTTTAATAAAAGAGTATGTTTCCATTTTAAACATTTAAATTATAAGCCACATGAAAGTAGACCATTTTGAAAACATTTAAATGAATTTATTATAGACATAATATAAATATGGAAATTAAAAGGTGCTATATATACACTTTATAAAACAATAAAAGCACATATCATTAAGAAATGTCTCAATGAGATGAAATTGAGATGTATTCCCAATCAATGATCATGCCATTAGAGAAAGGATAATGAAATGACATAATTATGTGTGACAAAAATAAATACACTAAATATAAGTTTATAATTAGTGTAAAACAATCAGATTTCATCCACACATATTCATATCACGACATAATCAAGAAGTAGATGTTTGACCCAAATAATTGGAATTGGGTTAAGAAGTTCCCTTGCAAAAATTCGATAGCCTAACAGCGTCACATCAAATTTTAGAAAAAGAGTTGATGAGAGAGATAAATGTTATCTCATAACATGGACATAAAATTTACAGTAATAAGGATATATAAGAACATATCTCAATATAAGATGATGTAATTTAAAAGACAAAATAAAAAGAAGCCCTTGAAATAAAGGAGGGTGAAAGGTTCTCTTACTGACTTGGGTAACTTCTGAAATGTGCGCCCCATGAATGAAAGACTATAAAAAATTTATGTAAATACCCACAAACAAAATTATATTACACAAATAGTAGAATAATGGTATGTACATAAAACACTCAAAGGAAATGGTGGCAAATGTAGCATAAATCTCACGGGAATAAAAGTGAGATGAAAAATCCCCTTATGAAAATTCGGCAGCCAAACGACACCACTTAAAACATCCAAAAATTGATTGAGGGGATAAAAAAGATTATATTATCATATTAACATAAAAATTACCAAAATAAGAATATAAAATAACATCCCCCAACATAAGAAAGAAGAGCTTAAAGTAAGTGACATAAAAGAGAGTACATAAAAAGAAAGAGAGAGGTATGATCCTTTATCTCAAGTCCGACTTTTCTATTTTGTTTCTTTATATTCCTGAATAATAAAATAGAGTTAATTTATACTTGATTAAGAAACTTTTTAAAGATCATTATTCCTTTTATATGACTTATTAACATGTTATGAACATTATGTAATTATTTAAGTTAATAACGGTCGTTTTTTCGATCAATTGTACTTGAGTCAAACATAAAGTTGTTATAGTTACAAGTTGTTCATGTGTCAAATTATCCATTATATACAGAATTATATTTGTGATTTCAATATCATATATATCATATATATCCAATATATACTTGTATTTATAATATTACATTACATTTAAAGGTAAGAAATGAAATGCACCGTTCATAGAGACGGTAAGCTGTACGTACACATGAACGCTACTTTCGTTTCCATTTCGTATTGAATGGAATTAATAATAAATGAGATGTATATATATTATAATTCCAGTATAATATATATTTTATATAGGTCAAATATTCTCATTAATTTTATTCTTTATACATTTCATGTATTTCATGAACAAGTCACATCACTTGAGGGGGCGGTAGTCCACACTTCCTCAAATGAAATTATCGCATTTTCACAACATGAAAAGCATAAAGTTATGCTTTAAATGTAAAATACATAATCATATAGAAGAAATAAATATAATATATATCATAAATAAATATATTTCCTTCATAATGGCCACCATTAGAGGTTTTAGGAGAAGATAGAACAATCATCGTTTCGTGAGGTAGTAATTCCCCATCCACGGAAACAGTATGTTCTTTAACCATTAAAAGTAGGTGTGTGTAAGTGTAGCTCGAATAAATATCATAAAAACATCCTTGAATTTTGAAGATACATGTTTTTTTACAAAATAAATAAATAAAAAGAGTTTAGGGGTTGGAGAATCAAAATAAAACAGAAGAACATAAGAGAGAACAATACCTTTAAATCAGGTAACTCCTCTTGGTTTGAACTAGAAAAGTTTCTTGAAAAAATTTTTGCCTAAGGAAAGGCTTCTAGGAATAAGATAGGGATTTGGAGAGATAAAAGGATCATAGTTTAGCTGAGAAAATGGCTTGAGGTGTGTGTGTAAGGAGGTAGAGGTGGGGGCCTTTTATAAGAGGGAGGAGGGGCACTCTTGAAAAGTAAAGAAATGTTACTTTATATTAAAATGATTGTCGTATTTTAGGGGTCCAAAATGAATATATTTCTATGATAAGGTTATAAGGGTTCGAAATATACTCATAAAATAGGTTTTAGACAAGTTTTTGTCTTATATTTTACATTATATTTTCATTTTATTTAAATCGTCCATTAATGAGTTAATCGCTACATCATCATGGTGTCATAAATAAATTAATTTATATAATGTCTAAATAATTATATGAAAAATACTATGATGTAGAAAATATTTTTATATTTTTAATGACTATTTATAGTATAATAGATCGTTTATTTAGATAAAATTAAAATTATTTTACTTAGGTGTTACATACTTTGGTTACATTTACCTTTCTTTAAACAAAATATGATAAAAGGTCACTATCACACTAAAGTGATTCCATGGGGTCCAAAGGTTAGTACAAGGCATCAAATGGTCGTCCATGACACCAAAAATTGCATTTGGACACATGTTGGGGTCATTTTTGTATGATATTATTTTCTTACCCTTAGTTACTCGATTACTAATTAAACACGATAATTAAAGATAATTACCGTCATTACTATTCATAATGTACAAAAACAAAAGAGTATTAATTACATAATTTGGACCTTATGATTCCAAATATGGAATCAATTTTATCAAATTCAAAACACAGAAATTTTAGTAATTACGATAAAAGAAAATCTCGTTGTCAGAACAAAAAACTGGTTTTTAAGAAGTAAAATTTATCATAAGATTGACTTGTTTTTACATCCAATTAAAAATTGAAATTACTTCCAATGAACAACATTTTATTAAGCTATAAAAACATAATTCAATTACACTTTAAAAACAATTAAAATAACAATCTAAATATATAAATAAATTGGATTAAAAGGCAGCTTTGAAGTAAAAAACTGTATTTTTGACTATTCATTAAAAGAAGACATTATCAGAAAAATACCAAAAATTAAACCTAATATATATTTGATATTACAAATTCAGAAATGATTTATATTTTACCATGTTAAAAAAATAGATGTTTCATTAATAAATCATATAGTTAATTCTCACTGTCAAAAAAATAGTGTTTTTAAGAAACTATACCTATCAAAAGATTGACACCTGTTTATGCCAATTTTAAAATTAAAATTAATTCTAATGACAACAATTGAATTAAATGGTAAAAATATATTCTAATTAAACGTTGAAACCATTTAAAAAACAATCTACCAATATATTTAAATTTGTTGAAAAAGAAGTTTTGATGTAAAATGTAGTATTTTTAACTATTCATTAAAAAATGAACATTGTTAGAAAAAAAACCAAAAATTTATCCAAAGTAGATTTTAGTGTCCCAATTCTAAAGAATAATTTTATTTTGACAAATAGAAGTTATAAAATTATCAAAAGTTATATTTTAAAAAGGATCGCCATCAAAAGGCAGTAAAACAATATTTTAAAAATATTATAGTATTTATTCTTAAAATTGGATTCATTTTCACTTTAAGCCTATAAAATTTATTGAAAAAATGTAAAAATATTTAACAAAATATATGTAATCATTTTTTAGATAGTTCTATTCATTCCTGCCATTACAATGGCTAGGCATTAACTATTTAAAATAATATTATTATATTATTAGTGTGCAACGTAAGATTTCAAATAAATTCGTTGTTGTGTATTGGGTATGCCATCGAGCATAGCATTCCATTTAAAGTAATATTAACATTTTATTCACAAATATTGATAAACATGAGAATGTAATATTATTTATTTCCGGGGATGTTACTCATATAATTATTTAATTTATATTGGTATAATCCTTTTTTATGAATATGTTTTAGCTCTCCATTACACTACGTGATTCGACTAGTGATATGACATAGACACTCAATGAATGACCCCATAACGATGAAAAAGTGATAGCATTGTTATGTTGTTGAAATGAGAACCCTGGTAACTGATGATGAACCTAGGTAATCCAAACCTATAGTAATATCGGTTCTCATATATTTTGCAACTAACTTTTAATCATCATAACTTGTAGCTCGTGCCTCTACCCATTTTGAAAAATAATCCACTTCCAAAAGAATGTACAAAATCCAAAATGAATTGGGAAGTGGTCTCATAAAGTCAATTCCCCAAAAATTGAAAATTTCATTCAATAACAAGTGTTAATGTGGAATATAATTTCATTAATAGACGTTCCCCATTCGTTAATAATGATTAAAAGACTTAAAGAAGTCATAGGAATCCAAAAATATTGTGGGCCAAAAGAGATGATAATCGAGGACCAAACGTGCAGTCTGTTGGGTACCAAAGTGGCACACCACAAGGAAGAGTGTGGAAGAACCTAATGATGGACAAGAACCCTTTATCGGAGACACAACTCATGAGCTCATTATCACTACATGTACTCAAAAGATAGGGTTCATCCCAAATGTACCAATGAGACTCATGATCTAGACAGTCATCCTTTTTTATTTATATTATCTGGAACTCCAGGTGATACCATATAATTTACATTTTCATCATACCGAGGAATAACATATTGCACTCCGTACAATTGTTCATCGAGAAACATGTCATTTATAGGAATACAGGGGGACAAGTCAATGTCTAAGGATGGTTGAATCCTACTGATATGGTCACCCACCACATTCTAAACTTCTTTATATCTCAACTCTCCAGATTGTGATTATTACGGAGGATCATCCCATGAATGAGACGTGGTTTTGAATTTTGGTTTATAAGGATATACTGAAGTGCTACACGGTCTGAGAACACATTGAATTTGGACACCAAATGTTATAACATGAAATTTTCCAAGGCTAATACAATGTAATGGAATTATTTATTAGTTGTGGTGTTGTTTTCCTAGGAAGGGTCCGATGTATGTGATTCATATGCAATGACATGTTGAGCTCCATCAACCCTTTGTGATAAGACTACCCCAACTCCATTATAAGAGGCGTCACAAATGGTATTAAATGGTATATTCCATTGAGTTAGTTGTAATACCAAGGATGATGTGAGATTCCATTTTATGTTATTAAAAGCTTTATCACATTATTTATAAAAAAAGTATTTCTTTTTTCTGTAACTAGGAGAGTGGGAGTGCAATCTTGCTAATGTCATGAATGAAATAACGGTATAATTCAGCATGACCATGAAAAGACCACATATAGCAAAAAATTTGGTGAATATATGACTTCTAATTTTTATTTATCATTAGAGAAAACATCCCCTAAAATTACATGTCAAGAAAATATATCTTGTTGCACCATGAAATTGAATTTATCAAAATTCAATATGATATTCTTTTCAATATAGTGATGTAGGACTAAAGAAATAATAATCAAACACTCATAAAAAAAGGAGCCATAAATAGTGAAATCATACATGAATACTTCCATGAAATTCACTATGTAATCTGAAACAATACTAACCATGCATCAATAAAATGTACCTGGATCATTTCACAGACCAAATGGAATCCTCCTATATATTAATTTTCCAAAGGGTCTAGTGAAGTTAGTATCTTCTTTGTCCTTAGGGGAAATATAGATCAGAAATTATATAGAATACCCAACAAGAAAATAACAGGGGAACTTACCCACTATCCCCTTTAGATATTTGTTAATAAATGGCATAGGGAAATATTTCTTCCTAGTGTGTTGGATTAGTCGGAAATTTTATCTGTAGACACGCCAACTATTCTCCACATGAGTTAGAACCAATTAATTTTTTTTACTTTTTATTATAGTGAGGTAATTTTTTTAGGAACTACTTTAACTGGAATGACCCATTGGGTATCATAGATGGGGTAAATGAGTCCAGTTTCCAATAATTATGTTACCTCCTTTTGTAAAAATTTGGGGAGTTTTGGTTTCATTCGACATTGTGCCTGCCTCACAGGTTTATCCTAATCATTTAATAACATACAATGTGTGAAAATTGATGGGCTTATAATAGGAATGTCATAATGTGTCCATCCCAATGATTTTTTGAAACCCCGCAAATGTTCAAGAAATTATAATTCATGCATACAAGGGAGTGAACTAGAAATGATGGTAGGGAATCTTGTTTTCATTATAATATATGAATATTTTATATCTTGACGCAGATGTTTGAGTTCCAATTCCAGTGGATTTTTTGTTGACTAGAGTTTTTATGAAAGTGATAGGTCACTGATCTAATCTAAATGTTCAATTGTATCATCCTCAGTTGAGGAAGGATACCTTAATATCCTAGCAGTATCCATTAACCCCTATTTACCCCCTCTTTGTGTGCGGGAAGTTTAATTTTATTATGGAAAATGATGCCTTCTTTAAAATAATTACAAAAAAAATTCATTATTGAGTTGATTGTGTGGAAAATTCCATTCTTTTTACGAAAAAGTATTTCAAATGAATTTTGATATGGAATATTTTTCAATAATTTATATTTTAAAATCATTCTTAGGGATTTAATGGGTTTTTTAATCCCATGGCTCATTACAGTTGAACTATATTTTAATCCCTTACCCTAGAGACATTCTAATCCCTTTATTGCATATTCATCCATTTAATCACTTTCATGAGAGTCTCATTTCATGTAGAGAAAATAGAACATTCATTGATTCTATTTGAAGACATAAATTTATCCGTTCTATATTTATGAATGAGGGCCCCCATCATAAATGTAGCATATATATATATTAATGAATAAAATAGAATCATGTAATGTCCTAGTTTATCTACCTGAAAGAGACTCTCAAGAACGTGATTAAAATGGAGAATATGAAATAAACTACTTAGAGTGTATCTCAGGAAAGGGATTGAAATATTGTAAAACAAAAATTATCCATGGATTTCAATAATCTATTCAAAAGTTATGAACTATATGAAAATATAAATTCTAGAAAACGATTCCATATTAACATTCATTTAAAAACCCATTTTCAAAATACAATGGAAATTTCCACACAATTGACTGAAGAATGAATTTTTTTTTGAATTATTTTAAAGAGGGAATATTTTTCCATGATAAAATAATTATTATATAACTAAATGAATAGATGAAACATGGGTAAGTGACAATACTATTAAACAAGCTACAAAAGAGAGAAAAAATAAGAATACCAAAATGATGAAAATTTCTAACTAACCCATGAATGTACCCATTCCCCCAAACAGTGAACATGCGGTGTCCTCGCTGTAATAAAATAGTATGTGGGAAGGAAAGATAAAACATGGTGGGTGTCATTGGTATGTTGTTCTTGAACATGTATTTCCTCCATCGGGAACACTAAACGGGCTTTATTGAAGTCCTTTAGCCACTACCCATTGATAGTGAAGGTTTTCTTAGTTTCATCATTATGTACCTAAACAACACCAAGTAGAGATACAATAGTAAGAGTATGGTCCAATATATTGGGAATGAATATTACCTAGATGTGACATCAGAATTGCACTATAGTGGAGGACATTAATCCCAATGAGGAACTAACGATTAAGGATGTGATGGTCGTATGCAGACTTGGATTGCCCCTTATAAATCCTAGAGTTTCATATTCATCTATTGACATTTCCTCTAGCACCTGAATTCTTAAATTCATTTGAGCACCTGAAACATATATATAATAATTTCATTGTTTTATGGCCCAGTAGGCCTCAAGCTCAATCTCAATAGGGAGGAGACAACTCCTTCCAAAAACAACCATATAAGGTTAAATTCCAAATAAGGATTAAAAATCCTTATGGTAATTCCATATTGAATAATCATTTCTAATACTTTATTCATTCCTATTGGGAACAACTAGTTTTTCAAAAAAGTATTAACTCTATATTTGACACCTCAACATAACCATTGTTCTATGGTTGACATGCAGTAGACACTTGATGACCGACTCCATAATGATGCAAATGTGACTTCATTGTTTTGTTGTAGAAATGAGAACCCTAGGTACTGACGATGTAACTAGGTAAGAAAATATTATTGAAGATTTGGGTTCTCAAACATTATAAAACTACTGTAGAATCATTTGTCCTTATAGATTATACCTATACCCATTTTGAAACGTAGTCAACTTATAGAATAATGTACATGTTTCCAATGGAATTGGGAAATGGCCCCATAAATTCAATACCCCATACATAAAAATATAATGAAATAGAAATGGTTTTTATTGAATTTCATTTCATTTAGATAAATTACACATTCTTTTACAACGAGGAAAATATTTACAAAAATCATGGTCATCCCAAAAAATGTTTTGTCCAACAGAGAACAGAATCATGGAATTTGAAAGAAGTCTATTGGGGACCAATGTGGCCTCCACCAGAATGAGTGTTGAAAAATATACTGACAAATCGATACTCACTATAGGGAACATAATGCCTAAGGGCATTATCATTATAAGTGCTCCAATTGTTAGGGTCATCCCAAATGTTCCAACAAGACTCATTTTTTAGAAGACTGACTTTTTTTTGTGTGGAAATCAGTCAGAATGCAAGATTCTACCAAATAATTTTAAATTTCAATATAACAACAAATCTATCATGAACATGATACAATTTCTCAGTAGGAAGAATATCATTTATAGGAATACGGGGGGGAGGGGTGGGAAAATGTCTGATGATGGGGGATCCTACTAATATGGTCGTCCACCACATTCTCTTTCCCATTTTTATCTATAATTCATATATTTAATTCTCATGGTGGACCATCTAGTGAATGAGATGTGGTTTGGAATCTAGTTTCCAAAGGAGATACTTAGGGATACATGGTCTGATAACACATTGTCTTTGGACCTCAAATGTTATGACCTAAATTTTTCGATGGAAAAAACAATGTAAATGAATTCTTTTGCAATTGTTATGTATTATTCATAGAAAGGGTACTGTGTAAATGATGCATAGGAAATGAAATGCAGAGCTCAATCGACCATTTGTGAATATAATTCCCCAACTGCACAGTAAGAGGCATCACGCTCAATCTCAAATGGTAAATTCCAATGAGGATGATGGATTACATGGAGTGATATGAGACTCCAATTTTAGTTATTAAATGTTTCCTCACATTCTTTATCAGAAAAAATAGCAATCCTGATAGGGTGAGTGAAATCATACTAATGTCAGGAATGAAGCAAAGGTAAAATCCAGCATGACCTAGTAAATACCACGCATCCAATATTTTTTTTGGGAATGGTAGTTAAGAAATGACATCCACTATTGATTTTTCTACATGGATACCATCCCTAGAAATTATGTGTCCCAAAACAATACATTGTTGCACTATAAAAATACATGTCCCATAATTTAATACGAAACTCTTTTCAAAATAGTTATGTTTGGAATGAATCATTTCTTTTCAAATATTTATGAAAAGAGATTCTATAAACATTGAAATCATCCATGAATACTTCCATGAAATTATCCACGTAATCTAAAAAATACTAACAATACATCGCTAGAAGGAACCCAAAGCAATGCACAAGACAAATGGAATCCTCCTATATGAAAATATTTATAAGGGGAATGTTAATGTTGTCTATTCATGGTCCTCAGGGAAATATCGATATGATTGTATCCAGAATACACATCATAGAAATAGAAATGAGACCTTCCTGATAGCCTCTCTAGCATCAGGTAAATTAATTGCAAAATGAAATGGCCCTTCCTAATGTGTTTATTTAGTTGGTGATATTATGTGCAAACACATTAACTAATCTACAAACAAGCTGGAACCAATTAACTGCAATCATTTAGTATTATGATATGGCTTGTTTTTTAATAACTAGTTGAAAAGGATAACCCCAATTGCTATCCGAGATAAGGTAAATTATTCTAGAATTGAATAATTTTGATACATTATTTTAAATTGCCTCTAAAGGGTTTGGGATCAGTTAACGTTTGGCCTACCACACTGGTTTATCTTGATCATTTAACAAAATATAATGTTGAAAATCTAAAGGGAAAATAAAAGGAATTTCTACAAGTTTCCATTTCTATGCTTATTTATACTCCCCAAAATGTTCATGCTGTCAAAATTCAGGATTAGTAAGGACTGAACTGGAAATTATGGCAGGACGATTTTTTCCATTCACAAGATATGAATATTTTAAATCCTAAAGTAGTTGTTTCGGTTCCAATTCAGGGCGATTTTGGATTGATGTGAGTGTGGGTGGTAGTGATAGTTTAATAATCTCACATAACTACTCTATGATATCACACATAGATGAGGAATGATAGTTTACATGATTAAATCTTTCAATAATGGTCATTGGATCCCCAGTGTTCCAGACATTACCAATTAATAATCATGATTGACACTTTTATTGACCACTACAATAATAAATGCATGATTCATTAATAAGGAATTCAAAAAATGAGGAAAACTCAAAATGGGTATTGGGGAAATGAAAAGAAGTTTTTTAGATGAAGTGAGTACATCAATTGAATTTACTAAGAGATGGGAATTTTCTTCTGAAGGGTTCCTCATGGCATCATGGTTGTTGAAATAGACTATTCTGCCACCATATTTCATAGATAATGTACCATTATGGACATTAATTATAGTTTAGTCAGTTTTCATGAAATGTTTCCCAAATATTATTGGGATGTATCCATTAATCATATCATCTTCCATTTTTAGCTCATAAAAATCAACAGGAAAAATTAAAATTTTCACCCTCGCAATAACATCCTTTAACACACCAGAAGGTTTTGTTGTACTTCAATTTTTGTGCTGAATGACAATTCAAGTGGGATTCAGTTCACTAACTATAAGAGAATATTTAATGGGGCGGGGAATCAAATTAATAGAGGCACACAAATCATTAATAGCATTATAAAAAATAATACTCCACTATGGCTCCTGATATTGAGAATGTTCCATTATAATTGAATTTGGTGTGTAGTGGAGTCTCTATAAATTCTGAGAAATCTCTCCACATTCTCATATTCTCAAAACCTAATAGTTTACTTCAGTTTGTACACATATCCTTCAACAACTTATTGTATTGTGGAATTTTTTACATGAAATCAATTAATGGAATGTTAACCTACAATGTTTTTATAAGATTCCATTTTTTTCTTATCATGATCAGTTTATTTTTGTTTTCATGGTGGTTAGTCGTATGGTGAAATTGAAGAGGAATGGTTGGGCCAAGTTTCACATCATCATACACACTAATTCCATGGTAAGGTATTCTCTAAGGAAAATGGTTTTCTTCTCTTAGACCATTTTTAGTAGTTGGGATTGTGGTTTCTTCAATAGGTGATAACCCTAATGGAGGGATTATTTGGGTTTAATGTTGTTTCCTACTCCTTAGGGTAATTCCACTAACATTTCCTCCATCCATAGGATTAAATACTAGTTGAGAGGGTAGTTTACCTAACCCATGACATTGAATTTCCCCCAAAGATTTAGCTACTATCCCTACTGGGTTTTAGGTATTTTATATTGTCTTGTGTGTCTTGTTTGATTTGGAGATTGTTGGCAGCATTTTGTTTCATCATGTTTTCTAAGATAGGCTTGATTTTTGGAGGGGTTTTTGGAAAGGCCTTTGTGGTTTTTTGGTATTTATAGGTGGTGGTGGTGGGTGACAACTCTTCCCTGGTTGGTTCCATAGCTATTGATGATGGTTTGAAAACCCCCCTTTTCTATAATTTTGGAATTATTTCCACCCATAGTTTGATGGAGAGATTTTTTCTTCATAAATGGTTGGTTATAGGGTAATCCTAGAAATAATGCCTCAAAATCTAAAAAGTTTCATGCAACTGGGGGAATTGGTTAGAGTAGTGGGTGTTAGTTGAACCTATACCACAATGGATGGGAGGAGGATATTTGGATTTCCCATGGGAAAGATCATATTGTTGAATTAGGGTACATACATCTTTGAACATTGTGTCCACCTTCTTCTCAAATTTAGTACCTTTCACCTCATGGACACCACGAATTTGTACACTATACATTGAAGTGAATTATTGAGTGTTTTGTGCCATGTTCTTAATCAAGTTTCTTACAAAAAATGAGGTTTTATCAACTATTGAACCACCTATATCATCATCAATCATATTTCATTGAAGAGGATCTAAACCTTCATAAGAATGTTGAACTAAATTTTGATCTCTTATTTGGTGGTGTGGACAACATGAAAATAAACTTTTAAAGAGTTTCCATTATTTATTATGTGGTTCCAATTTATATTATGGAATACCACATATTTCATTCTGTAATGTATCATTTCAAGTGTCTGAAAAATATTTTTCTAGAAAATGGAATTTAATGTCCGCCCAACCTCTTATTGGTGAATTAACATAGGAAATACAATATTCTATTGTATCCTCTAATTAAAAAAGAAATTCCATAAAAATTACTACATCATAATTCACATTTATAGGTTTTAATATAGAACACATAGTATGACATTATTTTGAATTCTTATGTAGATCCTCCCCAATATGTCCATGGAATCCCGGTAATATATGAATTCAACCCAATTTTATTTCAAAATTGAGTTCCTCGCCTTGTAATTCAATTTATGTGGGTTGGATATCAAAATCATGTGATTTTAGTTATTTTACTGTTCTATTTTTATCCATGTTATATAATTTTTTAACATTTTTTATGTCAGTTCAAGAAAAAAATATTTAATAATCAATGGGAGTTCTGATGTTTTGTGTGTTCTCATTCAAAGGGTTCTCTTCTGTGTCTCGGTGTCATTGACAGAGGATCCTATCTAGTTAATGTTCAAAAAGAGGTAAATCTACCTGAATAGAACTTTTCATTCATCAAACCTACACAAACAATAGAATGGAACAAACAATTATTGAATGTGTAAATAAATATCCACAAAATTTACAAATATAATATAAAAAACAATCACTAAAAATAGAAGAGCTCCTTGGGAACGACTCCAAAAATTCGCCACGTTATCATGACATGTAAAATTTAATATAATTTTAAGGTTGATATTTAGTCTAGGTAATACCCTAGGTCATCTTATAAATGATCATTGGTATATGATATTGTGTATTTTCAATAAATATTACTAAATAAGGGGGTGATTTTGAAAACAGTTTAATAAAATAACATAAAATAAGGAGTTTAATAGTTCAATAACGAAGTGGATTTTTAATTATATGAGACCTAGGGTACATATTGATTTCACTACAAAAATATAATGTACATTTTTCTCATAGATTAAGTAATGTTTGATGTAATTATTTTGTTTAAATTAATAGGAATCTTGTTTAATTTACATGCTCTTATATGAATGCATGTTGAGGCAAACATTGACCCAAAATCGTATATCCATATAACAAACCACATTCATGGTATAATAGCTGCCAAAAAATTGGAATCTCATGTTATTGTGGAATAAATGGATTCTTGTGTTGTTTATTTGGAATAATGATTGTAACACACTCAAATCCTCAAAATGAATGGTTAAAAGCAACGATAATTTCAGTAAGTTGCGTTAATCAAATATAAATCTAAGTAATCTACTACAAGGTAAAATGTTTTAAAACCCAAAATAAAAAAAAATTGAAGTAGTACAAGTGACATAACTCCCATTACATGATTTATATCTCCTTCACAATGAACACGCACCGATTATCCCATCATCGAAATGAGGAGAAAGATGGGTGGAACTCCTTAATACTTGATCCCCCTATGAGGATATGGGCCATAAAAAATTTCAGGATGATGAGGAGACACCTTTAGGAATCGAAAATGGAATTTCGTGGATCATGTTTCGAACATTAAAATGATATCCCCATGGTATCTTTTCATATCCAAAACGTGACTACGTTTTGAGCACCCTGTTTTTAAGATACTTATCATGTCTCAGTTTCTGACAAGAAAATGACCCTCTCATGACTTGGACAAAATAAGAGAGTTTTTTTAAGTACATTTGTGTATCTCCCTAAAAAATATGGAGGCCATTATACATATTTATTGGGATATACGGTTAATGATACCGAACCAAAATTTCGAATATAGTAAGAATAATTCCACTCAAAATAATGGTTCTTATGGGCCATTAGATAGACTTATTAGCCTTCAGTTCCATGTGATTGGTTGTAGAAAATAATTTTAGGGGTGTGGAAAAACTATTCAACTCAATTGGATGCACAAAAATTTGTAATGTTCAATATAGTGGACATATGTCCTTGGGATTCCATGCAGTTTGGACCATTTTTCTTCTTGATCATATCTGAGGACTCCAAATCACCCCCACCCTCTATGAAAAATAAAAACATGTTAAATTTATAATTTTTAACAGTGATGAAGTCAAAAAAATAATCAAACATGAAGTGAATTTTTTTATTATATTATAAATTTACAATACAAATTCTATTTAATACAATGGTGTAAGGGTGAAAATGAATCAATGAATCATTGTTCGATCAATAAGTGATGTTGGAGTATTACAGAATATTTAGAACATGTTGTAGACTCTTCTTGAACAAGGATTTAAATCTCATGTATCCATATTATTTAATTGAGAGTCTTTTTAATTGAAACATTATCACTTTTCTAATGTATATCATTGAATGTTTTTCATGTAAATAGGTCCTCTCAATATCCTATGATGTGACTTGTATTTTTTTAGAAAATCCACCATAACCTGTATACCTTTATTTCCTCTTGATGTATTCAAAAGACTTGTGACAATGTCCATAGTTATTTTCCCATTTCCATTTTTCCATGGGTAATGTTTCCTTCATCCAATTTTAATTTGTCCATTATGCCTCAACTTTTTGATATACAAGATATCGTGATGTATAGTCTATGATATCCTTCTTCATACTATCCCACCAATAATGGTCTCAATTTTCATGAAACATATTCAAGATTCCTAAATGTGTGGAAAAACAAGAGGTATGTACATCACATAAAAAATAAATATTTAATTTATGATTTTACGGTACACATTTTCATCACACTAATATCAAAATTCCTTCATAAATAACATTGAACTCGGAGGATTCTCCATCACTTATATCTTCAAATTTAATTTGATTTCTCTATTATCACTATGAGAATCTATTATCCTCTCTATAAGGGATGGTTGAGAAATATTTTGTTAAATAATTGATGATGTTACTTCCTTTATGATTCCCATGTCCATTATTTTCAAATCTATGAAAATCAGATACATATCAACTTGTATCAAAGAAAAAATTTCTAGGTCTTTTCCACATAGAGAATTTATAACTATATTTATTACCCTAGTTTGGTCGTTGCAAATGTAGTCACATTCCTTCATCAAATCTAGCAATTTTCATTTGTAAAATTTCATCTCTTTCACTCAGAATATATTCTTGAGACATTTTTGATCGATATATATTTCAATCATCTCCCCACCTAGATATTTCCTAATGACTTTCAACATGAAGATTATTACAAAGTACAAAAAATCATGTGTTTTGTAGTTATATTCTCGATATTTCTTTTACATGACGAAAAAAAATTTCATTTCTATTCATTCATAAATTGAATCACCATCCCTTCATTGAATCATTATAGTGTACAACAATAATTTCTATACTTATTCGTTTTCAGATTACATGTTTAGTTATAAGACTCTTATTAAACACTATCGAGATCCATTTTCATTCTTGATACCAAAAAAACATGACACCATTATATGATATAATCATTAGAGGTAATTGAAATCATGAATAGTTTTTCAGATAAGGATGATAGTACATTACTAATAAATTAAAACTATTTTTTTTGTAATAGTTGTTAGACTTAACCATTCATAAATTGAATCTAATAATGATGGGTCCATAGATATTCTAACACATGTGAAATATTCCCCCAGAATGATACTTCATTCAACTGGAACTAATATATCAAATACATTGCATAAATATTATCCTTTGGTACGGTCTCTACCATAGTGATTGAATTGACCAAATTCAACTTTTTTCAATTATATTAGAATATAATCTATAAAAACTACCAAATTCATGTAGAGGTAATATCTACAAAATCTATTCTTAATGATATTGTATATTTATTTATAATTACTGATTCCAAATGAGATAACTATTATCTCTTAAGGATCATACCTTGTCTAGAAAACTGTCTTGGGGATATTGACCTTATTCAACATTAACTAATAATATCCTAACTGATGTTGCCCCATGTATATGTATTGTGCTCCACGTAGAAAATAAAATAATTCATCAATCTTGTGATGTGGATACATATCATTATCATTTTGAGAATGTGATAATCAATGAAAAAATCACATTGACCAATTCTTTTCTTGATGAAGATGTCTGGTTCACACCATCGTGAAGCATGTGGGCATATAATCATTTTAAACAAAATTCTCTTGTTGATTTATTTCATCTCCAAATGTTCCAAATAAATGATTATATATATATTAAAGGATATCGGTTATACCCCATGTATATCTTCGAATGAAAATTAAACCTCTCATTTTAGAGAAAGAAAGGAAAATTATTTGAGAAACACATCAGTGTATTCTATAACAATTGGAACGTATTCAACACTGATATTTTACATAGACTCAATCATTTTACTGTGATATGATTGATCCTAGATAAATAATATCTATGATGGAGATGTTATAGGAGAAGTAATCATTATCCTCTTCCTCTCACTTATATATAAAAAGGAGTCAATTCTTGACATAGAGAGTGGTTTCTTTCTTAATGAAATTTCTATTTTTTTATTCAATGAATTCAAATCTAGACCCAGAATTGAATAAAATTTAATTAAGGATTATATAAAATGGTTCTTAGGGAAATTAAACCAATAAAGTTTCACTGGGGAGGATTTATATACGCAGGATACAATAATTTCCCCATACACAATATAAACAAACAACTATACATCTGTGTGTTTGAATTATTCATCATAACATCTATTTCATGAAGAAGTACCTAGAACTAGAATAAAATATAACATTTTATATTAATGAATGAATAACGAGTGTACCTATCGCCACCTAATTTTTTGGATCAATATTGATCATTATGATGGAATAAGATCACCCTTTTCTACCTTGGGGGATCATGGTTTTTTCTGAAAAACATTTGTAAAGTGAATTGGTTTTTAATGTTTCTTTTTTTTCATGTAGATTAAACAATGAAAATTTCACTGAGGGTTAATTAGAGAATTCATTTCATCCATCTCATTATTTGGTTTCGGTTGTCGTTAATCTCTTGTTAGTTTTCATTCTTTCCCAAAACTAAATAACTTCATCATCCCCCATAGACATTATATGGGGTTCTTCTTTCGTCACTATTGACAAGTGGGATGAAGTAATTTCATTTAACCATAAGATTTCTCCCTCAGAACACCATAATTAATCTCATATTTCTAGTTCATATCCCCATGATACCCTTGAGATTCAATGATATCCATTTCAATATTTATGGAGAATTATACATTTTCTTCATAGTTATCATTATCTTGAATTCCCTAGGATTATTTTATATTATGTTTTAGCACCCTAATGAAGAAGTCAACTTTTAATTCATGGATGAAAACCGATATATAGGTGTATCGGGGAACACTTTTACATTTTTCCTCAATCAAACTGATATATGATTTATAATTTTTTCATTAAGTAAAGGAAATCCATTTCTTTTTTATGATAGAATGTGCGGGGAAAATATTTATCAAAGAAAAATTCCTCAAATTCCATCCACTATAAACATTGATCTCTTCAGTGGGCTTTAAATTATAGATAAATATCCTGCACTAATTAGCTTATTCTACCATATGATAAGAAACCAGTGTAGAATTATCCCTCTTTGAATGATATAGGATGGGGAATATATTCATAATAGAGTTTATCCATTATTCTGTGATTAAGGAATCATCTGATCAAATGAAATTCTGGGGCCATTCACGCATAACAATGAATTGAAAATGATGTAGAAAATCTAGTTTGGGTAGTAATCACATTTCCCTACACAGTGGTAGTTTACCTAATTCCTCATATTTCTAGACAATAGATAAAATTAATGGAAAATGAGGAATGATAATTATTAAACTATTAAACAAATAATTATTATTTCAACAAATTTAAATGGATTACTTATTAATGACTTATTTCATAACATAGTAATTTATAGGCTTCAGTGTATGAAATCTATTATCAATATCCTAATAAATATTATTATTGGTATTTTTTACCCTTGAATATGGTTCATATCGAGCATGTGAATTTACCAATTAATATACCCCATGTGTTTCAAACCATGTTTGTTGTAAGACATGTATTTTTTCACCAGTTCTTGATCAATTCTATGACAACTCTTTGTCATTGGGGCTTACCCCTATACATATTTGTTCCTAAGCCACATCAAATTGTATTATCTTGACATGGTTTTATTTTTTGGACAATCCAATTATTGGATACTTACCAAAATTTATAGTTGTGTATTTATACATAGTATTATTTCTAAGGATTCCTCAATAGTTAGGTAATTCTAATCCTAAATATAACAAATACTATGTTTGATACCAAATATTAAATCATAGTTCACTACTGCACATTAATTCATGATTCATTACATAACATAACAAATAATACAACCTGGATAATCTATAATTCTATTGAATTTTTGAATTATGTACAATAAAAAACATCTTAAATAATGGAAAACAAAAACATTATTAAAAACAACTATGAAATTATATTGTTATTCAATCATACTTCCAATTGAATAGGATTACTTGATGACATACATAAGAAAGGGGTGAGATATAAAGCCTTGGAAGGGAATAAAAATTGAATAAAATTATAAAATTTAAAAAATAGTTTAATTTTATTAAAATGGGGAAAAGGAGTAAGAATCATAATCAAGAATAATGCGGTGTGATATTTCATTATAACCAAAAAGGAATAATGGAAATGTGGAAACAATTAAAACACTACATCATAAACACAGGCCAGGGCTATCTACGAAGGGATAATGTTCGAGAAATACCCATGATAGATTATATTCACTCCATAATACCTTTAATAATGTATCATGATACTAAAAGTACCTTATTCATTAGATTGATATATAATTTTGAGCACACCGATCACTTTTATTTCATTGTCATCTTTAATTGTTCCATAATATCAGATTCCATAGAATCATTTGTGATAAAATTTTAATAAATGTTAATGAAATTTGGAGTAAATTAATTTAATTACCTAATAATATAATTATATGTAAATTATGTTTAAAATATATGATGGGAATTGGTATCATGTATTCACTTCATAATTGTTTTTCATGAAAAAATCAGGTTGAAAGATTAGTTGTATAATAACAGTGTATCGATGATCATGGGAAGGATTAAAGAGAGAGAAAGGGAAATATGATCATTTATAAATATAGATGATATTAAGGGGTATATATGAGAACATAAAGGATCACTGGGAATTGGGGTTAAAAAACTTATGATAGTGAACAATCATGAATAATGACGAGACTGAGAAGAACTCTTACCCTGATAGGGTGATACAAATTTCTTCGTAGGAGCTTATTGATTTGATTTAAAAACTTTGGAGCACTGTAGAGATTTCTATTATGAGTATGGACGTTCTCAAAAGAATTTTATAGAATTGAAATGGTTTCTTGGGTGGATTTATATAAGAAACTAGTGGAAAATTCCTTATATTTTCTAATAAATTTTTTTGGAATCTACATGATAAAATAACCAAATCCAAAAATATTTCCATGGGTTTTATCATCATTTATAACAAGGTGGTTGTTTAAAATATTAAATTTGCATAATATCTGATCATATGAATATAATACCCTTTCTAAAGTAGAAGTGAGTCGTTTTCTTAATGAAAGGATTTGAATCGTGAAAATATATTATATATTATTGAGGATTCACAATGAATTTATAAAATCAATAAAATAAATATAAAATCACATTATTTTATAGGATAGACATATATTTGGACATTAATACACATTATTGTTTTTATTACATCATTTTGGTTGATTATGATTTCATAACAAAAATCATATATTTACACAATATTTAATTTTTACGCTAAACATCTACATTGTTAAAAAATTATGAAACATTATCTATTTCTTAGTTGAACATTTATAATTCCAAAAATAATATTTATTTTAAAAAAATATCTTTCCAAATATATGATTTTTTTCATTTAAAATAATAATTCCCACTTATTGATTAATGCTCACTATTTTGATAATAACATTTTATAAGCCCATATTAAAATTACATTTGTAATAATATAACTAATAAAATAATTTATATTTAATAAATATTATTTAATAACAATTTTTTATGAATATATTATTTATTAAATAAATCAATTATTTTCTCAACAAAAAATTTCATAATAGAAACAAAATATTAATCAAAAATAATTTTTTTGATTTTATCAAGATCAACCAATTTTTATAGAGTACAAGTAAAAAGTTAATATAACCTTTTTTAACTTGGTGTCGAAGCTTCATTTTTTTATTAAAGAAATGAAATGATGTCTTTTAACTGGGTAGAGGGGGACCCATTACATATCCCACAGGCCTAGTGGCCATGTATCCCATTATATAGCCCGTAAGCCAGAATTTATGGCATAAGGGCCATTCTGTGAATAGTAACCTGGCATCTACAGTACCCATCGCAGCTGAAGATCCCTGATATTGAGGATCTTGAACTTCTCCCATAAACAGTTTTCCTAATTCTTATGTTATTGGATCTCATCATGGGATTAGTCATGGGTAAGTCCCAATGAAGCTATCTCTCAATAATGATCCAATAAATGGGCTTCATAGTGTATGATCCTACTTGTTGAGGCCATAATATATGTTGTATGTATCACTTGGATTTGTTAAACCCCTATATTTATAATAGTAATGTGATCAATGTACAATGGATATGTTTTCAATGGTAGTGATGAAAAATATTATTTTCAATCTAATATAATAAAATCTAATAATTTTATGTGTTTTCTTTATCCATAGTATAAACAATAATTTGATTAAACTATAACGTGTATTTCAATTATAAATAATTATGTTCATATATTGTTAAAGTGAATTTTAGGTCTAGAAAACAATGGTTTCTAATATGAACAACAGTCCTAGAATCCCACCAATAGGATGTGAGAAATTTACCATTAATCTCATTTCTAAAATATTCATCCATTAGCCTAGTAAAATTATGTGTCATTCTATTTATTGAAATCAAAGTAGTGTTAATTTTTCATTTCTAATTTTCCATATGGATGACTAATGGAACACTAAACTCAAATTCGTATCCCTGTGGAAGACTACTCCATGAAAAGATACAATTATAATTATGCGTTCACATTACCTCTTCATTTAGAATTACATTCAAAGACCAACCTATGGAGGTCAATCCTTTCCTATGATACCATGACATAATGTTGGAAATATTACATGGACATATTTTATATTCAAATTTGTTTCAAAAAAAGTTTGTTTTGGGGTTTAATTAATGTTTTAATTTACTAACTGGGATATCCCATTTTTGATATATCATTACAGAGAGTCTTGGTTCTATGTTTAATTGACAATTGTGTTTTTGAAACAATAATAACACCCATTTTGGTTTTTTTATATTTGGATGATGTATAATTCTGAGATAATCTTAAATCCACATATATCTATTCAGGGTATGGATATTGGAGCTGAATGTAGGATCGACTCGGAACCCAATGATGAGGGATCTGTAGTTCAACTGGCATTGGTGAGGGTGGAAATTTCCATTCATGTAGTGAGTCCCCCATCATCGGCACCATCTAGGATGGCTTCCAAATGGATCATGGAATAGATACCATTAGGAGATCCTACACTGATGGGGAAAGGGTAATAGACAATTTCGAAATTTTCATAATCCTCACCCATAGAATACTCATGTATGTGTGTTAATTAAATCATCAATTAGTTTTAAATATCACAGTAACACATCATGGTTTTTTTTCAAAAATCGTCTCCCCATCGACACTTCTTGATGGGGCAAGTATTTTCCTCTAGGAATGTAGTGAGGGTTTAGGTTCCTTAATAATACCTTCATTGTCATACCCAACATATAACGAATTATATATGGATGATGTTCCAACCTACTTATCCCAATTTCCTCCTAAATTTTTTCTAAAAATCATTCCATTTGATCAGGAACATGTGATCCCACCTTTGGAATAGAAAGATATAGATTTCTATTCTTCTATTGAGTTATCCCTGATGTAGTATCAATTTGGAAACGTTTAATACTTCTTCAGAAACTAGACAAATGGATATTTTTTTGTAATATCCCCTAATATATCATTTTTTCTCGCAACACTTGAGGGTGGTTGTAATCGAACGAATTTAGAGAGTGCACCAGAGGTTCTACTGAGTTACTAGTCATCAGATGGAGTGGTGTTTTTATGATAGGAAGTGTTTGGGATAACATATGTCACCAAAATTTCAACTTATAATTTTATGTTTCTAATATTGTACAAAACAACCTATAACCTGGTGATATAATGGAACATATCCTTTGACTAATAAACTCTTTTCCCATTATTATAGTTCCTTCAACATGTAACATGGTGGTAAATGTCCCTTATTGCGTGTGTATTCCTCCAACTGAGTTAACCAGTGTGAAGGCCAACACCACTCCTTCTTAAATGAAGAATATGAAAAATAATCTCTCACATAGCTTCATAGTCCCAGAATATAACCATATTCTTATGATGGTCTTGGGTCATTGTTTGGTGTTTGTGTCACATTACCTGTCGATATGACATTATGAAGGGTGGGTTATTTATTCCTTTATTTCATATGTCCCTTTGGGGGAGATGAAGGATGTTATAGGTCACCTTAAATTCATGTTAACTACCCGTAATTGTCATGGTTATTATAATACCTCCAATAAATCATGGGTGGAGAATATAATCATGTGGAGGGAGTAAATGAGAATCCTTGAATAAAGGGTGGTTTCAGCTGCGGCTTACACTTCTATGTCAATGTTTTTATTCCCCATTAATTTGAATTTCCCTTTGTCGCAACAAGCATGGTGGACAAAACCCTTACATAGTGTCTATGGTTATGCCTTCATGGATGTGTGTTTTCAATCAGTGTCCCTGTGTGAAATACCAATGAAAATCAGGTGCATTCATGGTGTTACCTATTCGTAGGTGGAGAGATTTTGGTAGTTCCTTTGTTTCTTTTGTGGTTTCAGTGGCCAAATTATGGGGTCCCCTTCCGTCCATTCCTCAAGTGGTGGTTTTCCAGATCTGTGTGGAAAGTGTTGGCCCAGTTCTTGTCGCCTCTATTAGGGAGTGGGTGGTTTATATATTCATGTTGTAATCCTATTAACATGGTATTTTAGGTTATCTTATGAGAGTTTTTTTTGGGTTTGTGTGAGTGAGGCCAAATTATAGCTCATGTTGAATTCTTGTCTGTTCATTGCTAGTTGGTCTCTAATAGTGGGGAGACCCACCATGGGTCTCATGGATTTTCATCCTAAAAACTTTTCTTGTGGTAGTTGTTTCTTAATGGTGGGGAGTACATTCTAGACTCCCCATGAATTTTTTGTTTTTGTGAATGATCCTTGGTTTGGATGATGGTTGGGTTCATTGGGAGAAGGCCCAACAATCGGGTTCTTGGATTGGTTATGGAGGTGGTGGCATGATATTTCCATGGATTTTTTGGAAGTGGTTGTGAGTAGTGTGTTTTTTTGATCACGAGGATTAGAATCCTTTGATGGTTGATGATATTTTCTTTTATTTTAAAGGATTTTCATTGGGAATAGAATATCGGGCTAACCTACTGAGTTTTAATACTCACGCCTATAGTCTTATTCTATTTTTATACCTTGTCCACGTTTTAGCTTGATTTTGATCGCCTCGGTAGATGTGTGATCATTTTGTTAGAGAGTGACCAGCGGGGTCACAAGGATTTTTTTGGATATCAGGTATAGTCAGTTGGTTTGTTGCCTTAGTTGTACTTTCAGTTTCTTGTAAAAATAATATTCAATTCAATTTTTATATAAATGTATTTTGGGTCTTCCATTTCTTTCCACTATTTGTTTCATTATTCATATATTGGAGAAATAGTTCCCTTGTGTACTCTATTGATGCCATTGGTGATTGTCACCATTCTGGGAGGATCTGGAACGCCTCTTGGGACTTGTCGCTGGCTGGCCTGGGTGACCAGTTCAGGGTCGACTCGAACTGGTTCGTGACTTTAAATTTATAAAATTCATGTCAACTGATTTCATGTTTTTAACCATGCATTTATTGACTCTACGAGATCATATGTATTATTCCCAAGGGTATTTGCCTATTTTTTCAAATTTATTCTTTATAAATTTTTGTGCAGGATTATTGGATATTCCACCAACAATTACTTTCTTTTGAACATGTCAATGAAATAATTGTTCAGATAACACATTTGAAATTATTGAGGTGTCATTTAAATAAACATTATACTTAAAAGACCACACATACATCAACATTTCATTAAACCATATAACCCATGATTGACATTGTAAGTGATGTGCCATATGTCGAGCCATATTTATCCATTATTACCATCCTTTTTATTATTTTTCATGATATTTTAATGTTTGAGTGCAGGGTAAAGTGAATCATGGTGAAAGGGATGATTCAAAATGCAAGGAAAAGTGTGTGGTTCTTATTGTAATAATAAATTATGTTTTTCTATCAATTAATGATACATCCTTGTTTTCTACACTTTAATTAAAAATAAAATATGGATAAATTACTAAAAAATGAAAATGGGTTTTGATTTGGGAAAAACGAAAATAACAATTTCAAGACCTATGATTTGTATCTGTCATGGTTATGTGATGGATGTGAGGTTTATTTTGTTAATAATAGTTGATAAATGAATAAAATTGTTCTTTAAAAAATAAAAAAATTATTAAAATAATGAAAATATATTAGTGGGTTCACAAATCATTCATAATGATTCTTATCATAAACATTATATATAGTTTCAGCGAAATGTGTGTTTCTACTTTTAAGCAGAGAATTTATGTAAACATTAATTTTTTATATAATGAATTTTAGTTAAATGGGAATCCTCTTCCATGAGCCTTACTGTTTAAAAACCTATTTCTCACAACCATAAGCCTTATTTTAATTTGATCCATTAAGGAAATTAATCCTGATTTCAATAATATTTTTCTTTAGAAAGTGGAGAAAATTAAACCCTTTGCATGAATATGGATACGAATCATGTTTTGATGATATGATAATAACTCTAATTGAATTTCATAGTTAGTGATGAGAGTGAAGATTCAAAATATTGATACATAATGATTTGGCATGGTAAATAATAATTAATTATGGAACATAAAATAATGAAAGAAGAATATCCATCCATTTTCAATGGGAAAAAGCAATATTCATGAATTTTATATATTTATTGAATTTTGGATAATTAAATGGTTATTTTATGTGGAATTTTGAAAATTTTATTTTACATCGAATGTTTTTTTATTTTATTAATTTTAAATTTTCATATTGGTAACATTAGTTTCTTCTGATTTTTAATTGAGATATTTTATGCTTGATGACATGTATGGTTTATGTGTGAGGGATTTGGTTGATAAATTATTTTACTCAACTGTTATTTATATATATATTATTTAAAACCTATTCATTTATCAATATGATCTTATTAGAATCAATTTTGTATTTACGGTGTGGTTTGGGAAAAAAAGTGAAGAATACTTAACTATGTAATTTTTTTTATATTTTAAACAATTTGGTATTTTTGGAACAAAATTTTAAATATTATTCCAATTTGAGTTATTTTTTGTTAATAATTTGTTAGGTTATTGGATATATATTTTTCTTTTTTACAAAGAGATGATTCAAGTATATAAATTCCATATTCCATCAATATTTTTAATCAATGTTTCAGGCGGATTGAATGGATACCAACTCAATAAAAATGGCAGATATCAATCTTCACACCACTAATTGATTTTATTAAAAATTTATTTGGAATGTTTATCCATTATCTTACCCACCCACATAAATCATAATGGAGTTATTCACTCTTTAATAAGGTCATTGAATTCTCACGATTGATGTAAAATATTCAAAGCATTTAGACAATGTGAAAACTTGGACTAGCCGGGATATAACTTCTTTTACACATGGAATATAGTGATGTTATTTTGAGGAAAAATGTGTATAAAGTTTTTAAAAAACTTTATATAATACTAAATTATCTAAATTTTGAAAAAATAAGGGATACCATGTGAAAATGTTTTAAATAAATATTGGAAAAAAAATTTAACCATTGATAACCCATTATTTCCTAAAACACTTTAATTGTCATTTGTGAAACCCCGAAACCTAGTCCATGACTATAAATAAAAGGTCAGGTTGAATTAAAAATTATTTCCCTTTCCTATATATTAATTAAATTTTATATAATATACATTAAATATATCGACAAATAATGTGGAAAATGGATTTCACATTGAGTTATGGATTTGAAATAACAATCATCTTTTTCATACACATATATGGGGTTGTTAGATATTTTTTAGGAATTTATTTTGAAAACAAACTTGGTCTATAAGGAATAAATTGTATCTTTATAGGTATTCCTATAGAAAAAAATATATACTTTCTAATCAACCACTCAAGAAAGAATGTGAATGTCGGCAGTTGTGAGGTATTTAGTGTCAGAGAGGGATAGAACATCCTGTAAAGGATAGTTAGATAATGATTTGATTTTATGATGATAATGCTCAAGATACAAAAAATGATGGAATTATTACATATTACATATGTACCCATGTGATAAATAGTTCATAAACACAATTTCTAAAGATAATGACAATAAAAGAAAGAGGATCAGATAGATACAATTTCTTAGTCACCGAATATAGTGACCCATTTTTTGCTAACAATGGTAATCATTTCTCATACATAGATGGTGTAGAGATCTCAAAAAATACATTATAGAAAGAGGGAATTAATTATTAGTGTTATTTAATATATCAGAGGCATGCTTGGGTTCTAGTAGATATGACAGTTTATGTAAAATCGTTGTGTAAAAATGAGTATTAAATAAAAAAAGACATAAATAGATATGTAAATAAATGAATAGAATGTCTAGTGGATAATAGTTTTAAAAAATTTCAGTCAATTGTACATGATGAAAACTTTTCACTAGTTTCCGTGATTAAATACCTCATAATTATACTTTCTATATATGAACACCATGAAAATGGAATTTTGAAAATTCACATCATTGTTAATTTCTATTATTGAAACCTTCGGAAATATTAATATATGAATAAAAAATAATAGTATGTGACTTCGGGTGATTAAAACATACTTTTCATGTAGTAGAGATCTATTTATGAATTTGAGAAAAATTCCAGATCGTGGACCATTCAATTTGAGGATTCAATGTAATTATTTTGGTTTCATTAAAAAGGAATGTGAGTCATGTGTTTACAATATGTTTTCTTAGAATTCATTGTTTATCCTTGTAGTACTTTTTTGATTACATATTAATTATTATAAATGACATTTCGTTCATATAGTTAGTTAATTATCAGTCAATATTGTTTTTCTTCATGATGGAATGAGGGGAAGAATACTATATTTTAGAGATCAAGACCATTTGTGATCGGTCTGAGAGGATGTTTGTATAATGTAAAAGTGAAAACAATGATCAAATACAAAAAATATTTAAAATGGAAATATACAAAGAGGATTGGTTCTAGTGTCACGTGGAATGAATAATTTGAAGAAAAAGAGTATTTAGACACAATTACGGAAAGAGATAATGATTATGATCTCACATTCTTCTTTGATAGGATAAATCATGTATTCCGTGGTATGTATATGAATTTAGGTATCCTACACATTGTTCATTGAAGTAAAATATCAAGAAGAACATGGAGAAAAATATAGTTCTTCTATTATTAAAATATCCAGGTATCTATTAAAAATGATGTATATATTCCCATTGTATGTAGAAGATGAGGATTTTGAAATTATGGGGGTATAATGATGATAGTTTTCAAACATATTTGAATTATATGATTTCATAGACATGAAATTTTTTCTATCTCAATGGTATATCTATGAGCTAGAATAGTTCATAGTTGGAAATTTTTTCTAATTAATCAATAGAGCCCCAATATAAATATTCTGATGATATATTCAAGGAATCCATTAGTATAAGGATCATTTCTTAGGGGTTTCATGTGGTACTTAGTAGTAAAGACTATTTCACATTTTATTTCTTAACAATGTATTTGTGGAACAATCAAAAGTAATAGGTTCACACTAATGAAAAAAGAACATACACTGAAATTATCACCTCTTGAGGTACTTTTCTCGGAGTGGGGATGTTGTAGTAACTTTAGATACTAGGGAAAAAAACTTGTTGGAACCATTGACTAAAAGCCTATATCAAAATAAACATGAGTATTATGTGATAAATACCATACTGAATGTTATTAGAAATTCGATCTTGTGAAAGTGGGATGCTATTGTAGTTGTATCCACATATAAAACCTCAGTGTAGATTATGATATCCTATATTAATAGTTAATTATATAACAAAAAATATTATCAAATCATGATTTTTCTTCTATATGACATATAATATGATAATGTAGAATTATTTGTAATCTTGCTGAAGGGTTTGTGTAGTTCTCCCCTATGATGAGATCCCAAATGTTCCGGGACAGTGTTCTTATATATATGTTTTATAGGTAGATGATATCATTCAAAGAAAAAATGATACATGATATCAGAGTTGGATATTCATAGTACATTACAGGAAATTATTATAGCTTATTCTATTTGTAATATCTAATGTTTTATATATTAAGAATGAGGACTACATGTATGAAATCATCATTTATATGTGTCATTGGATGTTCTTTTTTTATTTCTAATTTGATCGATATGCATTAATATTATCATCAATGAGTATTATAAGTGATATTCTGTGATGTATTGATTAAACCTATGATAACATATGCTCATAGAGTGCTGGGATATGTTGGTATAAACAAGTGTAATATTGCAGTAATGGATAACATGATAAAATAATTTTCCGATTTATTATTCAACTAAAGTTGATATCTTATTCCAATTGATGCAAATGATATTTCCAAATTAAATCCATGGTTATGGTGTTCTATATGCGGTAGAGCTAGAATTTACACATATTTTATATGTATTTAAATTAGTTAAATCATTAAAATATATCATTTAGAGATTATATGCATCTAAATTGTATTTATTATGTGTTTTGGGAAAAAAATGGGAAATTATTTAATTCCTGAAATTCAGTGGATTTTAATCACTTCAGTATCACAAACATAACTTTTAAAATATTATTCTAATTTGAGTGTTTCATTTTTTAGGTTTCCATGATTTATTTTCTCCCATTTTTCATTTTGGACTAATAGATGATTATAAAATATAGAGGGACTAAGATTCAATCAATTTAAACAACCATTCTAGATGACATATTTGACCACACCATTAGAAATGTGGAATAAATCATGCTACACTCCCTTAATTCATGTGACTCAATATTTATTTGAATTATAACTCAGTGAAATTTTCCATAATTAATTTTCATGGTGTTATTAACTCATTAATAGGTTCATTTAATTATCAAAATTGTAGTAAGATTTAGGAAAAATTCTCACAGAATATCATCTCGGAGTATTTGGGCTATAACATCTTATACACATGGAAAATGAGAATTAATTTGGAGGTCAAACATTAAAGTATACATAAAAAGATTCTAAACGACTACATTACCTATTTTATCCAAAATGATGGGGTTATATGCTCAATCATTTTATAGAATGATTCTATAATCAATCTTTCAACTACTAATGACACATTTTGTTCTGAAACACATTAATTTTCATTTATGATGCATTGAAGCCTCTTCCATGTCAATAAATACATGTATAGCATTTCATTGAGTGAAATATAATTTGGAGAATGAATATGTTGAGGATATATTCTTCTTTAGGATTTGTATTTTCCTTTTTTTATTTTAGTTTTCTTTTCCCATGTAACACATTCATATTTTTATTAATGGTTCCCCCTTCCCTTCATCCATCCCAATAAATCGTCCATCCCTAATATAATTCAAACGATCTTTATCATTACGTTGTGACAAATTATAATAAAAATTCACGGAAAACATGAGGATTCGACCAAGGAGGTATTTAGATGTTTCATATATTCGATGCTTAAATTAATATATTTTATCATGTTTGTGAAAAGCATGAGTTATGTGCACGGTTATGGAGATATTACACAATAAATTGATCAAAATATCATTTATATTACTTAATTAGTTTTTCCAACCTTTACAATAGATACAATATTTTCATATGATGGAGTTGAGACATTATGTAGATGAAATGGTATACGATGGATCCAGGTCCTAGGATATGTCACTCTGGATCAAGGTGTTCCACAAACCATTATTATAAGAGGTGGTGTAACATATATTAAAAAAAGGTTTTTTAAATTTCATGCCACCAATTAAATGAATATAAATTCATCAATGAAACCTCATTATAGAATTATAAAAATAAATCTAAACATGAATATGGAGAATTATGGGGCACATAAGCCAAACCATAAAATCCATGTTCTTTCATAACTAATACCATTTTTCCATTGGATGTTAGTTTAATTAATTCTTTCATTTA
The DNA here is from genome assembly GCA_963277665.1 of Viscum album. NCBI lineage: Eukaryota > Viridiplantae > Streptophyta > Magnoliopsida > Santalales > Viscaceae > Viscum > Viscum album. Next base: position 813,461,158 of record OY728120.1, read on the forward strand.
TATTACATTACAATAATAGAATAAATAATCAGAAATAAACAAATTATTTTAGTTGAATTAGATTATATGGGTGAAAAAATGAGGACTCTCATGTGAGATGACCATGGCTAGCCTCAATGCAACATTTGGAAAATAATATTTTTCTTCACAACCTACAACAAGTGTGTATAAAAATAGTTGTAGTATCTAAGGATCCAGTAATTAATTTTAATATCATTTTCTATTTTAAAATTTTAGAAATATTTATTTCTTTTTCAAATACAAAAATCATCAATTTTTTTCATGATGTATCTGTATTACTATTATAATTAATGGGATGATTAATCAAAATTTCAAAAATACATAAACATCAAGATGAAGATTATAATAGACCCTAGATTTATGAACATAGATAAAAAATTTAACAAAATATGTGAAAATTAGAATGAGTGATTGAATATGTTAGTAGATTAATGGTGATGCCTGGACCCATGCTATTGAAAGAACCTGAGGATGTGGTTAAAGAAATTTCAAAACTCACATATGAAATTGTTTAACATGAGGAGGTAACAATAGAGGTACTGAAGATACATTCAACCTCGATTAACCATTGGTGGAGGAGTCAAATGAAAGATCATTATTATTGATATATAATGGGTAGATCATGTGAATTAGTATAAATTTTGTATAAATTGAGAAAAATTTATATGAAACATGATCTCCTCATTCTATTCAAAGTAAAAGATTAATCACCATTGCATATCTCTCTTAACATGGATGAATAAGAAAACATCCATGTGGTGGAATTTTTTGAAATGTTGAGGAGCATGACTACCTTTCTCAATCCATTGAAAATCGAATCCATGTGGCACATTCAATTAATGAGGAGACTAGAGATGAATTAATTTTGGGTGTTGATTTTTTCATGAACTCATTATCTTCTAATATCATCAAACTTAATTGATTATATATCCCTACTATTTTGATACTAAAAAAATTGACTCTCCATTTTTCATTGAGGATGAGGATCCAAAAGATGTTGTACCTATTGTGGAACACCTAGACAAAACTTATGATAATTAAAATTTAAATGATAGAGTACAGTAAGACATCTTAGTTGATCTATTTAATGAAAATAAGAAATATGTTTCCTACACTAAAATGGATATTTTGGTTATTACATTATCAATTTAAAATTTTTAAAAAATAAAATTACCAGATAAATCTCCCTATGATTATTCTCTTAATGTGTTATATATTTATTGGATAATAGAAATTTAACAAAAGGTTTCTCCAGTGGAACAAAATATGAGGTCATTACATTCTTCATTTACTCCTTCTAGAAAATATATACCTCATTGCGATGTGGTGAGATCAAGTTTATTCTAAATAAGTAATTCTCTACAACAAAAAAGATTAAGTGATAGATGGAATAAACAATATGGGATTCTATAATTTGAAAAAACTCTACCCAATAATAGACTATAGATAACCACTTGTACTACCCATCATGAGGTATTCAAAAAACCCAAGGGCCACTTGGGGGATCATACTAAGATTTATCATTAAATTATTTCTAGAAATATTGAATTTAGTTTAATTTTTTCATGGGTCTAGTACATATTCAACCACCTCACAAATTTTTGAGTATTTATGAAGTTATCTATGTGATTAATTGAGTAATTTTATTTTATAGGTTAATTATTGAACAAGGAATCCCCAAAAAGAAAATTAGGAAAGAGGATTAAGATTTGTTACAAATGGTTGTTCACATTTAATGTTTATCATTTAAAATCCACAATTTTTGTTTATAAACATATAATAGTAATTAAAATTGAATATGGTGTTCCCAATGTGGAATTATTTCCAAACATTACTTATCATGGAGTCATGAGTTTCTTAAGAATTCTTTGATTCCATGTTTAGATTTCAATATTATTGAAATTGATTGAGTAAAATTGATAATTTAATAGATAAAATGAATCATGGATATTAAAATTACAATTTAAGATTTTGGGGAATTAATTTGTTATTGTAAACGAAATTTGAAGAACATTTTTCTTTCCTGTAATTTCTGAAATTCATGTGAATTGATTTTTTATTTATAATATTTCATTGATTGATTGTCCTATATCGTATATCCCCTTCATGAAGGGATTTCAAGATAAATTTATTATTAATTATTATTTAGAATATTTCACGATTGATCGTTAGACATTAAACCTGCATAAATTATTATTTTTACTTCTCAAATATATAATTGTGAAAAACCACGTTTAAAATTATTAAAGGATATTTTGAAAATACTTTATACATAAATTAAAACATTTATATAAATCTTGAATTAAACCGTATAATCCAGGAATAAACTTTAATGGGATGATCCATGTTTTATTCCATTTTTTCCATTAAAACAATATTCTTATCAATTTTCATGATATTTTAATGTTTGAGTGGGCATGTAAAAAATCATTGAGGAAGGGATGATTTATAATTTAACAGAAAATTATAGGGGTTCTTATTGTCGAAATAAATTTTGATTTTTGATTAATAGGTGATACATCATTGTTTTCCCCAATAGAATTAAAATAATTGAAAATGAAAATGTACCAAAATACGAGGAAAATTGGTTGTGATTTTGGAAAAGAAAAAATAACCATTACTAGGCCTATAATTTTTTTCATAAATGGATAGGTGGTAAATTTGAAATTTATTGTATTCATAACTATTAATAAATAATAAAAATGAAATTTTTCATTGATATTTTTAAATGTTATAAGATTAAAAAAAAATTGATAGTTATCTAATAATTCTTATTGATTTTTAATAGAAAATGTAATTTTTGTTTTAGGGAAATGTGTGTTTATAATTTGGAGTTGATAATTTAGGTACAAATTCATTTTTAATATCATGAATTTTTGATAAGATATAAACCTCTTACTAGATCCGTAATTTCTTAAAAATTATTACATCCATACGTCTCCGAGTCATTTAGACCATAAAGGAAATTTCTTAGGATTTATGGCGCCTTTTTGAAAAATAAGTGGTGAAATTTGTTTTTTTTTTAAAATATGTATCAAGAGAATTTTTTCATGATATGAGAATAAATATAATTTAATTTCATCAGTGGTGATGAGATAATATATTCAAAATAATGGTAGGTCGTGTTTTTTAATGTTTTATGAAAAATAATTGAAGAACATAAAATAATGGATGGAGAAGTTCCATCCTTTTATAAGGTGATAGTAATAATTTATGAATTTTTAATTTCCTTTAAAATTGATATGTTCTGTTTAAATTTTATGTTTAATTTTGAAATTTTGATTTCACATTGATAAATTATTAATTTTATTACATTGGATTTCGAATATTAGTAACATTGGTGCCCTCTAATTTTAAATGTTTAAATTTTTATATTGGGGAAAAATGGTTTATGTGGGATGAAATTGATAGAGATATTATTTTACTTAATATTTATATTTATATAAATTATTTAAAACCCCAAAATTTTTCAATGTTTACTTATTTTAAACATTTTATTATTTATGGTTTGTTTTGGGAAAAAATTTAAAAGTTACTGAATTCTATAATTTTAACATATTTTAATCACATTACTATTTTTGGAAGAGAATTTAAAATGTTATTACTATTTGTTTGATCTGTTTTTTGTCTAATTAATTGAGTTATTATATACAACATTTCATTTATTACAATGACTTGATTCAAACATATAAAGGCCTAAAAAATCATTCATTTTAAACAAACTTTTAAGAACATATTATAGACACCACATCCACAAATGAGTCTTATATCGGGATACATAACTCCAATTGAGATAAATAAAAATTTCAATTAAATATTTATCATTTAAGAGCTATCCCCTAAATTCTAAATTTTTTATTCCCTCTATATGAATTTCATTGAATACCCATGATTGATGTAGTAGTCATGAAGCATTCAGACTGCATAAAATCGATGAGTAAATGGGCTACAACTTCTTCTACAATTATAACATTGTGGGGAAAATTATATGTGAAACTTCTGTGATATTATTAAACAAAATTATAAAAGAAAACATTATATTATTCTAGAAAAAATGGGGGTACCAAGTGAAAACATTTTAAAGACATATTTTGGAACTGAAATTTCAACCATCGATAGCACATTATGTCTTGAAACAAATTATTGCAACTTGATGATACTACAAGTCATATTACATGTCAATAAATAAAATCCCAATATTTTATGGAAGAATTTATATTTATTATAGATATTAATTATAAACTATATAGAATTAATTATATATAGTAAAATAAAATGTGGCTAATTGATTTCCCATCATGTTATGGAGTTGAAATAAAACTATTTTGTCGTATAAATGTGTGTGGAATTGAAATATGATTGGTAATGAATTATTATGAAATAAAAAAATTCCTTAGGTCATAATGTGCATAGTTATAGGGAATCATAGTGAAACAAATTTATACAACCACACAGAAAAAATGTGAATGTTGCAAGACAAGTTGTCTTTATTGAGAGAGATAGAGAACATCCTAAAAAGGATTATTGGAGAGGTTTTGGAATTTATTATATTTATGCTCAGAGTAAAAAGGAAGTGGATTATGATCATATTACATAGGTTCCCATGTTATAAATATTTCTTGAAATATTAGTGCTATAGATACTCGCAATAGAGTCATGATAACACGAGTGATACAATTTTCTAGACACTAAAGATGTAGTCCGATAATTGGTTAACATTGATGAACCAATCTCCTAAATAGAGGGATTGGATAGCATAGAAAAATAATTATATAATGTGTAATTTAATTCTGAGTTATATTCCATGAATCAAAACCTTTTATTGGATATGCTCTACATTCTAGTTTATCAAAATCATATAGGTTGAAAATATGAAAAATGGAGAAACTAAACATGGATTGAAATGTAAATAAATGTAAATAATGTATAGTGGATAAAGAAATTAAATTGTTTCAAATAATATACTGTGACAATAATTTTTCACCAGATTATATGTATAAATAAATCATTATTCTACTTGTTATATCATCACCCCATGACAATGAAATTTGGATGATAAATATCAAACATGTTTTCCTTAATGAGAACCATCAAGAATATGTATATATGAAAAAATATAAATGGATTTTGACTACAACTATAACAAATAGTGTTTCAACCAGTGGAGATCTATTTATCAATTGAAGAATAAATTCAGATCATGTAACATTCAATTCAATGAAGCTATAAAATTATTTGGTTTCATTAAGAATGAATGTGAGAAATATATTTAAAAGAGGTTTTACGATTATGAAATTTTTATCCAAGAAGTATATTTCGAGGACATATTACTTATTATAAAGGATTTCGAGTTGAATAGATTGTTAGGGACTGATTAATTTTTTTCATGATGACGAATTTAGTTGAACCATCCTATATTTTAGGGATTAATATCATCTGTGATAGATTGGGACGATATTTTTACTAATTAAAAGTACATACATGAATATGATACTAAAGATATTTAATATGAAACTATCAAAGATGGGATTGGTTCCACTATCACATTGTATTCATAATTTAAATAAAATATTTTTTACACACAATAGAATAAATAGTGAATGAGTAAGAGACCACATGATTCATAGATAGGATAAAGCATATATTCCATGATATATACTAGACATTATGTTTCTTACACATTTTTCCTAGTAGGAAGATATCATGTAGATTAGGGAGAATATCAATGTTCTTATTTTAAGGAACAATTAAAGTTTCTAAGATGAAATAAATACATATTTCATGTTTATAGAGGAGATGAAGAGATGGTCATCTAAGGATTATACTTACGCTAGTTTCCAAAAAAATTAGAATGATCTAATTAATAATCAAGATATATTTTCAATCTCAATGGTAGAGCTGTGAGCTAGAAGAGTTCAAAGTATCCAATTTTTTATAATTCAACACTAGAGTCACAATATATTGAATTATATGATTTAACCATGGAGTCTATTAGTATAAAGAAAATTTTCCCTGATCTTGATGTGCTAAATTGTAGTAAATACCCTTTGACATTATATTTTGATAACTCTACAGTGGTATCTCGTTCAAAAGATCTATGTTTAATACAATAAAAAATAACATACTACGAAATTTTCACCACTTGAGGTATTTTTCCTAACAGGGTGATGTTTTTGTAAGTGTAAATCATATATGTGAAAACCTACTAGACCTCTTGAATAATGGTCAATCTCATAAAAACCCGTGTATCATGTGATAAATAGGGGAATAAATGTAGTTATTAGCTAGTGTAACGACCCAAAGATTCATTAATGGAAATCCATCTTGATATAATTAAATGTCTCTTTATGTTTATATAAAATGTCAACTTTTTTGGCTTTATGATAATATTTTGACCGTTGCTAATATAGTCGTTGAACAGTGATCACATGAATAGTATAAATATAGGACTTTAACAAATCCAATTTACTCAGACAAAGGAATTGATGGTCACATCCTGTAGAATTTCCCCATACGAAGCCCATTTGTCGGAGCTCGGAAAAAAGGTGTCATCTTTGGTCTTCTATCTTGACCAAGCCCAAGCTGAGATTCATCATGTCAAGCTCGAACGAGGCCGTCTACGGGAGAAGTGGAAGTTGATAGAAATTACCACTCGAGCGATGTTATCCGAGCCACCCCAAGAGTCTATTACCATCGCACACCTTACCCTTAGGACATATGTGGCTATTTTAAGGGGTTATGCAACAAATAAATAGTACTATGTTCATTATATTATTTTTTGTATATAATAATGATATACTTTCTTGTCATTATTGATACATTATAAATAGTTTTTAAAGTACAAATAATGTTTTTAGTTTTTATTTAATTAAGAATTATATTTTATTAATTTAAGGTATTTTTGAGCTAAATAATATTTTAATAAAATATTATTATTATTATTAAATTATATTTTATTAAATATAAATTATCTAATAATTTTATGAATGTAATTGTAATTTTTATTAAGGTTTGAAAGCCATTTCTCTGAAAACTCGTGAATTTTCGACAAAGGTCTATTTTTATTTTAAAAGTGAAAATTAACATATTTAGAAATTTATTTAGAAAAAATAAATTTTATTTCTGGAATCAGGACATCAAAATTATCCAACGGTGAATTTTTCATAATTGTTTGAGACAATTAAATATTTGGGTAAAAATTAAATACTATTTAAATATATAATGTGTTTTATGACATCATAATGACCCAATAGTGATGTAATAAAATACTATAAGCTTTATGTTCGGACAATATATGTTTTAACATTAAAATAATGTGATTTGGGGTTTGTTTGACTTCCTTTTCAAAGCATTAATGGACCCCTCAAGACTTATTAAACACCTTGTCTTTTTAAATTGTTTTTCAAGGGAGTGTGACTCACCTTCACATAAGAAACCCTATTATTTTAAGAATTTCGGACATTGGACTTATAAAATATGGTTTTCCTCTTCCCTTCTCCAAAAACCATGGGCAAAAACCCTGGGATGGTTTGTGGTTTGGATTAATTTAATATGAGGGGTCCCAAACCTAAATAATAAAGAAATACCTCACCTTTCCAAAATAAACCAACACAATCTCCCACTTACTCCTCACTCAAAGCATATGGAGTTTTTCCAACCTCTGCCCTACTCTCTATAGAATCCCCCAAGGTGCCCCAAGATCACAATAATCCTCTCACAAGCCTTTCTCTAGCCTTTGGAGGCACACTTCCAAGTAAGGGTTTTTTCTTCCTTTCTCATTTTTGTCCAGTTTGTTTAAGTTGTTTTGCCCTTTTAATTTCAATTATGAATGTTGGGGTAAGGTTTCTAACCTCCCTCATACTTCCCTATTTATTTTTTAATGATGGGAGACCCTTTCTCTCTCATTAAATGCCTCCCATGTACACCTATTACTATGTAGAAATTCCGAAAGGAACTTCTCTCTCCTCTTTTACATTCAAGCAATACATTTGTATAATTAATCTGAATTACATGAAAATTGTTGGTAAATGTATCTATATGAGCTAATTAATGTCCATTACATGTAAATATGATGAGGGACCCCTTTCTCTCTCATCAACCATTTTTTTGAATTCTTATGTCACACCATTACGCTACCGAAATCGCACCGATTTTCTAAGCCCATGTCATTGTGTGGTGAATACCTTTACCATTACTTCATCATGGGGATTCACCTTTATGCACATTTACTTATTTATTATAATGTTTCATGTATTAATTCCACATTCCTTTATCGTGGAATAAGTTATTATGTTTTATGAATCCATGTTTTATGATCCATGTGGCACACTTATGCATGAAATGAAATGTTTAAAAAGGGTGCGCCCGTATAGAGCTCCAATGCATTGGGTAAAGTATAATATCATGATACATCATGTGCAATGAGTTTTGACTCATTCTAATTCAAATTAAATGGGGGTTTACTCGTGCTTCATGTGCAATGAGGATTTACTCATGATCTATGTGCAATGCGCCATGGCCCATGCTAATTCCATGATTAGGGTTGTTTCCACATTTCCATGTTTTGATTATCATGCATTATCATGCCTTTATGCTCATGTTTCTCTTATGCTCTATTGATATGCCGATTTCCTAACATTTATTTTACTCCTCATGTTATTCCATGTGTACTCCCTTACTGGGCATTATAGCTCACCCTTTTCTTATGCATGTCCTCAGGTTATCCCACGCAATGCTATGTATGAGGGAATTTAGTGGTCATGTAAAGGAAGTTTTCAATAAAGATATTGTATTTCATGTTTTATGTTTTTATGTAATGATCCTAAGCCCCAAATACACTAAACTTCTCGATATTATTTGTTGTATCAAGTGATGTTTTATGTAATAAATCATGTTTATGTTTGTAATAAAATCAGGGTTGTCATAGTTGGTATCAGAGGATAGGGTTAGATATTTTTGGGATTAGGAATAGAAAACCCAAGTAAATACTTAGATAAAAGACTAAGTACAATAAATACGTCCCTACATTTTGGTGAAAATTGTGTAAGTGTGTTATCAAGAAAATACATCCATGTATGGATAAGAGCAGGTAGAGGCGGCTCTGGCACAGATGTATACTAAGGGTAAAACCTGAAACCACCGCTTTGAACTAGACTCGAGTGGGAACTGGTGCATGACATAGGGCCTTGCTGCCCTATTGGTTATGACACTCTCAGATGATATGCTTTGGTAAATTCACAAGCTTAGTATGAAGCCTTATTGAGGGAATAAAAAAATGCCCCTAAGAATATATGTTAGAAAGTGGATCATGAAAAGCCTGGATTGATGCATATAGACTCATAAGTAAAGGAAATAAATTTTATTTATAAGTCATCAACTTTTTTCTTTGGATTACCCTTTATGTGTTACCCCTAACATTCCTTTTATTGTAGCCAATGGCCGGTAATAGGAGGACCCAGTCTAACAACCGTTGTGAAGATCAGTGTGATGACTTTACAAATGAGATGCCCAATCCAATGGGATCAGGAATCGCGAACATTGTCAATATTTTCTCTCAGATAAATCATGTTTTTAATAGAAACACTGATCAAGAGAAACGTCCAACGCCCCTATGAAAGAACAAGCCACTATCGAGAGATTCATGAGACAAAGGCCACCTACATTTACTGGATCATCCGATCCCACGATCGCTGAAAAATGGATCAACTCCATTGAAAAGATATTCTCTATCCTTCAATGTTCTGAACAAGAGAAGGTTCTCCTGGATGATTATTGTATGGAGGGTGAAGTTGATCAATGGTGGACGTTGATCAAAAATACGAATCCTGAGGAGGATATCGAGGCATTGGAATGAAAGGATTTCTGGAAGATGTTTTTCGATAAATATTTCTGCGTACCCTTCAGCTTAAGATTGAAATAGACTTCCTTTACCTCAAGAAAAAAGATGAAGAATCTGTTGGAGTGTACGAGGAAAACATAACAAGGCTTTCACGATACACTTTTGGCTTTGTCGTTACCCCCAAATGCAATGTTGGCCACTTCTTTGGTGGGCTGAAGCCTAGACTACAGAAAGAATTGGCGATCTATGACTTTGACTCCAATGATAAAATTGTCTGATGTGCCATCAAGGTAGAAATAGAGATCGTGGAATCATAGGGGTATCATGGGGACAAGAAGCATAAGATGGACTACAATGCTGGTGGTCCGATGGATAAATCCAATGGTGTTAAGAAGATCCAGTACCCCACTTGCCGAAAGTATGGAAAGAAGCACCCTGGAAATTGCCTTAAGGGGAGGAGAAAATGCTTCAGGTGTGGAAGAGAAGGGAACCTAGATGTTAACTGCCGGCAAGAAAGGCCCGCGGCTGTGACAGAGGAGAGGAATGCTCTATTCGAACCTCAATGCGTTGTTCAATGCTACAAATGAAATGAACCGGGTCATTTTGAAAATCAGTGCCCTAATTCAAGGGTTTTCGGAGGCAACCAACAACCTCCAAGGCAACAAGGAAGAGATTTTGCCATCACTTATACCGAAGTGAAACCCGAAAATGAAGTGCTGATAGGTACGCTAGTTATTAATTCAAGAATAGCAAACATACATTTTGATTCAGGTTCTACACATTCATTTATATCTCGAAGGTTTATTAGAACAATCCAAGCACCAAAAAAATCATGGAAGTGAAGATGTCAATGAGTACGGAAAATGGGGCAATCATTGCATCACATGAATATAAGTCCTCCCCTGTCATGATATGTGGATTTATTTTCCTGGAAAACCTCGCCATACTCCCTCTGGTGTAATTTGATGCAATTCTTGGCATGGATTGGATTTCCTTATATAGAGACAATATAAATTAATAAGAGAGGGATATCATGCTCCAAATGGAGAATCGACCCCCGATTCTATACAAGTGTAAGGAGGAAGATTAATCTCCTTTAGCTCCATCATCTCAAGAATGGATATTACTGCCATATAAGCATGCGTATCTAGCTTAGATGATTGAGTCCAAGGAAGAAGACAACATTGATGAAATTCCTATTGTGAGGGAATTCGTGGAAGTGTTTCCTGAGGAACTGCTTGGTCTTCCTCCTAGAAGAGATGTTGAATTCTTAATTGAACTTATATCTTGGGATTTACCAATATCCAAAACTCTATATAGAATGGATATTGTAGAGCTTTAAGATCTGAAGAAATAACTATAGGAGAATCTGGATAAAGGGTTTATACGCACAAGTGCTTCACCATGGGGTGCACCAGTACTCTTCGTCAAGATGAAGGATGGGTCAATGCGGCTTTGCATCGATTATCATGAACATAAAAAAATAAAGATAAAAAACAAGTATCCTATCCCAAGAATTGATGGATTGTTCGATTAGCTGCGTGGAGAACAATACTTCTCCAAGGTGGACTTGCGGTCAGGATATTATCAATTAAGGGTGAAGAAGGAAGATATCCCCAAGACTGCTTTTCACACAAGATACAGGCACTATGAATTCATATTAATGTTTTTTTGACACACTAATGCTCCAGAAATCTTCATGGACATAATTAATAGAGTCTTTAGAGTTTACCTAGAAATTTTTTTGGTTGTATTTATAGATGATATTCTAAAATACTCAAAAACCAAGGAGGATCATGAGGAGCATTTAAAAACTATACTGGAGACTTTTTGCAAGGAGAAGCTCTATGAAAAGTCCAACAAGTGTGCGTTATGGTTGAAGGAAGTCTCATTCTTAGGCCATATCATCACATGCAATGCGATATTTGTGTATCCCTCCAAGACAGATGCAATTGAGGGGTGGTCGAGGACAACATCTGTAACGGATATCTGTAGATTCTTGGGGTTAGCTTGATATTATCGACGATTTGTGAGAAATTTATCACGATTGTCCAACCCTCTTACCAAGATAACTCTAAAGGGTGTAAATTTTTCTTGGAGTGATGAATGTGATGAAAGATTCAGGGAATTGAAAAGGAGGATTATCACTGCTTCAGTGCTCACATTACCCACAAGTGGGTAAATTTTTGTGGTATTCAGTGATTCTTCGAAGAAGGTCTTAGGTTGTGTGCTGATTAATAATGATAAAGTTATATCCTATGCCTCAAGGTAGTTGAAAATCCATGTGAGAAACTATACATCACATGATATAGAGTTTGTGGCGGTGATCTTTGCCTTGAAAATCTTCAGCATTATCTCTATGGAGAGAATTGTGAGATATATACTGACCACAACAGTCTAAAATATATTTTCACACTGAAAAAGCTTAATATTCTCAAGAGAAAATAGATAGAGCTCATCAAGGACTATGACTGTTCAATAAATTAACACTATAGGAAAGCGAACAAGGTGGTAGATGCCCTAAGTAGAAAGGATCCAGTGATTCTATCAATGATGAGAATTGAGAAGGATCCAATGTTCATATACTTGATAAAGATGGACATGGGAATCATAGTGAAGGTAAAATCATCAATACTTTCACAAATGATTGCTCAACCATCTCTTTTGGAAAGGTTATAGGATGGTAAAAAGGATGATGTGAGAATTCAAGAAAAAGTTGATGCTATCGAAAAAGGGAAATGCTCAGAGTTTATTGTTAATGAAGAAGGAATTGTGCAGTTTGGGAAAATACTATGTTTTACATCATGTCTGGAGCTGATGATGGAAATTTTGGATGATGCACATAGTTAAAATTTCTCTATTCACTCAGAGAGAACAAATATGTATTGAGATCTCAGAGAAAACTTTTGGTGGGATAATATGAAGAAGGAGATCGCTGAATAAACATCAAAGTGTCTGGTCTGCCAGCAAGTGAAGGCAGAGAGGCAGAAGTCTAAGGGGATGATTCAACAATTGCCCATACCAGAATGGGAATGGGAGAACATCACCATGGACTTTATCACCGGACATACGAGGACATCAAAAGGCAACAATGCAATCTGGGTTGTTGTGGATCGTCTTACAAAGACTACACACTTCGTTGCTATTCGGGAGGGTTTCTCATTGGATCAACTGGCACATATATATATATATATCAGGGAAGTGGTAAGGTTTCATGGTGTACCACTATCTATTGTGTCTGACCGAGATCCAAGATTCACCTCTACATTTTGGAAGAGACTTCAACATGCTCTGAATACTAAACTGAAATTCAGTATGGCCTATCGTCCTCAAACTGATGGCCAGTCCGAGCGGACTATCCAATCACTTGAGGATATGTTGAGAGCATGCTCAATGTAATTTAAAGGAGGATGGGATCAACATCATCCTCTGGTTGAGTTCTCTTATAATAACAGTTTCCACTCAAGAATCCAAATAGAAACATATGAATCCCTGTATGGGAAAAGTTGCAGAACACGAGAATGTTGGGATGAGGTCGGTGAACGTAAGCTGCTTGGACCAGAAATGGTCAAGGAAATGGTGGAGAAGGTGAAAACCATTCAACAACATATCATGGAAGCCCAGAGTCGACAGAAGTGTTATGTAGATAATCATCAACGATTCCTTGAGTTTATTTTTGGAGACATGGTTTTTCTACGCATATCTCCATGGAAGAAGTTCATGTGGTTTGGAAAGAAAGGGAAGTTAATTCCATGGTACATCTTCCCCTTCGATATTCTTGATCGTGTCGGGGATGTGGGCTATCGACTAGCACTTCCACCTACTATATCCAAAGTCCATGATGTCTTTCGTGTATCCATATTATGGAAGTACATACCAGACCCTTCCCATGTACTCTCTTCTGAGGTGGTACAATTGGAAGATGATGTTTCTTATGATGAGAAACCTGTGAAGATCATAGATAGTATTGAAAAAGTTCTACGAAATAAGAAAATGACCCTCTTCAAGGTGTTGTGGAGAAACCACAAGTTTGAAGAAGCGACTTGGGAATCAGAGGAAATGATGAAGCTGAGTTACCCACAACTCTTTTTGAGTGGGAAAACGAAAATTTTGAGGGAAAAATTTCATAAGGGGGGAATATTGTAACGACCCATAGTTTTACTAATGGAAATCCCTCTTGATATAATTAAATTTCTCTTTATGTTTATATAAAATTTCAACTTCTTTGGTTTTATGATATGAATTTTGACTGTTTCTAATATAGTCGTTTAACAGTGATCATATGATTAATATAAATATAGGACTTTAACAAATCCAATTTACTCAGAAAAATGAAACGATGGCCTCACCCAGTAGAATTTCCCCATACGATGCCCATTTGTAGGAGCTTGGAAAAGAGGTGGCATCCTTGGGCTTCGCTCTTAACCAAGCCCAAGCTGAGCTTTATCATGTCAAGATCGAACGAGGACGTCTACGGGAGAAGTGGAAGTTGATAGAAATTACCACTCGAGCGATGTTATCTGAGCCACCCCAAGAGTCTATCACCATTACATACCTTACCCTTAGGTCTTATGCAGCTGTTTTAAGGAGTTATGTAACAAATAAATAGTACTATGTTCATGTACATTATTTTTTTGTATGTAATAATGAATATTCTTTCTTCTCATTATTGACACATTGTAAATAGTTTTTAAAGTACAAATATTGTTTTTAGTTATTATTTAATTAAGAATTATAATTTATTAAATTATGGTATTTTTGAATTAAATAATATTTTAATAAAATATTATTATTATTATTAAATTAGTTTTTATTAAATATAAATGATCTTATAATTTTATAAATGCAATTGTAATTTTTATTAAGGTTTGAAATCCATTTCTGTCAAAACTCATGAATTTTCGATAGATGTCAGTTTTTATTTTAAAAGTGCAAATTAACATATTTAGAAAATTATTTAGATTTAATAAATGTTATTTCTGGACTCAGGATATCGAAATTATCCGATGGTGAATTTTTCATAATTTTCTAAGATAGTCAAATTTTCGGGTAATAATTAAATACCGTTTAAATATATAATATGTTTTATGACATCATAATGACCCAATAGTGATGTAATAAAATACTATAAGATTTATGTTTGGACAATATATGTTTTACCATTAAAATAATGTTATTTTGGGTCTGTTTGACTTACTTTCCAAAGCATTAATGGAGCCCTCAAGACTTATTAAACAACTTGTCTTTTTAAATTAATTTTCGTGGGAGTGTGACACACCTCCACATAAGAAACCCTATTATTTTAACATTATTTTAATATAAGGTTTCCCAAACCTAAATAATAAATAATTCCCTACCTTTCTTATATAAACCCACTCAAGCTCCCACTTTCTCCACACTCAAAGCCTTTGGAGTTCATCCAACCTCTTCCATACTCTCTCTATAATCCTCCCAAGGTGCCCCAAGCTCCCAAGAAGCCTGTCACAATCTTCTCTCTAGCCTTTGGAAGCACACTTCCAAGTAAGGGTTTTTTCTTCCTTTCTCATTTATGTCCAATTTTCTTTATGTTTTTTTGCCATCTTAATTTAAATTATGAATGTTGGGGTATGGTTTTGAACCTCCCTCATACTTCCCTATTTATGTTTGAATTATGGGATACCCTTTCTCTCTCATTAAATTCCTCCCAATATAGACCCATTACTATGACGAAATTCATAAATGAACTTCTCTCTCCTCACTTATATTCAAGAAATAATTTTGTATCATGAATCTAAATTCCATTACAATTGTTGGGACATGTATCTATATGTACTCCTTACTGTAAATTGCATTTATATATTATGAGGAACCCCTTTCTCTCTCATCAACCATTTTTATGAATTCTTATGTCTCGCCGTAACACTGTCGAAATCGCATCGATTTTCTAAGCCAATATCATTGTGTAATAAATAGAATGCCCATTTCTCCATCAAGGGTATTCAACTTTATGCTCATTTAATTATTGATTATAAAGTTTTATTTAATAATTCCACATTCCTTTATCATGTAATAAGTTATTATGATTTATGAATCCATGTTTTATGATCCATGTCACACACTTATGCATGAAATGAAATGTTTAAGAAGGGTGCACCCTTATAGTGCTCCAATGCACCGGGTAAAGTATAGTATCATGATACATTATGTGCAATGAGTGTTGACTCATGCTAATTCAAGTGAAATGAGGGTTTACTTGTGCTTCATGTGCAATGAGGATTTACTCATGCTCTATGTGCAATGGGACATGGCTCATGCTAATTCCAGGTTAAGTGTTGTTTCCACATTTCGATGTTATGATTATCATGCTTTATCATGCATTTATGTTCATGTTTCTCTTATGATCTATTGATATGCCTATTTCCTAACATGTATTTTACTCCTCATGTTATTCCATGTGTACTCCCTTACTGGGCTTTATAGCTCACCCTTTTCTTATGCATGTCCTCAGGTTATCCAACGCAATGCTAAGTACGGGGGAATGTAGTGGTCATGAAAATTAATTTTTCAATAAAGATATTGTATTCCATGTTTTACGTTCTTATGTAATTATCCTACTCCCCAAATACACTAAAACTATTGAACATAATTGTTGTATAAAGTGATGTTTTATGTAATAAATCATGTTTAAGTTTGTAATAAAATCATGGTTTTCATAGCTGGATCTAGTGAATATGAGATGTTATTGTTGTTTGTTCCCCATGTCTACATTTAGTGTACATTATGATAACTAATATTCAAGTTTTATAATATTATTAATAATATTATCTCATCATGATTGTTCATTTATGTGAAATATTATGTGATAATGTCCACAATGTTACTAACGTACTAAATGTTCATAGATGTTCCCCAATATGATGACACTAAAAAAGTTCCAGGTTATTATTCTCAAATATATGTTATTTAGTTAGATGATATAATATAAGGGAAAAAAATGTTACATGCTGTCATGGGAGGAGACACATTTGACATTGAGATAGTTTCTCAAGGTTTATTCTCATGTTAATATTCAATGTAATATAGATTATGAACATGGCCCTCCAGTAGGAAATCCTCATTTATATGTGTCATTGGATGTTCTGATTTCTTTACATTATAATTGATACATATGAATTAATTTATTATTAACAAGTTTTATTAGTCACATAAATTGATATATTGAAGAAAACCATGATGAAATATATAATTCTATTGGTAGGATTCATTGGCAACAACATGGATAATAATTGATTAATGGATAATACGACAAATGATTTTTTACATTTTTTATTAAATAGAAGTTGATATACTATTCCCATTGATAAGTGTGATATAACATAATTAAATTCACCTCCAAGGAATTATATAGGTTATAAAGTTAATATTTTTCACATTTTTATATCTATTTAAATTTTTTAAAACCTCCAAATTTATTAATTTTATATTTGTACATCAATTTTGGATTTGACATGTGTTTTGGGATTAAATGAAAAATTACAAAATTATGTAATATTAGAGTATTTTAAACACATTGGTATCATGATAATATCATTTAATATATTATTCTAATTTTTTTGTTTATTTTATTAGGATTTCTTGATTTAGTTTATACCACTTTTTCGTTGGACCATGAGTTGATTCAAACATTTAGAAGACCGAAAAAATTAATCATGTTAAAAAACCTTTCACATGGGACCCCACCTCTGGAGAAGTGGATTAAATCCTTATTAACACCTCCAATTTATGTTCATAAATATTTAATTTAATGATTAATCATTTAAAAATTCAATAATTAATTTTCAATGTGTTATTCACTAATTAGGATGGTCATTATATGTCCAAAATTGTAGTACTATTCATGAATAATTGATACAGAAAAACACCTCCTAGTAATTGGGTTGTAACACCATCTATACATGGCCTATGAGATGAAATTTTATGTTCAAACACATAAATATTTTGAAAATACATTTTATAAAACTACATCCGTGATTCAACCAAAATGAGCTGAAAAATTATTCTTTACGGTTTCTATTTTCTTTTCTTTTTGTTTTAGATTAATTTTCCTATGTGACACATTCCTTTTGGTATTAATATTTTTACCTTTCATACATACATCCCTATTCATATTCCAACACCAATATCATTAAGACATTATTTCTCATTCCACCGTGACCGATTATATTAAAAATGAGGGGCTAACCTGAGAATTATCCTTGGGAGGTATGTTGACGATTGATTTATTCTATGCTTAAATTTGAATGTTTTTCCATGTTTGTGAGGATAATGAGTGATGTGAAAGGGGTATGGAGTTATTCCATCCTAAAAAATAATTAAGTCTCATTTATATTCATTTATTATATATTCCCCCCCTTCTACTAGATATAATCAATCTATATGTTGGAGTTTATCTATTCCATGGTTGAAACTGTATACGATGGAGCCAGGTCATAGTATATGTAACTCTCGATCGAGGTGTTCTGTCAACTTTGATTGTAGTAGGAGAACCAATTTTTACTTATAAATTAATTTTATCATTCACACCACTATGTGAATGAATATAAATTCATGAATGTGAACTCAAAATTATAATATCAAAATAAATATGAACACCAACAAGGAGAATGATGGAACCCACAAACAAAGCCATAAATGAAATATCTTTCTTCACTAATAAATATGTTTCATTTCATGTTAGTTTAATATTTTTATTCATTTAAATCACATTACATTACAAGATTAAATAATAATAAACAAATGATACTGTTTACATGAATTTGATTAAGGTAGTGAAAAAATGGGAAAGATCCCCATGTGATATTACCCTACTCAGCCTCTATGCATCATTAGGAAAATAATATTTCTTTTTATACAACCTAAGAATTATATAAAAAACATGCATAATATCCATGAATTTAATTACTACTTTTGTTTATCATTTCTATTTTCACATTGTGGGTAGATTTCATTGTTTTCTAAATAAAAAACCATTAAAATTTCCTTTTTTACTATGATGTATATGTATTAATATTATTCATCCTATGGTGATTTGATATAGTTGAAAAAAAAACAACAAAAATAATATTATAATAGAGACCATGATTCATGAATATTTATAAAACATAGAACAACTGATGATAAAATAAGAAGGATTTTTTAATATGTTCGTGAATTTATAGTGCATCATGGTCCCAAGCAATAAAAAGAATGTAAGGATGTGGTGGCAGAAATTTTACCACTCCTCATAGAAATTGTAGAACCATAGGATCTAAATGGGAGGTACTTGAAGTTTCATTCCTCCTTGATCATCCATTGCAATAGGAGATTTAAGAAAGATCATTTTTCCATTAATATGTGATAAAAAATGATAATTTGGATAAATTTTGGAAAAAGTGGACAACTTTAAACAAAAAATGATCTTCTTAACCCATAAAAAGTAAACTATAACCAATAATTTCAAATCACTCTATCCATAGAAGAATAGGATACCTTCATGTGGTGGAATTTTAAAAATGGATAGATGAGCCTAACTACCTACCCCTATTTAGTGAGGATCGACTACAAGTTCCACATTCCATTGAAGAAAATATTCATGATGAATGGATTTTTGGATATAGAATTTTCATGAAATCTTTATCATATAATATCACTGAAACAGAATTGTAAATCACTCCCTAGTATTTTATTGTAAAAAATTTTCCTTACTGAAATTTTACCGTAGTGTAAGATGTTGAAAAATAAGATTCACATATTAATGAATACCTAGAGATCTGAAAAGATATTGAACAATTTTTAGATGGAGTATTAGATGTGATCATAGTGGATATGGTGAATGAACTAGATATAGAAGCTGCCAACACTAGACTCGAGATTTTTATATTACATTATCATTATACAAATTGGAACAAATATAATTACCTAATAACTATCCCATTTATTTTTTTCTTAATGAATTATAATTTTTATGGATAATATATTGTGATGGAAAGGATTCAAAAGTAGAACCAAATAGGAGGAGGTTCCATATGGAAATTTAACCCCTCCATGAAAGTTATACGTCCACGTGAAGTGGTTGGATCTTTTATACTCCATAAAAATAATTATCCACAACCTCGAAGAATATTCTAATACTGGAATGAACAACATGGGGTTGTTCAAATATAGGAAACTCAACCCACTAATATACTATAGGTAACCACTCATATTGTCCATCTATCGGTAGTAAAAAATTGATCTCACTTGGGGGGATCAAACCATGATTTATCATTACATTATATCTAGAAATTTATATTTCCATTTATTGATTAAATTGGTCTAGTATTCACTTGAATACATCATATATTATTTATAAATTATTATGTGATATTTTTGATTAACTGATTAATTTTATTTTTTAGGACACTTATAGAATAAGGAAGCCATAAATAGCCATGTTGGAATGAAAAATAATCTTCATTTTAAAATGGAGATCCCATTTAATTTTTTTCTTTTAGTATCCATATAAATTTTCCTATAAACATATTTTGACCATAAAATGGTAAATTGTGAGCCGGTACTTCAATAATTTCTTTACTTTAATTATTTGGGATATATGACTTTATTTGGAATCCTGTGATTATATGTTTCAGATCTCAATATTAATAAAAATCAATGAGTAATATGGATTCATTGAATATTAAAACAATGCATGGATATTAAAATTAGGATTAAATTTTTGTGGTATTTGATTATTTCTTGGAAATGTAATTTCCATAACATTGATCATGATTCGAATTTATGAATTTCATTTGAATTGATTGTTACTACTAATCATGCCTGTAATGATATTCTCAATTCATAGATCCCACTCCCATGGGGATTTCATGACCAATTTATTTGTACTCATTATTTTTCATATTTCATTAGTGATCATGGTACACTCCACATTCTAGAAAATTCATTTTAACTAGAAAAATATATATGATTTTTAAGAAACACCTTTAAAATTACTACTTCATATTTTTAAAAGACATTATCCATATAAGACAACATTTATAATAATCCTTTATTAAACCATAGAATATATGAATATAAATTTTAGGGATGATACATGTTTCTAGAATATTTTATCCATTCAAAACATCCTCATATTATTTTTCATTTTATTTTAATGGTTGAGTGTGGGGTAATGGGAATCATGGTGGACGGGACGATTTACAATGTAAGGAAAAAGTGTGGGGGTTATTATTTTCGGATTAAATTAAGTTTGTTTATTAAATCACGATACTTAATTGATTTAACAAATTTAATAAAAAAATTTAAAAATATAAAGTACCAAAATGAGATAAAAATGGTTAGCTATTTAGGAAAATAACAAATATCCATTACTATACCAAATATTTTAATCATAAGCATTAAGGTGGTGGATGTGAGGATTTTTATACATGTAAAATTTCCAAAATGAAAAAATTATATATTTCTTTTTTAATTAAAAAATATTATGAATGTTAAAAAAATAGTTTTAGATGGTAGGAAAATCATTCATATTTTTTATCAAAAACATTACATTGAGTTCAGGGGAAATAGATATTTCTTCTTTTAAGTGGATGATTTAAGTGAAGATAGATTTTTAGTATCATGAATTGTAATTATGTGAGAGAACACTTCACTAATCATTAATTTTTAAAATTCAATTACATATAACCTTAATCCTCAGATTCATTTGTACCATTAATAAAATTACTCATAATTTGATGTGTATTTTTAAATTAAAAAGTGGAGAAACCTAGTTCATTCCTAATAATATTAATATGGAGAACGTTCACATGATAAAAGAATAACTATAATTGATTTTTTTCTTTATTTATGAGATCAAATATTCATGATAGAGGTAGATCTTTATTTTTCAAGTATAATAATAATGAATTGAATAAACTAAATGAATGATAAGAGTGGTTTCATCATTTTTCAAAGAGAAATGTTAATTTCATAAATTTATTTTTCTATTGAAAAATGTGAAATTATATTTATTTTTTATGAGAATTTATGATAATTATATTTTAAATTAAATATTATATGATTTTATTAATTTGGAATTTGAATATTTTTGATGTTGGTGCCCTATAATTTTCAATGTTGTGATTTTACTACAAATGAATATATTGGTTTATATTTGAAGAAATTGATATAGATATTACATAAATACAATTTTATATGTATTTGATTCATGTAAATCATAAAAATATATAATTTGATCTTATTTTAATCAATTTTCTATTTATGGTGTGTTTTCGTATAAAATGTGAAATTTACAAAATTTTGTAATTTTAGAATATATTAATCACAATGCTAATCTATGAGTACCATTTAAAATATTATTCCAATATATATGAATAGTATTTTTGTCTTAAATTTTGTTATTGAATTCAATTTTTTATTTTTGACAAAAAGTTTATTTGATAATATAAAGGCCCAAAAATATCAATCACATTCAACAACGTGTTAGGTGCATGGAATGGGTATTAAATCAAACAATTGGTCATAAATAGGACTATGCACCTTAGATTCATTATTCTAAAAATTTACTAAAAATATTTATCATTTAATAGTTCCCCCATAAATTATCCATGAGTTATTCATTTTTTAATAAAGTCATTAGAAACTCAAGATTGAAGGATGATTCCTGAAGCATTTAGGCATCAAACAATATATGATTAATTGGGATGAAATAAATTCTACATAATAAATAAGGATCATATAATTAATATGAAATGTGTATCATGTTATTATGAAACATTATATAATACAAAATTTTCATATTTGAGAAAAATAGAGGTTCCATGTGATTAATTGTTAAGGACATATTCTAGAACCTAAATTTCAACTGATGACATCTTGTAATGTAACAAATGCATTTTTATAAAAGTGATTCTCTATTATTATTCCATTAAAACATATATTACAAACCTAATATCATTAAATATTTATTTCTCAGTCCACCATTAACTATTACAATAAAAATGAATGTTAACCTTGGGATTGGACCATGGGGGTATGTGTTAGTTTCATTTATTCTCTACTTATGTGGTTATGTTTTATCATGTTTTTGATGGGAAAGAGTGATGAGGATAGTTGAGAAGGTATTACACTGAAAAAATAATCTCTAACACATTTCCATTCATTTGTTAAATATTTACCCCCCCTTCTACTAGATACATTCTATTAATACAATGGAGTGGAGCCATTCAGAGGATAAAATGGAATATGATTGAGCTAGTTCCTTCGATATGTCAATCTCAATCAAGATGTTCCATCATCCTTTATTATATGAGGATGTTTAATATAATTTTAAATTTTGAATTTATATTTATAAATGAAATTTATATTTCCTTCCACTAGAGAAATGAATATAAATTCACAAATGAGTTCTCAGAATTGAATTATCAATATAAATTTAAATACCAACAATGGGAATTATAGAACCCCCAAAACAAACCATAAATTCCATGTTCTTTATTTAAAAATAAAATTTATTCATTTCATTTTAGTTTAATCCTTTAATTAATTTAAATTTTATTACATGCCTAGATTAAATAAGAATAATCAAATCAAGTTATTTAGGTGAAGTAGATTAAGTGAGTGAAAAAATGAAAAATATCCCCATGTGAGATGTCCTTGGTATATATATTCGATGAAACAGGAAAATAATATTTCATTTTCCATGACCTATAATAGATCTAAATTAAAACACTCATGTTTTACAAGGATCTAATCATTTGTTTTCTTTTCATTTTTTTCACATTTTAGATATATTTCATTATTTTCAAAATAATAAACCCAAAAAAATTCTTTTCCATGATATAACCTTAAAACTATTATTATTCATTTGAATATTAATAAAAAATACAACTATAACAACAACAAGTAAGTGATTATAATAGATCCTTGATTCATGAACATTGTGAAAACATTGAACAACTTATGGGAATATTTGAATGAATGATTGAATATTTTTGTGCATTAATAGTGCCACATGGCCCCTTTCTTGAGAATGAATGTAAGGTAGTGGTGGAGGAAAATTCCCCAAACGTCATTAAAATTGTATAACAATATAAGGTAAAGGTGTACGTACCTGAATATTCATTACATCTCGATCAACCATTAAATTAGGAGATAGATGAATGCTTATTTTTTAATGATTTATAAGTTGTAGGTCTTGTGAATTTGGATAATTTTTTTGAAAAAATAGGAAGTAACTAAAATAAAATAGGATTTACTCATCCCATTACAAGTGAATGATACTGAATCATTACATGTCTATCTAGAATTTGATGAAGAAGAAACTATAAAACTAGTGTAATTTTTAAAAAGGGTGGTGGATCATGACTACAAACCTCCATATAGTGATGGTTGACAATATATGGAACATTTTATTGAATATGATATTTAATATGATCCGATTTAGGGAGTTGATTATTTCATGAACTCTTTCACTTATAATTTCACAAAAACTGAATTGATTATCACTCCCTACTATTATTATGTTATGATTTATTATGGGATCAAATTTTTCCATGGAGGAATATGATGAAAAATAATATGCTTCTATCGGGGAACACATATAACTCTATAAGAATAGTGACTATTTACAGGAAGGAGTACAAGAAGAGATACTAGTGGCTCTATTTGCGAAATATGAGATAGAATCTTCAGAAACTAAAGGAGATAATTTTTTATAATATTATCTTCTAAAATTCGGAATAAATACAATGACCCGATAAATCTCTCTTTGATTATTCTCTTAATAAAGCATACATGGAGCAGACCCTAAATAGTAAATGAAAGGTTTCACTTATTGAAATAAAGAGGAAGAGTTTCCATAATTCATTTTTCCCCAATAAATAATCTATACCTCATTGGGAAGGGGTTTTATCTAGTGTACATAATATAATGAATTATCCAAAACAAAGAATAAGATGTGAAAGATGGAGTGAAAACATGGGTTATTCAAATCTATGAAACAACACCCAACAATAGACTATGGATAACTACTCATATAGCACATATGATGGTATTAAAAAACCCAGGGCCCACTTGGGGGATCAAACAATGGTTTATCATTACATTCTTTATATACATTAATATTCCAGTTTTATTTTTAGATGATTCTGATATGCATCCCACTCTCTTGTATATTTTTTTACATTAATTAAATGATATTTTTGAATAATTAAGTAATTTTCATTTACTGTTCAATTATGGATCAAGGAATTCCCAATTAACCATATAGGAAAGCTGACTAAGAATCATTTCAAAATCAATTTCAAATTTAAAGTTTATCGTTTAATATCCAGACATTTATGTTTGTAAACATATTTTGATAATTAATATGGAATATTGTTTTCCCATATTTGAATTATTTCCTCACTTCACTTATTTAAGAAACATGCTTTTATTATGAATCCTATGATTCATTGTCTTATATTACAATAGTAATCAAATTGAATGAGTAAAATGGATAATTAGTCAATTAATATGAAGCATGTATATTAAAATGATGATTAAAGATTAGAGGTATTTTTTTTAATCATGTAAATGAAAATTCAATATCATTTTTCATGATTTTAATTTCTCAAATTCATGTGAATTGATTTGTTATAATTAATCAATCCTTGAGTGATTGTCTGTAATCATAGTTTCTATTCTCGATGGGATTTATAAACCAATTTCATATAATATTTTTATTTTCATATTTCATGACTGATCCTGGGATATTACACCTATAAGAAATTTCATTTTAATATGTCAAAACTATGATTATGAAAAAACACATTTATAATTATTGAGAAATTTTTTTAAAATATAATATCATTAAAAACCACAATTGTATCAATAAATAATCAATACATATAATCCATAATTTACCTTGTTAGGGATGAAAAATGTTTTAATCCCTTTCTATCCATTCTTACCATACTATTATTATTTTATAATATATTTATTGTTTGAGTTTTGGGGTAATATGAATTATGATGGAAGTTATTATTTATAATGTAAGGAAAATATTAGGGGGTTCTTATTGTGGGAATAAATTATTTTTTTATTCACTCATGTCACTTCATTTTTTCCCCTCCTGAATTAAAAAAATTGAAAATGAAAAAAACACCAAAAAATAATGAAAATTGGTTGTGATTTGGGAAACAAATAACCACTACTAGACCTATGATTTTCTGAATATGTGGTAAGGTGGGGGATGTGATATTTATTCTATTCATAACATTTGAGAAATAAAATAATAAAATGGATCTCTGATAATTAATGAAATTAAAAATGAAAAAAAAATATTTTAGAGGTTTCACAAATAATTCATATTGTTTTTATGAGAACCTTTACTTTGAGTTTTATGAAAATCAATGTATCTATATTAATGTGAAGAATATAAGAAAACATTAATTTTTAATATCACAAATTCTATGTTAGATATAACTCTCTTCAATGAGAATTAATTTCAAAAACTCTATTTCTAGGAACCTTATGCCTCATATTTATTTGAACCTTTAATGGAATTACTCATTATTTCAGGTGGAAATTTTTATTAAAATGTGGTGAAAAAAATCCTTTATAAGAATATAGATAAGAATAATGTTCTCATGTTATGATCATAAATCAAAATTCGTTTTATAATTTGTGGTGAGATAAAATATTCAATATAGAGGTAGACCATGAATCAACGTGTTTAATAACATTGAATTGAGGAACATAAAATAATGAAAAGGGATGTTCCATTCATTTTAAAATGGGAAAAGTAAATTTTTATAATCGATTGTTTCTTTAATAATTATGAAATTAAATATATATTTTATTCTATTTATTTATATTTGTTTACTTTGAAAATTCTATGATTTTATTACATTGGAATTGGAATATTTGTAACATTTGGGCCCTCTAATTTTTAGTTTTGAGATTTTATGGAGGAGGAAAAACATGGTTTATATGAGATTGAATTAAGAGATATATTATTTCACTCAATGTTTTTATAAGTATTAAAATTATTTAAATCCTAAAAATAGATCTTTTTGAAATTATTTGATTCAATTTTGGACTTATGGTGTGTTTTGGAAAAAATGTAAAAAATACTACATTCTTTAATTTATGTATATTTTTATAGAAATTTTATTTTTGGAATAAAATTTAAAAAATTATTAAAATTATAGTTATAATTTTATTATAATTAATTTAATTATGGGAAGCCACTTCTACTTTTTACCAAGGGTTAATTCAAACATAAAAGGCCCAATAATCAATCAAGTTAAGCTACCTTTTTGTCCTATAGAATAGACCACACCACTGTAAAAGAGACATATATTTGACTACACACTTCCAATTGAGTTAATTCCATTTTTTTGAAATATATATCATTTATGAGTTCCCTTTTAAATTCGCACGGATTTAATCAGTCATTAATATGGTCAATGAATGCTTCATATTTATGAATGGATCACGAATATTTTAGACATCATAAATATATGAGTAACTGGATATAATTTCTACTTCTCATAGAATATGGTTTAGAAAATTGGATTTTAAATGTTTATAATATTATTAAACATTTTTATATTGGACTATATTCTTTGATTTGGGAAAAAATAGGGGGTATAGTGTGTAATCTTTTTATGTACATATTCTGGAACAGAAATATCAACTCTTAATGACCCATTATGTACTGAAACATATTAATTCAAATTGATGATATCCCAGAGCCCTTTCTATGCCAATAAATAAGAGGACATGGCTGAATTGAAAAATATATTGATTGCAAAGGGATTTTGTGAAAATAGATAATACATTAGGATTTCTCTAATATTTTTATTTTATATTTCTTTTCATTTCCCATTTAATGCATGAATTTTTTATTAAAGTTATTACTTTTTCATAATTCAATTATTATTTCTCTTAAAAATATAATATCATCTTCTATTTATTTCTCATTATTTATGGACTTCTTCACCGTAAATAATGTCGGCTTACCCAAGCTCATCGTTGGGGTGGTACGTGGCAGTTTCATTTTTACTTAAACTAAATTAGTGCATTTTATTGCCTTTGTGATGATAATGGGTTACGTGAACAGGTTTGTTGATATTCACCATGAAACAGATTCCAAACTTATTTCTATTAAATGACCAACTATTCTCATTCTATTATATTGGATGAAAGCTCTTCATATGATGGATTTGGTCAATTCATTCAATGAAATAGAATATGATGGAGACAATTCCAGGGATATGTCACACTCGATTGATGTGTTCCATCAAACTTGACTACAGGAGGATGTGAAATTAAGATTGGTAAATGAATACAATATTTCACTGAACTTAATTAAATTATAGTAATTCTTGTATGAGATTTCAGAAATGAAATATCAAAAATAATTTATACACCTACAGGAGAATGATGGATCCAAAAAACCAAACCATAAAGGCCATGCTCTTTCTTAAATACTTACATTTTTCAGTTCATTCTTGTTTATCATTTTATTTATTTTTAATTCTATTACATTCCTATATTAAATAAAAAATTTAATAGAAGTTGTTTATCTGATTTATATAATTTTCTTGATTAATATTGAAAGCTCGTCAATTGAGATGACCCTAGTCAGCCTCTGTATTGTATTAAGAATAAATATTAATTTTTCCTTACCCTACTATAGATGTGAATCATTAGGAATGAATGATTTCTAAAAACTCAAAGAATGATACATCATACATATATGTTTATGGAACCAGAATTCATACTTATTGATTATAAACATGATGATAAATGAATTATATTACACAATAAGAATCCATATGATGTATTACGTCGTTACACCATCAATGTATTTCACAATTTGTTACTTGTTGTGTTTCAAGGAACTATAATGGGACAACACGGTTCTTTGCCTAATTCCACCAATAAAGAGGTGTGGAGGGAAACACACAAAGGGTATCTGGAATCAATGTTATAAAATATATATTATTATTTATTATTTTATCTTATAAATAAGTATTGTCCCAACATAAGGTTTAATAATCATTCTTGATATCATGATCACATATATTTCATCCATAGTTATTATATATAATTTTTCCTCTGTAAAAAAATATTTAATAAATATACATCTTATATATAGTGAATTTATTATTTAAATATTTATTTGATAATAATATAGTTATATTTAAATAATATATAAATGGAAATTATTCTAGGACAGATAATTATTATGGAGAAATTGTTGAATGTTTTTAGGTCAGTGAAAAATAATTTCTATTGAATATTATTTGAAAAGGTAATATTTAATTTTATTCCACAAAATATGTACATTTGAAGAAATAATTATATTAAAAAAAATTTAAATTCAAAATCCCCAAGGTATTTGAAAAATCATAATTAGAAGTTGTGAAATTATTTTTTTGAAAGAATCAACATATAAAAACCCATTTTTATATTAACTAATGTGTGTAAATTTTGTTGTTTGATTGGGCCCAATGAATCTGAACAATCATCTTGAATCCCATGGGATCTCCATTCATCGAGATTTCTCAAAATAATGGATAGTGATCATCCCTAACCTCCCCCTCTCGATTCAAGAGAGACCATGCAGATCCTTTGGATGTTATTCTATAGGAAATAATATTGGAACGATGCAAGTGATACGATCTATTATGCTAGTACATATGGAATGAAACAATGACTTTAAGGGATTTGTGGAAAATAATCGGATCACCGCTACATGTATTTTTATCTTTATTCCTAAAATGAAACAACAATATAATGGATATCTACTTTATGATCCATCAATGATGAGACAACTCTCGCAACATATTTTGTAATTTATTATATTAATTATTATATATATATATGTATGTTGTTCCTACACATGGTTCTAACATTTTATCCAATTTCTATTTTCATAGATTTAACATAGTTGATAAAGGAATTTATTATTAAAATAAAATAGGATTGATCATCGAAAATGATAAAAAATGAATGTTGGTAATGAGTGAAAATATTCATATACTTTTCCCGAAACATTCAAAAAAATACGTCACACATGCCAGTGTTAGGTGTTTCACTATATATTACTTCTATTGTTGGTCCAGTCATTGTAATCCTTCACGATATTGTGAGTTTTTTTCTCAAAAATAGGTTTTTCATATTTATAAAACTATATTAATTAACTTCCAATCATATTCCCAAAAAATTATGAATGTCCTAAAAATGTCATTATTTATCAAATGTTTTTATCCTCTTTTGTTTTCTCTACCATGTAATTTTCCAATAAAGTAAAATAATATTAATTTAATATTATTCTTGTAACAACAATGATAAGATAAACCCAAAAGGATTCCAAAAAAATAAAAAAATTTCTGTGAAATATAAATTAATTCTTCATCAAATAAATTACATTACTATAAAATATATGAAATTGAAGGGATATAACACCATAATTGTTTCCATAAATAGTATTAATCATCTTAGTCATCCATAAAATAAAATATCAAATGTTTTATTATGCTTTTATTTTTTTAATATAATTATTTTTATCCAAACATGATGCTTTAGGTATGACCTATGCCATCCACAACTATCATATATTTGATTATATCATGATAGTCTCTAAATTGATTTTGATTTTCCTAGACTTATCCCTTTTTAAATTGGATGAAATTATTTAGTCAGAAATATTTTCATGCACATGGCTGTGATTGACTCAATGAAAAATAAATCGTTTTAAAATTAAGACCTCTAGCTAGATGTAACTAGAGCAACATTCACTTTTTGTACACCAGCCATAATGCATTTTTAATTATCCCACATTCTCTAAACATCACCATAATCTAAGGATATTTTCATATTTGTATACTAATACATTTCCATTATATTTTCAGTAAATTATTCTATTAAAAATTATATAAACAAAATATACCATCAACTAATTCCATATACTATGAATATAACCTTTTAAAAATATTATTCAATTATTTTTAACAAAAGAATCAAATAATTACAACACAAAGACTGGAAGTCCATGTTTTGTTGGAAAAAATGGTTTAAAATACATCATTGTCTGACTAAAATAAAATTTCAATTTTTTATTATCCATTATGTCCTCATAATTCCTCTTATTCTCCAAAAATATCATTGTATAACATGTTAAATAAATATAAGAAATGGTTGACCTAGAAAACTATTACTGGAATAATCATTATAATTAAGCATAACAAGTGAGTCAATGGGAAAACATGATGACATAAAAGTAATGGATCTTGATTAATGACATCGAAACATAAGATAATTGAAATGATATCATAATATCATGTATTCATATGAAATTTTTCATAAATATATATCCTTTTAAAAACATGATTCATGGAAATCATCACAAACAATATTACAATGGGAAAAGTCCATTGATGTATTGAGTTTAATCACTAATATTATACCCAAAGTGACATGAGACTAAATATTTAGCATATTATTTTGAATACTATTTGGGAAAAAACATCAAAACATTTTAATGATTAGTTGTTCTATAAAAAATAAATCAATTATAAGCATACAAATAAGAAATACTCATGGAACAGAAGGGGATTGTCATAACCCCCTCCCCACAAAGTGTACGCCTCCTGGGCCAGCAATGTGAGATGGAAGATAATGACCCCCAAGTCCCGCCTCGAATAGGCCCCGGGATGGAGACTAGCACCGAGGGTATAATAACACTCAGATGGGAGGCATTAACCTCTAAGAGAACACATGCGGAAGACAGAGATAAGATAAACACTAACCAACTCCAACTGAAAAATAAATGAAACCTAGTTTCATATATGAGATTACATGAAAAAGTACTACAACTAAATGGGAAAACTACAAGTACCCAAAAGAAAGGAAAGACATCAGCATCTTCAAGCCCGAACAGCTCCTAAAACCACAAGCAAGTAGTAACCAGCCTGATCTCCAACCTTCTCCAAGTGACCTGAAAAATAGTTTATATGTATATAGGGTGAGTATAACAGTATACTCAATAAGATCCTCCCTGAATCATCTCAGAAAAAATTAAAGAAAGCATGATAAAGCACAGTGAACAACAAGTGAAACTAACTCGTCAACTAAACATGTATACTAAGTTCCCAACCTTACCATGTCTACTCTCACCAAGTAATGCATACAAAAATATATCATATAGTAAAGAATATCAAGGGTACCCCGCTACTACTTCCCCACTGGTTTTCCACTTTTCCCCAATGACATAGGTCTTGTGCATCTTTCTCCAAAGGCTTGCCCATATAAACTTGGGCTATGCTCCACAATCTGCACCACGTGCACCACAAAGGCTTGCCCGAAGACAGCTGGGCTAAGAACCACACCATCCTCACAACCCAAAGTAACCAGGTAGTTTCCAAGAGCCACCACAGCTTGCATAATGTGTATCATACGTCAGGTATTATACCTCAAGCCATTACATCCCATACATTGAGTAAGGATCCTCAAGCCATCACAGCCTATACATATTACACCTTTAGTTGTCCATAGGATACTATATCAAGAATATATGTGTGTTAAATAACCACAAGCAATTACAGCCCTCTACACACATATATGGGGAAAACTAACCACTGTGCCTGCCAGCACAATGATCTACCAAGAGAAGAGAGCGGGGTCAAAGGGGGTAGTCATCCATCCAACCTCCCATCAGAATGTTGGGGAAAACAACCCCATGGCTCAGAATCCCCGGGGTGTTAGTTTCTCTTACTGACAAGGGGAGTAGCATATAGAAACAAAAAATAGTACAGAATATATATAAATCACATCCACACTATGGGTATAACCTAGTCTTAGAAACAACTGAAGCTAACGTCTCTCGGACTCCGGGCTTCCACTTCTAAGTCTAGCTATCCTATTAGAACACAACCATGTAAGGGCTTTATTAGATTACTTCATTCCCATTTTATCAACTCCACTGTATGTTAATTAATTCATTAAACATTAATTAACCATGAACAATACCACATTAAACTTCATTGGCATACAGCAAGGGTCTACATTCCATTTTTCACATTATCACCTCACCATTATGTTCCAACAAATTCCAACCCCATGTGTTACATCCATTTAATCAATCTTTCATTACAGAAATTACTTTCCCATTTTCCCAGGCATTCTAGAAAAGCAACCTATGCTACTAAACACAAAGGGTCTCAACACTGTGAGTGGATATGCTACCAGTTGAGTCTTCACTACCTATAGAAAGAGCATAGACCCATTCTCCCTCGAGAGTCTAAACATGGAAGGCACATGGCATACCCCTCATGTCTTCACCTCCTTCAGAAGGTGGGTAAGAAAGACCAGATGCCTTGAGCAGTGGAGAAAAGTAAAGAAGATAAACAACTAAAAAAACCACCAACATCCAGTCATCACATCCATACCATAACATCCTCATTGGTGTCTTCCCCGGCACCCATATGCATAAACAGATGCATCTTGCCACTCTAGGCGCCATCCGCTGCCATAACCAAAAGTACTCCCTGCCTCGACATATCACAACATCCATCTATGCTCACAACACATCACAAGTAGTAGGAAAACAATCATCACATCAAATGGGCTCTTGGCCCATTAAAAGGCATCCAACCTTCATACAAAATGAGCACTCATGGCTCCAAACCACAAGGCATTCAACCTTACAAGCAAGAGGGTAACTCAGAATACTATCAGGAATTATCTTTTATCAACAACAAGTTATTTAATCCCTCTTGAATTAACGGATCCAATTCGTAGGTTCAAATTACAGGAAACCTATTCAGTAAGCTATCACAAAAGATTTACCATGCTTACAATGCCAATTTTATTAACATAAAATATAAAACAACCACAAAAATGTAAACAACCGGATTCATTTACATGCCTCTTTATCTTTATCCAATTAATTATCAATTATTTCCAGCATTATGTTCTTTATCAATTCCCATCAAGGACAAAAATCTATGCAAATAAAGCATAGATATCACACTATCTAGAAAAAAATGAGGCATTAACATATGAGCGATAACAATTTCCTGATATGGTTCAAATATTAAATTAGGTCAATTTTGTTGTGATCCAAAGGGCTATATCATGATAACTCTACGATTTCACATAAACAATTAGAGATTCCACGAATCCCCTACCTCAAACAGTTCCTCCCATTATTTATCAACACAATGGGTCACAATCCTCCTCTCGCGACAACTGCATCTACCCGAGGATGGCACAGTACGTCTGCACCAACCAAACCCCAAGAAAAACCCATTAGAAGCTTGAAGATTACATATTATAATATGTAAAGGAGGATAGGAATAGATGAACCCCATAAGAACAACGATA
The DNA here is from genome assembly GCA_963277665.1 of Viscum album. NCBI lineage: Eukaryota > Viridiplantae > Streptophyta > Magnoliopsida > Santalales > Viscaceae > Viscum > Viscum album. Next base: position 813,495,413 of record OY728120.1, read on the forward strand.
CAATATACCTTATATGGAAGATTCACCGACACATCTCGGTTGCATCCAAGATAGAGCGAAACCAATCAAAGGAGTAGGGTTTGATTGTGAAACTCTTACAAGAAGGATTGAAAGGTTCTAGTGTCTCATGCCATGAAAAAAGAGGGTGAACAAGGGAAATGATATCTTGTCCCTTTTAAATATTTAATGAGGCGACGGTTTAAGATCCGGTTAATTATCCATTAAAAATAGATCTCATTAACCCATGCATTTTGACCAAGTACAAACATCCCAAGCCTTATGAATAATTAATATAGGATTTATGGCATTTTAATTAGCCTTAAGAGTTCTTAAAACAATGAGTTAAATGTATTTTATGTCAAATGAAATGTTAAATGGGGAAAGCTGTAGGAATCTGGAAACATTGTTCACCTACCGTTACTGTACACCAAACTGATCTGTGAAACCGATCTGTGAAACCGTTCTCTGAAACCAATCTGTGAAGACTATCTATGCAACTGATCTGTGAGACCGATCTGTGAGACCGATCTGTGAGGCCAATCTGTGAGACCGCTCTGTGAGACCGATCTGTGAGCCCGATCTGTGAGACCAATCTCTGAGACCGATCTCTGAGACCAATCTGTGAGACCGATCTATGAGACGGATCTGTGAGGCGGATCTGTGAGACCAATCTGTCTGATAGATCTATCTGACCACTCTGTGAGACAGATCTCTGATACCGATATGTAAGACCATCTGTCAGACCGATCTCTCATACAGATCTGTCAGACTAGTCTGTCAGACTGCTCTGTGAGACCAATCTGTCAGACCAATCTGTCAGACCGCTCTATTAGACTGCTCTGTCAGATAGAGCTGCTAGACCGATCTGTGAGGCTGATCTGTGAGACCGATCTGTGAGACTGATCTATGAGACCGATCTCTGAGACTGATCTATCAGACCAATCTGTCAGACCGATCAGTTACTGTTTATAAAACTGGAAGCATTGTTCACAGAACTAGAAAATTTGCAGTGTTGGGGATAAGTCACCTTGACCTTCCGAAAAACCACCAACACCACATTTGGACCGGAGAGGTCCGATCAATTGCATCAGATACCTCTCAAAACAATCTTGTCCTCGATAATTTAAAACCAACATAAATAAAAGAGGGGTCCGAACAACCACCTCGTAAGATACCTCTCAGGGGAAAACCACCCTGAGTTGTTCTAAAGCTGGGAAAAAACCACAACATCTGAGAGAAAGGGGACAAACAATACATATCCAAAAACTTCAATCATAACATCACATCAAGGTACATAAAAAAAAGGATCAATGAAAACCCAACACAACATCTTACAATAGCTCGGGGTACTAGATACGCATTAGTGACTCACATTTCCATGTACTCTCCTCCATGCCACTATGATGCCACAAGACACGAACTAAGGGGATAGAACACCCAAGAAACACATTCTGCTTTTGGTCTTAGATCTCCATAGGTCGCTCTTCAAAGGTTTCATCATCATCAACATCAATCTCTCCCCATTCGATGATATGTGAGTCGTCATCAAGATAACTACACAGCTGCGATACATGGAAAACATCATGTATCCCACTCATATGTGGGGGAGGTGTTACTCGATATGCCACAGCTCCAACACGAGCTAACACCTCGAAAGGCCCAACAAACTAGGAAGAAATCTTACTTCCATGACCAAAACTTTGCTACCCTCGACGGGGAGTCACCTTCAGAAACACAAAATCCCCCACATTAAACTCCAAGGGTCTCCTCCTTTTATCAGCATATGATATCTGACGATCTTGAAATTTCTTCATCCTCTCATGAATCATCTGAACCATCTCTATTGTATTCTGCACTAGTTCTGGTCTGAGAATTGCTGACTCTCCGACCCCAGTCCAGAAAAACGGAGAACGGAAAGGCTGGCCATACAATGCTTCAAACGGCGCCATACCGATGGTCGAGTGATAACTATTATTGTAAGAAAACTCTACCAAGGTTATGTGCATCATCCATGCACCTCCAAAATCAATAACACAAGAGTGCAACATGTCTACAAGAGTCTGGATGGTACGCTATGTCTGACCATCCATTTGTGGATGAAAAGCAGTACTAAGGCACAATTGAGAGCCAAAAGCATGTTCGAGACCTCTCCACACCCTCTAGGTAAAATGAGGATCTCGATCAGAAACGATCGTCCTAGGTACTCCATGAAGTCTCACCGCCACTTATAGATACTGCCTCAACAAAACATCCATGGAACTCGACTCCATGATCGCTATGAAGTGGGCCAATTTTGTTAAACAATCCACTACCACACAAATAGCATCATGTCCTCCCATTCCTCGAGGTAAACCTGTAACAAAGTCCATTGAGATGTCCTCCCACTTCCACTAAGGAATCTCTAATGGCTGGATAAGACCACTAGGAACGCGTTCTTCGGCCTTCACCTTTTGGAAGACTAAACATCGAGACACAAACTCCGCAACTGCATGCTTCAGCCCAGGCCACCCAAACTGACTCCTCAAGGATCGGTATATCTTTTTCACACCAGGATGTTCTACTAAGGGTGAACAATGGAACTATCGGAGAACTGTTTTGCGCATCACCAAGGGAACAAAAAGCCTGCCATGATACAACACTCGGTTTTGTTCATACTCCGAACAACCATCAGGGGCCTCACCACAAACAACTATGTCTCTCAAAACTTCCACATCTAGATCACCCAACTGGGCCTCTTCCACCTTCTTCATCATGGATGACTGCACCGTCATCTGGAAAAGAAAACCCTTACCTCCAATCTCTTAAATATCAATATGCAAAGCTGAAAATTCATCCATTACTCTCCAGGAATCACCGGATTCACGCATAGCATCACTACGTGACTTTCAGCTCAGCGCATCACCTACAAAATTCCCTTTTCCACGTGTATTTGATTTTATGAAGTCTTATTCCTGTAATAACTCCATCCACCGACGCTCTCTTAGGTTCAATTAATGCTGGGAGAAAACATACCTCAAACTATTATGTTCAGTGAAATCCACAAAGCGCTCACCAATGAGGTATGTCTCCACAAATTTAGAGAAAACACCACGGATTCCAACTAAAGGTCATGGGTGGCATAGTTGCGTTCATGGGGATGCAACAGTTGAGACCCTTAAGAAACAACTGACCTCTGGTGCATGAGAAAAAAACCTATCCCTAGATGTGAAGCATCATAGAAAACATCAAACTGGACTCCCTCAACTGGAAGACAATGAACAAGAGCACATAATATATTCTCTTTTAGATACTCGAAAGCCTCATGACACTGATCAGTCCATATGAAGGCCGAATTCATTTCTAGTTAGAGCTGTTAGAGGAGTCGCAACCTGTGAGAAATTGGCTACAAACCTCCTATAACAGCCTACGAGACCAGGGATACTTCGCACCTCTGAAACTATCTTGGGGGCTACCCAAGACACAACTGCTTTTATCTTCGATGGATCCACAAGTACTCCCTGTTGGTACACAACATGCCCCAAGAAACGGACTTCTCGATCCCAAAACTCACATTTCGAAAACTTCCCAAACAACTGATTTTGCTGAATAACTACCAAAACGGGTCGTAGATGCCTTTCATGATCCTCTTCAGATGTGGAGTAGATAAGGATGTCATCGATGAAAACCACCACAAACTTGTCCAGGAACTCACAGAACATAGCGTTCATCAAACCCATGAAAATTGCTGGAGCATTCGTCATGCCAAACGACATTACAATGATCTCATAATTCCCGTTACGACAACGGAAAGCAGTGTTCAGGATATCCTCATTCTTCACATGCATTTGATGATATCCTGACTGCAAGTCAATCTTTGTGAATAAACTTGCACCCTTCAGTTGATCGAATAAGTCATCAATCTGCAGAAAAGGATAGCGATTCTTTATTTTCACTTTGTTTAAGCGATGATAATTGACACACAACCGCAAACTATCGTCGGCCTTCTTCACAAACAAGACTAGTGCACCCCATGGTGACACACTTGGCTGAAAAAAACCACACTGCAACAGAACATCAAGCTGTATATGTAGCTCTTGTAACTCAGACGGGGCCATCCTATACGGAGACATAGAGACAGGAGACGCTCCTAGCTGTAGCATGATCCCAAACTCGATCTCTCATCAAGGGGGTAATGTTACGGCCTCTTCTATAATGAAATTATGGTAATCTTCTACGACCCTAGGAAATTCCAACTACTGAATCTCTGAAGAACACTGCATCAAGTCAGCCATCAAGGATGATAAGGATGGAACTCATCTATGACCCATCTGAGGATCTCGCTCACCAACAAACAGCACTTTGTCTCCATCCGCATCAATGAAAATGACCTTCTTACTGTAGAAATCCATGATATCCTACACTGAATACAAAAAATACATGCTAAGGATGAAATCATATGGTTCTATCCGTAAACATAGAAAATCCCCCCAAGAGCTGTGTTTCCCCAACACTAGCTCACAGTCTCTACATACTTCAAACAAACTAGCTCAACCTCTAAATGGTGTAGTCAAAACCAATGGAAATGGAAGCCTCTCTACCTCATGTCCCAAATCATGGAAAAGGGTAGGTGATATGAAGGAGTGCATCCCTCTAGAATCAAACAAGGCGTTCATCAAGGTAGAAAATAGGAAACGGTTACCTCAGACAACATCTGGCTCACCTGGAGCTAGAAATTCTAGAGCATGAAGCTGACCACAGCCTCTTCCACGACCTCTCAGACCCTGAGGAAGACCACCACCACAGCCGCACTCTACTCTCTGAGGATGGGGTGTTTCATGGGGTTGTCCTCTTTCTGCCACATCTCACCTATGGTGATCTAAAGCTAGTGCAACCTGCTACTACTACCTCGGCTCGAACTGCCTCAACGGAGGAACCTGGAGCGAAGCGCCCGATGCACGATGACTGCTCTGAGAATTCAGTCACTCCCGTTGCTGATGTCCATGACCACCACAATAAAAACAAGCTCCTTATCCCTTTGAATAGGCCTGAGAGTCTCTGCCTCCGGATAAACGAGATGGGAAGGGATGGGACCTTCCCCCAGGTGAACGAAAACTCTTCTTCCCTGAAAAACGAGAACCCCAAACTACAACTCTGCTTCTTGAGGAATAATGATGATTCCCCTCTCATGACGATCCAGTCCTGGCCAATGTACTCTCAACATCCTCTGCCCTCGCTAGCACATCAAGATACATCTTCAGTATAAATGGGGTGACCTAGCGCTGGATATCTGGATGCAAATCCTCCACGAAATGCCTCTCCTAGGCCTCCTCATCAGGTAACAGGTTTGAATCATATTGTATAAGGTTCCTAAAATGGATTCTAAACTCTCAAACACTGTAGATCCCATATCGAAGGGTAAGAAGCTCCTAACGACTGGAAGCCTTCACGGTCGAAGAAAGGAACCCATCTATAAACTTGTCTCGAAACTCCTCCCATGAGATCGCCAACTCCTCACAATCCTTGAGTAACAAGAGCCACCACTGCCTCGCTGCTCCACAGAGTATCGTCAAAACCATGGACACCCAGTGCTCTTTCCGAGCATGAATCAAACTGAAGCCGATCTCGACCTCCTCTAACCAGTCTCCCATGACTGCATCTGATACGAAGCCCTCATACTTCTACAGAATCCGGCACTGAAACTCTCAGAGTGTCTTCCTACAAGTGTCGTCGCCGTCACCCTCTACTTGGCGGAGATTGGCTGGAACGGCCTGCTATAAATTTTCTATGCAAACCTGACAAGGATGTCGACCTTGAACCATACCTGCAAAAGAACAAACCGTTAGAACCCCTAATCCTAGATTATGGAAGACTCAACATTAATTAATTTATTGTTTTCTATTTTTAATTTTAGGTTAACCTATCCTAAGTTCTACCCATTCAAACACAGGCTCAATGAAGAATGATGCATGATCCTTTCCTAGGTCTCTACCCTGCAACCAGTATCACCTTGTTTAGTAGCCCTCGTAAACATAATGGTCCTTGAAATAGATCATAGGGGGTCCTAAATGCCTATATCTCTGCTGGTCTCTAGTATTTACCCCACCTGCTAAACACGAATGACACTATTTCCCAACCAACCAATACAACCTAACCTGTGTCTAACTCCAATATCCATCCTATCCCTCAACCAAACCTCTGATACAACTCTGTCATGACCCCCTCCCAACAAAGTGTACCCCTCCTAGGCTAGAAATGTGAGAAGGGATATAATTACCCCCGAGTCCCTCCTCCAATAGGCTCCGGGTGAGCGACTAGCACCAAGGGTATAATAACACACAAATGGGAGGCATTACCATCTAAGAGAACACATGCGGAAGAGGGAGATAAGATAGACACCAACCAACTCCTACTGAAAAATAAAAGAAACCCAAGTTCATATATGAAATTACATAAAAATGTACTACAACTAAAAGGGGAAACTACAAGTACCCAAAATAAAGGAAAGACACCAGCAACTACAAGCCCGAACAGCTCCTGCAACCACAAGATAGTAGTAACCAGCTTGATCTCCAACCTGCACCAAGTAACCATAAAATAGTTTATATACATACGTAGGGTGATTATAATAGTATACTCAGTAGGATCCTTCCCGAATCCTCTCATGAAAAAGTAAAGAAAGCATAAAAAAGCACAGTGAACAACAACTGAAACTAACTCTTCACCTAAACAGGTATACTAAGTTCCCACCCTTACCATTGCTACTCTAACCATGTAATGCATACAATAATATATCATATAGTAAAGAGTATCAAAGGTACCCTACTATTAATTCCCCACTAGTTTTCCTCTTTGCCCCAACGACATACGTTCTATGCATCACTCCCCAAAGGCATGCCCGTATAAACATGGGCTAAGCTCAGGAATCTGCACCACGTGCACCACAAAGGCTTGCCTACAGACATCTGGGTTAAGCACCACACCATCCTCACAACCCAAAGTAACCATGTAGTTTCCAGGAGCCACCACAGCTCGCATAACATGTATCATATGTCAGGTATTATACCTCAAGCCATCAGAGCCCATACACCGAGTAAGGATCCTCATGACATCACAGTCTATACACGTTACACCTATAATAGTCCATAGGATACAATATCCAGAATACGTGTGTGTGAAATAACCACAAGACATTATAGCCCTCTACACACATATACGGGGAAAATTAACCACTATACGTGCCAGCACAAAGATCTACCAAGAGAAGAGAGAGGGGTCAAAGGGGGTAGTCATCCATTCAACCTCCAATCAGAATGTTGGGGAAAACACCCCCTAGGGCTCATAATCACCGGGGTGTATGTTTCCCTTACCGATAGGGTAGAGTAGAATATAGAAAAAAAAATTCTAGAATATATATAACTCACAACCACACTATGGGAATAACCTATTCTTAGACACAACTGCAGCTAACATCTCTCGGACTCTGGTTGCCACTTCTAAAAGTAGGTATCCTAAAAGCACACAACCATTTAAGGGATTTATTAGATTACTTCATTCACATTTTATCAATTCCACTGTACGTTAATTAATTTTTTAAACATTAATTAACCATGAACAATTCCATATTAAACTTCATTGTCTTACACCAAGGGTCCACTTTCCCTTTTTCACATTACCGCCTCATTATTATGTTCCAGAAAATTCCTCCCCCATGGGTTAAATCCATTTAATAAATCTTTCATTACAGAAATTACATTCCCATATTTCCAGGAATTCTAGAAAATAAACCTATGATACAAAACACAAAGGGGCTCAACATGGTGAGTATATATACTACCTGTCGAGTCTTTACCACCTATAGAAAGAGCATTGATCCATTCTCCCTCAAGAGGCTATACACGGAAATCACATGGCATACCCCTTGTGTCTTCACCTCCTTTGCATGGTGGGTAAGCAAGACCAGCTGCCTTGAGTAGTGGATAAAAGTATTGCAGATAAATAACCAAACAAAACCACCAACATCCAGCCATCACATCTATCCCATACCATCATCATAGGTGTCCTACCTGACACCCATATGCATAAACCGATGCATGTTTCCACTCTATGTGCCATCTGCTACCACAACCACAGGGCCTCCATGCCTGCACATATCACAACAGCCATCCAGGCTCACAACTGAGCACAAGCAGCCAGAAAACAATCATCACATCAAATGGGCTCTTGTCCCCTTAACAAGGCATCCATCCTTCATACAAAATGAGCACTCATAAATCCAAACATAAAGGCATTCAAACTTACAAGCAAGAGGGTAAATCTGAATCCTGTCATTAATTATCATTTATCAACAAAAAGTTCTTTAATCCCTCTTGAATTAATGGATCCAATTCATAGGTTCCAATTCCAGGAAACCTATTCAGTAAGCTATCACAAATCATTTAACAAGCTTGCTATGCAAATTGGATTAACGTAAAAGTTAGAATAACCACAACAATGGAAACAACCGGATTCATTTACATGCCTCTTTATCTTTAGCCAATTAATTATCAATGATTTCCGGCTTTACGTTCTTCATCAATTACCATCAAGTACAAACATATAAGCAAAGAAAGCATAGATATCACACTATCTAGAAAAACATGAGGCAGTAACATATAAGAGATAACAATTTCCTTATCCGGTTAAAATATTTAATTAGGTCAATTTCATTGTGATCTAAAGGTATAAATCATTCTAACTCAACGATTGTTCATAAACAATTAGAGAAGCCACGAATCCCCTACCTCAAATAGTTCCTCATGTTCTTTATCAAAACAATAGGTCACAATCCTACTCTCGCGACAACTGCATCCCCCCAAGGATTCCACGGTATGTCCGCACCAACCAAACCCCAAGAAAAACCCATTAGAAGCTTGAAGATTACATGATATAATATGGAAAATAGGATAGGAGAATATGAACCCCAAAAGAACAATGATAGAACATAACTTATATGGAAGATTCATCGACACTGCTCGGTTGCATCTAAAACTGAGCGAAACCAATCAGAGGAGTAGGGTTTGATTGTGAAACTACTACGGGAAGTATTGAATGGTTCTAACGCCACATAACTGAGAACAAAGAGTAAGAATAAGGGAGAATGATATCTTGTCCTTTTGGAAGATTTAATGAGGTGACAGTTTATGATCTCTTTAATTCTCCATTAAAAACGGATCTCTTTAACCCACGCGGTTTGACCAAGTAAAAACATCCCAAGCCATAGGAATAATTAATATAGGATTTATGGCCTTTTAATCGGCCTTAAGAATCCTTAAAATAAGTATTTAAATGTATTTTATGTCAAAGGAAATGTCAAATGGAGAAAAACTGTAGGAATCTGGAAACATTGTTCACCTACTGTTATTGTACACCAAACCGATCTGTTAAACCAATCTGTGAAACCGATTTGTGAAACCAATTTGTGAAACCGATCTGTGAAACCGATTTGTGTGACCGTTCTGTCAGACCGATCTGGGAGACAGATCCGTGAGACCGATCAGTGAGACCGATCCATGAGACCGATCTGTTAGACCGCTCTGTCAGAGTGATCTGTGAGACCGATCTGGGAGACCGATCTGTGAGACCGATCTGTCAGATAGTCTGTCAGACCGATCTGTCAGACCAATCTCTCAAACTGATCTCTCAGACCGATCTGTCAGACCGATCCGTGAGACTAATCTCTAAGATCGATCTGTGAGACTGATCTCTAAGATCGATCTGTGATACCGATCTATCAGACCGATCTGTCAGACCGATTTGTCAGAACGATCTGTGAGACCGATCTATGAGACCGGTCTGTGAGACCGATCTGTGAGACCGCTTTGTGAGACCGATTTGTGAGACCAATCTATCAGACCGATCAGTTACTGTTCATAAAACTGGAAACATTGTTCATAGAACTAGATAATTGGCAATGTGTTGGGGATAAGTTAACTTGGCCTCCTGAAACACCTCCAACACCAGATTTGGACGGGAGAGGTTCGGGCCATTACAGGGATGCAATACCCTCTCTCACATCATAATGATAGAAAATCTCATAGTGAAGAAATTTAATATACGAACATAAAGATTATATTAGACAAAAATTTACAGGCATATTAATATTGGAATATATTTGAGAGACATATATACATATTTAAAAATAAATATCTATGACCAATGGTTATTGTTGTTGAAGAAAATGTCTTTAAATGATTACATGTAATATTTATGGAGGAATTATAAAAATTTCCCAATGAAATAACATCATCAAATTCTGAAAATTTAAAAAATTTAAAATGATACATATAAAAAAATCATTGAAACTTTTAATTTAATATTCACTAATTTCATTGGTTATGGTATTTAAAAATTCATTATATTACATAAAATTTAAAAATTCATTCAATTAAAACTATTTTTAAAAAAAATTAAAAAGATAATAATTCGGAAAAAAGAATATTACACTAAAAATAATATTTAAATATTATATGTTAAAATTAATTTATAAATCATTTTTAGAAAGTAACAAATATTTTTTTTAATATTTTTTTGAAAATAAATTAATATAGAATAATAAGTATTTTTTGTTCAAATTGGATTAATGAATATATAATTTGTTAAGGTAATTTAATAAATAATTTTATTTTCCAACGAGTTGAAAAATAAAATATTACCTAAAACATCAAATAATATCGAGTGAATATAAAAATATATTTTACTGAAAAAAGAAATATAACAAAATTTCACTAAGAGAAACATAAAAATAAACAATCCTGAATAACGATGAGATTGTGAGACAGTCCTTTACCATGTTGCTAACATTTGAATAGTATCCCCCATGAAAGAAGTAATTTATAATGAAAAATAAAATAAAATTAATATAAATATATTCATGATATAAAATTAATATGGGTGTTGTATAATACAAATAATATAAATTAGTGTTGATTATGGAATATGTCTCATATATGTAAAAGTGAGATAAGAAACTCATATCCTTAGGTCCAGACATATCGTTCATTTCCCTTGTCCCTAGTTTAAAAATAATAAATAATTTTTTTTCAAAAGATAATTTTCTCAATTAAATAAATTATACTTAATATGTTTATTCACTCATTGTAAGGAAATATTTAATTAAATATTTAGTTCGTCCAACTTCATTTGTTTTGAAGATGATCAGTTAAAAATCTAAAAATATCATCAGCGTATTTAACATGGTAAAAATATTCAATATTAAAAAATCTATAGAATAATAATAATTACACAATTATTATTGTAGTAATAAAATATTCTTTTAAAAACACCCATGGAAAATTACTATGAAAAATGCTCTCTTTTATAATACAATAGATGATAGGTCATGTGCATGTATGAGTAGCATTTCCATTTTTCAATGATTGTGAATAAAAAATGGAAGTTGTTAATATTTATTTCTAAAATAATATATATATCATGAATATAAAATTATATCATTATACACACTAATATATACAAACTGTGTGATGGTGTGATAAGTGAATTAATCACATTTCATTAGGGGGGATGTAGTTAATGTACACAGAAATGAAGTAATTTTTTTTAAAATTGGATGGTAAGGTAATAAGGTATTTGATATTTTTATTTAATTGAGTTAATAATAATTGATGAATATAATATATAAAACTTAAATAATTACTCATAAATATTAGTGAGTGAAGATGATGGAAAATTATTCACATCGGTTTGTGTGGAGATAGTCTTCTGTATATACTAAGGGTTGTTCAATATCCTAACTGTTTGGAATTGGAGATGGAGTTATGATATTGTGTTTACATAATAATATATATATATATATATATGTGATTGTTAATTTTTTTATTATGTAATAATGATTTAGTAATATCTAGATGAGGTGGATGGAGAATTAGCAAAACCATGATTGATTAAGATTGATGCCTCTTCTTCTGAAACCCACAATGGGAATATAACTAAAGACTTGGTATAATGAAATTTTCGAAAAATGGACATTAGTAATTTTTTAGGTATTTAAGGAATGAATTATTGTAGGGATTGGATGAAAAAATAGGATTTATCAGTGTAAATAAGAGTTGAAATGGGATTCCCTTTTATAAGTGTGGGACATGACACTCATGGAAATTTTAATAAAATATGTATACACAAATATTAAAAATAAGAAAGGGATATTAATGGGACCAGAATACATCCATAGATGATATATGGAATATTTATAGCCCTAAAATAGAATTTGGATATTTTTTATGTCCATTAATCCCATACCTTTTAGATCAACCCCTACTAAAAGACATTTTAACCATAGTCATGGTAATTAAGGATTAATATTTTTAACAATAATTATATAAAAAATTTAGAAGACCACATTATATAAATTTATTATTTATGATTAAATATATGGAATCCATTTTTTAAAATTCATTTCAATTAAGTTAGAAAATTTAATCAAAACAAAAACACTTAAATGTGAAAAAAACATTTTTCCAAAAAATAGTTTCGTAAGTATAATATGATTTTAAATAAAAATTAAAAATAAAATTGATTAAAATTTCATAAGTTAGATTAATCATAAAATATATTGACTAATAATTTATTTTTATACATTTTTTTAAAAAATTCAACTTTTAAATGATTTAATAGAAATGTATGTTTTGAATAAAAATAATATTTTTTAGTATTCATTAAAATAATTTATTTTTAAAATATTCCAAAAATAACTTTAATATAATGATGATTTTTATTCAAAATATAATGCCTAAATTTTTAAATAATTTTTAAAAAACTATAAGAGCTTATTATTTTATTATTTTTCAAGAAAACAAATAGGAATCATTTTTTCAGAGAAATAATTTATGAATACTATAAATATTTTCCATAAGTAATGTAAAAATTTATAAATATATTTTCCTTATCCTTTTTACATTATTTTATAAATTTGGTTATTCTAATTGATACCACTATATTCAATGGAAAATTTATAGTGGTATTATTTGTAAAGTAATAATATAATTGTATATCAGATTTAATTTTGGAAAAATTATGTGTCTTTATTATTATATCAAGAATAGTGTTATTTTAAATTCCTAAGGTGTTACATATCATTTCACTATAGTTTTAATAATATATCAATATATCATTAATAAATTCAACAACGAAATTATGAATAAATGTTTCGAATACTATTTTCATTATATTTATAATAATAGAATTTGAATTAATCAACATAGAAGGTATTACAACAAATTCATAATGTCCATAAATATATAGAAATTAAATATTTGGAATATAATTATTCTTTATTAACAACTGATGATAGAAATAAAAATAAAAAAATTGACAAATATTGGGGACTTGTATTTATTAGATTAGTCACCACTGTGGGGAAGAGGATTTGTGTTTAAAACAGTAATGAAAATAAATTTCCTAAGATAGGTTTTGAAACTAATTATCCCAACATTATTTATAAAGAAATTGGATCAAAAATTTGAAACACTATTGAATATAAATAACTTATCACAAACCAATTTGTTTTTCTAAAGTTAATATAATTACAAGATTTATATCATGTATGAAGTAATAAATATATTTTTTCCATAATAGTTATTATCAATAAAAATCAACATCATTCCAAAGTTGTTTTTTGTATAGTTATTTTTGAAACACATCAATGTATTCTTTACCAATTTTTACATATTAATTTTTATGTATACTATTCCCATTCACAGGTTGTATCATTTATTCTAATCAAATAATTTTTTTATGGATATATACCATTGGTTAAACATGATATCATTTATATTATTCATATTACCCAATGAATAGTTTTTATTCCACATCTAATAAAATACAATGCTCCGTCTCTTAGAAAAAGCAAAAATTATAATTTTAAAACCATTCCATAAAAAAGATTATGTCAAATTACTGCATAATAATATTCGTACATTTTGAAAATAATTTACGTCTATGTATAAATATTCAAATTTTTTGACACAATGTTTTAGAATTGAGATTACAAAAAGGATATATAATTAAAAAAAACTCTTCATTAGCTAAGAAATAATTTAATTATATTCTAAAAAAAGTAAGATACAATAGTGTGAAAAGATAGAGACTCAAGTAAAAAACACTCTAAATTATAAGTAAAAATCAAATTAAATTCCACCCTATATTTTTTAACATTATGATTAGTATTAATAATAATATATTCAGTAATTATCACTATGGCCAATTTTATGGGAGGTTACCTTCATGTTTGATAAATTTCTGTAAATAATTCCCCAAATTTGGCCAAGGTGATAATTACAGAAATATATAATACATAAATCTATATTTATCCATAATTATTACACATGAGAATAAATCATAATATGATGAATGTTTTTGAAAAATAAGTCCCCTTTAGGGAAATAGATTAAATCCATCATATAAATATTCAATATTACATTATGAATTTCCATTGTAGTATACAAAAAAAATTGTAAATTTACAAATTTATCCTGAATCTCATTAAAAACGTTTTTTCATCTTATATAAATTTAATAACTTCTTATCTGTTTCAATTCTCTAAACTTTAGCTATTTTCTGCAATAGTATCACTATAAATGTTCTATATTGTTTATTTTATTTTTAATAAATCTATTTAGTGTAATTCATTAGTGTCGGCCCTTGAAAAATACATCATTCCAAATAATACAATACGATGATAAACATTTCCATTTCACTAAATCCCATGGTTATAAATATTATTTAGGGAGAAAAAATCCATTTTTTACCTACCAAGATATCTTTATTTCTTTATAATGGTGTATTATTGTGTCATATAATAAAAAATATAATAGTTTAATTCTGATATGGAATAGTGTAATGATCTATATATGAATTTTAAAAGATCAAATATTTAGTTTTCTACCCTACTACAACCATGATTATCTCATTTGTATCCCTAGATGTATTAGCTTGATATATTGAAAAATCCAAATATAGTTTGTTGGTATTTATTCAATTCTATCATCCGGATTCAATCTCTAAAAAATTCACACACTATGATAGGTCATAATACTCATGAATATAGATCCATAAAATAAAAAAACTATTTAATGGTAGAATATATAAAATAAATTTTTTTATTATAATAATTTTAATGTTATCTATCTTCATTTAAAATCATTTTATCAAGGATCTTAGAAGGATTTCTCTATGTATAACAGTAACACCTCAATGTGTGAAACCCATACTGGGTGTTTAATTAATTACATTGGAATTAGATAAATGTTATATCATTAGATAAGATCTATCTATTTATCTATACTGAACTACTAGATACATATATGATTCCCATATTACATTGGACATAAAATTATAACAAGAAACATTATTGGATCCTTGAAATCATTCATTATATTCTTATTCATATCATGGAGAATAGAAATCATTAATGGTATATATTCGAGACTCATTAAGGGTAATATAAAATAGAGAGAATCATGTGTAAATTAGGAGTCATTAATATGATAGAGTGTATAATAGAACCTCATCCAATTAAATCAATAAATTCTTCCATTCTCTCAAAAAATTGATTTTAATGAACAATGATGCATAATATCCATAGATCAGTCACATAAATAAAATAAATTGAATTCTTAATAATTAAAACACATAATTCTGGGTGTTCATGAACATGGATTCTAAACCTATATATCATAAATATAGTTATTAGTACATGTAAATGATATCATCATTATTCAAAATTTGGATGTTAAAAAAACTACCCATATAATATGGAATGAATTTCTTTTTACCTAACGAGACAGATCGATGCATATAAGGACTATATATAAATGGGCCACTCATAAAAAATACATATACTATGTGTTCATTATATTATTAACGATCAATATAATTACATCCCAAAATTTCATTAATGACATAAATTATCTTTATTGAATCAATAATATATAATATCAATATTTATGTAGTGAATTATATAACATACATAATTTGATTTATATATCTAATACCAATTATAGAAAATCTAAATGATTAAAATATCATCATGAAAATAGAATATATTAAACATATATTTAGGTAATTAAAATTTAATAAATGATGGAGGAAATAGTATCCAAATAATAATAGGTAAATATAAATAATAGGACCCTAGGAAAGTTATTGATAAAAAATTAATTCAAAATTAAAAATTAATAAAGTAAGACCTTATATTTATAAAAAATTATATTTATTGTAAATCCATTATTTTTTCTAACAATATAAAATAAATATATTAAATATGAATTCCTTGTAACATTGTGTCTAAATAGAGTAATACGTCACTATCACAAATAATTTTAGTCCTGTAGTGAATATTATAAAATTCATTTTGAAATAATTAAAAATAAAAAAAATAAATATTTTAAAAAATATTTTCAATAGAAATAACCATGGAATAATGTGAAAAAATACTCAATTCAATGCGTATTCATAACTGTGTGAATTATCATTATTGTGGTTTATTCAAAAAAAATATTTCATTTTTTCCATTTGTAAAATATTCCAAATTTTAAAACTATATGAATAGTCTATATAATAATATAAATATAAATTAAAACTAGTAAAAAATAAAATCAATAAATCTTTTATGATAATTAAGCTCATTAATGAAAATATTTTATGGATAATATTAATATAGATGAAAATGAGTTTTAATGAAATCAGCCAAATAATATTTTTAGGATAATTTCCTTTACATGTAACATAATTTTTGATTCTTGATTAAAAAGGAGAATAAACAGAAAATAAATAAATATACCCCATCATAAATGTTTATTTAATAAAAATATAGGGTTTAAAAGACCGTGAACATAATTTATTTTTCCAATGAAATCTAAATATAATCAATCTCAAAATAAAATGCGATTGTAAATGAAATCTTTTACCTTTCTTCTATGACTATACATGTGAATTTTTATCTCATATATAATTAATTTAAAAATATAATTTTATTAATTATTAATAAATTTCATCTTTATTATTGTTTTTTCGACCATTTATAATCATATGGAATTTATTCACTGAATGGTTCTTTCTTATGTTGACCAATTTATTATTTTTCAATCAGTTTCTCATAAACTACATCAGAATCATGTTCATGGATAACGTTTACATGATATGATCTGATCATATTCAGAATATTAATAACTTACTTAAAATAATTTTTATTTATAAATAATTTTAAATCCATTCATTGATTTTGATAATAGAATAAAAAACACATCACATCATAGATATGGAAATCAACACATACAAATAAGTGAAATTATTATTTTAGAATAAATGAATGGGTAAGGATGTTGAAGATATCATTTTTTTGAGTCACAATTATATCATAATTATATAATATATTTCATTAATCATATATTTAAGTCCGTCTTTTTAAAATGGGGGTGAAAAACACATTATATCATGACATGGAGACAATAGGTCGTATGTATGCACAAGAAATCATTTTATTATTAATGGGTTGGAAATGAGATGGAAAATCGTTATCAAAAAATCAAAATAAAATTAACGAAATATTTTGATATAGAATTAATTTTTTTAGAATACATAATATATAAATAATGTTTGAGAATAAATAATCATTTAAGGAGTCATGTAAGATGACCACCTATTTGTTGAGGGACCCATGTTATATTACTATAGAATCCTTAAATATAATAACAGGGAAATAAAAAACCACATGGAGGAAGGGAATTAAAATTTAATGGTTTTTGGGAATGCATTTACGGATTTAGTGTGCTTCATTATTGTTAATAGTGGATGATAAGACTCCATATTTTATAACGGAGAGGTGAGGTACACATGATATTAACATAATTATTTTGAAAATACAACGCTAATTTCCAATTAATGATACTCAAAAATATTATATAAAAATTTAATTATAATATTAATTGTGAAATGGAACACAACAATACTGATTATGAATTAATTTTTTTAAGTCAATTATAAATTAATTTTTTATCTTTTTTACACACATAACCATTTAAAAATTTGATAAATATTTTATTTTGATAATATTCAAATTGAAAAATATTTATGTAATAATATTTTCTGAATATTAGTTATTATTAATCAAAATGAGTAATATATTATAACCAATTTAACTAAATTTAGTGGAAGAAATTAATATCATAATAAGTTCACCAAATTAAATAAAATCTTTTTTAGAATAATGATAGTTTAAACCTGAAAATAATGTAATATGAAAATAAATTGTAATGTTGATTAAATAAAATAAGTTGTATTATGCTAAATAAAATAAGGAAAACTATTTTTCCAAACCAATATAACCTGGATTATAACCTTATAAATTTTTATTAAAATCAATTAACTAAATAAATAGTTTTGAAAAAAATTCGTCACAAAGATTAACAATATGTTATGAATTTATTTTCATATTTTTTTATATTTATATATATTATTTGTATTATTTTTTAAAACATATTATATTTGGAAAAAATTATTCTTAAAATTACATGAAGTTCAAATATCATTATGATTCATTAAAATATACAATCGTATAAAATTAGATTCATTAACTATTCATCAAAATGAACCATATTTTTAAAAATCTCTAAATCGAATCATAATATATGATTTATATGATGACATTAAAAACTAAATTATCTAATTCCAAATATATTTATAAAATATTGGAATTTATATTCTATATTAAATCCAGGATAATTTTTCTATAAAATCATTGTAGTGAAAATAATAAGTCGTATAATTGAATTTGAAGTATTGTTTGGGAGGTGGATGGAATCCACAGCTCAAGGAATAGTATTTGTTCATATATCAACATATTCTAGAAATAAAATTATTATAGATTTTTTAAAATATTACAAAAAAAATTTAAAAAGGGGAATGATATTATATATGGTATGGTTAATTTTATATATGGTATTGTATAATCTACTTTATATCAATTTATATATTATGGTGATATTGTTTTATATAATAATCAATTGATCTTGTTACTCAATAATTAATCAGGTTAGTATGGAATATTTTTTGAATTTTCAATATTTCCCATGGGTTAAATAGATTAGGATGAAATGAATTTTTTAATTATATCATGTCCAACTTATGATAGATTCTAATTATATGATCTATGGTCCTTGAGTTATGTATATTCTTAATGTATAGGATCCTGACCATTATACAATGTACGATCCGATTTAAATCTCAGTTAAACTCCCATTAAATGGATTGTGGGTTGTTTAACAGGATTAAGTGTGGTTCTTTGAGAGTCCCAAATGACAAGTACATGATATTTTGTTATAGAGGTCATCCAGTGTGGGGTGAATGGATGGTTCATGGTCAGTACTATATTTTCAAAATAATTGTGTTCCATGGAGAAGGGGATCGAGTGGTTCGTAAATCCCATAGGGGTGAGGGGGGTGTTGGAAACATCGCGACCATGGATTGTGCCAAAAACATTTCCTCTTCCTAGGTTTCTAAACCATTATATCTCCATAATGAACCACGACAAATGTGACACTATTATATAATATATTCATCGTGGTTTGTTCAATGTGTGAAAATCTATGGCTTTGCACAATGGGACTCACTAGAATATTGGAAATCCGGTTCTGTCATGATACATATATGATTTTCACCATATTTATCTAACATTTCCTCCTAATGTGTCTATGGGAACAAACCAGATGGTCTCCCATATTCCACGGATCAATCCCCATTAATTCCAAAGTATTTGGCATGGATTTTTATTTGAATAAAAGCTCCTACTATGCACCTAGTAGTATCTCACTCTATTTTCTAGAGGAATCACAATGAAAACATTCCTCATCAACAAAATATTATAAACATTATTTCTTTGAGATTTTTCTCCATGGTGATTTTCCTCTTTCATTATTGAATCAATGTCCAAGTAAAAAGGTTTGTCGTTTATGAGAACAAGGTAGGTGATACATATGATTTCCTATATTCTTGTTGTAGTTTTTATTATTTTCCCATATTGTATCCATATCATGCATGAAAATGATTTTTCTATTAGGAAAAGTAATTTGGTAATTAATTTGATGTGTGATACCCTTCACGGGCCCCCATAAAGTCTAATTTTCATTATGATAGTGGACATATGGTAACATATTAGGTCTTCCCCTCCTTTCAAATAAGTGATATGAGATCATAATTTATTAATTCAATGGTCCATGAGAATAAATTGACTATAATTGGGATTATCATGCATACATTGTATAAAATTGGCAATTTGGATTTAATTGTTTATTAAATGGTATATGGTGTAATTATGGTTAAAAGTTAGAAATTTTAAAAGAGAAATTTACATATAGTTAAGTTAAGTGAAATAATTTATAATGATTAATGATTTAAATAAATGGCAAAAGTAACTTGTTATTGGTTTTTGATAATTGAGAATAAATTGATGTACCCTGTTATTATTGACATGAGAAATTGGATAACATATTTGTTATTGATTTTTGAATGGTTACCCAGAATGAAACATATGAAACCTCAATAATTGTGTGGTTTGGATATTGGATTGAGCTTTCAAATCATTAGTTTGGGGAATAATGATTCTCAAGGCCACACTAATGTATTTCCTATATTAGACACTAGACAGATTCTATAACCACCAATTATATGGATGTCATATTTATACCTAAACTAATTCTATAAGGTGAAACAATATAGAATGATCGATTAACGGATGAACATGTCAAGTAATTTAAAAATCCGATTATAAAATATTGTTCCAAAATTGGGAAAGGTCTGATGTAGGGTTAGTTATTTAGAGACATTACAGGAAGAGAGTGCCCTTGGTGATTTTAATAATTATTTAATTATGAAACTATTTATATTGAATTTATTTTTTATTTGTTATATATACATCTGAATAAACTATTTTTAGAATTGATGTTGTTGTAGATGCCATAGGTGGTGTCCTAAGGAGCCGTATAGGAACAGTAATAAGTTATTCAGTGGTAACTATGATGACATTACATTTGTAGGAAAATATATGTTCATTTAATTTTGATATCTTGTGGATTCAGGATATAACATCGATATGGTGACTATATAAGTTATATAGACCCATTTTGAAGATTTACATTGGATTCATTATTTTTGTTCTCTTCTAGAAATATAGACAATCATGACATGAAATAAATTTTATATTTGATTATTTCACTTACCCAGTTTTGGGGGATGGTTATGTGATTTGTGGTATTGGTTTTTATTGATCTCAGATAATTATTATAATTGAGGAAATTATATTAATCGTGTAAAGAGAGTATACCATCCTCAAATTATTTATAAAAACCTATAACTAATAAAAAACAACAAGAACATAGATAGGTGTGATTGAGAAAATTTACTAAACTAGATTGATGCAACGGTTTAATGGATCTTAGATAAGTACATTAAAATATGGCATCTAATAATTTATTTCTTATTTCATTACTATGTTGGAAATATAGATTGGTGAATAGGATGTTTCAAGATTATGTAATATTCTATTTAATGGGAGTTTGTAACCCATTTTTTATTGGAAACCCATTTAACAAGGGTTGTTTTCGGTTTTAATTATGATTTTTTTTGTTATAAATAGATGTCATTTCTAATTTACCAAAACACATTTTGTGGGATTTTATTGATTATTATTTTTAACTCATTTTAATTTATGGAATGATAATATATATGAATACCTTTATGTACTAAATGATATATATGATCTACAACATGTTAGAAATATACGATGTTCATGTGAATTTTATGAAATAATATAAATTTATTTGTCTTTGTGTTTTAGAGATATTTTGTACAATAATGATTGTGTAAATGTCATAAAATTGATTGATTCTGACTAAATATATATCTAATGTATGAAAAATCAAAAATTTATAAGATGAATGAATTTAATGATTTACTTTTAAAGGGGTAAATTAGGTTTTAATGCATGTCATTGGTGTTATTGATTTCGTTTACCCTATGTTAACCATGCCCCTATATAGGAAATTATTGTAGTGTTGATTTAGAAGTGTTTATATCTATTTTAATATTTCATTTTGAATAAATTATAATGGTTATTTGTAGCCACATGAGTGTATTATATTCAAGTAAATTTTTATGTTTTAGAAATATATTTCTGTAATTTTATTTATATTCCCCCATTATGATATTTATATATATGGTAGAAGGAGGGATTTCCTAAGTATGAACCTTGAATACTGGGATAGAAATACCCTTTTGATCAATAAAATGGGGAATAAGAGAATTATCATGATATCTTTACAAAAATTTAAATGTTTTTGGATAGATACCAAAGGAGGGAAACCTCAATTTTGTTCGAGAAAACATTGAACTTTTAGCTGAATCACCCTATGATGGTTTCCAATGATGGTGGAACAGAGGTAGTAGTGTTTAGGATCGAGTCAATCCAAATGATACAAAATAACCTATATATTTCTATAGAGGAAATGGTGAATTGGGGGAATAAATATTTCAAGGAGTATACAATAAATGATCATATATTCATTTGTGAGATGAGAAACTATTTTCTTTTTCATGGATTGACGTCAATAAAATGATCATTGAAAATTTATACACAAAGACTCTAAGGTGGGAGAAAGATATATTGTTTATTTTCATAATCTGGGGAAACAAATTATTTAATTATTATGATGTAAACATATCTGATACAAAAATAATCATTCAATAATTAGTAGGTTAAGTCATAGATGCATCGTGAAATTTTTGGGATGGGTTTGTATTTTATTTGATCTCTTAGGGAAATATATTTTCAAATAAATTCGTTACTAGGAAGTAAATTTGGATCTTATTATTGGGGGTAACATGGGGGATTCTTTTCATGGTCGGACGGAAGATTTAAGCTAGGTTATCATGTATTACATGCTCAAATAGTATTACGTTCATTTATGTGAAATTTTATATGGATGTTGTTGGGTAGTGTAATCAGGGTAGAGTATCAGTCTACCCAAGTAGTAATCTAGTGATTGATATTCCTGTTTAAATCATTGATATTATCATTATCAGTTTAACTGAACAGAAATGAAATATAGAGCTTGTTGAAGGATGTTTCATGTATAAAGGTACTATAGGAACAACATAGTAATAGGTTTTGATGGAGAAATCAGATAATATAGATCATAGGAGGGGGGTCATTTACCTCATATCTATGTATTATAAGGATTTGTATTGTCCATACTAATTGGGGATAGAATGTTGTTCTATAGGGATAGAATGTATTTATCATTAAATTAGGAAAGTTTATGACACTGAAATAGGAATCCATGTTATGGAACATGATAGTTTCAAATAATAAAACATACTATAGATAGTAGTGGGTCTTGTCCATAGATAATATGATCTGTGATTCTTATTTAATATACACTTTCTATTTCTTTTTTTTGATACAAAAAAATATAGATTTTATATATACCTTGTTTTTGAATCATTTGGTTTTGTTGGGTGAGTAAATGCATGGCCTCATGTTAATTAACATTCTGTTTGGGGTGTAATTGAATGTTATACAATGCTGAAAAGTGTTTAACCTCATGATTCATGGGTATTATCTCCTTTAATATTTTTTCATGCGTCGTATTTATTTTTTTTCCATGATATTTAAAATTTAATGAATGGTTACAAAATTTTCTGACATTTATTTACAACATAGGGGAGTGAGTCCCATCACTTTGGGGATACGTCTATTTTCATCAAGGAGAATTAAATATCGATGTTATACATATAGGGTCAGTCTATCAAAATAATTTTGAGGTCACTTCCTTTGTGGAGATTATTTATCCTAATGATGAGGTAGTGAAACATGTTTTCTTCCTTCCAAGAGGGAATATGTTACAGGATTTATTTCATGCAGAGTTTTTTAAACATCTAATTGAAAGAGATGTTATGTTCATTATTGAATAGGTTTTAGGTAGTTATATAGTTTAAATTACAACATATATAATGTCATTATTAGGCATTTGACACCTCGAAACATGGTTTAGGGTTCTTGAGGATACACGGTTTATCAATTTATATAAATTACTTTGTGGATATCCAATTTGGTTAAAAAATGTCTTATGGAATATTTTTTTCCATGTCGATTAACAGTAGTGGACCAGATGGAAATAAAGTATAATTATCATCATCCCCTTATAAATGATCTTTTGGTTATCTCAAATTAATTTCATGTCCTTGTTGAATTTATTTAATATTATGGTATCATAATCAATGGTTGTGACCACAAGATATATAAATTATTACATTCAGGTTAAATTATTTATTTTTCAGAGTACTTTCTGATGCCATTCGATCAAAAAAAATACCATATGGGTTTATGGAATAGATGAAGTAAATATATAACTTGTAATTGAACCAATTTTGATGTTTTTTCCATGATTATGTTATACTTCTCTTTTATACTCTTGATTCACAAGCTAAACATCTTGAAATCTTACTGGGTACACTAATATATCATTGTTTGTATATAAATCTATCTATGTATCATTTTTTATTTAGGGAGTTGAAAAATTCTGTCAAAAATCGTCGAATATGGTGTTTTAGTGGAACTTTAAAATGTGAAATAATTTTGTTATTTGAAAAAAAACTAGAATATTTGATTGTATTTGAAACTATTTAGGAATTGTGAGTCATTTCTAGTGGTTAATAAATGAAATTTCTTTTATGGATTTCACTCTATTGGGATTGAATAATAAGGGAGTAAAATAATAATGGTCTAGAGAATGTGTAAATGCTTTCTATGAATTGAATCAGTATTTGTAAACATGACAATTTTAGATCTTACTCGAATTGGGGTATGATTTTTCACTGTATTTTATGGTATATAGAACCAAAGTTGGTGATGTATTGATGTAGAAAGTTCATGTAATGGAAAATGGAACATGACTTTTGAGGACCCTTGAATATAAGTACCCGAGGAAAGATCTGATATTTGCCTATGTGTTTTATATTTTTAATTTTTTGACGACTTCTCTCCATGGGGAGGTGTTAATTTTTAATACTGACCATAAGATATCGAAATAAAACTTTTCTATGATTAATAAAAATATATTGTAGTAAATATGGTATCATTATATGTATCCCTTTTATTTTTATCTATCTTATACATAATTAAATAGAAACATTGTTTCTCACATAGGCCAACTTTAGATCTTGTGTAGGGTAATTATATTCATGTGTCCTCAACAGTCATGTTCCAATTTCCATTACATGAACTTTCCACATCAATAAATCCCCACCCATGGTTCTATATAACATAAAATACAATGAATAATCATACCCCAATTCGGGTATGATCAAAATTGGTCATGTTTACAAATACTGCTTCAATATGTAGAAAGCATTTCCACATGCTCTGTACCATTAATATTTTACTCCCTTATTAGACAATCCCAATAGTGTGAAATGAATAAATAAAATTTCATTGATTAACCATTAGAAATGACTCACAATTCCTAAATATCTTCATATATAATCAAATATTATAGTGTTTTTTCAATACCAAAATACCGTCACATTTTCAAGTTCCACTAAAAAACCATAATTGAATATTTTTTGACCATATATTTGAACACCCGAAATAAAAAAAGACACATAGATTGATTTATATACAGAAAATGATATCTCAATGTACCCAGTAAGATCTAAAGTTGTTTATCATGTGAATCAATAGCATGAAAGATAAGTATAACATAATCATGGATAAAACATCAAAATTGGTATGATTATGAGTGATATATTCATTTCATCAATTATATAAACCCATATGGTATTTTTTTGATCGAATGATGTCACAAAGTACTCTAAACATAATAATTTCACCTGAATGTAATATTTTTTATATCTTGTGGTCATAACCATTGATTATGAAACCATAATATGAAATCAATTCTACAGAACATGAAATAGACTTTGAGATAGCCTAAAGATCATTGATATGGGGATGAGGATAATTGTCCTTTATTTCCATCTGGTCCACTTCGGTTAATCGAAATGGAAACAAAATGTTCCATAAAATTTTTTTGTAACCAAATTGGATAACCACAAATTAATTTACATTGATTGATAACCCATGTATCCTCAAAAACCTCAAACCATGATTTGAGATGTAAAAGTTATAATGGTGACATTATATATAGTTTAATATAAACAATAGAACTACCTAAAACCTACTATATCACGAACATAACATCTCTTTCCTGTGGAGTCTTAAAACACACAGCCTAAAATAAATCATGTAATTGATTCCTGATTGGATGGAAGAAAACTTATTCCACTCCCCCATCATTAAGATTAATAATCTCCATAGAGGAAGTGATAAAAAATTATTTTTATAGACTAACCCTATATGTAGAACATGGATATTTAATTATCCTTGATTAACATAGACGTATTCCCAAAAGACCTGAGACTCACTCCCCTATGTTTTAAATTAATTTAAGAAATGTTTATAACCAATCATTAAATTTCTAATATCATGGAAAAACATTAAATATGAAGCATGAAAAAACATTAATGGAGATAGTACTAATGAATCCTGAGGTTAAACACTTTTCGACATTCTATATCCTCCAATTACACCCCTAATGGCATGTTAATTAACATGAGGACATGCATTTACTCAACCAATATAACCGAACGATTCAAAAAATGGTGTATATAAAAGCTAGAGAATTTTTGGTATTAAAAAAAATGAAATAGAAACTTTATATTAAATTAGAATAATACATCATAATATATATAGACTAGGCTCGCTACCATAAAGATAATGTTTAATTATTTTAAACTATCATGTTCACTACCATGGACTCCTATTTCAGTGTCATACAGTTCACTAATTTACTAATAAATACATTATGTCCCTAAAGAACCACATTCTATCCCTGATTAGTTTGGAAATTCAACTACTTATAATAGAATGACATGAGGTAAATGACCCCCCTCCTATGATCTATATTAGCTAATTCCTCCATCACAACCTATCAATAAGTTGTACCTATAGTACCACTATACATGAAACATCCTAAAACAAGCTCTATATTGAATTTCTATTCAAATAAACTAATAACGATGATATCAAAGATTTCCAAACAAATATAAATCACTTGATTATGACTTGGGTAGAATGATACTCTACCCTGATTACTCTACCCAACAACAACCATATAAAATTTCACAGAAATGAATGTACTACTATTTGACCATGTAATACATGATAACCTAACTGTAATCTTCTATCCAACCATGAAAATAATCCTCAATGTTCACCCAAATAATGAGATCCTAATTTATAACCTAGTACAAATTTTCATTGAAAATATATTTCCCCAGCACATCAAATAACATATAAACCCATCCCAAAAATCTCACGATATATTTATGACATACCCTACTAATTATTGAAAGAATATTTTTTTATCAGATATGTTTCCAACATAATAATTCAAATATTTGTTTCCCCATATTATGAAAATAAACAAAATAGATTTCTCCCACCTTAGAGTCTTAGTGTATCAATTCTCAATGATCATTTTATTGACATCAATCCATGAAAAAAAATTATTTCTCATATCACAAATGAATATAGGATCATTTATTGTATACAACAGGAAATATTTATGCCTCCACTTTACCATTTACTCTAGAGGGATATTTGGGTGATTCGGTATCATTTAGATAGACTCAATCATAAACACAACTACCTCTAGTCCACCATCATTGTACAACATCATAGGGTGATTCGGATAAAACATCAATGTTAGCTCGAACAAAATCGAGGTTTCCCTCATTTTCTATCTACCCAAAAATATTTAAATTTTTGTGAAGTTATCATGAAACTTCTCATCTTCCCCATATTATTGTTCAAAAGGGTATTCTTGTCCTACTAGTCATGGTTTATACTTACGAAATCATTCCTTCAACCATACCTATAAATATCATAATGGGGGAATATAAATAGAATTCTAAAAATAAATTTCTATAACATAAAATTTTCTGACAAAATTATACACTCATGGGGCTACAACTAACCATTATAATTTATTCAAAATAAAATATAAAAATAGATACAAACACAACTAAATCAATACTCCCATCCTTCCCTATATAGGGACATGGTTAACTCACGGTTAACGGATTCAAGAACACCGATGAAATGCATAATAAACCACTTTAACACTTTAAAAAATCATTAAATTTAGAAATCTTATAAATTTTTTATTTTTCATCCATTTCATTAATATTTAGATAGAATCACTAAATTTTATAACATTTACAAAAAAAATTATTATACATGATATCTCTAAAACACGAAGACAAATAAATTTATTTCATTTCAGAAAATTCACATGAACTTCGAATATTTATATCATGTTGCAGGTCATATATATCATTAATACATAAATACATGAATATATATTATCATTCCATACATGCTAATGATTTGAAAATAATAATCAATAAAATCCTACAAAATGTGTTTTGGTAAATGAGAAATAACATCTAATTATAACAAAAAATCATAATTAAGTAAAATACAACCCTTTTTATATGGGGTTCCAACAAAAAAATGGGTGAACTAATCCCGTGAAATAGAATATTACATAATCCTAAAACATCATATTCACCAATCTAGATTTCCAACATTGTAATGAAATTAGAAATAAATCAATCGATGCCACATTTTAATGTACTTATGTAAGATCCACTAAACGGTTGCATAAATTGGGTTCATTACATTTCTTCAATAACACCTCTATATGTTCTAGAGGTTTTTGATTAGTTATAGGTTCTATTGAATCAATTGGGGATAATATACTCTCTTTACAAGATTAACAAAATTTCATATGTCATAATAATAATCTGAGAGAAATAAAAACAAATATCAAAAATAACATAACCAGCCCCGAAAACTGGGTATGTGAAATAATCAAATATAAAATGTATTTCATGCAATGAGAGTCTATATTTCCAGAAAAGAACTAAAATAATGAATCCAATGTAATTCACCAAAATGGGTCTAAATAACATATATGGTCAACATACCCATGCTATATATTGAATCCACCATCAATAAAAGTTACAATGACCATGTATTTTCCAACAAATGTAATTTCATCTTAGTTACCAATGAATACATTATTAGTGTTCATGTATAGCTCATTAGGACACCACATATGGAATCTACTACAAGATAAAGTCTAAGAATAGTTTATTCAGATGTAATTATAGTAAATAAAAAATAAATTCAATGTAAATAGTTTATATAATTACAAAATTATTTATATCACCAAGGGCTCTATGTTCACATATTGTCTCTAAATAACCAATCCTAGATCAGACCATTCCCAATTTAGGATCAATATTATGTAATGGTTTTTTTAAATTACTTCACATGTTCATCCATTAATGGATAAACCTAAATTGTTTCAACTTATATAATTAGTTTAGGTATAAATATGACATCCATATTTTTGGTTGTTATAGAATCTGTCTAGTGTCTAATATAGGCAATACATTGGTGGTGCCTCAAGAATCAGTATTCCCCAACCTAAGGATTTGGTGGCTCAATCCAATATTCTGACCATACCATCAATGATCTTTCCTATGTTTCATTCTGTTTATCCCTTCAGAAATCAATTACAACTATGTTATCCTATTTATAATGTTAATAATAATATGGTACAACAATTTTTGCCTCATTTATCAGAAACCCATAACAAGTTACTTATTCCATTCATTTAAATCCAAAATCATTAAACATTATTTAAATCCACTTAACTATTTTTAAATATCTATTTTAAAATTTATATCTTTTAACAATACTTATACCATATACCATTTAATAAAAAATTAAATCCAAATAGACCATTTTATACTTTGTATGCATGATAAACACAATTACAATCAATTTAGTCTCATGGTCTATTGAATTAATCAATTAACTTCTCATATAACTTATTTGAAAGGAGGGGAACACCTAATATGTAACCATATGTCTCATATCATAAATAAAATTAGACTTTATGGGGTCCCGTGAACGGTATCACACATCAAATTAATTACTAAATTACTTTTCCAAATCGAAAAATCATTTCCATGCATGATATGAAAATAATATGGACAAATAATACAAACTACAACATGAATATGGGAAAATCTTATATATCACCTACTTTGTTCTCCTAGACAACAATCCTTTATCCTTGGACCATGATTCAATATAGAATGTGGAAAATCACCAAGGAGAAAAATCTCATAGAAATACATTTTATAATGTTTTGTTGAGGAGGAAATTTTTCATTGTGATTCCACTAGAAAATAGAGTGAGATAATATTTGGTATATAATATGATATTTTATTCAAATAAAAATACTATCCAAATACGTTTGAATTAAAGTGGGTTGATCCAAGGAATATGGGAGACCACCTTGTTTGTATCCATGGACACATGGGGAGAAGATGTTAGGGAAACATATTGCAAATCAAATAAGTATCATGAAAGAACCCAATTTCCAACGTTCTGGTGAGGATCATGGTGAGAACCTATACATTAGAACACATTGAACAAACCACGATGAATATTCTATATAAGAGTGTCACGTTTTTCAGGGGTATTTGTTGAGTTATCATGGTTTAGAATCCTAGGAAGAGGCAATGTTGTTGGAACAATCCATGGTCGCAGAGTTTCCAACACCCCCCTTGTGATTTAAGAACCACTCAAACCCCTTCTCCATGGAACATAGTTATTTCGAAAATATAGTACTGACCATGATCTATCCATTCACTCCACACTGGATGGACCTCTATAAGAAAATATCATGTTCTTGTCATTTGGGACTCTCAAAGAACCACACTTACTACTGGGAATCTATCTAAAGGATTGTGGTCTACAAAAGACACAAAACATGGTTGGGAAAATCCCATTCATGGGTGATTATAAAGATAATAATTAGGCTCACCAAAATCCCCAAAAGAAAAATAAGCACCTGAAAGTCATTGGACATCTCATCCCAGCCAAAGGGAACCCGAAGGAGAGAGAAACTCCATCTTGAGACCATCCTGGCTTAACTCTCCTAGACAGCTCTAAATAGAATATGCACATACATATACCAAGAACACCCAGATATACTCATCTATGGAACCAATACTAATTAGTGTATGACCTCATCGCAAGTAACATGTTCGACTCGAGGCTCTATGTAGTTCCCATAACTAGGGGAATACACTCTATGATCTCTTTCATCCCAAAAGGAACATGTCCTAGAGGTACTCTCCACCTAGTAATGTCGCCATACCAGATGTCCCATCCAAAAAAACACCTGTCAGATATCATCACAAAAAATTTCACCCTGAAACAGTGGAACAGAAAAATATTCGGATAGGGGATCAATCCTGGGGTCCGCTTAGGGATACTAGAACCAATCAAAGTTAGTAAAGATATCTCCTATTGGGGATCACTCTATGATCTGTTGGGGGATACCACATCACGATCTGACATTACACAGATCATATCACTAAGACAGAGGATCGTCACCCATGTAAATAGAGTCAAGATGATTCATGAAACCCAATCAGGTATAAATTTCGTTGTATGGGAATGAACTGACAATTCCACAAACCCTACCAAAGCCACACACTGAGTAGTGGATCTCATTACCGATGATACCACAATGCTATGGAAAACAACAAACTAAAAAGGGGATCATATAACCAACGATACTAAAACCCTACTAATACATCCCACTGAATGGGGGATCATATTCCCATTGATTCCTTAAACCCTATGGTGTAGTCCTTCTAGATAGGTGATCGCTGCCCAAGGATATGTCGTCCCAGCTATAGCAAGAACCAGATCTAAGAAAGCGATGCTTGAGGATCCTGTTCTAGAATAACCTTAGGGATGACACAACTCTATCTGAAAATCATCATATTGAGGGGATCAAGAACATTAATTAGGGTTTTAATTACACACGAACCCTCTGAAGAACAAACCCGAGGAGTTCACTCAACCACTGGTGGTCCAAACATCACTAACCCAGGTGACTGAAAAATCATTTTCTACAAGAAAAAAACACATGATAGGCAATTTACTCTCCCAAAACATAAAATTGGTGGAAATGGTTCTATTAACTATAGAATTTCTAAGTGGTTCCCGCACCTTGATTCTGAAACTCTTCAAGAGGATAACACCTTTGTGATCTCCTTAGATAAATGCACGAGATATACTTCTCCTTCGTCAAAAACGATCCTCAGACGAAAAAGTCACATTTCTCTGTAAATACCCAATCCTGGCCATGAGGTACCTCTCCCTAATATAGGTCCCATCACCCAAACTCTATATTTAATCATCCAATATATCATAAGGATCACAACGCCACTGATTTTGAATCAATTGAACTCTCCCAGCAGATGTTATGGCGGGTTGATGCTAAATAGTAATAAAATATTCTTATTATTTCAATGTTTCGTAGCCCCATGTCCTGAAACAATGACATAAAATTATTGGTGTGAGATTAAAATGTATTCCGTGATGCCAGGATGATGTCTCCACAAACGTCTCATATATCAGACATCGAGTACGGAGTTACAGGGTTTTGAAGAACTAGAGGAATAATCTGTCTGAACCACCATTGGGTGGAAGGAAACCATTTTCGCCTCTTGACCGAACTGTCACACCACCTCATCCAGAGCTACCTTGATGCCTCTTTCTATAATGTATTCTTCCATGCTCCACCACACTCCATCATTCCATTACTAAATTTTTCCACTATCATCGCTAGAATCCAACCACGTCTGCATAAAACTTTTGAAGACCCCCAGGAGCACCCCTCTGCTCCAAATTCAAATGTTAAACATGATTTAGAAATCTATAAACCCAAACTACAAAATCTTTACGAATATTTGAAGATATATTTAATGAAAAAAATAAGATCTAGGATTTTAAAACCCAAACTGCCTATATTTGGAAGATTGCTAATGCATTACATGCTCTGCAGCAGCTGATGCATGATCCATAGTTTCTACCATCAAGATCTGAGACCAACAAAACATCATTTTGACGATTTGTCCTCCTATTCATCGGTGTAGGATGATGGGGTAGGGGAGGAGGAGTTCTCCTTAAACATTGTTATATCAAAGAGATGGTGGATTGATTATGTTTTATTAATTAATTAATTAATTAATTAAAATATTATTTAATTCCCCTACCAATCCACCAATTTCAGAATAGATTAGGTTACCCTTATTGTAATCGTTGCATTTTGAACTAAATTGTGGGATCATAATTTCGATGTGAGGATCCGTTAAGGAGATATTCAAGTATATATCCATAAATAAATATATATTTATTTATTTAAAAAAATGACATTGGTAACCTTTTTATATAGCAAGCATGTTCCCAAAAAGGTTATACCCCGCCTAGGGTAAACGACACTCTATAGATGAAACCATGCCCTCAAATTTATAATTTGGTATACCTTTTAGGATATAACGCATCTTCTCAATTTTCATAGTATTCAAATGATTATTATTTTAATGAAATTAATTATGGGAACACTGAACCCTAGAATAGCACATCTTCTTCACTCCTAGATCTATAATTATTCATATGACTATTACAAAGTCGCGTAGCGCCAAATATGAGTCCATAAATCCACCCCACCTTAACAAATTTCATCCCAGAAAAGCCAATGTATGTGGGAATGAAGCTGAAGACTAAACTGTGTCTCCCACACCAGCGAGTTCACAAAAAACACAAATATGAAACCAAGGGTTCCCATGATTCTAACTCGCACCCACTATGCCGAACCAAAGGGCATTCACACTAAATCCCCAACACACAACCCTTCCCCGATCATGGTGTCAGAGGGAATCATCCTCTACACCTTGATACTATCGGCTTTGGGCGGCACTAACTAGCCCGCATAGTTTTAATTGCATCACAAAAATGTATCTCGATAGGGGAAGGTTATATCTTCCACATGCATTTAGTCTACATCAAACAACACTAACACATTGTCTTACCAACATTGTAAACAAATATCGAGCAGGCAATGAAAAGAAAAGAGTACATACAAACAGTT
Organism: Viscum album; assembly: GCA_963277665.1. Taxonomy (NCBI): domain Eukaryota; kingdom Viridiplantae; phylum Streptophyta; class Magnoliopsida; order Santalales; family Viscaceae; genus Viscum; species Viscum album. The sequence continues at coordinate 813,529,588 of OY728120.1, forward strand.
TCTAGAAAAACTACTGCAAAAATTAGAAAGGAAACAATGTGTTCCTCTATCCATATGCAATGCCTCTCGGCCAACAACCTATAAGGCCCGAAAATTTCCATCTTCCCATCCTCCTGCTCTATGAGCTCAGTGTGAACCTCATGGGGGTGGTGGCGGTAGAAACTCATACCACCTTCCACCTCCCAATATTTCACCAGCTCCGTCGCTATGTCTGTCTTCCTGAAAACCTCCATACTCAAGACATTGTCTCTACTTGGTTGGTCTGACAACCAGCTCTATGTCAACAACACGATGGGTCTGACAATCTCTATAATGATTTCGCAATACCTTGCCAGTGTAACACCACCTCTCCTTTGTCCGGCCAAAATAGTACATAGATCCATGAAATCCATGATCCTCATATACTCTATCATGGTGTTGCATCCTAAATTGTTGAGCACGTTTAGACCCATGTTCCCACCATCAGCATCTAGATACCAAACCAGCTACCAAGGTCTTAGCTTCCACATTCCTAACAATTACTATCTGAGATTTCTCAACCAAAAATCATTCAACCACCAAGGCCCACTCTAGTAATCCAACATAAGTGGGATGACACTAAATAGTCATACCTTCCTGAATGTCCATATGTAATCCCTACTCCATATTTTGAACACTAATGAATGGATCTCGAACCATATTGAGGGAGTATCACGACAGTTTGGTAAACCTTTGTGAGTACTCCGACACAGTCATGTCCTCCTGCCAAAGCTGTAGAAGTGCTTAGATCCACACCGACCTCAGCATCACTAGATAGAACTCTTCCCTAAAGAGCCACACAAACTCTTCCCACATGATTGTCTACTCATCATGGGACTATGTCACCAGACACAACAATCACCCTACTGAACAATGAAGAAGGCTCGACGCTAGGAAAAACAATTTATCTGGAGGTGTCCTCACTAGGCAGAAAACATGGATGACTCCTTCGAGATAGTCATCTAATGCATGGAGGTTGGGATAACCCCGATGCATAAGAGGTTACTACCGTTGGAACTCATGCCAGGCACTCAACCTGTGCGAATCTTTTTCTTACACAGAAACCAAAACTAGCTTCTCGACAGGTGGTGGCTCAACTAGTGGAATACCAATAGGTCTGACATAAAATCCTATGACATGTTCTAAATCCTCCACTAAAGGTTGATAACCACTAACATCCTTCTATAGAACCCTCTCTACTAATCTTCATGGTTGAATTCTGTAATACAATCATGAGGCACCATGATCAAAGAGTGTATATAGGGTGATGGATCAAAGGGGATTAGAAAAACCCAAAACCTAGTGTTATATGATACATGTACAATTATTTTCCAGTTACTGGTGTACTAATTTCTCGATTGAAAAGGCTCGTTATCTGATTCCTAGTGACAAGATTAGTCGGATGACACAAAATTACTAGAGTCCCTAGCTTGGAATCCAAACTCGAAACACCCTAAAATTGTCGCTATGAAACCAAAAACAAACTCACAGCTAGACCACCTACACTCAGAGATCCCAAAGGTGTAACCTCTTCTAAAACCAATAAGTCATGACCTGACCCAATGGGTCCCGTGTTGCGATACCCCAATCCCATCTCCAATATGCCAGGGTCTGACAACTACCGCCGAGTAGTCTATCACACAAATGGGACACATTAGACTAAGGTAGCTATACACAAGCACTCATATACACTTCCTCGTAACAATGTTGAGATATATATGAAAACTAAAAATAAAATCATGCATACATATAACCCACAACAATATTACAACAAAAGAACAAAAGGGAAATTACAAGGCCCACTATAATAAAACTACTAAATGATCCTACCATCTCTAAAGGATGGGATCACTATCAAAAGAACCTCCTAGAAATCATCTTGGCATATCTTCAGTAAACACCCATGTTCATCAAGATCACTAAGCTTCTTCTACTTCGGGTCCCCCTGGGACTTCTCCGAAAGGCATGTGGTCTATCTAAGACATGAAACATGTGTTTGGATATCCCATGTTGGGTATTAAGATGTTTTGTATGTGCTTAAAAAACTCCAAAATAAAAAGGATCAATTAAAATTCATCACACTACTCATCCCAGCCAGAGGGAGCCCAAATGATAGTGGTACTCCATCTTAAAAACATCCTTGGATAATCTCAACTAGAAAAATAAAACATGTATATGCCCATAAATATACCCATAACACCCAAATATACTCGTCTCGCGCACCAAGCCGCATGAGGGTCCAACCTCATCCCCAGTGAAAAGTTTAACTCGAGGATCTAAAGAATACTCATATTTAGGTGAACAAAGGCCAGGTGCTTTGTCATCCCAAAAGGACAAACTTTTGAGGTACACATCACAGGGATCCATCACCATCCTATATGTCTCATCTAACCAAACACACTCATCAGATATCATCCCTAATAACACCACGTTGAAACATCAGAATAACATACTCCTCAGATATGGGATATATCCTAGGGTCTTCTTGGGGATATGATAACCCAACCTGGTCAAATGAAAATCTCATAGATATGGGATAACTCCCAGGTTCCTGTGTGGGACACAAAAACTCGATCTGACAATCCAAAGATAATATCACTCAGATAGAGGATCTTCACCCAAGTAAAGGCGATCATGATGATACCAGAAACTAAATCATGTAAATCGTTCAAAGTAGGATATCGAACTGATGATACCACAACCCATTCCTAAACCAATAACTGAGTTGGGGATCGTATTACCGATAATACTGAAACGCTACAGAAAACCAAATGATGTTTATGGGGTCGTATAACTGACGATACATCAACCCTACTAATAAGACCCACTATGTAGGGGATATTATTTTTGATGATGTATCAATCAATATGGGTTTTCCTGTTAGATAGGGGATCTCCAACTATGGATAAACGATCACAGCGATAAAAAGAATATGATCTATGGATGAAAAGCTAGAGGATCTTACTCTGGACTCACTAATGGGATGCCAAAACTCTATCTGAAAAACACCCTATAAAGGGGATCAAAAACTTGTAGTAGGGTTTTAGTGCCACAGAAACCCTCATAGGAACGAAACATGAGATTTCACTCAACAGTTGTGGGTCTAAACATCACTAACCCATGATACCCTCAACATCGCCACATTTTCCACCTCATAGGCCTAGACTGAGGCCATTGTCGTATTCTACATGAAAAACACACAAGTTTGGCTATTCACTTTCCCGATTAGAAAAATCAGTGGAAAGGGAATTATTCAACATAGTATGTCCATGTAGAGACCACACATAAATTCAAGAAATCATTATGTAGATCACACTAGGGAAATCCCCTTGAAAAAAATGCATGAGATAGTATACCCTTTCATAAAAAATGGACATTAGATGAAAATTTTTCATTTCTCCCTAAATGCCCAATCCCATCCTCATGGAGCCCATACCCTCATCTCTGCCCCATTATATATAATCTATCTAGAAACATCATATTTAACATCCGGATCAAAATTCCACCGATGGTGCATCAATCAGATGCTCCATGGAGTAGTTATAGTGAGTCAAAGCTAAATTATGATAAATATTATTACTATTTGAATGTTTTATAGCCGCATGCCACAAACCCTACTCATAAAATATCCGAACGAAGCTCCAATGTTCTTTCTCTATGCATGGACTATGTCTATTCTAACCATCCTCAAATTGGACATCCATATTTCATGATACATGGGTCTAAATAACCCTTGGAAATTTCTGGCCGAACCACCGCCTGTTCACTGGAAACCATCAATGTCCCCTGACCTGACCGCCGCACCACCCCAGTCAAAGCTTCCACACCACCTCACTCCCCACCAGATTCTGCCATGCTCAACCATTTCCCCTCCAGATTCTTTCTTTTCCACCACCATAATCTAGCCACAGTGCTAGAAAACATTTGCGGAACACCAGGAGCACCCTTGTGCTCCACATATATATTCAAATCATGTTGTGGAAATCTCGTGTCCCAAACTAAACAACCATTACAATGATATGAATAAAAACAATCCATAAATGAGATTACAGATAATAAAAGTCATGCTTCATACATTTTGGCAGAACAATGATTCTTTTAATGCTCTACTACTACTGTTTCATGATCCTGGAGCATCCACCATCACGATCCGAGACCAACCATGCTTCGTTTTGATGATTTGACCTCTAATTAATTTTTGGTGGAGGAATAACGAGGGGAGGGGGAGATATCCTACTGTAAAGGTTTTTCAAATAGAGGGAGTGGGTGTTGATTAAGTTTTATTAATTAATTAATTAATTAATTAATTAATTAATTAAACCACCATTTAATGCCTGCGACCAAACCTCCCAACTCAAAAACGATCTGGTCACCCATAGGTTAAATATGAAGTTATGAACTCAACTGTGAACTCATAATTTCAATGTGAGGCTTTGTTCAGTAGTTATTCAAGTCAATGTCCAAAATAATTATTTATTTACTAATGAAAATTCCATTGGAATATTTTTTTCTACAGCAGGCCCGCACCGACAAAGGTTATACCCCACCTAGGGTAAACAACATTATTTGTACGCAACCATGCACTTGGATTTCTGATCCATTATACCATTTAGGAGATAACTCATCTCTACCACATTCTTAGTATAAAATACATAAAATTATTGTAACACCCTGTGATTTTATAAGATATATTATTTTAAATTTCTTTCATATCTTCTGTTGTACGCTACACCAAGATTATGTTGTGCTATACGCAACACAATATTAGCTCGCAGTATACGCAACACTAATGTTAGATCGTGTTAAACACAATTTTCGGATTGTTTGATAGTAATTATTCAACGCAACATTGAGTGTATATATACATATATATTAAATGTATAAATGAAATACGATTGGATTTTGTTATATGAAACAAAAAAGGAGTCTTACACTACACACAACCCTGACTTGGCTTGCATTACATGCAATCACGGCCTTCCTTAATAGCGTGTGTTGTGCACAGTACCGAGTTTCACTAAAAAACGATATATATTTATAATATTATTATGGACTAGCCGTTATGAATAGTATTAACTAAATTTTGAATTTTATAAAATTAATATTCATCTTACACATTTTCTAGAACATGGTATGAGAACAAGATAAAATTTTCTGGTCAAAAAAGTATTTTAAAAAAAATGATGTTTTACCGCCTTTTGATGGCGCACCAACATTAAATATAGTTTTTGAAATGATTATATGTTAAATTTGACAAAATAAAATTCTTCTTCGGAATCAGGATATAAAACTTTACTTTGGATAACTATTTCATATTATTCTGATAACTTTCATATTTTAATTAATAGTAAAAACACACTATATTTTAATTAAAAACGTCTTTTTTCATCTTAATAATTTATATGGTTAAATTATAATATTGAATGGTTTTAAAGTCTAAATACAAAACATTTTTATAATTTAATATAACTTATGTCCTTAGCATTGATTTTACATTGAATTCATAGGTAAAATCATTTCAATCTATTGCAATGTTTTAACTTTTAAAACTCGTTTTCTTTACAATGGGATTAATTTTAATTTAATTTATTCATCTTATTTGATTTGAATTAAGAAAAATGGATTCCATATTTGGAATTAGTAGGTCCAAATTATGTTAATAGGCTACTTTTTGTTTTTGGGCACTATGAATAGTAATTACTGTAAATTTTATTTACCATAGTTAAAGGTAAATCGATTAATTTAGGGTAAATATAATATTATAAAATTACCCTCACACTTGTCTTAATATAATTGGATGATTATATTTCGTCCTATGGCATATTTTCGACAAAATGGAATCCATTAGATCCCACTTAGATGTGATTAAGATCGTTAATTTACTTTATTTAAAAGAATGTGAATTATGTCTCACTCAAACTTTAATAATTAAAATAGATTTAATATAAGGTTGTACAGAATATAAATTCTGTTATAAATACTCATTTGAAAGATAATTTTTTTTATTTATCATGGTAATTTATTTTTAATTATTAACAGTTATTTAAAAACCTTATTATATTTTACATTAATGATGCCGAAATTATTATTAAGTGAAAAACTAATAATATAGTTTTTATTGAAATAGTAATAAATATAAAAAGCTCAAAAATCTGAACAAAACATATTGGTAGTGTATATATAAACCCTAATAATCTAATTTCCGAATGGTGGACCATTTGGATCCTTATAAAGGAGATTATGACACTTATATTATTTTATTTTAAATGATTCCAAAGTTGTCACCTTCATAATTTAATAAATATAACAATTTATATCTATTGATTTTAAGATGATAAATTCGAGTAAAAGTATTAATACGAAATATATGAAATTGTTCTTCATCATATTACTTTATTTTTAATTTTTATGCAACAAATAAGTATATTAAATAATTATACAAAAACAATGTAGTAATTATTTAATTAAGAGAAATATCAACTAAATGGTTTTAAAATTATTAAAATAAATATTATATTAACTATTTAATGTGATCCACGAATTTTATAGACAAATATTACATGTTACAAATCTATTAAATATTTTGGTAAGAATATGTCCTCTATGTGGATTTTATTTAAATTAAAATAAATGAATATTGAAAAAATTGACATTATTGTTATTTTATAAAAATAACATATTATAAAATTGTTTAAAAATCCCAAAAAAATTTAAAAATTAGAAATTGAAATTTATATGGTATAAAATTTCATAAATTATCCAATTATAGACAATCCACATCACATATGTAATTATTTATTAGAATTCAAAAATTAGAATCTTATTACCACAAATAAAATTAAATAGAATAAATAAGGATAAATCAAGTTTATAATGTTTAAAATAAATTCTCAACATGTCTAAATTTTATTTTTTGATGGTATTACAACCATATATCATCTAATATTTGTATTTGAGTCATTTTTGGATGTTTTTAAGTGAGGTTTAATTTATTAAAAATTAATATTTCTTATGTTACCAAACGTGCCCCTGTCCTCCATTATAAAAAGGGAACCCCTTCCCTCTTCACTTCACACCCTCTTGAACCTTTAAGATCATCCAAACCCTGAGAATTCCTCTTCTAAACCTCTCTAGATATATCATATAGGTTCCAGTCTTCTCAAAAGAATAACTCTAGTGCCCTAAGAAGAAGTCTAAAGGAGGTGCGTCGAGAAAGAGGTAATCTCTTCTACCGACTCTTTCAAGTTTATTTCTTCTTTTACTTCCACTTATTTTGTTGTTTCATTATAAATTAATAACATCAGTATTAATTATATATGGATATGTTATTATAAATATTAAACAACCCTATTTAAACTTCTTTCCATCCTATGGAAAATGAAATCATCGCGCGTGCATACGTACAGAATACCGTCTCCACGTGGTGGTGTAATCAGTTTTTCCACCACCACTTTATTTGGATGGGTATAATGGTGTAAAGAATCACTATATATGATTATAATAAAATCATACTAATTATAAGATATTATATCATCCACTCCAATTCCACTCAACAAATATGGGAACAATATTATCGCTCATGCGTACGTATGGATTACCATCTCCACAATGCGATGGGACTCATTTTCCATGTTAACAATTCAAAAATGATTATAAAGTATATATAATAAGTAATAATTAAACATATGACATTATATTTCTACTGGATTTATGTATATATATATGTATATCATCTAATTAATTCCATTCAATTCAATAATGAAACGAAAAACATAGTTCCTGCGTACGTATGACCTACCGCCTCCATGAACGGTGTATTTATTTCCATTTATTGATCTATTATATATATTTATATTCTGAATATATATTATATATAAATCATGTTTTATATTCTGTAATTAATTAATCATGATCTATGTAATCATATTAATAATTACAAGTCAAAACATGAATGATAAATGAAACGATTTTACCCTAAACTATACATTAAAATGGAATTTAGAAAACAACGGGTAATATAAAGTCATCAGTGAACCATATAAGATATTATAATAATGAATATGATTCTGTAATAATTCAATGAAATTATTTAAATCATTATACAGGAGGTTCGGATACATACGAAGCATATCATACATAAGGTAAGTGATAATTATTCCAACCTCATTCTTAGCCGAGATTGTTTATTCGTAAGTATTTACTGGGGTTATGTTTATTATCCATGTCCATATGTTCTCAAAATGTTTTCATAAAATGTTTACTTTTATTCCATGTATGTATAAACTCATTTTTACCCATTTTTACTTTTTCCACATCGTATGGAAGGAATATTTATTTTGTTTACCACACGAGGTACCTATTGACTTTTCCGGAAAATGTATGAGAAAAATGTTTTTTAACATACACGTCCTGAATGGATTTTTACGGTTACATAATTCCATATTTTCATGAAGCTTACTCTACGATATTTATTGGCTATTTTTTTACAAAATCATTCTCTATTAAAATTTCATGGAATTTTGTGAAAAGAAAATGATTTTGAAGAAGAAAGGATATTTTCCTTAATAATTCATTTCAAGTGTTTTATCAAAACTATTTTCCATATAAGATGGAATTATTTCATATGTGAATGTTTCATGTATAATTTATCTATGATTTACATGGTTTAACTTTTCTTATTATAAAATGATATCCATTTTTGTGTATAGATTATGTTATGATGGGAGAATGTTTATGAAACCAATATTATACTTTGGGTAATGATGAATTATTTATGTTCATGTTGTGGCACAAGAAAGAATGATTTCATTATGAGATGGGTGGGACCTATATCTCACTCCAATTCATTGGGTAATGATATATATCTCATGAGATAGACATGGATGGAATGGTAAGTTAATCTGGTTCAGTGTTACAGGACTGAAACGAGAAGTGAACTCGATTCAGAAAGGGGCTTTGTCCACTAATATGGTCTTGGAATCAATGCCTTGGCTACTATGGAAATCCTATAATGTTTTAATGGTCTTCCACAATTACATGTTTTATTCAAATAATATTTTATCATGATTGATGATCCATTATGATGTATTCCTTATGTACTGCCATGTTTTATGTCATTGCTCAAGATTTTTTTATTTAAACATTATGTTCATGTTTTTTTATGTTCACATGTATATGATTTGTTTTATTTTCTCCATGATTACCCTTACTGAGCATTTGATCTCACCCTTTATATGTTTTCTTTTCCCCAGGATTTAAATAATGATTTTAGGTACAAAAACAAATGGGGAAGATCTTTATTGGAGATGTTGAAGATCTTTTACCCCGATTAGAATACTATATTCAAAGTTTCCAAAGACACTAAACTATTACGGTCATTGTGTGTCTATTTTTATTATGTATTAAGTATTTCAAAAAAGTAATGTAATTTCCTTGTTCGTCATGCTTTGGGTATCAACAGTTGGTATCAGGGGCAAAGGATGTAGGAATGAATCTGATCCTTGGGAACTCTCACATTTGAGCGTTGGATGAAGCATGGCTCTCCATCAAAGGGATTCATAAGGAAATGGCTGCCACTGGGGATGGTGGTGTGTCCCGCCCAGGGGGTGTAGCCACCCATGGAGTGCCCTAATAGGTAGCAATTATAGTCCACTGGAAGTAATTCCAGACTGCTACAGTTGGTATCAGAGGAATGGTTTAGTTATCATTTGAAAATTAGGATGTGAAAACATTATTAAGATCCCCAGAGATATTTCTAAGGTATGTCTACGGATTTCCCTAAGGTTAAGTATATGTATAGGTTATAGTTCTAGAATTACTGTAACGATCTTATAATGAAACCTAATATGTTATATATTTTATGTATTCTCCCTTTATTATGTTTTTTTCCTAGAATTATTTTTGTTTCTCATACTATTCTTTTTGGGTTTTGGAAAATGGCTTGAAATAGGAAGATTCACGATAATGGAGGATATGAAGGACAATGGAATGATATTCTTCATGAGAAACCAAATTAAATGGGATTTGAAGTCAAAACATCATTATTATGCCTAATCAGCAATCTCACAATATAATCAATAATTTAAACTTTGGTAAGCATCCTAACTCATCTAATAAGGGAAAGATGTAGTTTCATGATGATCATATATGAAAGAATATTCAATTTACCTTATGTAAATCATGTGGGAAGAGGCATCAAAGAGAATGTTTCAAAGGAACTGGAAGATTCTTTGGGTGTGGAAAGGAAGGAAACAAAGCTAGTAAGTGTAGAGGAAAAGGTTTAGTTAACTCCATGTACAAGGATAATGGTATTTCTACGACATCAACAATCATTAAATGTTTTAAATGTCGAATGTATCAGCATTATGCAAACCAATTCCATAAGGGAAAATCTATTTAAGAGAGTCAGCATGGTCATATGGGTAGTATTTATATGGATGATGATGAAGGGACTAAAAATGATATATGAGATGAAAGAAATGATGAAGCTCAGTTAGTGGTTTAAGAAGGTAGTGGAATGATTGTATGTTTATAAATAATAATGTATGGTACTATGGAATAACGAAAAATCAAAGGATTGTTACACTGTTGACTTTCCCTGAGTTTTTTAAATTATATGATGAATGGTACCAGTAACCATGAAAGGTTATTCAAATATTTTTTTAAAGAACATGATTTGCACATAATGATGTTATAAAGAGAAAACGAAATGATCTCATGACTGATATATGGAAGAAGTGATATCATGGTTTGAGTATATAGACATTTCAGAATTTTGGTATGTGGAAAGAGTTAACTTTTGATAGAATTCATGTTTTCACTAAGGTTCAATGGGTATTCATCTTTCAATATAATACATGATTAAGGTATTCACATGTTTGGAATGTGACCAAAAAGATATATCTTGTGATATATGAGGGATAAATGATGGTATTCACGTGCTTGTTATGTGACCTTTCCAGTAATCGTTTTCTTTATACTATTAGATTGGACAGATGTATTTTGGATAAGCCTAATGATTAGAATGAATTAAGTTAGACATAAGATAGTATTGTTTAAGGCTATAACCTTTTTTTATATTATTACAGGAATGTTATAATAATGTAGTTTTAGAAAAAGGGTCAACCTGCAGGACGGGCAACAACCCATCGCATCGGAAAAGGCTGTGGGAAACGAACCCACTACCAAAGTGTGACATGACTTTATTTCCTACCACTGGCCTACAGACTATCCCTGGTTAGTATAAATTAGTTTTAATTTGTTAATTGGTATGATATATGAAGTATAAGTCCATTATAGGAACCATATATTATTAATATCACTATATATGGACTTTTGTATATTTAATAACATTTTATAACCTTTTTTGAGACAAATGGAATGACCTAAAATTTTATATCATGATCCATTTGCACTTCACAAAAGACAAATTCAACTTCATTTCTTTAAAATATAAAGTGGAAATTGTTCAAGGTACGAACAACAGTTAGATTGTACAAAAATAAAGTAAGTATTTCTTTTAATTCAAAAATTTTTCATCATTAAGGAAATGATCTTGAAAGCCAAAAATGTATTCCTAGTGATATGATATCTGATGAATCAGATTTTACCTTAGATCATCACATATTTATGGCTTTTTGAACATTTTCTTCATCGTATCCATGTCCTTTACCACTCTCCATCAGAACATGATGGTTAGATTTCTCTTTCATATCAATATTTTCACCTATGTTCTTCTACGTGGAAGCCCAGTGATGAGTTAATTTGGGTAACCGTTACACATCATACTTTAGTTTGTAATGATATGTTTTGGTATTCCTTCTTATGATTTGGGTTTCTATGAAGGAAACTCTCATGTAATAAACCATTTATAACCCCGAATAATTTCGAGGGCGAAATTAATTTTAAGGGGGGTAGAATGTCAAACCCCGAGATTTTATACGATATATTATTTTTAATTTATTCCATATCTTCTTTTGTACACTACACCAAGATTATCTTTCTCTATACGCAACATCGTATTAGCTTGCAGTATACGCAACACTAATCTTGGATCGTGTTAAACACATTTTTAGGTTTGTTTGATAGTAATTATTCAATGCAACATTGAGTGTATATATACATATGTATTCAATGTATAAATGAAATACGGTTTTATTTTGTTATATGCAACAACAGAGGAGTCTTGAACTACACACAACCCTGACATGGCTTGCTTGACACACAATCCCGACCTTCCTCGATAGCGTGTGTTGTACGCAATATCGGGTTTCAATAAACAACGATATATGGTTATAATATTATTAGGGACTAGACGTTATGAATAATATTAACTAAAACATTAATTTTATAACCTTATTATTCATCATAAACATTTTCTAGAGCATTGTATGAGAGAAAAAAAATTAGGTAAAATAAGTATTTTTCAAAAAATGTAGTTTTTCCGCCTTTTGATGGCACACCAAATTTAAATCTAGTTTTTGACATGTTTATAAGTTAAATTTGACAAAAGAAAATTCTTCTTTAGATTTAGGATATAAAAATTTACTTTGGATAAGTTTTTCTTATTATTTTGATAACTTTCATATTTCAATGAATAGTAAAAACACCCTATATTTTAATTAAAAAAACATTTTTCATATTAATAATTTATATGGATGAATTATAATATATAATGGTTTTAATGTAGAAATAGAATATATTTTTACCATTTAATATAACTTATTTTCTTATCATTTATTTTACATTATATTCATAGGTAAAATCATTTCAATCTTTTGTAATGATTTAACTTTTAAAACTATTATTCTTAATAACGGAATTAATTTTAAATTAATTTCTTCAACTTCTGTGATTTGAATTATGAAAAATGGATTCCATATTTATAATCAGTAGATCCAAATTATGTTAATAGGAGACTTTTTATTTTTGGGCACTATGAATAGTAACTACGGAAAATTTTATTTACCATAGTTCAAGGTAAATCGGGTAATTAAGGGTAAATATAATATTATAAAATTACCCTAACACTTGCCATAATATAATTGGATGATTATATTTCGTCCTATGGAATATTTTGGTCAAATTTAATCTATTGGAACCCACTTAGATGTGATTAAGACCTTTAATTTATTTTATTTAAAAGAAAGTGAAATATGTTTCACTCAAACATTAATAATTAAACTATTTTTAATATAAGGTTATATAGAATATACATTTGTATAAAAATACTCATTTTAATGCCAATTTTTTTTATTAATCATGGTAATTTTGTTTTAATTTTTAATAGTAATATAATTACATTATTATCTTATACATTAATGATGATGAAATTATTTATTTAGTGAAAAATCAATAATATAGTTTTTATTGAAATATTAATACATATTAAAAGGCTAAAAAATCTGAAAAAAACTTATTGGTAGTGTATATATAAACCCTAATCATCCAACAGCCGAATTGTGGACCATTGGAAGCCTTCTAAAGGCAATTATAAAAATTATATTATTTTATTTTAAATGATTCCAACGTTGTCACCTTCATAATTTAATAAATATAACAATTTATATCATTTTATTTTAAGATGAAAAATTTGAGTAAAAGTATTAATATGAAATCTGTGAGATTTATCTTCATCTTAGTATTTTATTTTTAATTTTTATACAACATATAAGTATATTAAATAAGTATACAAAAATGATGTAGTAATTATTTTATTAAGAGAAATATCAAACAAATGGTTTTAAAAATACTAAAATGAATATTATATTAACTATTTAATGTTCTCCACTAATTTTCCAAACACATTTGACATGCTAGGAATCAATTAAATAAATTCTTTAGAATATATCCTCTATTTGGATTTTATTTCAATTATAACAAATGAATAATGTCAAAATTGACATTATTGTTATTTTATAAAAATAACATATTATAAATTTTTTAAAAATCCCAAAAATATTTAAAAAATTTAAATTTGAATTTATATGGTCTAAAATGACATTAATTATCTAATTATGGACAATTAAAAACACATACATAATTATTTATAACAATTCATAAATTAGAATCTTACTACCACAAATAAAATTAAATAGATTTTATATGTATAAATCAAGTTGATAATGTTTGAAATAAATTCCCAACAAGTCTAAATTTTTTTGGTTGATGGGATTACAACTCTATCTCATCTAATATTTGTATTTTAGTCATTATTGGAGGTTTTTAAGTGAGATTGAATTTATTATAAATTAATATTTCTTATGTTACCAAAGGTGCCCCTCTCCTCCCTTATAAAAAGGGCACCCCTTCCCTCTTCACATCACACCCATTTGAGCCTTGAAGATCAGCCAATCCCTACCAATTCTTCATCTCAACCTCTATAGTTATATCATAGAGGTTCTGGTCTTCTCAAAAGGCCAAATCTGGTGCCCTATGAAGATGTTTAAAGGTGGTGTGTCGAGGAAGATGTAATCTCTTCTACCGACTCTTTCAAGTTTCCTTCTTCTTCTACATACTCTTCTTTAATTGTTTCATTATAAAGTAAAAAAAAGTATTAAATATATAATTATATGTGATTATAAATATTAAACAACCCTATTTCACCTTCTATCCATCCTACGTAAAATGAAATCACCGCGCATTCGTACGTACAGAATACTGTATCCACGTCGTGGTGTGATCATTTTTTCCACAACCACCTTAAATGGATGGGTATAATGGTCTAAAGAATAACTATATATGATTATTATAACATAATACTTATTCTAAGATATTATATCATCCACTCCAATTCCATTCATCAAATATGGGAATGATATTATCGCTCTTGCGTACGTACAGATTACCGTCTCCACGACACGATGAGATTCATTTTCCAAGTTAACAATTAAAAAATAATTATAAAGTATATATAATAAGTAGTCATGAAATATATTACATAATAATGCTACTGGGTTTATGTATATATATATATATATATATATGTATTTCATCTAATTAATTCCATTCAATTCAATAAGGAAACGAAAAACAGCATTCATACGTACTTACAGCCTACCGTCTCCATGGACGATATATTTATATCCATTTATCGATATACTATATATATGTAAAATCTGAATATATATTATATATAAATAATGTTTTATATTATGGAATTAAGTAATCATTATCTATGTAATCATATTAAAAATTACAAGTCAAAACAGAGAAGATAAATGAAATGATTTTACCCAAAATGCTGCTTTAAAATGGAATTTACAAAAGAACAAGTACTATAAAGTCATAAGTGAACCATATCTGATATAATAATAATGAATATGATTCAGTAATAATTCAATGAAAGTATTTAAGTAATTATACAGGAGGTTCGGATACATGCGAAGCATATCAGACATAAGGTAAGGGATAATTATTCCAATCTCATTCCTATATGAGATTGTTTATTCATAAGTATTTAGTGGGGTTATGTTTATTATCCATGTCCATATGTTCTAAAAATGTTTTCATAAAATGTTTACATTTCTTCCATGTATGTCTAAATTCATTTTTACCATTTTCTAATTTTACCACATCGTATGGAAGGAATGTTTCTTTTATTTACCATAAGAGGTACTTTTTTGACTTTTCCAGAAAAAGTACGAGAAGAAAGTTTTTTTAAATTATACGGGCTGAATATAATTTTACGGCTTCATAACGCTTTATTTTCATGAATATTACAATACATTATTTAATGACTATTTTCCACAACATCTTTTTCTTTTAAAATTTCCTGGCATTTTGTGAAAAGAAAATGATTTTGAAGAGGAAAGGATATTTTCCTCAAGAATTATTTCAAGTGTTTTATCAAAACAATTTTCCATATAACATGTAATTATTTCATATGTGTATGTTTCAAGTATAATTTCTCAATGATTTACATGGTTTCTCTTTTCTTATGATAAAATGATCTACATTTTTTTGTATGGATTATGTTATGATGGGATAATATTTATGAAACCCATTTTATACATTGTGTAATGATGAATGATTTATGTTCATGTTGTGGAACAAGTAAGAATGAATTCATTATGATATGGGTGGGACCGATATCTCCCTCCAATGCATTGGGTAAAGATTTATATCTCATCATATAGACATGGCTAGAATGGTCTGTTAATATGGTTTACTGTTACAGGACTGAACGACAAGTGAACTCGATTTAGAAAGGGTCTTTGTCCACTAAGATGGTCTTGGCAGCAATTCCTTGGCTACAATGGAAATAATATCATGTACTTAATGATTTTACACAATTACATGTTTTATTCCCATCATATTTTATCATGATTGATGACCCATTATGATTTCTGTCTTACGTACTACCATGTTTTATGTCATTGCTCAAGATTTTGTTGTTTAAAAATTATGCTCATATTTTTTTAAGTTCAAATGTATAAGATTTATTTTATTTTCTATATACATACCCTTATTGAGATTTTGAGCTAACCCTTTATATGTTTTCTTTTCCCCAGGATTTAATGAAATGTTTTAGGTAAGAAAACAATAGGGGAAGATCTTTGTGGGAGATGTTGAAAATTTTTCACCACGATTAGAAGACTATATTCCGAGTTTCCAAAGACACTAAAATATTATAGTCCTTGTGTGTCTATTTTTTTATGTATTAAGTATTTCGAAAAAGTAATTTAATTTCCATTTACATCAAGCTTTGGGTATCTACAGTTGGAATGAGAGGCAAAGGAGGTAGGAATGAATATGACCTTTGGGAACTCTCACATTTGAGCCCTGGATGATGAATGGCTCTCCACCAAAGGGCTTCATGAGGAAATGGATGCCACTGGTAATGGTGGTGTGTCCCGCCCAGGGGGTGTAGCCACCCATGGAGTGACCTGATAGGTATCAATTATATTCCACTGGAAGTAATTCCAGACCGCTACAGTTGGTATCAGAGGAATGTTTTAGTTATCCTTTGGAAACTAGGATGCAATAACTTTAGTGAGATCCCTAGAAATATTTCTAAGTCATGTCTAGGGATGTACCTAATGATAAGTATACGTATAGGTTATATTTCTAGAATTACGGTAACGATCTTATAATTAAACCTAAGATGTTATATATTGAAGCTACTCCCCCTTTATTATGTTGTTTTCCTAGAATTATTTTTTCCTCTCATACTATTCTTTTTGGGTTTTAGAAAATGGATGGAAACAAGAATATTCACAATAATAGAGGATATGAAGGACAATGGAATGATATTATTCATGAGAAACCAAATTAAATGGGATTTGGAAGTCAAAACATCATTATTATGCCTAATCATCAATCTCACAATATGATCAATAATTTCAACTTTGGTAAGAATCCTGACTCATCTAATAAGAGAAAGATAGAGTTTCATGATGATCATAGAGGAAAGAAAGTTCAATTTCCCTTATCTATATCATATGGGAAGAGGCATCAAGGAGAATGTTTCAAAGGAACTGGAAGATGCTTTGGGTGTGGAAAGGAAGGACACAAATCTATTAAGTGCAAATTAAAAGGTTCAGTTAATACCATGGACAATGATAATGGTATTTCTACGACATCAACAATGATTAAATGTTTTAAATGTTGAATGTATCGGCATTAGGAAAACCAAATCCCTAAGGGAAAATCTCTTGAAGAGAGTCAGCATGGTCATATGGGTAGTATTTATGTGGATGATGATGAAGGCACAACAAATGATATATGAGATGAAAGAAATGATGAAGCTCAGTTAGTGGTTTAAGAAGGCAGTGGAATGATTGTATGTTTATAAATAATAATGTATGGTACTATGGAATAACGAAAAATCAAAGGATTGTTACACTGTTGACATTCCCTGAGTTTTTTAAATTATATGATGAATGGTACGAGTAACCATGAAAGGATATTCAAATATTTTTTTGAAAGAAGATGATATGAACATAATGATGGTATAAAGAGAAAACGAAATGACCTCATGACTGATATATGGAAGAAGTGATATCATGGTTTGAGTATATAGACAATTCATAATTTTGGTATGTGGAAAGAGCTAACTTTTGATAGAATTCATGTTTTCACTAAGGTTCCATGTGTATTCATTTTTCAATATAATACATGATTAAGGTATTCACATTTTTGAAATGTGACCAACAAGATATATCTTGTGATATATGAGGGATAAATGATGGTATTCATGTGCTTGTTATGTGACCTTTCCAGTAATCGTTTTCTTTATACTATGAGATTGGACAGATGTATTTTGGATAAGTCTAATGATTTGATTGAATTAAGTTAGACATAAGAAAGTATTTTTTAAGGCTATAATTTATTTTTGATATTATTACAGGAATTTTATAATAATGTAGTTTTTGAAAAAGGGTCAACCTGCAGGACGAGCAACAACCCATTGCATCGGACAAGGATGTAGGAATCGAACCCACTACCGAAGTGTGACAGGACTTTATTGCCTACCACTGGCCTACAGAAATTCCCTGGTTAGTATAAATTAGTTTTAATTTTCTAATTGGTATGATATATGATGTATAAGTCCATTTTAGGAACCATATTCGATTAATATCACTATAGATGGAATTTTGTATATTTAATAACATTTTATAACCTTTTTGAGACAAAATGAATGACCTAACATTTTATATCATGATCCATTAGCACTTTACAAAATACAAATTCAACATCATTTCTTTAAAATATAAAGTGGAAATTATTCAAGGTACGAACAATAGTGAGATTGTACAAAAATAAAGTAAGTATTTAATTTAATTAAAAAAAATTTCAACATTAAGGAAATGATCTTGAAATCCAAAAATGTTTTCCTAGTGATATGATATCTGATGAATCAGATGTTAACTTAGATCATCACATATTTATGGCTTTGTGACGATTTTCTTCATCATAGCCATGTCATTTACCACTCTCCATCAGAACATGATGGTTAGATTTCACTTTCATATCAATATTTTCACCTATGTTCTTCTACGTGGAAACCCAGTGATGAGTTAATTTGGGTAACCATTACACATCATACTTTAGTTTTTAAAGATATGTTTTGGTATTCCTTCTTACGATTTGGGTTTATATGAAGGAAACTCTCATGTAATGAACCATTTATAACCCCGACGAATTTTGAGGGAGAAATTCATTTTAAGGGGGGTAGAATGTCAAACCCCAAGATATTATAAGATATATTATTTTTAATTTATTCCATATATTCTGTTGTACACTACACGAAGATTATCTTTCACTATATGCAACACCTTATTAGCTTGTCGTATACGCAACACTAATCATGGATCGTGTTAAACACAATTTTAGGTTTGTTTGATAGTAATTATTCAATGAAACATTGAGTTTATATATACATATATGTTCAATGTATAAATGAAATACGGTTTTATTTTGTTATACGCAACAACAGAGGAGTCTTTCACTACACGCAACCCTGACATGGCTTGCTTTACACACAATCCTGACCTTCCTCGATAGCGTGTGTTGTACACAATATCGAGTTTCAATAAACAACGATATATGGGTATAATATTATTAAGGACTAGAAGTTATGAATAGTAATAACTAAAACATTATTTTTATAACCTTATTATTCATCATAAACATTTTCTTGAACATGGTATGAGAGAAAAAAAATTTGTAAAATAAGTATTTTTCAAAAAATGTAGTTTTTCCACCTTTTGATGGAACACCAACTTTAAATCTAGTTTTTGAAATGTTTATAAGTTAAATTTGTCAAAAGAAAATTCTTCTTTGGATTTATGATATAAAAATTTACTTTGGATAAAATTTTCTTATTATTCTGATAACTTTCATATATTAATGAATAGTAAAAACACGCTATATTTTAATTAAAAAACATTTTTCATATTAATAATTTATATGGATAAATTATAATATATAATGGTTTTAAAGTATAAATAGAATATATTTATACCATTTAATATAACTTATTTCCTTAGAATTGATTTTACATTGTATTCATAGGTAAAATCATTTCAATCTTTTGTAATGATTTAACTTTTAAAACTATTTTTCTTAATAACGGGATTATTTTTTAATTAATTTCTTCAACTTCTGTGATTTGAATTATGAAAAATGGATTCCATATTTAGAATCAGTAGATCCAAATTATGTTAATAGGAGACTTTTTATTTTTGGGCACAATGAATAGTAACAACAGAAAATTTTATTTACCATAGGTAAAGGTAAATCGAGTAATTAAGGGTAAATACAATATTATAAAATTAGCCTAAAACTTGTCTTAATATAATTGGATGATTATATTTCGTCCTATGGACTATTTTGGTCAAATTTAATCCATTGGAACCCACTTAGATGTGATTAAGACCTTTATTTTATTTTATTTAAAAGAAAGTGAAATATGTTTCACTCAAACATTAATAATTAAACTATTTTTAATATAAGGTTATACAAAATATAAATTTGTATAAAAACACTCATTTTAATGCTAAATTTTTTTTATTTATCTTGGTAATTTAGTTTCAATTTTTAATATTTATTTAATTACATTATTATCTTATACATTAATGATGCTGAAATTATTTATTTAGTGAAAAATCAATAATATAGTTTTTATTGAAATATTAATACATATTAAAAGGCCAAAAAATCTGAAAAAAGACTTATTGGTAGTGTATATATAAACCCTAATCATCCACTGGCCGAATTGTGGACCATTAGAATCCTTCTAAAGGAGATTAAAAAAATTATATTATTTTATTTTAAATGACCCCAATGTTGTCACCTTCATAATTTAATAAATATAACAATTTATATCATTTTATTTTAAGATGAAAAATTCGAGTAAAATTGTTAATATGAAATCTGTGAGATTTTTCTTCATCATTGTATTTTGTTTTTAATTTTTATACAACATATAAGTATATTATATAATTATACAAAAATGATGTAGTAATTATTTTATTTAGAGAAATATCAAACAAATGGTTTTAAAAATATTAAAATTAATAATATATTAACTATTTAATGTGCTCCACTAATTTTCCAAACACATTTGACATGTTAGGAATCTATTAAATATATTCTTTATATTATATCTTCTATTCGGATTTTATTTCAATTATAATAAATTAATAATGTCAAAATTGAAATTATTGTTATTTTATAAAAATAACATATTATAATTTTTTTTTAAATCCCAAAAATATTTGAAAAATATAAATTTGAATTTATATGGTCTATAATGACATTAATTATCCAATTATGGACAATTAAAAACACATACATAATTATTTATAACAATTCTGAAATTAGAATCTTACTACCACAAATAAAATTAAATAGATTTTATAAATATAAATCCTGTTGATAATGTTTGAAATAAATTTCCAACAAGTCTAAATTTTTTTGGATGATGGGATTACAACTCTATCTCATCTAATATTCGTATTTTAGTAATTCTTGGATGTTTTTAAGTGAGATTTAATTTATTATAAATTAATATTTCTTATGTTACGAAAGGTGGACCTCTCCTCCCTTATAAAAAGGGTACCCCTTCCCTCTTCACTTCACACCCATTTGAGCCTTGAAGCTCAGACAATCCCTGAAAATTCCTCATCCCCACCTCTATAGTTATATCATAGAGGTTCTGGTCTTCTCAAAAGACCAAATCTGGCGCCCTATGAAGATGTTTAAAGGAGGTGTGTCGAGGAAGATGTAATCTCTTCTACCGACTCTTTCAAGTTTCTTTCTTCTTCTACTTCCTCTTCTTTAATTGTTTCATTATAAAGTAAAAACAAAAGTATTACATATATAATGATATGTTATTATAAATATTAAAAAACCCTATTTCACCTTCTATCCATCCTACAGAAAATGAAATCACCGCGCATGCGTACGTACAAAATAATGTATCCACGCCGTGGTGTGATCCTTTTTTCCAAAACCACCTTACATGGATGGGTATAATGGTCTAAAGAATAACTATATATTATTATTATAACATCATACTAATTCTATGATATTATATCATCCACTACAATTCCATTCACCAAATATGGGAACGATATTATCGCTCGTGCGTACGTACGGATTACCGTCTCCACGACGCGATGTAATTCATTTTCCAAGTTAACAATTCCAAAATAATTATAAAGTATATAAAATAAGTAATCATGAAATATATTACATAATAATGCTACTGGGTTTATGTATATATATATATATATATGTCATCTAATTAATTCCATTCAATTCAATAAGGAAACGAAAAACAGCGTTCATACGTACTTACGACCTACCGTCTCCATGGACGATGTATTTATTTCCATTTATATGATGAATGGTACTGGTAACCATGAAAGGTTATTCAAATATTTTTTGAAAGAAGATGATATGCGCATAATGAAGGTATAAAGAGATAATGAAATGAGCTCATGACTAATATATGGACGAAATCATATCATGGTTTGAGTATATAGAAATTTCAGAATTTTGGTATGTGGAAAGAGTAATCTTTTGATAGCATTCATGTTTTCACTAAGGTTTAATGGTTATGCATTTTTCAAGAGAATACATGATTAAGGTATTCATATTTTTGGAATGTGACCAACAAGATATATCTTGTGATATATGATGGATAAATGATGGTATTCGCGTGCTTTTTATGTGACCATTCAAGTAATCATTTCCTTTATACTATGAGATTGGATAGATGTATTTTGGATAAGCCTAATGATTGGAATGAATTAAGTTAGACCTAAGATAGTATTGATTAAGGCCAAAACGTTTTTCAATATTATTACTGGAATGTTATAAAAATGTAGTTTTAGAAAAAGGGACAACCTGTAGGATGAGCGACAACCCATCGCATCAGAATAGGCTATAGAAATCAAACCCACTACCGAAGTGTGACATGCCTTTATCACCTACCACTAGACTATAGAAAGTCCCTGGTTAGTATAAATTAGTTTTAATTTTTTAATTGGTATGATATATGATATAGAAGTCCATTTTATGAACCATATTCAATTAATCTCACTATAGATGGACTTATGTATATTTAATAAATTTTTCTAACCATTTGTTTAAGACAAATGGAATGACAAAACATTCTATCGCATGATCCATTAACACTTCACAAAATACAAATTCAACTTCATTTCATTAAGAGATGAAGTGGATGTTGTTCATGGTAGGAACAACAGTGAGATTGTACCAAAATTATTTAAGTAATTCTTTTAATTAAAAAAATTCTTTAACATTAGGGAAATGATCATGAAAACCAAAAATGATGTCCTAGTGCTATGATATCTGATTAATCTGATATTACCTTAGATCATCACAAATTTATGGCTTTGTGAATGTGGTCTTTATCATATCCATGTCCTTTACCACTCTACATAATAACATGATGGTTATATTTCTCTTCCATATCAATATTTTCACCTATGTTATCCTACGCGGAGACCCAGTTATGAGTTAATTTGGGTAACTTTTACATTTCATACATTAGTTTTTAATGATATGTTTTGGTATTCCTTCTTATAATGTGGGTTTCAAAGAAGGAAACTCTAATGTAATAAATTAAACACAACATTGAGTGTATATATATACATATATATTCAATGTATAAATTAAATATGGTTGGATTTTGTAATAAGCACCAACAAAGGAGTCATTCATTACACGCAATCCTGACTTGTCTTGCATTACACACAATCGTGACCTTCCTCGATAGCGTGTGTTGTACGCAATACCTGGTTTCACTATACAACGATATAAGGTTATAATATTATTATGGACTATCTGTTATGAATAGTATTAACAAAATTTTTAATTTTATAACATTATTATTCATCTTACACATTTTCTCGAACATGGTAGGAGAGAAAGATATATTTTTCACGTAAAATAAGTATTTTTCAAAAAATGTAGTTTTGTCACCTTTTGATGGCGGACCAACATTAAATATAGTTTTTGACATGTTTATAAGTTAAATTTGACAAACTTAAATTCTTATTTGGATTTAGGATATAAAAATTTACTATGGATAAATTTTTCCTATTATTCTGAAAACTTTTATATTTTAATGAATAGTAAATACACGCTATATTTTAATTAAAAACAACATTTTTCATCTGAATAATTTATATGGATTAATTATATTATATAATGGTTTTAATGTATAAATAGAATATATTTTTACCATTTAATAGAACTTATGTCCTTAGCATTGATTTTACATTGAATTCCTAGGTAAAATCATTTCAATCTTTTGTAATGTTTTAACTTTTAAAACAATTTTTCTTAACAACGGGATTAATTTTAAAATAATTTCTGCAACATCATTGATTTGAATTAGGGAAAATGGATTCCATATTTAGAATCATTAGGTCCAAATTATGTTAATAGGCTACTTTTTTATTTTTGGGCACAATGAATAGTAAATACGGTAAATTTTATTTACCATAGTTAAAGGTAAATCTGGTAATTAAGGATAAATATAATATTATAAAATTACCCTAACACTTGTCTTAATATAATTTGATGATTATATTTCGTCTTATGGAATATTTTGGTCGAAATGGAATCCATTGAAACCCACTTATATGTGATTAAGACCTTTAATTTATTTTATTTAAAAGAAAGTGAAATATGTTTCACTCAAACTTTAATAATTAATTTTTTTTAATATAATGTTATATAGAATATAAATTTAGTTATAAATACTAATTTGAAAGCTAAAATTTTTTTATTAACCATGTTAATTTATTTTTAATTTTTAATAGTTATTTAATTATCTTATTATCTTATACATTAATGATTGAGAAATTATTTATTTTGTGGAAAATCAAAAATATAGTTTTTATTGAAACATTAATACATATAAAAAGGCCAAAAAATCTGAACAAAACATATTGGTAGTGTATATATAAACCATAATCATCCACTGGCCGAATGGTGGACCGTTTGGATCCTTATAAAGGAGATTATGACACTTATATTATTTTATTTTAAATGATTCCAAAGTTGTCACCTTCATAATTTAATAAATATAACAATTTATATAATTTTATTTTACGATGATAAATTGATGTAAAAGTTTTAATATGACATATATGAGATTTATATTCATCATAGTATTTTATTTAAAATTTTTATGCATCATATAACTATATTAAATAATTATACAAAAATGATGATGTAATTATTTTATTAAGAGAAATATCAAATAAATCGTTTCAAACATATTAAAATGAATATTATATTAACTATTTAATGTGATCCACGAATTTTATAGACATATTTGACATGTTAGGAATCTATTAAATATTTTTTTAGAATATATCCTCTATGTGGATTTTATGTAAATTAAAATAAATGAATAATGTCAAAATTGACATTATTATTATTTTATAAAAATAACATATTATAAAAATGTTTAAAAATAGAAATAATATTTAAAATTTATAAATTGAAATTTATATGGTCTAAAATGTCATATATTATCCAATTATGGACAATTCAGAACACATACGTAATTATTTATAACAATTCAAAAATTAGAATCTTATTACCACAAATAAAATTAAATAGATTAAATAAGGATAAATCAAGTTGATAATATTTTAAATAAATTCCCAACATGTATAAATATTATTGGATAATGGGATTACAACCCTATATCCTCTAATATTCGTATTTGAGTCATTTTTGGAGGTTTTTATCTAACTTTGAATTTATTATAAATTAGTATTTCTTATGTTACCAAAGGTTCCCCTCTCCTCCCTTATGAAGAAGGCACCCCTTCCCTCTTGTCTTCACACCCTTTTGAGCCTTTAAGCACATAAAACCCCTTCAAAATCCTCTTCTCAACATATATAGTTATATCATAGAGGTTCTGGTCTTCTTAAAAGACCAAATCAAGTTCCCTAATAAGAAGATTAAAGGAGGTGCGTCGAGGAAGAGGTAATCTCTTCTACCGTCTCTTTCAAGTTTAATTTTTCTTCTACTTCCTCTTCTTTAGTTGTTTCATTATAAAGTAAAAAACCAGTATTACTTATATACAGATATATTATTATAAATATTAAACAAACCTATTTCAACTTCTATCCATCCTATGGAAAACGAAATCACCGCGTGTGAGTATGTACGGAATACCGTCTCGACGCCGTGGTGTAATCAGTTTTTCCACAACCACGTTACATAGATGGGTATAATGGTCTATAGAATAACTATATATGATTATTATAAAATAATACTGATTATAAGATATTATATCATTCACTGCAATTCCATTCAAAAAATATTGGAATGATATTATCGCTCGTGCGTACGTACGGATTACCTTCACCACAACGCGATGAGATTCATTTTCCAAGTTAGCAATTAAAAAATGATTATAAAGTATATATAATAAGTAATAATGAAATATATGACTTAATAATGCTACTTTTTTTATGTATATATATATATATATATATTTATGTCATCTAATTAATTACTTTCAATTCAATAAGGAAACGAAAAAGACTGTTCATACGTACGTACGACCTACCGTCTCCATGAACGGTGTATTTATTTCCATTTATTGATATAATATATATATGTATATTCTGAATATATATTATATATAAATAATGTTTTATATTCTGTAATTATATTATAATGATCTTTGTAATCATATTAATAATTACAAGTCAAAACACGAACGATAAATGAAACGATTTTACCCAAAATGATGCTTCAAAATGGAATTTACAAAAAAACAAGTAATATAAATCCATAAGTGAACCATATATGATATCATAATATTGAATATGATTCTGTAATAATTAAATGAAATTATTTAATTTATTATACAGGAGTTTTGGATACATACGAAGCATATCAGACATAAGGTAAGGGATAATTATTCCAATCTCATTCTTATCCGAGATTGTTTATTCGTAAGTATTTACGAGGTTTATGTTTATTATCCATGTCCATATGTTCAAAAAATGTTTTTATAAAATGTTTAATTTTCTTCCATGTATGTTTAAAGTCATTTTCACCATTTTTTACTTTTACCACATCGTATGGAAGGAATCTTTCTTTTGGTTACCATATGAGGTACTTTTTGACTTTTCCGGTAAAAGTATGTGAAGAATGTTTTTTTAACTTATACGGGCTGAACGGAATTTTACAGCTTCATAATGCCTTATTTTCATGAAAATTACTCTATATTATTTAATGACGATATTCCACAACATCCTTTTCTTAAAAAATTTCATGGCATTTTGTGAAAATAAAATGATTTTGAAGAAGAAAGGATATTTTCCTCAAGAATTCATTTCAAGTGTTTTATCAAATCCATTTTCCTTATAAGATGGAATTATTTCATATGTGTATGTTTCAAGTATAATTTATCTGTGATTTACATGGTTTCTCTTTTCTTCTGATAAAATGATATCCATTTTTTTGTATGGATTATGTTATGATTGGATAATGTTTATGAAACCCATTTTATACATTGGGTAATGATGAATGATTTCTGTTCATGTTGTGCCACAAGCAAGAATGATTTCATTATGAGATGGGTGGGACCTATATCTCCCTCCAATGCATTGGGTAAAGATTTTTATCTTATCTGATAGATATGGCTAGAACGGTAAGTTAATCTAGTTCAGTGTTACAGGACTGAAATGAGGAGTGAACTCGATTCTGAATGGGACTTTGTCCACTAAGATGGTCTTGGCAGTAATGCCTTGGATACTATGGAAATCATATTATGTGCTTAATGATTTTCCATAATTAAATGTTTTATTCCCATCTAAATTTATCATGATTTATAATCCATTTTGATCTATGCCTTACGTACTTCCATGTTTTATGTCATTTCTCAATATTTTGTTGTTTAAGCATTATGCTCATATTTTTTTAAAGTTCAAATATATATGATTTGTTTTATTTTCTCCATACTTACCCTTATTGAGAATTTGATCTAACCCTTCATATTTTTTCTTTACCCCAGGATTTAATGAAAGGTTTTAGGTAGGAAATCAAAAGGGGAAGATCTTTATGGGAGATGTTGAAAATCTTTCACCACGATTAGAAGACTATATTCCGTGTTTCCAAAGAAACTAAACTATTAAGGTCCTTGTGTGTCTATTGATTTTAAGTATTAATTATTAAACAAAAGTATTGTAATGTCCATGTACATTATTCTTTGGGTCTCTACAATTATTATAAAATTAATTCTGAGCACTTTAGGCCTTGGAATCACACGTCGTCTTCCCGCATAGCTCTCGAATTATTCGTAGGAATATTCCAAAGTCAGTTTGGGCCAAACCTGAGTCACTACATATTAATAATTTTAAAAATTGGATTCCATATTTATAATCTCAAAGGTATAAATTTATTAAACTGTTCTTTTTATTTATTTTAATATATTAATAGTAACAATGGAAATTCTTGTTACCACGATAAAGGGTATATTGTGTAATTTAGGTTAGAAATAAATTACAAGGTCTATAAAATGATATTATAAAATTCCTTAATTTTATTTAATGAATTTAATTTAACCCTTAAAACCAAATTAAAATATGTAATTTATATAATGGACTATTTTCAATAAAAATTTCTTAGATATTAAAAAAATACACATGAGTGACGAATTGTCTCAGTGTTAATTTTACTATGATTAATATTTTTAATATTTTTTAAAATATAAAATATTATAAAATATTAATATTATTATGAATTGAAATTTGTTTATATATATCAGGGTTATTATTTTTAATTTTTAGTCATGAAATATTTATCGTAAATAATTACACAATGATGATGCGTTATTTAATCAAATAATGAAAAGATCACTTTAATGATATAATAATTATTAATATAATAATTAATTCATTTAATAATTTTCCTCAATGAATTTTTTAGGTAAATATGAAATATTTAGTTTGTATTTATATTTTTTTGACGTTCTCATTTTATATTGATTTTATTATTTTCAATGCAATGAATAGTTTGAAAAATGACTATAATGATATTATATGTAATTAATATTTTATTAAATTAATAAAAACTCCTAGAAATATCAAATGTGGGAAAATCGGTTTGGAAATTGTTTAAATATAATTTTTTCCATTTTTTTCCAAATTACACTTTATAAAAATATCCTTTTAATATGGAAAAAATTGTTAACATAGTAAAGATTAAAATAAGATAACAAAGTGCTAATCAAAATGATATGAGTTAAAACAAGAAAATATATCAAATAAATTTTATGATTTTATTAAAACCTTGAATCATATTATATTTGAATCAATTTACATTTTTGGTATTTATTTTGAGAAAGAATTTATTAGAAATTAATCTAATTAGAAATTCCAACAGTGCCACTCAACTCAATTTTAAAAGGTAACATCTTCTTCAATTTTATTCACACATAAAAAATGTTTTTTTATTATAAACACATTAAATATATCCTCCAAAAAATACTCCATTAATCATATAATCCATCATCTTTAATTATATTCATCCAATGGTGTCCTTGGGTGCACACCAAAAAGAGATACATGAAGAATAGACAACATTCATCAACAAATATTGGTTTTTAATTTACTCCGCATAAACCATATATTAGTTTTATTTAATTATTATATAATAAAATAATTTTCTAGAATATAATATTATGTTTTAATGTTATAGTTATGGCCAAAAACATCACAAACATCCATTGAATGACATAGACATTCATCGTTTGTGTTTATGTTGGACTACATCCTCGCTAACCCATGTCGTTCCATTATACATCAAAAGCATTAATGGTTTCGAATAAATATTTATTTATATTTTATATCTTATTTATAATAAATTTATTATTTTGTTCTGTTTTTTTATTTTTTATGTCTCACTGAACTACCTTCCATCAATTTTTTCGGAATATAATAAAGAAGATCTACTGTATGACTGAATACCACCTCACGAATCGATTTGATTCATCCGAGCGGCCCACTTGGGGTGCGGCTTGGCCCGGCCTGGGCGAGGCCTGGCTCGGCGGCCCGGCGCGTAGGCCAGGCGGCTCGGCTGAATGGCCGAGCCGGTTGGGAGTGCGGGGGGCGGGCTGCCCCCCGCAATTTGTAACCACGGCTCCTCATAATGGGGGTCGCACGTTGCTGGCCTGCCGGGGGTCGTAACCCCTGGCTCTCCCCCTGACCGGCCAGCCCGCTCCTGCCGGCCGGATTCTGCCGCCATAAGAACGGCAAGGCCGTTCCCCCTGCTCTGACGCCGGCGGCCCGGAACCGGCCATCGTTTCCCCTGCTCCGCTGCGGCCCGGAACCGGCCGCAGCCTTGGTCCACCCGGCACGGCGCGACGGCGTCGCGGCCCTCCGCCGTGGCCCCTCTCCTGCCACGATCCTTTTGTGGTTCTCCGGCGCGGCGCGACGGCGCAACGTATTTGGTTCTTCTTCAACGGCGTGGCACGACGGCACCGCGTCTCTTCCCCTTTCCTTAATAATTCCCTTGCGTTTCTTTGGCACCGCGTTGCTTTGCTCGTGCCGCATCAATATCAAACAACCAAAAAGGGGAGGAGAGTCGGCTATCTTCGTGCGGTCTGAACTCCTCCCGTTATTGCGATAAAAGAAGGTTCAAAATTGGAAGTAAGAAAACAACAGAAGTAATTCACGAAAAGAAACGCATAAAACCCCTACCTTGACAAAAGTTGTCGAACGATGGTGTCGCGGGAAAACGGCGTCGTGGGGTGAGGTTTCGTATATGCCAACGGAGAACGTCCGAGAAAGAATCAGCGTCTCCCTTCCTTTCATGCGGAGAGAAAAATTGAAAGGTGGAACTTCGTTGGTGAGTTCCCATGTCGGTGCCTCCTCCTTTGTCGAGGAAGAAGAAGGTGGAATAATCCGGGTCTCCGAATCGACGTTCCTTGACGAAGAAGAAGAAGAAGAAGAAGAAGAATATCTTTAAAAACTCCCAAGCTGTCTTCCCTTACCCTCAACACCACAAATGCCAACCCTTCACAAAAAATAATGGTTCCACGTTATTTAATCATCCCAAGCCATGCTTTTCCAAAATAAATTCAAAAGTTGAATTCAC
Source organism: Viscum album (assembly GCA_963277665.1). Classification (NCBI taxonomy): domain Eukaryota; kingdom Viridiplantae; phylum Streptophyta; class Magnoliopsida; order Santalales; family Viscaceae; genus Viscum; species Viscum album. The sequence goes on from OY728120.1 coordinate 813,560,716, forward strand.
TAAATTTAATGTGTGTGTTGGCTAGAGTTAATGAGGTAGTGGGTGAGGAAATGGAAGGTTACTCGTTAATGATATGGTTACAAAACATTGAAGAGGGAGTTATGGAGTTTAAGAGGAATGTGAGGGGGTGGGGTTCGTGTGGGCCCTACCTCACCTTTAATCCTCCCATGGGTGGTTAACTACAAGTGGGTCCCACCCCTAACTCCCCTACATAGGTTATAACCACTTAAGAGAGGGTAAAAGTGTTGTAATGCGACACTTAATCCACATAACAAGAAAAGAAAATATAATTGTAACAATTATATTTTATCCCTCACAATTTTTAAAACAACTCCTCTCGAAAAACACAACTCTAGAAAGGGTCTTTTTTTAAGCAATTACCGGCGCTACAGTTTCATCGGTGCCCTCAGATTTCAATTCTTTGCACCAGTTCAAAAGATAGAAAAACCCGCTCATTCGTTCACTCAACATACTCGAGCTAACCTTCGGAAATTGATTCTGGGCACACAGGCCTCAGAATAAAGCGCCATCAGAAACTGCGTTCTTGTAAAATCCCAAAGAAAATTTAGAAAAACTTTCTCTTCAATTTTACGGGTCTTTACATTACTCCAACCTCAGGGATTTACATCCTCGTAAAGCTTAAACACATACTAGGGATACAAAAGCAGTATTGAGCACGCATATGAGCCTTCCGCTCCCATGTGCTTACCTGAAGATTCTTGTACTGCCAAAAAAGTGCACCCAAGGAATCGACCGTCCTCATAGGATCTGATCCTGTCAATCCTCGGTCCCCACTGGAACCTCTGTGAAAGTCACCCCATCGCCCAAGTCCATCTCCCCATGGTCAATGATAAGAGAAGGGTCGAGCACGTATCTCCTCAGTTGAGATACAAGGAAGTCGTCGTGCACTTGGTGCAACTGAGGTATATGGGTCAAGCGGTAAACCACCTCGCCTACCCTACTGAGTACCTAGAAAGGTCTATTGAACCTCAGAGATAACTTGTCGCCTTGGACACGTCTCTGTAATTCCATGTCGAGGTGAGACCCAGAAGAAAATGTGGTCGACATCCTCAAACTATAGTGGTCTCTGCCTCCTGTCAGCATAAGGCTTCTGTCGGCTCTGAGCTATCCTCATCCGCTCTTGGATGACCTGGACCTTCTCTGGTCACATAAGAGCTGCTATGACTTCTTCTTTGTCGATAATATAAATCTGGTCTCATCTCCTGGATGAACCACGTTCTCTGCCTAATACAGTCAATACAGACATGAATAATGTATTCATGACATGGATGACGTCGTAAGGCCTCGACGTTAGTACCAAGAGATCCAACCTTCACTGTCATCTCTAAGGGTCGAGTCACACTGTCGGCATCAGCGTGTGGTCACTGGGTCTCTTCCAGTAGGAATCTCGAAAGTGAGGGTCAAGTCAACATTTTAAACCGAAACCTCTTAGTACTCAAAAAGGAAGGAAGTAAATGTCACAAAGGTAAGTGTCTCCATATTATTTCAGCTCATGGTAGAAAGACACAAATGTAACAACAACAAAATGGAACTAGATATACAATGAATAAAAGGAAACCACTAGTTCCGCTCCTGTCCACTCGCTTCCATAGATCCGTAGTCATAAGCTTCTGCTACATGAAGATGAGCTCTCCCATGTCCACCTGTTCCCTGCGATCGGGGTGGGCCTCCTGGTGGTGGTGGTGGCAACACCTCGAAGCGTCATCCACCTCCAGGTGCATGGTCATCTCCCCTCCCTCGGCCTTCAACTCCTAGCGGTCCACCATGATCGAACCTCTGCCTCAGCCTGGGAGGTTATTCATTTAACTGCTGGTCATCTACATGTGGGGTCGGACAGTCACGTGCCATGTGACCAATCCCTCCGCAGAAGTAACACTGCATGGCAGGTCTGGCTCTATCATTCTCCTTGGTGCCTCGCACTACCGACCCTGAGTCATGCGATCGACCACCTGTAGGTCTGTTCATCATGGACCTCTGCGTCATATGTCTACTGCCTGCTACAGAAGACTCTCTCGCATGCCATCTATTGGTGGGTCCTGCTGCTGGAGACTGCTCAGCAAGGAAACTCTCCACTAAGAGGGCTTGCGCCAACACCCCTGTCTGCATCGGAATGCTGTGAGAAACAACAGAATCTGTAATCTCTCTCCTGAGCCCCTGCTCGAAGGTTCGTTCCCTGAAGAACGTGTCACATACCATATTTGTGGAGTAGTGCGAGAGGTCTGTGAACCTCGCTGAATACTGTGCCACTGTCATGCTTCCCTCCCGCAGCAGAAGTAGCTCCTATATACGCAGCGCTCGAAGGGTGGCTCGTATAAACTCTGCAAAGAACAAGCTCTCGAAGTTTTCCCATAGAAAGGTCACCTCGTCATGCATCTGAAGCATCAGTTTCCACCATCTGCCTATTGCTTCTTGAAGAAGGCTGGCAGAAAGGATCACCATGATGTCTGTTGGCGTCCCCACTAGCCTGAAGACTCTCAACACAGCCTCCAGCCAATCCTCAGCCGCCTGCGGGTCCGTCTCTCCCCTGAACCCAGGTGGCCTCTGGCGCTGGAACTCATGCAGTGTGCTCAAGCGACGTGCACCCTCTACTGCTAGGGCTTGTGGCATCGGTGGCCCAACGGGTAGTAGTACGGCTGGTGCCTCCACTGGTGCCTCAACTGGGATAGGGCCATGTACTGAGGCCACGTCACTTGGTGGGCTATCAGTACGAACAACTCTCGGGGCTCTAGCTGGTCGTCCGCAGGGAGGCATCCTGAAAGAATCAACGTGACATGGTAAAACGACTTTTACCTGGTGAGCTGACCTAGTTTGAGCTGACTTTTAAGAACAAACTTCTGGAAACACACACGCAATCATTGTTTTCGTGCACAAAGTCGGAAATCAGTTGTCAGGGTCCTGGTGTATGGATACGTCGGTCGCCCGCACCAACACTGGACTCCCTGAACTGAAGACCACACTAGGTACCCTTTACACAACTTCTTCACAGAACGAAAAACATCAGAGTTATAAGTTCTGGGGTAGAACCGACTCCTCTGATACCAATTTGTCATGACCCGTCCTTGGGGCCCGTGTCGTGACTACTCCAAGCCCGCCTTCCATAGGCTAGGGGCTGGCGACTTGCACCAAAGGCGAAAATCCCGAAAACTGGGAAGGTATTTCCTTTATAAAGGAAAACAAAACACCACAAAGTACAAGCGGAAGTAAACACTAAGTACAAAAGAGAGTGCTGAAAAGTAAATCAGCCAGAATACAAACCCAACTGAAATTACAACTACAACTGAAAAAAGTACAATAGAAAAAGACAACAGCTGGAAGAACGGAAGCGGCCCCTGGGTCTTCCACCTCGGATCCTACCTGAATGGTAGGTACAGATAGCACAACTCTGGGATCGTCCACCTCGGATCCTACCTGAAGGGTAGGTACAAATAGCCTCCACAACGCTGTCGCCCATCAACCTCCTCCGAATACTGACTCGTCGTGAGATCCACCTCCGGGTACCGTCCAGTCCTCAAACACTCGGCCTCTGTCAGCATTGCCCATCGTCTGCAACCAACACAACAAGGTGCGGGCATAGCCCGTGCAGGGGTGAGTACAACGATACTCAGTAGGGACCCCGAGACCCTCAAGGTCTCACTAAATCCAACAACAATAACCACAAAGAAGATCTCAACAGATAACCTCTACTTAGGTATATGCCCATACATATACCTATGTTATCAAGTAACCCATCTCAATCATGAGGAAACAGAAAGATTATGAAATCAACGGATAACCACTACCCATGTATATTCCCATACATATACCTAAGTTATCAAATGACCCATCTCAATCATGAGGTAAACACAAAGGTCATAGACTCAGCTTAAACCAGGATTTTCATTATCGAAACCGTAACTGCTAATGAGCCCGTCTCTGGAGTGTACAGTGATCCTGTCACAACTCCGAGGTTCTGCTCACTAACCTAACACTGTTGAGGTACTCCTCCTGTCGAGTACCGCCGGTCTGCCACCTCACACAGTAGTGCTCCTCCACCATGGGTCTGCCACCTCACATAGTAGTGCTCCCCCGCATAGCCTACAGAGGTACTCCTTCTGTCAAGTACCGTGGGTCTGCCACCTCCCAAAGTATAGCTCCTCTGCCATGGGTCTGCCACCTCACAAAGTAGTGCTCCCCAATGGGCTATGCTAGTCACTCCGAATCGAATCGGACAAGCAGTCATCGGTCACAGCCAGCTACACGGTCTTTGTACTATGTATGCTCATCTCCGGGAGGGTCTGCTCCACGAGCTACAGGTCGATACTCCAAGTATCACAAGGTCCCACGAAGAAGTATCTCAATGTACTGTCTCATCATAGGGGTCTCAATGCAATAGACAGCGCGTCAATCAGATGCCCGGTCTGTGAGTTATTAGCCTTTTCGTCCTAGGGCCCCTGTTGGTTTCATGTACGAACCAACCTGACCGTATCTCAACTGTACCCAGATATCTCATAGGGTATACTCATAGGGACCATTTCTCCATGTGATCACCAACACCGCTGACGGTTCGTCAAACGGATGTCTGGTTGGAAAGATATCAGCTTTTCCATTCCAGGGGCCCGGTTGGATTCAGGGTACAATCCAGCTTGGCCATACTCCAACTGCATCCAAACATCATGCGATGTATGCCAAAAGTACCGTCTCCTCAAGAGGAATCCAACAAAGTCGACGGCACGTCAATCGGACGTCCGGAGCTCAAGATATAAGCGTTTCTGCTCCGAGGGCCCGGTTGGTTTCGTGTACGAACCAACCCGGCCGAACCCAAAGTACTCCGAATCCTTGAGTGTAATATACCAAAACGACCGTATCGATCCAAAGATCGCATCGCAGCTGATGGTGCGTCAATCGGAGGTCCGCAGTCCATTTTATGGGAAAGAGAAAGTGAAAGTCCCGAATATGGTGGTTTCGGGCTCGGACCGACCCGGCCCAAGACCCCCTGGGTCGGCCCGCTTGGCCACAGCCCGGCCCGGCTGGGTGTGGCCAGGCCCGGCTCAGCAGCCCCTTGCCATTTGTAACCGCGAACCCCCATAATGGGGGCCGCTCTTTGCTGGCCAGCCGGGGGTCGTAACCTGAGGCTCTCCCCCGGACCGACCGGCCCGCTCCGGTCCGCCGGCCTCTACCGCCACGTGACCGGCAAGGCCGGTCCCCCGGCTCCGACGCCGGCGGCCCGGACCGGCCGCCGTTTCCCCTGCTCCGCCGCGGCCCAGAACCGGCCGCAGCCTTGTTCCGCCCGGCGCGACACAATGACACTGTGCCCCTCTGACGCGGCCCCGCTCTGGCCATGGCGCTATTATGGTTCATCGGTGCGGAGCGACGGCACCGCGTCTTTGGTTTGTCTTCAACGGCGCGACGCGATGGCACCGCGTCTCTTCCCCTATCCTTAATAATTCTCGCGTGGTGCTTTGGCACTGCGTTGCTTTGCTCGTGCCGCATCAATATCAAACAACCAAAAATGGGAGGGGAGTCGACCGTGTTTGTGCAGTCCGACCTCCTCCCGTTATTGCGATAACAGGCGGTTCAAAATTGGAAGGAGGAAAACGACGGAAGTAATTCACGAAAAGAAATGCATAAAACCCCTACCTTGACAAAAGTTGTCGAACGACGATGTCTCGGGAAAACGGTATCACTGGGTGAGGTTTTGTATATGCCGACGGAGAACGTCCGATAAGGAAGCAGCGTCTCCCTTCCTTTCACACGGAGAGAAAAATTGAAATGTGGAACGTCGTTGGTGAGTTCCGATGTCGGTGCCTCCTCCTTTGTCAAGGAAGAAGAAGAAGGAATAATCCGGGTCTCTGAATCGACGTTCCTTAACAAAGAAGAAGAAGAAGAAGAATAAGAAGTTCTTTAAAAATTCCCAAGCTCTCTTCCCTTACCCTCAACACCACAAATGCCAACCCTTCACAAAACATAATGTTTCCACATTATTTAATCAACCCAAGCCATGATTTTCCAAAATAAATTCAAAAGTTGAATTCACTTAATTTAATGTGTGTCTTGGCTAAAGTTAATGAGGGAGTGAGTGAGGAAATGGAAGGTTACTCATTAAAGATATGTTTACAAAACATTAAAGAGGGAGTTAGGAAGTTTAAGAGGAATGTGAAGGGGTGGGGTTCTTTTGGGCCCCACCTTACCTTTAATCCTCTCAGGGGTGGTTAACTACAAGTGGGTCCCACCCCTAACTTCGTTACTTAGGTTATAACCACTTTAGAGAGGGCCAAAGTGTTGTAACAGAACACATAATCCACTTAACAAGAAAAGGAAATATAATTGTAACAATTATATTTTATCCCTCACAATTTTTAAAACAACTCCTCTCGAGAAAATGCAACTCCAGAAAGGGCCTTTTTAAGCAATTACTAGCGCTACAGTTCCATCGGTGCCCTCAGATTTTGATTCCGTGCACTGGTTCAAAAGATAGAAAAACCCACTCGTTCGTTCACTGAACGTACCCGAGCTAAACTTCGGAAATTGATTCCGGGAACACAGGGCCTCGGAATCATGCACTGTCAAAAACTGCGTTCTTGTAAAATCCCAAAGAAAATTTGGAAAACATTTCCATTGAATTTTACGGGTCTTTACAGTAACTATTCATTTATCATACCCCAATATTTATCTATTCAACATGGTATGAAAAATATATATATAGAGGTGATGGAAAATTTTTGGTCAGATGTCATAAAGTAAGAATGTTTTTATCATTTGTCCATATGGGTGGTTTATCAACAGGTGAAATTTATTAGGAAACATTACTATAGATTCCTAAGACCTCATTTGATTCTTATGTGGAAATGGGATGAAATTATTATGGATATTGAAATGGGACCTCCAATGACTCCATGAATGAATGATGTAATATCTGTTATCACTACTTTCCTATGAAGTCATATTACATAATTCATATGAGAGTATACCTGCCTATTTTCCACCTTGGAAGGCCCTATATTAATGAATTTGAAATACATAGTGGAAATTTTTTTTAGATTTTTATTATCAATATCCTCACTTTAACACTAAATTCTAGAAGACTTTTTACAAGGCTCTTGATACTATGTTTTATTTGTGCAGTGCCTACCAACATTAAACTAATTGATATCCAAAATGGTATATTAAAATAGTGGATGCCGTGATGAGGACATTATCACTTGACCTTCATGGTTTGTAGGATCAGTACCTAACATTGTTAGAGTTTACCAATAAGAATATATTACATTCATGTATTCAAAGGGAGTTGTATCAATCCTTGAAAGGAATGAGATTTCATAATAAAACTTATTTAGATGATGTTGGTGAATGAGAACCCATTGAAATAGATATATTTTAATATTTTATGGAAAACCTAAAGTCTATTACATCAAATATTAAATCATCTCGATGTACGAGAAAGAGTTATGCTGGCAATTGGAGGGAAGATTTAGAGTTCTATGTGGGTGATCATGTATTGATGAATTTATATCCTTTATGGTTGTTATTAAATTAAATAATAAATGGAAATTATGTCCCAGGTTTATTGGACCCTTTGATATTATTTAAAAGGTTGGTTTTTCCTATTATCATTTTTCATTTCCCACAAATCTCTTAATGTTACGTAATGATTTACATATATTTATGTCAAGGATGTATATGCAAGACCCAACACATGTGTTCATATCAGATGAGATATAGTTGGAACCTAACCATTAATACTAAGAATAACCCATCCAAATCCACGATACCATATTATATTTATTGAGGAATGGGATGACTCATCTAGTAAAGCTACTATAGTAAAATCTGAAAATGGAAGAAGAAACATGTGAATAATATGGGAATTTGAATGGGAACTAAACATATATTTTTAAAGGTAATAACCCTTACATTTTTGGGTGAAAACATTTGTAGGGGTGAATAATGTATCTCAGCAAAAACATTTCCCTATTTTCCATTTGGAATAAATTTAACTTCTTTGATAAACTTCCAATACACAGATCACTCGAATTAAACAAAACAATATTTTGTAATGTTTTACACAATAAATTAAACTATAAACATTATAATATCTTATACATTAAATTTATGAATTATATATTCAAACAAATATTCTAATATCCATCGAATATATTTTACACACTCATGATAAAAACAAACACAGTATTACAAATGAGATACTATATTTTTATAATGTTAGATATCACAACTTTTAATTGATAACATTGATTAAATTTTAATTGAAAATTTTATAAATTTTATATGTTAAAATAAACTTTATATTTAAATTTTTAAAATAAAAATTAACACAAGGTAATATTATTATATTTTTCATTGATATTTCAATTTTTATTTCATAGTGAAAATACGGTGTATTAATTCAAAAATAATGTTTTGTATAATTTATTTATAGTCATAATTTATATTTTCATATGGTTTTAATATCATATTATTTCAATAATTATTCATATAATCTATTTCAGGTGACTTTAATCAATTTCACATTCAAATAATGTATAAAAATATTTCAAACATTTGAACGATTCTAAATTAATAACCCACATTGTCATCCCAACTTTGGGAATAATTTAAAATTAATTTCGTCCACAACAATAATTGAAATTTAGAAAATTTATTTACATATTTATAATAATAAAAATTTATAATTTATAATTAGTTTATCTTAGTTCTTGACCAAAAATATTTTAGAATGTTAATAAAATTATGTCAAATGATTAATGATAAAATAAGTTTAATGAATGAAATAACATTAAACATAATGGCCGAAATAACCTTGAAAAATGTAAAACATATTTCAAATGGAAATATTTTATGCAATCATAACTTTTATATACTTATTACAATTATTGGATACAAATGAAATTGGAAAAACATGGTTGGAATTACAATTTGGATAATTTACTGGAGTGTCACCCTACCTCCACTATAAAAAGGCCTTCTCTCATCCCACAACCTCACATATCTCATGCCATATTATATCCACAATGATCTACCTAAATATCTCATAGACATTACCCCAGTAATCCATTAGTCCTCTACTTGTGATAAAATCCATCGATGGAAGCCCTCGTTACAATTGAAAAGGAGTTACCAGATAAAGAGGAAACCTCATTCCACATGCTCTTTAGTAATATTTCCATTTTCCACCAAGTAAAACTTATATATTATGTGATTTTATAACAAAAAATGTATAAGTAATATGAATATATTTTTTCATGTCATATTTTCACCTTATCTTACACACACATACATTTAATCGATAATGAACTTACCATTTCTGTGTACAATGAACTATAACCTAACGATATAGTTTTGTTCATTTTCCTATTCCACCCTCCATGGTTTGGAATTATGAATGAAACTCTTTAAATTTTTTATATATGATAATTATTATGACATTATGATTCAGTTATTATTCTATAACTCATACAAATATACATTCGATTTATTGTAAATATGATCATATAATTTGAATAAGTATAAACTACCACCTCCCCAAAGAGATTTGAATCATTCACACAACCCATGGAACATATAACAGATTATTCTAGTTTGAAATATATAAAAATAATTATAAAAATATGATATTAATGACATAATTACTTTTCTAGAAACTTAAAATTTCAATTTCTTTATTTTGTATTCATTCATATAAAAGTGAAAACATCGGTCATTGACATGTAGAATACCTCCTCCTCGACGTGATGTGAATAATTTTCCATTAAAATAATTCTATGTATTATTAAATGTAATTAAATAAAAAATAATTAATGATATAATTATAATTCTGGAATGATATTGTGTCACTTACCTTCCTTCCATAATAATCATTGGAAAATGGGTAACTTCCCCTTCTGAACAACAAGTCACACCTAATCTCTTTCCAATCCTCAAAACATGATCTCAATCATGGTTAAATTCAGGTAACATACCCTTCTGAACCATTTCTTCCTTTTTTACAACTCACTATCGCCTTTTGGGAAATTATTAATTCTATCTGACATCACTAACTTCACTACCAACCGAATCAAATAGGGGAATTCCCTGCACCAAAAAAGTCCAATCCAAATTTCATAAAATCAAAAACCAAAGGATTTAATTCCAAACGTAGCATGGTTAATATAGCATTACTCTTTCAACTCTAAGCTTCATCCACCTTATTTTCTTTTCTCAGATGGTAATGGATCATAAAATCATAATACTTTATTTATTCGAGCAGTCTCCTATGTCTCTATTTTAATTCAATCAAAGTGACTCAATGCTTCAATGTTTTGTGATCAGTATATATTTCACAGTTCACACCATACAAATAATGCCACGAAATTCATTATGCATAAACAACTACAGTAAATTATAAATATGGTGTAGAGTAATTTACCTCATGAGGTTTGAACTAACATAAAGCATAAGCAATGACCTATTCATTCTGTATTAGGGAACAACCATGTAATTTAAAGGGTGAATCACTATAGATAACAAATTCACCATTCCAAGAAGGAAAGTCCAAAACTGGTGCATTTACAAATCTTCTTTTTAGTTCCAGAAATCATTAATATAATATTTTTTCCCTGATGAACATATTTCTGTTACGTTCTAGCTTTGTTAGTGGACAAGATAACTGGGAAATCATTTCAACATTCCTTCTGTAATAACCTACTAATCCATGAAAACTATGAATCTCTATGATATTGGTACGTCTTGGACACTCATTAATATCATTTGTTTTGAAGGGTCAATAGTTATTCCAACCTTAAAAATAATATGAAAAATGAATGATATTTCTTTCAACCAAAATTCACTCTTACTAAAATTTTCATATCATTTATTTTCTTTTAAGGTATTCAAACCAATCCTTAAGAGAAATTCATGTTCCTTTTGGATTTTAGAATATACCAATATATCATCTATAAAAAAACCACAAAATGATCAAAAAATATGATAAAAGATTCCATTAATGAGATTCATAAATATACTAGGTGAATTAGATAAGCCAAAGGGCATAAATACAAACACAAAATTCCCACATCTCATTTGGAAATCTGTATTTTGAATATCATCCTTCTTCAGCTTCATCTGATGGTACCCATAACTCAAATCAATCTTTGAAAAATATTCAGCACCCTGGAGCTAATCAAACAAATAACAGATATGAGTCTAGGAATACATTTTTGTAATAGTGATTTTATTCAAGGAACTGTAATCAAAATATGTTCTCATAGAACCATATTTCTTTTTCACAAATAAAATTGGGCCACCCCCTAGTGATGTGCCATTTTGTATGAAACCTTTATCATGAAATTCTTGAAACTGAGTTTCTAATTCCACCAGTTTTACTAGTTCCATTAGATAAGGGGGTTTGAAAATAGGATTTTTATTATGAACTAAATCAATAGTAAATTCAAAATCCTAATTTGGAACAATACCAGTAAATTGATCAAGAAAAATACATATGAATTCATTAACTACTATAATTTTAGCATTCAAAACTATCTCATTATATTCCATAACATGCTCTAGATAACATTCACTACAATTGTTAATCAATATTTCATCTAATTTATACGTTATAAATATTATTAAATCTTTGAATAAAAAATTATTGGATTTACGATGTATTTTAGCATGATTAAATGAAATCTTATCCACACATAAAATGATATCAATTTTCAATATGGAATGTTCAACAAGGATTGTTGGACAGATTACCTCACTAATGATTATAGGACGATTCCTACAACTATTTTTTACTTTAATACATCCACACCATGTTTTTACCAAATGTTCTGTATAAAATTCACAAGGCTCTATATATAATTTACTTTAAAATATCATAGAAATGAAATAATGTGAAGATACAATGTCAAATAGAGTATTTCTATATTTTGAAGAAATCTATATCATATATTTGTCATATTAATTTTATGGTCCCACATCAATCGAAGTAGTTTCAAATGATTTTTTCATGCCCCTTTTCTTTCGATCTTGCTGTTTTTCACCTTGTGAAATCATCTTTATGCACACATTCACATCATGTCGAACTCATTGAAACTAAAGCATCTTACCACAGGTTTTTCATTGCCTACCTAGCCATCTTCATTAATGTTAATGGAAATATTACTACTCTATCCAAATTGGAAGAACATCCCAAACATTGAGAGGTAATCACCTAGATTCTATTTACCACATTTCCCACATATTGGAAATTTGGATTTCTTATATCCAATCTTATTTGATGAATTCCTTCCCATTTATAGCCAACATGATCACTTATTTTTTTTCATCTCATGGAATACATGCTCATATGAAAACAAAATTTCTACCTTCTCATCACATCATACAAGTTTTTCATAGATTTTGAACTCATGTGAAGCTAACACCCTTCGATATTTCAACATCAATTTTGAGTAAAACCAATTTATCTTACTAAAAATATCCATGATTAAATTTAAGATGAACCATGAAAACCATGTGAAATACTTATCATATGTAGCTATAAAATCTTCCTATTTTTTCTATATTCCATGAATTTATCTTCCTTCCTATGTCGAACAACCTTAGTTAAATATTTTTCTAGGAGGATATTTTTTAAATCATCGTAATCCATGGTGTCAATCTCTTCACTTCCTTTGATATTTTTAATCATTGGCCACCACTGATTAGCTTCATCTTTAAAACAATATTACAAATTATAATCCATTGATTTTCTGAACAACCCATTACACTAAAAATTGTTTTAAATGCTTTAATCTATCCATATTCTTTCACATGGTTAGATGATCCTCTAAATTATAATGGAAGTTGCCTCATGAAATGATCTATGATCATCATATGCCTATGAAGCTGGTCTAGTAATTCTCATGCATGGAAACCACTAGAATTTATCTCATTAGTAAATTGAGCCATAACTGCGACAAACTGTTTAGTTATAATTTTAACCATTTCTAGTTTCTGAATTAGAAGGTTATTTCCCTCAGTATGTCGTCACAACATAACCCCCCTATTTCCTCTATGGAAAAATATTTTGATAAAGCATATCTTAGATGATGAAATTTGGTAATCTTCAAATTATATTTAAATTAATTTGACCATAAATAATTTGTTTTGCATATTCTATTAACATTATTCTAACTCTTAATTTTATCAAAATTGACATTCGATACCAACTATAAGGCCCCAACCTTATACATTACTTAAGCATTAGATAAGTCATTAATTAGACTTCAATTCATATGGAGGATCTTTTTAACTTTAGTGCTTTACTAACTACGTCAGACAATATAAATAATAAATTTTAATATTAAAAGAAGAATCTTTTATTCACTATCCATTTTCTCATTAAATAGAAAAATCATTAAAAAGAAACAATTTTTGTTTCATGTATTAAACAACATGACTTCTACATAATCCCATTTTTGACTCTATTATTATTTAGGTCATGCTAAATTCATTTAAAAACATGGGATGAGTATCAAAAGCACAGTGAGGGATACACAAATAAGGAAAGCTATTATTATTTGGAAAACATGAAGAACATTAATACATTATCATAATGTAATGCTTCTTACCTTTAAGAAGTAGTGAATATAAATCATTCAATATAGACTCATTTATTAATATCTTTTTAACCAAAATATTACCAAAATTATCATATAAAGAAACATATAACATATAATGCTAACTTGTGACATAACATATTAAAATGGAATAACCATACGGTCGATACCACAAGTATCACTAAATGGTATACCCTTACGTCTGACATCCATACACAATGAATTGGAGGTTATAACGTAACCACCCATCTGTGGTTTATCAGGGATCCACCATTCATTTGGTTTATCACATAACCACCCATAATGGGTTTATCACATAACCACCTTTCAAATTTCCAAGTACCATTATATAAACCTAACATATAACATATAAAAAATATAAAATTTCACAAATAACATTTCATTTACAATCACAGGAAATATTACCAGGATGTTGAAATACTAAATGTGTTTCTAAATCCATTTTCAGTACCAATACACCTATCATGAGAATAAAATATTTATGTTCATTAAAAATATTATGGCTTATAGAGGATGGCATGTATCAAAAAATGGTCACAACGGCAGAGAGGTCATTGACGCCGCATATGTTAAAAACAATCCATTTGTCATTTAGTAAAATGATTCTCCAAAAAATATTCTCATTTAAGGAAATTAAAAGTCAAGAGGGTTTATTATATACTGAATAGAAAAATGAGGTGTATATTATCAAAAAAAACCCATAATTAAATTGTATTAAGACAAAGTCACTTTCCATGGGCACGACTCCTCAAGTATGTTTTTTTTTCTTCCTGAATAATAAAACTAATTTAATTTCTAATTTCTTAAGAACCTTTTACATGGTTATAATTCTTTTTATATGACTTATTACAATGATATAAACCTTTAATAAATATTTAAGTTAATATCAGTCGTTTAGTTGATATTATGTACTTGAGTATAAAAATAAAATTATTTCAAACTAAATTTCACATTTAGCCAAAAGTAAATCATCTCCATAATGTTATTATTGATTAAATTATCGTATATATATATATATATCCTATTTATATGTATTTATAAATTTCAATAATATTTGGTGTAATTACATAAAATTCCATTTTCATGGAGACATGAGGTCGTACGTACGCAAGAACCCAATATTCATTTCATTGTCCTAATAAAGGAGTGATAAATAAATGATAAAATGGTATATTATAATTACATTATAAAATTTTTTATATAGGTTACATTAATTCATTAACTCCATAATTTATAAAATTTCTGTATGGCATGAACGAATCATAAAACAATGGGCGGTAGTCCACAAATCCTCAAATGAAATTATCATACTTTCACATCATGAAAGGCCTAAAGTTATGTTCTAAATAAAAAATTTAGAAAATTATATACAATATAAATATAATTCCATCCTATTAACCTCTATGAGAGGTGGTGGGATAAAATCAAACAATCATTGTTTTGTGAGACAGTCGGTCATCGTACCTAGAAACAGTATGTTCATATCTGTTAGGTGCAGGTGTGTGTAAGTGTAGATTGAATCCTTCTAAAAAAATATTATATTTAGGATACTTTTTCTATTTAATAAAATAATAATAAGATCATAGAAAGCGGAGAAATAAAATAAAGGAAACTACCTTATGAGAAGACATTACCTCTAAATCGGGTAACATCTTTTTATTTGAGCCAAAATGATTTCCTGAATTTCCATCTACCCAATGTTATGATTCTAGGGGGAAGGTGGGGGTTTTGGGAGCATATATGAGAATAATGTTTATGAGCAAAGGATCTTGAGAGGTGTGAGTATATTGGTAGACGTGGTGGGCTTTTATAAGAATGGCGGGCGCACATTCGGAATGTCATTTAATATTTATTATTATTAAATTCATTTTTTATTAAAAATGAATTAAAATTACATTATTACAAATATAAGAAGAATATAAGTCTATAAAAATAATACAATAAGAATTATAGTGATTATGGATATTTTTTTAATCCTAATCCTTTTGATTTATCCTATTTTTACTCTTTCAATTTTATCATGTATTAAAAACATTGAAAAAGAAAATGGATTCCTATACCTGAAAAATGTCCAATTAATGAGGAATTAATAAAATTCTAGGCTTTTAATAACCATTAAGATGAATTGAATATTTTTTTTTTGGAATTTTATAAAATTTAATAATATATTTTATACATTAAAGATGAATTATGTCAATTTTGACAATATTCATATGATGAATTTTTAAAAATTCATAACAACTTCATTCCTTCAAAAAAACATCATTAATAAAAATATAACATGACATGTTAATCTATAAAATTCTTGGATGTCATAAAAATAATCAAATAAAATTTATATTAATATTTATAATATCATTTATTCAAATCCTTTATTAATGAGGCAATCACTGCATCATTATTGTTTTATTCATAAATATATTTATTTAATTTCATAAAAATATATATATAATATCATTATGTAGGAAATATTTTTATATTTATAATGAATATTTACATTCTAAGATGTTACTTTTATAACCCCATATAAAATTTTGTTTATTAAAAGATACATGTTTATGTTTTATTTCATTTTTCATGAAATTAAAACATATAGAATGTCATTTTCACACCCAAGTGGCCCAAAAATTCACAATTTTTGGTCTAATTATGCTCATTGTCCGAAATAACTCATGGAATTGGATTTTGACTTTTTTTATGGTATTTTTATTTTACTATAATATTATTTTTTAAAACAACATTTATAGGACTTACCCATTAACCATGGTATAAAAAAATGCTGAATTTACTATTCATAATGTCCAAAAATAGAAGATTCCTATTTTTACAATTTGGAAGTTCTAATTAAAAATATGGAATCCATTTTTACAAAATCAAAATATTGAATTGGAAGAAATTAATTTATAATTAATTCCTCTTGTCAAAATAAGAAAGTTTGTTTTTAAGAAGTAAAATGTTCCAAAATATTGACATGTGTTTATGTCCAATTAAAATGAGAAATTACATATAATAACCATAATTAGATTCAATCATAAAAACATAATCCAATTAAAATTTAATGTCTATTGAAATAATAATTTAAACATATAAATTTATTATATGAAAATGAATCATGTAATTAAAAATGATGTATTTTCACTATTCATTAAAATATGAATATAATAAGAAATATACCAAAAAAGCATCCAATTTTTTTTTGATTTCTCTCTTCAAAAGAATAAATTTATTTTGTAAAATTTAACACATAAAAATGAAAAAAAAACAAAATTTAAAAGGGGTTCTCCATCAAATGGTGTTTAAAAGTAAATTTAAAAAATACTAGAGTAATTTATGCATAAAATTTAATTAATTCTCATTTTAACCCTCCAAATTTTACTAGATAAATGTAAAAAAATATAAATATTTATAATCATATTTTATTTATTCCAATTAATTTCTGCAACTATAACGACTATTCATTAACAAGTATTTAAAATTTTAATAATATTATTATATTTTTTGGTATAATTCACTATTGTGTGCAACATATGATTTCAGAGAAAACCATCGTTGAGTGGCAATCACACTGTTAGAGAATGTTTCCCATTAAAATAAAATTAATATATTATTTATACATATTAATTGATATGAAAATGTATGATTTTATAAAAATAGGGGTGTAACAATCATTTTTGATATTCTTCCAAGTTCCCTATGTAGCACATAGTACCATGTCTAAAAAAATTTATTTTCAAAGCTAAATAAACAAAACTCATATCATATATACCATGATCTTATTCCATCAATCCCATTTTACTACTATTGGTTCTCTTATTCATTTTAATGAACAAATTATAAGATAAAATTCAATGTATTGTATTTAATCGATGTTATCAATAATGTATTAATAAAAAATCATTTAAAAAAATGGTTTTCAGAAGTAAAAAAATATGAGGGGTCTTAAAATTGAAATCATAAAGGTGTTTCCATTAAATTACTATATAATATTTACAAATCTATCACTTCATGTTTTTGAATGAGTGTAAAAATGTGATAATAAATATATCTCAAAATGAACATCAAGAAAAATGTATGTCTTGATATGTTATTTTGGATATGTACTCCCTTTCTGATTATGTAAAATTATTCATTAATGAATTATTAAAAAATTGGATGATGATATTTATTTTTTAATAGAAACATATATCTAAGGATCAATTCAATAGAATAAATACAAATTCTATGAACAAAATAATAAAAATGAGAAGATTGTGACCATACCTCTAATCTTCTTGATCAAATGTGCACTCAACCATTGATATTAGGCTATTGAGTTAGAAATGTCAACATGATTCACTAACTAATAGATATGGGTCAATATCAAAACCCATGTAATCAATAACAATGTTTTTAGGCATGAATAACTATTACAATTTAAAACAATTATATTACATTATTGATATTTTTTATATTAATTCCAAATATACAAAATCATGTTCCAATTGTTTAGGAGACATAGTAAAAATAATATAATTTCAAATAACATAAAAACCAATTTACTAGAATTTTGAAATTCCGTTTTCCCATATATCATAGTTTCTGAGGAAGTTTATATGGTCTATCTATATTTTTTTCTAATGGTGAACCTCTACCTATGCAATCAAGTGGTGTAACAAGGTTACATGGTTATTCCTCATGATTTCCCATTATATACACTGACCTGGAATCTCCAAAATATAACAAAACATGATAAATCATCCCTGAGACATCGCATGAATAGTATAAATCAAAATAATGATAAAATTAAATAAATTCTAGTAAATTCATTACAACATGGCTGTAAATTTTTATTCCATATTTTCTACGAAAAAAAATATTAATTCTACTCAATTTTTGATAATCAATTATGAATGACATTTCTTATAGAGTAAGATAAATTGTTTTGTTAATATTATAATGGAAGTAATATTTTTCACAAGGGTTTATATAAACAATGTTCTTTCATTCAAATACATTATTTTATATATTGTATATATATAAGTAAAAAATACATATTTTTTATTGTATAATAATAATTTAAAAAAAGGGTTGTCATGACCTCCTAAAATAAATGATACCCCTCCTGGGATGGTGATGAACAAAGGGAGATAAGGAACCCTAATCCCTGGATTCAATTGGCCCCTATGTGGAGACCAGCACCAAAAGTGTTAAATCAAACACATGGATGGAATTACCCTTTTAATAGTGCCCATGATCGGGTGATAAGACAAATAACCTTGAAAAAATCCATGAAATATATATATATATATAATCCAAAATCCACCCCACATGATTTTTTATAGTAAAATTTCAAGAAATACAATAAAAATATCACATGTAAATACCAAAAGAACAAAAAATAAACTGTTATATCATAATTTTCCAAGCATCCGAGCTAGTAAGGTCTAACACGGTCTGCGTAATCTCCCTGGAAACCTAAAAATAGTTTTATATACATATTGTGACAATTTAAGTATACTCCTTGGAAATTAAAAGGTCTCTCACGCAAAAATGGGAGAAGCATCCTAAATCCCCCTATGAGATAATAGAAAAAACTCAAATTTACAAAACAAGTTATACTACCCATCTAAACCTCACCAAGGCACCCTAAAAAAATAATGCAAGACAATTAATGTAATATATTAAGAACATTGATATTTGGGTACCCCTCACCACTTACCACTAGTTTATTTCTCTTCTCTAATAGTGACAATCTTGATGCAACCACAATCCACAACAACCCCCGCTTTCACGACCATCCAACACACACCTGGGCAACATACCACATCCTGGCTTGAATCACCAGGGCCACGACCACATAACCACATGCCGACATACACCAAGAAAGAAAACCACAAACTCATTCCGAAGACATAAGGGACTGTATAATATATCTCATCCTCAAGACACCTGGGAAGCACACCTTGCCCGCAGACACCTCAGCCTCACAAACGCACCATAACCATCCCAGAGAGTATTGAGCTACCACTACTTAGAAGAGGGAGAATAGAAGATCTTATAACCATCCATCCATTCTCCCGCCATGAAGATGGGAATATTTACCCTCCTCTAAAATAATTGGGGGTGTTTTTCAAATAGTGATTAATATGGATGGGGTGTGTATAGAAAACACAAGTAATAACATCTATATATATTGGTACAAAAAATCATGCCAACGTATAGGTTTTAAAAATAATAACTCGACCACCCAAAAAATGTCCTTGATGCCAAACATAGATGCATGTGTCATGACAAACAATAGTCACTTATATAAGTCAATAATTCAACACATCATAAATACAAGGCGCAACTCAAGAAACATCCCTAGAAAATTCTTTTAACTAGTTTTCATTATGTGTTATCAATTATTTTATTTGTTTATTCCTCCCCTACCTAAAAAAATCCAAACATAACACACCATAAGGAACATCATAACCAACACATACATTGAAAATTTATATAGAAATTATGGGTGAAGGGCCATGTGAGGTAACCCCATTCTTTTTAAAAATTATCCCTCATAAGCCACAATTTTATCCACACTTAACAAAAATTACAACATCTAGAAAAATAAACAATACTCTAACATCATATAGTACAATTTCCCACTACCATTTCCTGGACACCCCAACCATAAATTTTCAAATTCATGACTCCATATACTTCCTCTAAAAAAAGTAAACCCCCCAACTCAGCTCATCACAGACACAATAGGTAGCTATGTTGTGTAACAACCCCACACTAAGTAAAAAAACACAGTACATCCAAAACTACAACCCCACATCCCATCAACATCCTAGATGTTTCCCACTACATGAAAATTTTAATCCATTTCACAATCATCAAATACTTTAACTCAATATTCCATTACACTACTCGTACCAGCTAATAAACACAAACAAACTCCGAGTTGTTGCATCACCTAACCAACAAACACACATGGTCAAACCAAATGATACAAGACACACACCCATACAAATCATCATTTCATATTTAGTTTTAGAAACAGTAATTCTTTTACATCAACATTTATAATTCAGGTGTGGTCACATAACAATCTTGATCCTAGGGAATCAATTTAATTAACATGGTACATGTGATTAACCATATTTAAAATTTTACAGATATCATTCAAAAATCATACATGTGTGATGAAAAATTCAACCAATGGAAATTATTTTCATAATAATAATACCCAAAAAATTCACAACATGGATCAAGGATAACATATAAAAAAATTACATCATTATATTCATCTTCGTAGCACATCATTTCTTACATATTATTATCTTCTTTATGTTTAGGTCCAAATGTATTAACAATGGGAGATTAGTACACCCATAATTAATGATGAAAAAAATAATGGAAGATGAATGAATCCCTACTTTGATAAACATGCTTCCAAAGATTAATCCTTTTGCTAAAAATAGGGGGGACACATATAGCAGTAAAGACTCCAAGTAAAATGAGATCCATTGTTGTAAAAAATATGAGATTTTTCTCGAATGAAAGGATTTGGCTGCAAGAAGTGAAAATATAATGTTTCATGGAAGATAGCTTTGTGGATTTAGAAAACCTAGATCCTATATCGATGGAATGAAATAGTTTTCGGGGCCATTAAAGTCAGATCGTGGTCAAGAATACACTTTTTGATTAGTTGACATTCCCAAGAGAATTATGTTATTAAAGGTATTTTTAATATCACCTGAAATACCATTAAATAGGATAAACAAGTATTTAAACTCAATTTAAGTCAAATAAATAAAATTAGGTGTGAAACTAGGAAAAATGGGAAAACTAGAAATGACTCACAGATCGGTGTGTCACCGACACAAGTCACCTACACTGAGTCACTAACACCTGAATCTCTGAAAGATGAACCACTGACACTGAGGCACCGATGCAACTCAGAGATAGCAAGTCACTGATGTAACTAACTAAAAACTGACTAACTGATTCCTATCCTATCGATGCCTCGACTCACCGACTCCCTAACTCAACGATGTTTTGACCTACTAAAACCATCAATAAATGATGTCCTGAATAACTGATTCCCTAAGCAACCGACTCACTAAATCATTGACACCCTGACTCATTGATACCCTGACTCCCTCATGTCCTGACCTACCAACACTGAGATACAATTTACTCTAAGAATAAACAACATCTGAATTTGACTAAGTAATGGACTGAGGAGGTCTGGACTATTACATCAGATACCTCTCAAACTATTATAACCCTCCAAAATTATAATATAAAAAATGAATAAATAGTTCTCTGAACAACCTCCCTATAAGATACCTCTATAGGATATGAAATCCTATGTATTTATAAAGCTAGAGGGAATCCACAACATGCAACCTCATCCCACAACATTTTATTATAACATCCACATGATTCCCCACTCATGATACGATTACATGAACACATGAATTACAAAATTATATCCTCCCTGCCAATATACTATCAGCTCTAGGAGGAATTGACTAGCCTATATGGGTTTAATAGAATATCAATTAATGTGTCTTGATTTTGAACTATTTTCTACCCCTTTCCACATGACAAGAATGCATCACTTATTATTGAATAAGGAAACAACTCATCTCATAAAAAACAAATTTAATGATCAAAATCATAAGAAAATAATATAATAAATTCTCAAAACATCTTTGGGTTTTAGGGAAGGATCTGCATCTCCCATTTCCATGTACTCTCACCCATGACACCATGCATCCACAACACACAATCCAAAGGAATGATCCGTCCATGCAGAACCTTTTAATGATGATCTTGGTTCTCAAATGGAAGCTCCACATACGTGGCATCATCCTCAATATCTTAATGTACTAAATCAATTATGTGGGAGTAATTGTGTTGAAATATATGAAGTTGAGAGATGATAAAGTCACTGTGTATCCTCCCCAACTATAGTGGCAACACAAACTGGTATTCCACCTCTCCAAATCTCCCCCACATCGCGAAGGGTCTGATGAACCTGGTAGAAAACTATCTCTCATAGACAAGAAATCCCTTTCCACATCACGGGGAAACCCTCAAGAACACATGGTCCACATTCATGAACTCCAAGGGCCTCCACTTATGATTGTTATAATAATTCTTCCACTCTTGTGCCACCCTCATCCTCTCATAAAAATATAATCCTTCTCTATCATTCTCTCTTCTACATCCACACCAAAAATAGTTTTATCACAAAATTCAATCTAGTAAAATGTTGAACGATACTTTCTACCTAATAAGGCTTTGAACAGGGGAATAGTAATGGAAAATTAATAGGTATTATTTTAAGAAAACTGTACTAAGAGAATTTTTCTCACCCAATACCCACCAAAGTCATTGATACATGATCCCAACATGTCTCCCAATTTCTTGATATTCCACACTATCTACCCATCTTTCAGTGGTTGGAATGTAGGGATGAGAAGCAACTAAGTGAAAAAAGAATTCTAAAATCCTCTCCAAACATGTGAGGTAGAAGAAACATCTCAATAATAGATTATGGATCCGAGAAACCAATGAAACCACACCACCTCATCTATAAAACTTCACTCCAAGGAAGCCACTATTCTCATGTCCTTAATCACTACGAAGTGTTCCGATTTCGTTAGATGATCCAACACTAACGAGATTGAATCACATCATCAATAAACCCTTGAAAATCATATGATTAAATGATTTTAGTTTTTATTCCACTTCCACTAGAGAAAATATAAGGGATAAAACAAAACATCATGATCATAGTGCCCACCAGTCCCATGATGGAACAATGTGCACTTCGCTTAAAACATTATCAAAACATGATTCATCTCGGGCAACCAAAACTATCTTCTAAAGAAAAAATACATCATAGAAACTCCTTGGTCCATCACTAAGGGTGGTTTGTGAAACTCCAAGAGAACACCATCATTTATCACCACATGGAAAAATAACATCACATCGAACAACATCTAATTTTCACCGTTCTATGATGATCCCTGTGGAGCATCATCATGTTCAATGTGATAACACATCTCCTCTACTGACGAATCTCACCAATAACACTCCTCAACCAACTACCTTAGAGATGATTATACAATCATCTCATATTGAAAACCACAACCTTTATCCATTCATTCATATAGCTGTAAGGAAGCCATCTCCTTTATCGCTATCTAGGCATCCATAGATTCCCAATCAAACTCATTATGTGAATTCTTACTCAAGGAATCGACCACAACATTCCCCATTAATGAGTTCTAAAATATTTCATAGTCATAATACTAGAGAAACTTTATCCAACACCCCATTTTCATGTTGATGCCTCTTAAAAAATAGATATACCATATGCTATTGTAATTTGTGAATACCACAAAGTATTACCCAATGAGGTAATTCAAAAAAATCTTTAACTAAAAAATGATATCTTATAGCTCCAAATAATGGGTTTCAAAGTTAAATTCATGGGGCCATAACTACCTGGACCCATATTATATCACTCCATACTATTGCATCAACACACAACCCATGGCTAGACTGGAAGAATCAAAATTCATATAAAAAATCACACCTTCATCTAGAAATAGGAGAACAAGAAAATAGACCAACTTCCCCTTTAGATAGTTAAATGCTGCCTAATAATTCTCACTAAAAATAATATCCTGGTGCTTTCTATTCAGAGGTATCAACAAGGATTAAAATCAAGAGAAATCAGTTACAAACCACCGGTAATAGACATCCATAATGAGAAAAATGTGAGCCTCTTCAAAATTATTGGGTGATTCCCAAGAAAAAACATCCTCAAAGATTGGATGATCCACATATACACCCTTACAATAGAAAAAATGTCCATGTAAGGGACTAATCATGTCCAAACAATGCACTTGGACAACATTTCATTGAGTTAGTTGTGTCTAAAGACCTCTTGGATAGTCAGAAGATGATCCCTGTGATCCCCCTTTAATATTGATTAGATCATGATTTCATCTTTGAAAAAGAAAATTAATTGGTCTATAAACTCATGAATGATAGAGTTATAAGTCCCTTGAACACCATTAGTGTGTTTGTAACACGGAAATGCATAACCATCACTCTGATTTTCCCATAGCTGTAACTAAAAGCAATATTTTGGTTGTCAACCTCCCTCGTCCTCAAATGGTGATCTGAAGACCACATATTGATCTTAGAGAACAAGGTTTCTCCCCCCATTCAGTAAAAAATATCATCTATCTTCAGGATTCAGAAAAAATTCAAGACCATTACATGATTCAATCTTTGGTAGTCAATACACAGACTCAGACCACCATATTCCATCATTTCAAACAAGACCAGATCTCCCAAAGAAGATACACATTGCTAGATAATTCCATTAATCATTAGATCATTAATCTGGATCCGAAACACCCACTACATCAAAGTATCCATCTAATTATGATCCCTCAAAAATTGATTGAAACCTGGTTATAAGTCTATACGTAACTCAAAATCATATAATTTTGTTAATGTCACAACCTCCTCACCGAAACATCCAAAAAATCTTTGAAAACACTTGAAACCTCCAATATCTCATCATCCACTAGTTCAATGGACAAATAATCCAACAAAGAATGAAGAGACTCCACAAATTGACCGCCCATTGGAAAACTCCATTATCAATAAAAAACAACATCTTGGTCATCCACATCTGAAAAAAATACTATCCTCCAGATGAAGTCGATGACTACATGCATTAAATAAGATAGTTTATTCCTTGGATGACACCATATAGATGGATCTATAGGATTAATAGATCCCCACTCGATTGATGTAGCCCCAACATTAGTCTACTCCACTGAAAACCATCAAAATACATGGTCTGGCCTCCAACTAGTGTACTCACCACTATGGGCATGTAATGTATCTCTATGTCCAAACCAAGAGCATGGGCTAGACGAGGTGAAACAAACGACTGTGAAGATTCTGAATTGATCATAGTGTAAACAAGAGTACTGAAAAAACTGATCCTACCTCAAACGATCTCTAACCATGCTGGAACTGCTACCTCTATGGTTTACAAATGACCACACCGATCTATTATACCCCTATTCTATCATCCACCTCCATTATAATGCCCAGGTTGAGGTCCTGGTGGAACTCCCTAACATTGGACTCCTCAAAAATCTCCACTCAATGGAACATGGGACGTGTGTCCCTTTGGCTAAAAAGGCCTGTCCAAAAATTACTACAGTGGTGGTCACTAAATCTACCCCCCTCCACTGTACTGATATCAAACTAGTAACTGACTCTTAAGTTTACCATGGCCTCCGTAAGAGAAAATCGTAAATCACATGCCATTGGGAAAATCTCTAGGACCAAAAGTCTTAGAACTAAAACTACTGAGGTCAAATACCAAATGACTTAAACATAGATGATCCTCACATTGGAGTCATATTTATGACAGACTTCCTCTTCATAGAACCTGTATGGTTCCCCTCTCATGTTATATATCATTATGAGTGAATCATCTCACCATCCATTTCCTTATATAGTACATCTAGGCATGTAATCAAGGTGATGATAGTAACTGAGTACTAGAGAGGGGTACTATGTGCCTACTGTATGAGTCTCTCCAGAGACTCCTCATCATGAAAAATATTTGATGCCAAGGGAATAATGTCCTTGAACATGATAACCAGCTCCCTTACTAACAAACTTGCTTGATAGAGGGATATCAGCTCATGTTTCTCATAAGAATTCATGATCAATGAATAGAATTCCACCTAGAACCCCATCTCAAAATCATCCCATAAAACATAATCATCCTTATACTCCACATGGTACAACGTCCACCAATAATCCACTTATCCCCTCATCTGACTAACCACCCACATAACCTATTACATAGTTAGAGCCCTAATCATGATGAATGTTATAAACAACTCATTTAACCAACTCTTTAACTCTTTATTTGAAATTATTCCTTCATACCTTCAAATAGTATTCTGCTGGATATAATGAACTGACTTCTTCCACGGGTTGTCCTCCTACTCTTGATCAATTGTCCGCCGATTAGCCGGATCGGCCTGCTGAGCCTCCATGTACCAAGCCACTCGTGAATGTCAACTGGGTTTCATACATAATAGTTAAACAATGAACAATTAAGACTATGTAGTATGAAATTCATTTTGTATTCATTTTGACTCATGGTTGATTTTAATTTTCTGAAAAACAAAAAAAATGAACAAAATTCATCATGATGAATATACCATCCCTAGGGTCCCTGTCCTAAAAAATGTGAAGCCTAAAAGGGTCATTCTATAAACTCAAATTCCTTACATCACTTCATGGGGGGGTCAGAAATCCTATTTTCTATATAGTCTTCCTAGGCCCTTTTCTTGCACCAAGATCATATGATACTATTTCCCTACCAACCCATGCAATCCTCACTATTCCTAACTCCATACTCAATCCAATATCGCATTAATAAACTCTAATACCATTCTATCAAGATCCCCTCCCTCCAAATATACAACTTATAGGATAGAAATTATGAAATTATGAAATTAAACCCCTTAGTTCCCGCCACCAATTGGCCCTGTGGTGGAAACCAACACCATGGGTGTAAAATATCACAAATGGATGGTATTTCTCTTTTATAGTAACCATTATCGGCAGATAAGAATTTTAAATCTCAAAACAACTTCATGACATATATATATATATACATAATAGAATAAAAAATCCTTCTCACATGTTTGTTTAATATAAAACAACTTGAAATAAAATAAAGGAAACCAATGTAAATATCAAAGGAACTAAAACTAAGAAGTGACCTACAAACTGTCCCAATGTCTGATATAATAAGGTCTTGCATAGTCTGCATATTTTATCTGGAAACCTAAAACTATTTTTACATATGTAGGGTGACCATACATGTATACTAAGTTGGAAAATAGTTTTTGTCTCAGGAACAACTGTGATAATAATACATATTCCGGTGTGAGAGAGCACAAAAACTCAAAATAATCTAACAAGGTATACTATCCACCCCAACCTCTTAGAGGAATGCACATAAAATAATGAAACTCAATTATATTAATATAGTAAGAACATTAATATATTTTCACCTTTCACCACATCCTATGAGTTAAATTCTCATCCCTAATTGTGAACTTCCTGATTCTACCATGTTATTCAACAAGCCCAACTATCACAACCTTCCCACGCTCAACTAGGACACATATCACATCCCGTAGAGAAGACCTTGGACCCAACTACATCACACCCAACCCCCATACACCTGGGACACAAAACCATATCCTCATCATGATGACACATGGGAAAGAACAACATATATCATCCTTAAGGCACCTTAGAAGAACACATAACCTGCAGACACTTGGGTCTCAAAACCGCACAACAACCTTCCTGAAGAGTATTTCAGTACCGATTCTAGAAGATAGAGTAGAGAAGAGAAAATAACCTTCCATCCATCATCCAATGTATATATTGGGAAATGACACCATCCACCATAAAAATCAACATGTTTGGGACGTAGTCCTCAACAAGAGTTGGATGTGTAATATCCCGGATCTTACATTTATGTATGGATCATGGTTTTAGGGTTGTTTTTATGAAATAGGAATAAATTGTGTTTTTCTAATTACATGTATTGTACTTATGAGTACATGGTTTCTACCCAGTTTCATTTTAATGTCATGCACACTCCATGTAACTGCTGAGTACATGGACATGTGATGACCTATCAGACCACTTATGTCAAGGGCCAATTAAGGATACTACATGACTTGTACATTTAATGAACCCATCATGTAGTAATATTTTTATTTTTTATATCGGAGTCAGGTCGCATCTTATGTCTATAAATGACTTATTCTTCAGGTGCGTTGGAATCCCATCAGTACAATCTCAATTACTCTAGAGTCATTCTTCATAATTTCTCCTCCCTCATGAGTTATTAAAGGTTGGGAGTTTTCCAATTTTTATAGATCTACGCTGATATATGATGATTCAAGGGCGTGTGTTCAAGTATTTCTATCGTAAAATATCGAGGTTGGTGGTTTGTGACTTTATTTGTTCTTATTTTGTTATATATTCTTAAAGTGCCACATAACAACATTTCTGTATTGCTTGACTCGGAATATAACCCAGTTCATCACCTTTTATGGTATACATAATTAAAAAGGGATTTTATCTTATGAATAAGGTCATAAACCATGATTGTGAGACACTATGGGTGTGTTTCCCGTGTTTTACTATTTTGTGGACATTTGGTCTAGGATGCCTATTAGTATTTTCCATGTTTTCCATGCATTTATGGTTAGTATGGAGTGAATGATTTTGTAAGATGAACATGTTATGAATTGTGATGGTTCACCCAAAGGGGAACTGACTATGATAGCTTCCTGAGGGAGGGTCATTAATATTTATTTTTACTATTATGTTTACCTGGGGGTATTGACCGTGAGAGCTGCTAGGTGGTCATCAAATGGGGGTTTAGACTGTGAGATCTTTCTTTTGAGGTTGGTTATAACTATATGATTGTAACTTAGACAACATGGGTAACATAATGAGTTCATTCCAAGATGGTTGTTAGAAATTGAATTGTTTCTATGTTAGACCAAGGGGATTACATTGTGAGAAAATTCCCAAAGGGTATTTTGTGAATAATTGAATGATTGTGACATATGACAAGCCAAAGCACAATCGTGGATTCAGTCTTACTTGTCTTTTTATATTATCTTCTGAGATATTTTTTTTCTATGTACATAGAGGATATAGGTCATAGGCTAGATCTCGAGGATGCTTGAATCAACAGATTGAATAATTTATAATTGTAAATAAATGTAATTGGAAACTATAGGATTGTTTAATTCTGAGTACCTCCCAATTTATTGCTTCATTTTGCCTATTAACATGTATATATATATTCATTTAAAATTAGGCGTAGATATTAATGTGGTTGAATACTAGGATTCATCTCACATGATTTTTGTGTCCATAACATGGATCGAAACAAATTATATCATTGGAGGTATAGATAGGGGAAATGTCATTCTTCATCAAGTACTTCATTGTTGTGGGTTTAGGTGATAATGGGACCAAACTGAGGCTTGTAGTGCTACTAAAGTTTACTTGTTTCTTTTTTAATTTTTTTCATTATTTTATTTCACAATTTTTACTTGACTGGATTATTTCAACGATACATGTGACATGAATCAATTATATATTTTCTCCACGTGTTTTATTTCTATCAATCATTAGCAGTTTACAACTTTTGTATAGTACCACTGCTTCTGTTAATTTTTAATGTTTGTCTTCTACTCTGTATAATTTGCTAATGAGGGTATATGATTCCAATTTTCACACCTTGCCTCTCACTAATAGTCATCATCTTATAGAATTTGTTGAAATACAATTGATATTGGGTCACAAACTGGGTTCGGGGTACCTTTTGGAAGCACTTGGATACAGGACATTACAAAGAGGTATCAGAGGTGTTTTCTTTCTAAGATGCCATAATATTTGGATCCAATATAAATTGATAATAATTAATGGTTTTTTTAATATGACGTGCTCATGAGTTCCTAACATATGTACATGGAAAAAATGTTACCTCGAATATTCAATTTTTAATGTTGATTTGATTTCACTAATGGGTGATTCACTTGTTTGGTGCTGTTATGATTTATTTCATTGGTGTTCTATTTCTATTGAAAACTATGACATAAGGTTTTTCTATCTCATGGATCATATAGGAACATTCAAGATATCACAAGTCAGGATTTATTTTCATACCATATCGGTGGAATTACCAATTGTATGTTTTTGTGATAGATATTGTGCTCGATATGCATGTTGTTGTGATAGATATTTTTATATTAATACCTACTATTTTATATGGTATTGAAATATGTAATTATTCATTTTTATGGATGAAAATATTTTCTTCATGAGGTGTTAGATGTTCTCTTGGATTGGAATTTGGTGGATCGTGATTGAAATTTAATTGAATTCTATTATTTTCATATGATTAAGAATTCCAAACAATGATTCACTGGGAGTGTGGGATCTCAGAAATTATAAAATGGTATGAATTTCACATATTTTTTATTTTTAAGGGTTCCAAAGTAGTTTCATAGGCTTACTGTCTGGAAACCTGGAAAACATGTTGTGTGATGTTATAAACACATGCCATTGGTTAATCTTTTCTGAAATAACTTACATTTCATAAGTATATGTTTTTTACTGTATAAACACGTCATGTAGTTTTTTATCGTGTGACTGAATATGTGAGAAGCGACACATGGATGATAAACATTTGGTCAAAAATGCTGTTTAATGGGTGTAAACACCCTATTTTAAATGATTTGGTATCCATCCATACGACTAACAACACGGGTGGATGAAACATTATTAGTAAATGTTGTGTCTTGATTGTGCATGTCTATAGTGTCACTCAAGAAGATCTGTGTAGTTCTAGCCATTTAAGAGTACTTGGGAAGGAAGTAATATTCTAGTATATGTTGTGTATAATTAGGAAGACATCGTGTGTATGGTGTGATAAATGACCAGGTCGACAGAGGTACACGTGCATGTTAATGCTTAATGAGAACACATTGTGTAGTGTTTCTACACATCGTGTAACCATATTTTGTAAAACATGAATTATTTATTTCTCCAATTCCATTATAGAACATCTTAGTTTTAGCTCCTTTAATCATGTACTGAGGTTTGAGCTTGAACTTGTAGAGTCTTTCCACCAAGATGTCCTACGATAGTACGCTAGGTACAACATAGTGATCAGACATTGGAAATGGTATATCAGGGACTTCAAGAAGATCCTCACATTGTGTCTGTCATGGAACAAGAAGTAATACCAGACATAGTAGCTGATGTACAATTCCATAATGATTTTTGAGTATGATGAAGACTTTTTAGGGATCTCCACATCATGCCCCGACTATGGCAGAGTAGACGAGGCTGTGCTAGAATTTTCTTCCTCCTAGTTTTTCAGGGTATGGAGGACTAAAGGTTGCAGAGTCTTGGTTGGAGGCCATGGTTTCTATCATAAAACATCTAGATACACCACCTGAGATGATGGTGAATATCACAACATACTTGATCTATTATTCCTCTAATATATGGTGGATTGTAATCTCACAGGTGGAAAATCATTAGGATATTTCTTGGGAAGAGTTTCAGAATACCTTATATGATTAATTATACCCCGAGACATTGTAGGCCATCTGATCCTGGGATTTAATTCATTTGGAGTAGGGAACTCTTCCATTGATGGATTACACTTTTCACTTTATAGGCAATAATAACTTCACACTAGTTTTGGGTGGTTATGAGTTATCACTCACTAGGAGATTAGATGATGATATTTGGTAAGACATATGATTGTAGGTGAATGTTTTTAGGTTGTTTTCTATGACTGGTATAGTAAATCAGTTGTTAATTATTGATTGAACTCTAAGGGTCTTTGGAGTTATGAGCTAGTGTGGTTCATAATCAAGGGTTTGTACTCTTTCAGCGGATAGCAGGAAGTGTTGTAGGGGGAATTCATGTGATGTTTCTTCAGGTAGAGTAGTGGTGTGTTACAAGTGATGGATGAGTTGATATATGAGTCCACACTACCCAAAGGACCTAGTCGAGTTTTGATCATACAGCAGGATGGGCCACACTCTGTGTTTTTTCAGGAATTTATCACCATCAACGAGTGTGAGGGGATCAATATTGACTCTATGTACAAGAGTATGACCACTATTTTTTCATCATTCTAGGAATTGGGGTTCATCGGGTTGAGGATTTGGTCATGTCCATGGTATCCAGATGACAGGTTTACAACAACAGTAGGGTAGATAATGTTAATGTGGGCAGATAGGGTCGCATGAATGCTTTACATGCCAGACATTTGGGATGGAACATGCCTAGTAGTAACAAAAAATCACACCCTCTATAGTGATAGGTATGATTGTAGTTGCCTTATTTTTATCTTATACTCATTTTTATACATTGGATTAACATAGATTTATATATATTATCATTGTGAAGATCCTCGAGTTCTGTATCATCAAATCTGTTGATTTTATTATTCTAGATACTCCGTTGGGTATCAGGATGACTAGTGTACATCCATGCAAGGAGTTACCACTTGTGGCTTATGGGTGTCACTTCTTATGGGACTTCAATGTCATATAGATGACATAACTCAATTTTATTTTTCGAATAGACTAGTTGGTCTCCCTTGAGGCCTTTGTTTACTTCTATCACCACACGTTGATTTTCACGTCACTTGAGGGTGAATATATTCTATATACGTGATAATGGCATGTCCTGGTGAGGAGAGTTTGAATGGAGCATCATGGTTAGAAGGAATCACATTCAAGATTTCTAATTTATATCTGGATGACTAGGGGACTTCACATATTGAATTTTTCTCTAGTAGTGGATCATTTCAGAAAAAAAAAAATTATTTGAAATTTCATGTTTACCTCTAGAGAGTGGCAGATTGAGCTGTTATGTTTTTTCCGAGAGCAACACCAGTGTCCATTCGTCCATATAAGATGGCTACACCCTAGTTATAGGAGCTCCTAATGCTGTTGGAATAGTTTCTAGAAAAGGGTTTCATTGAACCCAGTTATTTCTCTTATTGTTCGCCTACACATTCGCCATTGAAGGCGGGTGGTACCCTCAGTCATTGTGTGTATTATCTTAATCTGAACCAGTTGACATACAAAAACCAATATCATTTAATAAGGTTTATGGATATATTTTATCAGCTTCATGGAGACCGAGTGTTATCGATGATTGACATGAGATCCTGTTATCATCAATGGTTTGTAAGAATTTAAGATATTCCTCTTACAACCTTTCAGGGTAGGTATGTTCTATAAAAGTATTTAGTAATGTCGTTCAGTTTCATGAATGTGCCCACAATTTTTAAAAACTAATAAACTATTTTCTCTATCCGTATTTGGATTTCATTTTGGTACTCTTCTTGGAAGATATATTGGCATACTCTCACTCATGAAATAACCATTCCATCCTTATGAGATCATATTGATTACACTAAGATAGAATCTGTTGTATACTAATCTCTCAAATTGCCACTTTTGGAGGGACCATATTCACTTCTTAGGTAATGTTATCTTAGAGACACGAGTATCAGTGGACTTAGAAGAATTGAGAGTTTTAGTATCATAGGATTAGTCACAAAATTTCATTGAGGTACAATGTTTTCAAGGGCCACCAGGTAACTACATGTTCTTTATATATGAATTTTCATGCATAGAAGTGTCACTAATGGGCCTAACTAAAAAGGGTGTAAAGATCATGTGGAATGATTTCTATGATTCGACCATTCTATAGCTAAAAGGGAGATTTATTTCAGAACTGATGCTGATTGTATCGGAACTAGGCTACTATTGCACTGTTTTCAGTGATTCATCGGATATCGGGTTGGGATCAATTCTTATGCATAAGGAAGGAGTTGTTGTGTATAGGTCTTGGATGTTGTGGTCACATGAGAGGAAATACCATACACATGATATTTATTTAGTTGAAGTTATGCATACCTTACGTTGTTAGAGGCATTATCCTTTGGGGGAGAATTGTGTAGTGTACAGAGTTCAAAAATTTCCTCAATTATAAATTTAGATAGCTTGATCTGAATTTGATAATACTAATGTGGGTTGACTACCATTAGTTTTTTTACATTGAGTTTACCTACAAACTCAGGAAAGGTAGGGAAATGGCAGATTCACTGAGAAGGACGACTCAAATACAGGCAGATTAGGTGGTCTCAAATACAAGTAGTTTTGAATCCCATGTCCTACCGGAAAGTGTGTTAGGTGAGGACCCTACACCTGGGTGGACCACAAGTGAGGATGTGGATATGTGTTTTCATGAATTTGTATGGGTGTCAACGTACATATGCGGTGAAATTTTGTGATATTTTCATGCCTCAATATGGGTAGTTTATCCAGGTGTTACCAAGATGTATCAATGGTTACATAATCAGTATTTGTTGTCGGGAAAGAACAGTGATGCAGCTTGTTCTATAATGAGATATTCCACCTATCAGCAAGTGAATGTAGATCATTAGTGACTAACAGTCCTGTTATGGTAGTTAACCATTCCCGAGTCGATGTGGAATGATGTCACGATGGATTTCGGGACTTGATTACCATGATATATGTTATGTAATGATGTGCAGTGGGTTATTACCGACAAGTTCATGAAGGGTGCATATTTTTTACCGATCAAGGAAACCTTCTGTGTTGATGAGATGGAAATGTTGTAAATCCTATTGATAGTACATTTTACTGGGGTTATGCACTCTATCATTTCATATGTGTCATCTTGTTTTACTTCTCAGGTATGGTAGGGACAATAGAGATCTTTGGGTACCTGGGTACATACGAGTACAACTTACCATCCCCAGAAAAATGGTCAGTTGGAGCACATGATTAATGTTTTGAGGACATGCATCAATCTTGCATCGTATATTTATGGGACTCTTGGGAGAGACGCATACCCCTATTGTAGTTTTCCTACAATAACATTTTTTTTACAACGATTAATAAGGAACATAATGAGGCTTTTCCCGGTAGGCCATGTCGATCACCCCTATGTAGAATAGAGGCATGACATGCAGCTATGATGGGACCACTTCTTGACTAGGAGACCATTGAATAGGTGGAGTTGATTTAGATGAGGATGGGTACAGTATAGTCCCTCCATGAATCTTATTCATATTTACAGAGAAAAAAACTCAAGTTCGATCATGGAGATCTGGTTCTTTACATAAACACCATTGTTTGGACATAGTTGGATTAGAATATAGGGGAAGTATTCACTGGGATATGTGTGTCCATTTAAGGTTTTAGAGAGAGTCGGGCTGGTTGTAAATCGGTTTTAGTTACCTAAAAAGTACTAGACTATCTATGACATATTTAAATTTTATCTGCTGCGAAGTTACTTTTAATACCTGTATCATACTTTTCAACCATAGGAGGATTACTTGGAGGTGTATGACTATGTAGAAGATCACCCAATACAGAACATGGATTGCAACAATATGTTTCTATGTGGTCGTTCTATTCCTATGGTACAGATGCTAGGGAATAAAAACTGAGTGCAGGACGAGACTAGGGAGTGGGAGGCCAACATATGATTGCAGTGGCTAGAGTCATTCATATTTTCTTCTTCACCACACATTGAAGGTCTATTCAATGATGAATTTTTTTAAGGGTAGATGTTTTTAAGAACACAAATCATCATTTTTGTTATGTATATTGGTTTTAGTTTTTTTAGGAACTACTATGAAATGAGGTTTATCTATACACCCACCATGTACATACAACATCAAGTTCTGTACACGGATATCGTGTGATATCCGTGTAATGGCTGGGTACTGGGCTGTGTGATAACCTGGAAGACCATTTATGTTAGGGACTTTTTAATGCTACTAGACAGAGTGTTAATTTAATGACATGGTTGTGTAGTTATATTTTTATTTTCTATATAAGAGTGAGGCTTTATCTTATGTCTAGAAACATCTTCTTCTTTTAGTGGTTTGTACAAGAGTTCTTGGGAATGAAGAATGAAGATCAAAACCCTAATTCTATATCTGACCTCAGATTGAGATGACTTTAGGTGCATTGGAATCCCACAGATGAGTTCTCAACTACAATAGAGAATTTTTTTCATGATTCCTCCTAGATAGTGAGTTATTCATGTTCGGGTGTTTTTCACTTTTTGTATATTTAAGCCGATCTAGGCTAACTCAAGGGTTGTCATTCATGTATATAGATTGTACGATATCAAGGTAGGTGGATTGGGCCTTTGGTTGTACTTCATCAGATTATATATTCTTAATGAACAATATAAAAAGTTGGGTTGTTGTATGATTTGGATATTAAGAATGTTTATCAACTATTATGGTTTACAAAATTGATAAAGGGTTGTTTCTTTTGCACAAGGTTATAGACCTTGATTATGGGAAACCAGTGTGGTTTCCCTTGTTTTGACTATATTATCACCATTTGGTATATGAATCATATTAGTCTGTTCATGTTTCCATGCCTTTCTTGTTAGGATGGAGTCAATGATTATGCAAGATGAAATATTAATGCACTTTGAAGGTTTGAAGAATATGGAATTGACTATGAGATATTCCGAAGGGTGGGTCATTAATGTATTTTTTTATTGTCATGTTGAACTAAGAGTGTTGATCGTGACAGATTCTAGGAGGTTATCGATTGGTGACTTAGATAGTTAGAGATTTCCTAGGTGATTGTTTATAATTATTTGATAGTAAATTAGACCTAAGGGGTTACACCATTAGATCATTCACAGAGTGTCATTATTAAATTAATTGTTGTTATACAAGGCCAAGGGGATTTGATTGTGATAAATTTCCCAAAGGGTCATTTGTGAATTATTTATTGATTGTGACATCATCGCAACCAATGCACAAGCATGGATCCATTCTTACTTTTCCATTTAGATGGTATTATGAGACATCTGTTTTTCTATATACTCTTTGGATATAGAGCTTAGACTAGATATCGTGGTTTCTTGATTCAAACAAATGAATAATGGATAAATTTAAATGAATTTAATTGAAAACTAGTGGATTTTTTAGTTCTGATTACTTCCCAGTTTATTGCTTAATTTTCATATTATCAACTATATATAAATTCACTGAATATTAGGCGTATATCTTTTATTGGTTTACTACTAGGATTCATCTCACTACCTTTTTGGTACATGCATTTGGACCGAAATAGATTATAATGTCTCATTTAAATCAAGGGACAATCACCCTTCTTCATCAGGTACATTATTTATGTTGTACCTAAAGAGCATGGGACCAAGATGAGCCACACAATTCTGTTGGAGTTTAATAGTTTGTTTTTAACAATAATTTATGAATTTCATTCCAGCATTGTGGCATGTTTGGATACATTCATTGTGATATATGACATGCATCATTTATATATATTCTATCATTTATTTATTAATTTCAGCCTTTCGATGTTTACTTATTTTGAATCTTACTATATCTATTGTTATTGTATAATATTTGTCTTCCAATATGTATAAAATTCCATTGGGGGAATAGTTTCAACATTATCACACATTGGACCTTCCGGATAGTCGGAGGCCTCTAGTATTAGGGGAAATGTGCTTGTGTTTCTATGACCAATCATGTTCGGAGAGACTCTGGGCAACACCTGGATCCAGGACATTACATGATAAATATAGGAAACAGATGTAGCTATAGGTATATATATAAGTACAAAACACTCAGTCAAGCCTATGTGTTTTCAAAATAACAACCATCCTACACCAAAAATTCCCTTTCTTCCAACCCACATGCATGTATCACCAAGAACAATGTTAACTTCCATAAGTTAATAAAAGAAACATTGTTTCACTATAAGTCGAAACTCCAAACATACGCCCATCCAATTCAATTAACTAATTGTCAATCTGAATTATCAATTAATTTATTTATTTTTTCCACCCCTACCAAAGACACTACCAAAACAGAACACCAATTTTTACATCATAACCCACACACACATCAAAAAATCTATTGAAAATATAGGTGAAAGGACCGTTCATGTTAACACCATCTTTCTTCAAAACTATCCATCCTAACCCAACCTCAACAACCCCATTGCATGAATGT
The DNA here is from genome assembly GCA_963277665.1 of Viscum album. Lineage (NCBI taxonomy): Eukaryota > Viridiplantae > Streptophyta > Magnoliopsida > Santalales > Viscaceae > Viscum > Viscum album. The sequence goes on from OY728120.1 coordinate 813,599,053, forward strand.
CAACACATTTATCAAAACAATCAAAACATAACATGTGTGAAGTCCCAACATGAATTCCCATTTATTGGACACCACGATCATCAATATTCAATTTCATGACTCCCTATCTTTCCTATCAATAAGTAATCCTTTGAAACACATCATCACTAAAAAAATAGGTATCCCCGATTCATAAAAACAACAAACCTAGCATGAAAAACATAGATCAACTTGAAAATGTATCCCCACTTCCAAAAAACAACCCAAATGTTTTCCCAATGCATAAAAAGTTCATGCATTCCACAATAGTACAATATATCATCCCGAGATTCCATTAAACCACTCATAAAACAACATAAACACATCCACACTCCCAACCACCACATCAAAATACCATCACAAACACAAGGGCAAATAGAACTATACACAACAAAAAACCCCACCAAAAAGGATGTTTTAATTTCTTTATCATCCCGTGTTCTTTAAAATCCCCGTTTTTAATTCATGGGTGATTAGAGACAAAGCATGATCATGGGGAATCCATTAATTTATCGAGTATATGCGATTGACCAGATTTCAAATTTTGTATTAGTGATTCAAAAAATCATATAGGTGCGCAGTCATAGACCACCAACACCCATGATTTTCCAATGAATACAATTAAGAAAACTCATAGAATTAATCTTGAATAAAATATTAAAAAAAATATTTTCATTTTCATCTTCACGTACCCTCATTTATTACTACTTATTATCATCATTAGCTTTGGTTCCAACTATATTTACATGGGTACATGAGTACACCCACAATGCATCTTGTATAAAAGAAAGTGAGGATAAAGTATCCCTACAGTAAACAATATGAAACCAATGATTCCTCATTTGAAGAAAAATAATGGGAGTGCAAGAAGAAAGAAATTCTCCATGTAAAATTGGATACATGGTTTTAGAAAAGATTTCACTCTTATTGGTATAAAGGATCTTGTCAGAAGAAGATAAAATATAATGATTCAAGGAGGTGAGGATCTCGGATTTAGAAAATCTAAAACCAATATAAATTGAAGGTAAATAGTTGAAAGGGCAATTAATGACAGATTGTGGTCAAGATCAAGAAATTTGAATATTTCAATGTACCAGGAGAATTTGGATATTAATTTTATATTTAATATCCTATGAAAAACATTTATAAATTCACTATAATACTCTCAGATCGATTTACATCATATAAAATGAAAGAGGGGAGAATATAAAAAACTGGGGAAAAATATAAATGACTAACTGAAGGGTCAGTCGCTTAGATGAGTAACCGATATAGAGTCACAGATGCTTGACTCACCAAAAGATAAGATATTGATGATGATCCACGTACATGACTCGCCAACAGTGAGTCACTGATGTGACTCGTCAACTTATTACTAACTAATGCCCGACCTACCGATTCCTCGACATACTGACACATAATCCTACCAACACCTCAACCAAACGATGCGCTGATTAACTGATGGCCTGAAGAACTGACGCCCCTACTATCCAACACCCTTACTCACCAAATCCATGACACGCCGACGAACTAACTCACTAGTATCTTGACCTACATATACCCTGACTAATCGACGCTCTGACTCATATATGCCCTAACTCACCGACATCATGACCTATCTACATTGAGCTACCATCGCCGATCTAAACTCCCAAAACACTATATTTTTACAAATTAAAGGATAGGGGAGATGCAAGCCATCACAATGCTATTATTAATATAAAGGAAATTACAATAAAATATATGGAATATTCAAGAGTGTAATTATTATTATATTTATTTGGGAAAAATAATATCAATAAAATTTTAGTCTGAAATGACGTTTATGTATCATTTTATAACATTCAATAAATTTAGAATCGTGAAAATATGAATATTTCTCTAGAAAATTTAATGGAATTATAAAAATGAATGTCAAACCATTTCCCTAGTAGTTTAAAACACTAAGAAATGATAAACAAGGTAAAAAAATTGATCACATTAAACCAATCATAACCATTATATTTTTTGTTTATTCAAATATTTAGTAATTTATAGGTTATGTGATGTAATTTTAGGCTAATATTCTATTCCAATAAATTGACTAATTTAATAGATTTTGGGTGTGTGGTCCTAGAAGATTTTGTGTATTTTTTATATATTCTCATCTCATGAATAATATATGGGAATATAAGAAAATTTAATTATATATTTCTAATTTTATATATAATCATATTGATTATAAGTATACCATTATTTAGTATGTGTGTCATTCGTTAACAAAAAAGCACATAATAACATCCATTTTAAGCTAATTATAATTTAACTGTGAAAATTCATCACTATTAGAAATCTGGTTGGTATCGGTTTCCTTTTCCAACAGATTTTCTAAAACCATTGGGAAAGTCTACTTTGAAACTAATTTTCTCAACAGTTTTCCCAAACCCTTCGGAAAGGGTGAACCTTTCCCAATGGTTCTACCAAAACTATTGGGAAAGGGTAAATTGAGACAAATTTTCAAAATAGTTTTCCCAAACCATTGGGAAACGGTTTTTCCGAAAAGTTATCCCAATCCATTGGGAAAATTTCATGTTTTAATAATGGTTTTGCCAAAACCATTGGGAAATGCTACATTGAGACCAATTTTATAAACAGTTTTACTAAACCATTCGAAAAGGGTCCACTTTTCCCAAAAGTCTTGAAAAATAGTTGGGAAGGGTTACATTGAGACATCTTTTACCAACGGTTTGGGTAATTCATTTGGAAAGGGTACATTGACACCACATTTCAAAATGGGTTTCCGAAACCATTGAGAATGTGTGGGTAAATATCCAAACGGTTCTCAAAAGTGTATGGAAAGGTCTATCCCTACGATTTTGAGAACCTTTGGGAAAGGTACCTTTATTTTTTATTATTTTCTTGTCGAATATAGTGAAATAAATCTATATATAAATTACATATAAATATATATACATATATATAATCAAATATATTCCCGAAGAAAATTATTGGGTAGTTGTAAAGTCTTTGATATATAATGTATAGGTTGTGGGTTCAAACATCAACTGTCTTGTTTTTTAAGATTTGCAAATAATAATTGATTGAGGCACATTGGGTTAGGTCTTCCCCAATGCCAAATCACCATACCAAAAATATTTCCGAAATCCCAAAGAGTGGTGAATGATAATATAATTTAAATGGAATATATACAATCTATTGGAGAAATTTTTTTTCTATATTTGATTCCCTATTATTAATAATTAAACTTATTTGTGAGTCCTTCATTTTTATAATTGACTAATCAATGCTGACCCCACGTTATTCAAAATATATATTTGTCACCATTAGCTAAAAATTCATTAGGTGGATCAAACAAAGTAAATACCAATGAACCATTTGAACTGATTAATCCATTTTTAGTGATTATACATCACCCATGTTAAAATAGTAATATATAAATATGGTTTCAAAATTTTATTATAATTATACATTATCAAATTAATTTTATAATGATTTTTTTTGAAATTCTCTATATCTACATAGACTATTTTTTTATCAATGGAATGATTCCATGGGTTAATTTTTCAATTAAAATAAATTTAATTTTCTTCATTATCTTCTACAATAATTTATTATATACCCAATTAGTTATATTATCAATGATGAAATGATTCAAATTATGGATGTTACTATTATGTTTTATTAAAACAAAGTCCATGTTATATTGAAACTTTTTTGGGATTTTCTATTAATAAGGATTACCCTCATCAAATTTAAAATGTATTATTTCATAAGTAGTTTGTTTCCATCTATTGACTACAGAATAACCCATAAAGTTTGTAGAAAATTAATGAAAAATACCTTTATCATCATTAAGATAAAATCAACGAAATTTATTTTGATATTGTACAAGAATATATAATATAAAAAATCTATTAAATATCCATTTTTGTTTTTTATTCATTAAATATTTCTTCTAGTGATTTATTAATTAATAGATGAAGTATAAGAAAAACAATATTATTATATTTAGTTATAATGTCATTAGAAAAAATATATCAATATAATTATCTCACAAAATAGTGTATGAAATTTCATAAAGGTTTAAATTCCCTAATCTGACTTCATTATTCCATTGTGGAGTTCATGGTGTAAGGAAATAATCAATAATGTTCCTTTCCATAAAATAATATTCAAAAGAGTAATAAAAAAAATAATCCATCATTATAACAATAAATAGTTATCATATGTAGACATTTACATTTCTTGGATTAAAAAAACATTTTAAATATGAATGTTCTTATATAATATAACTAAAAACATATAACCAATTATTTCTTTTATAACAATGAAAATATAAATATACCTTTTTCCTTCCATTCAATTTGTTTTTATGACTAAAAAGATCCATGTTCTCTATTTCTTACGGTTGCAATATTAGGGAATCGCTATAATTTTTATTCCTTAAATAGAGAAACATACAAAATTAGAAATTATAACATCATCTAGGATATTTTAACCTATATTCTATAATATCATCATATGGGATTTAATTGAATGGTTAACAATGTTGTAAACATTATCATGTTTGAAAACCCTTTTATAATGAAAATAATTATCATCAACTTCTATTAATATTTATGTTTTCCTTTAATTAATAAGTTATAATTCAATGGTGAAAAATTATATTTCTTATTTGATGAAAGAAAAAGAATATTTTAAGAATATTTTAAGGATAATTTTTAATTCTCAATGGCATGTTGAATCCATGATCAAATAATTTACATGTAGGGAAATAATTTTTCTTATATCGTAAATCCTCTTGTACATTTGAATTTAAATTATTTTCAATTAATGATTTGTCTACAATTCATTCAATATGTCCATAAAAATTTTATTTGAATGTAATTTTTCCTCCTTTAACTCGTGAATCTATATAATTTATCAAGAACAGTCCCTTTCTCTATACCACTTATTATAGCTACAAGTACTCATAAATTGTACCTAAATGATGTAGGGATAAATGTTTAGAAATGGTACATTTTCAGTAATGTAATTTTAGAAACTAAAATCCTTAAATTTCATATCATTGAAACTCAATGTTTTTTGAAACATACTAGTTCGATAGATTGTTAACCAAAATGAATTTACAATTATTAAAACATATTCATGGAATAATGTGTCTACTAGTGACCTACTATTAAAATTTGGGTAAAAGGATAATTATTACATGAATTAATTATACTAATAATCTGTCTTTTCCGAAGGAAAACGTACATATGATGATCTAATATAATGAACAAATTTCTTATCATGCTTATAATTATTCTAGTTGAATAGAAAATAATTATAAATACCCTTTTAGTGATTTCCAAATTAGAAAAAAAATTCATAATTTTATTATCATTAGGAGATGAAAAAATTTATATTTCATCTATCATAGTTTTCTATTTTGAAGTTATAGAAGTATCCTTAGAATTATATTATTTACAAAAATAATTATTTTTGTTTAAACTTTAATTTTTCTCTGTAAGAAATCTTCATATCAATAACTTTATTATTATGATTGATTCATCCTCATCATTTCGATAAAAGGGATAAAAATATTTTAATGGAAATGTTTTATGAAACTCTACCAATACCATTCCTATGAGGAAGATTTCTTTATTTTGTGTAACATAATTGAAACTATTTTTTTCCAAAATCACCTCACGACATTATATGATGATATAATTAGAATATGGGTTGTCATAAGTGTTTAGATATTCATTATTATCTCAAAAAAATTCACCACATTACTTATTGAAATTATATTCAATAGTCATTGAATTATATTATAAGAAAAATATTTTAGAAAATTTTATGATTTGATATATTGAATTTAAAATATAATGTATTTATAATATTTATTATAATGTACCCTATCTAAAAAAATTAGAATAAAATTGTATATTTAATCCATTCTAATAATTTTATTTATCCTCATTGTATGTTCAATATCTTCCTTCCCAAACATCAGATCTAATACCATAGGAAAAATATCTAGATTTTTAATCTTTTTAGTAGTTTTATTTATTTTATATATGGACGTTAAATCACTAGAAATGAAAGAAATAAATTATAAAAAAAATTGTATAAAAAATAAAATATTCCACTTATATTTCTCTACATCTGTCATCAAAATACTCTTATTTGGTAATATTGACTAAATGAGATCATCTAGACTAATCCTTGTTTGATTTATAAAATAAAAATTGATTTTGATTTTGATTCCCTTTTATTTATATTAATTTCAATAATTTTTTATATTTATCTCATTAATTATTTCCATTTAAAAATAATGTTTTAACAAAATTAATTCAATCATAAAGGATGATTTCATTTTTAAAATTATCCACCTAGTACAATGTCAAACCATTTAATGTGTACATAATGAGTAAAAATTCTAATCATTAGGAAATTAAAAGTTCTAGAATGTGTAATTTTTAATTTCCTCTATATTCTATTCCAATTTTCATATGATTAAAATCATAATATATATTCATAATTTTATACAATAAAAATATATTTCATGGATTTTTAATAATTTGATTGTCCAAAATTTATGTATTATTAAAATGATAAATATCACTCTCTGGAATTCCATAATTTATTATCATTATTTTATATTTATGAACACAAATAATAATAGAAAAATTATTTATCCAATGATCTTAGTACTCAATGTTATCCCCATTTAAATTCATAGGATTGAAAAGAATATAAATGTATTTAATAATGCGTGGTATCAATAACCTATTGAAACAATAATATAAATCAAATTTTATAAATTTCTATATCGATACAGAAATTATTATTATTGAATGATATGTGAAACAACTAAAATGAATGGATTTATTTGTTGATACCATGTATTTTCTAAGAAAATACATGTAGTACGACATATAGAGTGGGTGCGTTACTATTGGAAAATCAATATACATCTATTATAATTATGAACAAAACATTTTATAAGATATACATTATTTCTTGTTCAGTGTAAAAAATTTAACATCATTGAAGTTAAATTACATGGAATTTAAATACGCTATAGTAATAAAAGAAAAAATATAGTCATATCAGAAAACATTAATAAAAAAGTAGTGTATCAAATAAAAATTCATGCATTCTATTTGTAGATTTTATTAAAAAATACTCCAAATTATTGGATCTAAACACTTTATTCTAAAATCGGTCAAGGGATATATATATATTGATATGAGGGTTAAATTATTTTTTTATTATAATTTATTAAAAATATATTTAGTGGTGAAATTTTCACTCCAGAAAAATATTCTATGGACTCATTGTCACTCATTGTCTCTATCCACATTATCCTCTTCGTTTGGAACAATTTAAATCATGCCCCACCTAAAAATTATTTACCCTGAATGATAAGATGATAATCCATCATATCCTATGAAAATCCATGATCATGTAGTGTTGGATGGAAGAAAAGAAAATAGAGATAGTCTTATAAATTTTATAATCATTAGGTTAATAAAAATATTTTTGAAAATCAAACTAAAACAATACATGTGGAAGCCATAATATTAAATGACATGGTTTAATAATTCAATATTGAATGTAATGTAGATTCTAATTTATCTATTTTTTAATCAATATCCTGTAAAAATGATTTATTGAAATGAATTCCAATAGTAACATCCAATAAATAATATTTTTTATGAGAGTGTTAAACCATATTTAATTTATCTAGCAAAACATTATGAATGGATGTTACAAGAAAAAATAGTTTCCATGAAGATTTTTAGACAGACTAAAATATATTATTAACTCAAATAACACAAAACATGTGTGGGAAATAAAAGATTTCTATACACTAATATCATTAAAATGAAATCTATAGGTTCATAATTATTTCATTCAAACAAGGGGATACAAATTACATATAAGTTTTTCCATGATAGTATAGGAGGATCTAAGGTCCTTATTCTAGGATCATTTCATGTGTTTCAAGGGATAGTGACACACATTTTTGTAGGATCATTAGGGAAAAGTTTTCACCAAAAATCACATTCTTTAGAAGCACCCAGTATCTAGAACAATAATTTTTTTCACACAAATATAATATACTTCACATGATTACAAAAAGTGGAAAAAAATTAGAACTCATGGATAATTGGTATTTCACATTGATGAAATATTATTCCTTGAGACCTCCACCATCCTAGGATTGGGTCAAGAATTTCACTAAGCTCGACAAATCATCCTTGAATCCCATTACCCTGCCAATTTATGTTATTTTTTCAATTGTACCCATGCACATCTTCTCTCACTCATATCATCATGATATCCAATGTACCATCTTATAATTAATTGAGAGAAAATATAGGTAACCATTATGAACAAGTATTTAATGGTATATTTTGTCCTCTTTATTAGATGTCCATATAATTTCTCTTTACATTTTCAATCCACTATTCTTGATGTGTGATTCCTTACATGGATGTATATGAATTTTTTACATGCAAAATCAAACCACAGTCATCCATAGCCTATAAGTAGACCTACATGGATATATGTTTTAAATTTACTTTTAAATATAGAAAGGAATATTTTCAATTGGGGAAATAATAAATGAGAACTACATTTTCAATACATATATACCCATGTACCAATGTCCTGTAGATTAATTTTGGTGAAAAAATTATTTAAAATACAATGGTTATTAAAAAGGAGTTCAAGGTAATGAAATCAATATAATTTAGCAAAACAAAATTAATCCCAAAATAACACATCACTTATAATTAATAAGTACTAGCATTTTGGACCCCATCAGGATAAAGTTACTCTAGTGATTTATGTTAACCACACACTCTATGGCCACATCAATCTGGGGATACATGCCCCAGTCTCATGGGGTGTATAATATTATAATTAATCTTCTACCATCCAATTACATGGATGAAAATTCACCAAAACCCAATCCAAGTAGAACTTTCAACATCATCCACACATGGTTTAATGTTTTTCATAAGATATAAACTTGTGAGAACATTCCCCAAAAAAATATTTTTTTTGAGAACATTCTCCCAAATCCCTTTAACAAAGAAAAAATCACAGAGGTCACTATATTAGGTAACAAAACCATCCCAATTATTATTTATGATTATTAATTTTTCATGGCATATTAACTTTGAAACACCCCAGAATAGGTCCCCATGATGGGTGATGACATAGGACTCTTATTGTGACCCATGATAAACATAGAAGAATTATAAAATCATTCCTTTTTTTATAATACGTCTCACAGACACTCTCATTTCACTTGGAAATAATGGTATAGTTTGTTGGAGACTAATGATAGAAACCAATTATTTTTCACTGATTATATACATTTATCAACATTCATAAACCTATATGTCATCTTAATGATAACTTAAAATATATAATCAACTAAAAATGATAGAAGATTGAATCATATTAAATGGATGACGTTCAATCCTCTGTTATAGAAAATTATAAACCATTCATACTGGTTACATCATAATTCATAGAGAAAACTTATATAAGAAAGAAATATATGTAAAAAAATCATGGGTTCAAAAGTGAAAACCATTTATCATTATTGCGAAGTTTAGATCATAAAATAAAATAATAAAACAAAATAAAGATAAGGAAATTTTCTAATAATTATATAATCAAAATGAAACAAAACCTAAAATAAAAAATTAATAAAAAATAATATCTATAGAGAAAACATTATAATAATAATTTTTAATATATTTTTAATAAGTTTTACTTTTTTAATAAAATGTGTCATAAACATTTTTAGGCATATCATAGTGGTTAATGAATCGCCACATAATTCTCATAACACTGTCGAACATGTATCAATAGCCGATTCACTTAGTAGAGAAATAAACACATTAAGATTCTAATAGTGAAGTGACACTTCATTACTCGATTCGAATAGTTATCTCCTAAAATATAAAATATTAAACAATCCATTGGAAGATAAATTTGTCCCCACCCTTTATCACACAATAAATTGAGTTCCACAATCATTTATCATATAAAAATGATCCCATTGAATAAATAATATTGATCATATACCGTTTAAAAATTCAAATATCATAAGAATTATAAATAAAAAATAACAAAAATTTTATTTTTATAATAGAATCATATAATGTTAACATATATATGGTGATTGAAACCTTACCTTAGAAATATTGACCTCGATGGGTAAATATATGTGGAAGTAAAACTATTTTCCAAAATCCATTTCCAATTTTTTTTATAAATTATAATTGAAAAAAAAAATTCATTTTAAGAATGAGAAAAGTTTTTAATATTTTTAAATATATATTTCAAAATAAAAAATATATAAGAATATATATACTATATAAATAATTATTTTTATTGGAAAATAAAATTATCTAATTTTTAATAAATTTATATCCCTTGTATTATAATTATTAAAATAATAATGTGTGAAAGAAAACATTGTGAAAAGTGTAATGTAAATTATTATAAAAATGTTTAAGTGAATTATGAGAAATGAAAAAATAATACATTAAATCATTTCCAAAATTAGAGGTTAAAATATTATTTAGATAAGTATATACATGGAAGAAAAATAAATTACATGATATAGGAATTATTCCTTTCAAAATTAAATTTTTTAAAAAAATACTTAAACCACAAGTATCAGGGCATTAGTGTGAGGTGTGATTCCTAAAAAAATATGGAAGTATAAAATAACACCACACTACATGATTATAAATTATTTTGAAATATCATTTTTTATTTGTTGTTATTATGACTCCATAAAAATATTCGAGTCAAGAAATCCCCTTAAATATTTAAAATATCACCAATATAACCAAGTAGTAATTTATGATATTTATTGGTAAAAAAGAATTATATATGGGTTAATGAGAGTTGAATATAGTCTATAATCAGGATGGAATCATTATGATAGAAAATTATTTATTATGATTGTGTGGAATTATTCCCACACAATTATTAAAAGGATTGTAATATCGAATGTTCATAAATTTGAATAATGAGGTACAAAATCAAAGAGTGATTTCAAGAGAATATAGAATATAAAAATGGATTATTAAATAGGTTTTTTTAAGAGATAAAATTAATCTATAATATTAATGGAAGAAATAGGATATTAATTTATATATTATAAACACCATGATGAATAATAATTTTTAATCAATTTCTTTTATCAAAAAATGGAATTGAATAAAAAAGAAGAGGATGACCCTTATGTCGGTATAGAATCAATGATGGGAAAATGATTTAAAGTAAGGTTATATGTTATTTATCATAAAATAAATACAAATATACAGATAATACCATGAAATTAAAATCATGAAATTATATTTAAATTTTATAATTTCAAAATAATAACTATAAAATGAAATTATAATTATTACAAAAGACATACATTTATAGATAGATTCAGGCATATTTTTTGACTATTTAAAAAATTTAAATAAACTTTTGAGTTATTTAGATTATTATATATAAGTTAAGTCATCGTAACTGACTTTGGGATTGAAATGTATGATTTAATGGTTGCGAGTGAGATCATGTTATTGTTGAAAAAGAGAGGTTTTTATCAATGATAAAATGGTAAGGGTTTCGAAGGGATTCACATTTCTATTTGGTGGGATTATGGATTTAGGTGAATTATGTTGTTTTATAGTACATGTGATATGCAGAAATGTCCTTAACAAACTAAATGACTTCATGAATAAATATGTTACATTTTAATTACTAAAATTTTGAGATACTTTAGTTTCCCATTTTTATCCTAAACAATCAACGTTATATATTTTTCATGGTAATTATTTTATTACATAATGCATAAGATATATGTTATTTCCCAAAATCAACCTGATGAATTTAAACCTGGGAACCATGTATCCCTATTATTTTTTTAAATATAAATTAATATTTTAGATAAATCATTAAATATTTTGAAAAAGGATTTTTAGGAAGATGAAATTGTATTTTATGGTATTTTTAATCATATTTGAAATTAATTAATTAATAAAGGAAGGATTTTTTTACTTATATATATTTAATAAAAATTCTATTATTAGTTTAAAAGGGTTTAATTTATTTTACTAACAAACACAATATATTTGTATGTATCAATATTTGAAAAAAATCATTTTACCTCAACTGAATTATTTAATCCCTTATATCATAATCATTATATATTAAAATAATGTGCCCTATATTATATATCTTGTACCCATTAATATAAAATTAAATTATGTTTCCTATGAATTAGTTTCCAAAGGTTGTTTAAAAAAATTTCAATATAATAAGTGTATAAGGTAATAATTCATTATAAAATAGTACATAATGTTTTAAAATATATAATATAGCATTGAAATATGTAATAAAAGTTATTTCACTTTTAAATACATAATGTTTCAATAAAAAATTTTCATAAATTTTTAAACCATTATTAAATTTTAGTTATAGAATAAATGTTGTAGCAATATTAAAAATTGTATATTACACTATTCAAATTATCATTATTGTTTTAGAAAAATATCAATTATTCAATTTTAGTAAATATTTAAATATTATATAAAAATTTATTTTTTTAAATGGATATCATAAAATTTTTAATTTTTATTTACATTCAAGTATTAAAAATATAGGTAAAGTAATTTTTATAGGAAAATGACATCAATAAATTAATTATTATTTTTATAATAAATGTCATAATAATTTATTGGTAAAAAACTATCAATAAAATAAATATATCTTGTAATTTTTGAAAAATAAAAATAACTATAGCCTAATATAAACTTACCATTTTCCAAAATATATATTTTTTAAGCATAAGAGGAATTGATAAAAAATTACATTTCTAAATGAATAAAAAATTCATGATATGTCTATATAGATATATATATATATATATTCAAACATGGTGATAGAATCCAAATATCTACTAATATATCCCATTATTATATTCATTTAATAACTTTTCATTAATAGAGATCTAGTTACAGTTTCATGTGGATGATTATTTAACATGGATCATGTTGAAATATCAAATAGCATGAAATTTTCTCATTTGACGGTTTCCAAAACAACTAATTTCTCAATATCATTTACTATATGGTCTATGGGTAATCTTATGAAATCATCCTCGCTTCTGAGTTTAGACACATGGGTTTTGTAATGAATAATTTCTCTTCCATATTCAATTTCACCACTCTATCATTATTGATATTATAATATGTTTATTCAAATTTATACCCATCAAATTATCTGTTATGTCTTGACATCCACATTTATTATTTAATACTATAAATTGATTTTTTATTTTGTTATATTATATGAAACCATAAATTTACTTTGTTATTTATTTAATAATAATATAATATATTATTTTCAATCATCACATTTACCCCTGAAATTAATTGTGTCAATGAAATTTTAATTACTAATTACTAATTATTATATATATTTATATATATAATATTAAAATAAATTTAACTTTATAATGAGGTATTAATCACATAAATTAAATTTTATTGATAATAATACTAATAATATGTTTTATATAGTGAATTTTTGATACATTCTAAAAATGGTTTGGTGTAAAGAAATATTTTATTATTTACATATGTTCATAGAAAAAATGAAATTATATAATATCATAAATTGATTGTTCTGAGGAAGTTATATTTTCAATTATTTTAGAAGCTATAAAAAATCACTTATATAATATCCCTGAAAGTTCATCAATATTTTAAAATTTTAAAAAATATTTTCTTCATTTATTATTTTTGATGGAGAATGTTTACTCGCCTAATATGAATAGATGAGGTCTACATTAGATCCTCTCATATCTCTTTATATTGTAGGTAACAGCACCAAATAGAATTAAAACCTCTCTATCATGTCCCTAAAATGTGTCACCAGCATTAATATTTTACCTCGTATCTCCTCTTCTTCATGTAGTAGTAGTCTTTGTGCGTCTTGGTCGATGAATCCATCATGGTAAAATGCTTGTGGGGGAATGTATACCCCTGAATTTCTACTATTAGTGGATCTTTATTTTTAAAAATATGGCCATCTGAGACCTAAAAATTTTCAATTAAAAAATTCACGGTCTCACATTATTTCTATATAGATCATAATACTTTAACTACCACAACCGTAATGTCAACATGAGGAATCCCATATTTTATCACTAACCATCTTGACATGATGGTCTAGTCAAATTGGAAAATTTTTATACTAAATCCAATATTTTCTTGGATGATTAAACATCTATTAAATCAGATATTTATAGACATGAAAACAGTTCATTAATGGTTAAGGAAGAAGGTGGTTCGTTTTTTTCATATATTGTTATAGTGATGAAAATATATTCCCATGGTGGATATTGATTGTATTTATATAGTGTAATAGGATTGTTTTACAGTAATTAGAATGTTGTCGGTAATCCATCCATGCCTTGTGATCATTTAGGAAATGATAAAATAGTAAATCAATTAAATGAATTATATAAAATAATTCTATAGAACCCATAGTAATATTGATGTTCCTAGATATATAAATATATCCATTTTACAATAAAACAATATTATTTTATTTTGATGAATAATATTAAGGTATTACTCTTTAAACAAAAATTGATGAAACATATAGTTTTTATATGAAGGGAACCCTATTAAAAAAATTGATTAAGAGTATTTGCTTTTCATAATCAATCTAAATGGTAGTTATTGAACATGTTATTCCTTATTCGATTTTTCATGGTAATTGTTTATGAGTATCATTTTTATCTTCATATAGTTTATAACACATTCATAGATAATTACTATATTTCCTAGCTTATTTCATAGGATTGTTCTTATAGATTTTCGAATTATGTTTCCCACTCCAATCCGACTAATCTGAATATTTATTCTATAATTGTAGTTTGATGCTCAATGTCCCCTCTTAAACATTTAATTCATCCCATAGGATCCTTGAGAAATAAAATTGGTACTTAATTTCACAATTTCTAACTAATATATAATTGAAAATTATTCTCATCAAAATATAATTAACATTATATATCATTAATAACCATATATATGTTAGTTTGTGTGTTTGGGAATTCAACTACATACATATTGATAATGATATTTTACAATAGGGGTCTTGGAGAAAAACACATGTCTTATCGCTAAAACCCATATATTTTTGAGTTCTCTAATGAGCTAATAATATCATTTTCTCACACACCCATGGTTCATAGTAGTTACATCCATTAAAAAACAAATTTTATTGAAATAAGTGATTAAAGAATACCAATATGGGGAATTATAATAAACAATAACTTTAATAGGGTTTTTCCTAAAAGGATTTTCATTTACATTATGAAATTAACTTGTAGTTCCATTAGTTCAATCAAAATTGATTTTATATTAGATTAATTTGTTATATGAAATGAATCGAAATATAATCCCTTATTTTAACAAGTAAATCCACCCTTAATAATGTTTCATAAGGAGCAAGGGGTATTATAAAGAATCTCCCCTTCATGTGTATACATATGTGTATAGTGTTCCACCTAATCATCATTAATCATTGTGATGATCATGTTAATGGTAAACCAATACTTTTCTAGATGATTATAACTATGTGTATCCTTTAAATTACCACATCTAATATTTAATTTATATATGGAGAAGTTTTTTAAGGAAAAAAAATGCTAACAATATTTCACGATAAAATCATATATTTAGACTCATATATATTATTTTAAGTAGATTTCTCTTACCATAACACCAAAATTTAGTAAAATATTCTTTAAAAATACTAGTAAATACTCAAATACTAACTCTATAGACCAAATTCATACATCCATAAATAATGCATTGCTTAAATTGTTAATATAAGACTCCTCATAATGGTTCACTCTACCCAAGGAACTAATGTTTTAGTTCATTGTAGGTAAAATATAGAATCACCATATTATATAACACTATCCATGTATTATAAATATTAAATCTTCTATAAAAATTCCTAGTTTTCTTATAGTAAAAAATCAACATCATTACCTCGTAAATGGAATTATAAAAAATTGGAGGGATAAAATGATTAGTAATGGATACTTTTCGTGATGTTAAAATGGTTACATCCTTAATATAAGGAAAAAAATGTCTTTGTGATAAATATCAACAAAATAGATAATGGGATCATATGTTAAAATAATTTAACATCAATGAGAATTAACGATCAAGGAATATGAACACAATACCAATGAATGGTAATCATAACATGTCCAAGAAGCATATAATTATTATAAAGACCCTAAGAGAATTGTATAAGTAAGAAAAATATCATCTAAACTTTAAAAAACATAATATTTTAATGTATATTGGGAATAAGGCATTTCATAGGAATCATATTTGAAAGAAACATCATTATTAATATCATAGTGGTGCATGAATAACCATAATATTCACATAACATAGTGGAGGATCCATTACATCCTCATTCCCATAGTGGTGTGATAATTACTTACATTATTCCCCTAGAAATATCATGAGTTATAAAACAATAAATAATGAATTAGATAACCATATAGGACCTAAATAAATATCAACCATACAATAGTGTTCCAAAAATATTCATCGTATCAACATATAGAAAATTAATGGTTTTTTAAACCTTCCAAAAAGAGTCAAAACATTAATTTATTAAATCATATGAGTAAAAAAAATTTAAAATATTAAACATATCATATTATCATATAGGACGTTATCAAAACAAAACATCATAAATGATAATAATTATTGTATTTAAATATATCGAAATTAAAATGTTTTCAAGAAATATTTTTTTATAATGAAATAAAAAATTACACTACATAAAAAAAATTATGAAGAAAAGTGGAATATTTGTTGACAACATATTATAAGGGGTTATAAATAAATTATCTATAGAAGGAATAAATTTTATAAATTTAAATATTCTGTATATTTGAAATATTTTTTATTTTTATGGGATGAACAACCATATTTTATTTAAATTTTAAAATATAATTGTTTAAATACCCATATCAAATAATGAGTAACATATTTTCCATTTGAAAAGTAGTAAGAGAATTATGATAATCATTAGAATACAAAATATAATATTTTTCCCAAAATATGGGAGAAAATGTTATATATGAGTAGTATGTAATTGTAAAAAAAATTCTATAAATGTGATGATAATTACTCTTATCAAACATATATTTTTTTATGGAGCAATGAATTGATCAAGGAAGAATAATCTGATGTGAGAAGCGATTTACTCCAAAAATAAGATATATGAATTAAATAATATCATAATTGTTTAAAATTATTTAAAATCAAAAATATTGTTTAATTGGAGTGATTCTGTAAAGACCCTTAAATTCCAAGGAAATTTTTTTCCTAATTTCTTTGGAATTTTACAAGAACGCGGTTTCTGACGGAACCTGATTCCAAGGCCCGGTGTGCCCGGAATCATTTTCCGAAGTTTGGCTCGGGTACGTTTAGTGAATGGACGAGCAGGTTTTTCTAACTTTTGAACCGGTGCTCGGAATCGAATTTTGAGGGCATTGATGGAATCGCACCGCCGATACTTGCTTAGAAACGCCTCTTCTGGAGTTGCGTTTTCTCGGGTGTGGTTTTTAATTTTCGGGCTTAAAGTTAAGAAATAAAATAATTGTACGACAAACTTTATTTTATTTCACTTAATCCACTTGAAATCCACATGAAGCCACTTAAAGAGGCTTAAGCTGAGGTGATCCGGATAGGGTGCTATCCAAAATTATCATACCCTCTTGGTAAGATATTTGTGGGGTGGGCCCGCATGAGCCCCCCCCCCCCCGTTTCTTTTCTGCATAGTAACACACCCACGAAAACCCGTCATTATGAATGTCAACTGACGGGTTTTCATAATTTCTTAACGCACCAATTAATTGGGTGGTTTATTTTGTTGAATTAATTATATAAATTAATGGGTCGTTACTTATCTCTTTTTCATTTCTTAACCGGTTTGAAATCCGTTGGCGTAGTAATAAAATAAGACCAACGACACATCTTGAGGATTACACGTTGGGAGGATTTTGACAGAATTCTTGTGCCTTCACCCTTATTCGCGAAGAACGCGAATAACGCAAAGTACGCCGGCCTCCGATGAAGAATGCTGAAACCGTGGAAATCGACGACGCGACGAGGACGTTTCCTCTTCTGCGACGTTCTTCTGCGACGTTCCTTCGTCCACAATGAAATCTTCGATCTTCTGTTTGAGGTAACAGTTTTCAGGTTTCTTTTAAAAATCCTTTGTGGTTTTTAACAATGAATGGATTTAATTATTAAAATTAAATCTGTTATTCTTGAGCCTCAGAGTTTTTCGATGTGCACCGTATTCCGCGACGAAGTGACGCCCTTCCGCGACGACGCGACGCCCTTCTGCGACGACGCGAGGCCTTCCGCGACGCGACGATCGCCTACTTCCACGATGATCAAATCCGCGAAGATCCCGCGTGCGATGACTTGACGAGGTAGGGATTTTATTTGGAAATACCCTTTTATATTCCCGGGATCGTTTCTTTTAGAAGTGAAGAACCCGGACAATTAGAACAATTTTAATTCTTTAAAATTGTTTTGGTTATGTTTTCATGTGTTGAATAATTCTCCCATTGTTATTAACTAACGCGGAGGGTACGGGCGAAACTAACACGGCCCGACAACCCTCCGTCGTTCTTCATGGTTGTGCGGATTTGGCGGGCGTTGGATAAACATGACGCAAGGGCGATTTGATGATCCCGCAGTGAAGAACGGAACCCGGGAGGAACAACGGCGCAGACGGGAAGGAAAACGGACCACCGGAGCAACTCCGGTGGCCCGTCGAAGCTGCCGGCGGTGCCCCGGCACGCCACCAGACAGGGCCGCCACGGCTGAAGCCGTGCAGGTCCGGCCCTTACACACGGGACGCGGCTATGCCGCGTCCGTTGACTCCAGCGCGGCCCTTCGAGGGTCGCGGCTTCTTCCAACCCGCAGGGGCGGCACCCCGCGGCTGCCGCGTTGCTCGGCCGCTCGGTCAAGCCAAGCCGAGCCGGCCGGACGAGCCGGGCCGCGCCCTGGCAGGGCGGGACCAGGTCCAGCCGGGCCGGACCGGGTCGGGTCGACCCAGTTCGGCAGACCCAAGGGGGTCGGGCCGGGTCGGCCCGGGCCCAGACCCCCCGTCTTCGGACCATTTTCGGTCTTTTGCCTGTAACATGAGCTACTGGCCTCCGAATGACGCGCCGTCAGCGGAAATGCGATCCTTTGATAGAGGCGGTCGTTTTGGTATATCGCACTCAAGGTTTCGGAATACTTTGGGTTCGGCCGGGATGGTTCATCCACAAAACCAACCGGGGCCTCGGAGCGGAAACACTCATATCTTGAGCTCCGGACGTCTGATTGACATGCCGTTGACTTTGTTGGATTCCTCTAAGGGAGACGGATCTTTTGGCTTACTCCGCTCGAGGTTTTCACGTAGTTGGAGTACAGTCGGGTTGGTTTTAACTTAAAAACCAACCGGGCCCCCCGGACGAAAAAGCCAATAACTTCCAGACCGGGCGTCCGATTGACGCGCTGTATGTTGCGTTGTGTTCCTGTTGACGATACGGAACTTTTGGCATCCTCCGCCCGAGTTTTGGATGTGGTTGGGTTATAGCAGGGTTGGATTGTACCCGAAATCCAACCAGGCCCCTAGAACAAAAAAAGATGATATCTTTCAGACCAGACGTCCATTTGACGAACCGTCAGCGGTGTTGGTGATCACGTTGAAAAACGGTCCCTATGAGTATACCTTAGGAGAGTTCGGGGTACAGTTGAGATACGACTGGGTTGGTTCTCTTACGAAACCAACCGGGCCCCTAGGACGAAAAGGATAATAACTCATAGACCGCGTGTCCGTTTGACACGTCGTCTGTTGCGTTGAGACCCTTCTGACGAGGCGGTCCTTTGAGATACTTCTTCGTGGGACTTTGAGATACTTGGAGTATCGACCTATAACTCGTGGAGCGGACCCTCCCAGAGTCGAGCGAGCAGAGTATGGAGACCGTGTAGACGACTCAGACCTGACGACTGCTTGACCGACTCGACTTGGAGTGAGACGATTAGCCCAGTGGACGGAGCGCCCGGTATTTGGCGGCAGACCCACGCCGGACGGAGCATGTGGTAGTTGGCCGCAGACCCACGATACTCAACGGGAGGAGTACCTCTGTAGGCTATTAGGCAGAGCGCCCGGTATTTGGCGACATACTCTCAGCGGACAGAGCGCCCGGTAGTTGGCCGCAGACCCTCGATACTCGATTGGAGGAGTACCTCAGCAGTCTTAGGTTAGTGAGAAGTACCTCGGAGTCGTGACAGGACCACTGTACACTCCAGAGACGGAGCTCTTCAGTAGTTACAGTTTCGATAATGAAAATCCTGGTTTGAGCTGAGACTTTTGACCTTGTGTTTACCTCATGATTGAGATGGGTCACTTGCTAACATAGGTATATTTATGGGCATATACCTGGGGTAGTGGTTATCCGTTGATTTCACAATCCTTATGTTTCCTCATGATTGAGATGGGTTACTTGATAACTTAGGTATATGTATGGGCATATACCTAAGTAGAGGTTATCTGTTGAGATCTTCTTTGTGGTTATCCTTGTTGGTTTAGTGAGACCTTGAGGGTCTCGGGGACCCTACTAAGTATCATTATACTCTCCCCTACACGGGCTATGCCCGCACCTCGTTGTGTTGGTTGCAGACGACGGACAGTGCTGATGGAGGCCGAGTGTTTGAGGACTGGACGGTACCCGGAGGTGGACTACACGACGAGTCAGTACCCGGAGGTTGACTACATGACGAGTTAGTACCCGGAGGTGGACTACATGATGAGTCCGTACCCGTAGGTGGACTACACGACGAGACGACACACAGAGGTGGTTGACGGGCGAGAGCGTGTAGGAGGCTATCTGTACCTACCCTTCAGGTAGGATCCTTGGTGGACGACCAAGAGCTGCGCCATCTGTACATACCCTTCAGGTAGGATCCGAGGAGGACGACCCAGGAGCCGCTTATGTCCTTCCAGCTGTTATCTTTTCTGTTGTACTTGTTCAGTTGTATTTTTACTTTCTTTTGGGTTTGTATTCCGGCCCATTTACTTTTCAGCACTTCTCTTGTACTTAGTGTTTTATTTTTCTGCTTGCTTACTCTGTGGTGCTTGTTTTCATTTATAAAGGCAATGCCTTCCCAGATATCGGGATTTACACCTTTGGTTCTAGTCGCCAGCCCCTATCCTATGGAAGGCAGGCTTGGGGTAGTCATGGAACAGGCCCCGAGGACGGGTCCTGACAGATTCAAACACCATAAAAACAATTCAGTCAATAAAACTCTGTAAAACATGAATACATCATTTTGAAAATCAATAGTTTATTTTTGACACATGAAAACAATCCAAAATTTTTGGGAAATATATTAATGGGAGATAAATATAGTGTATTATAAATATTTCATCATTATGAATGTAATATATTGATTATGAACATGTATGATCATAGTCACATGGAAATATAACATATTATAAAAAACTGATATTTTAAATTAAATAGATGAGGTAGATAATAAAAGACAGACTATGAATGAAAGATGAATAAATTAAGGGGGTTATAAAATGGGATTAATGATAAAAAAATGGAAATATATCATCATTAGTCAATAATTTGTATTTTAAAGTAGTTATTGTTGTCGCATTCATGAAAAATGATGTGAAAATAAATGGGGCTTATCCAAAAAAGGTACTTCAATCATATAGGAGAGGGGGGAAACCATTCTGTTAGTGTATAAAAGGTAGGTGATAATCAATATCTCATTAGTAGAATATAAAATGGAATAATGTAATGTAAAAATAAAATAATGAAAATATTTGGAAATTATATTATAATAAATTCATTTATATTAAAATGGAATGATTTGGATTAGAAACCATTACCATGTTATGTAACGAAACAAAGAATATTCAGAAATAATAAATCAATGTGAACTTGTTTTTAAGGAATTATATTTTGATATAGAGGGTAATTACATGAACAAGTGCATTATATTATAGGGGAATGAGATAATGGGTGGAGTTTTCTCTTTTTACAATTTAAAGCGATGTATATTTTTTGAATTTCTGAATTTGTGAAAATTTATTTTTAAATCAAAACTAATAATGTATCAAAAATATTTTTTGATTGATGTTTTAAATTTAATTTGTAGTTATTATTAGTATTATATAACATTGATAATAAATTAACATATTAATATATATATATATATATATGTATATATATATAAATTACAAAATAATATTAGAATCATAATTGAATATGAACCTAATAAATGCTTATGAATGCACAGTATCAAGGACTATTTCATTCATTAGAAAATAAAAATTTCATAGTGGTAATTAGATTTTTCCTAAGGATTTATAATCATTATAACATAAAAAATTATTACTTATAAGAAAATGTAAACCCAATAATTATAAATTTTATTTCTTGTTCCCCTGCTTCACTTTCATTATGTTAAAATAATATTCCATTCTACGAAGAAATGTATATTATATTAAAACAAATTTTTTAAATAATATTATCATAGTATTATAATATCATATAAAAAATTTAATATTTTATTAAAATAAAATAAATTTAAAAATAAATACTTTTTCAACTCAAATATTTCATAAATTTCCTTAACAAACATATTATATAAAATTGGTATAAAATTTTTACTTTCAGTAAATATGACATATTGAATATTCACCATGATGTTTTTTAAAAACAATATTAAAGAATTATCTTTATATCTCTATTAAAATGATAAATTAAAATATGATTCAAAATTTTAAAAATTCACATCCAAAATTTTCTTATTATTTTTATTTTAAAATATAAAATATAGTCAATATATGTATCTATAATCAGATGAATTTTTGTATATGATCAACTCTACATCTTATAAATATTTATTAATACTGTTCTTAATTATTATTTCTATATTAAAATATATATTTGTGTTATTCGATCATTTAAATCATTATCCATTAACAGAAATTCCAAATTCTCAAAATTAATTTTTTCTACATAAGATGAATTTAGAAATAATAACTTTTAAAAAAGTATAAAAATTTAATTATACAATAAAAAATATAAATAATTTATTTTATGATAATATAATCCTAATTAAAAATAAATAAACACTTTTATGTCCTCGTAATACCTTAGCACCAGTTAATTGGTTTTTTTATTTTCTTGTGGTGGTTCGCCACACAAGGATCTTGTGAAAATATCGACGAATATGAAAATTTCTCAAATAAGTTTTTTCCATCCAAAAATTTTTCATTTCCAGATTTTCTATATTCCACGTAAACCGTTAAATAATATACCTACCTTAATATCATATAAAAATTGTCTTCATAATCGATTAACCACATTAAGACTTCATTTTTTCTCACATTTTTTCTAAATTTTATATTATGGTTACTCCATAATGACCTCATTTAATGATGTATTATACTGATAAGAGTATTATACGTGGAAATAATCCATATGATATAATACTCTAATGGTAATCATGATTTATTATTCTATCAATAGCGATGGTCTTGTTTATGATAATAAAATTAAAGTGTCTCATTGTTCACATAGCTCATCATGGCTACCCAGGTGCCATATTGTCCTACCAGTTCTAATAAATCTACCACTACTATTTGGGAAACCTATATTCATATAGTATCCAACCTTGTACCTTTTTATTATCTCATCCTTATTACTCATCAATGATCCAATGATATGTATAAAGGGCTCCAATCTATTGAAAAATCCAATATTTCCTCATTGTCATATCTTCCCCATGATTTTACCCATACACCAATATTTATTTAGAAACACGTAATAATTGGACTTACACATAAAAAAATCATATTTTCTGTAATCCAAAATCATATAATCCATATATATATTTATTATACATGTGACTAATTATTGAACCCAAAATATATCATCAAATTATCATGTGCAATCCCTACCAAACATATTATTTTATTCCCTATTATCATACAATAGTCCTTCAAAAAAATCATTAAATTACATTGTACACATAGGCCATAGGATATTAAAGAGTCTAACTCAAACATTATGGTCATTTATTATGTTTATCCATGATATATAAGATACCAGATTGAGGTTATATCAAATAATAAAAAAGTAAATTTCTAGTGGGACATATCCCCTTAGAATCCCTTGTACCCACATGTATGTATTCTCTATAAACAATAAAATTGTCCACATATACCTATAACGCCAATTTTCCATTTAATACATTCATTATAAGGATATATTCTCCTATAATCCAATCATACCATATATAATTTCATTACTATTGGAAACAATCAACCAGAAAAGGATGCTAAATCATAACTCCCACACAATCCATTAATATACAACATCTAGCTTTTAATTCCATACATATTTAATTATATTTAATAGAAGTGGAAAATTTATAAAAAAATGTAAAATCCCAAAAATGTTACTTTGTAGAACACTATAAAAGGTTTCACAGATATTTTTATTGTAGCTCTCAACAACACGAGTCCAAATTCCATTCATAGGGCTTTGTAGGTATCCTATGTTATAATCATTGTCCCAAATCCTAAATAATCACAACCTCCCAAATTGGTGAAAATTTTAATTTCTCAAATATAATAAATTTGTTTAAATTTATAATAATTTGGAATACATTATGGAATACTTTCATATCTAGGTGTTCATTCGTCATGGATGTCCCGGCCCTCGAGAGCCTTGGTGTGGTGATATTATAAATAATAAATATATTATAACATATACAAGTAACATTTCTTAAAAATTGTAATATATTATGAATGTTGTCTTATATATTAAATATTTGACCACTGTTAAATCTGAAATATGGGTTTTACCCTATGCAATAGGTAATAATTTTTACATTAGGCGATATGATAGAGTGTCGTCACACGTGTATTAAATTAATTTAATGAATTAATTAAATTAATAATAATAATTATAATAATTGGACTTCCACATAATGAAATCCAATTTTCTGTAATCCAAAATCATAATATATATATATATATATTATACATGTGGCTAATTTTTTTACCCAAAATATATCATCAACATCATCTCATAAATAATCTTGTTGGATCTTAGTAAATTTAATTATATATATGAAATTTTATTGATAATCATATTGACTATAGTTAGACCATAATTTAGTATGTGTTTTATTAATCAATAATAAAATCCCATCGTAACATCCATTTTCATCTTATGTTAATTAAATATAAAAAATCATCACTACTAGAAATCTAGTTGGTATAGGTTACTTTTTTTCAAAAGTTTTCCAAACCCATAGGGAATGGCTACTATGACACTATTTTTCCCAATAGTTTTCCCAATCCATTTAGAAAGGGAGCACCTTTCCCAAGGGTTCTTCCAACGCTGTTGGGAAAGGGTACATTGAGAGCACTTTTCAAAACTTTTTACCCAAACCATTGGAATGTTGGTTTTTTCCAAGGGTTATCCCAAACCATTTGGAAAGGGTCACAGTTTACTAATGGATTTTCCAAAACAATTGGTAATGGGAACATTGATATCACATTTCAAAACTGTTTTCTTGGACCATTCGTAAAGGGTACACATTTCCTATCAGACTTCAAAAACAGTTGGGAACGTTTACATTGAGACCTCTTTTACCAAAAGTTTTGGAAATCTATTAGGAATGGGTAAATTGACACCACATTTCAAAATGGTTTTCCCAAACCATTGCGAATGTGTTGGTACATTTCCAAACATATCTCAAAACTGTATGGAAATCTCTATTCGAATGATTTTGTGAACCATTGGGATATGTACCTTTAATTATTATGTTTTTTGTCGAATATCATGAAATAAATCAATATATAAATTACATATATATATATATATATATAAATATATTCCCAAAGGAAATTATCGGATAATTATATAGTCTTTGATATATAACGTGTAGGTTGTGTGTTCAAACATCCACCGTGTCGTTTTTTAAAGTTTACCTATAATAATAGATTGAAAACCATTGTGATAGGTCTTTCCCAATGCCAAATCACTCAACATAAAATATTTCACAACTCTCCATGAGTGGAGAATGATAAAAAATTCAAATGGAATATATTCAATCTATTGGAGAAACATTTTCTCCATATTTGATTCCCTATTATTAACTATTACACTTATCTATGTGTAATTCATTACTATAATTGACCAATCCATCCTCACAACACACAATTCAGAATATATATTTGGCCCCGTTAGCTAAAAATTCATTAGGTGGATCAATAAATGTAACTACCCATGAACGATATTTACCGATTATTCCATTTTTAGTGATTTTACAACACCCACATAAAATAATAATATATAAAAATGTTTTCAAAATTTTATTATAATTCTAGATTTTCAAATTCATTTTATACTGAATTTTCAATGAAAACATCTATATATACATAGACAATTATATTATCTGTGGAATACTTCCATGGGTTAATTTTTCTGTTAAAAAACAAGGATTGTTCTTCCTTATCTTCTATAATGATTTATTATATACTCATTTAGTCCGATTATTGATGATGACAAGATTCAACTTATGGATGTTACTGATATTTTTTGCTAAAATAATGTCCATATTATATTGATTTTTTTGGTTTTTCTTTTAATAAATATTACCCTCATCAAATATGAAATGTATAATTTCATAAGTCGTTTGTTTCATTCTATTAACAAAAAAACCAATAATTTTAGAATAAAATTAATGAAAAATACCTTTATCCACATTCAGATAAAATCAATGATATTAATATTGATATTTTAGTTGAATATGTTACATAAAAAATCTATAAAATAACCAATTTTTTATAATTTATAAATACATTAATATGGATATAAATTAATTAATCATTGAAGTATAAGAAAACCTATATTTTTATATTATGTTCCAATGTCATTAGATAAAAAATATATCAATATAATCTTCTCTCAAAATAGTGTATGAAAATTCATAAAGGTTTAAATTCTCAAATCCAACATCAATATTCCATTGTGGAGTTCATGGTGTAATGAAATAATCAATAATCTTATTTTCCCTAATATAATATTCTAAAGAGTAATTAAGAAATAATCCATCATGAAAACTATAAATAATTATCATAGGTAGTCATTTACATTTTTATGAAAGAAATAACATTTTAAAAATGAGTGTTTTTATATAATATGAATAAAAACATATAACCAATTATTTCTTTTATAATAATCAATATATAAATAAACATTTTTTCCTTCAATTAAATTTGTTTTTTGGAAAAAAAAAGTTCCATGTTTTCTAATTGTTATGTTTACAATATTAAAGAATCACCATAAATTTTATACCTTAAGTAGTGAAACATAAAAAATTAGAAATTATCCTATCATCTCAGATATTTTAACTTCTATTCTAGAATATCATCATTAGGGATTTAATTTAATGGTTAAAAATGTTGTGAACATTATCAAGTTCAAGAAACCTTTTATATATAATTGAATTATCATTAACTTCAATGAATTTTTTTTTATTTTAGGTAATAAGTTCTAATTGAATGGTGAAAAATTATCATTATTATTTGATGAGAGAAAATGTATAGTTTACAAAATTTTGAAGGGTAATTTTTAATTCTAAATGGTAAAGGTGCATCTATGATCAAATAATTTACATGTAGGGAAATCATTTTTTTTAAATTGTAATTCCTTGTGTACATTCAAATTTAAATTCTTTGCAATAAATGATTTTTCTACAATTCATTCAATATGTCCATGTGAATATTATTTAAATGTAATTTTTTCTCCCTCAACTCATTAATCTATATATTTTTTCAAGAACAACCTCTTTCTCTATACCACATATTATCGCTACTGGTACTCATAAATTTTATCAAAAAATTGTTGGGAAAATGTATAGAAATGATATTTTATTGGTAATGTAATCTTAGAAACTATGATCCTTAAATTCTATATCATTAAAATTAAATGGTTATGGAAACATACTAGTTCAATAGATTAGTAATCAAAATGAATTCTTTTTTATTATAACATATTTATGGAATTATGTGTCCACTAGTGAGCTCCTATTCAAAATGGGGTAAAATGGATAATTTTTACATGATTTAATTTTATTAATAATAGGAATTTCCTGAAGTAAATCGTACATATGACGATCTAACATAATGACACAAATTTCGTCTCATGCTTCTAAGTCTTCTCAATGAATCGAAATTAATTATAAATACCCTTTTAATGATTTTCAAATTAGAAAAAAATCATAATTCTTTTATCATCAGGAGATGAAAAAATAAATTTTTCATCTATCATAGTTTTGTATTTCGAAATTATAGATATAACCGTAGAATTATATTATTTACAAAAATAATTATTTTTTAACATTTAATTTTCCTCTTTAACAAATCCACATATCATTAAATTTATTATTATGATTTATTCATCCTAATCATTTTAATAAAATGGAAAACAATATTTTAATTGAAATTTTGTATGAAACTCTATAGATATCATTCCTATGAGGAACATTTCATCATTTTTTGTATTTAAAAAGAAACTATTTTTTTCCAAATCACCTCACTACATGATCTTATGATATAATAAGAAAATGGGTTTTCACATGGGTTTAGATATTCATTATTATCTCAAAACAAATTAATCACATTACATTTTGAAATTATATTCAATTGTTATAGAAATATATTATATAAAAAATATTGTAAACAATTTCACAATTTCACATATTGAATATAAAAGATAATTTATTTAGAATAATTATTTTAATATATCCTATTAGAAAAATTTAGAATAATATATTATATTTAATCATTTCTAATAATCATATTCATCCTCATTGTATGTTCAACAATCTCCCATTCCTAAACATCAGACCCAATACCATGGGAAAAATATTTATATTTTTAATCTTTTTAGTGGTTTTATAATTTTATATCTAGATGTAAAAGAAATAGATATTAAGGAAATAAATGGTAAAAGGAAAATGTATATATAATGAACTCAAATATTCCATTTATTTTTCTCAACATCCTTCTTCAAAATAGTCGTATTTGGTAATAATGTCAAAATGAGAACATCAAGACTAATCCTTATTTGATTTATAAAATAAAAATGGTTTTTAATTTTGATTCCCATTCATTTATATTAATTTATATAATTTTTCAATATTTATCACATCCATTTATTCATTTTCTAAATTATATTTTTCCAAAATTTATACAATAAAAAAGGATGATTTCATTTTAAATATTATTCACCTAGTAGAATATCTAACCATTGAATGTCTAAATTATGTGTAGATATTCTAATCTTAAATAAATTAAAATTTCTATAATGTGTAATTTTAAATTTCCACTAAATTACATTCCCATTTTTATTTGATTAAATTTGAATATATATATATTCATCATTTTATACAACAAAAATATCTTTCATGGATTATAAATAAGTCTATTTTCTAAAATTTATCTATTAGTAAATGGTTAAATAATAGTATTCATATTTGCATAATTTATTATCATTATTTTATGTATGAGAACACAAATAATAAACAAAAAATGATTTATTCTGCGATCATAAAACTCAATGTTATCCCCATTAAAATTCATAGGATTAGTAAGAATAAAAATACACATAATAATTCTTGGTATCTCTGTCATATAGAAACAAGAAATAACAATCCAATTTTATAAATTTATATATCAAAATAAAATTATAATTCTTGAATGATATGTGGAACAACTAAAATGAATGGAATGATTTTTTGATTCCATGTACTTTCTATGACAATACATGTAGTACGACTTATAGAGGGGGTGAGATAGTGTGGAAAACTCAATATACATCTATTACAATTATGACCAATACATTTTTTAAGTTATATATAAATTTCTAGTCTATTTAAAAATTTTAACATTGTTTATGATAAAATAAATTGAATTTAAATAAGCTATAGTAATAAAAGAAAAAAATACAATCATATCAGAAAATATTAATAACAAAAGCAGAGTATCAAATAAAAATTCATGTATTCCATTGGTAGATATGATTAAAAATACTACAAATTAATGTATCTAAACACATTATTCTCAAAGAGGTCGAGGGATATATACATATATATGAGGGTTCAAGTATTATATTTCAAAATTAATTAATAATATATTTAGTGGTTCAATTTTCACTCCCGGGAAATATTCTATGGACTCATTAGTGTTAATTGTATTTGTCTGCATTATCCTCTTCTATTGGAACAATTGACATCATCCACCCCCTAAAAATTATTTACCCGGAATGATAAGATGATAATCATTCATATCCGAAGAATATCCTTGATCACGTAGTGTTGGATAGAAAAAATGAAAATAGAGAATTTCTTCTATATTTTATAATCATTATATCAATAAAAAATATTAAGGAAAATAAAACTAAAACTATATTTGTGGAATACATAATATTAAATGATACGATGTAATAATTTAGTATTTAATTTAATTTATATTCTAATTTTTCTATTTTTTGAATCAATATCCTATAAAAATTATTTAGTGAAATGAATTATCATATTAACATCCAATATATAATATTTTTAATGAGAGAGTTAAAACCATATCTAATTTATCTAATAATAAAATTATGAATGGATGTTAGAATAAAAAATAGTTTATATGAACTCATTTATATAGAATATAATATATTATTCACTCTAATAAAATAGTTTCTATGAACTCTTCTATTCATAAATATGATTAAAATAAAATATATAGGTGCCTATTTATTTCATACAAAAAAAGGTATAAAAATTACTTATACGTTTTTTCATGACAATATATGGGGTTCTCATAACCTCCTTCTAGAAATAGATCTTGTGATTCCGTGGATAGTGAAACACATTTTTTGTAGGATATTTAGGGAAACCTTTTCCACAAAAACAACATTATTTAGAATCAACCAATACCTAGAACGGAAATTTTTTTCACACAAATTAAATATACTACACATGATTCCAAAAGGGGGGAAAATTATAATTCATGGATAATTGATATTTTATATTAATGAGAGATTATTCCTAGATTCCTCCACCATAGGATTGATTCAATAATTTCACTCATAACAAAAAATCATACATGAATCACATTACCCATCATATTTATCATACTTTTTTTTTCAATTGCACTCATGCACCTCTTTTATCACTCATATCATCATGATATCCAATGTATAATCAAGCAATTCATTGGGAGAAAATATAGCTCACCATTATGAACAAGTATTTCATGATCCATAGTGTCATATTAATGAGATGTCCATGTAATTTATATTCACATTTTCAACCCATATTTCATGTTATATGATACCTTACATAGATCTATATGGATATTTTACGTGTACAGTCTCACCATTGTCATCCATAGCCTATAAGGAGACCTACATGGCTTAAAATTTTACATTTAGTTTTAAATAGATTAAGGAATATTTTCACTAGGGGAAATATTAAATGAGAACTACATTCCCAATCCATATATACCCATGTACCAATGTCTTGTAGAACCATTTTCTTGACAAAATATGTAAAATACTGTGGAAATAAAAAGTAGATCAAGGTAATTAAAACATTATAATTGATCAAAACATAATTATTCCCAAAATAACACATAACGTAGAATTAAAAAGGACTAGAATTTTGGAACCCATCTGGAAATAGTTACTCTAGTGATTTATGTTAACCAAAAAATCTTATGCCACATCACTATAGGGATACATGCCCTAGTCTCATGGGGTGTATTATATTATAATTAATCTTCTACCATCCCATTACACGGATGAAAATTCACCAAACCCTAAACTGTGGTGAATTATCACCCTAATCCACACATTATTGATTTTAGCATAAGACATAAACATATGAGAGAATTCCGTAAAAACATAAATTTTGGATAACCTTCACCCAAGTCCCTCTAATACGGAAAAAATCACCGAAGTCAATATATTAGGTCAAAAAATCATTCCAATTATTATTTATGATCATTAATATGTTATCATATATTAACCTTAAACCACCCCAAAATAGGTCCCCATAATTGGTGAAGACATAGGACTCTTATTGTGACCCATTATAAACATAGGAGAATTATATATTCATCCCTTGTTTTCGATAATAAGTCTCACAAACACTCTAATATCATAAGGACATAATAGTATAGTTTTTTGGAGACTAATGATATAAACCAGTTATTTTACAATGATTATATACATTTACAAACAATCATACACCTATATTACATCTTTATGATAACTTATAAAATATGAACCACTTAAAAGGCCAGTATATTGAATCATATGAAATGAATGAGGTTCAATCCTTATTAGATAAAATTATCAATAATTCATACTGGTCAGATCATAATTCATATAGAAAACTTTTATGAGTAATAAATACTTGTTAAAACATCATGGGTTCAAATGTGACAATCATATATCATTATAGTGAATTTTAGATCATGGAATAGAAAAATAAAATCAAATAAAAGAAATGTAAAATTGTCTATGAATTATATAATTAAAAGGAAACAAAACTTGAAATCACAACATAATAAATAAGAATTACTATTGAGAAAAATTTATCATAATCTTTTTTAATATATTTTTAATGGAGAATATTTTTTGAAAAATATGGGTCATAATAATATTTAGGTGTATCATTGTGGTTTTTTCATTGCCACATGATTCTCATAACACAATAGAGCGTGTTTCAGTAACTGATTCACATACTGGAGAAGTAATCATAATAAGATCCTAATAGTGAAGTGAAACTTCATTACTCAATTACCTTAGTTATCTCATGAAATATATAATATTAACCAGCCCATTAGAGGATAAAATTCGTCCCCACCCTTCATCACAAAAAATTTGAGTTCCATAATCATTTATCATATATAAAGTATCCCATATAATAATAGATGACTATCATAAACCATTTAAAAATATAAGATATCATTAGTATAATAAATAATAAATAAAAAATTAATTAATTTTTATAAAATAATCATGTAATGTTAACATATATATGGTGATCAAAACCTCCGATAAGAAATATTTATCTTGATGGGTAAATATATGTGGAAGTAAAATTGTTTTCTGAAATCATTTTCTATTTTTTTATAAATTTTAATGGAAAAATAAATTCATGACGGGAATGAAAATAATTTATAATATTTTTAAAAATATATATCAAATTTAAAAATATATAAGAATATATCAATTATATAAATTTTTTTATTGGAAGATAAAAAAGTCTAATTTTTAATAATTTGATTGCCCTATTTATTTAGAATTATAAAAATAAAATTGTGTGAAAGAACACATTGTAAAATGAGAAAGGTAAATTATTCTAAAAATATGTAAGTGAATTATGAGAACTGAAAAAATAATAAATTAAATAATTTCCAAAAATAGGTGAAAATATATTCTTTATAAAATCATGTACATGGTGGAAAAATAAATTACATGAGTGAAGAATTAATCTTTTCAAAATTAAAATGTTTCTAAAACAACTTATACATCATGTAAGAGGATATTAGTGTGAGGTTTGATTCCTAAAAAAGAAGATGGAACTATAAAATATCCCCCAAATACATTATTATAATTATATAGT
Source organism: Viscum album (assembly GCA_963277665.1). Taxonomy (NCBI): domain Eukaryota; kingdom Viridiplantae; phylum Streptophyta; class Magnoliopsida; order Santalales; family Viscaceae; genus Viscum; species Viscum album. The sequence goes on from OY728120.1 coordinate 813,632,928, forward strand.
GAAATATCATAGTTTATTTGGTGTTATTATGACTCCATAAAAATATTTGAGTCTAGAAAAACCCATAAATATTGAAAATATCGCCTATATAACCGAGTAGTGATTTACGTAGTATATTGGAAATAAAAAATTAATTATATATATTGGTTAATAAGAGAGGAATACGGTCTATAATCAAGATGGAATCATTAATAATGTAAATTATTTTTTATGATAATGTGGAATTATTCCCACATAATTATCAATTGTATTATAATATCGAATGATCATAAATTGGAAAATGAGGTAAAAAATCAACAAGTGATTTCAAAAGAATACAGAATATTAATATGGTTTATGAAAATGTTTTAAAAAGAGATAAACTTATTTTCTAATATTTATGGAATAATAAGGATATTAACGCATATATTATAAACACATAGATGACTAATCATTTCTTAATCAATATATTTTATCAAAAAATGAAATTTAACAAAAAGGAAGAGGACCCTTATGCTGGTATAGAACAAAAGATTGAATAATGATTTAATGTGATGGTATATGTCATATATAATTAAATAAATACAAATATATAAATAATCCCATGAAATTTAAAACATGAAATTATATTTAAATTTTATTATTTAAAAAATAACCATAAAATGTAATTATGATGATTACAAAATACATACATTTCTAGATAGATTCATGCATATTTGTTTGACTAATAAAAACATTTAAAAATACATTTGTGTTTATCATATTATGATACATAAGTTAACCTATAGTAAATTACTTTGGGATTGAAATATATTATATAATGGTTGGGTGTCTGATCCTGTTATAGTTGAAAAAGTGGGGTCTTATCAGTGATAACATTGTATGGGTTTCGAACGGATTCACATTTCTATTTGGTGGGATTTTGTATTTAGGTGAATTAGGTTGTTTTATAGTACATGTGATATGTGAAAATGTCATTAAAAAATTAAATGATTCCTTGATCAAATATATATCATTTTAAATACTAAATTTTTTAGAAACTTTAGTTACCCATTATTATCCTAAACAATAATCATTCTATATTTTTTATGGTAATTATTTTTTAAAATAATTCATATGATATATTTTATTTCCTAATATCAACGTGATGAATAAAAATTTTGGAACCTTTTATCCCTATTATTTTTTAAAATATAACATAATTTTTTAGATAAAACATTAAATACTTTGAAAAAGACTTTTTAGGTAAGTGAAATATTATTGTATTGTATTTTTAATCTTATTTAAATTAAATTATAAAATAAACAAGTGATTTTTTACTTATATATATATTTAATAAAAACATATTTTATTAGTTGAAAATGGTTGTATTTATTTTATTAACAAAAAATATATTTTTATGTATTGTTCTTTGAAAAATAATCCTTTTACCTCAATTACATTATTTAATCTTTTATATCATAATCATTATGACCAAAAATAATGTTTCCCATATTATATAGTTTATACCCACTAATTTAAAATTAAATTATGTTTCATAAGTCTTTTCTTCTAAATATTGTTTAAAAAAATAAATATAATAAATTTATAAACTAAAATATCATTATAAAATATTACATAATTTTTTAAAATATCAAATATCGCATTGAAATATATAATAAAAGTTATTTCACTTTTAAATACATAATTATTCAATAAAATGTTTTCATAATTTTCTAATTAATTATTATATTCTAATTAGTTTACGCATTATTAAAAATTATATATTGCACTATTCACATAGTCATTATTTTAAAAAAATATCATTTTTTAAATTAAGTTAATATTAAAATTTTATATAAAAAGGTAAATTTTATTTTGTAAACTGAGATCAAATTTTTTATCTACATTAAGAATTAAAAATATAAGTAATTCCATTTTTATAAGAAAATGAATTTAATATATTATTTATTATTTTTAAAATAAATTTATAAATAATTTATTGTTAACAAATTATTAATAAAATAAATTTATCGTGTAATATCAGAAAACTAAAAATAAGTATAGACTAATATAAATTCTCCATCTTCCAGAATATATTTTTTATGCATAATATGTATTGATAAAAAATTACAATTCAATGAAAAAAAATTCATGAGATGTCTATATATATATATATTCATTCATGGTGATAAAATCCCAATCTCTAGTAATATATCTTATTATTATATTCATTTAATAACATATAATTAATAGATATATACTTATAGTTTTTATGTAGACGATTATTTAACTTAGATCTTGTCGAAATCTCAATAAACATGAAATTTTTTCATTTGTGGGTTTCCAAAAAATAGAATTTCTCAATATCATATACTGTATGGTCTATGTATAATACTAGGGAGGCTTCCTTGCTTCTATGTTTAGACACATGTGTTTCAAAATGAATAATTCCTCTTCTATTTTCAATTTCACCACACTATCATTGTTTATTTTTTAATATGTTTATTCTAATTTATACCCATTTAATTAACAGTTATGTCTTGAATTCCACATTTCATATTGAATAATTTAAAACTGTTTTTTTATTTTGATATACTATATGAAATAGTAACTTTTATATTTTATTTATTTAATAATAATATAAAATGTTATTTTTGGTCATCACATTTACCCCAAAAATTAATTGTGCCCATGAAATTTTAATTACTACTTACTAATTATTCTATTTATTTATATAAATAATATTACAAGATATTTATTTTTATTATGATTTATTAATCACATAAATTCAATTTTAATTATAATAATACTAATATTATGTTTTATATAGTGAATATGTGTTACATTCCAAAAATGGTTTGGTGTTAAGACATATTTTATTTTTTACATATGGTCGATGAAAAAATGAAATTATATATCATAAATTGATTATAGTGAAGAAGATCAATTCGTAATTATTTTAGTAGCTATAGGAAATCAGTTATATAATATCTCTAATGGTTCATTAAAATTTTAATACATAAAAATAATATTTTATTCATTTATTTTTTTGATGGCGAATGATAACTCACCTTATATGGATTGATGAGGTCTACATTAGTTCCTCTCATATCTCTTTATGTAGAAGGTAACACCCTCAAATAATATTATATCCTCCCTATAATTTCCCTAACTTGTGTCACCATTATTAATATATTACCTCATATCTCCTCTTCTTCATGTAGTAGTAGTCCTTGTGCATCTTTGACGATGAATCCAACATAGTAAAAGGTTCGTAGGGAATGTATACCCCAAGATTTCTTCTAGTAATGAATCTTTATATTTCCAAACATTCCCATCCAAGACCTAAACAATTTCAATTAAAAAATACATGGTCACACATTATTTGGATATAGAACCTAATATGTGAACTACCTCAACCACAAAGAGTGGCATCCCATATTGTAGTACTAACCATCATGACAAGATGGTCTAGTCGAATTTGGTATATTTTTTATTCTTAATCCAATTTTTTCATGGATTATTTAACATCAATTGAATAATATAGATATAGATATGGAAACATATCATTAATGGTTGATTTAGAAGGTGGTTCGTTATTTCATATATTGTTACAGTGATGATAATATCTCTCCATAGTGTATATTGATTATATTTATAAAGTGTAATAGATTTGTTTTACAGTAGTTAGGATGTTGTGGATAATATGTCCATGTCTTGTGAATATATATATTATGATAAAATTGTAAATCAATTAATTGAATTAAATAAAATACATCTATATAACCCATTTTAATATTGATTTCCCCAGAAATATGAATTTATCTATTTTACAATAAAACAATATTATGTTCTTTTGATGAATAATATTATGGTATTACTCTTAAAACTAAAATTTATGAATCATAGAGTTATTATATTATGGATAAAATATTAATATTTTTGATTTAGAGTATTTAATTATCATAATCAATCTAAATGGTTGTCATTGAATATGTTATTCCTTATTCCATTTTTAATGGTAATTGTTTATGAGTATCATTTTAACATTATATAGTTTATAACACATTCATATATAATGACTACATTTCCAAACTTATTTCATTATATTATTATTATTGATTTTCGAATCATGTTTGCTAATCCAATCTGGTTAATCAGAGTATTAATTCTACAATGGTAGTTTGATGTTCAATGGCCCCTATTCAACATTTAATTCATCACCTAGCCCCGTTTTGAAATACCATTGGTACTTCAATTCACATTTTCTGACTAATATATAATTGAAAATAATCTCATCAAAATTTTCATATCATTAAATATCTTTAATAACCATCTTTATATTACTTGGTGTGTTTGTGAATTTACATACATTCACATTCATATAGATATTTTACAATAGGGGTTTTAGAGAAGAACACATGTCTTATCGTTAACACTAATATATTTTTGGATTGTCTAATAAGATAATAATATCATTTTCTCACATACCCATGGTTCTTAGAAGTTCCATCCATTACAAAAAAAATATTGTTGAAATGAGTGATGAAATATTACCAATATGCAGAATTATAATAATCAATAACATAAATGGGGTTTTACGTAAAATATATTTTCATTTACATTATGAATTTCACTTGCAGTCAAATTAGTTCTATCAAAATTGATTTAATCTTAGATTAATTTTTTATATGATATGAATCTAAATTTAATCCATATTTATAACTAGTAAATCCACCATTAATAATGTCACATAAAGGGAATGCGGTCTAATAAATAATCTCCCATTCATATGTATACATATGTGTATAGTCTTAGACCTAATCATCATTAATTATTTTGATGACCATTTTAATGGTAAACCAATACTTTTCTAGATGATCATGAATTTTTGTATCCTTTAAATAACCACAGCTAATTTCCAATGTATATATGTAGATGTTTTGTAAGGAAAATATCTTAAAAAATATGTTAAAAATATTTCATGATAAAATCTTAAAAATAAACTCATATTCATTATTTTCAATAGTTTTCTCTAACCATTAGAACAAAACATACTGAAATATTCTTTCAAAATACTAATAAATACTCTAATACTAACTATAGGGACCAAATCGATACATTCAAAAATAATTCATTGATTCAATTCTTACTATAATACTCCTCATAACGGTTAACTATACCCAAGGAACTAATGGTTTATTTCATTAGAGAAAAATATAGAATCACCTTATTATATAATACTATCCATGTCTTATTAATATTAATTATCCTATTAAAAACTTCAAGTAATATTATAATAAAAATTCAACATCATAACCTCAGAAATAGAATTTTTAAAAATGGGAGGTATCAAATGATCAGTAATAGAAGCTTTTTGTGTAGTCATTATGGTTTCATCCTTAAAATAATGAAAAAAATGTGTTTGTGATAAATATCAACAAATAATATCATGGTATAATATGTTAAAATCATATAACCTAAAGGAGAATTAATAATCACGGAACATGAACACAATACCAATGAATGGTCTTATTAACATGTCCTAGAAGCATATGAAGAATATAAAGTACCTAAAAGAATAGTATAAGTAAGAAAAATATCATCAGAACGTTAAAGAACCTAAGAATTTGATTTATATTGGTTATAAGACATATCATAGAAAAATTATTTGAAAGAAACATCCTTAAGAATATCATAGTGATGTATGAATAACCATCATCTTCACATAACACAGTGGAAGAGGAATCAAACCCTCATTCATATTATGGTGTGATAACGAATTACATGAATACCATAGATATATCATGAGTTATTAAACAAAAAATAATGAATTAGATAACAATATAGGACCTAACAAAACATCAACCACACAAAAGTGTTCTAAAAATATTCATCGTATCAAATGATGGAAAATGAATGGTTTTTTAAACCATAAAAAAATAGTCATCACGTTAATATATTAAATCATATGAGTAAAAAAAGTGTAAAATATAAAACATATCATATTATCATATTGGAGTTTATCAAAAAAACTTCATATGTGATAATTATTAGTGATTTCATAGATATCGAAATTAAAATGTTTTCACAAAACATTATTAAATAATGAAATAAAAAATTAAATTATATAAAGAAAATTTATGAACGAAAAGGTGGGTGTTTTTAGAAACATATTAGAAAGGGTTCTTAATAAATTATCTATAAAACGGATTAATTTTATAATGTGAAATATACAGTCTATTTGAAAAAAATTGATAGGATAAACAACCATATTTTATTTAAAATTTGAAATATAATTGTTTGAATACCCACATCAAATAAATAGTAACATATTTTCCAATTAAAAAGTTATAAGATAATTATGACAATCACCAAAAAAACATAATATTTTCCCCAAAATAGGGGAGAAATTGTTATGTATGAGTAGTATGTTAATGTCAAAAAAATCCAATAAAAGTGATGATTATTTTTCTTATAAAATATATATTATTTATGAAACAATGAATTCATCATGGAATAATAATTTTATGTGAGAAGTGATTTACATGAAAAATAATATAGATGTATACAATAATATAATAATAGTTTATAATAATTAAAGAAAAAAAAATATTGTTTAATTTGAGTGATTCAAACATAATAAAAACAATTCATTCAGGAAAACTCCATAAAAAAGAATACAACATTTTGAAAATCAAGAGTTTATTTTTGTAAAATGAAAACAATCCAAAATGGTTAGATAAATATATTAGTGGGAGATAAATATACTGTATTAAAAATAGTTATTCATTATGAATGTAATATATTTTTTGTAAACATGTATAAGCATAATCACAATGAAATATAACATATTTTAACAAATAGATATTTTAAATTAAATAGATGTGGGAGATAATAAAAGTGTGACTAAGAATGAAAGATGAATTAATTAAGGGGGTTATTAATATGGATTAATGACAAAAAAGAAAAATCTATCATAATTAGTGAACTATTTGGATTGTAAAGTAGTTATCATTGTCACATTCAGTGAAAAATGAAGTGAGAATTAATGAGGATTATACAAAAGGTACTTCAATCATATGGAATACAGGGAGAAACATTATGTCAGAATCTATAATGGTAGGGGATAATCAATATATCATTAAGAGAATATCAAATGGAATATAGTAAGGGAAAATTAAAATGATGAAATTATTTATAAATTAAATTATAAAAAAATTATTTATATTAAAATGGAATGATATGGATTAGAAACAATTACCATTCTATGTAACCACATAAAGAAACTTCAGACATCATAAATCAATATGAATATATTTTTATAGAATTATATTTTGATATTGAGGGAAATTACATGAAAAAGTCCTTTAGTTTATAGGGGGATTAGATAATGGGTGTAGTGCACACTTTTTACAATGGAAAGTGAGGTATTTTTTTTGGTTTTTCTAAATTTGTGAAAAATGAATTTAAAATAAAAACAAATAATATGACAAAAAACAGTTTTTGATTGTTGTCTTCATTTTAATTTGTATTTGTTCTTATAATTATTTACCAATGAATATAAATTAACATAGTAATACATATATATATAATATTAGAATCATATTTGAATATGGACCCAATAAATAATAACGAATGCACAATATCCAGGACTGTACAATTCTTTAGAAAATAAATATTTCACAGTGGTAATTATATTTTTCCTAAGGATTCATAATCATTATAACATACAAAAATATTCTTTGCAAGATAATTTAGACCCAATAATTATAAATTTTTTTTCTACTTCCCCTGCTTCTATTTCATTATGTTAAACTCAAATTTCTCTCTATAAGGAAATGTATAATATATTAAAACAATTATAAAAAAATATTATTTTTCAAGTATTAATATATAGAATTAAAAAATAAAAAATATAATTAAATTAAAATAATTTTTTAAATAATTTTTTTTTCAATTCAAATATTTCATAAATTTCCATAACAAACATATAAAATAAAATTGGTATATAATTTTAAGGTTCAGTAAATATGATATATTCACTATTCATCAGGAATAATTTTTTAAAATATAAATATTAAAAAAATTATCATTATGTTTATATTGACATGATAAATTAAAATATGATGTTAAATTTTAAAAATTCAAATCCAAAATTTTATTATTTTTATTTTTTTTTTTAATTTAATATTTAGCTGAAATATGTATCTATAATCAGATGACTTATTGTATATGATCAATTATATATCTTATAAAAAATTATGAATATTTTATTTACATATTATTCAAACACAATATATATATTATTATTATTCAATCATTTAAATCATTATCCATTAGCAGAAATTCCAATTTCACAAAATTATTTTTTTCTACATAGGGTAAATTTAGAAATAATAACAATTTAAAAAAGTATGAAAATTTAATTATGAAAACAAAATATATAAATATATTATTTGATATTTATATAGTCCAATTTAAAATTATATAAACACTTTTTCCCTCATTAAACCTTAGCACCAGTTAATTGGTTTTTCTATTTTCTGGTGGAGGTTCACCAAGAGTGGATCTTGTGAAAATATCCACGAACATAAAAGTTTCAAAAATAATTTTTTTTCATCCTATAATTTATCATTTCCATATTTTCCATATTCTATTCAAATCCTTAAATAATATACGACCCAGAGGATCATATAAAAATGGTAATCATAATGGTTCAACCACTTCACGATTACTTTTTCACTCACATTATTTATTAATTTTGTAATCTGGTTTCATCACAAGGAACCCATTTAATGGTGTATTATATTGATAAGAGTATTATCATTGGAAATCCCCCTTAACATATAATAATCTCATGGTAATTATGATTTATTATTCTATCAATAGTGATGGTCTTGTTCAGGATAATAAAATTGTAGTGTCCCATAGACCACATAGCTCATCAGGGCTGCCCAAGTGTCATGTTGTCCTAAAAGTTCTAATAAGTCAACAATTACTATTTGATCCACCTATATACATATAATATAAAACCATGTATCTTTTTATTATCTCATTCTAATGAGTCATCAATGACTCAATGATATGTATAAGGGCCTCTAATCTAGTGAAATATCCAATATTTCCTCATTATCATGATCCCCATGATTTTACCCATAGGCCACCATTTATTTAGCAATACATAATAATTTGACTTTCATATAACTAAATCTTATTTTGGTAATATAAAACCAAATATTCCTTATTTATATTATACATGTGACTAATTATTGAACCCAAAATATATAATAAACTTCTCATGTGAAATCCCTACCAAACATGTTATTTTATTCCCTACTAAGACAAAATATTACTTTACACAAGTCATTTAATGACATTTTACACTTAGGCCATATAATATTAAATAGTGTAACTCAAAAATTATGTTCATTTATTATGGTTAACCATGATAAATGTTGTACCACATCCATGTCATATTAAATAATAAAAAACTAAATTTTCAGTGGGTCATATTCCCTTAGATTCCATGTACCCAGATTTATGTATTCCATATAAACTATAAAAATAAAAACATATATCAATAACACCCATTAACCATTTAATACATTCATTATAAGGATATATTTTCCTATAATCCAATTATACCATCTATTATTTTATTACTATTGGAAACAACCAACCAGAAAGGGATGCACAATCATAACTCCCACACAATCCATTAATATATTCCATTCACCTTTTAATTCCCTACAAATTTTAGAATATTTACTAGAAGTGAAAAAATTTAAAAAAAATGAAGAAGCCCAAAATGGGTACATTATAGAACACTATAAAAGGTATCACACATACTTTTATTGTGGCACTCAACAATAGAAGTCCAAATTCCATTCATAGGGATTTGTTGGTATCCCCTATTATAAACTTGATCCCAATTCCAAAATAATCACAACCTCCAAAATTGGTGAAAATTTTATTTTTCAAATATATTGAATTTGTTTTAATTTATAATAATTCAGTATAGATGAAGTAATACTTTCAAATCTTGGTGTTAATTCATCATGGATGTCCCGGCCCTCGAGAGCCTTAGAGTGGTGTTATAATAAATAATAAATATTTTATAACTTGTAGAAATATGTTTTTCTAAAAAAATGTAATATATTATGAATGGTGTCTTATATAGGAAGTATTTGACCACCATTAAATATGAAATATGGGTTTTACCCTATGAATGAGATAATAATTTTTACATCATGTGCTCTAATAGAGTGCAGTCACATGTGTATTAAAAGAATTAAATGAATTAATTTAACTACTAAAATTAAATATAAATATCTTCTAATATGTAAATGATATTTATATATATAAAATGTTATAGAATATTTCATATGGATATCATCAATAACCTATAAGAAATTAAGGGTTGGAAAACACTGGTGGTGAGTGAATTGGTAGTGGGCCTCAGGACTATAGATCAATGTTCCGAGTACTACGGTAATCATTAACATCATTAGAGTAATTGGATACAGCATATTAATGTTATGCATAAATAGTAATATTAAATGATCAATATTTACCTGATGTATTCTATTTTTATTTATATTTAATCCATTTAATTTATGAGCTGAAGAAAAATTTACCCTTTCCAAATTAATTTGTAGAATATTATACATTGAATTTTTTAATGTCTATACTCTCTTTCGAGATCAAAGAAATTGAGATTTTACACCAATGGGTTATTATTATTATTTTATCTCCCCTTATGGACTCCTACATTGATGGATAAATTATAATAGTCCTCATTTTATTCTCACCTTATGAATAATGAATTTATCCCAATACTTTTGGAAATTTTCATCAGTAATAAGTTGGCCATTGAATTGAAGATACTAGATATTGTAGATATTTTTGCTTTTATTCCCCTAGATAATGGATTGCAGGATTGTTTTGGAATTTGGGTTTTCAAAATTTTATAGTGGTATGAGATTAATTATAGTAACCCTATGATAAATCATGCAATGGTTTATTTGATTGATGTATTGACCATATATCCTTAGAATAACATCTTTGGATTATTTTTTCTATGGTGTGACTACAATTATTTCCAATAGAGATGACTGTGATCTATTTGAGATAGAATCCGCAAAGGATGCACAATGTTGTCCATTCAGTTCTTCAATAGGTGATGAATATCATTTTTTCAATGAAAATATATGGAATTGAACTTATGGATGATTGTGGATATTGGTAAACCTAGATCAATTATTAATTGAGTTTTTCCATGTAACCAAGATGATAGTTGTTGAATGTGGTAGAAGCTACATAAAATAAATGTTTTTATCTAAAGTCATGGTATTCATGGAATGTACATTATGAAAACATGAAGTGTACTACAACATGTACGTGCCATGTATTTTCATAATACATCGCATGTTTGTCCAGCTGTGTATACACCAATGTCTCTCGGTGAAGTCACACACTTGTGATCGAATGTTCAGGACATATAAAATCCTCAAGAACTCCACCCTTACATACCTCATTCATTAAAAACACATTCTGTGGCCCCTTTAATATCTTATTGTGTTTATTTTATTATGTAATAAAAGATAGTGGACATAGATTCAACATAAATTTTATGGAATGTTGTAACTCGTGTGGGATTCATATCTTACTGATTAAAAACATATAAAAGTTCTTAGGTTTGATAAACGTTGTGTTATTGAGGGTGGGAATCCAACTACATCCATATAACAAGGATCCCCTTTACCCTTAACCCATTATGGGTCGGTAACATACATAATAAATTAGGATCATGTGTAATTTATATTGAGTGTAACCCCTATCTATGAGCACCAGTGTGGGGCTGTCCTCCACTGGACGTAGTGCCCCCTAGGTTGTAGAGAATGGTGGTAAAGTGTGTTCCCTCTATATGGGTTCATGAAAGGTCATGTAAGCTAAATAGATAATTTATTTTTTCTTCTCTATTGTAGATATCTTTGTAGTGGTGAGGGACATACTCAGAGTTTCATTAAAAGTTATGCATGATGATCACAAATAGGGTTGGATAGTTATAACTACAGACTAACTCATCATTATTTTCCTGATATGTATATCATGTTCCAAGTTTTATATTCACATTGGATTTTCCATGATCATATTAGGGTTATGATTACGGTCACTATATCATGTTTAATTGGAATTCCATTATGGTAATGAGATGACTTCTCTCATAATGATTCTTTTTATTTGGATATGATTTGGAGTCCTAATACATATGTATATAGTCAAAACTATGTGGGATCTATCTACACATGTGATGTCTTAAGTATATGAAATGACATTAAATGGAGTCCTATGTTTACCAAGATTAGGCAGACAATTATTTGGAGATTATTTATTTTTGATATTCTTGAGGTGTTTCAAAGAGTTTCTATTGGGTAGCTTCCACCATGTTTTTAGTATGTTGGGTTCATTTGCAGTTTTATCTGGTTTGTATTTATCCAATTTCACCGTTTTAACTATTGTTGTAATATTAATTTGTATAGATGTTATTCGTGAATTTATAGTATCATTTTATTATCATTATATAAGATATTTTTGTATATAGATTCGTTAGTGAATATGCATACCCACCCATGAGTGTGATATGCATACATAGTGCGTGTCTCTAGTTCATGACCTATGAGTGGTGGGATTGGGGTGTTATACTATGTTTAGCACTAAGAAGGAAGACCCAGTGGGTAATGTTGTGATAGGGTGGTATATGAGGATTTTTTTAGGCCGACATTTTTTTTTTGGATTATCTAGATGTTTGGTTTTTTGTGAGTTCTTGGGAAACAATGTCAATTCCTTGGAAGTTTATATTTTCTGATGTAAACCCAGTATTGTTATAAAAACTGAAATATCCATTCATGAGGACAGTAAAAAACATCTTTTTTAATTGATACATATTGGAAGTGGATACATGGAAAACATTTTCATATGCATCATATATGAATGGGTTGGAGTTTCAATGTACCAATTGAGCCATCTCCCATATTTTATATTTGATTTCGGAATGTATTGGTAATTTCATAGATTCCATTATGATGAAAATCATATTGGATTATGAGATAGTTTCATTAGATTGACCATTTCAAAATTGACGCCTCACATTAGGGACACATTCATGTGGCCCTTCCTCCAGGTATATACCAAGAAGTGCTACCAATAGTTGAGTTGTGCATGCATCCACATATAGTGGTCTAGGTGGATGATAATCTGCATATTGACATAAAAAAGTCTCAAATAGTAAAGTTTTTCATTAATTCATTGCTACTTTAGTGATTATTCACCTAAGAAACTTCTCTACATACGAAACAAATCCGCAAAACTTTCGCATGTTTGGTGACTTTCCTAAAAAGACTACACTAAAATTATATATAATAATAGTGTATATTTCATCTCATCAATGTAAATATATGTTTTGATATAGTTATGTGTGTGTATATATATATATATATACATAGACACATATATAAACATATATATGAATAAATATATATATATATATAAAGATATCCAAACATACACACACACATCCACACTTATATATATATTTATAAACACACATATATTTTAAATGTAGTCATGTTTTGATGAAAATGTGGTTATTTTAGTTACAAATTTACCAGTGTTGCAAAATGTGGAAACTTTTATAAATATATATGTATAATTATACTTATATACATTCTAATATATATTTATAAATAGGCACACACACACTCACACACACAGATATACATATACATATATAAATATATTAATATAAACATATATATTTTTTATAAACATAAAAATTAATAGAAAATATGAACATATATATATATAATATAAACATAAAATATAAACATATTATATATATATATATATTTAAACAAAATATAAATAGACACACATATATATATTATATAAAATATAAACTCATATATATAATATAAACATATATATATATACATAATATTTGAACATATATATTTATATAGGAAACACATACACATAGATATATACATATAATATAAAATGTAAATATATAAGACAAAAATAATTATATATATAATATAAAAAATTATACATATACTTAAAACTAAACTATAACGTATTATATATATATATATTAATATCCTCATATAAATATATATATATATATAACTACATACTATTACATATTTTAAATTTTCTCTCATTTCTTAGAAAACGTGACAACATTAGTGAAATTATTACCAGTGTTTTAAAACATAGCTAAATAAATAAATAAATTTATATCTATTAATAATTAAAATTCTATATATGTATATGTAAACATATATATTTACACACACACACATATGATAATATATATATTTAAAAATTTATATATAAAAATTGATATATATAAACATATAAATATATATTAATATAGGCATAATACATTAATATATAAATAATATATTTATATACACACAGATATTAAAAATTCAAACAAATACACACACATAAAATATAAACATATATATAAACATAAAATACAAATATATATATATATATATATATATATATATACATAATGAATAAATGAATATATACATATAATATAAAATATAGTGATATATATAATATGAACACAGACACGAAAATATATATGTTTAAAATAAACATATATATGTTTGTAGATGAACACAAATTATAGAATATAATATTTGAAATATAATATATAATATATAATATATAAAATATAAAAATAAATATGTTAATATATATATATATATATTAGGATCTTTAGGGGTACAAATACATTTAAATACACACACTGAACACTCATAGTAAAAAAGGCAGTCCATTTTCACCCCTAAATGGGATAGCCCACCCATCATGCCTTATTTATTTTGTACATGGCCCGTAGGCCTATTGGGATTGAAGAATATTATATTCCCGAAAAGAAAATTATAGTTTCATGACTACATCACCCTTTCAACATCAACACATCTCTACAACATATCATTGTCAATGACAACATGTTTCATAATTTGTGTCACCTTCGCCATTTTACTAAAATATTGCATGCTCCCAATAGGTCTTGAACATAGGATCTCCTGGATTATAAGAAGCTGCCTTGACCACTCTTGTATATGCTAAATTGAATATATTTATATATATAATAATATTTTATAAAATATTGAAATATATATATATATATAAATCGATGATAATACAATTTTTGAAAAAAGTCAATTTTTTCGGTTTGTTGTGTTCTTCATTGGTACGTTGGAGGTTCATGGGTCCACTCATAGGGGGATTCTTTCATCATTCACATGCATGGATGTATTGAGGTCATACTAGAGGGGAGTGATGGTCTTCTATAGTGGGTTAGTGCATTGTGGTATACATGATATGTAAGGGGGTTTGGGGTGTGGGAGTGTACATAGGATAGAGAGGGATGTAAAGGGGTGCTGGACGTGTGATATTGTAGAGGTTTCTGGGCAGGTTGGTGGACTGGAGGGGCGGGTGGCTGGAGGGCTAAGGGTTGATCTTGGGAAAAAAAATTTTTTTTTGGGGGGGGGGGTAGTGTACGGAGGGAATATAAGAGGGTGATGGAGAGTACTAAAAGGGTAAAAAGGGGCATGTAGGAACCATTGAAAATAATAAATTACAATTAAAAATATTATTACAATAAAAATCCATAAAATTATGATTTTATAAAAAATAATAATGATTTTTTAAATTATTCTCTAGATGATGTGAAATTTACATTTGTTTCTATAATGAATTAGTAAATGGGGTGTCTCAAATTATTGATGATTATAAAATTCATCGATTTGTAAATGTTTATAAATATTTCTATTAAAAATTATAGATATTTTTTAGAAATGTCATTAAATCCGGTTTTATTTACCGATGTTTGTAATAAATATTTATAAATGAGGTTCAACTAATAAGATATATTTATAAAAACTATTAAAATAGATATGTTAATAAAATCAATAATTACCAAAATTTATAAACATCGCAAATTATGGACATTTTTAAACTTTTATAATTTAGAGAACACATGTTTAATGAATTTTTTAAAAACAAACGTAATTGTGATAACATCATTTATAAGTGTTTCTAATGAAATAAATAAACATCACTCCTTTATCGTTTTCTTAGTAGAGACTCAAACCTAAACGATTTTAATATAAAAAAACTAATTACCTTGGTGGAGCATTAGAGGGTTCTGATGGCACAAGATGATGACACACCTATATTAAATATGCATCATGGGTTCATGAGATTGGGATTTACCTAGTTTAATGGTGTTCCAAACTCCCTATATCAGGTGGTATAGGGCGGTAACATGCCTATGACATGAATGCATCACTCAGTTAGGACCCCTCTTGACTGTCCTCTGGGAGGCGATACATCATTTCAGAAATATGGGACCTGGGGAATGCCTTGTATTTAAGATTCATGAGAATGAATTATACAATTATTGAATCATAACACACCCCCCATAAAGATTTATCCTTATGTCCTGATTTAAAACATTAAAAATTTTTAGATCATTGTAGAGAAAATAGTATGATTGTATGGTTGAAAAGTTACTTATAGTTGTATGTTGCAGCTCATTCTAGTGTTCTGAGGTGTTAGAGTAAAATAGTTATATAGAAAATTTTGGAGAATGAAATAATAAGATAAACATTATTGGATCATTTGGGTAAATTTCTTTGAGTGTAATTTAGGGAAAGGCAACTGTCTTCCATCCATTAGATATTGATTTATAAAAAGTACATGGGAATTTTTTTCCTACGAATTTTTCCCTATTAAATGATCACATAATACTAGATAATATATTTTTGATCAACTCCTTTAGAGTTCCTATATGACATTCCCAATTATCACACATTTATTTCCATAATCTAATCTTGATCTATTAGGAGAGAGTGTGTAACACCAAAAGATATTGTAAATTGTTTTTCATTTATATATTTAATATTATCAATATTTTCTATAACAAAAAACACTAATTTTATCATGTGTTACACAAAATCATGAGATTTAATTGTGTGACACACAAACCCTATTTTATATTGTCTTCCATAAATCAATATGTTTCATTGATATCATGCTTGACACACAACACCGATCTTCACAGAAAGAAGAATATATATTATTCAAAATATAATTGATATATAATTTTTATAATAAATGTATATGAATTTTATTATATAATATTTTAAATTTAAATATCAATGTCCAAATCAATTAAAATTTAATTATAAATTCCAAGTAAATAATAAATATTTTTTTACTTAGGTAACAATGTTCATAAAAATGTGTATTCTTCAAAAAATATTATGTTTTTATTATTACAATATCATACATAATATATATATATATATATATATATTTAAAATTAATATAATAATAGAAATTAGTTTTTTATATCATCGTATGAAAATTAAATTATGCTTAAATTTTGTACGTTTTACAAAAATAATATTTTTTTCAGACTATAGTGAAAAATACCAATTTTTATAAAACAATCATTTATACTCAATAAAATAATTTAATTTAAATTCATCATTTTTTTAATTTTTTAGTATATTTAATCAGTTGAATATATTTCTAATTAAATATATATATGAAATTTTCATATGTATATATTTGAGATTTAATATTTCTTCTTGACAAATAACTTTTTTAATGTGAAGAGTGATTATAAATTTAATTAATTAAAATAACCCTTAATGATTAATTATTTGAAATTCATTTAATGATCATATATTTGTATCATATAATTTAGATACATATAATAATTATTATTACCCATGCATTTAATATTAAATTATCTTGTGCCTAAAAGATACACTTCGGAAAAACCTCCTTTTCACCGTCACTGATGGTTTTGTTTTATGTTTTTTTTTAATTTTTAGAAAACTAATTTATTAAAATAAGCATCATTTTTATGTCATCAAGTAAAATGGACCTTACAATGAAATTTTTAGAATTTCATAAAAATGATAATTTTTAATTCATTAGTGTAAAATAATGAATTTTAATAGAAAAATACCTCTTTCATTTAAGATATTTATAAGGTTGAAATATATTTTAAACTTTTCATAATATCTAATTTGTTAAATTATATATATACAAATACAATTATGGCCAATGGTGTCAATTTCCTAGTTAAATTGGATATAAAAACTATTATAATATATTGAACATTCTAACATTGAATTTAAGCTTTATCATCATGTCCATGAAATTAATTTAAAATAAAAAATTTCCACATATTTGGATATATTATTAATGTATTAGATTCTTAATAATTCATATAATCTTGTTTGTTAAATTTAATTTTCTACCAAAATTAATTTGAATAGGAAGAAAAATTAATTACCCTAATTAATGAAAAATGGGCTTATCTGGGGTCAAATAAAGGAGACAATGGACACAATTTCTATAAAAAAGGTAAAGTAACAATTATATGAACATATTATGTCGTTATACATCCATAATAATAATATTTTGTGACTTTTATGATTTTTATTAGGTTAGACCATTTTAAGGTTCATTCCATTGGGAAATTTCTGTATAGTTCTCATGTGGGTTTGTTTACCGCAATTAGAAAAGGAGACCATCACCCTCCACCAAATAAAAAATATCAAGACACAAATTTCATCAATACCCTAAAAGTACCTATCCAAAAATTCTTTATAAAATGTCTAGGGATTATGTGCCTCCCATTGGACAAAAAATAATACCCTTAATAAGAGATCAAAAGGAGGTTCTTCTATTGGAAGGTAATTATATTCACTATGGTCATTATTTTTCATTATTTTATTTCTCCATAAATAATTTCATAATACTTATAATATAATAAAACAACATCTATTTTATAGAAAATATTATTATGTTTGTGTAATAATCAAAAACCAAATCCACTTCCATCAATAATGTTATGAAATTATCATTCATGTTTACGGTGGATTGTCGGCCCACAAAATGAAGTCATTCAATTTATATTAATTAAACAAAAATACGAGAATAAATACTGATTTATAATTTATATTTTATTTTTATATTTTTATTATATGTCAGGAATCATTATATCACATGTTCTTTCAAACAGTAATTTTGTGGGAAAATGAAAATGTCACTCTAGTGTACGGCAGAAAACTGCCTCCAGAAGTGATGATATTCATCCACACATTACATGTAATATAATAAGAATGGGTTAATTAAAAATAAGTAGCATATATTTAGAAAAAAATATTTATAATTATAATATATCATTTAACATTCATTCATTCAATATGAAATGAAAATGGAAATGACATCCATGTGTACATACAACCAACCACCACATGTTACATTTTATTTCATTTTCTGTCACTAACCATTATCTATTTATATAAATACATATATTATTAGAATAAAACTTATATTATAATTATTAATATTTTTAATATGTTAAAATAATGATAAAATTAAGGGGAACCAAAAATAAAATGTCAAGTCATATATGAAATACAATGCGGGTTTTAACTGAAACACACAATTAAAATGAAATTTGTAATAAAATTGTAATAATAGGTGGTAATAAAATAATTTAATGAATCATTTATAAATATATTTCTCCTTAATATAATTATTATAATAATATTATTATTACATTAGAATTTTGAAAATGTACATCAAAATTTGAGACATAAAGTAATGGATTTCTATCTGACTTTTAACTTTTTCGAGACACACATGCTATTCACCACCAATATATTTTATGTTGTATATAAAATTACTAGGAATTTGTTTATTTTAATTATAACTATAATTATTTTTAATTCCAATTTTCATTATATTATCATACTTTAATGAGGTGTCTAGTTCGAAACATACCAAAGAGCTATGCAATTTATTTCACAATTTGCCTTTATTGAGACATATGTTATATTGTGAACCATTTTCTATTTATGAGGTATTAATTATAACCATTTGACATGTAATATCAGGAATTAATTTATCCTCATGAAATTTCATGTTCCATTTTATGTTATGCCTTCATGGTATTTATGATTCGATAATACGAATGTGGTAAATATTCCATGTCACAATATCATTGTTTATGAGAAATGGTAAGGATAATGTTTCTAAGGATAATATTTAATGATTAATACATCATGAATCTGATGAATTTTTATCAATTAGGGCTATTCATGATATTTCCATTTAATAGTACTATTTTTTACATTGGTAATTAATATAATTTATACAATGTTTTTAACAAAATATAACTCTATTTCTCTTTTCAATCTGTAATCAATTCATTTCAAAAACATATAGTCTAAAAAAATTAATTTTTTTTAAGATAATCCTATGATACAAAATAAATATTTAGACCCAATTTTCCATTTTATTATATTATATATTTAATTTAATATACATGACGTTTTCAACAACAATGCCCATTTTTCTTTTACCATAAATGTGAGTAGAATATTCATTTTAATGGATATGGAAAGAATTGAATAACCCATGTTCATGACAATTATATTCATTATTGTATCATATATATGTTTTAATGTTTAATTTTAAAAAATAATATCAATTTTTTGATGTTTTATGAATCGTTTCTGAATGAATAAAGATTATTTTAATTAAGAATTTTTTTTATTATATATAATGATTCCTTTATAAATATTATAGTTTTCAATTAATCAAAATGATTCTAAAAAATATTTTTAAATGTTATTTTTCAATGAATCATCCTCAACAAACATTCTATGTAAAATTCCAAAAAAATATCCTTATATAATGAAATAATTTGATGTTACTTATTCCTTTTATGGTAAATGATCAAAGGATGCCCTTATTATTCTATCCTTGAATGGTTTATGATAAGGATGATGTTATGTTTATAAATATATTTTTTCTTCCTTGGGTTATAAAATGGTATGAAAACTATGAAACCTATATATTTTTATGGTTTCTATTACTATGAAATGATAAAATGATTTGAAACCAATTTATTTTCTGAAGTTTATGATACAAATGAATGATTATGAAACCAATTTCATATTGTGGGTTGTGATATTTGGAATGATTATTATATTATGGGATACATAAATTTATTCCACATTATATGATATGTGGGACATATATCTCCCCTAAATGAATTTTTTATATATTTATATCTTGTCAGATATGAAAGGAAAAAAATTAAATGTGCTTGATCCACAATAGGAAATAGTTTAATCATTATCTGGTATGGGAAATATATGTTCCCTAATACACTATGGGGAACATGGGTACTATGATCCAATATGTTGATGTTTGTGGTTTTTTACCATTATATATGTAATAATTTTAATATTATTATGGTTTTAAAATTTTATATCATGATATTATGGTTTGTGATTGATTTAAAATTAAATTCTACACTTACGGTCAATATTTTCAAGAAATTTGTTTTATTCCATGATACATGTTTATGATCTATGATTTGTTGTGTATGATTTATCTTATATTTATGTCCATAATCAAAAAATGTTTTTCTTATTGTTTTCTTTCATATGATCATAATTATAAATCCCTTATGTTTTCCCATACTGAGAATATAATCTCACTATCTATTATTTATCCTTCCACATGTTACAATGAAGGCTTTATGTAAGGTATGCCTAATAATTTTACTATATGAGATCATCTTTTGGGATATGTTTAATGTATTCCGCAAAATTAGAAATTTTTTCACATAGTCTTCAATGTAACTAAAATATTATGACCCTTGGGTGTTTATTTCTTTATGGTTTTGAATATTCATAAAAAGGTGTAATATCTATATATTAAAAGATTGGGTGTCTATAGGTTGTATCAAGAAAGAATTAGTTAACATTTGAACATTGCTATTAAAAAAATTGGTGAGATCCATAGTGATATTTATACAGATATGTCTAGGTATATCTATAAGAATAATTCTAATAAAGAATTTATTTATAAGAAAATTCCATGAAATTTTGGTAAATGATAGAGTTTGTGGTTTCAAAAGAAATTAATCAAAATCTATATAGTTCGTATATTTGTAGATCAGATGCATGGGTACCTAAGTATAAGTAATCTTAAAAGGGTTTGTTGAGCTGGGATCAATTTTCAATCAGTGCACAATAATGGACCTTTCAACAAACACAGTCAGCTAGTATTGAGGGACATTATTTACATATTCACAATATCGTTATAAATCATCGTGAATGGATTAAATATAATATTAATATGAATGACATCATAAAACCCTAAAGATTAATATATTAAATATAAGGTGTCATTTATTTGACGAACTCTGAGGTATTTTCATTATTGTTTGGTTTCCCGCTATGATTTTTTCTCCTCATAGAATGATTTCTGTCTTTATACAATTATGGTAATTTTAATGTAATGGTATAACACTGAAATTTATTAAAAAAAATTATTATTTTAATATTAATTTAATGATGATATGGGTAACAGATGTTTTGATTATGATTAATCACTTATCACAATATGAGATTAATAATGTAAACCTTAGATAACTCTCACTCCCACCATATAATAGAGGGATGTAGCTCATTAAGATTTGGGTTGGTGGAGAATATTATGGATGAAAGAATCAATTTAATATATCACAATTATGTGCTATGATTCACTAAATGTAATTTCATAGAGGATCAAGATCTTGTTTCAAGTGTGGAAAAGAAGAACAAAAAAATTTTATTTTTTAGGGAAAATGAAATGTTAAGTTATTGAACATTAAGGGAATATGTTTGTTACAAATATATTATAAACTGATGAATGATTTATATATGGAATATATGAGTGTAATTAAATTAAATTTCATAAGGGGGAATCTAACAAACCACTAGGCGGTATGAGTAATGGATGTTTTTTATTGATAAAGAGACTATGCATGACAAATGAAAGGAAGGAGGTATCAATGAATATGATAATGAGTTCTAGGTAATTAATTAGGAACCAAATTTTATGATTGAATTATTTATGTATTGGTTGAAAAATGTTTGGAAATATAAAAGCATTTTTTTATATATGTTTTTTTAATGAGTTGATAAAATCTTCTTATAGATGATGACAAACTAAAAAATTCATTTAAATAGAAATGTTATCTTTTTCAACAAAACATTATTGGGGGAATGTGTACACTA
This sequence comes from Viscum album, assembly GCA_963277665.1. Lineage (NCBI taxonomy): Eukaryota > Viridiplantae > Streptophyta > Magnoliopsida > Santalales > Viscaceae > Viscum > Viscum album. The sequence goes on from OY728120.1 coordinate 813,656,081, forward strand.
ACATTTTCATAATGTAGATATATTGATGTTGGGATAATGATTATATTAATATGGTTAAACTAAATTTGAATGTACTGATGTCATTGGAACTGAATAATTTTTTTGTACAATATGATTTATGACATCATTGAATGAATTTATATCATTAATGGATTTCTAAAATATTGTTAAAAATATAATTTTTTTAATTAAATATGGAATCATTTATATTTTCAATATGGTGTAGTGGTAATTTTCTTCTATTACAATGTTACATGGTCATACATGATGAATGTTTTCAAATGTCTGTTATGTGATAATTGGGAGCCCCATTATGATATTTTTTTGATTAATGTTAAGTTGATTTTTTGAATTTTTGTACCATCTATATAAATTTTTTATTATAGATGTATTATATTGTCCAACATTTATGGTATTTGTTATGTTAAATTTTTTATAAGGTTTGAGAAATTAATGTATAATAATATAATATGAATTTTTATTCAAATCATGTTGTATTTATTTCAATTTAATAATAACTATAAATCGGATGAAGAAATTGACATTATATTCTGGGTCATAAGATATGTTAAATTTGAATTTTATTTCATTACGAATAGTTAAATTAAATATTAAATATTTACTTTTGGAGTAAGTGACGAATTTATAATTGATGGAAAAATAGTATAATTTTTTTATAATTAAATAGTAAATAATCAAGTAAGTATATTCCTATATAATTATAAATACTAAAATTATTTCTAAAATCATTAAAAATTATATTGAAATTTTTTTTATCCTAGTAAAATTATTTTTTAGAAAACTATAAAATTTTAAATCATCTCCACTTTTTAGATTTGAGGCCCTATACATTTTAAGGATCATTTTCTCTATTTTTATCAATGTCCTCTATCACTCCCCATCATTATATAGGTGTTATATTTCTTTTATAAGTCATTGTTTTAACTTCTAAAAATATTTTCTAATATTCATAAACCAAGTATTTGTTTTTATAGTTAAATTCCAACATCCATTTATATTTTTATGGTGGATGTTTTATTCAACAATTTTATGATTTGTATTTCTATGAAATATTATTAAGGTTGTAAACATTTGATGACCTAGATGAATTTATTATGTGAAATTCAATTAATGGTGGGTATAATTTCACACAATGATATTTTGGGAAATGTATATATTTTATCAAATAAAATTAATTATTTTATTATTTTTAGTTACAAGAAACATAGAGTTTATCTGTTGTTTAATAAAAATCATATTATTTCTTATGATACCTACCATAGTTGGTTTTTCTTATTTGACATGATATAATTGGTTTCTTCATTAGCATCTGTGACACACAAAACTGAGTTTCAATGAACTATGAAATTATAATATTTTAAATTTGACCAATATAGTTAGATGTCAAATATGTGGGTATGATTATTATTAACTAAAATATGAAAAATTTATATTAAAATCCTAATCTATATATATATATTTATTAATTATTAGTAAATAATCCATCAATTTCCATTAAATTGATTGTATTCGCCAAAATTATATATTCTTTTAAAAATTATTTTCACAGTTATTACTTAATTTATAGGCACTGTAGATAATTTATTCATTAAAGTGAAGATAATTTTTTTAATAATCATATTCTCGTTAACTTATGATTAAATTTTGGTTTGTTATAAAATATACATTATGTAGTGAATAGTGGATAATAATAGGTTTTATAAAACTATCATTTCATTTAAATTAATTATGTAATTTATAGTCATCATTTTTTATAATGTTACAAATATATTATTTTTTATATATAATCCACGTAATTTATATTGAATATAATTTATATTTATTCTTTATGTGTTTATATTTATGTTTAAAAATGGATTTTAAAAAAATTAATGCTTCAACATTTTAATTAATTAAAACAATTCCTAATGGTAAATTTATTAATTGAAATTGGTATATTATATATAAATAAATTTTAATTCATATCGACAAATTATAATTATAATACATAGTGTTATTATAAAATCATCTTCTCGTGAATGATACACTTCTATATAAACCACTCTATCATCTCGACTACTAATTGGTTTTAATATTTCTCTTCTAATATAATAATATAAATTTTATAAAACCCAAAATATTTTAACTAATCATTTCTATTTTATCATAGGTTTAATTTTCCATATTTTTTTTGAAAAGAATAATTTTTTGAATAATGAATAAAAATATTAAATTTTAATTAAAGATATCATATTGATTAAGTTATTTATAAATAAAAATAATAATTTAAATTAGTTTTAAATTTAAATTTTTTCAAAATATATATTATATTACTTATTTTAAAAATTGGGAAACAAATTTTATATTAAAATTGTTTAATAAAAATTCTAAACATTTCAACAATCTCTTTTTGAAAACCTTCTTTCCCATCACATATTCGAGATTAATATTTCATTAAAAATTTATTCATTAGTGAATTAAATTTGATAAAATAGATTCCATTGTTGGAATAATAATAATAATTTATATTATCTAATAAGTACTTCTTAATTTTATAAAAATGAATAGTATAATAATAATTATTATTTCTCATTGTTAAGAGAAAAATTTGATTATGAGTGGTTAATCTAAGAATAAAAGTGTTAAAATAACTGTAACACATGAAAAATTGATGATTGATGTCCATATATTGATAATATTCATCTAGAGAACGAATATATTGTCATTTGGAAGATTTTTTCTTGGGAATTATCTTTTTATTTTGGATTCTTCTTAAAATATTCCATTTAGTTTCACATGGGTTCCTTTCCCCCATTTATAAACTGTCACTACATACCTTGACATTTATTCACCTCTCAACTCATATATTTCATCAAAACCTAGAGAAACTATTTCCCATAAATCTTTATCCATTTTATATATGTACTCAACATCCTACAATTCTAAAAACATCATCCTTAATAAGAGTTTTAAAGATGGGTCCTATAAGAGATACTTATTTTCTTTACTATGCTCTATATTTTTCATTAGTAATATTATATCCTAAATTATTCTCTAAAATATAACATAAAATAACTAATGTAACTCTTATATACATAATTTTCATTATTTTTATTTTATAACCAACAACCATCTCCCCCTCCATCAAATTTGTTACCAAATCAACATTCATGTGTATGGTTGACTATCGCCTTGCAGACAAATATAATTCATTTTTCAATTAATGAATATCAATGATTTACATACTAGTTTATTGAATATATATTCTGCGATATAATTTATTTATATAATAATATAATTTTTATATCACCCATAACTTCATACTTTATTTTTTTTAGTTTTTGATAAATTCACAGATGTATACGATGGACTACCACCTCGCTAAGCAATATGATTTATTAATACATCATATGAAAGGTAAAAGTGATGGTTTTTATTAAAATATGTGAAATATATTATTATAAAATGATATTTTGATTATTATATTTCATTTATATTTCATTCATTCAATCTGACAGGAATATTGAAGAATCATTCATGCGTATGTAGGGCTTACCTTCGTTATGAAAAGTGTATTTTATTTTCTATCACTAAACAATATGGATTTAGTTACATGAATTTATAATTAATATCTATGAAAATTATATAATGTTAACCATTTTTTATATGGTTAAACTATAATGAAATTAACAGTACAGAAAAATTACAAATCAAATCATATATAAAAAAATAGATATTTTTACATGAAAGATATCTTTATCAAGAAATTATTGATAAATGGGTAATAAAATTTCTTAACTACTCTATTCTAAGAAATTTGTATATATGGTTCTTTAGTATATTTAAAATAAACACATATGTACTATTTATTTGGTTTGACCATGTGTGATTGATTTCAAGACTTATAGTAATGGATTGTTGTCTCTCATTTTACTTATATGAGATGCATTCCATATTCAAAACATGTTTATTCTAGTTGGTGTATATAATTAAAAAATATATATTTTATGATTAATATAAATAAAATTAAATGGATATACATATCCGTATGATGATTTCTATTTAATTGGTATTATTGTACAAATGATACCATATTGTTAAGGTATTTTTTCATAAATTTTCCTTCTTTGACACAAATGTTATGTCTTGCACCTATCAACCATTACAAGGTGGACACACTAACCCTTTGACATGATATATAATAAATATATTTGTCCTTATCATATTTTATTTTTCTATTTATGTTATAACTTTACTTGTCATTTTATTCAATGTTGACAAAGTGGTAAATATTTTATACTACAATACAATCTTTATTTGAGATTGTGTTAGATTATATATCAGATGATAAAATATTATGAACCATATTTAATGAACCTCCTAAAAAAATTTATCTACTAGTTATTATTTATTTAGTCATATCATATATTGATTTACTTAACTTTGTTATTTAAAATAATTGTGAGAACGTATTTGTGAAAATATTTTTTTTTTCTCTCTATGATCGGAAATACCATTTAAATTTGAAAATTTATTTTTTTAAAAAAATAATTAAATTGATTATTATAGTCTTATAAATTATAAAATTATTTATTACCCACAGTTGATTTAATTTAGCAACTTTTTGAAAGGAATCATCATATTATTTTTAAAAACAATAACCTTTTTTTCTAAATTTTTTAAAGAAATATATATTTCAACTTGTATGGAATGGGTGATTTATATCACCATAAAGACCTATTTTTTTAATATAACATTATTGGGATCTATATTTATTAAATAAGTATTTTTATAATGTTTTAAATATTAAAATTTGTTTTTCGACATTGGAAATTTATTTTCTTGAATAATTGTTTTAAAATATTTATATTGATTTGTTAAAAAAATTATAATTACAATTTTAAAAGAGATGGATTTATAAAATATTTTATATTCAAAATATCCAATTTAAGAAAAAAATATACACATGAAATTTTTTATTTAATCATCCCATTTAATAATCTATCTTTGATGAACTCCATTGATGTTACTTATAAATTAATGGGAATATTATTTGAGGATATCATTAATATTCATTATCTATCTGATATATTTTTATGATGGTAATATATTTATGAAACCTATTTATCTTTCATGGTTTACACCATAATAAATTTCTTATAAACCTGTTTCTTTTCACAAGTCATGCTATAATGAAAATATTTAATTATTGTGAAACCTATATCATTTCCACATGTTTCTATATAAATAAATATTTATTAAACCCATATTATTTCATTTGTTATGATATTTTGAATGTATATGATCTTGTAAATTAAATAAATATTGTAATAATTATTAGAGGGGTGTGACATATATCTTTGTCCAATGAATAAGGTGATGATATAAATGTAATGAGACTAAAATGTGAAAAAACTTTTTAGGATTGATCAAAAATGGGAAATAGGTGTATCCTTATACACCCAAAGAAACAAGTATTTTCTATCCCACAATGGGAAATTGGTATGTCCTAATCCACAATAGGAAACATGTAATGAGTCATGATCCACATTATTTATGGACTTAGTACTTAACCCTTACATATAATGTATTTTTAATTATTTATACTGGTGAAAATAAATTAATATTAATTTACGGTTCATTATTTATTTATAATGATTTCTCAGAAAAATGGGAAATTTTTTTAGATATTATAATTTTTTTATAAGCTTACTCGTGTTTAGGGTGTATGAATGGATTGGTATATACAACATAGGTTGTTATGATCCTATGATACCCTTATGATTAAATTATGATTTAATATGATCATATATTGATATATCTTATTTTTACACATACTGAGAATCTGAGGTGACATTTTTTATTTTTCCTTCCCCATTATATGATTAATTATTTTAATATGGCATACCAAAGTTGATTAATATGTGATATGATCATTTTAAGAGATACTAAATAGATTTCACCAAATTTGAATACTATGAACCTAGTCACCAAGGAACTAAAATATTACATACATTAGGCTTGTGTTTTTGTAATGTATTGAATATTCATCTAATTTTTTTTAAAATCTATGTCTGGAGTTCCTGGATCGCTATAGTTTGTATTAGAGTAATGTTTTCTTGTATGCCTGTCGAAACTAGGATATGAAAATTTTGGTGAGATCACTGGGGATATTTATATGATTTTTTTGGAAGTCCCTAAGGATAGATCTAGGTATGAGTCATTGAATAGGTATGCGTTATGTAATTTTGGTAACAAATATAGTTATTGGTTTCCATGAAATTACATCCCAAACTAGATATTGAAAGTTGATGTGTCTCAAAAGAAGGTTCACCTTGTGGTAATAATTCTGAAGAAGGTTGAATTGATTAGGTTTTGATCTGCACATAGATGATAATAGTTGGTATCAATTTTCATTGAATCTAGTTCATGTCTAATTATTTATATTCATACTAACTATAGTATATGTGGCATGTAGGGTCGAACCCAGAAATAAGGAAATTATGACAACTATTCTTCTAAAAAAACATTCAAAAAGACACCACTGTAGTTAGTAGTGAAGAAGATATTATATTCATTTTTCATTTTTTTATTTAGCATTAAACTAACTGAACATTTCAAATATTGAATCTAAACTAAATTGATTCAAGAAATAGTTGAAAACATATAGAAACAGAGATATCAATCACTAATAAATGAACAACCAAGGGAAATTCTCAGGGAAAGAGTATTTATTCTACTAGTTTTAAATGTATACTGATTTACATAAATGTTATTGGAATGCATCTCTATAGGAGAATGAATTATATCCCTCACCAGGGGTTACGTCATTAAAGACGATCAATTTTAGAGTTCTCCACATGAAAATAAATCAACTATAAATAACTTGATTCCAAAATAAAATAATCAACAGGATGAACTCGCCTTATATCCTGAAGTAATATGAGTTTATTATTATTTTTTGGGATGCATCCATGATCAATCTCACCGATTGATTATGGAGTTTGGATAATAATGTTCTAGTGGTGAAAATAAATTGAATGAATTCTGCATTGATCTCACCGATCAATTATGATATTGTTGAATTGATTAAGTGAAAAGAAATAATTTAAAGACAAAAAGCAGAACATCCCATTATCATCGAACTAGAATAATTATCATAACATCATATCTATTACATAATTAGAAATCATTTGATTTCAAGAATTTTCTTTAATGAAAATAGAAGAAGATATCACCCTCTTCAATCATGAATTGATACTGCATCTATTCATTTGATCTCCATGGAGTGGTTCTCTGAGAAGCACACTGTGAATTGTAAATAGTTGTCCCTCTGATCTCGATGGAAGTGGAAAATTGAATTAATCGAATGAATTCCCTTCCCCTCTTCTATATTCCCTTCTCAGTTTTAAACATACAGTCACTTGCTATACATCACACTTTTTTTCCATCAACTTTAAATGTCCTTCACTTATACACCACACATCCGCGTTTTTTCATGACTGACATGTCACGCTATTTTGGCCCTTATAACTAAATTCTGGAGAGTTAGTTGGATGCATATGGATTAAATAAAGTCTCATACATGAACCTACTCAATATAAATAAATCCAAAGAGTGAATAAATAATTATTTATAATTGAAGAAATTATATTATTAAATGTTTTAGAATATTTAATAATGCTATTATTTATTAAGATAATGATTTCGGACCATTAATGTTACTAATATTAAAATTTATTATTATTTCAAAAATTAAATTATTTACTTTTTTACAATAATTTATACCAATTTAATTCTTATTAATATTTATTTTATTGATTAATTTTTTTTATTAAAATAATATACAGCATTAAATGTTAATTAATTTTAATTTAATTTATAATTTTATCTAATTTAGTTAATTGATGTCTAATATATGTTCATTAAATTAGTGATTTTTTTGAACAAAATTCTTTATCTTATTTCTACCATTTATTTATAATTATTAATGATTAAAATATTTAGTTATGTTATTATATTTAATTCATTTTTTATTTTATTTTTTAAATTTAGTTTTTTTTGTTATATTTTTTAAAAGAATTTATTCTCCCCCCCAGATAGGTGCAACCCTAGGTGGGGTCAGTTCGTCATCCTCTAGAAGATTGGCTACAGCGGGCTCTTCCTCTTCCAATCACAACGGTAGTCCCAAGGTCGACATCGTCCATATATTCAGAAGTATACCTCTTACCAATAGAATCGGTGTAGCTCCTTTCGAAGCTCATGACAATGCATGATAGAAGGATGTGATGACTACAAATATTTGTGATGGATTCACAAGGACATAAAACTCTAGACTATTGGCTTGTGACAGTTCAGATTTGAGTATCAGATATTCCCAAATTGTCAACACTCACTGGTTATCATAATCTCCAATCCACATTACATATCTTCAGCTCTAAGATGACTTATGGTGAGGTGTCTTGCTGCAATGAATCATATTGGCCAGATTACTTGCATTTATCTGATGAAGTGATGCTTAAATTGGGTATTGTATTGTGTAATGGTTGGATATTTCTTGAGATGTGGGTTTGAATAAGGATCATTATAGTATGAGTGTTTGTGTGTGATAGTAGAAAAGATGTAGCGGATGATGATGGTGGAACAGTACACACTGAGATCATGGGAAGGAGGAAAAGGTTGCGTTGCTTCTGCCTGCAGTTTGGATGGAACTGTGATGAGAGAAAACGATGCAAGGGAATACAGTGGTTGAGTGAATGCATCGTAAGGAAATGGTGAGACCGCGAGGAAGGTTGAGTTACGGTGCCAACAATCTATGTTCCACCGTTAAGCGGGAAATGGTAGTAGGATTTACACTTGCTGAAATTCAAGTGACACTATAAAGGGGATATAGTGCGACAATAACTAGTTGATTTGGAGCCACATTGATGGTTTTAGACGGTGCCACCATGACTCGGAAATTAATCTACAAACAACAATGTGATTAAAAACAAATTAAAATTCAAATAATGACTGAAGAAAATAATCAATATAAAATAAAAATCAACTAAAAAAATTTGGACACAAATATTTAAATGAATTTATGAAACAACTAAAATTAGACTTAAATTATTTAAATTTTCAAAATAAAAATATAAATTAGAAAAATATATAATCATAAATCAAAATTTAACAATATTATTAAAAATTAATAAAAATAACTAACTAAACATCTATAAAATAAATATAAATTATTTAAAATAACTTCAAGAAAATTTAAATTAGTTAAATTCCACATATAACTATTTTTAAAAAAAATCATTAATTAATGTTAATAAATTAATGATATTTAATAACAGTAGCATGTTATTAATTTTAAATACATAATTAATGAATTGTTAAAAGACATCTAACAGTTATTTAATGTTTTATTAAATTAAATAATATTTAACATATGAAAAGATAAATTAAAACTAGATTACATATATCCAAAATAAAAATTAATTAATTAATTAATTAATTACGGTTAAATTATAAAAAAATCAGAAAAAAATCACCATCCAAAAGAATATGTTATTAGACTTTAAGGTTATTGTAAGATGAAAATTAACAATTTATATGGGAAAAAATTTATGATTAATTATAAAAATGGATTAAATATTAAAATTAACAATAAAAATACCAAAGTGCTATTATTTATTAAAAAGTGTTAAAATTATTTAAATTGATAAAAATTAATTAAAAAGATGTGGTAAAACCTGAGTTTTTAAGGACACATCAAATTCCCCACACTTAATCATTGTTTGAGCTCAATCAATCACTTGTTTTATTATCCTATTAAAACCAATGTATTTTATTCATGATACTTCTGAAAATATAACATGTTTAGAAATTTCAACAGTGGACTTCAAGACTGTCTTTAGGCTTTAGAAAATAAATTGTTCTAATTTAGTCATGCCTAAAACAAATAATCAATTGGTAATCAGGAATGAAAATATTCAACTATCAAAGATGATGTCATGCCACATCTGTGAAACTACATAGTGGTTCATAATAATATAGGCTTAAGTCAAATGTCCGTGAGGGACAAATGGTAAAACATATTTGAAGTTATGAACATAACTGTAGGAACATTATAAAATGTCTTTATCCTGGATTCCAAAAATAAATATATTTTTTTTTTAATCACCTTAATGAAACATCCTAAATGACTACCATATATACTAGTTGACCCCTAATTTATCTATATTTCATCATTCTCCCCGCTTTAATGAACTCTTTTTTGACCCTAGATTCTTTATTTTATTTTTTCCCAAGACTTGATTCATGTGATAAGCACTCTGCATGTGAAATTATTCAAAGTGTGCAGATGGTTATAGTAAACAGAAATTCACATAGCATATAAGGTCATAGATATTCACCATTGGATCCATGATGCTCAAATTGCACTAGATTTAATAAATTTTTATGTTAACCATTGACATTGGCTCATTAAGGTGATGAATTTAACAATTAAATGAAAAAATGAGTTCCATATAGTCAGGATCAATCATCCAATTCCAAAGGTTATGATCATAATTCCACAAATAGGTTACCCATATCACTCTCAGAATTAGTACCTAAACCATGATCTCATAAAACCAATAATCAAGACTCCTCAGCAATCATCCAAACTCAATAATTTCATATTCAAAACAAATATTAATTACAAGCATGGTACATACCCTAAGGAAAGACCCATTTTAGAAACAGTGTACAACCTCAAATTATGAAATAAATTAGAATCAATTTAAACATTTTTACAAAAATATTGAAGTGAAGTGGGAATTGACGGGTTCACCATAATGAACTATTCAATACAGTCATGAATTTTCCACCTCCCCCACACATGAAACCCATCTTTGTACCAAAAAGATCACTTCTAATGTGTAGAAAAACAATTATACAATTATGGTTCAAAACAAATTTCCAATTTACTTTATTAATGACATGTATAAAGTTATTTACAAAGTTCAATAATATTTTTTCAACATTGAATATATTTATAGTGTTTTTTTCGTACACATGCAGCCTAATTTTCTACAACAAGTGTAATTTTCACTAGAAGAAACATATTAAGCTTAGTTTTTCTTAAAAAACTTGAATTTTTTAAACTGGTAAGGTGAAGAATAATGAAATAGTAATTAATAGTATGGTACTTACCTAACTTAATATTTTTTATTAATACTTCAATTTGGGATTTCCAGTCCTTTATTAACACAACAACAACATCCTAAAAACATATAGCAAGTAAACTAATTACAAAACACAGTAGAGACAGAGCATACATAAGGGAGAAATCAATATCTTTATTAAACACAAAACTGTACAAAAGTAAAAACATAGAAAAATAATGGGTTGACTCCCATGAAGTACTTAGTTTAAAATCATCAGTTATACATTATTTAATCACAATTTTTTATTTTATTAACACAACAAAAACCATGGGTTTCCTCCTATGAAGTGAAAGATTGATTGTCCATAAACAATGTTATTTCCCAATATATTTCTATCCATGATAATTTTATGGGAATGAATTATTAATATTTTTAATTTCCATATTATCTAAAGATTAATTAATATGATCATCCAATACATTATCATAGAAATTATGAAACAATATGATCAAAAGTTAGTTCAACAAAACAGCTGATAATATAATGTCTAGCCAATTTCATCCTATAAAGACCTCTTCCTCAGATTTAAAATTGTTCAACAGATTCTTATGATTATCAACAAATTGTCTAGGAATACATACATGGAATCCCATAGATATAGAGGTCATCTACATCCCGGAATTTTTAGAAAACCCATCAGAAAAAGCTTCTGTTTATTCAACAAATATTCAAAGAACAACATGCACAAAAGACAACTCAAAAAACTCTCAGAAAAAGGAATCATGATCAGGTTCTATGAGGTAGTACCCAATGACCACATATGACTCATATGATGTTAATTAATCATATTTAAGTTGGAAGTCATCACAAACAACATCAAACTGAGGAAGAATGAATGTTCCAAAAAATACGCTTGTTCATAATGGGAGAAATCAAGATTTTCATCAGGACTCGGCCAAGAACAATCTATAGGATTAGAAATACATAAAAAGTTGACTTCATAATGAAATCATTCAAGAATTGGTGGAGAAAATTAAGGAAAAGAATGTGACTCACTCTCTAGAATGGGTTATAGGGAATGATTTTTCCCATATAGATGATGGAGTGGGAAAGGAGTATAAGCCTGAAGAAAAGTTTCAATAGGTTGGGGAATCACTATCTCTATGACCTCAAGATGGAACGAAGAATATCCATCTTGGACCTCAATTTAATATCATTTATTCTTACAAACATCTATCATATCACAACCAACCATAAGATGAGATTTTCCAAACACTAAGAACTCCTCCACACCATCAATAACTTGGGGAGTGATTTTCTCCTTTGACACATCTATTAAAAAAAATTATAGAAAGTAAAGTTATCCCTAAGATTGTTGTAAGTTTTACATCACACTCCATATATAAAATAAGGAAGTATTTGGGTAGTGTGAGTTTTCTTACACTCACTAATAGATCTTCCACCTTGCATGAAGGGTGTGTGAGTGACCTATAGTCACATTGAAGACAAATAGATATTGGTTACAAATTCTTAAGTCCCAACCCTCTAAATAGGGAGTAAAGAATATGATTTATGCTTCCTCCTAAGTCACAAAAACAATTAATTTTCCCACAAGCTCCAATTTTTCATCGAATAATAAAGCTTCCAAGTTCCATCAATTTTGTAGGAAACTTAATTTAGAAGATCTTACTACACTTCACATTGAGATTAAATTTCTCCAACTTCTTTGAATATTATATATTTTTAGAAACCTTTTGGTAAAAGAAAAATATGAAGGGATTTTATCAATAGATTATACAAATGGCATATTGATACTAATGATTTGAATCATATTAAGAAACCTCATATAATTAGGTCCATTATTCTTCTTCACTAATTAAGGGAAGGCAATGAGGGGGGGAATAATTTTTAAGAACTGGTTGATTATTCTCCTTCTCCTAAATTACATTTTTATTAATTTCTTATTCAATTAATACCCACATCATTTTCATTGGTTCGTGATTTTTTTAGATGTATGTTCAATATTCTATTCAGTTTGATCAATGCTGTCTAGATTCCCAGATTATATTTCAACCAAATTTTTCATTACAGATTCAGTGTTTTCATAAGTTTTATTTTTCCCATAATGTTTCGTTAGTTTTTATTGTGTCTGAAGGCCAGATCTGGTGGTTACTTCCATGATATTCTCTATTGGAATAAGAACTAAAGTGCTGGGTAGCTTTCTATTTTCCATATCACCTTGATCCTTATCCATTTAAACTATTTGAGGTGATAAATTTTGAATCATACCATATTTTTCCTTCCAAAATGAGATGATTTATCCCAAAACTTGTTGTAACAACCAATTTATCTCCCATTTATAATTAAAATATTCATACCCATATTAGTTTGAGTTATATATTTTAGGGTATGACTTGTAGATTGGGTTAGTTGTTTGTTTTATGACATCGTGTTCTTTCAAAGAAAATATTTTGTGATCTTCATAATTATATGTGTATTGATTGGGGAATTGAATATTAGTCCCTTGGATTATACCACAAAAATCCAAAATTTTGGCACTTTCATCAAATTGGATAGAGAGATCAAAATAAGTACATCATGAATGAGGGTGAGTGAACATCCCACAATGATTACATTGCTCCCGGAAGACCATATCACTAACAAAAATAGCTTGAGGATTGCCTTAACATATTTGGATGACCCACACCTTGAGCACTTGGGCTGTGATTTTTGAGCAATATAGTCATACACAAGTTTCATCTCAATGGAATTGGAGTAATAATATCTATTCCCCTAGAATTGGTCAACTAAACATTGGTTGTAAGCGGTGAGAGTGTTATTTAAGGTCACCATGTGTAAATGGGGAGAAAATTGGTGAATGGGACATTGTCTATGTATAAAACTATACATGTCCCATTCCACGTGATATTACTCACCCAAATCCTGGACAAACCCAATAATTTTGTGCCAAATTTTAAAGGTGGAGTTCCTAAGATAGAATTTTGATATAAAGGCAGTAATCACCTCTTCCCATGTCTCAAATATTTCTTCGCGTATGTTTCGAAACCAATCCCTTGACTTTAACTTTAGAAAAAATAGAAATATCCTCAATCTCAAATCCTCTCACAAAGCTCTCTAAGAAGTAATTGATGTTTAGAAATGTCGAACTATCTAAATAACTCAATGAATCCTCACTTGGAAGAACTTTTAATGATGGATGTTGATAAAGGTAATACTGCTTAATTTCATTGTTCCTAGACCTAGGGGAAAACCTAAAAAAATATGAGTAACGTGATATAGTAGGAATTTGAAACTCCGTATTTCTAGGAAAATATGGGGGCTGGAACTATGGTTTGTAGCACATTTATGTTTTGAACAATCATATTATCCTAAATCTCCATTGAAATATTTTTTTAGGAGCATTTAATGTTTATCTGGTTCAGAGTTTTTAGACTGTAATTTAATAATTAATTCGCTTATGCTCATAAAAAGTGTAATAACAGTTAAAAATAGCACAATAATAGAACTAATAGTAGTTTACCGACATATAAAATAGTTGCAATTTAGTACTAAATAAAGCATATTTTTTACAGTTTTATTTTTTTCAACTTTTTCTCTGTAATTTTTATATGTTTTTTTTAATTTTTTAGAAATGTAACGGCTCGTACCTTCCCAAGAAATAGTGCCAAAAACATTTTGCTGACCTTCAATAAATTTGGTTCATGTATAATTATTTATATTCCTATTAACTTTAGTATATGTTGAAATTAGGGTCAAACACATAGAGAAGGAAATTATCACCACAATCATTCTAAAAACCATTCATAAAAAACCTCACTATTTTCAGCTGTGGAGTAGATTTTATATTTACTTTTTTATATTTTTATAAAGCAGTAAAGTGACTGATCATTTAGAATCATTAATATAAACTAAATGTATGCATTTAAAAGTTAAAAAATAGATAAAAATGATATATAACACAAATAAATGAATAACAAAGAGAAACTCATAGGGAAAATATCTCCATTCTACTGGTTTTTAAAAGTATTACAATTCACATAATATTTATTGCAATGTTCCTCTATAAGAAAATGAATCACCTCCCTCGATTTGAGTTAATCCACTCAGGATGATCAATTTTAGAGTTTTCCACTCCAATATAAATCAACTGTGAACAACATCATTCAAAAAAAAATTCATCAACATGAGGAACTCACCTTATTTCCGAAAGTAATATGAGTTTATTATTATTTTTTTTGAGGATGCATCCATGGTAAATCTCGCCAATTGATTGTGGAGTTTTGAAAATAAATTTTTAGTGGTAAAAAAAATTGAATGAATTCAGTATTGATCTCCCCGATCAATTCATAATTCATTAAAATGATTAAGTGAAAATGAGGAATTTAAAGATAAACAGTAGAACTTTCCTTTCTCCTCGAACTAGAATAATTAACCTAACATAATATTTATTTCATAAAATGAAAAAAATCAATTACAAGAACTAAATATTGATGAAAATAGAGGAAGCGATCTCCCTCTTCAATCCTGATTTTCATCTGCTTCTTGTCATTGGATATTCAGGGAGTCGATCACCAAGACACACTCTTTGATTTGTTACTAGTTTCCCCTCTTCTCTCTACAGAAGTGGACAATCAAATGTATCAAATGAATCACATTCCACCTCATCTCTCATAGCTTCTCTATTTTAAAAATACTATCACCTACTACACATCACCCATTATTGTCAACCGACTTCAAATGTCAATCACTTATACTCCACAGACATGAATTTTTTCATTATTAACACATTGCGCTAGTTTTTTCCGAGTTACTAACTCCTACAAAGTTATTTGGATGCATCTTGACTGAATAAAGTCTCCTACATGAACCTACTAAATATAAAGAAAACAGAAATGTGAATAAATATTTATTTATAAATAAATACATTAGTTTATTAAATAATTGAAAATATTTAATAATGTTATTATTTATTATATTATTGATTTTTATATATTAATGTTATTAATATTAATGTATATTGTTTTTTCTAAAATTAAATTATTTACTAATTCAAAATAGTTTATAATAATTTAATTCTTGTTAATATTTATTTTGTTAATAAATTTTAATATTAAATTAATATACAATAATAAATGTTAATTAATTTTAATTTAATTTTGAAGTTTATCTAATTTAGTTAATTAAAGTATAAATTATGTTAATTAATATAGTAATTATATTTAATTAATATTATTTATCTTATAATTATTATTATTTTTAAAATTATTAATGTTTAAAATATTTAGTTAGGTTATTATATTTAATTGAGTTATTATTTTATTTTATTAATTTAGTTTTTTTTTATTTTTTTTTCTAAATTAATTTCTTCTTCTCCCCTCCACCCTAATCAGCATAACCCTTGGTGGGGGTTATTTCGTCTTCATTCCGAAGACAGTTTTCGGTGGGCTCTTCCTCTACAAATGTAACGCCCCGACCCGAGTTACCTAGAGTCGGTGCATTATTCCGTAACATTGGCATGATCACAAAAGATCAAGTCTTGAAAGGCCGATTAGTTTAGTAGCCTTGGAAACACTAGATACATTCATAAATGTAACATTACATCATAAATTGAAAAACTAAAATAACATAGACTCCATTTTCCACACTCATATCCCCTTCAGACTATCCCTACAGGTCATTCCTAAAATATTTCTTCACATCCTGGGAAAAATATAACATTGAAAGTGGTGAGCTTAGATGATCAGTAAGGATAATAATATAGCGGAAGCTTTCATTAATAAACATAAACAATTAAGGAAATGTATGATTAAAAAAAATCCTTTTAAACTTGAACATATACATAATATGGAAAAAGTAAAATGAGATAATGCCATTTACTTATTCACATGCATATTCTGCTGGTCGAATAATCAGATGCAATATCAATAACCACTTTCATAATGATGGAATGCATAATGCCAGACTATCATAACCATTTAGCTAAGGCCTCGTGCAAAGACTACAAATAATATTTTGTCAAGGCCTCGTGCCAAGACACTAGTTTGTCTCATGAGACATGCGGATGCATCGACGAGATATAGCGGGCTCCACCAGTCACTTATTAAGTCCAATGCATTCTTCATATGAACAGGTTTAAACATATCATAAACCATAACATAATCGTATCACATAAAACATGCATAAAGGAAACATAACATTTCCACATTTCAATCACAAGGTATCAATACAACACATTAATATAATAAAAACACTTTGAAAACCATTTTCAATACCAAAATAAAACGAAGTTAAAACTTGGTATTTATTTTTCATTTATAAAAAAAAGTCATGGCTTGTAGAGGAAGCCGAAAATAAAATAATGGTCATGGCGACAGAGAAGTCATTGTCACCGCATATGTATGACAAGAAAAAAATTCCCTTTTTGTCGTTTAGTAACACTCTTCATATAAAAAGATTCCTTTTGAAAAAATGTAAAAGTCAAAGGGTTTTATACACTGTATAAAATAAAGATGTGTATAAAAAAAATATGCCTCAATGAAAGAGGATTGAGACAAAGTCCATTACAAAGATCATTTTGTTAATAAAAAAGTTCTATTATGTGTATTCAATATACAAACACATAATGAAATTATAAATACAAGATAAGACATAATAATATCATGACATAATTAGAAAGTAGGTGATTAACCCAAAGAACAGAAATTGGGTTAAGAAGATCCCTTACAAAGATCATTTTCTTAAAATAAAATAAATCTATTATGTGTATTCACTATAAGTATACATATAGAAAGTACAAATACAAGATAGGACATAAAAATATCATGACATAATTTGAAAGTAGGAGATTAACCCAATGAATAGAAATTGGGTTAAGAAGTTCCCATACCTTGTGTCCGACTTGACTCGACCATTCTTTTACCTCCTGAATAATAAACTAGAGATAATATATACTTTCTTAAGAACCTTTTTCAATTTCATTATCCATTTTATATCACTTATTACAATGTTAAAAAAATTATGTAGTCATTTAAGCTAATAACGGTCATTTTGTCGATCTTTGGTACTTGAGTCAACAATAAACTTCTTATAATTACAAGTTGTTTATGTGGTAGAATATCCATTATCTCCAGAATTATATTCATGATGTAGATATCATATATATCATATATATCCAGTATATACATTCATTTATAATATTACATAACATTTAGAGGTAAGAAATGAAATGCACTGTTCATGGAGACGGTAAGCCGTACGTACGCATGAACAATATTTTCATTTCTATTTCATATTTAATGGAATGAAATTATAATTATATAAAGGTATAATATAATTCCAGTATAATATAATGTATAATATCATTTAGTCCATCCTTTAGACATCCCACATATGGCATTAACGATTCAAATTACTTTGAGGGGGCGGTAGTCCGCACTTCCTAAAATGAAATTCTCGCGTTTACCCATAATGGAAATCATAAAGGTATGACATAAATGAAAAATACAGAATAAAAAGAAAAAAACATAACATATATCATATATAAAAATAGTTTCATAATAATGGCCACCATGAGAGGTGTTAAAAGAAGATTGAACAATCATCGTTTCGTGAGGCAGAAATTTGGCAACCACAGAAACAATATGTTCTTTAACCATTAGAAAAAGGTGTGTGTAAGTGTAAATCAAATTATTCTCATAAAAACATCCTATTATATTGAATATATTGGTTTTGTTACAAAATAAAGGAATAAAAAGAGATTAAGGGGTTTGAGAAGCAAAATAAAACAAAATAACATAAGAGAAGACATTACCTTAAAATCGGGAAACTCTTTTTTGATTTGAGCCAAAGGCTTACTTTGGAAGAATTATTCCCAAATTGAGGCTTCTAGGAGTAATATAGGGAAGTTTATAGATTATTTGGTTAGAGGTTGGCCGAGTAAAAAGGCTTTAAAGGTGTGAATAAGGTGGTAGTGGTGGGGGCCTTTTATAAGAGGAGAGGAGGGGCACTCATGGAAAGTCATGAAATGTTACTTTATTATATAATGAGTTTCGGATTTTAAAGGTCACAAACATATATATTTCTAGGATAAGGTGATAAGGGTTCTAAATATACTCATCCAATAGGTTTTTGAAAAGTGTAAGTCTTATATTTTACATTATCTTTTCATTTTATTTAAATCGTTTTTCAATGAGGTAATCGCTGCATCATCATGGTGTCATGAAAAATTTAATATATTTAAAGTCTAAAAATCATAAAAAAATTACCATGATGTAGGAAATAATTTTATATTTATAATGGTTATTTATAGTAAAGCATATTACTTGTATAACCCCATTTAAAAATTGTTTTAGTAAAACAACTCATGTGTGTGACATTTTTATTTTAACATTAAATAAAAAGTTTTTAATATCATTTTCCTACCAAAGTGGCTCCATGTGGTCCCCAAGTTGACCCATGGATTTCCTTGGACGTCCATGACTCATACAATAGGGGTAGGACAAGTGTAAATGTATTTTCATATTTTTATAATATCATTTTTACCTTAAATTTCACTAATTACCTTTAATCGCGATTAATTAAACTTAAAAGTTACTATTCACCAAAAAATTATTTTAATCCCATTGAAAGACATTTTACTACCTAATGAAAACCATGTATGTCAGATTTTTGAAAATAAAATCACAAAAGTGGTAATTTATCATTTAAAAAAATCAGTTTTTTAACTACCACTTAGTGGTTTCACTATTCATCAAAAATTGAAGTTTTTCAGAACAATACCAAAATTTCACCCTAAGATATATTTGATATTCCGAATTAAAAAATGATGTTTATTTTAAAAAATTAAAATCATATAAGTTTAATTAATTAATTTTATAATTAATTCCCATTGTCACAACAAATAGCGTGTTTTTTAGAAACAATATATATCAAAAGATTGACAATTGTTTATGTCCAATTTCAAAGTGAAATTAATTCTAAGGACCACCATTGGATAAAATGGTAAAAATATATTCTAATTATAATTTAAAACCACTCAATAGTATAATTTATCAATATAAATTATTTTTATTAAAAAAGTTGTTTTTAATTATTTTTCACTATTCAATAAAATTGGAAGTTCTCAGAAAAATACCAAAAATTCAACATAGGCTAATTTCGATATTCCAAATCCAAAAATGAAGTCCATTTTGAAAAATGAAATATATATAATTTCAAAAAGTGGGTATTACTATTCATAATTTCTATTTTGATTAGTCGTGGTGTGTTATAATCTTGAACGTGCGTACAATGCAAGCTATTACATTATTGAAAGAGAAGCGTATCGTGGAAGCATGGGGTGTTACATTCTACCCTCCTTCAATAAATTGCGTCCTCATAATTTGAAATTGTTCTTCGAAAATAAAAGGTTGAAAATAGAAAATACATTTGTGGAAAACCCACATCGAAAATAAGGTTAATAAAAATATAACTTTAAAAGAAAGAAAGAGAAGTACAATGGTCACACGAGATATCCCATACTAGGATTATATGAAAATATGGATATGGAGGAAAAAAACCATCAAGGTCTGATGGAGAGTTGTAGAAAACAATATTAGGAGAAATTTAACTACAAGAAAATCACAAACTTGTGATTGTTTAAACGATCATTGATTCCCCAGTAGGAAAAGTTAACTGACAAATTTTTTTTTTAAAGTTACCATTCAAAAAGTTGATGAATTTATTTAAGAGATTTTATAAGAACGTAAGGAAATATACTTACTTGTCATGTAAAATTTCATTCATTAATAAATTTTTACCACAAACCCATATTTCACTCAAAAAGACAATAGAACTCAAAAATATTATATTTATCCTAATATTATAAGGTTCCAAATATTAATACATACCATTTAGATTAGGAAAACTATTTGTAATAACCAGGGACTTCTTGTAGGCTAGTGGTAGGTAATAAAGGCCTGTTGCACTATGGTTGTGGGTTCGATTCCTACAGCTTTGTCCGACGCGACGGGTTATCCCCCGACCTGCAGGTTGTCCTTTTCCTAAAACTATAGTATTATAATATTTGATAAATAATATTCAGAAATGTTTTAACCTTAAACAATACTATCCAATGTTCAAATTAATCCATTCCAACCTTTATAGTTATCCAAAATACTTCTGTCCAACTCACAGTCCAAATTTTATAAGGAAGGTAAACATAATGAAGATCCTTTTTTCCGCGTAACAACATGTGAACCCCTTCATCGTGTATTCTTTTAAAACACTGCAACATCCTAAATTACCATAAATCCTTATTGATTACATTCATGATCCCTTATTCCTTATAAAAGACTAGATATACTCCTTCTATCCAAATATGTATACAAATCATTAATCAGTTTTGTGGAAGTTAAGAATATCCAATATGATTTATCCAAATCAATCAGGTATTATTCCAAAATCACTATCTCGGTATCAGAACCATATTATGGTTTATCTTTCTATCAGCCATATATTTTCCATTAATTTAACCTTCTTTGGAGTCACTTTTCATGGTTCCACACAATCTCAAGTCCTTGATGAAATAGTACTACAATACAATCCTTATATACTCCATAATTATTATAATGAGTACATCATTGATACAACACTCATATGAAAAAATTATTTAATAACAACATATGAACTATAATCATTCCTCCTCATCTGTGGTAGTATCATAACTTGATTATTATCCAATAACATCATTTGGGGAATACTCGGATGATTTGGACATTGGTTTGCGTAGTGTCCCCACTCATTGCAGATGAAGCATTTTACATTTGAAACCTTTTTCTTAACCTTGCAGTCACGCACTTGGTGTCCTTTTTCTCCACACTTATAAGAAACTCCAATTCCATTCAGGCAAGTTCCATGGTGTTTTTCCCACAGTAATCACATATTGGAAAATTCTTCTTTCCCCTCTTCCCTCTATCCATCATTCTCTCTTCCATCCTTTTATTATCTTGCTTCACTTCAAATCCATAGGACTCAGATAATTCATTACTTATCTTATTAACACATGATACTATCTCTTCATATGTTGAGAACACATGGGAGACTATTTACCTTCTAAATGTTGGCTTAATACCATGAAAGATACGATCCTTCTTACTCTTTGGATCATACGTATTGCTGGAGTTCACATTCCTTCTACTGGGCGCCATTTCTATTCAATGGCATAAACTAGGTTAGTTTATGAATTATAATGAATAATTCCAAACTTTTAAAACACTTAACATAAATTGAATGGTTTATGGATGTAATCCATAATCATAAACAAAAATTCATTGTGGAAGTATATACTCATAAACCTTCATAGTGGTTTGTAAAGAAAATGAGAATTATCCTAAGCATATCCCCCGGGAGTGTCGTAACCAAGAGTGCAGCAAGTCCCGTTGTCGTGCACCAGTTCCTGTTCGAGTATAGCTCAAAGAGGTGTTTTCAAGTTTTACCCCTATGTACATCTGTTCCAGAGCCGCCTCTACCTGCTCGTATCCAGACAGGGATGTATTTCTCGTAAAACTCACAAAATCTCTACAACAATAAATTTCTAGGATGTTCTTATATACTAATCCTCATAGTCTATCTTATGGATATGTGCTCTAATCAGAGTTTTTCTAAATCTAGCTTCCAAGGTTAGTACTAAACTGCCTGTAATACCAACAGTAACACCCTGACCCCGGTTACCCAGAGTCGATGCATTATTGCGTAACATTGGCATGATCACAAAATATTAAGTCTCGAAAGGCCGATTAGTTTAGTAGCCTTGGAAACACTAGATACATTCATAAATGTTACATTACATCATTAAGTGAAACATTAATATAAAATAGTCTCCATTTTCCACACTCATATCCCCTTCAGACTATCCCTGCAGGTCATTCCTAAAATAGTTTTTTCACATCCTGGAAAAAATAAAACATTGAATGGGTTGAGCTCAGATGCTCAGTAAGGATAACAATATAGCAGAAGAATTCATAAATAAACATAAACATTTAAGGAAATGTATGACTAAAACAAAAGCCTTTGAAACTTGAACTTAAACATAATATAGAAAATGTAAAATGAGATAATACCATTTAATTATTCACATGGATATTCTACTGGTCAAATAATCACATGCAATATCAATAACCACTTTCATAATGATGGAATTCATTCTGCCAGACTATCATAACCACGTAGCAAAGGCCTCGTTCCAAGACTACAAATAAGATTTTGTAAAGGCCTCGTGCCAAGACACTAGTTTTTATAATGAGACATGCCGATACATCGAGGAGCTATAGTAGGCTCCACCCGTCACATATTAAGTCCAATTCATTCCTCATATGAACAGGTTTAAACATATTATAAACCATAACATAATCAGATCACATAAAACATGCTTAAAGGAAACATAATATTTCCACATTTAAATCACAAGGTATAAATACAACACATTAATATAATAAAAACACTTTCAAAACCATTTTCAATACCAAAATAAAAGGAAATTAAAACTTGGTATTTATTTTTCATTTTAAAAAAAAGTTATGGCTTGTAGAGGATGCCGAAACTCAAATAATGGTCACGACAGAAAAGAAGTCGTTGTCGCAGCATATGTACAACAAGAAAAACATTCCCTTTTTTCTTTTAGTAAAACTATTCTTATAAATATTCCTTTTGAATAAATGTAAAAGTCAAAGGGGTTTATACACCGTATAAAATAAAGTTGTGTATAAAACAAAATATGCCTCAATGAAAGGAGATTGAGACAAAGTCCATTACAAATATCATTTTGTAAATAAAATTGATCTATTATGTGTATTCAATATAAAAACACATAAAGAAATTATAAATACAAGACAGGACTTAATAATATCATGACATAATTAGAAAGTAGGTGATTAACCCAAAGAACGGAAATTGGGTTAAGAAGTTCCCTTACAAAGATCATTTTCTTTAAAATAAAATAAATATATTTTGTGTATTCACTATAAGTACGCATAAAGAAAGTACAAATACAAGATAGTACATACCAATATCATGACATAATTTGAAAGAAGGAGATTAACCCAAAGAATAGAAATTGGGTTAAGAAGTTCCCTTACCTTGTGTCCGACTTGACTCGACCATTCTTTAAACTCCTGAATAATAAACTAGAGTCAATATATACTTGCTTACGAACCTTTTTCAAGTTCATTATCCCTTTTATATCACTAATTACAATGTTACGAAAATTATGTAGTCATTTAAGTTAATAACGGCCATTTTCTCGATCTTTGGTACTTGACTCAACAATAAACTTCTTATAATTACAAGTTGTTTATGTGGTAGAATATCCATTATCACCATAATTATATTCATTATTTCGATATCATATATATCATATATATCCAGTATATACATTCATTTATAATATTATATTACATTTATAGGTATGAAATGAAATGCACCGTTCATGGAGACGGTAAGCCATACGTACGCATGAACGCTACTTTCATTTCTATTTCATATTTAATGGAATGAAATTAGGATTATATAAAGGTATTCTATAAATCCAGTATTATATCATTTATAATATCATTTACTCCATCCATTATACATCCCACATATGGCATTAACGATTCAAATCACATTGAGGGGGTGGTGGTCCGCACTTCCTAAAATGAAATTATCGCATTTACCCATAATGGAAATCGTAAAGGTATGCCATAAATGAATAATAAAGAATCATAAGGAAAACAAAAACATAATATATATCATATATAAAAATAGTTTCATCATAATGGCCACCATGAGAGGTGTTAAAAGAAGATTGAACAATCATCGTTTCGTGAGGCAGAAATTTGCCAACCACAGAAATAGTATGGTCTTTAGCCATTAGACGAAGGTGTGGGTAAGAGTAAATCAAATCCTTCTCATAACAAAATCCTATTATATTTAAGATACTGTTTTTGTTACGAAATAAAGGAATAAAAAGAGTTTAAGGGGTTGGAGAATCAAAATAAAACAAAGTAACATAAGAGAAGACATTACCTTAAAATCGGGAAACTCTTTTTTTAATTGAGCCAAAGGCTTACTTGGGAAGTATTCTGCCCAAATTGAGTCTTATAGGAGTAATATAGTAATGTTTATAGTGTATTTGGGTAGAGGTTGGCTGAGCCAAAAGGCTTTGAAGGTGTGAATAAGGTGGTAGTGGTGGGGGCCTCTCATAAGAGGAGAGGAAGGGCACTCTTGGAAAGTCATGAAATGCTACATTATTATATAATGAGATTCGGATTTTAAAGGTCCCAAAATTATATATTTCAAGTATAATGTGATAAGAACAAGAAATATACTCATGCAATGGGTTTTTGACAAGTGTAAGTCTTATATTTTACATTATCTTTTCATTTTATTTAAATCGTTAATTAATGAGGTAATCGCTGCATCATCATGGTGTCATGAAAAATTTAATTTATGTAATGTCTAAAAATTATTAAAAAATTACCATGATGTAGGAAATAGTTTTATATTTCTAATGAATATTTATAGTAAAACATATTACATGTATAACTCCATTTAGAAATTGTTTTACTAAAACAACTCATGTTTGTGACATTTTTATTTTAACATTAAATAAAACGTTTTTAATGTCATTTTCCTACCAAAGTGGCTCCATGGGGTCCCCATGTTGACCTATGGATTGTCTTGGTCGGCCATGACTCATCCAATAGGGGTAGGACAAGTTTATAGGTAATTTTATATTTTTATAATATCATTTTTACCTTAAATTTCACTAATTACCTTTAATCGTGATTAATTAAATTTAAAAGTTACTCTTCACCAAAAAATTATTTTAATCCCATTGAACAAAATTTTACTTCATAATGAAAAACATGTATGTCAAATTTTTGAAAATCAAATCACAGAAGTGGTAATGTTTCATTTAAACAAAAAATTAGTTTTTTAACTACTACTTAGTGGTTTCACTATTCATCAAAAATTGAAGTTTTTCATAACAACGCCAAAATTTCACCCTAAGCTATAATTGATATTCTGAATTCAAAAATGATGTATATTTTAAAAAATTCCAAACATATAAGTTTCATTAATTAATTTTATAATTAATTCCCACTGTCACAATAAATAGCGTGTTTTTCAGAAACAATATATATCAAAATATTGACAATTGTTTATATCCAATATCAAAGTGAAATTAATTCTAATAACCACCATTGGATAAAATGGTAAAAATATATTCTAATTATACTTTAAAATCACACAATATTATAATTTATCACTATATATTATTTTGATTAAAAAAGTTGTTTTTAATTATTTTTCACTATTCATAAAAATTGGATGTTCTTAGAAATATACCAAAAATTCAACACAGGCTAATTTAGATATTTAAAATTCAAAAATAAAGTCCATTTTCAAATATAAAATATATATAATTTCAAAAAGTGGGAATTACTATTCATAATTTCTTTTTTGATTTGTCACGGTGTGTTAGAATCTTGAACTTACGTACAATGCAAGTTATTGCATTATTGAAAGAGAAGCGTATCGTGGATGCTTGGGGTGTTACAACAAATCACGATGGCAGTCCCCAAATCGACATCGACCTCATAATCAGTGGAGTACATCTTCCCAATATTAGCGGCATGACTCCTTTTGATGCTCATGACCGCGCACGATAGAAGGGTTCGGCGAGTAAAAAGATTGGTGGTTGATTCTCAAGGCTAGTGAAATCAGGACCACTGACCTGTGAGAATTCTGATACGAGTTTCAGATATTTCCAAATTTTTTACACACACTAATTGTCATAATCTCCATCCACAGTACATTACATCATATTTAAGATGTCTGATAGAGAGGTAACTTGCTGCAACGAATCAATTTGGAAAGATTCACTACATTTATCAGATAATGTGATGCTTAAATTTTGTTCTATAGAGTGTCATGGTTGGATATTTCTTGATATCTGGGATTGAATTTTTATTATTCTGGTTCTATTCTATGTCTAGTAGTAGAAAGGATGTGGGGGATGATGATGGTTGAATAGTAAACAATGAGATCATGTGAAGGAAAAAAATGTTGTGTCGTTGTTTTTTGCAGTTTGGATGAAACCGTGAGGAGAGAAAACGGTGCAAGGGAATACAATGCCAGAGTGGAGGAAACCTAATGAAAAAGAGAGACTGTGAGGAAGGTTGAGTTACGGTGCCATGAATCGATGTTCCAATTTAAATAGGGAAATGATATCTGAATTTACAGTGGATGAAATTATGGTGACACCATAAATGGGATACGGTGCCATAGTTATGGGTTGATACGGTGCCACCATGATGGTTTGATATGGTGCCACTATGAGATTGTAATGAATCCGAATACAAAAATGTTATTAAAAGCAAATTAAAATTCACATAATGTCTAAACAACTTAATTAATTTAAGACAAAAATTAACTAAAATAATTAATACTCAAAGACACAAATGAATTTATAAAACAATTAAAAATTGACTTATATTATTAAAAGACTCAAAATAAAAACATAAATTATAACTAAATATTAACATTAATAGAAAGTAAACTATTTTATTTAAAAATGATAAGAAATAATCTTAACATCTATAAAATAAAGTTAAATTATTTAAAATAACTACTAAAACAATTTAAATTAATTAAATTCAATAGATAATTAATTTATTATTAAAAAAATATGTTAATTTATGATATTAAATTAAAGAGGTTTAATCAATGTATTATGTTTATAATCATAAATTCATATTTAATTAATTTTTAAAAGACTCTTAATAGTTATGTACTGTTACTTTTCATTAAATAATATTTAACATAAGAAAAGCTAAATTTAAACTACATTATATATGTGCAAAAGCAGAATTAATTAATTTATTAATTAATTAATGTAATATTATAAAAATGAAAAAAAATTGACCAAACTAAATAAAATGTTATAAGACTATGTAGATAATGTTTGTTATAAATTTTCTTTTTAAAAGGCAAAAATACGTGATTAATAAAAAATTTTATTAAATAATATATTTAATAATAATAATATAAAAGATTGATTATTTATTAATAAGTGTTGAAATAAATAATTTAATTGATAAAATTTATTTAAAAATGAGGAACAACACTTGTTTTTATTGCCACATCAACAGTCATCATTTCATCCCACAACATTTTGAAGTCGTAATGGATATTCTTTAGAAATTCACAATAAATTTAGGAAAAATGATAAATGATTTAAATATATTAGGACTAGGAATGAAATAGGATAAACCCATGTTTTCATAGATTAATTTTATTGTCTCATGATTTATAAATTCTATAATTAATTTTAATTATTATTTAGTTTCTTGTTATGATTATTGTGTCTCTTACAATGATTTGTTTTGTTTAGGCCAATGACGGGAAAATGAAGGAAGTGGTGTAACCTTGAATTTTAAGAAAAATTTGTCTTATTTGTTGTCAAGTGATATTATGACAAGAATAATGTATAATCTGAATATGTATAATCAATTGTCCTGATATATTATTAAGAGTGTGCAGCATATCCAACTCTCTGACTCACAATAGTGGTTTCAGATATAGTTAATTGGCTATTTGGGTAGTTGAAAACATAGAGAAAAGATTGTTTGGGTACTTATATGTTTAGAACATGGAATTATGAACTCAAGGTATTGTATTAGATGAATGGGAAGATATTTGGAAGAAGAAAATGATGGAAATAAAGAAATAAATTTCCATGGAATAATTAAAGGAAAAATTAATGAAATGAATGGGAATATATATCCCACAAAGGTATATAGAGAGATAAAATTTAATAAATGTTTTATGTATTGAATAAATTAAATTGATTTTATACAGGGAAATATCAGGATGAAAATATGTTCTGAGACATGAGTAATTTTTATTCATTTAACAATTAAGTGACATTGAATTTCATATTAATGGGAGGATGTTATTGGACACCTCATGTATTAATCATGTTATAAAAATCAAAAATCTTATATATTCAGTAAAGAATATTAATCCTATTTAATCTATCTTGAACCATTTTTACAGATTATTAGTTTCTCTATTCATTAAATAAGTATAATTTCATTTCTAATGATATTCTATTATTAATGATTAAGTTAAATTCATTCAATGAATATCACTGTTTATGACTGTGTACGGATATTTGACTAAAGATGAGAAACCGTGAGTCTGCTACTAGTTTTCTTTCTCTAGAGATGGATCTAGACACCATAACCATCTAGACACCATGACCATCAAGTCTCCAGGACCATCCAGACACTGTGACCATCCAGAAACTATGACCATCCAGACACCGTGACCATCCAAACACTGTGTCTAGACACTGTGATCCTAACACCACATCTATGCTACCGAGTCTTGATATCTATAAAACTATTCCATTATAGATTTCTCACCAGTCAATGAAAAAGAAGGTGAAACCATTTCAGGGAGACACCGTTTCATGGAGACACTATTTACAAACACACTGTGACACTATTTCTTAATCTATTTTTTTCATTTTTCAATTTAATTGTTAATAGTCATATTTGATGCTTTTAAATGCACTGACATAATTATTGTTTTTTTGTAGTCATTTTACCTAAAATTATGTTGTATGAGGTGCAGAATACACGAATCATGTTGGCTCCGACACATTAATTCCATGAATAAAAATAACAACATGGTCAGATGAAAGATAGAGTGATCATTCTAACTGTAGTGAAAACATTGAAAATAGAAAAAAAATTCTATGCATGAAAACAAAGAAGAACGAGCATACATGAAACTTGACACTACTGTATAACACACGAATCATACTCTAATCCTAGTGTCAAGAACATTTTTTCATTATCAACTCCAAAAAGAACACGAGCCAGATATAGCTGACTTTCGATACTCTGTTTTCCGCATGAGGAATCGATTTCTACATATGTTTCATCTTAGATGTCCAGAGATGAATATATTAACATACAGAGAACATATAGAACTATCTTATCATTTATGATCTATTGTGTTTTATTTCCCTATATTTCCAGAAGTATGTTTGTCTATATAAAAACACTCATTGTCTTCTACCTCAAAATGAATGATACAAGGTATTATTTCTCTTACATCATGTTACATTAGTTTATTCCCACAGATATGTGTGGAAGAGGTCCCATTGTGACTTGTTACATCATAACTACAATGAAATGTGGAAGAGGTCATGACATTTGGACAGTATTGTGTATTTTTTGTTAATAATGATCTAGTTGGTGGATCATGTTTATTTATATAAACTGCATGGTGGAATGTGATCGCCAATTAGAGTGCTTTAGTTATCTTCTTGATAATGAACCACTTGTTTTATATTTGTTGTGCTGTTTAATTTTTGTTTCCTCTGTTTTACTTTCTAATACAGAAATCACTAAATTTAAATTAATATTTAATCTTGGAAAGAAGTGATAATTGTTTTTCTTTATTATAATAGCTTCAAATTTAATATTAATAACTGATATTGAGATTAATGAGAATTAATCAGTCATCTAAGATAATTTTTAAACAGTCAATCATTCATAAAAATATAACCTTGATTGACTGGGTTGTATTTATATTTGATGGTGAACCTTTTTAAGAATACATTGGAAACAAATATTTTTAATAGATACTCAATTCACCCCCCTATTGAGTACTCTACTCTGACAAACATTTGGTATCAGTGGATGTTTATTGAAACCTTGTTTTTGACCCCATTCAACTGTTATTGTAGTTTTACATTGATGATCTGTACATTTTTGTTAATTATAAACATCTATCTCTTTTAAATTATTTCTATATTAAAGATAATAAAATGCAAGAGGATACAAAAAAACCACCACTCTCTAATGGAACCAATTATACGCAATGGAAAATTAAAATGAAAATCCATTAAGAAAGTTTGAGCTATGAAATCTAGTCTTATATTCTATATTAATATAAGGTTCTTACTACTGATTGAATCACATGGGATGAACCTACCAAAACTAACAATAATAACATTTTAAAATCTATGAATTCTCTATACTTTTTTTTAAGAGATGAGGAATTTAATAGTATATCTGAATGTATAATTGCCCATGATATTTGGGATACATTATCTGTTTCACATGACAGAACTTCTAGTGAGAATGAAATGATACTTGATAATTAATCTATCAAATATGATGACATTAAAATGAATCATGGTGAGCTTATTTCTAATATTTATATCAAGTTCAACGAAATTTTCAACATAAGGATTTCTCTTGGGAGAGAATTCACTGCCAAAGAATAGATCATGAAGATTCATAGATGCCTACCTGATAGATGGAGAGGAACCCATGTCTCTATTATAGATTCATGCAACATCATCAAGATTCTTGTAAAACAACTCATTGGAAAACTAATGTTGTATGAAGAAGAGATGAATGTCAATAAGGTACAGGAGGATAAACCCAAACAAAATTATATTTTGTTCAAGACCACTACCTCTAAACACAAAGAGAAATGGAAATTGGAATTCTGTAGAATGTTCCTGTAGTGAAAAATCATCCCCTGATAATGATGTGGAGATGGATCAATTATCCAAGAGGATTAAACGATTTTATAAGATGAATTGTTTTCTAAAATATCATCTTAATGGGAATATATGATCAAAAAGGGAGTTAGAAGAAATATTGGAAAAAAGTGACTAGTCTGATGAGATGTTCTGCTAAGAATATAAGTGAAAGGAACATATCAAGGCTAACTTTCCCAAGATCATGTACAAAAAAAATAGGAGGACAATGATATAAATAAAAAAGGAAATGAAATAAACATGTAGTGCTTATGAGGGCAGTTCAATTGGGTCATAATCTTTACATGATGAATAGGATAACACATCCAATATGTGTTTTCTGACAATCACATCAGAGGTAACATTGGAATCTACTATACATAATTCGTATTTTTCTGTAAAAGAGAGAGACTCTGAAAAATTTCTAATGAATAAATGTTTGAGTATTGTTACATGCTTGAAGAGACATGCAATGAACTAAAGGATAAATACATGTCTTTAATGAAACAACATTTTCCAAACTCAAATTTTAAAGTAGAACTCACTGTAGAAAGAGAGAAAAATGCTCAATTACTCAAAGTGAACAATGAACTAAAACTATATAATGGGAAATAGAAAAAGGATCTTGAAAGGATTAATAATGGTAGAGATACCTTTCTACAAATTCAAGGTTAACAGTTTTCTTCTAAATATAAAACTGGCATTGGCTATCAACCTGGAAAATAAAATTTTTTAATAACTATTTTTTTTCTTAATATAGAACATACAACATTACTCCTAGTTATGAAAAATTTTCAACTAGTTCAAGTTATGATACACTCGCTACAGTTTCATGCTTTTCGGGACCAAATAGAATTTATTTTTCAAATTCTTACATAATGCTTATATGAACTCTATGAGGTTGATATGGCTTCTTAATAAACTAATCATTAATATTACTAGTCCCAAACAAGTGTGGGTACCAAAATCTATTTATATTGGACTACTTCCTAGGAATGCTACTTAAGGAGTCCTTGTAAATTTTTATGGTACATGGACAATGGGTTTTCAAAACACATTATAATATAATACTTATTCTTCATGAAATGAATAAAATTTGATTGAGGACATGTCACCTTTAGTGATAATGCCAGTGTAAAAAATTTGTGACTTGTTTAAATTGGTAACTCTAACTCAGTTTTGATTTCCAAAG
The DNA here is from genome assembly GCA_963277665.1 of Viscum album. Taxonomy (NCBI): domain Eukaryota; kingdom Viridiplantae; phylum Streptophyta; class Magnoliopsida; order Santalales; family Viscaceae; genus Viscum; species Viscum album. The sequence continues at coordinate 813,689,016 of OY728120.1, forward strand.
TAGTTTTTGCCAATGGATGGATATATATGTTTTTTTGTATTTCAGATTTATGTGATGATGGATTTCATTTCAAATTTTAATATGATGCCTGAAAGGTTTTTAATTCAAAAAAAATTAGTATTTTCTGTATAATGTAATGAAATTGTATATTATATTAACATACACTCCTTAGCTTCTTGAAATGATTCATGTTTATGTGTGTTTCACAATGGGTATTGGCTTTGTACTAGGATACTAGGACACTATAACACTCACTCCCTTAGGAGGTTAACTAGAAATATCTTATTCAATACCTAGCCAAACTTGAGTTTCTAAATGATAAAGTGTGTAATCCTTGTCAAAAAGGACAGCAACAGAAAATTTCCTTCAAACCAAGGACTGAAGTGACATGTTCTCCACCTCTCGAAATTGTTCACATGGATTTGTTTGGACCATCTAGAGTTTCTATTATAAATTGGAAGCACTATTTTTATGTTCATATATATTACTTTTCTAGATATAAATGGACATTCTTTTTGGATCATAAGAGTGAACCCTGCTCTCATTTTACCAAATATTCTAAAATTATAGAAAATCATAGTGGACATAAAATTAAATCCATAAGAAGTGATCTTGGTCATGAGTTTGAAAAACATGAGTTTGAATCCTTATGCTCTCAATATGACTATAGTAATAATTTATTTACCCTAGAACACCATAACAAGATGGAGTTATATAAAGAAGAAATAGAACCATACAAGAAATTATTAGAACTATTCTTAGTGAATATGACTTACTAATTAAATTTGGGCTGAAGCTGTATATACAACATGCTACATAATCAATAGTGTAATGGTTCAACCTATCCCTAAAAAAACTCCATATCAGTTATTGAACAATAGAAAACCCAAAGTTAGGTACTTCATAGTATTTGGTTGCAAAGTCTCTACCCTTAATAGTAAGTACAATCTTGAAAAATTTGTATCCAATATTTATGAAGGAATATTATTAGGATATTAAATTTCTAGTAAATCCTATAGTGTGTTCAATAAAAGAACTAAATGTGTGGAAGAATCTTTCCATGTCAAATTTTATGAAACATATCCACATTAGCCTAACACCACTCTAGGGAACCTAGAGGATAATGTATAAAATCAGGACATTAATTCAAAATCCCATAACCATCCTGTATAAGAATCTATGAAAACATCCAGTTGTGGATATTCTTTAGATTTTGGTCAAAATGAATCAGAACCAGTAGAGGGGCATGAAATCATATGTCCTTCATATTCTGAAGATGTTAGAACTCTTATGAGCCATCCATTTGATGCTACTTATGAGACATAGACAAATAAACTCAAAATAGAGCTTCTGTTTGAAATTAGGTTCAACATCAAGTCTTTTTGGTCACAACATGAACCTTAAAACATTAGTGAAGCTATTAATGATGAAATTTTGGTTATGGATATTCAATAATAACATAATCAATTTGAAAGGAACTATGTTCGGAAAATTGTTGAAAGACCCACATACACATTCACCATAGGCACTAAATGGGTGTTTAGAAATAAGTTTGACGATGCTGGAAAAATATTTAGAAATAATTATATAATGGTTGCACAAGGCTATCATAAAGAAGAAGTAATTAACTATGAAAATACCTTTGCACTAGTTTCTAGTCTTGAAGCCATTAGAATTATGTTTGTTTATGCTGCACATCTGAATTCCAAACTATATCAAATGGATTTCAAAAGTGAATTTCTATATGGATATATAAGTGAGGATGTCTTTTTTGAGCAACACCATTGTTTTACAAAACATAATTTTCAAAACCATATTTTTAAATTATCAAAAATATTATATTATTTAAAACAAGCTCCAAGTGCTTGGTTTGATAGATTTTCTTATATCAAAATTTTTTACAAAAGGAATAACTGATCATGCCCTATTAGTAAGACTAATTTTCAATGATGATTTAGAAGATCATATTTATGTATTTTAAATTATCTTTGGATCTTAAAAAAATATTTATGTATTGAATTTTCTCAAATGATGCTAAACGAATTTGAAAGCGGATTAATGGGTAAACACAAATTCTTCATTGGATTTCAAATAATTCAATATAATGATGGAATTATTTTAAATCAATGAAAATATATTAGCGATATTCTAAAAGGATTTCGAATGGATATCACTAAATGTAGTGACACTTTAATGAGTACTGTGTGTATATTCGATCTTGATGAAGAAGGATAATATATTGATCAAACCACTTACAAAGGAATGATTAGAAGATTACGATACTTAACTTCTTGAAGAAATTGTAACACCCCCTGATTTCTTTGTACATTAACTCATCAAAATAATTTCATAGCTTTCACTATAAGCTACATCAAGTTCGAGCGCACACAACATTACAAACTAGCCGTTCAAAAAGTTGTTATGAATAGTATTGAAGAATTTTTAATATTACATAATCTATATAATTTTGACACCCATATTATTTGTTTCAAAGACATAATATAAGAACAAATTCAATTTTTCAGGAAAAGGAAGTATTTTTCAAAAGTTTAATTTTACCGCCTGCTAATTGTGAAATTTTATAAATGAAATATTTGACATTTTATATTATATTTCACAAAATAAAATTCTTATTTAGAAGTGGGACATAATAGTTTAGTTTCATGAAATTTTTGGTGTTTTAATGATAACGTTCATATTTGGGTGAATAGTGAAAAATACTAAATTTTAAATTCAAAACAACATTTTCAATCAAAATAATTTATAGTGTTCAGTTTTATGCTTAAATGGTTTGGATGTATAATTTGACAATATTTTTATCATTTAATAAAATTTATGTCTTTGTAAGTAATTTCCCATTTAAATTTCACATAAACACATATCAATATTTTGATAGTTTTTACTTTTTAAAAACCTTATTTTTGGGTTGGACAATGGGAATTAATATTAAATTAATAAATTATATTTATATGTTTTTAATTTGGTAAAATAGATTTCACTTTTGAATTCAGATTATCAAAATTATCTTATGGTGAATTTGTTTTATTTTTCTGAAAACATTTAATTTTTGATGAATACTAAAAAACCACTCCATTATTGTATAAAACCAACTTTTTATTTAAGTAATTAGTTATTTTATTTTAGTTAACTTTTACGTCTGTATAGATACATAATACCTATATCTGTTCAATTTAATTAATTAGAATCCATTTATAATAAGTCTGGATATATAAAGTTTTATTGAAATTTTTACTGCCTTTACCCACCTTCTTGGAGCATTTTAAAATTTATATAAAACATAATTCTATTTCCACTATGAGTTGATTTTAAAAAATCCAAGAGACACAGTAAACATCAAAAATTAAACTGTGGTTCAATAAGATGAAACTTATTTTTGGTTAAAAGTAACTTCTTACTTTTATTTACCACAGTTAAAAGTAAATAGGGAAATTAAGGGTAAAAAATATATTAAAAGTACCCGAAAACATGTCCTAATTCTAGTTGATAAGTTTAATTATACCCAAAACGACCATATAAATAAAATATTATCCTTTAGATCCACTTGTATTATATTAGGAAATTTATTATTATTTTATTAAAAGAAGCGTATGAAGTGTTAAATTTCATGTTTATTAGCTAAACCATTTTAATATAGGGTTATACATGAAATAAATTCGAATATAAAAATAATTTATAAAGATAAAAATATTTCCTACATAATGGTATTTTATTTATTATTTGTAGATATAAAATAATCATGTTTATTTATGAAACAATGATTTTGCAGAAATTACCTTCTTAATAAAATATTAATGTAGTTTATATTATAAATATTAAAATAAATATAATTTTTATGTTTTGATTCCTTAAAAAAATTTTACTGGTTAATATTACATGTTAGGGATGATTAGATAAATTTTCTTTGATGTGTTCAGTTTGTTATGAAAATCACAAAAAAAAACAAATAGTGTCCAAACTGACAAAAATTAATTTTTGTAACAAATAATATAATATTAGTTGAAATAATTTTCCATAAAATCAAAGTATTGGCCAAAAAGGTTAAATAATATTATATATGTCATTAATGAACCGCTTGAGGTTCTCTTGTACGTTTAGAGTATGTTTATTAAACATATAGTGTAAGAATAAAAGAAGACATGGTAAAAGATAAACTATTTAACTAAAAGATAAATCTAAATGATAAGGATACAATGGTAACCTAAACAAGTACAACACCTATTAGTTAAAAGGATATAGACCGATAACCACCTAAGGCTCGATTTGATTTTATTTGGGGCAATTATAAACAGAATATGATTGAATAATAAATTATGATTTTAATCTTTTCCTAAAGTAACCCTCACCCCTCTTATAAAAGGGAACATTAGTTTCTCTCAATATCACACCTCCAAATCCATTTGTGATGGCCAAAAAAAACCCAAATATCCACCCAATTTTCATCAAATCGACCTAGTGTCCCTACTTTGATAAAAAATCTATCCTATAGAGCCATTTTGATCAACTCAAACGAAACAGCAGAAGAAGAGTTAATAATTTCCCCACCCTCTTTCATGTACTTTTCTTCTCCACTCACACTTTCATTGTTGTTTCCATACCAAAATAATAACTCCAGAACCTCCTAGAAACTGTGATGTTATTATAAATATGGTACAATAATATTCGTTTTTCTATCCATCCAATAAATGACAAAGTCGATAAACGTTTGTACGTACGACTTACCGTCTCCACATCGTGGAGTAGTTTTTTATTCAAACACTTCATAATTTGGATGGGAATAATAATGAGTATAAATGATGTAAATAATATAATATAATTTGTTAATGATTCTGTATGTATGATATACCATCCAATTACATATGATTTCATCATCAATGTAATGATATTGTCGATTGTTTGTATGTATGGATTATCGTCTCCACAAACGCGATGAGATTTATCCCCAATTCTAAAAATTCGAGAATAATTTTCATTTTATGATTAAAAATAATTTTTAATAACTGAATATCATTATAGATATGAATCAGATACGTTATATTCATAACCAACATGGCGTATGTTAACAAGCTTATTAAGGAAAAATAATCAGTTAACACATTAATAGATGATACCACTAAAATAATATTATCGAATAAATATTATAAGATCATATATGATATCATATTTAGGTATATGATTCATGTATAATTTAGTAACAAATATTTAACAATTATACATGATGTTAATGTACCCTCATCCAAGGAAAAGTTCAAGGTAAGGATTAATTACTCAATCTCATTATTATCCAAGATTGTTTATGAGTAATTATTTACTGGGACATATGTATCATCAATGCCCATATTTCATAAAAAAAATTCAGAAGGAATATTTTATGATTTTATAGAAGGGACTATATAACTATATCAACATTTTAAATCTTTAAAATATTTATTTTCTTAAATATTTTTTAATTAATGTCCATGTTTTCAAAATGATTTTAACTATTTATTTATATGGACATCATTGTTTTAAAATGTTAATTCCTTTCAATGTTTCAAAGTGGTATGGGAAACATTTATTAAAAAATGTCTTTGAATGTCTTCCATTATAAATTATGTGACGTTTAAATGATTAAAAAAAGATTGAGATATTTATCTCTAATTGTTTTAATTTCATCTAAGTCTACATCATTTGATGGGTTTTACACTGGTTGGAAGTAGATTCGTTATGTTACAAATCATCCGTATTGTGTTGGATGTTTTGTGATTTGTTTGACTATGGATGTGTTATTTTTATAACATTCATGGTTCTTGGTTAAATTATTAAAACATATTATGCTAGTTTTAATATGAATGATTATGTTAGGTTTCATCCTTTCATAAGAGGAATACATTAGACATTATAAGTTACAGGGGGAGCCCACTGTAGTTCCTCGATGAATCTGTAGGTCTCATGAGACAAACTAGTGTCTTAGCACATGGCATTGACAAAATCATATTTTTAGTTTCGGCACAAGGCCTTGACTATGTGGTTATGAATACTGGAATTATGAATTCCATCATTATGAAATTCGCTATTGGTATTACATGTGATTATTCAGCTAGTATAATATCCATGATAATAAGTAAATGGAATTTATTGATTTAATTTTCCATATTATAATGATATTTACATCTAAAAGGCTTTTTTAGTCTTATACATTGCTTTAAATTTTTATTCTTATTAATGAAAGTTTCCACTATATTTTTATCCATACTGAGCATTTGAACTCATCCCTTTCTTATGTTTTATTTTTCCTAGGGTTCAAAGAATTATACTACAATTAACCTACAGGAATATGATATGGGATTTAAGAGTGTTCAAAGGGGACACAATGTTGTTTTTTATTTCATGATGTAATTTAAAACTTATATATTTATCTAGTACTTCTAAGGCTTCAAAATATATCCGTCTTTTAGGACAAGAATTCTTGTATCATGCTAATGTTATGTAATAATTCACCGATTCTGGGTAACAAGGGTGGGGGCATTGCAGTTGGTATCAGAGAAAATTTAACAACAACCTTGGAAATAAATTTTGATAATATCTGATTGGAGAACCTAACTCAATGTTAGAATTTGAGGATTAGTATAGAAGAACTTGCTATAATTTTGGTAATGTAGGGATTTTTTGTATTTTCCATGAAATGCATCCCTTTCTATATATGAGCAGGAAGAGGAAGTTATGAAATAGAATTTACCAAGAAGTGAAAACTCCAACACGAAGGTTAGGACTTGACCTAGGGTATCGTAGTACATGAAAACAAGCCTTGCTGCACTCTTGGTTACGATACTCTTGGGGGATATGCTTAGGATAATTCACATTTTCATTATAAGGCATTATGAATGATTTAAGATTAAATACATCCTTAAAGAAAATTTTTTATGATTATAGATTATATGAATAATCTTTTTAATTTACTTTATTTATTTTCCAAGTTTGGAATTATGCATGGTGATTTGTAAACTAACCAATTGTATGCCATTTTTTAGAATTGTCACCTAGTATAAGGAATGATACTTCTAGAAATACGCATGATTGACGGATTAAGAAGGGTCATATCTTTCATGGTATTAGGCCAAAATTTAAAAGAGAAATAGTCTCCCAAGTATTATCGTCAAAAAAGAAATAGTATAATGTGTTAATAAGATAAGTAAAGAATTCATTGAGAACAATGGCTTTAAAGGGAATCTAGAGAAGTAAAGGATGGTAGAGAGAATGATGGATAAAGGGAATAAGGGAAAGAAGTATTTTTCCCATATTTCATAACTGTGGAAAGAATCACCTTGGTAAATACATGAAGTTAATTGGATTTTGATAAAATTGTGTGAAAAAATGACACCACATATGTGATTCCAAGGGTAAGAAAAAGGTTTCAAATAAACATTGCTTCATCTTATATGAGTTAGGACACTGTGTGAATCAATCATCAGAGTGTACCCCGAATGCTATTATTGGATAATAATTTTGTTATGATACTAACAAAGATGAAGAGGATGGATTAGAGTTATTAAGTAGTAATTACAGTATTGTTTCAATTGAGTATTGTATTAATGATGTACACATTTTAAGAATTATTGAGTATATAAGGATTGTACTGCTGTACTATTTCATTCAAGACTTGAGATTGTGTTGAACCAAGAAAATTGACTCAGTAACAGGTTAAATGTTTTGGAAAATATATGGTTGAGTGAAAGACAAAATTTAATATGATTCAATTTCTGAGGTAGTGATTTTGGATAAAAAATATGGTTGATTTGGATAAAAAATATTGGATATCCATGAATACCTTGAAACAGATTAATGATTTTTATATTCGATCATTGTTGGAGGTTAGAAATTTTTTGGATATAAGGTGTATATCCAGTATTCAATAAATTATAAGGGATAATGAATGCAATCAATATGGTTTTATTGTAATTCATGGTGTAATAGATTTTTAAAAGAATAGATAATTAAGGTATTCACATGTTATTATGTGGAAAATAGGATCTTCATTGTGTTTACATTCTATATAAACTTTGGACTGTGAGATTGGACCGAATTATATAGTATAATTCTAATGGTTGGAATTTATTTATTTTTGACATTGCATACTATAATTAATGTTAAATCATATTTTGATATTATTTTTTGGTTTTCATAAAAAGGACTTCCCAGAGCTTGGGCGACAACCTGTCGCATCTGACAAGGCTGCGAGACATGAACCAACAACTGATGAGTGACAATGGTGGATCACCAACCACTTGAATACATTATTTATTGTTTTGTATAATGTAGTTTTATTTAAATAGTCTGAAAAATGAATTATAAATTAAATAATTTTGGAACCCTCTACGATAAGGATAAATATAATAATTTTGAATTTAATTATCTTTTGGAGTGAAAGATGAGTTTGTGGTAGGAATTAGTTGAAGTTTGAAACTATATTTGTCAAATATATATTTTCCATCTTATTCAATGAAAAAAATAATTCTTAAAACTTAGGGATGTGATCTTAAAATAAATAATGTGTTATCCTAATACCAAATGTTTTGCTAAACCAAATATATTCTAACTAATCTTAGGTTGATGGCTTTGACGCACTCAATTTTACACTTGTTTGTGATTGATGACCTCAATCACTCTATATAAATATTTATGTTTTCCACCAATTATTTTTCTTAATTTCCCCCAATGTTCTCATAATCGAGATCATAATTTAGTGGTGCCTTTTTCATTTATCTTTCCCTCTTATTAAAAATAAATTTTATTAACCCAATTTCAGATGTGGGTTTTCCACAATTTTATTTTTATTTTTGACAATTTATTTTCAATTAATAGTTTAAAATTTATAGGACACAATTTATTAAAGGAGTAAATAATGTAACACCCCCATGATTTCATAGTACGTTATATCTTTAAAGTAATTCAATAGCTTGCACTACACAAAACACCTTCTTCGAGCGCACCAAAACATACTAAACTAGCCGTTAAAAAAATGGTTATGAATATTATTAACTGTATTTTTTATCATATATAATCTATATAATTTTTACACCCATATTATGTGTTTTTTAGACATAATAATAAATCAATTTTTCAGATAAAGGATGTATTTTTCAAAAATGCAATTTTCCAGCCTACTAATGGAGAAATTTTTTTAATAGAAATATCTATCAATTTTAAATTAATTTTGACATAATAATATTCTTATTTATAATTGGGACATAAAAAGTTAGTTTTGTTAAATTTTTTGTTTTTTTTTTGAAAACTTTCATATTTTGGTAAACAGTGAAAAATACAAAACATTAATTGGAAAAATATTTTTTAATCAAAATAATATATAGTGTTCAATTATAATTTTGAATAGTTTAGAAGTATAATTAGACTATATTTTTATATTTTTATACAATTTAGTTCATTATTAGTAATTTATTTTTTAAATTTATCTTAAACACATGTTAATCATTGGTAGATTTTACTTTTTAAAAACCCGTTTTTTAGTTTCGACAATGGGAATTGATTTTAAATTAAAAAATTATACTTATATGTTTTTGAATTAGTAAAAATAGACTTCAATTTTCAATTAATAATATCAAAATTATCCTAGGGTGAATTTTTGGTATATTTCTGAAATCTTTCATTTTTTTATAAATAGTGAAAAACAATGTGTCATTGTTTAGAACTGACTTTCCATTTAAGTAATTTATTATTTTATTTTAATTTATTTTATGTCAAAATTGATAGATAATACCTATATATGTTCAATATAATTAATTGGAGTCATTTATTAATATGGTTGGATGTATAAAATTTTATTGAAATAATTACCATATTTTACCAACCTTCTAGATGATTTTGAAAATTTGCAAAACACATAATTTTATCAATTTTGTGAGTTGAATTTAAAAAATATGAGAGTTAAAATTAATAATATTAAGTAAAATCGGTTCAATAAGATGGAAATAATTTTTGGTGAATTTATCTATTGACTATAATTTACCACTGTTAAAAGTAAATAGGGTAATTAAGGGGAAAAATGATATTATAATTACAATAACACATGTCAAAATTCTTTTGGATAAAGATAATTATACCCAAAAAAATCATATGAATAAAATATTATCCTTTAGTTACACTTGTATTAGATTATGACTTTTATTATTATTTTATTTAAAGAAGCGTTAAAAGTGTTAAATTCAATGTTATTTAACTAACCCATTTTTAATATATTATTATACATAACATAAATTAGACTATAAATATTCATTATAAAGATAAAATTATTTCAGACATAATGGTATTTTATTTATCGTTTTTAGATATTAAAAATTTAAATTTATTAATGACACATTGATGATTCAGTAATTACCTACTTAATGAAATATCAAAATATCTTATATTACAAATATTATAATAAATATATCTTAATATATTTGAGGCCATACACGAATTTTAAGGTTAATATGACATTTCATGGTTGATTAGATAAATTTTTTCAAAGTGATAAGGATGTTCTGACGTTCACAAAAACAAAATTCCAAATAGAGTCAAAATTGTCGTAAAATAATTTTTTAAAAAAATACTATATTATTCGTTGATATAATATTCCTAAGAATATAAGGATCAGACAAAGGGCAGAAATAATATTATATAAGTCATTAATGGACCACATTAGGTTCTCTTGGAAGTTTATTGTATTTTTATTAACAATATAGTGTATGAATACAAGAATACATGGTAAAAGTTAAACTACTTAACCGCGAGTTAAATCTAATAGAAAAGGTTAAAATGGCAATCTCAACTTGTCTAAAAACTATTGGTTGACAGTATGTCGACCCATAACCATCTAAGTCATGAAATAAATTAATTTGGATCCATTTTAAACCTAAAATTATTATATAATAAATTAATATTTAAATCTTTTCCAAAATTGAACTCCCCCTCTTATGAAAGGGAACTTCCCCTTCTCTCAAAATCACACCTCCAAAGCCATTTGGATCAAACAAACCTAGAAAGAATATTCTCCCAATATCCATTACCTAAACCTAGATTCATTAAATTGATTAGAAAGTGATCCTAATGACACCTTTCGATCAACTCAAAATGAAACACCTGAAAAAGAGGTAATAATTCAACCACCCACATTCAAGTTCTTTTCTGCATCCACTTCCTCTTTCATTTTTTTATCCGTAACAAAATAATTACTCAATTACCTACTAAATACTGAAATGTCATTATAAAAATGTTACAACCATATTTGTTATTCTATCCATCATATAAATGTCAAAGTCACCATGCATGCGTATGTGCGAATTACCGTCTCCATGTCGTGGTGTGGTCTGTTATTCAAACACATCATTGTTTTGATGGGTATAATAATGAGTATAAATGTTATAAATAATAAATATAACATTTTAATTACATTGTATATATGATATACCATCCAATTACATACAATTACACCATCAATATAATGATATTGTCGCTCGTGTGTAGGAATGGATTGACATCTCCACGAACACAAAGAGATTCATTCCCCATCATAATCATTCAAGAATGATTTTCATTTTATGATTAAAAATAATATTTAAGAACATAATATCATTCTTGATATGAATCAAAAATATCCAATTCAAAATAATCGTGGCTTATATAACAATTCATATAATGGAAAACGAATCAGTTAACACCCAAAACGATGATAATAGTAAAATATTAATAACAAAACAATACTAGAAGATCACATATGATATCATATTTATGTATATGATTCATGTATAATTTAATAAAAATGATTTAACTATTATACAAGGGGTTAACATACCATCAACCAAGGAAAAGTAAAATTTAAGGGTTAATTCCTTAATCTCATTATTATCCAATATTTTTATGAGTATGTATTTACTGGGATATATTTATCATCAATGTCCTTATTTAATAAAAATGTTTTCAAAATTAGTATTTTATGGTTTTCTGGATGAGTCTCATAAACTATATAATCATTTTAAAATTTTTAAATATTTATTATTCTAATTCTTTTTAATTAATGTTCATGTTTTCAAAATGATTTTAAGTATTTATTTATATGGACATAATTGTTTTAAAATGTTAATTCCATTCAAAGATTCAAAGTGGTATGGGACACTTTGATTCAAAAATGTATTTAAATGTCATCCATTTTAAATTATGGGAAATTTAAATGATTTTAAAAAATAGATATTTCTCTCAAAAGGTTTTGATTTCATATATGTTAACATCCATTGATGGATTTTACACTTTTTTGAAGTTGATTCGTTATGATAAAACACATACATATTGTATTGAAGGTTTTGTGATATGTTTGAATGTGTATGTGTTATTTTTATACCATTCCTTGTTTATGGTTAATGTATTAACATTTCATATGATAGTTTTAATATGAATGTTTATGTTATGTTTCGTCCTTTAATATGAGGAATGCATTGGACTTAGTAAGTAATTGGTAGAGACTTCTATAGCTCCGCGATGCATCAGTAGGCATCATGAGACAAACTACTACCTTGGCATAAGGCCTTGACAAAATATTATTTGTATTCTTGGAACGAGGCCTTGAATATTTTGTTATTAAGTCTGGAATTTTTCATTTCATCGTTATTAAATTGTATATTGATATTAAATGGGATTATTCAATGAGTAAAATATCCATGTGAATAAGTAAAAGAAATTATTTGATTTAACTTTTCCATATTATGATGATGTTTAATGTTTAAATGGATTCTGTTTTAGTCTTATACATTGTATTAAATGATTATGTTTATTTATGAATGTTTTTGCTATATTGTTATCCTTACTAAGCATCTAAGCCTGCCCCTTTCTAATGTTTTATGTTTCCAATGATGCAATGAAGTATATTACGATTAACCTGCAAGATTTGTTTTTTATTTAATAATTTAATGTAAAACTTATGTATGTATCTAGTACTTCAAGGATACTAAACCGATCAGTCATTCGGGACAAGAATCCTTGTATCATTCCAATGTTATGTAATAATTCACTGATTTTAGGTAATTGGGGATGGGGCGTTACAGAACTAACATCATATTTAGTGTGTGTATGTGTTCTCAATTTCATGAAAATCATAAAGAGACTCATTTAAATTTTGTTAAGTGAATTTTAAAATACCTCAATCATACACCCAATGAAGTGTGGTTCTATCCTAGAGGAAAATATTTTGAGTTAGTGAGTAATTGTGATGCTGACTTTAGTGGTTGTAAGTTCGATAAAAAAATAACCTCTAGAACATGTATATTATTAAGAATTTCAATAGTATCATGATGTAGTAAGAAACAAAACTCTGTTGAACTATCTACTCCAGATGCTGATTACATGGCTGCTGGGAGATGGTGTGTAAAAATTTTGGTAATGAAACACAAATTATTATATCATGGATATAATTTAGGAATGAACCTATTAATTGTGATAATACAAGTTATATTAACATATCCAAAAATCATGTTTCACACTATTGTGAAAAATATATTGATATAAGACATCACTTTCTGAGAGATCATTACCAAAAAGGTAACATCCCAAAGGAATACATTTGAACTGAATAACATCTTGTTGATATATTCACAAAACCACTAAATTCTAAATGAATTGATTATATAATACATGAATTTGGAATGATAAATTTTAAGAATTATGTTTACTATTTCACAATTAACTATTTCACAGGTCATTGTCTTGATATTACAGTTTAACTCTAATAGTTCTACAATTTTACTATCTCAAGATTTTTTGTTACTTGTTTATGGTCTCAGTGTTACTATTTATTTGTTATTGTCTCACACTTATTGTCTCAATGAATACAGTCTCAATGTTTAGAAATCACACTGTTACGTTTTCACTGTTAATGCTTGTTAGTATAACACCATGAATGACTATTAGAGTCTCACTATGAATACTTTTTACTATATCACTGTAAAGGTTCTTTTTTTATTATATAAATTTATAACCTTTATTACGATTATTCATTGTTTTTTTCTTTCATGTTCTATTTTTCCTGTGACGATTTATATCCCTAATGATAAAATATTACAAGTTTCACACGTTCTTCACTCAAAATCTCTTCTATTAAACCATAACCCATTATTCAACCATTATCACTCTCTCGAACCTTCTGTGAAATTCTAGGATGAAATTCCCTTCTTTTCCAACTCCTAAAAAGCACAGTTCAATGAAGATGTTGAAAATTATGCCAATACTAGCACCTGAAGGCCCTATGAATCCGAACCTAGTGAACAATGTAGTGGTACCTAAAAATGAGATATGCACTAAGTTTCATCCATCAAGTAAGTCTTATGTGTGGAATTTTCTAAAAGGTCATGGTTGTCTAGATTGGTTTACTAAAGGGGATAGGCCTGTTTATCCAAAGCTAGTTGTCCAGTTTTACCTGTATTTTCAACTCTATTTTGATTTATAGGATGGTTATTTTGTGTTTAGATGGATAAATGGTCATATTTTTACCTTTTCCTCGAGGTCATGGGCTACATTCCATAGGATACCTCATGAGGGTATTTGTGGGGACGACCGAAGAGGTCCTCCACCGATGAGGGAGTTCTTTGGTTTTGAAGAATCTTTCATAAGTTTAACTGGAAGTGAAACCCAGTGGAGAGCCATTGTTTTCGAGCAAGATAATATACCTAGACTCTTGTTTAAGTTTTTTACAAATTTGATTTTCCCCATAAAAGGTGATTTTGCAGTACTCAAGTATCAAGATGTTTTTTTGATACATCTCATAAAAATTGGAAATCAGATCAATCGTTGCAAGTATATTATACACCATATGTGTGAGTTGATCAAAACAACCTCCAAGTCAACATCCCAATTTTATTCAAGGCGTATCTCAACTATGCTTCATGAAAATGTATTGGTTGGACTAGATGAAGAAATCATATAGTATTATGTGTCATATTATTTGAAAGTTACATTAATGAGAATGAAAATCTTTTGGAATCCATAGAGGAAAGCATGGGAAGAATATAATGATAGTGCTTATGAGAAGATTAATCCAGTGGAACACCGTTCAAGACCTATGAAAAATTATGATCCTGGTTTGGAGCTAGATGAACTTCTTGAAGATTTTGATGAGGAAGAAGAAGAAGTGGCTATTGCACATCCAATAGAAACTATTCTGGTTGTGGAAAATAATGAATCGTCTCCTCAATTCAGGTTTTAAAAAGATGTTCCAGTTTCAGAAAAAGTTATTACTCATGATGAAAAACTAACTTTAAATAAAGAAATTGTTGCAAATATAAGTGGAACGAATGTTGTAGAAGTGAATATAGAAGAATATATTCATGTTTTTCATGATGCTACCCTTGAGGAAATACCATAGGAACATGTTTTTCTTGTAGTTATTCCTTCTGTTGAAGAGAGAATTGAGCCAGCATTCCAGTTGTCTAGAAAGGAAATGGATACGAAAATTAGGGATGAATTCATGGAAATAGATCAAGGATCTAAATCTCTCTATCTTGATAATGATTCCCTTATTGAGGGGGACATCCCCTCAATATGATAATATTAAAAAATAATTATTGTTCTTAAGGTATAAATGAGTTTACCATGGGGTTAAACTTTGAATAAAAGCATTATAATGACTAGAACAATAAGAAAAATATTATTTAAGACCATATATTTTCCTTAGACATAAAATGAACTAATATATGGTCCTATAGAAAATTTTAACTGGGTAATGACCCTTTTATTCTGAATTTTTCAGAAAAATTGCATAAACATTTCTAGTGGTTCCTTTCCCCCAATTATAAAACTCCACCACCACCCTCCTCTTAATCAAAACTATGATGTAATCCATTTTTTCCACACATGGAAAATTCCTTCCCCAAAATAGTTTTTAATGTTCAATAACAGATGATTCTCCCAAAATATTGACACTAGGGTCCTTAATAAGATACCCAAATGAGTTTATTATAAGTGAAGCAAATTGTCTTCAGTAAGAACCTTTGTTTCAATATTATTTTTCTCCATTATTTTTTGTTTTTCCACATCCTATGTTACACCACCATCATATCTTAAATTCCTTAATGTTATTTTTTTATTTAATAACCTACAACCATCTCCATATCCAACAAATGGGTTATGAATTCATCATTAGTGTCTATGGGGGACTAATACCTCACGAACCAATATCATTCTTTCATACTGGACCAGAAAAAAATATTATAAAAATGGTATAATTTTATTATATAATATATTTAATAAATTATTATACTTATAGAATTTTTATATTAAAAATACGTTACTACTATCAATTTTTGTTCAATATGATAATATTTCCAATGTTCATGGGGCACTACCACCTCACAAAACTTTGCGATTCATTTACGAAATGTGTGGAATATAATAACGGCTATTTTAATAAATTTCAATGATATATATTATGTAAAAATTACCCTATAATGACAATATATACTTCACGAATCATTTATTCAATCTGAAGGGAATGGGGAAGCTAATATAATGTGTACGCATGATCTTCAACCTTCTTGATGATGTATTTAGATTACTATCATGAAATGTTACAGAATAATTTAAATAAAAATAACTAGAATATATATATTATTTTTATAACGGTTAAAATTCTAGGAATTTGGAAATCATGTTCATTGATGGTGGACCAAAAAACAAAAGTCAAATTATATAAGAAAAATAAATTTGTTGTTACCCATAATGTACCTTTAACATTTAATTATTAATAAATGGATTAGGTAAGGTCATAAGAAAATAATACATAGTATGAAATATATAAATGTGGTTATTTAATAGATATATAATAATCATATAATTATTATAAATAGGGATTTAATATGTACGATTGATGTTATGACATATGGTAAAGGATTTCAATCTCACTTTTTTCTTCTCTGAGAAACATTCCATATTCAAAAATTAATATTTTATTTGGTATATATCCTCCAATTAATTTATTTTATGAATAATATAATTAAAATTATAGGTTTATACATACTTATCAAATTATCTCCCTTTAATGGGTTTAAATATTCATTGTGTACCAAAGTGGTATGTTCATTTTGTCTTAGATTTTCTTCATTGATACATACGTTATGATATGAACCTATCATGGTTTATGAGGTATATATTAAACCTTGTTGTCATGTAAAACCATTAATTTAATTTTACACATTTTTTTTATATTTCATTTTATATTTTTCATTCATGGTAAATATGATTCAATGTTACCCAATTTGTAATGAATTTAATTTTCAATATCATAATTTATCAACATTGATTATCATTTTGTTTCTAATGAAAAAATAGGATTCATATCTCATGATACAAATGAATTTTCTTATCCTCTATTTATAAGTAATATTATAAATTAGTATAAATTTTTTATATTTTATAGCCATTAAAATAAATATAAAGTTTTTATGATAAAAAGACTCTATTTCAATCTACTTGTTAAAATCCATGTCAGTATACCATATTAAAAATATTTTCAAAAATAAATTTAAAAAGTAATTTATGTTTTAAAATTTTTTCCCAAAAAAAAATAATATTCTGCTGTATAAATGATTTAAATAATTTTTTAGGATAAAGTTATAAAATTTAATGTTTATTTTCACAGAATCATATATACAAATAATTTTATTTTTGAAAAATTTATTCTCAAATAAAACATAAGTTACTAAAGAAATATTCCAACAAATCATCCAAAATCAATCTCCTTCTATGACATATTCCTTTGATATTAACTATGGATTACTAGCAATATGATCGAATGATAATATATTTACTTTTTATATAAATGGGTTATGATTATGAAGAAATGAATTTTATAAAACCTGTTTCTCTTATACATGTTCATTAATGGAAAGAAACATATTAAGCGCTCTATTGTTTATCGGTTATTCAATGATGTAAATATGACATTATTATGAAACATGTCTCTTTTTTACTGGATTTGATATGATTAATTGTGATTGAAACCCAATTAATATCTTAGGTTTTGATAATTCAATGATTATTACCTTGTGGAACGTATTAATATGGTTTTAATTTGGAGATTAATTGGACCTATATATTCATCATATCAATTGAGTAAAGTATTATATATCATGAGATACAAATATTGAACAATTTTACGTGGTCGATTCAGTATGATAAAGAGTTGTGTCCTAATCCACACTAGTAAATAAGTTTCCCCTAACCCATAATTGGAAATATTTAATGATCCAAAAACTATTATGGTGATAGTCTTGGTAGTTAACCTTCACAAATGAAATTATTTTTCTAGTATTTATGATGTTCAACACATTTATTACATGAGAGTATGATTTATAATTATATTATATTGATTTTCCATCATTATGGGATATTTTTTGTAATGATAATGTTTTATGTGGTTTCTTATTTTTATTTTCTATGATATATTGTTTGTGGACGTCATATGTTATATTCTTGATTATATACACATTTTATTATTTAATGAATTTATAGGATCATATATTGTCATATCTTATGTCTCCCCATTATATGTATCAGATATAAATCGTAATTAAAATTCCTCCTTGATTTAAATAACCATTTATATAGGTTATTCCTAAGAGTAAAACTATGTGATATGATATTTTTGGGAGATGATGAAGATCATTCACAAAATAAGATTTTTATGTAAAAAGGTTTTAATGAAACTAAACTATTATCATTCATATGTGTGTGTTTTTTTAATATATTCAATATTATTTTAATATTATTTTATATCTATGTAAAAAACCAAGGTCGCAATAAATTATGTCGCATAGAATCATTCGATAGTATTTTGGATGTGTAATGTTGTTTTCATCATCACGTACTAGATGTCATGAATCCACATATAGTGTATTTTTACAAGTCAGGTTTCCAATTTATCTATGCGAGTAAGATAGAAAGTTACATCATTGCCTAGATGGAATTCAAAGAAAATAATGACGATATCATATACCAAACTATACTACTATTTTCTTTTATTTTGGATACCATTAAATCTATAGTATTGGATACTATATACATTCAATTTAATTATTAATATGAGTTTTAAGAAGAGTTATTCTATATTATTGATTGGGGATTACCTACACATGGATATTTTTTATTTTTGTAAAAATACCACCGTGAATGACCTAATTTCCATTCCACAATACCAGATGTACATATGCAACTAGGAGTTATAAAGGTGTGGCTGGAAATATATACCAATATTGGTCTTTGTATGACCTTTTCTATTAACTAGTTAATCGCTATGTTGATCTCTTATGAGGAATATAATTGCATACATGTAAGCATGGAATGACTTCTCAAGAACTAGGTTACAGTTAGAGAAGAATATTCAACCATATGATTAGTTAAATTCATTGAATATTGGTTTGGGAGAAGTGGTTTTTAGAGATTGATATCAAGAAATGTTATCACCAACACCATGATTAAGAATATGGTATACCAAAGGTGTAATCCTAGAACCTGCAACATCTTTTATTAGATTATAAGGATTCCTGTTGGCATATTGGGTGCCCCATCAGTTCTTTTGGGACTTTTGGATCATTTCCTTTATCCCACATTGGATTGGTTTGTAAAAAAATTTCATGATGGAACCCTATTAAAATAGATGTCACTACTATGAATTAAGAGGTACATACAGATGGTCTGTAATGAAGTAGTCACACATTTACATGGTTCTAGAATTACTATGATATAACTAGTTTTATTTTATTAACATGAAGTATAGATTCATGATTTAATATTATGAACTCATAGGATGTGTCCACTTAGACAGGGGAGTGATAGTAGACCCATGGAAATATGGATATTTTTTTAGATTTAGATCCATCCAGGGGTTTCTATATGGAAGTACATTCTTAAATATATTATTTCCATCCATTGTTGTTTAATCATGTGATAAAATAGTTGAAATATTTTACCTTGAAAAATATGGTTGAAGATGTTACAATGTATCTAGAGTTGATGTTTGAATAAACTCCCACTTGTATAGTGAGTTTACGGGTATTAGTTTTTCTCTATCTATTGTATGATCATTCATGACAAGATATCTATTGGATAGGACCAAGTTGTCTTATTTGAGGTTGGATATCATATCACCCATAAAGGATTGATGATAGCACCAGTCACACAGGGATAAAAGGTGAAAAGGAGGATTCATTCCTATATTAGTTCATCCTAAGGGTGTTTTGGATGTACCTAGTTACTTTTTCATCAGAATTGGTGGATAGTGATGTTATAAAATAGCTTTATGTTTAACTCAATCCATGTCACAAGCCAATATGTGGAGACCAATGTGCCCATATTCCTATGTAAATGGGGTGGTAACTTTTTGGTATTTTAGAGGTGATTATATGATTATGAAGAGGTCAATAAAATATATCTTCAATTATTGAGTTGATCACTATGTTATCCCACTTCATAACCATTTGATATAATATCTTATAGTAGATTCTATGGTGCCTTTAGAATCAATATACAATTTTTCTTTTATATAATCTCCTTGAATATCATTTGAAATCATGACGATAATATCATATTAAAATCAGGGGGATGGTAAAATTGGATTTAGGGATAGGTTTTTGTTGGGAACATCTTCTCTTTCACATAAATACTATTAGTTAATGTATACCACTCATGTTATGGAAAACATGTTTCTATAATCCATCATTTATATTGGAAATTGGATGTTTGATCATATACCATTAGTTTTGTTTGTGCGTCATGAATGTTTATATTCATCTATTGTTGCATTAAAACATAGGGAAATTAATGGATACCCTTCACGAAACCATTTAGCTTGTTGGATCTAGTGGTTGACAATACATGTGGTACTTGAGTTTGAACAACCAGTGGTTGTATATAATTAACATAATATCTAGGAATATGATGAAATTTAATAAAAAATGAAGTATTTTTGTTTGGAATGTTGATAGAGGATATTGGTGTTATAATAAGATATCATGTGTTCTATGATATCACACTTCATCAAGAAAAATTAGTTTTTTTCTGGATGATAGGATCTACATGGGGTTTGTAAGTTCATTTACATATTGTTACTACATTTGTTTATTAATGTGGAATGATAATTTTCCATATGACCATAATTTTATATTTTTTCTATTTTCCACATGTCGCAACTATGGAGGAATGTGTATGAATCATTTCAAAATTTTAGTATGAATCATTTATCCATAATTTTTGGAATTACACTTTTTATTAATTCAAGGATCCTTGTGGAATTTGAGAACTTTGTAGGGTTGAAATATTATGGGATGCTTTTCCCATTGTGTTTGTGTTTTTTTATAGTATATGGACCTTCATGAAATATAATGGGAGTGGGGATCTTTCTAAATGTTATCAGTTTCATCACATGTGAATAGTTTTTATCCATTTTTAAGAAAAAAAATGATGGTGGGGAGAAATATAATGATTGATTTACTTATATTAATTTGTAATATTATAAGTTATATTATTTAATATATGTTTTATATAATTGTAATATTATTGGTCTTTATGATACATGTCTTGGTAATATTAATACAATTGATTATATTTTATCACAGACAAGCTGTTTTCTTAAAATAATGTAGTATCATTCGAATGGTTTATTGGATGGGAAATCTGAAACCATAATTAAATCTGGAATACTTGTATTACCTATGGTAGGATATAAAATTTTCAAAATCAATAAATTTCAAAGAGTTCATTAATTATTTTTCCAAACCCTAAATGGTACATCTTTATAAACATTATGAGTAATAATTTCCTAGGGTTAGCTTTATAATAAATGAGGGAAAAATAGGGTTTGTATAACTTGAGGTGATTGTACATTAATATGGAGGTCAGATTGTGGATAAATAATCAATGTAACATGGGAATAATCCTCTTTTATGGAGATCATAGATCTTATAAACCATAGTGATGAAAAAAACTCTTCATAAAAAATCGATCAACCCCCAATGTTGGACATTTATTTTTTTCTCTCCCTATTTATGGACAGAGACAAACATGAAGTTACCCTTTCCCAAACCAATTTAGGGTTTTATATAAATTAGATTGTTTAATATCTATATTTTTACCCTATATATTGTAATTTGAAAATTGTTAATAGTTTTTTCATTATTTTTCGGATCCTCAATGTTTCTAGATTGCAATGATGATGAAAAAATAAATATGGCCCTCATTCAATACGTACATTGTGAACTAGTCTGTTATCCCACCATTTATGTCATTAGTAAATGGTAATTTGATGAAAAATGTTCTAACAATTCTTATAATTTTTGGGCTGTTTAAATTCATTATTTAGAAGAATGGATAATTTTCAAAAGTTCACTTTTGGAGTTGGCGAAGTGATATAGTAGTGTTATCGATGAGGAGAAACAAATGATGAATCTATTGATGGTGAATTTTATAGACATAATTAGTGGATCTCTTAAGAAGATTAGTGACTACAGAGTACAATCATGGGGTGGACTAAAATCTGACCACGAAATACAATGGAGATCAGATCAAGGTGTGGGTTACAAAAGACATCGGTGTCATGTTGTATTGAGCCTCAATATTAATCAATAATCCATTTCAGGTGAATAATGGATGGAATCTGAATTCTAGGAAGCTATAGAGGGTGTTTGATCTAGATCACATCTTATTAGATTATCTCTCTTGTGTCTCTAAGGTGTTGTTGGAACAAATGGAAAGACATAGGAGTTGTTTGATATTTTTGGAAAATGTAAACATATATGGTTTGTTTTTTAGGAACAAATTTGTTTTTAAATTCCTTTTCTATATTTGCCAGAGTTTATACCATGATATATGTCAAAAACCACATGGATTGTCCTATATTCCTTATGATCCTACTCATATTCCCAATCTATGTGTCGAAGACACATATCTTGGATACCATGTTGTTAGACCTTTCATGTATCAAAAAAGACACCCCATTTATATTTACATGGATTGGATGGCCATATATAATTGAAAAAAACCATTGCATAGGGATATGGGATAATGTATGAGGGAAATATTTAGAGAATACATGCATAAAATCCCATCACAGTGAAGTAATGACACACTGTTTACCCAATATACAAACCATGTAGATTCCAATGCCCTTAAATGTTGTTTTAATGAGTGGATATTCCCATGTTTCCATGTAAGGTCGCACACCATCTGATACTATGCACACACCGTGAACATTCCCATGGAAATTACATCCTGAAATAATCTATCCTCAGAATTCATATTTTCTCCTATGAGTACAATTTCTTAGGAGTATTCCCATATGTAACTGAATGGAGTTCATAGTTTTGGATAGATAGATAGTATGTATTGTTATTAAAGTTTCATGTTATCTTAGCAACACATATTCTTTATAAATGATGGTGTGTGATTATCATAGTGTTATCGAGGATGGAAAACCTATAGTAAAATAAGGGAATATGCCCCCATTATGCATTACACATATATTATTTGAAACCCCTAATACTATATTGCATGACATTCCTCCATCTATGAAATTATATGCTCCATAATCCACCTCCAATGAGGTGTGGGTTCCCACAGGATATTACATCCCCTTTGTTATGGAGGCTACTGGTGAGGAGATCTTCCTCAAAATGGATTTATTTATAAGATACATGAGATTCATGGCTAGGAGATATTTACCACTTGGTTGTGGAGCATATTTCAGAGGTGTGGGACCACATCCTAGGTTTTATAAGGTTCTACATGATGATAGGAACCAGAGTAAGACCTTAAGAGATATAGGATAGAAAAACATTTTTTTATATCATAGAGATAGTGACTCCCTTTCTCCTCTATTTGGGGTTCTCATTAAACATATATGGTTTATGATTGTAGTTATTGTATCATATATGGACCAAAATTCCATTATGTGGATGAATTGATTACTATGTCCATATTACATTGTGTTTAATGATTTTAGGTTTTCCTTCTCAGTATGAATTTATTATACACTATGTGGCCTTCACACACACATTTTATATCTTATGAAAATGATAGATAATTCATTGGGTTCCTATGTGGACATAGAGAATGTGGATCTTAGTTTGGGGATTATGTGTTCTATATGGGCCTCTAGGGGACACCATTGTTATGTTTTTCAGAGCTTCCCCCATGATTCCAACACATTGGACTATTTTAATGTATTTGTGGACTAATGTTTCCCTTTTTAGTTGTTTTCTTAGACATATTTTACTATAATGTGGTATATATGATATTTATTCATTTATAATATTAGATGTTTATCATTCTAAATTTAAATATTGTATGAAGACGTGAGTGTTCTTAAAATAACTTTACAATAAGGTCACCCATATGGGTGATATGCCTATAGGATTCTATTTTTCATACTCATTCCTATTAGAATATATAATGTGGTGTCATTATAACGTATTATTGGCTAGGTGTACCCCATTGGGACAGGTCATGATAGCCTAACTAAATGTATTTAAACTATATTATCATAATATAATAAGAAACTTATAGAAAAATTATTATATATTGATGTTGACATTGATAAATATTTTTCATATATACATATTGAAGATGTATGAATACAAAAATTTGGCTTTGGAATATTTCATGAATGTGTGTCCCTCTTAGAAACGGGGAATCAACTATGGAAATTAGCTGATTGCGGCATCATGGATAGTACGGTAGTGGTATGGAACCTCAGTCAGGTTCATTATTTTGTGTCATGGAAATTATGTTTTTATAAATCCATTCATAAATTTTGTTTTGATAGATTTTGGTTCCACAAACATTTCTTCAATGGTTGAACCATGGAAAGGTGCTACTATGTAATCTAGTTTGATGCTACAACATGGAGTAGAATATAGTAATACAGTTCTCTATGGGATATGATTGGGTTGTTCATCCAAATTTATGATAAATATATAATGGTGAGTATGCACAAAGTATATATATTTGGTAAGTGGAAATCTAGGGTAGAGTGATCTTTATAGTTCCATAGTCCCTGCAATACAGATATATGATATATTGTGTGTAATTCATTATGATAATCTGATTCACTATGAAAAGAGATGATGTAGAATTATCTCATATACCTTGATGTTATATAACCCTTTCATTTTAGATTTGTGTTGTCTCCTATGATTCTTCACCATAGTCTTCTAATTTCATTGAGTCATAAAAATATAGAGAACAACCTAGGATCATTACATCCTACAATATCCTATCCTGAACCATAAGATACCTACATATCTTTTTGAAGGACAGGGAAATAGATGGTGGATCTATAAAATGAATTTTATGATTCATGGGGATCACACCAAAATATCATTGAATAAAACATTCAACCAACTATTTTATCAAGATATTTTGAGAGGTGATAATATATTATAATTTATGTCAATAGTGAAAGGGGTTCATTATGTGTTGGTGAATTTCACACCTTTCACTGAGTTAGTGCACCTATCACCTGATCATGTGACTAATAATTACTTCAAATCAAGAGGGTTAAGATTTGGTTAAGGGGTGATATTCAATTGTTTCTTATTCTTTAATTTAAACCAAAATTGTTATATGTGTCCAATAAGAATGCTCCACTAGAGGTTAAAAGTATTTGGGAAAAATTTCTAGGTTGGGAATTGGTTGCAACATTTGATAGATTAGGTGTGTCTCTTATATAAAAAATATTAAACAATGAAATGTTTAGTTTTCTTCATGAGTAGTTTTTTAAGATCATTAAAGATGGAATCATGTTATTTTATATCAATGTGCAATGCATCTTTACAACATGTCTAAGTGTATGAAATCTCCATGAACATGTAATAATAGTGGAAAATTATTCCATATCTGGAATTTATTTATGTTGTTCATAAGTATTTAATATTGGTTCCACTATCCTGAAGGAAATAAATTTTTTTTATAATTCTTTAAAGGATGGTGGGTTTTTTATTTTGTCCATGTCAGTTGTTCTTGTGTATAATTAAGCTAAGGTATGATCTAAGACTATGTATCTCAATGTAGAATTGAATGCACTAAATGAATATATGGTTGGGTAGTATAATGGTGTTTATTTTTTCCTCTATGATAAAAGTTTGATTTGATATAACTTGTATAAAAAAATTTATATCATCAATTTTATTTTATTTTTTATACTTATGTTCAGAAATTATTCCATTTTTTGATTTAATATTCCATGACATAGGGAAATATTTCAAAATGATTTTTCATATTTTTTGTGTCTCAAGTATCATTATAAAACATTTATGGGGTTTGTAATTTCATTGTTCATAATCCAGATATCATTCACCTAATTATTATAATTCATTGGATGATTTGTGCTATAACCTAGATCAACTATTATCATCATTGAGTATAGTGATTCCCACCTAATTGTGTCTCCCTTTTATTCAAGGTGTGTCTGACATTAGATCTGGGAGGTTGGAGACTACTTTTTCTCATAATTGAATATTATCTTGTTAATTTTACTAGAATATCATTTAATTATTTATGTATCACATGTGTACCCAACTTCCATCAGTGGTGATTGTGTATGTATTATTATTTATAAATGAATGTTTTCGGTTACCACTATTGGGAATGGTCAAATTTAGTATTACCATTCATCATGGCTTCATGCCCATTTCATTTCCATCGTGATTCATTGAACATATTGCATGAATGGAGAATATATTCCATAATTTAGATCATAACGATAAGGTATTGAGTCATTACTGTGTCTCAATATTTTTTTTTCATATTATCTTTCCCGTGATTTATGAAAAGATATTATTACATTGTGGGGATTTTCAAATTCTAAATCTAGTGACTGATAACAACATTTATCCCTATCATAGTATTGAATAATTATTTGACGAACACATTCAGGATCATTTGGTTTTATATTTTGACATTTTCTTGGTGTACCATGTGTTGATATTAATATATGTGGATAATCCTAAGGAAGTTATTATTAGCATATATGGGATTTTTTTTTATTTTTGGTTATTCCATTAGTTGTCACTAACTCTCCTAATATATTTTTTCTATTCATGAAAAATACTTTTTGTCAATTATTTGTCTCTTTTTCATTCATTCCATGGATTATAAATATTTTTAATATAATAATGAAGATGACTTCATGGATCATTTTGATATCATCCATATAATGATGAGAGAACATATTATGTATGGTTATATCCACAGGTTTGATTTGCGGATCTGGTAGGTGATGTATTCTGAAAATTATATATCTAATTGGGGATATTAGTATATCCATAATGAGATAAGTGGTAATTTCCTTGTAGTATCCTATAAATGTGTTTTAGATAAGGTGGAAATTTTTTCTAGATAGTAATTATGTTCTGTTTTTTCAAGGAATATCCATGATTATATCATCACTGATAGTATTAAAGTCAATGAGTGTTATGTTTTAATGGAATGAAAAATTTGTCTCTTGTTTTTATGAAATGATGGTGAGGTTTACTTCATCTCCCATTCTAATTCTTCTAGAATTATTATTTTGTTTTGATATATTCTGCACTACGCTAGGTATAATATTGGGTTGTGTATTTGTCCATGAATACAATATAGTGTATGTTGTATCTTCCTCATCATTACAACATGATAACAAATAACATACCCATTATATTTATTCAGAATTTGATTTAGAAGCACTCAAAATGAAAAATCATTATCTAAGTGGGAAGTGGATTACAATATATTATAATCATAAGATCCTACTGTGTATTTTTACTACATGGTATTTGAACATGAGAGATAGACATTGGGTTTGTAGGATCGAAATAATGATGTAGATGCTCAATATACAATAGGGGGGTGAATTGTACACTTTAAAAATTCCTTTGGAACCTTTAACGTTGGTTACATATAACTATGTTTTCCTTAGACAAGGAAAGTTCTAAGTTTAACAAAGTTAAACTAAGAAAATTCACAACACCTCTAATCACTAATTGGAGAATTGGAACCAAAGTTTAAAATATGAGATTCTACCTTAAAGCGTATAGAACTTAAACTAATCAGAGTACAATTGTAAGGAAATATATGAAGGTTATACTTTCCTTACAATACAATATGCAGCGGAAATAGACTAGTAGTAAAACTACAATTCCATGTCTAATTGTTTAATGAGACCTACCGATGCACAGAAGAGCTATAGCGGGCTCCAGCTATCACATACTAAGTCCAAACATTCCTCATATGAAAAGGATGAAACATAACATAATCAATCATATTAAATATTTCATATGAAATGTCAATACATTAACCATAAACCACAAATGGTATAAAAATAACAATCAACAGTCAAACATATCCCAAAATCGTAATTTAAATATGGAATAATTCTATCATAAATAATCAACTTCAAAAAAGTGTAAAATTTTTTAAAGGATGTCGACATAAATGAACTAAAAACTATTTGAGAGAAATATCTCTTTCTATTTTGAAATTTTTTATGAGTAACATTATTATAAAACAAAACATTTATTTTTAAAATATTATTTTATGCTTTTAAGGAAATATTTGATGATGTTATAATGGAGGAAAATAGATTCACCCACCGTATAAGTCAAATAAACATTATTACCTTAATTTTTTCGAAAAATAAAAAAAGTACATTGTATGGAAAATAACAAAAAGATTAATTTAAAAACATATATTGTAAAATAGGGGTATAAATGACATTAACCCATATTCTAGAAAATAATAAATGTTTTTTGAAATAAATTTTTAAGAAAATATTGATGTGGATGAAAAAGATGTACTAGTAGATACTTATGTAAAAACAACCTCAGATAATAAAAACATTGTGAAATTAACACTTACCTTATAATTTTCCTTAGTTGAGGGTACAATTACCACTAGTATAATTGTTAAATAATTTTAAATAAATTATACAAGAACCATATAAATATATATGATATCAATAAAATCTTCTAATATTGCTTTGTTAATAATATTTTAGTATTTTCAGTGTTTCGGTTGTTAACTGGCACATTTTCCTTTATAAGTTTTGTTACATAATATGTGTTTGTTATAGATAGTATGTATTTGATTTATATACAGAATGATATTATGTTTGGAAAAATTATTTTTAATCATAAAAGGAATATTATTATTGAATGGTTACTATTGGGAAATGAATCTCATTGTGTTCGTCGAGACAGTAATTTGTACTTATGCATGAGCGACAATATCATTATTTTGATGTTTAAATTGTATATAATTGGATGGTATATCATATATAGATAATAATTAACATGTTATATTTATTATTTACAAATGTTAAACTCATTATTACACCCATCCATATTATGAAGTGATTGAATAAAAAACTACACCACGACGTGGAGATAATATGCTGTACAGACGCACGTATGGTGACTTTGTCATTTATAGGATTTATAGAATAATGGATATGGTTGTACCATATTTTTATTAACATCAATGTTTTTAGGAGGTAATGGATTTATTATTTTGGTTTGGAAATGACAATGAAGGAGGAAGTGTAAGAAGAAAATAAATTAAAGGAGGGTGGTGAAATTATTACCTCTACATCAGGTGTTTCCTTTTGAGTTGATCGAAATGGAACCTTTGGTTGGCTTTCTTATCAATGTATGGCCTCTTTGATTAATTGAGGGAAGTTGGAGGGAGATTTTTGTAGGGTTTGGCTGAGCCAAAAGGCTTCGGAGGTGTGATATTAAGTGATGTGGATGTTCCCCTTTATAAGAGAGGTGATGGTCACTTTAGGAAAAGCGTGAAATATTATATTTTAATAAAATAATTTTCAGTTTCTAATGGCTCAAAAATAAATTATTTTAAGGATAACGTGGGATGGGTAGATAACCTCTCAACCAATATGTTTTAGACAGGTTTAGGTTATCACATTAACATTAACTTAAAGATTTATCTTGTTGTTAAATAGTTTGACATTTACCACTCTCTTTGTATTTTTATATTATATGTTTAATAAACATACAATAACTAGCCAAGTGAAGCCCAAGTGGTTCATTATTAATATATATAACGTTATCTATGTTCTTTTACGGATCCTTATATTTTTAGGAATATTATATCATTTAATAATATAATATTGGTTTTAAAAACACATTTATGTCAACTTTGACACAATTTTGTATTTTGTTTTTGATAAAATAATAACAATATGATTACTTCAAAAAAAATGAATTAATCAACCCTAAAATTTCTTAGTAATGATTAAAATTATTGGAATTCATCAAAATTCTCAAATTATATTTATTTGTATATTTATCATATTAATTATTTTAATCTTTTTTCAAAAGGTAATTAGTCTATCATCGTTGTGTCATAATTAAATTTAATTATTTAATGTCTAAAAATTATAAATAAAATATCATTATGTAGGAAATATTATTATCTTTTTAATAAATCTTTATAGAAGAATTTAACTTATGTTTAACCCTATATTAAAGATTTTTTAGTTATGAAAACTTGAGTTTAAAAATTTTATCTCTTCTTTAAACTGAATAATAATAAGTGTCCTAATCTAATATATGTGAACCAAAAGGATAATATTTAATTCCTAAGGGTGTTTATAATCAAATTACACTTATCAAATAGAATTACGACATGTTTTTGGGTAATAATAATAACATTTTTTACTTTTAATTACCCTATTTACTTTTAACCGTGGTAAATAAAAGTTTAAAGTTACCACTAACCAAAAATTATTTTCATCATTTTGAACCACATTTTTCTTCTTGAATTATACAGTGTCTCTTGGATTTTTTAATTTCAATTAACAAAAGAGGTAAAATTATGTTTTAGAAAAAATTTCAAATTATCCTAGGAGTTGTGTAAAAGACTGTAAAAAGTTCAATAAATATTTTCTATATCTAAACATATTATAAAATGCCTCCAATGAATTACATCGATCTTATATAGGTATTATATATCTATTTTGACTTAAATAAATTTAAATAAAATAAATAATTATCTAAATTATTAGTCAGTTTTAACAAGTAACCTAGTGTTTTTAGCTATTCATAAACAATTATATGTTTTCAGAAAAATACCAAAAAATCACCATAAGCTAATTTCGATATTCAGAATTCAACAATGAATTCCATTTTAAAAAATAAAATTTTTAAAAGTTCAAAAAGTGGTTATTACAATTCATAGCATCTAGTTTTATTAGTCGCAGTGTTTTAGAATCTCGAAGTAGCGTACAATGCAACCAATTGCATTATTCAAAGGGAAACATACCGTGGAATCTTGTGGTGTTAAAAAATTATCATATTTTTATTCCCTCACAACCAAAGGGAGACCATCGGTATTTATCTATAGTAACTCAAGAGAAAAACATAAACCAACATACATTAAATATTATATTCAATGAATCTATCAAACTAATAATTATAAGAAACATAATTACACACATTCCTCCCATATTAGAGTTCACTATTAAATCTTGAGAGTCACACAATGATATTCTTATATTTCTCCCAACCAAAATATATCATTTCTTTTTATGGATCAAACACATATACCAACACCCTATACTACTGTTCAATATCAAATTCTATATGTCACTCAAGGGCATTGCCATATATTTTCCCACACTAATGGTGTTCTCTTCCATATCTCGATGGTCACTCAAGCATAACCTTATATCCATACCCCACCATAATAGTTTAAAAACATATAATCATAATAAGATAGGATTATGATAATTTATCTACATACATACAAAAATAACATATACATATCTTGGTGGACCAATTTTGGAATATTGTCTAAATAATATCACTTCCATTATAGATTTACCACATATTTTAATAATAAAAAATTACCAAAAATGGGTTTCTATTCATGATTTTGGTAATACATACATGGATTGATTACATATTTTGGTAGTCTTATTATAGATAAATTTTAATATTATGTTGTTATATTGGGGACTTCCTAGAATAATATTCACACATAATGGTTGTTTCATGTACTATGTGAATCCATTCATGATTAAGGGTCAAAATATATTTACCAAATAATTATGATCTAGATATTATCATCATGGGAACCATTTAAAAAAGAATAAAACTCATATATTCTCCCATGAGAGAAATTAAAATAATATATCCCTTCAATGGAGTCATTGAGAAGAATAAGAATTCTCCAGTTCCTGATCAATAGGGGAATGCGGCTATATTTTTTATGTCAGTCATCATGGTTCCATTATTAGTATCTCTATCAGTTTAATAAAGGATACCAGCAATGGTGTACCTCCATATAAAAATATGAAGGACAAAAATAGATTTCTTACCCCTAGTGAATGTTGCGTAGGTCCTCCAAATATCCTAGTGATTGATTTTTTAGAGTGTCCTACCATTATAAATAAATTAATATACAGTAACCCTAAATTCCCATCTCATAGAATCCATTAATGAGAATATTGATTTAATTTATATGATATATATTTATATTCTTCTTCTTATAGACTTATCACTTATTAACATGGGTGTAAGACATGGATATTTTAAAAGAGGAATATCATGATTGATAGAGTATATGACATGAAAAACCAACATATGAATATAATTTATCATCTTATGAATTTGTGATATATTTATTTTTATAATTTTTTTATATTTTTGGAATAATTTTTTTTGTACAAAATATCATTACTAAATGAAATGGGAAACTCTATTAAACTATTATTATTTAAACATGACCATAATAACATAGCTATCCATTTTGCAGTTATTAATATGTTAATAAAATAGGAAATTTATATTGGGTAAACTTGTGTAAAATAAATTTAATGGTTATATATTTATTATAAATAATATTAGAACCATTTGAATGTAAATTAAAGGAGATTTGAAAAACTATATTATTCCAAAAATAGGTTTAATCACACATTTCACACATATTATAATATTAATTATTCAATGATATTGAACATTTATTTGATAAACCATATGTTCTTTATAAAATCTCTTTGTAATAATAAAATTGAGTTGAATTTTTGTGACAATTTTAAAATACTAATATTTTTTATATTGAAAATTGATGATTTTTTTAGAAATTTATTTTTTAAATAATATAAAAGGAAAAATTATATTAAAAATTGTTTTAAAAGATAAATTAGTTAAATTA
The DNA here is from genome assembly GCA_963277665.1 of Viscum album. Taxonomy (NCBI): domain Eukaryota; kingdom Viridiplantae; phylum Streptophyta; class Magnoliopsida; order Santalales; family Viscaceae; genus Viscum; species Viscum album. The sequence goes on from OY728120.1 coordinate 813,722,247, forward strand.
TATTGAAATTTATTTACTACAGTTAATTTTAATAAATATAATATTTATTTAATATATATAATCCTTCAAAATATTTAATGTTTTTCATTGGAATTTTTTTCATCGCATCTACGAGTTGAATTTTAATTTCAGTCTATCACTTGTCTAAATTGAATATGAAAGCATTGATTACATTTTTTAAAAATATTAATTTATATATTATTTTATATTAAAATTAAGCATTAATCATTTTGAGTAGTAAAATCATTAAAAAATAATTACCACGGTTTAGTTGAAATCGTCGTTACTAGTGGTTAATGAAAGAAGATAAGAGTTAAAATGTCCTAGAATCAGAGAAAAACTAATTGTATGGCCTTATATCTATCCTATAAACTCTATTATTATATAATGACTAGTTTTTTTCTTTATCCTCATTAAATCATTGCCATCACTTTATATTTTCATAAATTCCATGTGTGTATTCTCTCTACATATAAAAGGACACTCTCCCCTCCCCACCCCACAAATATAAATCCAATTATATCGGCCAATACCTACCAATATATATTATTTACATCCATCCCCACATAAAATATTCCTTGTATGTACACTAAATCAATTCTATGAATGATTTAGTTGAAACCTAATAATGATTTCCTTGGAAGATGTAATGTGGGTTACATTGAATTTTTTCTTTACTTTTTTTAATAACTCTGTATAACTTTTTTCAACAATGATAATATAATAAAATTTATATCCCCTATATATTGATATTTTATTAGCATGATTTCAAAGCTCAAATTAGTATCCGTGTCATTTAAATTAGAAATTAAACCATCGATCATGTGTATGGTTCAATACCAACTCACAAATTAATGTTATTCATTTTCCATCACCATATTTATCGAATAGATATAATGATGGATTTAGAAAACATAAATGATATTTAGGAAATTTTAATAATTATATAATTAAAATTTTTATTTTAAATTCATACATTCCATTCTATGGGGGGGATACAAAAACATCTCTCATATGTCTGGTGGACTACTTCCACACGATGTGTTGTGATTCATTTTATCATACACTTTAAACGGAAGGTATTGATGAAAAATTTGATGAATATATAAAATATTTCTGAAAAACCCATAATATAATATATATAATATCACATATTACATAATACCATTACATCTATTGGAAATCATATTGTCTCTCTTATGTACATGAGGACTATAACCTCCATGGTGTGATAGAGAATTTTTTTAATAATATATTTACATTGACAGTAATAAGAATGAATTAAATTAATATAACTGTTCTATATGAAATAATAATTCTTCTATATTGGTTAAATAATAATTTTTCCTTGTAGATTATTTCCTTATAAAGATGTAAATTACATTATTTTGTACAAATAGCCTATTGTCTCCTTAAACATAGAAATCTATTTTATATCACCAACTTTTTAAGATTAATATAAAAAACATTTATTAAAAAAATGATATTTATAATTTTCTTAGAATAAATTTATGATGTATAAATGATTAATAAAAAATTATTAAAATTACAGAACCAACTCATACATGAATAATGATGCAATTGTCACTGGAAACACTGATTTTAATAATAATTTTTTTAAAAATGTGTAATAAATGAAAATAATTAACTCAAATATGATATCAAATTGATGTTTTTGTTTTTAATAATAGACTATTAATAATCCAATATTTATGATAATGTTTTATTGGTCACATACACTGAATGTGGAAACTAAGGTATGTGTTTGTCATATCACTTTTACTTCATTGAGAAATATGCAATGTTCAGTAGTTATTCCATTTAGTAGTGTATATAATGAAACGTTTTATAAGATATTTAATTAAAAATAATTCCCTTCAATTTTTTTAATTTTTAATTTAATTTTATTCCATTAATGGGGCATAAAATACAAATGTTTCCAAATAGGTAAGAGATTTATTTTTCAAGAATAATTTAGTAGTGACTATATAACCATGATTTTTCATTGAACGAAATTATTTATCCATTTTATAAAAGAACATATAATTTTCACATCCTATTTTTATTCAGGATTTTTTAATGTAATTGTGTAATTAATCTATCTTTTTTACTTAAAATTATTGACAATTTTGTTTTAAAAATCTGAACTCATTACTCTCTTTTAGAGAAAATGTAAATTATTCTAAAATAGGATATCAAAATATTATTACTAAAATGATTTGAAAATATAAAAAATATTTATTAATTACTTTCATGCACATTTTTTTATTTTTTATGAAAATGTAATATATGATTCTTCCATCCATTTTACAAGCAATGTAATTTCTATGTTTTTAAACCTAACTTGGAAAGAAAACATTATTTTAAAATTCAATAATTGTATAAAATTTTAAACCATCATTCCCACTATTTTATTTGAAAATTACAATACATATATCCATGAATATTTCAAAATAAAATGTTCACCATTAATATATAAATTATTATTTTATAAATAATATTTTCAAAATTAAATGAATATTTTATTCAAAAAATGTTTTAATGGATTCTTTATCATATTTTTATTCATCAAAATCTATATACCTCATATTACATTAGGCTAAATTGGAAATATTTTGTAATGATACCAACCTTATTATATATCTCAATGGTTTATGAATAGTATGATTGGGACATACTATTTGACTTAATTCACCATTTTACTTTAAATGTTTTATGTTTATGTTTATTGATTGGGGAAAGTACTTAATTTTCATATTATACATTTTCAATAAAAAGTATTTCGCAGATTAGGCTTCACCAATTTCATATGAAGAATGAGTTAAACTTTGTATGTGATGGGAGAGGCCTACTACATCCCCTACATGATTTAGTAGCGCACTTAAGAAAATATATCTTCAATTTTTTTTCTGATTCTATACCCATTTATGTAATATGCCTCCATTAAAGTCCATGAAATTATGTATATTATACATTGATTTATTTATTCCCTCCACATTTAATTAGTCAGTGTGTTCCATGTGATTATTTAATTCGTTAGAATATCCATGTTTAGGTTTCATTCTGTATAGATTATTTAGAAAAAAATATTTTATGATTATTAATTAATAAATAAATATTACTATTCTTCATGTTATTTATTAAATGGAATGTCATTCAGTTAATTACCTTTCAAATTTTATTATTCCTTATGTATTCATGATAGATTATGTTGTGAAAATTCCCTTAATAAGTATATGAGATTACCATTTTCTTATCAAATATTCCCCCAAGTTTACCAATATGCATATTGTGAATAATATTTATTTATATGATTAATGGAAATATGGAGTTCTAAAGGGAGAAACATTTTTATTTTATTTTTTCATTTGTAATGTTAGAATCATCTATAGATCATGTATAATATAAATAGTAAAAAATTCAGTCCTATGGGATGCAATTCGTTGTATCTTAATAAAATTTATCAAAATAGCCCCTAATGTTTGGATACCAGGGAGGGATCATTACTAATGGAAATAGAGTATGTTTAGTTTAATTCTAGAGAACACCATTTAGGGAAGCCTATATTAGAAAACACAGTCTAATGAATGAATTTAAATAAAATTTTTTATATATTACAACCATTTAATGTTTTTTAAGATATAGATTTGGATGTTTGACATGAAATAAAACAATAATATGATATTATATATGAATGTGGTTATAGAATAGATGTACCATGGGGAAGAAAACCTAAAAAGGAATGATTCTCTAGACATGAGATTTATATTGTATATGAACTGTGGCCTTGATGTGCACCTGGTTTGAAACTCATGGAGGACAAGCTCGAGTTATTTAATATATTATTTTGAAACCATTATAATGGTTTTGAAATTTCATTGTTGGTGGGGATTTAATGATTTAATTGATTTTTTATTATTTTGATAATCAACCTATCAAGGGGTGAGCTAGAACCCTTACAGGGACTAACGGCATAGAGACAATTACATGACCCATAGATCTTAGAGGGAGTCACCCAGACTAGACAACTTGGAACTTCTCTTCCAATCATATGTCATGATCATAGCACTCCAACATCACATGGATGGTCTACTAGCTATCATATGCAAAGCTGCACTAGCCTGGTACCGAGGGAAATTCCATACCATCTCGTTCCTCAAATTATGTTTAGTTATTTTCTAGTGAATGTGCATGCCCTAAATCCACATTTGATACCTTTTCACTTGTAATATGACAGGTACATCTGCATCATGTGGCCCATTGTCCATAGGGTGGCTCTAGGCCCTTAAGGTAGCTCGAAGGCCTTCGGTGGCACGAAATCCTTGCAGGGCCCAAGGACCAAACCAGTTGCCTAGAGGCCTAGATGGATGAATTGTTATTTCTGATGTTGTACTGAACAATGCCTACAACAGTGCCTACTATAGTACCCCTGAAAATATGTCACAACCTAGATTTGATCTCGGGTCTCTTGGTTGTACATGTTGAGTCCACACCAACTAGGTTGTGGGTCATTTGAAAAATATCCTTTTGATTTTAACATATTCAAATGGGAACAATTTATAATAATCTATTTTTATATATGATAAAATTATAAATTTATGTTATGTGGTTAAATATTATTTGGGATTGTACATTCTGTATTCATATTGCCTACTGTATGAATATATATACCAATGGATCATATATTATGGAATGGGAATCGTATTAATTAAAATAATCCATTTATGTATTGGACATCTGGGATATATAATGAAGATAGAGATGGAGATATGGATAGAATTAATCAAATTATATCCTTATTTGGGTACATGAATCAGTTTTTTATACGTATCCCTTTCTCTATGTAGTATGTTGTGGATCCCACATGATGTGTAATAATGTCAAAGAACTTTTCACATTCTAAACCTTCATCATTCAGTGGAATAATGAATCCCTTAGTCGTTGAGGAATTAATTTTTCCCATAGAGAATATATTTATAATTTTGTAAATAAATATTAGGGAGAATGTTTTCAGGGATATGTATCATCTCATAGGGGTTATACATCAATTATTTTAATTGAATCAATATATTTTGGATGAAGAAGATATATAATTCTCGGATTTGAAGGATTTTATGGTGTTATTTTTTAAAAATATATCTTCCTTGCAAAGAATGAGTGGATATGGAGAGACAATTCATGAGTTTATTATAAATGGATAAAAAAATTGTTGTAACGAATAAAGAAAAATTTATTAGGATAGAAACAAACACTAAAAAATAATTTTATAATATAAATAGTAAGATTCATCTTATCATTAATGGAAAAAATAAAATCATTTTAGGGGAACTACTATCCAAAGAATTCTCATTATACGAGGACATAGTATAATGTGCCATAAATAAAAGGAATTAATTATCAATGTACTGTTTATTTAATGGGATGAAAGGGAAAATAGTATGGTAGAGAAATGTATAACTTAATGGATTAATGGAATGGAGGACTTACCCTAGTGATAATAATGGAAGGAAACACCCAGGTACATGCTTGAATGGAATCATAGTTTAATTATACTTTATAGAAAAGATAAATTCTGATATTTAATTAAATTATAACAGATATTCCCTAAAAATAAATTTCTTTAACTATATGTTGATCGAGTAATATGAATATGAATTCCCTAAAAATTAAGGAAATTTAAATCAATATATGCTAAGGGATCAACATCATGGATATAATATTAGCACGACATGAGTAGAATGGTTAATGTTATTTTTTATTTCCATTCAAGAATTATGGTTTGAATGTATTTTATGGATTATTATCTGATTTCAAAAAATGAATCATATAAATATTGTATTGTATATGTTTATCAATAAGGATATTGAAGAATATGTTGAATGTTACTATGAAACAAGATTTAGTGGAATTTCGATCATTTAGGAAAAATAATTGAAGGAATATAACACTTATTATATATGTGATTTGAAGATAAAAAGGATAAACTATTGTTTTTTATATTGTATAGGACATATTGAAATTGGTTAGTTTATTTGACGGTTTAGGTTACCATTGTTGGATTTTACTACATGTTTGGATATATGGAATACATTCAACAATATGATATTTCTCATTACATTTACATATTGAAATTGTTTTTATAGTGATCAAGGTATTAACATGTTCAGAATGTGGCATTAATATCCATATAACATGTTATGTGGAATATATTTCTTATTTACTTTATAGCATTTTAAATTGTGGACTTTTAATTTGGAAATGCCTATATGGAAATGTTTTATGGATTACTATTTATGAAATATATTATGTTTATCATTAGAAGTTACTTTTATATAATAATGTATTATAACATTAGCTAATAAAAACATTTTAGTTTTTGTAATTTCATTAAGAGGAACTTTTTAATCCTTTACAGTTAATTAAATTTACTAAAATTTATCCTTATTTCACCAAGAATAAAAAATTATTCTTGGATATTTAAATCATAAATCAAATAATTAAGTGAAAATTTATCAATGAATATAAAAAATTTGAAAATTTTCATATGTAATAAAAATATTTTATATATCTATGGTTCCTTTTGTTTAATTGGATAAAAATTAATGGAAATCCAAAAATATATGATAATGATCTTTAAATGATAATTTTATCTTTTTTCCTTCATTTTGATTAAATATTTCATGATTTGTGGTTTTTGAAATTATTTTGATCACTAAAATTCATTTGAAAGGGGATATTTATTAGTCTCCTTATGTACTTATACTTTTCCTCCAATTCCATATTTTGAAATCAACATTAAATTACTAGGATGAAAATTATTTATGGGTGTAAAATGTAACTCATAGTGATTTTAAAAGAGAAACATAATAATTTAATTTATACATTACATAGAAAAAAAATCCTAAAATGATTATATAAACCAAAAACATTACCATATATTTAATATTAAATTACATCAATATCATTGATATCTTCAGATGCACAGATCACAAGTTTTAAATGACATGTATTTTGTATTAAAATATTATTATTTAAACATAACGACAATAACCTAAGAATAAATATTATGGGGCTGTATAGTAATTACATTTTTTTGAATATTATTTTATTTTTTAAAATGTATAACTTAAATTAAATATTTTTCTAATGACTAAAAATAAAAAAAAAATCATTTTAATGAAAAGTAAATATTTTTCAAAAAAAACTATACGTTTCTAGATATTGGATTTGATGCGAAATAAAGTAATACATTTAAATTTTTTTATTAATCTTATGAAATTAATTTTGGAAAAAAATTATCTTCTCAAATAATCATCTATAAATTATTGTTTGGTTAATTTGGGATAATTTTTATAATTTTATTTAATAGTTAAAATAATTTTCTTGATTTAAGAAAACACTTTCATTTCTACTAATTAAAAGAATAAATTATATTTTAATTTTGTTTTATAGGTAAATTAGTTCAATTATATGTAATTTTTTTAAAATAGGTAGTTTAAATCAATATTTTATTAAATTATGATCTACAACAATTTTAATCTTTTAAATATTTTACAATAAAAACACGTTTTTTTACTTTTTAGGGTTAATAATAAATTTAACAATTCTAATTTTATTAATTTATTTTTTAGGAATGTATTAATTATTTGAAATAACTATACGTTTTACTATCACATATTATCATAATAATATTTTCCATTATCAATAGTAGAATAACTAGAATTTTATTACAATGATTATAGTGAAAACATTTTTGCAGGGGTCATACTATAATGATAATCGTTAAAAATGACCTAAAATTCCTCAAAAATCCATTTTATTTCCATATGTAAACCTTATAGACTATAAATATATTTAATTACTCATTTTTATTAATTATTAATGATTAAAATTTGGGTATCAGTTTATCTTTTTAAAAATTCAATGTATGTCCTCTCCCCCACATATAAAGGGCCACAGCCTCTCCTATCCTATTCCCACATAAAAACACATTTGTTCTAAAAATAACATTATGAATATCATACTTCATTTACTAAAATCATCATATAGTAATTTTATGATCATAAATATAATCTATGAAGGCTTTCCATTAATTCTTTAGAGGTATCCTAATAGAGAGGTAATGTTTTTTACTATGTATTTTTATGTTACTACTTTATCTGGCTCCATATGTTCTTCTATAATTTTGATCATATAATAAAAATATTATATTATATATAATTATTTATTAAAATATTAACCTAATTACAAATATAAATCTATAATTCAATGAAATGTGATATGAAATCGTTTAATTTATGTACAGTGTGGTACCACCTTGTGAATCGATGTAATTGTTTTCCACCACACCCATTAAAGGATGAATATAATTACGGATTTAAAATATATATTCCATATTTATGAAATTATTATAAATATATAAATAATTTATCATGTATAACTTCTCTCTTACTAATAAGTGTTGGGATACAAGAATTTCAGTCCTATGTTCGGAGGACTACCGCCTCATGGAGCGATGTGATTCATTTTTAACTTATAATTTACATGAAATATAGTAAGGATAATCATAATTAATATATTTACGAAATAGTAGTAATTTTTATAAATAATATAAAATACAAAGTTATACCATATCATTCATTTAATAACATTAATATCTCTATTGTGTATTTTTGGACGAATGCCTCCACCTATCAATGTGAAACATTTTTCATTTAATTTTTCCATTGACGGGAATAATGGTTGTATTTTATTAATAGAAATAATATATTTAGAATAATAATTTTTATATATGGGTGAATAAGTATTTATTTTCCATTCCATTAATTCTTTACGAATAAAATATAATTACCGTTCATTCGTACATACAATATACAATCTCCATTTATTCAATAATCAATTTTCTATCTCTAATATTTATTAAATAATATAAAAACATATAAAATGACTATATATTATATGTATCCCATTTATAATATTCTATATATTTTTAAATTATTATTTAAATAATAAGAACATTATTTGTAAACAAACAAAAACATTGAAAATAATTCAATTTTCACCTAAAACTATGATTTAAACAATTAATTTTTAACAAAAATGTAATTTAATAATTTATGTAAATACTAATTGTTTTGAATATATTAATATGGTACTATAATAGATTTATACAAATAAAATATTTATTAAAACAAATGGCTTATTAAAAAATTATTCCTTTGTATTTTTTATAAACTAACCATTATGATATTTTATAATGAATCAATTTATATTACTTTAATTAAATGTTTGATATTACATTTTTCCGTTCATTAGGCTCACAATTCCAAATTTACTAAATTGGTGCGAGATTTATTTTTCAAACTCTTTTTTCTATATTTTTTATACGTGAATTTACATTGATGGAAACAATATGATAATTATCTAATAAACCCATTAATATTTCTTATCCTATGTATATAAATTATGTTTTTAGGAAATAATATCCTTTTGAAACAATTTTTATTTAATATTTTTCATTAAAAAAAATAAATAATATTCCACTTAATTTTTCTAATTAGTCCAAAATCATTTTACTTCAAAAAACAAGTTTAGAAAAATTGATTTCAAAAATGTTTTCAAAATAATCCAATTTATTTATTACATATTTTTTTATAGATTATTGTGTTTTTTAAAAAAATGTAACTTTTTATTCCTTTAAACAACTAAAAAATGAAAATTTTTACATTTTACCATAAATGTGAAATCAATATTTATTTTATAACATTATAAATTCTTTTAATTTCCTTCCATTTTTCGAACACATTTATTTTAATATTTATTTTAAATAATAAAATCATCATTTATAATATAAAATTTTTATAATATTGTATATTTTTTATGTTTTTAAATGTTATTTTCCAAATGAAAATGGTATTTTCTTTAATTAAATTTTAGTGCTATTTTTACTATATTTCTACTCATAAATTCTAAAAAAACATATATTAATATATTATCAATAGAGAAAATGTTATAATGATACCATACATATTTATCAGGGTAGTTTATGATTTTATTGATTATGATGTACTATTTTTTATACCATTCACCATATAAATTTTAAGAGTTTCTTTTTATGATTATTAATTGGGGAATGAAATTGTTGAACCCCATTTCTGATATATCATTGATAGGAATAGGGGTGAATCTATTATACACATTTTACAATCATTAAATTTTAAATCATACCTTGTGACTGGTAATGATCTTGAGCACTATTGCTTTATAGTCTCACTTCTCTCATTTTCAAAATAATGAAATCACTAAAAGGAACATTTCATTTTTATAAATGTCTACCCATGATGTTTTTAGTGACTACGTTCGTCCCATGTTGGTTAGGTTAACCCAAATGGTGTCAACACTAGTAAAGAAATTTTATTAGAAAACTAGGAAATATCCTAAAATCCCTAATTGAAATGTTGTCATAATATCTAATCACTAATGATCACTATAAACCATCTCTCAAAGGGATATTTTGAATGCAACACCCTCTATTTGATTTTTATTGTGTCGCTCTAGTTGATCTATATCATAAAAAAACTATTATTTACACATTCATCACACTAATTATTCAGGATACTATTTCTCCATAGGAAAACATGCTGGTCATTACTTTTAAATTTACTAAAAAACATATTTGTTATTGGTAATCTAACTCCTTACATATTTGATGCAATATAGATTATCAATCATCTAAATTCTTGGAATCAAAAGTTGATTCTTTCTCAAATATGTTCTGACATAAAACACATAGTCATTCCTATACATTAAAACATTAGGATATCCAACTGATATTGTGATACTATATATAATTCACACCACTCGCATATAAAAATTTATACATATATTTTGTGTTATCTCAATTAAAAATTATTTAAAATTATCTACTTAAATGCTAACATATATGTGTTTCTAGATAAAAAAAATATTAATCCATAAAATTTTAATTCCCATAGACACTAATGTATTATATTTATCTTTCTAGTTTCAAATAATCCTAATAGTTTGTTTTTCCTTCCACATTAATTTTTTATTTAATAGCTAATGAATTATTTGTATCCTGGATTTTTTAATATGGAGGTGAATTTATTCATGAAACTATTCATTTTATCATAAATAGCCGAGAGAAATTTGGGAACCACATGATCTAATGTTAAAATGAGAACACCTTTGGCCAATCCCACTTCTCAACACTATAAATTCATGAACACTTGATCCATTCATTCTTCTCAGTTTTTGAATAATTTTAAATACCCAAATTATTTCTATTCATCATCATAAATGGTTTCAATGACCTCTAAAATTCCTTAATATTTATCATGAGGGATATATAAATACACGTGGAATGCTGGACATATTTAAGAACTTTATTCTCTTTAATATAAGAATAATCAATCAAGTAAAACATCCTGAATATTTACTATCTCAATGGTTCATGTTAATTAAAAATTTAATTTACTTCATATTTGATCTTTTCGTCATTAAGAAACATTGCTTCTAGGTGATTCAATTTTCCAGAATAGAAAAACATGAAAAACATGTGACAAAACAATTAGGGCCAGCCTGGATCTCATGTGTTCAATGTATCCTCAATAATTTTGTTTTTGGATTTATTTTTATTCATTTTTGATGTGGTAATAATCTCCATGACTCATAAATTTATGAAAAACTATGTTTCGAATAATAATTGACGGAGGGAGGAGGTATGTGACTACCCGTACTGATCAGAATCCATATATTATCCTTATCTTAAAAACAATCATTTATCAAAAGATTATAAGTCAAAAATGAATTGGGAGTAGAAAACTATATCTCAAATCAGTTTCTATAAGCATTGGTGATGTGTTTAAATAATCAATGTCCCCTTAAAGCTCGGTATAATAGAGTATTGTAGTTATCTCTCAAACCCCCACTAGCACGGCCCCGTCTCGACTCTCCCTACCACTATGTTGCCCCCATGGTTTCAACGATGTTTCCCCCATGGGATCTATGTGTATATTAATTCTAAAATACCATTAACGTAGGACCTCCCCTCAACCACCTTTGGTATTTCTCATTATAGTTCTCTTGGGTTTGGTAGACCCTAGTCAAATATATTCCCCAGGTTGATGCTCACATAAATAGGCTTCTGCGATGGAACTCTATTATTATATAATTCTTATAAATGATAAATAGAAATAAAATCTATACAATAGAATTCCAATCCTTCTACAATTAGAGTTCTACCCAAACCATTATTCACAATCATAATTAAAAATAATATTTCGTATGGTATTCAAAAATTATCTTCACAACATTCATTAATAAAATTCACAGGAAAGACTTATTCTAATAATTGATTCCACATTTTAATGGTTATCAAATCAACTTCATTGTTTTTGTAACAATAGTTTAATCTCATTATGAACTTTATTTTACATTTTGTATTTTTTGAACTATAATCAAATTTATATCATCCACAAACGATTGATTGAAAACAAATGAATGAAGGACTCCAAAATCCCCCACATTGAATTATTTTGTCGATTTGTATTCAGAAATTCAAAATTGAATATGTATGATCCATATTTTCCCACATTAGATAACTATATGACACAAATATGTGGGATTTTCGACATTTGATAAATTCTCTCTCGAAAATATATTCTCCCTTAAACAAGAATTTTATCATCACTTCTCATAGAAGGATAATCTCATATGGATCTACTAGAGAATAGTTTTTAGTTATTCCACTCCATGTCTACATGGGGTAAAAATATAAAAACCAAGAAGGATACAAAATAATTCCTCAGTTATATCCATAAAATATCATTCATGTTATATCTGACAAAAAATCTCAAATTTTGGTATATTATATTTTAATTTTATAAATGATATGCTATGTAAAACTCATACATTAGCAGTCAGATACATAATGTTAAAAATATATAGATATCCCATTTCCATATATTATCATCAAACTAGAAATTACCTAAATTGATATACCTTATAAAATGAATAAATATGGATTCTATTTATATTGACAAACCTCAACTCCCCATTTTAAAAAGTTGCATAGAATTTCTATATTCACTATGTAGTGAAGATATAATGTCATTTAATAAAAAAATTTCCTACTCAAGGGAAACATATATATCCATAAATTAAATAAAATCTAGTGAAATATATATATATATATGGGAATAAATAAAGGACTACTTGGTAGTTTAGGAATAACAATTATATTGATATTATTATCCCAATCAGGACGTCCCATATCTCTTTGATGTGTCTCCTATCATGGTTTTGTTAGATACTTCACATTATTTTTACTCACTAGATGACACATAAGATATCTTTTTTCAATCCACATTCTTATCAGAATAATAAATTTTACTATTCCACATATTTATCATGATTTCTTCTTACGGTGGAAGTATAAAATGTATTGTATCATGCTAAACTTGTTCATAACATTCACACATTAGTATTTTCATGTCGTCATTTTTTGGAGAATTCTCATAAATTACCTCATTTATAGAAACATCCTCTCTTAATCACGTTAATTTCTCCATATCATCCACTATTTTTCGAACATTTCCTAGTTTGTCACGTTGGTTAATAGAAAAAATTATTGGTGTTATCAGTGGACATGAGTGTCTCTCATAGATCACTAGTGATTGTAAAATTCATTAAAAACTATAAGATACATATGTTTACATTGTGAGAGATATCACATGGCAGGATAACATTTAATTTTTCATCATTGTGACCTTCATGACCACATCTACCTTATAGTTCATTGATGCATTCAATTTTTTTCCAGTGCTAATAGTTTATTAGATGTTTTAATCACATTCCTACTTTTAGGATATTGTGATCTCATCATTTTATCATTTCTCCACTTATATTAATTCCTCTTTATTTGTAGTGTTATTTTATACTATATTGGATAATATTTATGAACAATAATTCAATATCATCAGTATAATCCTCTAAACCATAATCTTCTATTTTGATAAAACTTTTTTCTCAAATGATTTTTATTATAGTAATTATTCATATTGTCGGAGTAATTATTTGTATGAAACCTTCTAGAAGGTATAATTTTGGCTTGTTCAATCATTTTCCATAGACCCTTTTCCTACCCCTATATAAAAGATTTAACCCCAAGATAAATAACATTAATGAAGAATTACTACAACTAGAAAAACTCTAGTTGATATTATTGGAACAAGGCATTTGTATCATATAATTAATCATTTTTTATATCTAGTTCTGCATTTTGTAATTTCAATCCATTAGCATTTTTTCATTTATCACATTGAAAATCATGATCTCCTTAAGAAGACGATTATCCTTCTTATTTTAATGTATTATTAGTTCCACTATCACATTGATTCAATTCTATAGATTAGTGTAATGATGAATACTTGAATCATGTTTCGATTATAGAATATACGCATTATTTATCTCTTATTATTAATCATCACTAATTAAACAAATATCTATGTTTATCAACTACTTTTATGAAATAATTTTTATTTAGATTTGATTCTTCATTTTCTGATTCACTCCATGAAGAATTTTCTTCATCAACTCTCCAACTCAATTGATTTATGATTTAATTCATTAATAACATATTTTTATTTTGGGAATCACCATATTTAGTTATTAAATATTTTATTTTAGTGAATACATATTCTTCACCATCAATCTCATAATCATTATATTACTTATACGGAAATTCATTTTCAAAATTTATAATTTGGATACTATTATATCAATTTATTTTAAGAAAATAATTAATTTTTTGTTTTCCTCTTCTGATATTTTTTATAAATAAAAGCATTGATTGGTTTATATTTTGAATGAAATACATCATCCAAAATATAAAACTGAGGGTGGTTGATGATTCCTTCCCTCTACCTTGAGTCTATTCATTTATTTGAAATCTATTTCCTCCATTTAATTCTTTTTAAAAATAATATCTTTTCTAATTTCATAATTGAGTAGTGTATTGTGCATGACATTAAGATATTCGTATCCAAATTCATCCATGGTAGAAATAATTGAATTAAATCATTCAACAATTCAGGGAATAAATTTATCGACAATAGATAAATCCTAAAAACTATCTCCAAAATGAATGATATAGTGTAATACCTTCTATAACTTTGTAACGTATTCATAAAAATCCCATTAACTACAATTGGATGTCACCACCATAGCTTTCCAAATTTATATTTTGGAATTATTGATATTCAAATTTCCTTCAAAGAAATTGTAATGTTAATCCAATATCTCCCTGTTTAATTTTAGTCCCGTGAGTTTAATAAACACATAATAATATAAGGATGAGAAAATCTATTTTATGACATTACTATATACTTATGTATTTCAGTTATCTGCATCTGTATGTAGAAATTCCATTCTTGGTGGGACAAATCCTACTGTTAAAAAATATCAAACATAGGGCTATATGAAATAATACATAAATGAAATTAGTTCTCCCATACAAATTAGTTCATCCCATAGAATAATTGTAATGACCCACCAATTCCCATTGGCTTGAGAGTTCAAGAAGTCATTACTATGAGTTAAGTGACATTCCCAAGGCATCAAAGGATGAAAATAAATGTCGAAGGGTTTCAAACACATGTGGGGGATGATTTAACCATTAAGAAATAAATCAACAAAACATTCCTAACACCCACTATATGATGCATGTTAAAGAAACAACCAACTAATTCATTACCAAAAGAGAATGACAATGTTCCAAAACCAATACATAACCAACACAATATCAGAGTACCAAGTGGAAGACTAAACAAAGACCCAAAACAAACCAATACACACTCCACGGTTCCACATAGAGCTCCATGCTCCAATCACCACAACAACTCCCAAGCATCACTATAAACCACTAGTAATGAGACGCCTTACCTTTACCTATGTCTTAGAAAACAACATCTGCAAAAGCACCAAAGTTACAAAGTAGGGGTGAGTATAAAACTCATTAGGTTTTCCCCAATCCCATCCCTACTCACGCCACTAGGATAGAAGAGTTAGAAGCATTTGTATAAAAACATTTTATATAAAAAAATTTCTCAAAAGAATTTTATAACTAAATATAAAAAAGTTTCCAAACCATTCATACAAAAAAGCATCCAAGTTCAACTGAAATCAATTTTCCAACAAGTTATTTTTTCATAAAAATAACCAAACAAGCTTTAAAACCATTTCACAAACATCCCATTTTGACATACTCAATCATTTGACAAACCCGTGAAATCATCCTTGCATGGTTCATTATGACAGTTCCATACTCATGACCGGTTTCTCGTCAATCTACCAAGTCTTCACAAGGTAATTACTTCCCATGTGCCATTACACCTTTGGCACCGCGCAAAAGGTCATATTTCAACCAAGCCTTGTACATATTGTTACCACGTGTCATTAAACATTTGTCACCAAGAACAAGGTCCTATTTCAACCAAGCCCCATACATGCAATATGAACACATACCACACATTCCCAACAATCATGCCAAACCATCATTTCAATAAAACACTTTATTTAAACCCATTTTCCATCCAAACCAAGTGTGTTCAAACAATTCATACCATTTTAATAAAGCTTCCTTTTTATTGAAAACCAAATCCATCAAAATCATTTCAATAAAACACCATTTTATTGAAAACCCATTTATCATCAAACCATTTTTAATTTCATCAATTTCGTAATTTAAAATAAACATTTTAAACTCAAATAGCCAATTCACTTTGCACTGAAATCACCAAAATTTCAAAATTTCATCAAAACCATAAATCATCAATAATGAAGATTTATTCCATGATTTTCACTATAAATTCCATTAAAATAACCAATTTGAAACTAAGAAAACCAATTCTGACAAGAGGAGTGTAGAGTGAAGCCAATTACATCAATGGTTTAGAGGAAAACCACAACGGTCGAAGAACGCACAAGAATACCAGGTCGATTCTCCAAGAATCCTCCTTAGATCTCTTCTCCTAACACAAAGAATACCAAATCATGTCATATTAGGCATTCACACACATAGATCTACCCATAAAGATCATATATCTAAGAAACCTAGAGAAGAGGATAAGTAGATCTAATTAGATCTAAGAAACTGATCATGAATGATCACATACCTCAAGAATCCGGCTTCGATTCCCCCAGAGAAGCCTTCGGATCGCCTCTAGAACAATGGGATAACCCTCCTTGACCTTAGGAGAACCAAATTCTTGAGTTAGGGCCGCCTAGGAGCTTTAAAGAAGTGATTAGAGGAAAAAACGAGTTAGATCCACAATTTTTGGATCTAATTTAAGTGCCCTCTTGGTTAGTCCGCGCGGTGTGACAAATCGTGTGCTAACCGTGTGTTAGCTACTGCCTCGGCCATCCTTCTCCCATGACCTCATCGCATGGTTTCCCTTAACCATGTGATGACCGTGCAGAATCCACTGCCTCCCTAGACAGGCACACATGGTTTGGTCGCACGGTTTAGAAAAACTGTGCACCTCCCGTGCGCCTTCCCCTTTGCCTCAAACATCAATTCAGGATCTCTCGACTCTCCCATATGTCACCCTTAACATTTAAACCCAAGAAAAGAATCAATTAAGGGTTACATACGAGAAGTTGGGGGTAATAAATTCTCCCCACCATTGTCATTTCCGTCCCTAGAAAGTAGAAAACCATCGCTTTCCTGAAAGAGTTTTGTCCACTACTCTTTTATTTCTTTCTCGAGTTCCCATGTATCTTGCTGAATCTGACCATGCTTCCATAAAACCCACAGTAGACCGATGATTTTTCCATGAAAAACTTTTTCTTTCCTATCCACAATCCATACTGGGATATGTATCAATGAAGCATCTGGAGCTAGGTCAACGTGATCCCATCTGATCACATGGTCAGGATCAGGCTGATACTTTTTCAACTGAGATACATGGAACACATTATGCACCAAACTGAACCATGGTGAAAATTCCAACTGATATGCCACCTCTCCAACCCATTATAGTATCTCAAAAGGTCAAATATATATAGGATATAACATGCCCTGCTTCCTGAAACGACGATGTCCACGCCTTGGAGAGATTCTCAAGAAGACATGATCACCTACTACAAACGAAACAGTCTTCGATAGTGATCTGCTTAAGATTTCTGATGACTCTGAGCCGTCTCCATCCACTTTCTAATAAACTAAATCTTCTCGATTTTTTCTTGGACAAGGCTCAGCCAAACTAGTGATGTTTCACACATTTTCACCCATCATAGTGGAGAACAACAAGGATGCCCATACAATGATTCAAACAGAGCCATGTGTGTCAAGGCCTAATAGATGTTATTGTATGAGAACTCCACAAGGGTATATGATCCTCCCATGACCCACCAAAGTCCATTACACAAGCCTGTAACATATCTTCCAATGTTTTTATCGTCCACTCAGATTTCCCATCCGTCTGAGGATGATACGTTGTTCTCATAGTCTACTAGGTCCCAAGGGCTTCCTCTAATGATTTCTAGAAACGAGATGTGAACCTTGGATATCTATCTGAGACTATGGATACAGGTACACCATGTCTCTTTACCACTTCTCAGATATATATTTTTGAATGACCTTCCACCAAATGAGTTTCACGAATCGGGATAAAATTGGCCAACTTGGTTAGATGATCCACTATCACCCAAATGGCATCATGTTTTAGGAATGATATTGGAAGAACTATAAAAAAATCCATTTTTATCTGATCCCATTTCCACACTAGGATAGGTAAATATTGTAACATACTATCTGGTCTCTGATTCTATGCTTTAACCTGCTGACAAGTTAAGCACCATGAGACGAACTCTTCCACCTTCATTTTCATGCCGCCCCACCAAAAATGCACCTTCAATGCCTTATACATCTTCTATGTTCCTGGGTGTACAGTCCATCTTGAATGGTGGTAAGCATGAAATATTGGTCATGACAAATAATAGGTACAACCATTCGATCTATGAAGCACAAAACTGAACCCGTCTCCAGTTTCCAACCATCAATGGTCTCCCCAACATTGAGTTTTAAACTCATTAAAAGACATTTTGCATCATATTTTTGTGCCTCTATTACCATTTTTACTAAATATGGAACAAGCGTAGCTAAACAGAAAAACACAACATCACCTCGTTCTTCACCTTCCACACGCTTGTCTGTTAAGATCGACATCAACTACCATTCACCTGAAGCTACTTTTGACAACTGAACATATGACTTTCGACTCAATTAATCTACCACCTAATCGCCCTTAGAATGTGTATACATTAAGTCCAAGTTAAACATTTAAAGATACTCCATACATCTTCTCTTCCTCAGATTCAAATCTTGTTTTGATAACATGTGTTTCAAGCTTTTTTGATCTGTAAACACAATAAATTTCTCACCAAAGAGATAATGACACCAAGTCTTCAAGGCATGTACAACTTTAGCTAACTCCAAATCATGTGTTGGGTAATTATTCTCATGAACCCTCAACTACCGTGAGCCATGAGCAACAACATGATCTTTTTTCAAGAGAAAACAACCCAAACCTGATCCTGAAGCATCACAATACACCACATACCCCAATCCTAATTCTGGAACAATCAAGATGGGTGTCGATGAATGGAGAATGTTCAACTCTTGAAATGATTTATGACAATCATCTATCCATTGGAATGTAGAATTCTTCTTTGTCAGAGCTGTTATTGGTGATTTTAGTCGTGATAAATCACGCAAAAAGTGTCGGTAGTAACCAGCTAGACCCAGAAAACGTCGTATCTCGAACACATTCCTCAGTGGTTGCCATGATATAACAGCTTATATCTTTTCAGGGTCAATTGAAATGAATTTCATGAAAATGATATTGCCAAGAAACGTACGTCATGTATCCAAAAAACACACTTTGATAATTTTGCATAACAACGATGATCTCTAAAGATTTGTAACACTATTTCTAGTTGCACCTCATGGTCAATCCTTGTCATTGAATACACCAATATATCATCCAAAAACACCATAATAAAAGAATCCAGATATTTCTGAAATATCTGATTCATCAAAGCCATGATGACTGCTGGTGCATTCGTTAGACCAAAATACATGACTACATATTCATAGTGGCCATATCTGCTTCTGAAATCTATCATTGGAATATCCTCCTTCCGAACTCGCAATTGGTGATCTCCTGATCGCTAGTCAATCTTGTAGAACCACTGATCTCCCCTTAATTGATTGAAAATATCATCAATGCATATAATCGGATATCTGTTCTTTATCATAACATGGTTAAGATTATAAAAATCAAAATTCAGGTGATGAGTTCCATCTTCCTTCTTTAGGAACAAAACCGGTGATTCCCACAGAGACACGCTGGTCCGAATAAAACCCTTTCTTTCCAGCTCCTCTAACTGCACATTCAATTCCCATAACTCTGTTGGTGCCATCCTATAAGACGGAAGGGAAATAGGACTAGTCCCCAAAAGGAGAGCAATTGTAAAATCCACTTCCCTTAGAGTCGGCAACCCTTAGAAGTTCTTGGGAAAGACATCTGGAAATTGATCCTCGACAGCTGGAAAAATATTTTCCTCAATCTCTTCCATTTATGACAAATTCAACGCTACCAATTAGTAAGAGATCCTTCCCACCATTGGTTCTAATAAGCTCTTTGCACTTTTTGTTGTTGTCCTCTCTCCTCTAGAGATATTCTCAATGACGTCCTCAGTAGCGAAACTAACTGTTCTCCTATAACAGTCAATTTGAGCCATAAACCTTTTCAACCAATCCATACCCAGGAATACATCATACACATCCATGTCCAACATGGAGAAGTCCCATTTCATCCCAGCTCCATCAACAATTATAGCACATGCGCTACATACTAAGGCTTGACATTATCTTTCAAAAAGAGGAGTTTGCAATTTCATGACAGGAGGCATCATTTCCAGTTTTAAACATTGAAAGTCAACAACACGAGAAGTGATAAAGGAATGTGATGATCCATTATCAAACAACACTTGCATAGGGGTATAATTCAAGAGAATTGTACCTCTCACTATAGATGGTCCTGCCTGATCATCCACAATCATCTGCTTAGCTCCATACAATTGTTTCGTGGCTGTACTATTCTCCTTGTTGCCTGATCATCCAAAATCATCCACTATTCTCCTTGCGACGCCTGGGAAGTGCCCCGAACACCCGACCGAGGATCACTATGACAATAGCGCTGAAGATTCCCCATCTTGTTGCAATTGAGACATGCTCTAGTTCTCTCCATACACTCTCGCTTTATTTGGTCAGTCGAACCACATTGAAAACAACCTTCTTTGCTCTGGGGTCATGGAGGAAGGTTTACTGATCCGACCGTTTGGTTCTGATTTTCAATCGCACCATAGAAATAGGTGTCCCTTCTCCGCTTGTTCCCAGCGGTTGAGTTCACATTGTTTCTCGTAGGTATCTTCATGCCGCCTCCAATCGATATCGAGATATCACGTTCAGAAACAGTCTCTCTGTTCACCATCTCTTTTGAATATGTAATATAGAGCACCACAATCATTAATCAAATCTCCTTCCATATCCCCGATTCAAAGATGTGTTCCTTCAAAGAAGCGCTTGCCGCAATCTCTGGTACAAAACAGACTAAATTCATGAACATATCTGCATACTCTGTGATAGAGAGGTTCTCCTATTTCAAGAAAATGAATTCTGTCATTTTCTAGATCTTGAACGATTGAGGATAGAATTGTTTGTTAAACAATTCTTCAAAATACTCCCATGAAAGGCCTTCATCCAATTTATCCTACACTCTTAAATCCCACCACTGACCTGCAAGACCCTCGAGCATGTATATCGTTAGCTTTACATTCATCTCTACTGGTGTGCCGATGAAATCGAATATACGATTCATCCTTCTTAGCCATACCTCCTCCTTCTCAGGTTCAGCATCACCCCGAAAGTTCGGTGGATTCTGCTTCATGAACTGGATGGTAGGGTCCACATGCCGTGGCTCATTCCTCCGGTTCCCCATTTCCACAGCATGAATAGCATGGACAATACTCTGAACCAGCTCTTGGATCACACGTGGTTCAGGTGTAACCACGTTCTCCATAGCTTCATCTGGTTGGTTTCAATGACGCCTACCAGGTGCCACTTTCTAAACTAACAACAAATTCCGTCAATCTCGCTCTCTTGCAACATTTGGATTAGTATTTCAAATTATATAACATCATGTAACCCCACATTGTTATCAAAACAACCTTTTTCCCTATTCAAACATTTTTGATAACATTCAACATACCTTTTGAAAACCAATAAATTTTCAAAATACACAAAGTAAATTGTTTTCAGAGTCTTTTGGTTGAAAAACATTTCTGCATTTTTTAAAAATGGGTACCTTTCACAGGATTCTTACTCATTACTCACAATGAGATATGAAATATTATTGGGATGTAATTCCTCTACAATGCATGTAATTCTCATCTCACTAGCTAAACCCATGACATTGATATTTCCTACATTCTAGAAGTTCATCCAAAACACATTTTTACCCAACACCATGGTGACATGATGTTCAACATAAACATGTTAGCTACGTCCTTTTATGCTATAAATTTCAAGTTCCAAAAATCCTACTCATATCTTAGATTCCAACCCAAGGAATAGACAAGATTGAATTTCAACTCCATGACCATGAACATCAATGACCACTTGTTATGCAAGGAACGAACAAGCTAATACCATTTGTAATGACCCGCTGATTCCAATTGGCTTGAGAGTTCAATAAGTCATTACTAGGACTTAACCGACATCTACAAGGTTCCAAATGCATGCTATAAATTCCGAAGAGTTTCCAATACATGTGGGTGACAATTTACCCTTTAAGAAATAAACCAACCAAACATTACTAACAACCACTATATGATGCATGTTAATGAAACAACCAACTCATTCATTACCAAAATAGAACTACACAGTTCCAAAACCAATACATAACCATCACAATATCAGATTACCAAGCGGAAGACTAGAAAATACCCAAAATAAACCAAGACACACTCCACGGTTCGACACCGAGCTCCATGCTCCAAGCACCATCACATCTCCCAAGCTTCACCACAAAACACTAGTAATGAGATGCCTTACCTTTACCTGTGTCTTAGAAAACAACATCTACAAAAGCACCAAAGTCCCAACGCAAGGGTGAGTATAAAACTCAATAGGTTTTCCCCAATGACTTCCCTACTCACGCCACTAGTATAGAAGAGTTAGCAACATTTATATAAATATTGATCATATAAAACATTTTCTCAAAAGAAGTTTATAAATAAATATAAAAAATTTCCCATGTCCATTAATACTCATATGCATCCATGTTCAAGTGAAATAAATTATCCAACAAGCTATTTTTACAGAAAAATAGCCAAACAAGCTTTGGAACCATTTTACAAACATCTCGTTTTGACACAGTCAACCATTTCACAAACCAGTGAAATCAACCATCCATGCTTTGTTAAGAGAGTTCCATACTCATGAGCTGTTTCCTGTCGATCTACCAAGTCGTCACAAGGTAATTAATTCCCATATGCCATTACACCTTTGGCACCGAGCACAAGTTCATATTTCAACCAAGCCTCGTACATATAGTTACCACATGCTCTGTGCACAGTGCACTATTTTATCCAAGCCTGTACATGCAATATGTACACAAGACACACATTCCCAACAATCATGCCAGACCATCCTTTCAATAAAACACCATTTTTGGAAACCATATTCCATCCAAACCAAGTGTGTTCAAACAATTCAAACCATTTCAATAAAGATGAAATTTTATTGAAATCCAAATCCATCAAAACCATTTCAATAAAACACCATTTTTATTGAAAACCCATTTCTCATGAAACCATTTACAATTTCAGAAATTTCATAATTTAAAATAATCATTTTAAATTCATGTAGCTAAGTCACTTGGCACACAATTCACCAAGATTTCACAATTTCATCAAAACCATAAATCATCACTATATATGATTTCTTCCATACTTTTAAAAATCAATTCCATTCAAATAACCAATTTAAAACTAGTCCATCCAATTCTAACAAGAGTAGTCAAGAGTGAATCCACCTACCTCAATGGTTTAGACGAAACCCACAACAGTCGAAGAATGCACAAGAAAACCGAGTCGATTCTCAAAGAATCCTCCTTAGATATCTTCTCCTAACACAACCAAGACCAAATATTTTCATATTTGGAATCCACACACTTAGATCTACCCATAAAGAGTGTATATCTATGAAACTGAGAGAAGAGGAAAAGTAGATCAAACTAGATCTACGAAACCGATCATGAATGATCACATACCTCAACAATCCATCTTGGTTATCCAAAACAATCTTTCGGATCACCTCCGGAATGGTGGGAGAACCCTCCATTACCATAGGAGAAGCAAAATACAGAGTTAGGGCCACATATTAACATTAAATAAAAGATTAGAGAAAAAACGATTTATTTACACAATTTAAGGATCTAATTTATGTGCCTTCATGGTTTGAAAAACTGTTCACTAACCATACGTTAGCTACTTCCTCAGCCAACCATCTCACACGACATCATCACAGGGTTTCCCTTAACCGTTCCCCGACCGTGCGGAAGCCACTACCTCCCCAGACAGCCACACATGGTTTGGTCGCACAGGTTAGACAAACTGTGTGCCTCCTGTGCGCCTTCCCCTTTTCCTCAAACTTCAATCCAGGATCCCCCGACTCTCCCATACGTCACCCTTAATAATTAAAACCAAGAAAATAATCAACTAAGGGTAACATACTAGAAACTGGGGTTACTACAATAATAGAACTCCTCTACAGTTCACCGAATTCAAACATTCCATAATTAGTTATCTAGTAAGGGTTTGATCATTAAATAGGGAACCTTGTGATTTGATACCTCATGTAGATCCTAGGTTTAGATATATCACTATGAGGTGGATGGGGTTATTCCATGATGTACTTGTTACAATTTATACTTTCTAAATAAATATTTCTGAGAAGTTGTGTTCTTAATATCTAATGATATAGATTTTAAATTCTATGATATAAAAAAATTGAAATAACTTAATGTAATAGGATATTATTTATAGGATTTTCCTTGTATTTTATGGGATACTATGTCCCATCCATGTATGTTATATTTTCCAACTTGGTTTTTCCACAAGTAATTAAAAGAGGAAAAAAAGTAACCAATCTCCTGAAATTCCTTATGTGTATACTCTCATAAAATCATATGACTACTAACAACTACGGATGGTATCCCATTATGATATTTATACTAGAATCCCACTAGTGCTATATTTTATTGAATCCATCCCCAAGATCAATGTCATAAAAAGAACCTATTGTTCATAATAGAATCCAAATAGTCCATTAAGATTTTATATCTCATTATGAAATCTTGTTTCATATTCCATGGTTATTTTACCAAGATCATCAGTGAAGGTCATATTGATATTTCCTTCATCTTTATTGGAAATAAGATTCTCTTTCTTTTGATTTTTCATGCACTCAAGTTGATTCATCTTCAAACGAAAATCATCTTGAAACACTTCATCACATTGACACAATAATTTAATCGATATCTACAAAGGAAATTGAAATAATAAATATCAATCTCATAAAATGATTGAACATATATAAACATATTGTTCTTGGGGTCTCAACTGATCATGTTTTAAACTACTGATTCAATTCATCATATAAATGTTTTGATGAATAAAGACATTTATTACTCCTTCTAATATTACATTTCAAACAGTACAAGGAAATTTTTTTCTCATACTCATTTAGAATACCTAAATATACTGTTTCCTCCATATATATGAAATATAAATAAAATAACCTAAGGGGTATATATATATATAATGTTATTTTAATTTTTAAAGGTATATTTATTCTTGGAACTATGTAGTGTATCTAATATATCATATAGATATCATTAAAAATATTCAACTCATGTATGAATGAAAACCAAAGAAGATTATCATGTTTCCTTATATAGTATATTCTTAGATACATGAACCATTTGATTATATCATGGGATCATTGATTTTGAATAAAAGAATTATCACCGCTCATCACCATTCATGGTTAGAATGACCAATGGTTTTCATAAATATTAATGACCCGGTATATTTAAATACTTGTTTCATACTGTATGTAATTGAAAAATATATTTTATTCATTCAATGAATATTCATTCATGTTATACTTCATTAATATATCATCCTAATTTTAATTATGACATTAAACCAACCTTTAATTCTTCATGGATGGTGACATCATCATGTGACATAATCATTTTTTGATTTTATGATCATGAATCGTAATGCATAAATAATTTCTGAAAATAATTCTTTAGACATACATGGATATCACTTTTGTAACACGACCTATGAAATTTTATTCTATTTCTATTTAATCACATTGTGTACGGAAATAATTTTCATGATTCATAAATGCTGGAAAATTGTTATTACATTGCACCCTAGACTGAGGTATAAATATCAAAATTACCAGTAAATATCAGAAGACATAGAATCATATAACCCAAAGACTAATATTTCTGTACGTTTCAATTGATGGATAAAAAATGATCGCTTCACCATAACCCAATTCGATTTCTCCGTGATTTAAGACTAGAATTTATTAACCTAATTCCACCAACAATAATCAATATGTGAGTAACATTTTCCACTTCTAAACCCCCACTGGAACCTCTCCATGATAACTCCCCCTGCCATCATGGTTCCTCGTACTATGTATCCACCATTGTTCCATAAGTATCCATGATGGAGCATTTTCTAGTGGTCCTTATACATTTTCCTACCCCAATACTAAAATTGGGCTTGGATGGGGTAGTTTGCTTGTGCATAATAGAACTTATCCCCCCAAGTGACCCTGATCGAGCATAGACTTGGAAATCATTTGTGTGGATATATTTATTAATATAATCATGATTAATAATTTTTTGCAATAAAATATTTTTATAGTAATTTCAATCCTTCCTCAGTTAAAATTCTAACCCAAGATATATATTCTCACATAATGTAAAATAATAATTATCTTGATCATAATAAATCATGTTGACTACCTCATGCAATAAATGAAAATTTTGAAGACATAATCCAATCAATAATTCCTAATTTTAGTTGTCTTAAAATAATCCTCAATATTGTTTCAAAAATATTAAAAACTATATTTTATATGTATTTTCAATTTAATATATGTTCGAACAATCTTAATATTAATATCATCCTCAAACTAACTGATTGACATTCAGTGGAACATAGACACATAATTATTAACATTTAATTTTATATTTTTTTCAGTATTAATGTTTATGTTGATAATGTTTCAATGAATTGGACATTGTAGGTGATGGGAGGGTCCAACTATATCCCTAAGATGCATCTGTTTGTCTCATTGGATAATCCTGATTGGGATTTTAATGAGGCCTTACCAATTTATTTTATATGTCTTTCAACGATTCTATTATAGTATGGTTGTTATTTTCACAATTATGAATTACCTCACTATTGTATTTGTTGGTGATGCCCCGTTGGATTATTTTATTACATATAATATACATATTTATATTTAAATCTCATTACAATTGTTTTTTAATTATTTAGACATAATATATTCCTTAAATTTTTTGGTGTTAATGTTCATGATTAAAAGTGATTTTTATCTATTTAGCTTCCCATGTGGATTATGTTTTATGTACAATTTATAGCTTCTATTATACCCATAAAATTACTGATTATCTAATATCACCCCCAAATTATGTTTTACATTACTCAGGATACCATGAAGTGTATTAGGTTTGACACATATGGATATTTTAATGGTAAAAATAGCAGTCTCAAAGAAAATATATTTTTTAGGTCCACAAAGTAATGGGAGATTAAATTTTTTAACTTTTTTAGCCAACACTAACAACCTAATTTTTATATCACTAGGAAATGCATTGTATATTATTCCAGTAAAAATATGTTACCATGAATCAATACTACTAAGAATTATGTATATACAGTGGGGGTTATCCCTGTGGAATAAAATATTTGAGAATGACCATATATCATGAGGAATAAAATATTTCATTGATAAATATCCTAAAATACTATTTTTTATTGATATCATATCATCTCATCTAAGGGATATTTTAGGTTGATAATAATATTATTCCCCTTCCATGGATTATTTATCATCTAATAACAATTTGGAGGTTCCAAATAATATGACACTATTTGATATAGAAGTGTGGAAATGAATAATATGATTATATCATGTTTTTAAATATTTCACTAATGGTGAGAAAAATTTGACAGTCATTCGTAATGATCTAAGAAACAAAATAATCCCAATCAGGTTCTTTCGCATCACCAATAAAAATAATAGAATCAATGATATTATAAAGGAAGAATGAATGACTAATTTTGTAATAATAATTGGAAATTCTATAAAATATCAAGGAATGGAATCTTCTTTCTTGTTTTTAACCAACCACCATCTATTTCTATGGGATTTGAGTTACTATGTGGATTTGGATCTCTTCTAAGTGGAATTAAATTCTAATGTAGTGAAGTGTCTTGATTTAATTCCAATTTCCATCTTCAATTGAATGATCTCACTCAACAATATTATCATGTATGACTATTGTGGTGTGCAAATCATAATATGGGACAAATCATGGGTTGTACTCATAACCACATAATCCAAAAAGCTATACTAAAATGTTATGTGTATGTAATGATTTTGATTCATTCCATTAAAAATATTGAGAGTTAAACTGGTCACCTTATTATTTCATAATGAAAGAGGACATGATCATCACATCTTGATTCCCATTTTTAAATTCCCTTGGAATTAGATTTATAGATACACATGGACATGACCAAAATAGGGAAGGACGTGATGATGACACATCCACATGAAACCTTATCCAGGCTGACATATATGCACATGGTATGTGTACCAAATATCAATGGAGAATACATTTATTTAGATATCTATATGATATTTATAAACCAATAATTTAATAATAACTGATATAATCTAAAAGGAAGGTACTTAAAAAATCTATATCCCACCCACTAACAGAAGAGACTGAACACCATTAACGAGTGGAATTTTATCTTATTGTGATATTGATTTGAATTTTTGAGGAAATATAAATAATTAATTAATAAGAGGTAAAAAATCCCTATGATTACTACTATATGTATTATCCAAATATTTAACTTCGAATGGATAATAAAAAAATTAAAAATAAAATCGGTTTATATTTAACAAATCTAGTAAGAAAACCAAATACATGTCTTAAATGTTTTTTGTAAAGACCTAAAAAAATGATCGTAGAGTGTTTCACCCATACGAGAAGAAAAAAATTAAATGTTTTTTGATTTAACGGAAACTAGATGAAATTTCATTTCATTATTAGACCCTAATGAGATGAACAAATTGGGATCAACCTACTTTCTTGACTTGGACATCCACCCAAATGATATTACAATCAGAACTCTCTTACTCTATAGATTCCATCCCCAATCAAATGAAAACTGTGTAAGGAAGATATGATCCCGATATACCAGAAGATACTCAAAATCCTAAATGGGTGGTTTTGACTCATCCCACCCATTTTCGAAAGTACCACTTACAAAATATTTAGTGGAATCTGACACCAATAATATCATCAAACAAAATTTTCCTCTAAATGTGACCCATTTCGGGGTTGTGTAGATCAATAAGGAAAATAAATACACTAAGGATCCATATGGACGTATTAAACTCTAACAATTGACATTATAATCATACTATGCAAAAAATGTATCAAAAATATAAAATATTTATAGTTATTGTTTAATGAAATGTTTATCTTAATGTTAAGGTAAAAATAATCACATTCCACTAATATTAATAAATTCTTCAAATAAAAAAATCATGATTAATCTATACTTTGAGGGTCTCAAATAATTTATTAAATATAGATAGTTATAGTAAAAAATATAGGGATGTTTATATAATACCTTCTATATGAGTCGTAAACATTGTATTTTATATCAATATATTATAGTTGTTAAATGGATTTATTGTCAATGGATAAGTGATTGGAGGAACAAATTTGGTGGTCCATGTATATTTTATGATGACTTGACTGATATTTTTATAAACCATCCAATAGTGGATTTCCATGGGATAATTCCAAAATTACTTCTACATCCAAAAATATCAACATATTTACCTTAATTTATTAATAGTTTTTGTCTCCTAAAACATTATTGTAAATTTAGCGCCCTCATCAATAGGGGAATAATGTAACAAGAATCTATTGTTATGAAGACAAAAATATTTATTATTCATTATAAAAAGTGATAATTATTGGGTACACTATTATAAAATTATAAAATAATGTGCATAATTTGATATATACTTGGAAATTTAATTTTTTTAAGTGTCAGTAATTTCCCATTCAATTTTACCTACCAAAATATTAAAGGGCATAATATCAATGGTTATGTCCAAATAAAATCATCTGCAAATTGATAATTGACTTCAAATTAATATAATTGGTCATTCCCCTAGTGAAATAGAAACATATATCTTCTAATACAAAAAAAGATTAAAATATGATTTAAATATCATACAGGAATCATTAGAAATATGATAACCACATGACTATAATTTTTTTAACTAATATAGAACCATAATCAATGATCGATATAATTAACCAATAATAACCCCATATCACATTTTGAAACATGTATCACTATCTCTTAAATCCAATCCCATAACTATTCAACAAAATCATAATTATGTAAATAATTCATAGTATGAAAGGATTTGGCATCACATCATATAGTCCATACCCTATTAAACATGATACTTCCATATCTAGTAGGATTTTTTATCTCCAAAATATGTTATAAAGAGCATCATCCATTCAAATTGGGCAATAATCACATCCCAAAAAATGAGATCCTTGTTAAATGAACATCCATAATAAATTTTTTAATATTTATTATACATGATATAACTCTTATATTATTAATAAAAATAAAATTAATGATATATTTCCATCCATATAAGAATATGTGGTATTATAATTTGAGGATATTTAAGAATACATTGTTGAAAATAACCTCTATTATCAAAAAAACATTTATGAAAAAGTAATAAAGAAAATAGAAATGTAGTGTTAAGAAATCAAAATAAACTTACAGGAATGAAAATTTATTTGAGGAATATTTAACTCAATTTTGAAGAAATATATATAGGTAACAAATATTAGGTTCAATGTTTTTTAGACAGTTCATGATTTTTGATGGCTTTATTAATACTAGATTTAAATCATTATTTATCCTAGGTATTCAATTTTGAAACTATAATTATTTTAATAATGATAAATGAATTTTAAACATTAGTCATGGGAGACACATTGTTATAGTAAAATAATGATCCAGTCTATAAATAAACCTACATGTCATTTCATCATGTTATCCCAAGAAACTATTAAATCTAGATACACTTATCCTCAAAAAACAGTTTAGAGAGGTATATAATGAGTCTCATTAAACACATTATGAGTTCAATGAAGTATTTGACTTAATTGTTTAATATTATGCGGATAATAAAATTTTAAAATATTCTATATGGTCATCCTTTTTATCAAACATTATCTGGATGATTCCACACAAAGACACATTTGTTCATTTTATGTATGGAGGTCATACTGGATTTTAAATTCTATGAGATTTAATTGATAGGGGGCCCAATATTAATGTCCTACCAGACCAAACCTGTAAATCATATGGATATAATGAAGATTAATTGTACACATAAAACAAGAAAATATATGGTTATAATAAGTGTGAGAATAATCCTCTCACTAGAATCGATACCAACGGATAGTATCGGGATCTTATTTCAAAATATGAGTTTACTATGGTTTATAAAGACCCAAATATTAATAAAATACTAGGAGGTATTTCTATCAAACAAATTTCCTATTTCCCTAGTAGTAAAATCATAATTTAATAAAGAGATGGTTGTGACAGATAAATCTCTAGTGATAATTCCCTCATTGAGAGATGCAGATAAAAATATATAGACATAGTGTTCCATATTTAGGAGGGTAATCATACAACGGTAGATAATATTATAAAAGTTACATGAATGAATTTTAAAAAATATTCCATAAATCCATGGAGAAAAATCAATGATAATGAAATGATTAATATAAATAAAGTAGTGAAAAATATTTAATATCATTTGATTCACCAAGATATTATAGTCCTACGATATTGGAAACTACAAAAGATAAATAATTTTCAAATGTGTGATATATAGTTAAAAGGACCCACTAACCAAACACCACCAATATAAAACGATATCATTTAACAATACATTAGATTAATCATTCCCATGTGAATCTATTTTTATTTTTGTGATGGGATGAAGAAAATTACAATCACATAGATGAGGATGATTGATAAAAAAGATATAAATCCATAGAGGAGTTTGTGATCACAAGTACAGTCAATATTTCTTCCTAACAGATGATGAAAATTTCATAAACTATGCATAGAAATGATGAAAATTAATGTGATCTTGGTGAAGATAATAATTACCCAAATAGTGATACACAACCCCACATCATCCGTAGTATCAAATGGTTCCCCATAAGTATTTGAAGGATCTAAATACTATTTGAAATTAACTACCATATCATAAAGTATACATACCTCATAGACCTATGATAAAATGGATGAATATAGTGACATAGAAGGAGAAGATATAAGATATTCCCCTCCAGCATTCAAAGATGGAATATCAATCAACATTGATGTGCTCTTAAAATTTAGTATTAATATGAAGGATGATATTCAACCAACATTGATCACTTTCTACATTTATCATGATGTAGAGTAGAATTAAAAAGATTTCCAAATTCATCCTTATGTTATTTTCACATAGAACTACAAATAAATTCATATAATGGATCCCCATCTATAAACCCATCATTTGACCCAGTTAGATGACCAATTTGAATATGATAAGTTTTCAATGAGATTCCTTCCAACTCATTCTGTGTAGTAGATTACCAAGTTGATAAAAATACCATATATAATGTCAATTAAAAATTCCAATAACTAAATTATAATTCCAACGTATTCATTATATATAATATGATTTAGAAACTAATGGTAATAGATTTTAGTAGTGATCTATACTAAAATATTCAAAATATTTACATAACATCCTCAATAATGTATCTAATAATAAATTTATAGACTGGAATATAACCATCGCATCAAATAATATATACGTATAATACAACATGATATGAATATCCCCTGATCATGAGATTAAAAATACTATTATTGGACATAAATTGGTATAATATTATAGAAGAATTTCCTTTTTCTTGAGTTATTGTACTTCCATGTACCAATGATCATTGAGATATATCTGTAATCAAAAACTAGGGACTATTGTAGAATGATACATGGATGAACTTGCAGTCATGTATAAAATATATTGTGATCATATTTCTAATCATGAAATAGTTTTCAACCAACTTCTAAAACAGATGCTAACATTTTATCCCCTAAAGTACACATTCAATGTAACATTCAGAAAAATTAAAAACTAATGAAATTGTTTCATGTAACCATATTCAATAATTGAATATAACTATTTATTCCATTATGTTCGATATTACTATATTATTATTATGATCAGAGGAAATTAATTTCATTTATTATACATCAATTGATTCACATCCAATCTATAGGCTAAATGATTTCTCGTCCACAAGGTAGTGAATTAAGGGGATGCTTATTAGTTGAATAGTGAATTTAAATATACAAAAGATGATGTAAATCAATATCTCCAACACCAAATTATTATAATGACAATTATAAAAGGGAATAAAATAATGTTTTCTTTAGTGATACGAGATTCATCACTTGATTCACTCCCAATAAATATGAATGGTGTGGGTAAAGAAAATATTATCTATTGAAATTGATGAAAAATTATTGATAAAGAAACTAGATAAGCTTTTTTCAAAAATAAGAAACTCACATATATTATTATTATATGGAATTTTATAATTATAGATTTAATCCTGAGATCCATCGCATTTCTATTTCTCACCCATCAATTTATATACATTTTCACCCAATGTAAACATTCTACATGGTTTTGTGGGTGGTTATACTACAACAATTAAAATAAACGTCATGTATCAAAACGATGTTATAAAATGGTGCTAACAGACTACCCTACAAATAAATTACTTAAATGTTAGACATATAATAAAATCATTTACAACAATTAGGTTCTATTTATTTATAACACACTAGATGTACTTTGACAATGCCTACTTGAGTCTAAGAGGATATAAAAACAGATATCCAAATTATAATATGGAAATACAATTTATTTAATCAATCTAACCATAGATACTTGTTCTAATATATTATTTACATTACTGAATGATTTCACAAAAATAAAATAAAAATAAAAATCCACAATTATTGGTTTTAGATAAACATGAAGGGAAAAATGGCCAATACAATTTTTAAGGAAGATTTATAGTATCTGGATAAAATTATCATTAAAAATTATTATTCTAAACTAGAAGAATCAGTCATGTTATTAAATTTTATTAAGGATAAAGATGAATTCCCATCATATGTAACACTATCTCACATCCTAAATTCTCTAAATTCCAATATCAACAAATTTCATAATACATCCAAAACCTATAAATATTTAATGAAGGAGAAAATAATCATTCAAATTTAAAAACATATGGTGTTAAAAATATTATACCATATTGATATTGTCTATATCAATGGAATCATTACTTCACCTAAAAATTTGAATCAATATCATCAATAACCGATTCCCCAGCTAGATAGATGTCACCCACACTAGATCATGACAAATAAAAAATTATACAACTAGATCAAGACATGGGGAAATTGATTTTCCTATGGTAAACAATTTCCATATTTAGGTAAAAAAATCTAAAAATGTTCTCTAAAATGGTTGTTTTGATAGAGTTCACCTCAGATGAGTTGAAATTTGAGAGACTATTAATATCATGCATAAATTCAATGAAAATGAAAATATTGGTGATAAGTCATAAAGAAATATTTCATATAAAAATGTGACTTGGATGCTTCAAGCCATCAGTGGTGTTTGACTGCATGGAATTCCTTAATAAATTACATGATTTTTTACATTCAACCTATCTTTATAACTTGAATTTATGAACACTTCCAATATATATTTCTGTTTTCAGATGCATATCTTAAATATACTTGGTACATTTCCCCTATTTATCACTATGTATTTTGACAACATAATTATTACCACTAACCAATTCTACATGCTGGTTGTAGCTGTATCCCATAAGGAGTTCAAAAAATAATTTATCAACTTCATGTATTAAAATATAATTACATTATTTGGTTTCCATCAAATAATATTAAAGGATAAAATCACGAATAACTTTTTTTAAGTAATTCATAATATATATCAAGAAGAAAATTTTCCATCCATTCTTCTCACAATCATGTTTTATTGAACTGATAGATATGGTCATTTAAAAATTTTATATCAAATATCTTTCATAAGATGAACGAAACTATTAAAAATTATTATCATAAATACAACTATATAACATATGTGATTATTTTACTACACCCCATTCCACAATTTCGAATTCTAATTATGAAATTTACATAAAACAGAGGCAGTCCTACCGATTGTGTTCTGACTTCCATTACATCCCATTTACACCACTAATCAATTTTTTTGGATGCTCATCTTAAATTCCAAAAATTAAATTAGAGATACATACATATAAATGGATAACCACTATATGAAACATGGATTTTCATATAAATCAATTAATTCAAGAATCCAATGAGAAGTATTTCCTCCACTCATTCCACAATGTGTAATTATTGAATTCTACGAGATCCCATATTATTCTGATGAATATTCCATAGAAAATTGATTAAATCTATGTGTGGAACGAATATATATATATGTGTGTATATATATGGGCTTTTATAACAAACATTGTTAAATTTTTACAACAAAGTGAACATTCGTTACATACATGAATAATGGAATCCCTATGAAATATTATATTTTACAACATTATGTTGGGTCTCCAAAGTGAACTATATGTGAGAATAAGTTTCTCAAAAATGTATATTCCTGAGAAATAATAAAGGAAACTTCTTTTGGTTGAGTAAATGAATTGTATTTAAGGATTAAATAACAGTTTTTTTTATTATGGACTGAAATTTCCTACTAGATTTGATGGACCACTAATCATATGGGCTTTTCATAACATATTTCTTATAATGTTTCTAAAAAAATAATATATATTTGTCTTATGATAATTTCCAATTGGAATATATTTAAGAAGTGATCTTCTCATATAATATGATTCTTCCCTATGAATCCCATCTATCAGAGTATTTGACTAAGATTCCATCATTATAATTTTCACATGGATAAGACTAATATGATATTTGAAAAATAAATCTTGGAAAAGAAATTTTACTAGACATGTTCATCGATATCGTGATCATGGCCGAAATCAAGATAATTAATCCACCATATGAGAAAACATCCATGACACAACATATCCTTTTGGAGACCACAAGTATAATAAGGGATTTATATATTCCATAAAAGTATGAGTTTTAATATTTCTTATATATAGAAATAATGTTTATTTTTTTCGAATATTATTATTAATTTATCAATTATTATATATTTTTTAATAAAAAATTTATTTTGATATAAAAAATATATAAAAAATTAGAATTCTATCATTTTTGTTATAAAACGATTTTATTAATTTTAATTTTTGGAAATATATAACAGTATAATAATAAATTATTATTTGATAAAAATATTTACATATAAATAGTCATATAATCTAATGATGTCCAATTAAATGTATATAATGGTTAGAAAGTGGTTAGTATCATAAAAACTAGTATTATCAAGTACACAGTCATTTTTATTAAAACTAGAAAATTCACATATATAGAAATTTAGTTTCATAAAATAATTAGTATTTTTGAAATCAGTAAACTAAAATGGGAAAGTTGTGTATTTTTAATTATTTACTATAATAGATGAAAATTTGATTCAAAAGATTATATGTTATAAATACAAATTTTTTATTATTTTATCATAAGTGATAAAAACAATTGTTGCATATTCCATAGAAGACATATAAGATATGATATATATATTTTTCTATCAAAATAATTTATTTTCTTATGCTATTTTATAAATTTTATAAACAATAAATAAATCCTCAAAAACCTGTATTATATATTAATCGTTCAAAATCAATTATTTATGAACATGAATCACATCCACATAACCAGTTTTATTTTATTAAGGATTTCATTTATAGTCCTAATTGAATATTAAAATCCACTACTGATTTTTATAAACCATGATAAATATCCAAGGGAGGTTTTGTGGTATTTCTAAATATTAAATATATATTCCAGGACCTATGATTATAAATTAATAAATATTCCCTAGATTTATTATATATTAACCCAACCATCACCCACTCATATTCACTAAAAATAAATTTATCATGAATTTACTTTCCGTCTACCACTCTAAATATCTCCCAATGTGTTCTCATGATCGTGAGACTCTTCTCCCAATGTTTTATATTTTCCCACTCATGATTGGGTATCATCATCAATTCGTTTTTGTTTCATGTACATCCTTTATTAAAATTTTTTTGATTTCCAATATTCTGTATTATATGGTTGAAACTCAAATACCTTTAGAAATTTTATGATTCCAATAAAATAGGATACCACCTTCTAGTCTCATTAACCCCTTTTATAAATATTATTTTTCAACTACTAATCTACTGAAATTACCCGTCAATATTCCATTCCAAATAATTTTATTGTCAATACCCATCCCCATTTTCATTCTTGTATATTAACATAGTTTATTATACACATTGTTTATTGGTTATTATTTTGATGGATTTCATAGTCCTTAATCTTGGGGTCAATTATGGTGACTAATTTTCATAGATTTTGCATCTATATGTGAAAAAAATTGATTTACATAATATTAATGTGATGGGGACCAAGAATTATATATTACTTAAATGAATTGGTGATTGTGTTTATGTAATGAAATAACACTAATGTGGAATTATATTTTATCCATGAACAATATGATATGACATATCAGTGGTTATCCACAACTTATGATTATAAGATCACATCTCTTATTGTATCCACATCCCTAGGTATCCTTGATAATTTCACCTTTTATCATGAATTAATGATCATTTATTTGATTGTTTCCTTTTTATGTCACCTTGATATTCCAATTGGAAAAACATATATTAATTTCATTGGGTTACTATTTTATTCTTATCTTATTGGGATTTCTATATCACTATTTTCTTATTTACATCCCTAGGTTATACCATACAGTATTAGAATTTTGATGGAAAATAAGTTTTTGATTTCCTTTTTTCAATTAATGTTTTTATACCGACGAATCAAGTTAATATTCTATTTAACTAATTTAAAAATCACATTATTCCTCACAATTTTGGAACATTATTATGTGTATCATAATGTAATAATTTATGAAATACAATGTATCAATGAAATGGACAGTCAGATTTTGTATCATTGAAATTTAATGTTATTTTTGGTCAGTTGGATTATAAAATATAAGTTAAATCCTTAAAGATATGACTGAATATTTAAAAACATCAATAAAAAATGTTTTATCACTAATTAAGTTGTTTTTTGTAAATTTAATTTCATTATGGACTCTACATTTGGATGTGGATATAAATAAATTCTATATAGGGGTGTTAATCATAAAATGGGAACACATGACATTGACAAGAGAGTCAATAGGTTTATGAAAAATGGACTTCGTTTCATACATGGTTTGAAAAACCTAGTGGATACTATTCTATAAATTAAAATTATATTAAAAAAATTATGGATAAATGGATTGAAGGGCTTATATTTATACATAATTTAGGATAATGACCATTTTATTTTGATTGAGTGACAACACATACATGACCCATAGTATTATAGGAACGTGACCAATTTTTTTTCCAATGTCCTGATGTCCTTACTACACTATAACTATCCTACCCTTGATTTTTCATAAAATGATGGATGCAAGATACCCTCCTCACATGAGTGGTCAGGATGTATTCCCCTAAAATTACCTTAACTGTTCCTGGTTCCATTGAAAAATTCCATACCAGTTTATCCTTCTGAATCATGTAATATCTCACCCGGTGGATTCTACTACATTGATTCCCCTAATCGGGTCTACAACTATGTAGTTTTATATGACTATTACTAGGACAAAATCCCCCATTCTAGAGGCCTAAGGTTTCCATGGAGGCATTATGGCCAGCATAATTATGGTGTTATGGAGTCAGTATTTCTAAAAGGCCCTTACTAGTGCCCTCATGGATGAAATTGGATGAATAGTTCTACCTCATAGGACATTCATGATATTCCACAAACAACATCATTGGCCCCTAAAGTAAATTTGAACACTTATTTTTGTGTTAAATAAAATTTTAGGATTTTTCAGGATATTTGAGAAAGTAAAAGATATGAGTAAATTGAATGATGTGACCATAAATTTAAAATTATTATTTTTCAATCTTTTAAGTATAATAGATATAAATATTTGAAGAGGATAATTTGTTTTACTTCTTGTGATTAAATGGAGAAATATCATTGGAAAATTATAGTCTAACATCCAATATAAAAAATTAGAAAAAATTATCACATAAAATACCTTTATATGAAAGGATAATTATTCTGGTGAACGACATATGGGATCCCAGATAGAGAGTAATGAAGGGGAAAATCCACCAATTTGATAGGGGAATGGAATTCAATAGCCTACCCCATCCATTTTTCTTATTTTTCAAATTAAGGGAATACAAATTCATTGTGAATCAATACATTAGGGAATGGTTTATCAATGGTAGATAATTACAATAATACTCTATTCCTATATTGAAAATGAGGGTATATTCAGTATCAAATCCTAATATTTATCCATATAGAACTGTGTATAATGGTAAAATAATTGTCTAATAAGTAATTCTGGATTTATAATTTGAATTAATTTCTACGCATTCATTCATATCACTCATATATAATATAATTTTTAAAATACATTTTAAATATATTGAATTGGTGCTATATATTAAAATTTAAAATGGGAAAAATATTTTCTCCCAGGTATATCGTTCAGGATTTGCTTCATAGAAGGATGTGTGATACCATCATTAGTATAATTCAATGTTATTATTGGTATGTATTGGTTTTCATTATATAGATCCAACATTATTTTAGAGAGAAATAAATCACCCTTTATATTAGAAATCTCCCTCTAATTCTATATAGGTTGAAGGAGGGGGAGGAATTTCCATTTTTATCAACATCCCAAGAATGGATATTATTTCCTTATGATAAAATGTATATTTGTCATATAATTTATAATAAGTAAAGAAAAATCATTGATCACATTCCCATTTATGTGAAGTTGCTGACGTGAGTCACCAAGAATTACCTTATAATCCTCCCAGATGTGAGGATGAGTTCTCCATCATGAAAATACATTGAGCATATATAATTTTTAATAATCCTTTTATAATTTAATTTATTTGAAAATGAATCGATGAAGAAAAAACATTATGATAATATATTAAATTGGGTTATACAAGAATGTGATTTCTCATAAGGTGAACTTGTAAATATCAACATTAAATAATGATTGTTCATTTTTCAGATTCACTTATTATCATGATCTCATAAAGATACTGATATTAAATATGTACCAAATTCCAAAAATTTTCTGAATGATATGATTTTATTTCTGAAAAAATACATCACTATGTTGTATATTTTTAAGGATATTATTATCTAATGGTATAGAAGGTGGATATCCTTCTGATGCAAATTCATATAGGGTATTACTATTACGATTTCATAGTGATTCCATTTAGAATTTATATTTAAGTATCAATATGTATAAAATAAATTAATAGCCTCTTTTGGGAATACATTTAAAAATTATCATAGTATTTAGATATGATGATCTTATGTACTTCTAAATCATGGAGCTATATTAAATGTTTTTGAAAGTTGTGAGAATGACCATATAAAAGGAAAAGATATAAGAAATGTAATGTAAATTAATATTTAGTATATTAAAATTTTCATAAAAAAATTACCACAAAAAAGAGATATCATTGCATCCATTTGAAAATAAATGAAATGGAACAATGTCAGATAAAAAATATTTTGAGGATATCAATTGCTTCCATGGATTACCTATGTTCTATAACATATTTTTTAGAAACTACCAAGGATTATCATTCTCAATAACATGGATTACATAGATTTTGGTGAGGTTACACTGAAATAGTGATTAATAATAGGGAATTTAATCATTAATAAACAGGACAATCACTATTCCTATACAAATATTACCCTCAATTGGGGAAGTATTTGTGATCTAAATGGATCGATCATAAATGGATTGGATTGTTCAGTCTTCAAATATCAAAATTTTATTGTCTATTCCTCTATCCAATTCATGATTATTGAGCATAGATACATAACTAATGATCTAGAATGGGTTTTAGTGATTTTATCTTTGATGATGAGTTGACATTATCTCTACATGAAAAAGTGTGACATATAAATTGATCGTAATATTTCAAAGTATATATTAATCTAAAAGGAGGTCACCATGAAAAAATAAAGGTGGTTAAATGATTATAAATGATTTTTATTGTTTAATACTTTACCATTTGGGGTTAGAGAAACATGTTTAAAACTCTATTTCAAAATTATCCCGCAACCAGATACATAATTAGGATTAAAAGTGATTCAATCATCTTGTACATGGAAGGGATGTAGACATGAATAATAAAAGTATCCTTATCCAACATTTCCATAAGAATAATCCAATTTTTCTTCTTATGATGGTCTTGGAGGTCCATTATATTTGTATGGATCTATAAAAAGTTTATGTAACATTTAAGTGATCGACTTTGATAAATATTTAGTAATAATATTTTTTACCCAGAAATGTGTCCTAGAAAAAATAGAACTGATGATGGATCTTCATAAATATGGGAAGGACACAAAAATAACTATCTTTCTATGATGATATATGATATATTAACATATAAATAAACAATTGGTGGGTTAATATGAAGAGGGATATTATAATATTTTTTCTCTAGATTCCTTGTATTGAAATATATAATGGAAAAATGGAATAAGTATAAAAGCATACAATGAAACCATTTCATGTACCAATAATGAGATGATAAAACCTATAAAATGTATACATTAAATAACTCCATAGGACATATAATGGAAATAACACCATCGAAGTGGTTGTTGGACTCCTTAAAATCATTTTAATTTCATTTCTATAAGAAAATATTTCTCTTTTAATAAATTTACAAAGATATATATCAGGTTATTTGTAAGAATATATAGATTACGACTCACAGTTATATCATATTGAGACCATATGATTACAATTAGTTTATAGAGATGACCTCTATGAGAAATATATAATTACTTTATGTGTTTATACATAAATATGACAATTATTTAGAATAATATTCATTACATTTCACAAATACTCTTTTGAGGATTGTAATGATCTTGTGTATTAAGGCACTACATAAAAATATACTAATTTCATAACTGATTTTAAACATATTAAATAAATATCTTCTTATTTATTTATATTTACAGATATACTCTACATATATTAACTGTTGAGATCATATGGCCGGTAAAGGTAAACATAAGAGATAAGATTCAATGTTCTTTAGAATTAATATGATAAGAATAATTTTATGGGATCATGAATATGATATAAATTTTTCTTTGCAATCTATCATGGATCATAAACACGAAATAAGGAATAAAGAATTATGATTTTAAATTTCATGATTATAAGAGTGATAAATAATCATTAAAAACCATGAATCCATAGTTTATTTCATATATGTGTGTAAAAATACTATGTATATAATATATTTTTTATTTATTGATTAAAAACATAGAAAATCTATTCATAATATATTAGTAAACAACATATATTCCACATAGTGGATCAGGAAAATCTAAATGTATCCTATAATGGATCAATTAGTTCAACTTTTTTCCCATACCGACTCAAGCACGTCTACTCGTTTTCCATAATTATCTATAATGATATAAAAAATTACAAAATTAATTGGAGGAATATATAACTCTACTTCCACCAATAAAATAATTGTAACAAAAAAGTAGTATTCTACAGTATTTATTAACATTCTTCATATTATTGTTTCCTAACCTATGAAAGAAAATTGATTTCTGATATAATTTCAATAATATAAAATATAATTTCCCATG
Source organism: Viscum album (assembly GCA_963277665.1). Taxonomy (NCBI): domain Eukaryota; kingdom Viridiplantae; phylum Streptophyta; class Magnoliopsida; order Santalales; family Viscaceae; genus Viscum; species Viscum album. Next base: position 813,765,876 of record OY728120.1, read on the forward strand.
TAAAATAAATAGATATCATATAAATCTCCTCATCATAGGAGAAACCATCCAAAAATTGAATACGGGTGGTTATACTGGATTTATCCCTAGTTAAACATATTCTACTCTAAAGTTTGTAAATTATGACGAATATAAATTCCATCGAAAGTTTACTAGTTATCTCTTGAGAAAATTATATATTAAATTTTAAAATCACATATCAAAAATTAAAATATATAAAAAAAAATTAAATAAAACATTATCTTAAAAAAACACCCTTTTAAAAATTTCATGGATTTTCTTAATCACTAAGAGATCATGAAGATATGAATAATTTTTCATGTTCGGCATGTAAAACAAAAAATCATTTCATGTTTCCAGAAAAAATATTAATGTAACTCATTTACAAAATGAAACTAATATTTCATTGATTTTTTTAAAAAATGATTAAAAAGGTATAAATTACTTTTAATAATAATTTGATGATGGTTTAAAACATTATTTACAACATATTTATAAAACATTTTCATGGGAGATAATAGGGGTTTGAATGAAGGGTGATTAATGTTGATTATTGATAACAATATTCTTTTTATAATTTTAATATATTTCAATTAGTAAATGTGAAAGAAAAAATTATTCTACCCAATATAACATTTGAGATGAAAATTAATGGGTTTCATGTGAGATAGATATTAATATTTCATCAATTTATACATAATTATAAGAAATAATAATGACCAATGATGTTGAAACAAAACACCATAACAATTTGATAGTTATCGAATGATAATATGGAGACGGAATTTTTTTAATAAATGTTTAATTATATAGTTCAACATTTTTTAATAAAAAATGATCTTTTTAGGATTAATGTCTTCAATATAGGTACATAATACCCGAGTAACATAATAACCATAAAAATTATTCTAATCAAAATGAGAGACTGCCACAAGCATTTTCCATGATTTACTGTTACTGTATACACTAGTCGTGGGACTTATATCAAATAAATTATTGATACATGTTATCATCAAGGGAATAAACATAAGAGAAAGTTACCAGCAAACCACGAGGGATATAAATAATTCACAATAATATGAACTTGAGGAAAATCGTAAAAGAATGAACATAAATTATACCATGGAAATGTTGCTAGAAACAATCAGAAGATATTAAAAATAAAATCATTTTACATCATCACTTGGGTTTAATAAAAATTTTGAAAAGGATTTATGACAATGAATATATAGCTAATTCACTAAAGAGAATTACGTAACCAGATAATTCTCATATCACGTTTGAGTAACCTATAATCGGGTATCTCCATCACATTACCCAATGAAATGAATTGATATCAAGGTGCACCAATCGAATGTATTAATTATTGTTGGAATAATATTTTATAATAAACATATGATAAATAATCTATGTTATTACATGTCATGACCCATATTTGGGACCCGTGTCATGACTACCCCAAGCCCGCCTTCCATAAGCCAGTGGCAGGGGACTAGCACCAAATGTGTAAATCCCTATATTGGGAAGGCATTGCCTTTATAAAAAGTAAACACGCACAATCATAGTACAAAACTAGAATAAAAGCACTAATAAATACTGTATACAGATGATGTGTTGGAAGTAAAAGGGTTCATAAATACATGCCCAATAGTAATGTGCAGGTACAACTGAAAGAAAGTACAACTGAAAAAGGGACAAATAGCTGAAAGGTAAAGAGTTTCACCAGGATTGTCCTCCAGGTTTCCAACCTGAAGGGTAGGTACAATGGCCTCCTCAGTACTCCACGTCTGTTAGACTCCTCTGTGTGCTGACTCATTGTAAGGTCCACCTCCGAGTATCGTCCATTCCTGGTGCTCTAGGCCTCCGTTAGCACTGTCTGTCATCTACATCCAACACAATGAGGTGTGGGCATAGCCCGTGTAGGGGTGAGTACAACAATACTCATTAGGGAGCCCGAAACCCTCAAGGTCTCACAATATCCAACAAGGATAACCATAAAGTAAATATTCAATGTATAACCCTTAATTAGGTATATGCCCATACCTATACCGAATTTATCTAGTAACCCATCTCAATCACGAGGTAAACACAAAAGTCACTGACTCAGCTCAAAACCTAGATTTTATTCTAGGGGTTGTAATATGTAACACTCCCAGTAAACTGTCGAAACCTTGGATGCTAGTGTACTTTTTCTCTATAGAGTACAGTGGGCCTGCCACGTCACACATAGGTGGTTCCCTCTTTCCTGGACTGCTATGGTACTCCTCCTATCAAGTACCGTGGTTCTGCTGCATCACACAGAGTCGCTCCCCACTATGGGTCACCCGCGCTCACACAGAGGGCCTCCCCCCCATAGCCTGCTGAGGTACTCATCCTATATATTACCATGGGTCTACCGCATCACATTGAGGCACTCCCCACTGTGAGTCTTCCATTCTCACACAAAGGCACTCCCCTACTGGGCGAGTGAAAACACTCTGAGTCGAAAGGTTAACAGTCGTCAGGTATCACCCAGCTACTAGGTTTTCGTACTCCACTCGCTCATCTTCAAGAGGATCTACTCCACCAGGTACTGTTCGATACTACAACTATCACTAAGTCCCTAGTAGAAGTATCTCAATGGTATGCCTCATCATATTGATCTCAATGCAATAGACTATGCTTCAATCGGACGCCCAGTCTGTGAGTTATTGGCATTTCCATTCTATGGGCTCGGTTTGTTTTTTGGTTCAATCCAACCCGACCATACCCCAACAATATCTAAAACTCAAGTGGGGTATTCCAAAAGAACCATCTTGTTCTATGATTTCGGTCACTGCAGACTGTTCGTTGACTGGACACCGGTATCCCAAGATATGGGCGAAGAGGTGTGTTCATGTTAAACACTATTGGAATGGGCTCCCAAACGGTCTGCAGGTCCAACCCGGCCCAAGGGTAGCCCGACACAAGGGGCGGCCCAACCCGAGTGGGTGGCCATGCCCGAGGTGGGGGCCCGGCCTAGCAGCCTGTGTGGCTCGGCGAGCGGGCAGGCGGCCTAGGTGGCCGGCCGGATGGCTGGCCCGACGGCCGGCTGGCGGGAAGCCCTGCTTGGGGGGTTACACCCTCTGTCTACCCACATGTCGGCACATGGCGCCGGCCATGGTAACCGCCGGACCCTTCAGGTCCCGCCTGTAGCGTGCACCAGTGGCCGGCCAAGCCAGCTTCTCTTATCTATCCGTCGCGGCATATGGCAACAGTTCTTCTCCGACAGAGCGCGACAGCGCTGCACCCAGCCCATCTGACTTTCGTGGCCTGCATGGTCACGTCTCCCTCTACCAGCATAGTGAAACGACACCACACCCCTACGACATAGTCATGACCCGATTCTTTTCATGGTGCAGCAGCGTCGTGCCCCTACGGCAACCTGGAAGCCCTTGTCCCTCCAGCTTCTTCCACGACCGACTCATTTCCTGTCACCAAATGTACAACTGCGGCTCATTGGTCGTGGCCCGTTCCTCAACGGTTATCCTCTCTTCTGGTAGCACCGTTCCTCCACCTTCATCATCAACAAACAAGCACAATAAAAGGGGTAGGGTAGGGGCCATGTTCGTGCGGTCCGAGCCCTCCTCATTATGGTGTTATCATTCGATTCTCAATCCATAAATTAAATTATGAATATAGGGAATAAATTCAACTCAAATCACCCTACCTCATATGAATATGATCATTGAAAAAGGAAGTAAAGTGAACGTCGTTCCATTGACATTGGGTATTATAAAGAAGTCGAGGACTGCGTCTTCGGCATTCTTCAAGGACGGTTCTCCCTCCTTTGTCCCGGTTAATGAAGGGAGAAGGTGGGAGATGTTCGTCATTCTTCATTGGAGTGAAATGGCTCCTCCAAGTTCTTTCCACTTTTTAATTCTCTCAACAACAAGTATGAAGTAGGACAACCAAATAATAAATGGAAACGAGATCTATTATTTGTTGGTACAATAATTCAAAATGTTGTGATTAAATAAATGAGACATCCATTCTAATTATGGAGGGTGGTGAAGGTTCAAATAATAAACGGGGGAAGGTGAAGAGGCTCTCCAATTAAATGGGGGTTCCAAGGGGTTGCAACCCATAGGTGGTCCCCACCATGGCAATATCCTCCCAAGGTAGGTTATGTGTGGGTGGGACTCACCACTAACCTCCTCTTGGAGGTTTTAACCACCATGAAATAAAAATAAAGCTAAAACTTTAATTTTATTCAATTTTAATTTAAAAACCCAAAATCTAACTTCCATTCTCGTTAGAATGCAACTACAGTGACATTCACACTAAGCAATCACTGACGCTGCGAGTTAATTGGTGCCCTCATGAGTTCAGTGGTGGTCTCAGATTTTTAGTCTAAGCTACCTTTTTGTGGGCTATAAGAATTTGAAAAATATAATAACATTATTTTATTATTTTATTTATGGTTATTCCATTTTCCGGATTTCTCACAGGAGGCTCACGCTGACTAAACATAAATCATGCCTATGGTAAACTCGCCATCCTGAGTGCATTGATTCCCTCGTATTTCTGATCTGAGTAACTATTTAATCGTTATTCCACTTTTTCTATAAAACTACTTACACTCATTAATTTAATCTTAACAAAACATCGACGGATCATTCTGGGAACTGCGGGCCTCGGAATCGCTTGCCGCCAGATTTCTCAGACTGGTAGAATTCCTAAATATTAAAAAAATTACATGGAAATTCTGGGACTTTACTTTCCCCCCCACCTCAAGGATTTACGTCTCTGTAAGCTACAACTTAATCTATGGGAAAAAATGAGCGTACTGAGCATTAATCTGAGCATTCCACTCCCATGGGCTCTCATGGAGGTTTCTGTGCTGCCGACGAACATGCACCAAAGGTATCGAGTATCCACATAGGACCTGCTCCTATCGAACCTCAATCTCAACTAGAACCTCCATAAAATTCTCCCCATCATCTATTTCTATCTCTCCTAGGTCGATGATGTGAGAATGGTCATTCACGTACCTCCTCCGATGAGATATGTGGAAGATGTCATGCACCCGGTGCAACTGAGGTGGAAGAGGTAGGAGGTAAGCCACCTCACCTACTCCACTGAGGACCTGTAAAGGACCGATGAACAACAGAGATAACTTGCCACTTCTATCAAATCTTCATATACCTTGTTGAGGTGAATCCTTTGGGAAGACATGGTCACCATCATCAAACTCTTGAAGTCTCTTTCTCCTGTCAGTATACGACTTCTGTCTGCTCTGTGCATTCTTCAACCCCTCATAGATGATATGAACCTTCTCCGTGGATGCCCGTACCATCTCTGCCCCACTAGTACTGACACCCCTAGTTATGTCTAGCACAATGGCGATCTGTAAGGTCGACCATACGAGGCCTCAAAATGCCCAATACCATTGGTGTAGTGATACCTATTGTTGTAGGCGAACTCCACCAAAGGCAAGTGATCCTCCCTGATACGACCAAAGTCAAGGACACATCCACGGAGCATGGCCTCGAGGATCTGGATGGCCCACTCAGTCTGACCATCTTTCTGAGGATAGAATGTAGTGCTCAAGTGAATCTGTGTCTTGAAAGCTTCCTTAAACCCCTTCCATAGCCGAGAAGTAAACAGTGTGTCATGATCACCGACAATAGAGGATAGAACTCCATGTAAACGAACAATCTTCTACACATAGAGGCGTCCCAAAATCACTACTGAACCCTACTCTCTAATCGGTAGGAAGTGGGTCGACCTTGTTAGTTGGTCGACAATCACCCATATTGAACCAGGACTCCTAAATTTACGTGGAAGACCCATCATGAAATCCATGGATATCCCATCCCACTTCCACTCTGGGACCTCTAGTGGATGAACCAAGCCTGCTGGTACCTGGGGGTCTGCCTTCACTTGCTGACAAGTGAGGCACCGAGAGACAAACTCAGCTACTTCCTTCATCATACCCTGCCACCAGTGTTATCCACAATGGTCCTGGTAAATATTCGCCACTCATAAATGTACCACAGGAGGGGAAGTGTGGAAATCCCCCAACACATCCTCTTGAAGTGACACTCGAACCATGGTATGTCCTCTGAAAATAATGATGTTCTCCCCACCTTCTAAAAATCCCTCAGGTGCTGACCTAGGGATATCTGAGAATGTTGTGTCTTACAGTCAGTGTCCCCACACTGTGCCTCCCTGAATCGCTGATGAATGGGAGGAGTGACTGTAAGAGACTATAGTAAGGTTGCTCCATCCCTATCCACAAAGGATATCTGTAAGCCATCCATCTGCTTTGTCACCTTGCCTAGCTGCTGTATACCAATCCACTTGCTAAGCGCTTCTGCAACAAAGTTCCACTTCCTAGGATTATAGACTATCTGGAATTTATAGTCTTAGAGGATCTCAATCCATTTCCACTGTCTTAGGATCAAGTCCTTCTAAGTGATGATATACCTAAGACTATTGTGATTAAAGTACACGGTAGAATGTTCACCCATAAGATACTTCCACCACAACTTGAAGTCGAAGATGACTGCTGCTAACTCCTTGTCACGGGTAGCATAGTTCTGCTCATGTTTTCTCAGCTTCTGAGAACCGCATGTGATCACTTTTCGCTCCTACATTAGGACTCACCCAAATCTAGTCCCTAATGCATCACCGTAATGTACGTACCCTACACCCTCCTCTAGAAGCCTCAACAAGGGGGAACAAGTCATCCTCTGCCTCATCTCCTGAAATCTCCACTGGAATCTCTTTGACCTCACAATGGGTTTCCACTTCTTCATCAAGGATAATAGATGTTCTACAACTATGGAGAATTCTGGAACGAACCTCCGGTAGTATCCAGCCAAAGTAGACGTCCCTCCCCCTTGGGGGGGGGGGTAATCCTAGAAACATCTATTGAAAAGATATCCCCGTGTTTTGTCAATCCTTTTTGGAATTGAAAAAGGAAAACTCTTACTGTCATGAGGGTAAGGTTGGCTGACTCAAGAGTGATCAGTTGCACCCATCTATGCATGAGTTTAAACTCTGCTGCCTATGTTTCCTTTTTCACTGACCAAGGGAAACCCCATTCCAACATTATTGAGAAACCACACATTTTTTTCCAAATATATTTATTCTGAGTACGATCTATGGATATCGATTCTATATCAAAACTAAAGTCGTAAGTCCTTGACGCTGCCACCTAGAGGTTCCAACTGAATATCTCGCATCTACGGTCAGATATCACCATCGGCGCAAGTGTGATTAACGAGTCTCCTCCCAATTTTATCTCCAGACATGTGGTTCAAGTCAATGGTTTAATCAGAAAATCTAGGTCTTGGAGAAGATTCGTGTATGGAATGAATGATTAGTACAAAGTTCTATTGATATGGTAGATAGTGTTAGAAACAGACCGTACCTCAAATCATTCCTAGATCCCTCGGGTTTCACTCTTTGACCGCATGAAGCTACTCCCTTCCCATGTCCTCCAGCTCCCTGAGCATGGTGGGATCCACAAAAAGGGGGTGGTTGTATCATGTAAACCTGTACACCACCTCATGTTTCCCTCTTTTCTCTGCTTCTATGTCTGCTACTCTCCAGATTCATCAATCCTTAACACTTCCTCTTTATGAAACAGTTTAAATGCTCAAGTCTATGAGACATGCTCTAGTTTCCTACATTCACACTACTAACATTCATTGGCTGTATCTGCTCAAGAAAAGAACACTCAACTGCAAGGGTTCTCTTAAGAATCCTAACATAATAAGAAATGAAAAGAGGAAAAAGTGATAGCTCAGATGTCCCTAAACGCACCTAACTCGGAGTTCCATGATTTGAAGCATTGATCTAATCCTATTCATCGAGTACTAGGAACGATCAGTAAAACATGATGAATACTCATCTACCAACATGTCATCCTGTTGAAGCTGTAGAAGATATAGAGAACTCTCAGCCACCTCCTCAAGCTTTTCCTCAGCCTCCTGTAAGTCGGGCTCACCTCGGAACCTGAGGGGTATCTGATTTTCAATCATGTGTAAGGCACTAAACTTATATTTGTCATCTACTAGTACCGCCAGTTGAAACTCCTGACCAATAGGAAGTGATATATCCAACACACTACATGAGGGTACAATCTCAGGAAATGGTTCACATACCAAAGCCTCATCACTATGCGGACCAACCTAATGGTCACTCACTGGAAAACACTAGTAACTAAGATCACAATCTGCTCTACTAGTGTTTCAACTAGGCTGAGATCTCAAGAAATCAACTCCAGTCAGTCCTATGCTACCTAGGAATCTGTCTCGCCTCGTAACCTCGGAGGCATCTACCGCTGAAAGTTGTGCAATGCACTCAGTCGACATGCATAGCCCACCTGTGCGGCTGGTGGAATCTGCTGCCCATCGGGTGGTGGTGCTGTTTTTACACCACCCAAATGTGCCAATACATTATGAGGGTCGTACACCATATCCTCGTTTCTCATTGGGCCATCATCGTGTACTCTCTCAGAACTCCAACTGGCTGTCAGTGTAGAGGCATCCTGAATAGATGCAACACAGTCAAAAGATTAAACATGGTGAGCCATCTTGGTTGAGCTTCCTTAAAGAAAACTTTTGAAAACACACACGAAATCAGTGTTTTCATGCACTGAGTCGGAAATCAGAAGTCAGGGTCTTGGTGTATGGATACGTCGGCCGCTGCACCAACACTGGACTCCCTAAACTGAAAACTTCTCTCATTACACTTAACACTATTTCTTGACAAAAAAGATCAGAGTCCAATGTTATGTGGTACAACCGACCCCTCTGATACCAATTTATCATGACCCTTCCTCGGGACCCCTTCCATGACTTCCCCAGGCCCGCCATTCATAGGCCTAGGGATGAAGACTAGCACCAATGGTGTAAATCCCTATACCAGGAATGCATTGCCTTTATAAAATGTAAACATGAACAATTAGAGTACACATCTAGAAGCAAATCACTCAGAAATACTGCATACAGAATAAATGTTGGGAGTAAAAGTGGCTGGAAATATAAGCCCAATAGAAAAATACTGGTACAATTAAAGAAAGTACAGCTGGAAAAGGGACAAACAATTGAAATCTAAATAGATTCTCCAGGATCGTCCTTCGGGGATCCTACCATAAGGGTTAGTATAGATGGCCTCATCATCACTCATTGTCCCTCAGACATCTCTGTGTACCAACTCGTCATAAGTTCCACCACCAGGTAACATCCAGTCCTGGCGCACTCGGAATCTGTAAGCGAAGTCCGTCGTCTGCATCCAACAAAACGAGGTGCTGGCATAGCCCATGTAGGGCTGGGTATAATGATACTTAGTAGGGACCCCGAGATCCACAATGGCTCACAATATCCAACGAGGAAAACCAATAAATAAATATTCAACGTATAAACCTTACTTAGGTATATTCCCATACATATACCAAAGTTATCTAGTAAGCCATCTCAATCATGAGGGAAAAAAAAGTCACTGACTGAGCTCAAAAATAGTATTTTATTCTAGGGGTGGTAACATGTAACACTCCTGGTAAATTATCGAATCCTCAGCAGCTGGTGTACTCCTCCTCTATAGAGTATTGTGGGCCTTCCATGTCACACAGAGGTGCTTCCAACTTTCCTGGACTATTGTGGTATGCCTCATGTCGAGTACCATGGGCCTGCGGCATCTCACACAGGTGCTCACCATTGTGGGTCTGTCGCGCACAGACATAGGCGCTCACCCACGTAACCTGCTCAGGTACTTCTCCTATCGAGTACAATGTGTCTTCCATGTCACATAGAGGCGCTCCCCACTGTGGGGCTTCTGCACTCACACAGAGGCGCTCCCCTACTGGGCTAGTCGAAACACTCTAAGTCGAAAGATCAGTAGTCGTCAGGTATCAGCCAGCTACTAGGTTTCCGTACTCCGCTTTCTCGTCTCTAAGAGGATCCACTCCATGAGCTACTATTCGATACACCAACTCTCATGAAGCCCCATGTAGAAGCATCTCAAAGGTCTGCCTCGTCATAGGGATCTCAATGCAACAGATGGCGCATCAATCGGACGCCCTGTCTATGAGTTATTAGTGTTTCCATTCCAGGGGCCCTGTTGATTTTTAGGTTCAAACCAACCCGACCATACACCAAATATATCCCAACATCATGGGGGGTATTCCAAATGAACGGTCTCGTTCTACGCCTTCTGTCGCGGTAGATGATTCGTCGATCGGCCACCCGTAGCCCCAGATCTGTGCGAAGAGGTGTGTTCGGGTCAAACGCTATCGAACTAGGGTCCGACCCAATCCGCGGGACCGACCTAGCCTGAAGGGTGTCCCGGCCTGAGTGGGATTCCCGGTGCGAGGGGCGGCCCGGCCATGTGGGCATCCCGGCCCAAGGGGGCAGTCCGGCCTGGCGGCCCGTGTGGCCCGGCAGGCTGGTGGCCCCGCCGGCCGGCCGGAGGGAAGGCCCGTGTGGGGGATTACAACCCCCTTTCTTCTGCAATGGTCAACACTTGGCACTAGCCTTGGTAGATGTAGGACCCTTCGGGTCCCACTTGTAGTGTACACCAACGGCCCGCTGAGCCGACCGCCCTCCACTATCCACCAAAGAATATGGTCGTAGTTCTTCTCCGGCTCGGCGTGACGGTGCAGCACCCAACCAACCCAACCATAGCGGCCTACGTGGCTGCATCTCCTCATCCAGCATGGTGCGATGGAACCATGACCCTCCGACACCACCTGGATGTGGCCCGATGACCCTTGCGCCACGAGCTTCTTCCACAGCCGGCTCATTTTCGGTTGCTACATATAGCACTTCGACCTATTGACCGTGGGCCGTTCCTCTGTTGTGATCCTCTCTTCAGTAAGCATCGTTGCATGGCCGCCATCATCAAAAAATGAGAACAATAAAAGGGGGAGGGTCTGCCCGTGTTCGTACGGTCCGAGCCCTCCTCGTTATGGTGTTATCATTTGGTTCTCAAACTATAAATTGAATGATGAAGATTGGGAATTAAGTCAACTCAAATCCCCGACCTCATATGATGATGATAGTTGACGAAGTAAGGAAAGAAAACATCGATCCATTGACGTCGAGATGTAGGAAAAAGTCGAGGACGACGTCTTAGGAATTATTCATGTATGGCGCGCTCCCCATTTTCCCGGTTGAAGAAGGACGAAGGTGGAAGATGTTCCTCATTTTTCATTGGAGAGAAATGGCTCCCCCAAGTTCTTTTTCCTCTCATTAATTCTCCCAACAATAAGTATGAAGCATGACATCCAAATAATAGATGGAAACATCATATATTATTTGTTGGCACAACAATTCAAAATTTTGTGATTAATTAAATGAGACAACCCTTCTAATTAATGAGGGTGGTGTAGGCTCAAATAATTAATGGGGGAAGGTGAAGAGGATCTCCACTTAATTGGAGGTTTGAAGGGGTTACAACCCACATGTGGTCCCCTCCATGGAAATATCCTCCATAGGGAGGTTATGTGCTGGTGGGCCCCACAACTAACATCCTCTTAGAGGTTTTAACTACCAATAAATAAAAATAAATATAACACTTTATTTTTATTAAATTTTAATTTAAAACCCCAAAAACTAACTTCTTTTCTCTCTAGAACACAACTGTGGTGAAGGTCTCACTAAGAAATCACCAACGTTACATGTTCAATGGTGCCCTTGAATTTTAATTCTGAGCACCGGTTCAAATGATATAAAACACCGCTCACATGTTTAATGAATTTTCCTGAAAACATGTTCAGAAAATTAATATCAGTCACCCTCAACCAACTATGGTCGAGGTTGGGCTCTGCCTAGGTGAATCATGCCACAACGAACCCAACTATACTCTCAGATTTTTAGTCCGAGTTACCATTTTGATGTTATGACTTTTAAAATAAAATAATTTTCACTTAATTATTTTAATTGCGGCCAAAAACTAACTTTTTCTGGTGGCCTACACCATCCAAAATTAATATCTTCTTAAATAAAGAAAGCCATCACATGTTCGGCGGTGGTCTCATATTTTTAATCTGAGAAACTGTTTATGAGATATAATCATTTAAAAAATAAAATAACGTTATTTATTTATTTTATTTATGGTTATTCCATTTTTGGGATTTATCACAGGAGGCCCGCGCCAAGTAAACTTAAGTAACACCTAGGTTAAACCCACCTTCATGAGACCATCGGTGCCCTCAGATTTCTGCTCTGAATAACCGTTAAAGAGTTATTCCACTGTTTTAGGTAAACTGCTTACGCCAATTAATTTACGCTTAACAAAACATTGACGGATCATTCCGGGCACTCCGGGCCTCAGAATTGCATGCCGTCAGATTTTACGGACTCGTAAAATTCCCATATATTAAACAAATTACTTGTAAATTACTGGTCATTGCATTAAAAGAGTGGTTTTCATAAAAAAAAATTGAGTTCATAAATGATTCAACACTTCAATATTTAATGAATTTTTTTCATTGAAAAAGGAATGTGGGTGTCATACTTTTAAATCCCAAAATAAAAATGATATTTTTAAAAATAGGTGAATTAATATGGGAAAAACCTGATTGGTTATTATTTATATTATAATATTTAAGGAAAACGTTAAAAATTCATGAAATGTTTTTTCTTCAAATTGTTTTTCAACAAGAATTATGAAATATTAATAATGAGATATAATTGTGTAATAACATTACTAAGAATTTTTTTTATGAATGAGTAAATAATAATAGATTGAATAAATAGTGGATTTTAATGTTAGAAGACTCCAAACAGGAAGGAACATTAATGAAAAATTGAGAATTGTGTAATTCCATTACCTTGAAGAGTAACTTCCTAAACCTTCGAGATGAAAATCATTTGGCCATAAAATCTCATAAATACTGATAGTAGAGAAAAGGAAGAGACTCATCAGGTGATATATGATGATATGAAATTTAGATTAATTGGGGTATAATTGGAATATTTTGTGTATATTTATATATGATGAGTTTTGGTTTTAAGGTATTAGATGATAATTATTTTTCCATTAAGGGGAAAAAATTACTGGCATTAATTCCTTCATATGTTTATGAAAAATGAAAATGTAAAGGTTCAATATGTTCTTCCAATACATCAGTCATTCATATAATTCTATATTATTTCATAAAACATTATGGTCATTAATAATGATTAAAAAAATTAACATCTCACTTGAGATCATTTTTTTCCTATTAAATATCAATTTTAGTATTTATCTTTTGATTTTTTAATTCATTTATAATTTATTGTTTTGAAAATTTTCTATAAATATATAATGATTTTTCATTTAGATAGATAAATATTTATCTATATTTTAATTTTTGATATGTTTCCCTTATGTTTGTACATTTTTTTATTCGATATGATGAGTCCCACCCCAAATATTTTGGCAGAACTGCTTTTCATTTATATGTGTTGGTCTGAAATTTTGAAAACATTTTATTAATTAATTATCATCATTCAACCCAATAATACAACCATCTAGTTATAACCTCATCATATTCAATAGAATTTGTGAATTCAATACATATATATTTAATAAATCATCCATGATAGAAATATTGTCATCTATGATATCACCATAATTCGAACAAAAACAAGTTTCCTAGGATGAAAATTTTAAATATGATGTATATTAAATAGGGGATAATGTCTATATAATTAAACACTCTATTATTCTAATACAATGTATTTAAAAACATGTTTAAATTTAGTAATTTTATTTTTGAATAAACTTTTCTAGAGAATTTGTTTTAGGAGTGATATATAATTAACATATTCAATATAATGTAAAATAATATGAAGTTATATGGCATAAACTATAATCCATTTATGAGTAAATATTATAAATAAATATTATACAAAGGAATAAATATTGTTTTAAAAAAATTTGTAATAATTCAAAGAATTTTATTTGAGTAATTTTTTTATTAATGGGAACAAATTAATATCCCCAATGTCATACATAATGGAATATAAAAAATTACATTAGACTGAATAAATTTTTATTATTAAAAATTTGTTCTTCTAATATAGTATATATATTTTATTATACTGCATAATAATAATAAATCAAATATTAATATTTTTAAATCACATATATATATTACATATATATTTTCACTATCTTATATATTTCCATATATATATTTCTAACATAAAAATTATATTTGAAATCACTCAAATATATAAAATATCCAAATTCAAACATAAGAAAACATCAACACCATTTCATACTTAATTTGGATTTTATAATAAAATTTCTAATCAAAAATTCTTATAATATCAAGGTTGTTAGATGATGTAGATCAATTTATAAAAATGTTTTATGTTTTCTTTATATCCATCGTAATCTTTTGTTCAAGAATGTGAATAACCATAGAATATCCCAGGGGAGTTTCAATCCATCTGTCCTACTATTATAGCATTCATGTACGAGTTCCCAATCAGTTCTATCACAATATGTTGTATTCAGGTTTGCTACCCCTATTTTCTTCCCCACCAGATCCAAATCCACTTATTATATATAGAGAGATATTTATTTTCTTAGAAATCTATAAATTTATATTTTACTAAAAAACATGTTTTTTTATATTTAAAAATATCATTATCAATATTTTCATACAGTGTCAAACCATATTTGAAAAAAATATCCAAACTATCCTTTTATGAAAACTATAGAGACACTTCATTTTTTTTAATTTCAAAATCATTAAATTACATGATACAAAATTCAATAGTTAAAAAGGTATTATTAGCTTTAGTATCATTGAATGAAATAAATTACATAAAAAACATAATAAAGATAGTCATTATTCATATCCACTAGAAATACATCTACATATGTTAATTGTAGGTTATGTATACCACATCCCATATCCTTGGGACGTACATGAATGAAGGAGATTAGAAAAATTCCTCAAATGGTAATATATAAAGGAGGTGCTTATTATTTAACAATGTGGCTTGTGAATATTGGATTATCATATAAACCAGAAGAATATCGTAATAGAAATAACATGAATCATAACATAGAAATATGGATATAACATAATAATTAGAAATTCATAAACATATCACCATAACTAGTCACTAGTGTGTCGTGTTACATATTACCATGGATTTTGTCTGAGTTATCTTTTTCCAATGCACTGGATATAAAAACAGAAGTTGATAATTCTCATATCTCATATATGTAATACACCACAAGTAAACACCATAAAATTACCTAATGATTTGATGAACAATATTGAGGCAAAATTCCTATAACTTTATTCATGTGTGGAATATATAAAATAAAAAAATACATCAATATTACATTATAAATTTGGATTTTATTTCATAGAAAATAAATATGTATATAAATTGTTCATGACTGGAAATTTTAATAATTATTAACCCTTATAAAAAGACTTGGGTTTTAATTAATTTAAATTCTTAAAAAAAATATATTTGGAACATGCTAAAATCCAATAAGAGTAGAATAAGTTCTCATATTGAAAATACAAAAATATTTTATGAAAAAAAAATCATCATATAATTTTGACCACAAAATTGTATACAATATGTATTATGGAATGGGAATAATGATAGATAATCGAAGTCTGTCATTGGAAAAACACCATTTTCAACATAATGGTCACTTCATAGGAACACAAAATGATATAGGATTTTGATTTTTAAAGCCTAAAAAACAGAGGCACATTAAGGAAAATGGGTGAAATGATAGGTCACATACTTTGAATAGTATCTTCCAAAATCACGTATAGTCCTACCATAAATAAAAAAACTCTTCATGATAGATGCTAGTGATATAGAAGAAATTAATTTGGAAATAAATGATGGCATAACATAAATGTGGGTGTATGAGAATGGGATGGGTAGTTGGTATTTTTACATGGTGATGGGCGGTGTTATGGGTTTAAATAATTCTTATTTTTTAATTAAAGACAACGAGTTTTGAGTAACATTCATTACTATATTTTTGGATAATAATTGATGATTTCAATGATGGTTATGGTTATCTGAAAAATGTATATCCCATTTAATTTTTTTATTTGTAAAATACATTTGTATTACCTATAATGATTAATAAATTTGATGATTTTATGTCAAATATATGTTTTCTTTTTCCATTTCACCTTAGTATTTTTTTATAAATTTTTTTCATCAACATTTTAATTAGATTTATGATTATATAATATTATATAGTTATATATACATTACCAATTTAGATAATGAATATGTACATTTTTAGGGGTGATATGTGTCCATGAAGTCAAAATTGATGTGGATTACACTCGATGAGTCTAACTAAATTCAATAAATCATATATTTTTTCCATATCGTGGATTAGCCTTAATGTTTGAGGGAGAAATTTGAAGTACTAGAAAAAAATAATTCCCAAATAAAAAATATCGTGTTGAATTCATTTATAATAAAAAATGAATAATCATATATATGATTGAATTTATGAAAAATATTCATTAATGGTTATATTTTAATATTTTTAATGCAATACTCATATATTCCAAATAAATTACACAGGAATTAATATTTTTATATTATCATAAAATTGGGTTTCTTATAATATATATCTTATATTACATAATATTACAATAACTAATAAAATGATATAATTTTAAAATATATATATATATATATTATATGTCAACATGAATATATTTTATCATTTATATATTGAAATATATATATATATATATATAACATATATATATATATATATATTAAAATATATTTTAATACAACCACCTGAACTAGGTTCCACACACTGTTTCCCCAAGCCAACCCACTTCATGACCTCATGTGCACCTCCCCCTACACTAGAGGTTACCGACTAGTAGTGTGGTTCTAATGTTGATAATGGGGAGATGATATGATCTTTATCAGAATAATACAATATCTTCAATAAATCAATATTAATAACAAAATGATATAACATAACCAGATTAATATTGTATCACTGGCTGACCTGAACTAGAAGTACAGTGTAAAAATGAATAATAGATATTTCGTGATAACATAAATTCGATGTATGAAAATGAAAACCCACACAAATAAATAAATAATCTACTCCCATTAGGGTAATTAAACATTTTTTGTTCTCCAATACTTTCTCCATCCCATATAAACCTTCAAATGTAGGTTCTTTTCCCTTAACATGTCAGGAATTCATGTAATCTATCTGTGTGCTCATCATGAATACCTAGTAGTGTGTGAGTACAATTCAAAATTCCACCACCAAAGGGATCTAAAAAGTTAAATGATCAATAGAATTGAATGAATTATTTATAATTAAATAAATA
This sequence comes from Viscum album, assembly GCA_963277665.1. NCBI lineage: Eukaryota > Viridiplantae > Streptophyta > Magnoliopsida > Santalales > Viscaceae > Viscum > Viscum album. Next base: position 813,783,208 of record OY728120.1, read on the forward strand.
TAAAAAATAAATTAAACAATTTATATTTATTCAATTACTCTTTTGTTCGTCACATATAACCTGGTGTCCTGAAAACACCCAAACTAAAACCATTTACCCAAATAGAATTTCAAATATTCATAATTCATAATTTATTTCCATTGTTACTATTAATTTTCTGATATTTCATAATTGAATTTACATGTTATCATTCATCATTTCGTAATTGAATATCTATGTTATCATTCATATTCATAAATACATGATTAAATGATAATGTTACCATTCATAATTTCACAATTTAATTCCCATGCTACCACTCTCATTTAATAATACGCGATGAAATTTCAAGTTTACCATTCATGATTTCATAATTTAATACCAATGTTAACATTATCTTTAATAATATATGATTCAATTCCACAATTTCAATTCATCCTTTAAAAGTTGAATTTCAATGTGATCATTTAAATTTAATAACACACTATTTAATATCAATGTAACCATTAAGAATTTAATAATTAAAGATACATGTAACGATTCATAATACATGGTTGAATGTCCATGTTACTATTCAACACATAAAGTCACATATATCCCCGTATCGAAATACCATATATAACAAGAATTTTACGTCTATAATAATAAACCATTAATTAATTTATCATTTAGTTAATCCAATGTAACAATTTCATATTCACAATCTTTAACTAATTAATTCAATAATTAATGAATAACCTTTATTCCATTAATTAATTCCACAATAAGTAAATATTATAAATTAATCTCAACATTTCAATAACTAATTGAAAAATTAATTTAAAATTAACAATATCAATATTTCATAATTATTTTCAAAGTTATTTAACTCAATGAAGAAATCTCAATATCTCAAATTTAATTCATGAATTACTTATTTTTTATTAAAAATTAATTAATAAATTAGTTCACTAAATTAATTAGTTTAATTTGAAATCTCAATTTTTAAATCTTCTCAATCAATTATAGAATTATATAAACTTAATTAAAATCATGAATATGGGTTTTAAATTATATAAAACCTACCTAAATTAATATATGAATTATCACACAACCAAGAAACCCAATTTTATATGGATAAAAAAAGAACATCAAGATGAATTTTCTCTAGATCCGAAACCTAATTCCAAGATACAACGAATCATGACCACATAAATCTTGATCAAGGACCAAAAATACATGATATATATTCAAAATATATAGATCATGATCTAACAAAACATAATATATTACTGCCAAAATAATGGGAGGAGAATGGGTGAGAGACAAGATAATAATCGAGATAAAAACACATACTAGAAGAGGTGCAGATATACTAATTGTAATTTGAATATCCAATAACATAGGTATAATGGAATTTTAATCCATTAATAAGGCTCTATTATCTTGGTAAATAATTAAGGGGTTTAACTAGGGAGTTTTGGGGTATAATATTATGTTTTATGATCTTTCTTATAATATTTAGTGGATTAAAACACATAACAAATAATTTGCTACATGAGGTCACAATTTCCCCCCACAATTCCACATAACCATTAACATATTATAGTGGGTTAATGATTTAAATTATTATTGTCAATGATTTATTAATACATCGTCCAACTACAACAATATCATATGATTATGTTTTTATATTTTGCAGGGTTAATGAATATGTTTTGGGAAAATAGTTCACCAATCACACACATCCCCTATTCCTTGAAAATTCATCATTTTTAAGAAAACACCCCTAAAGATAAAACCCAAGTATAAAAAATCAAAACATGAAAAAAATACTAAAATTGGGTTAGAGACATCTCTATAAATAGTTGAGTTTTTACAATTTGACCACCTTATATAATCTCATTCTTGAGATGTACTTCAGATTATCTCTAAGGTTCTTGGTAAAAAAATATCTTCAAATTGTACCCTCATATTGAGGTCTCATTCCCTTTTTCCAAAATCACATTCTCACATATCCATTATAAAATAACTACAGGCACAATCTTTCTCCATTACATATTATCACAATAATCTATCACAGATATCAGATGATCCTCAATGTATGAATCTATCACAATCTTAGTATCATTTACAACAATCACTTGATAAAGGATGGGGTGATACTAAAAAAATTCACAAATGTAAAACATCACGGATAGATCTATATCTTTGTGGAGTAGGAAATCAATATGACACTAAACAGATTTTCTCAACACTCTCAAATTTTCCTATGAATATGGACTCCAGCATACCCTATATTTGTATCATGTAGTAACATAATCCCGGAGACACCTGAAGGAATATATTTTTATCCTCTATAAACTATAGGGATCTTCTTCTTATATCAACATAATAATTATATATAGTCTAATCCATTACCATATACTTCGGAATAAATTATCCCTCCTTCGACATCGTTTTCCCATTATTCAATCCCAATAGCTCTAACACACCTTCCTTCATCCTGTATATAGGTCATCTTCATAGCCAACCATATAGTGCCTTATATAGTGCCATTTGAATATATTTTTTATAACTATTTTTATTGTAAAAATCCATAAAATCTATGTTATCCTCCTAAGACCCTCTAAAGTCTATAACACACTCTCGTAGAATATTCTCAAGATCCTGTATAGTTTGTTATGACATTCCATCTATCTGTTGGAGGAGAGACGTAATCAATAGAACATGTGTACCCATCGAGTTCGGTGTGACCTACTAAAAGAGATAACTAAAATGTGAGTCATGGATTGAAACTATAGTTCATGGAAATTAGTGGAAATGAAATATCCCTTGATCAAATAGTTCCCAAAACATATCAATTTTGAGAGTATCTTACCTTGATAAGAAGTGAACTACAATTTTCAAAAGGTCCACAATCATCCATATAAAATATTATTCTAAGGAATCCTGTAGATAATTATCACAAAATTTTGAGTGACATCATCCCACTTGCAATACTGAGTGGGGAATATTTTTAGAAATCCTCTAGGTGATTGATACCCAGCCTTCACCCACCGTCATCTTATGCATCATGTAACAAACACACCTATATCCCTTTTCATTCCCGAAACCTAGAATTACCTTCATAGGTCATGAAATTTTTTTTCATACTTGGATATATCACCGACTTTGGGGCATCAAATTCACACACCAACTCTCCCCACATATTTTTATGGAAAAAACCCATATTCTACACATATATGATCTCATCCTCATATATGGAACAATCTGAATGTGTCTCCACACTCTAATATACTTCCCTCAATTTCAATCATTTTTTATCCTCATTCTCCATGTCCGTGATCCCTCTAAATTGTTTAGAATCCCCGGAAAACATTTTCAGACCTATTTTCTCTTGACATTGTTGAAATAATAAATACATATCATCTACTAAGGTCATAATATTCCACTTGTCACTAGAATAATGGGCCTCATGAGTCCTTATCATCCCACATAGGTAGTTGGAAAACACTATTACCCTTTCTGAGAATATATTTCAGATAAAAATCAAATTAATTGAGATACTCAACCCACCTCAACTGTCAGAGATTCAAATATCCTTATTAAAAGATATTCATCACTATCATATGATATATATATATATATATATTTGTCTATTATCCTAGAAAGTAATTCCATAATAACTTTAAAGATAAAACCACTACAACAAGTGTTAGGTTCTATGTAGGGTAATTCTGTTCATCTATACTCAACAAAAAAAACCCATACACCAAAACTCGATCTCATTGCAACAACATATCTCTTTGTCCAACCCATGAAGCATCACAAAACACTACATACTCCTCGCCTATCTCAGGTAGAATAAAGAAAATTTCTAATGTAAAATTATTATGCCACTCTTGAAAAACATTCTTAAAAGAATCTGACTTTTAAAAAATTATCCCCTTCTGGGATAATCCTGAATGAAATGCCTAAAAATGGGAAATATCAACGATGAATCTCCTATAATTTTTATATAACCCTATAATATTATTTTTATTGAATATGTTAATTTTTTTCTCCCAATAAACAATTACCGGGACCTTCTCTGGATCTACTAACATGTGTTCCTTCTAGATGATGTGACACTAGAAGTGTACATGATTAGTAGAATAGTGACCCTTATTTATCTTAGAATATAGATTATTCTCTTTTAGTGTCCTCATGATGATGTTATGATTTTGTGGAAGATCGTCATGAGTCATTCAGTACACCATGATGTCATCCACAAAGACTGCCTAAAACTTATCCATGTAACAATGAATGATTCTATTTATCATGGTCATAAGCACTTAGGGTGAGTTTATCAAAAAAATGAAATTAGGATGAATTCATATAGGTTATACCACCATCAAAAATTAATCCTTCGTATATCAGATGTTCAAACACTTCACTAGTGATACCCTAATGTGAATTAAATATATCACAAAATAGAATATCCCTTCAATTAGTCAAATAGAATGTTGATATATCAAAGAAGATAGTAGTTTTACACGTTCATCCAGTTCAACTTCTGGTAATAAAAAATAATTTGTGAGTCACTCCAACCATCATTGAAAAAGTCACATACAACCCCAAGGAGGCATACATGGATAGAGAAATTTCTTATCCTCCAACTCCTCTATTTGACTGTTGAGCTCCAAAATCAATTTTAGATCCATTATGTATGATTTTAATGAAACTGTATTAGCCCCAGCAATGATCTCAATAGTGACCTCAATATCCTTATCTATTGGAATCCCTGAGAAGTATTCATAAAAAACCAAAAATTGTTCCATAACTATTGAGAAGATACCAGGAATCACTGCTCCATCATCAAGAAGAATACTAGAAACCTAGGTGGCGATCTCTCATAGTTTCTAATAAATTATCTCAATATATCCATCCTAGATATCCCATATCTGTTGGTGAATATACTATCCACCACCGGGAGATATGAATATCACTCACTAGTGGTAAAAATATATTTGTGCATTGAATTATTCTAACCTATCCATACCTAGAATGAGGTCATTGTTGTAAGAACTCGGTTCATAGTTTTGAGGTACGAGTTTCTTCAATTCTCTTTTCCTTATGTTTTTTGAGAAAATAAGGAAAAATGAAGAAAAATCCAAAATTTCTGTACTACAAGTCGTGTCCTTTGGCCATGTGGGATGAGTACATAGGGTGTGTAGCCATACTGGTGATGAAAGATGTAAAAACTGAATACACATTGTGTACTGGGTCTTTACACGCTGTGTAGTCAGTCGGCAGGCAAATAGTAAGGTGGTGGAAGCAGCCGCCAGCTGAGTGGTAGTACATACCATGTACCCAGGTTTCACATTCCATGTAATCATGTTGACATATGAACAGTGCCACTCTTTTGAGAAGCCTCTATATGAACAGTTAAAATGGAAAGTACACACCATGTACATTAGAATTACATGTCGTGTAGTCTATTTTTTTGGGATTAAATCGGGAAGTACACTCCCCTGTTCATAGGGATGTCTTATAATCAGAGGAGGAGTCAGGAGGGAGAGCCTAACCTTCTACGATCTCTAGATCGCATGTTGAGAATCTGTTTCCACCTCTGTAGATCTCATTGGAACCATACAGGTAAGAATATCCTTCTTCTTAAGTCATTCTTACAATTTCTTTCCTAAGGGAATGTTATTTACATTTGAATAGATTTTCTTCTATCCCATATCTACATCATCTTTGGGCGATTCTGGAAGTGATGGTCATTTATACCGTTCAAGGGTGTTTGAGGTAGGTGTCTTAGTGATTAAATTCCAACTGTTGTACGTTTTTGTGTACCGTAGAGTTACAAACCAATTTTGGGGTGTCATGTGGCTAAGGCCTTGGCTGTTTTGAATACCTAGAATTCCATAGGTAATTAAATGTAATAATAAATTGTTTTCCGGGATCACTACATGGATCCAGGACCACCTATGGGTGTGTTCCTCTATTTAGCCGTTTGGACAGGATACCCAAGGTCATGACATTGTAACAATGATTATTGAATATCCTTGAGAGGAAATGCATGTGTATTGATTGTATATATGTTGTGTGTGGGCTGGTTACTTATTTAGCCTGAGGGAAGTGCTTTACTTAGCCTGAGGGCAACATTTCCTTTAGCCAAAGGGAAGTGTTGATTTTATCCTTAGGGAAACAACTTTCATGCATACAGACAATAGACTATGTGCTAGAGGGCGACACTTCGTATGCCTAATGGCAATATCTGTTATGCCTGTGGGAAATTACCTGCAGGTTACGATTCTGATTACCTGAGGGTAAGATTTTACATGTCTGGGGACACTGAATATCTACTTAGAGAATTCACCGTGGTGACGTCTAATATTAAATGGATAAAATGAATACTAAGAATGGAAATATAAATAGTAAAGTTAGTTACTTTTGAGTACTGATTAATTTATTACATTTACTAATACACACTGTCGTTTCATATTTTCACACAGTTGGGCATGGGCCTTTGGTGGGTGCCAACTGGGATTTTTTTCTCACACCCTGTTTGGGTCATGTCTTCGGTCCAAATAGATTAAGTTTCTATAGGTGTGGATAAGGGAAAGGGTCCCTATACAGGTACTTTATTGTTGCTGATGAGTAGGGGAGCTTGGTGTTGTACATCTCGTTCCCCTCGTTGTTTGATTTTCATGATCACAATCACCTTTCTTTTTATCTAACTTTGTGTTCTAAGTGTTTTTGTTGATAGGCAAAATATTACCAAAAGATTGGCCCAAGAAAGCTGGCAATTGGACTGAAATTCAGTCCACCGGCCAACCGGTGTGATAGCACCGGCCAGCCGGTGGACCTGGCAGAGGCATTGCCCACTGCCAGGCTCCACCGGTCAGCCGGTGGATTGACCACCGGCCAGCCGGTGGCACCCTGACTCAAGGCTGAGCCACTGCCTCCCCACCGGCCAACCGGTGGCCTCAGCACCGGCCAGCCGGTGGCACCCAGCCTCAACAGTGAGACCTACTGTCTCACCACCGGCCAGCCGGTGGCATCAGCACCGGCCAGCCGGTGGCTCCTGGGCAGAACAAGTTGCCATTTTGCACACACCGGCCAGCCGGTGGGACTGTACCGGCCAGCCGGTGGAGCCAGTCAAACTAGTCGTTGCAGTTTGACCAGGCTGGCCCACTTGGCTCCCAACGGCTCTTTTAGCCTCTCCAACGGCTCCGAAGCCTCCCCAAGGGTTCCATGCCTATAAATAAAGGCCAAGGAAGCCCCGGACACCCACCGGAACTATACGAAAGCCCACGGACATATTTTGCATCAATTGGCCAACCTCCGGCGACTTCCTCCAAGGGAACTCCAATAGCTCCAACAACTTCCACATCCAAGGAGCCCACTCAAGAAGCTTGGGAAAGCACGCTACATCAACTCCATCATCCAATTGGCGCCCAAGTCTTCCCAATCACGGTTTTTCGTGTTTTATTTATTTTGAGCTTAACTTTGAGTTTGTGCCTACAAACTCCCAATTTTCTCATCCCCTCTTTTCTTTGGGTTTCACATCACCACTAAGGTGTGACAAGGTTGCCAAGCTTTCCTTTAAATAGCTTGAGACATAGGTGAGCTATCCTTCACCTGTAAGAAGGATAGTGGGTTCTTGCTAAACCATCAAAAGCAAGTGGGTTCTTGCTAAACCACAAAAGCAAGCTGTAATAGGTCCTAGTGCTACCTCAAAGCCTAGTGGGTTTCTTGCTAAAACCATTGAAAAGCAAGCGGTAGGAATCTATCAACGGTTGAGTTGGGAGCGGAGACGTAGGCCGGGTTTTGGCCGAACTCCGTTATCAATTTTGTGTGTCTTGCCTCTTTATTTCCGCTGCATTTCAACTTTGATTTTTTATTTGTTAATCAATTTTTTAAAAGGCAATTCAGCCCCCCTCTTGCCATCATTCCCCATTTGTTCCGACCCAACAATTGGTATCAAAGGGAAATTTGAGTAATACCCTAACCCGGTTTCAAATTTAAGATCCATTTAGATGGCATCAACTTCTTTCGCCCCCGAGGGCTACTCATTGGGTCGGGCTCCATTTTTTGATGGGACCGACTATTATTATTGGAAAACCCGCATGACTACTTTTCTTAGAAGTATAGGGTATCCCATTTATAAAATTGTCATGCAAGGTTACACTTTGTCTACCCCCGACGAATCCAAATGGACCCAAGCCGACATTAGAAATTTTGAGCTAGATGGCAAAGCCATGAATGCTCTTCATTGCGGCCTTGAACGAAATGAATTTAACCGAGTTTCCACTTGCACCTCATCTCATGAAATTTGGAAACTATTGGAAGTGACCCATGATGGCACTAACAAAGTTAAAGATACTCGGTTAGATATGTATAGACAAGACTTTGAATCTTTTTCAATGCATCCAAATGAGTCTATTTCTGAAATGTTTACTAGATTTACTTACGTGTGCAATGGGAGAAAGTCCCTTGGTGATGATGTTTCAGCTGAAGCAATGGTAAAGAAGATCCTATGGGTCCTTCCGAGCTCATGGGCACCAAAGGTGACGGCGATCCAAGAAGCTAAGGACGTCAAAAATATGCCGGTAGAGGAGCTCATCAGATCCCTAATGACATATGAGATCACAATGAGGAGGCAAGCTCAAAAGGAGGGCACACCAATCAAGACACCAAATAACATCGCCCTCAAGGTACAAAAAGAAGTAAGCTCCTCCTCATCCTCATCTTCCTCATCTTCATCTTCTTCAAGAGGCGACTCGGAAATGGAGAATCTCGCCCGCCAAATGCAAAAATTCATGAAGAAGCACAAGAAGAAGAAATCTCGCAAGGCGCGAAAGCAAGAACCCACCGCAAGATCCGAGCCCAAGGTGAAATGCTACGGGTGCGGCGAAAAGGGCCATTACAAGCCCGATTGCCCACTCAACAAGAAACGGGCCAAGGAGAAAGGAAAGAAAAAGGTCCTCAAGGCCACATGGAGTGACTCCTCATCATCCTCCTCCTCCTCCTCGAGCGACCAAGGTACAAAATGCCTTATGGCATTCCATGAGGTAACTTCTTCCGATTCCTCCTCCTCTTGTTCTTCAAATTCCAATTCTTTAAATCATCTATCCTATGAAGAACTCTCACATGCTAGAGACCAATTAGAAAATGGTTTTCATGAGCTTTCTTCAAAATTTGTCGCTTTAAAAAAATATTTCAAAAAACTCTCCTCCGAAAAAGACCATCTTCTCAAAGAGAAGGAGGAGATGTCCCTTAAAATCCAAAATTTTCCAAATGTTGATTCCATGGAATCAACCATCAAAGACCTAAGGGAAACCCTTGCTAAGTTCACCCAAGGGGAACAAAATTTGAACAATATCCTAGGTTCCCAACGAATTTCTAGAACCACCCAAGGGCTAGGATATTCCAATATAGCTTCCTCCTCCCATGCTTCAACTGTTTTTGTAAGGGGGAGCTCCCAATACAAATTTTGCAATTATTGTAAAAAACCCGGGCACCTCATTTATGAGTGTGATTGCAAAAATGCCCGGTACGGCCAACCCAAGTCTTTTTTCTTTTCCGATGAATTCTATAGGAGAAGACCCGCTATGAGACAAGTATGGATTGAGAAATCCCTTCTAGCGAGTCTCTCCGGGCCAAAATTTATTTCCTCTCCCCGATGATCTTTTGTTTTTATTTAGGGGGAGTTAGGCCTTTTTGTTTTATTCAAACTTTCAATTTCAACTCTTGGTTTCAAATTTTTCAAGTCTAAATTTCTCATTTCAATTTTTGATTCAAAACTTTCAATTCAAACTGTTATTCAAATTTTCAATCTCTCAATTTCCAAAATTTCAATTGACTTTCAAATCTCAAATCTTGCTTTTCAAGCCTCTATCCCTCAATCAAGTTTTATGCCCCATTCTATTTTGATAATCACAAAGGGGGAGAAATTTCTTGATTGATTGGGGGAGAATCCTTTTTCATCATGCTTTGCATTTCCTTTCAATTTCAGTATTTTTCATTGTTTGTTTCGGTGATTGTGATCATCAAAATAGGGGGAGATTGTTGTACATCTCGTTCCCCTCGTTGTTTGATTTTCATGATCACAATCACCTTTCTTTTTATCTAACTTTGTGTTCTAAGTGTTTTTGTTGATAGGCAAAAGATTACCAAAAGATTGGCCCAAGAAAGCTGGCAATTGGACTGAAATTCAGTCCACCGGCCAACCGGTGTGATAGCACCGGCCAGCTGGTGGACCTGGCAGAGGCATTGCCCACTGCCAGGCTCCACCGGTCAGCCGGTGGATTGACCACCGGCCAGCCGGTGGCACCCTGACTCAAGGCTGAGCCACTGCCTCCCCACCGGCCAACCGGTGGCCTCAGCACCGGCCAGCCGGTGGCTCCTGGGCAGAACAAGTTTCCATTTTGCACACACCGGCCAGCCGGTGGGACTGTACCGGCCAGCCGGTGGAGCCAGTCAAACTAGCCGTTGCAGTTTGACCAGGCTGGCCCACTTGGCTCCCAACGGCTCTTTTAGCCTCTCCAACGGCTCCGAAGCCTCCCCAAGGGTTCCATGCCTATAAATAAAGGCCAAGGAAGCCCCGGACACCCACCGGAACTATACGAAAGCCCACGGACATATTTTGCATCAATTGGCCAACCTCCGGCGACTTCCTCCAAGGGAACTCCAATAGCTCCAACAACTTCCACATCCAAGGAGCCCACTCAAGAAGCTTGGGAAAGCACGCTACATCAACTCCATCATCCAATTGGCGCCCAAGTCTTCCCAATCACGGTTTTTCGTGTTTTATTTATTTTGAGCTTAACTTTGAGTTTGTGCCTACAAACTCCCAATTTTCTCATCCCCTCTTTTCTTTGGGTTTCACATCACCACTAAGGTGTGGCAAGGTTGCCAAGCTTTCCTTTAAATAGCTTGAGACATAGGTGAGCTATCCTTCACCTGTAAGAAGGATAGTGGGTTCTTGCTAAACCATCAAAAGCAAGTGGGTTCTTGCTAAACCACAAAAGCAAGCTGTAATAGGTCCTAGTGCTACCTCAAAGCCTAGTGGGTTTCTTGCTAAAACCATTGAAAAGCAAGCGGTAGGAATCTCTCAACGGTTGAGTTGGGAGCGGAGACGTAGGCCGGGTTTTGGCCGAACTCCGTTATCAATTTTGTGTGTCTTGCCTCTTTATTTCCGCTGCATTTCAACTTTGATTTTTTATTTGTTAATCAATTTTTTAAAAGGCAATTCACCCCCCCTCTTGCCATCATTCCCCGTTTGTTCCGACCCAACACTTGGGACCGAGCATAGGCTTGTGATACTGCATGTTTTATTGTTTTTCATTATTGTACTATGTACTCTATATTGTATTGTAGTATATTGATGTGTAACTTGTTCTGGATGTTTCCTTACAACTTGATACTTGTTGCATCATTATCTATATAACTGTTGGTTATTTTTTTTACTGCAGTTGTCAATTTTAATGGTGTATGGTGTATTAATTATGATGTTGTTGTATGTTTGTATATTATATTCCGCTGCGCTGCACTTTGACCAATATGGGCATAATTTCCTCACTATCAGATCTAGGCCATCATTTCTAGTCAGCAGCCTCTGGCATTTGTGGAAATGCACTTGAGGTCATGTGACCAACCGGGTTCGGGACACCTGTGGAGTGGTACCCATGCCAAGGATGTTACAATGTGGTATCAGAGGCAGTTTCTTTTCTTTAACTTATTATTTGGTGCCTTATTTAGTTATATGATGGAAACATTAGTTGGTAATAAGCTCTACCTAGGAGTTTCTAACTTGTGTACAGGGTAAAGCCAGTCTACCTCGGTAATTTCAATTTTTCTGATTTTGCAAATTTTATAGTTGATCTGATTTTCACCATTAGGTGATGCACTTGGGATTGTACTGTTTATATGTTATCCATGGGTTCTATTTAGTTTCAACCCAATGAGATGAGGGTATGAATCTCGTGCATCATTTAGGTACATGTTATAAATCCCATGCCATGTATTGTTCCATGCCATATAGATTCATTAAAAATTGTATGTTGTTGTGATAGATGTTGTTCTAGAAAAGCACGCTGTTGTGATATCTGCTTTGATAAATACCTTCTATATGATAGGGTATTTTTTATCCTGTTAATATAATGAACACCAAACATTGTTTGTTGGGGATTATGGACCCTCAATGTCTGGAATTTGGTGGATCATAGACTTGTTTACTTGTGTATAACATGTATAAGATTCCAAACATTGATTCGTGGGGAGTATGGGCCCTCATAGATCTTAATTTGGCACTTAGGTGATGTTTTCAATGTTTTATTTGGGCTTCGGAGTAGATTCAGAGACATACTATCTGGAAAACCTATTATACATGCCATGTAGTTATATGGACACACGCCGTTTGTTCTTCTACTCGGGAAGAAAAAAACTTTTTGAGTACACGACATGTACCCTGTGTACATGCCGTTTATCCTCTTTTCGTGTCATTAACCGTGTGGGTATGGACACAGGGAATGGAAATGATTACAGAAATCAAGCCATGTACCAGATTTACATGTCATGTAGTGTTGACTTGGAGTCTTTCTGTGTAACTAATAACAGAGACGAAGGAGACCTTAAGACATACATGTCATGTCCAATGTGGAACACGACGTGTAGTCTGACCTGGGGACCCGACCGTGTATACTAACAAACACGGGTTGGTGTCACGTCATCCTGAATATGTGGTGTACCTGAGGGACATGTCGTGTAGTCCTTACCGGTAGGAGACCGTATGGACTTAGCCATGTGGCTGGGGAAACTGAGTAGTGTACACACAGTGTTTAGTTGTAACACGATGTGTATTATAAAGCCGAGTAGTCGAACATATCAAAAACGACATGAGAATTTGGAAAATTACAACATACATGCCGTGTAGATTATATACACGCCATGTTGTTTTGTTCAACAAGAGTCTTGTGGCTTATCTGTGAAGAAGGACCCAGACATGGTAAGATAAGTCAGGTACACGCTGTGTAGTCATTATACACGCCATATAGTCTTGTTTTGAAAATCCTGAATGCCTTCTTCTTCCTATTTCCCTTTTGGTTCCTTCGTTTTCAGTCATTGATAATCTTGATATAAGGTGTGCGTTTTACCTTTTAGAGTCATGCCTCCATGATGAACACACGTTGTATTCTAGGAGAGCGGTAAAGATTATACTCTAGAAATGGTGGGACATGGGCTACCAGTGGATCCTCCAACAGAGCCAGATGCGGCACGAACCGTTATACTGGACACAGGTGCAGATACGTAGTTTCGTAAAGGCTTCATGCGGTTCATGAAGACCTTTCCGGGCGCACCACCAGTTGATACAACTATGGATGAGATGACTCGTATCTTCCAGCAGCATCATCCACCTACGTTTTTAGGGGATGGCGGACCATAGGAGGCAGACTCATGGCTAGGGTCCATACAGACTATTTTTGAGCATCTTGAGACGCCTCCAATGCGGAGGGTCAATATCACGAATTATATGTTGCGTGATTCCGCCAAGAGGTGGTGGGGTGTTACCACATAGTCCGAGAATCACAGAGACATAGTGTGGGAATATTTTCAGACATCCTTCTATGACTTTGTCTTCCCAGAGACACTGAGGGGAGATAGAGCTTGAGATTTCATGAATCTGCAGCAGGGCGCTATGTCAGTGATGGATTATTCTGCTCATTTCACCGAATTTCGGCGTTTTTCACCCGTTCTAGGGGTTGATGAGACGTTGAGGGCCAGACACTTTGAGGATGGTCTTCGGTATGACATCCGAGTGCTAGTGAATTTTTTTAGGTTGCATTCAATACATGTTATTGTGAACCAGACACTGATTACTGAGAGAAACCTTCATGAAGATAATGGTTCCGTCCAGGGCGGTTCATCACCAGTTTCTTGTACTATTTATACTAGAAATACGAAGTGATAGATGGATTTATCTCATAGTGGAAGTACTATCCCACAGAATACTTCAGGTGGCCAGGTTTTGTGCAACTAGTGTGGTAAAGAGGGGCACAAGAGACCGCAGTGTCAACGAGACCCAATGGAGTGCTGATCTTGCGGCAAGATGGGTCATCTACAACTCTTTTTCAGGGTGTTTCCACTAGTGGATAGTGAGAGTGGTTATATGCAGACTCTTCATGCTATATCAGGACCAGCAGCTTCTTACCAGCTGGGAAACTATAATACGTCAGGGGGTGCAGGAAGGGATGCTGGTCGTGGTCGTGGTAGCCCGACACCAGGATCATAGAGGCAACAAGGTGGGATAACATAGGGTAGCAAGGTTGTGTCGTAGTGTCGCGACACTGGGCAGGCATATGACGTGGAACATACCCAGTAGGAGCAAGATCCCAGACGTTCTACAGTCAGAGGTACTATTCTAGCAGCTTCTGTCTTACCTTCAAAACATTTTGATATGGGTGCTACACATTGTTTTATATCTATGCCCATTGTGGAGAGCCTTGGGCTCTATGTTTCTTCTTCTTCTACTGTTATGATGATAGACACTACGTTGGGAATTAGAACAATCGGTGTGCATCATTACATGGAGTGCACCCTTGATGTTGGTGGGTGCCACTTCCTATCAGACCTCTATGTCTTTGAGATGATGAGATATTATGTCATTCTCGGGATGGACTGGTTGGTTCCCTTTTGAGCCTTTGTATATTGCTATCGTCGCAGGTTGATTTTCACATCACCAGAGGGCAGGGAGTTTCTATACAAAGGTTAATGGGATGTTCAGGCGAGTCAACCTGGACCAGAGCATCGTGGCTGAGGTGGAGTAATAGACGAGATTTGGTGTATATATCTGGATGATCCGGGGACTTGTCATAAGTATTTCCCTCCAGTAGTTGATCGTTTCAGGGATGTCTTCCCAGATGACTTTTCAGGTATACCACCGTAGCGAGAGGTGGATTTCTCTATTGAGCTTGTTCTAGGAGCGGCACTGGTATCCATTCCTCCTTATAGGATGGTCATTCCTGAGTTTCATGAGCTCAAGAGGCAGTTAGAGGAGTTATATGCAAAGGGTTTTATCTGAACCAATACTTCTATGTGGGGTCCTTCGGTCCTTTTTGAGAAGAAGGCAGACATTAACCTCAGACACTGTGTGGATTATCAGAAAATGAACCAGTTAATGGTCAAGAACTGATATCCTTTGCTGAGGATAGATGATCTTTTTGATCAACATCGGGGCACACGAGTGTTCTAGAAGATTTACTTGAGATCAGGATATCATCAATTACACGTTAGACCTTCGGATATACTTCTTACAGCTTTTCGGAGCAGATATGGTCTATATGAGTACTTAGGTATGCCATTTGGTCTCACAAACGCATCGGCAGTTTTCATGGCTCTGATGAATCATGTGTTCCATCTTTATCTGGATTCATTTGTGGTAGTATTCATGGATGATATATTGGTGTACTCTCACACTCGACATGACCATGCCACCCATCTTGATATCTTATTTAGTACTCTGAGAGAGAAACGACTATATGATAAGCTCGCAAAGTGATAATTTTGGATGGACCAGATCCACTTCCTGGGTCATATCATCTCAGAGGCAGGAGTTTTCGTGGACCCAGAGATGGTGAGAGCAGTAGTTTCTTAGGAGCAAACTAAGAACATTTTTGTGATACGAAGTTTCTTAGGGTTGGCCAGTTACTACAAATGCTTCATCCCAGACTTATTCCGCATAGCAGCGCCGTTGATGGGTTTGACTATGAAGGGTGTGAAATTTTTTAGGACAGAAGCTTGTGAGACACCCTTTCAGGACCTCAATGGAAGGTTGACATCAGCACTCGTCCTGATACTACTAGAGTAAGGGAAGAGATATATATTTAACTATGATGCATCATGAATTGGGCTAGGAGCAGTGTTAATGTAGGGCGATCAAGTTGTTGCATATAGGTCTCAGCAGTTGAGGCCACATGCGAAGAATTACCAGACGCATGATATCGAGTTGGCTGTAGTTGTTCATGCATTGCACTGTTGGAGAAATTATCTCTTGGGAGAGCATTTTGTGGTTTTCACCGACCACAAAAGCCTCAAATATATTTTTTCTCAGCGTGACTTGAACCTGAAACATCGATGGTGGGTCGAACACCTTCAGTCCTTCGGCATTGAGCTTACCTATACACCTGGTAAAGGTAACACAGTTGCTGATGCATTGAGCCGGAGGACTCAGATATATGTGGTGCAGGATGCCAGTGGTGAGTGGCAGCTTATGGCTTCGTTCACTGAGATGCATTTGGAGGTTCACAATAGTCTGGGGTAGAACTATCATTTATATTTAGCTGTGACTTCTACCCTCCCGTATAGAGTGAGGATGAGACAGTTATCTGATTCTTATGGCCTTGTTCAATGGGAGTCGGTGTAAAGTGAGGACCCTTCTCCTGGTTGGATGATAGGAGATGATGAAATTCTGTGTTTCCATGGAAAATTTTGGGTTCTAGGGAATATCCTCAAGGAGTTGATGTTGGATTTTCATGCTTCACCTTGTGTAGTTCATCCCAGAGTTACCAAGATGTACTGTGACATAAGCCATCAGTATTAGTGGTAGTGCATGAAGAGAGAAATGGATAGTTTTGTAACGAGCTGCTCCACCTATTAGAAGGTGAAGGAAGAGCATCAGAGGCCAGCCGGACTTTTACAACAGTTACCCATACCATATTGGAAATGGGAGGATGTCGCGATGGACTTCATTATTGGGTTGTCGAGGTCACCTCAAGGCAATGATGCCCTGTGATTTGTAGTAGACAGACTCACAAAGGCATCTCAGTTTTTGTTGATCAAGGAGACCTTAGGTGTTGACAATGTCGAGAAGTTCTATATCCGAGAGGTGGTACTTCATCATGGGGTTCCTCGATCTATCATTTCAGATAGGGACTCTAGTTTTACATCTCATTTCTGGAAGAGTTTTCAGAGGGCACAAGGGACACAAGTGCTTCTTATCACAGCTTAACACCCTCAGAACGATGGCCTGTCAGAGTGTATAATATTGGTGCTTGATGACATGTTGCGTTCATGCATCCTAAACTTTGGGGGCTCTTGGGAGAAACATATACCCCTAGTCGAGTTTTCCTATAATAATAGTTTTCTGGAAACTATTGAGATGGCACCTTATGAGGCTTTATATGGTAGGCCATGCTGATCACCCATGAGCTAGTTAGAGGTAGGAGAGGTAGCTTTACTGGGACCATGTCTCATGCAGGAGACTTCTAAGCAGGTCCAGTTGATTTAGAAGCGGATCGCTATCATACAGTCTTCTCGGAAATCTTATGTTGATTGCTGCAGATGAACCTTGGAGTTCGGGGTCAGGGATCCGGTTCACTTATGTGTTTCGCCGAGGTGGGGACACATGGGGATCAGGAGGCAGGGTAAGCTTTCACCGAGGTATATGGGGCCATTTGAAATTCTGGAGAGAGTCAGGCTGGTTTCCTATCTGTTGATGATACCACAAAGGTACCTAGACATGCATGACATCTTCCACGTATCTCAGTTGTGTCGCTATCATTCAGATTCGTCTCATGTCTTTAATCCGGAGGAGGTTGAGCTTGAGAAAGATGCGTCCTTTGAGAGCATCTGATTCGTATCGTTGATAAGAGAACGAAGTTTCTCTAAGGCCATTCATTTCCTCTCATACAGGTGCTATGGCAGCATGGCCGAGTGTATGACGAAACATGGGAGTGGGAAACCGATGTACATTCTCAATGGCCAGATCTATTCATAGATTAATCTTCACCACCCTTGGAAGGGAAATTCTGGGAAGAATTTATTTACAGGGAGAAGTTTGTAAGAACCCGATTCTTAGTTTAGAGGCATGAGTTTCTTCTTTTCTCTTTTCCTTAAGTGTTTTTGAGAAAATAAGGGAAATGGGAATAAATCCAAAATTCTGGGACTACACGCCATGTAATTTTCCACACGCCATGTACTTTGGTCATGTGGGATGAGTACACATGGTGTGTATCCATGCTGGTGATGAAAGGTGTAAAAACCAACTACACACTATGTAGTGGGTATATTCACGCCATGTAGTCTGTCGGCAGGTAAATATTAAATTGGTGGAAGCAGCCAGTAGCTGAGCGGCAGTACAAGCCATCTACTGAAGTTTCACACGTTGTTTACTCATGTTGATAGATGAATAGTTCCACACTTGCGAGAATCTGCCATAAAAACAGTTGAAAAATGGAAAGTACAGGTCGTGTACATGATAAGTACACAACGTGTAGTCTATTATTTTGTATTAAATCGGGAAGTAGCCTCCCCTATTCACAGGGATGTCTTAGAACTGGAGGAGTCGGGATACAGAGCCAAACCTTCAAGGCGCTCCAGATCGCACGCTGGGAATCCGTTTCCACCTCTGTCGATCTCGTTGGAACCATACGGGTAAGCCTCTCCTTCTCCATAGGTAGTTCATACCAATTCTTTCACAAGGGATAGTTATTTACATTTGAATGGTATCTCTTCTAACACAGATCTCCGTCATCTTTGGGCGTTTCTAGAAGCGACTTTCACATATACCGTTCATGGGTGTTATAGGATGGTGGCTTGGTGTTTAAATTCCATTTATTGTGCGTTTTTTAGTACTGTTGAGCTAAAAACCAATGTTGGTGTGTCGTGTGGCTGAGCCCTTGGTTTTTTTCAAAACCTATAATTGCATAAATAATTAAATGTGATAATAAATTGATTTTTGGGATCACTGGTTGGATCCAAGACCACACCGGGGGTGCGTTACATTGTTTAGCCGTTTTTCCTGGATACACTATGGGATTCCATTGTAATAATTATTATTGAATAGCCTTGAGAGTAATTATGTGTGTCTTTCTTATATATATGTTGGGCGTGGGTCGGTTACTTGTTTAGACTGAGGGCAGTGCACTAAATACCCTGAGGGCAGTGTTTCCTTTAGCCTAAGTGTAGTGGTTATTTTAGCCTGAGGGCAGCTTCTTTTGTGCCTGTGGGAAATAGACTCTGTTCCTATGGGAAACACTTCATACTCCTAAGGGAAATATCTATTATACCTATTGGTAATTACACATGTGTTACGATTCTCATTACCTGAGGGTAAGAGTTTATATGTCTAGGGACACTAACTATCTACTTAGAGAATTCACCGAGGTGATGACTAATATTAAATAGATAAAATGAATACTATGAATGGAAATATAAATGGTAAAGTTAATTATTTTTCAGTAGTGCTTAGTTTATTGTATTTACTACTACAAAATGTTGTTGCATATTTTCACACAGTTGGGCTTTGGCCTTTGGTGGGTGCCTGCAGGATTTATTTCTCACACCTTGTTTGGGTCATGTCTTTGGCCAAAACAGATTATGTTTCTATTATTTAGGATAAGGTCAAGGGTCCCTATACAGGTACTTGATTGTTGCAGATGAGTAGGGGAGCATGGGACTGAGCATATGCTCAGGATGCTACAGGTTGTTTCGTATTTCTTTGTTGTATTGTGTACTCTATATTGTATTGTACTGTATTGGTGTTTACTCTAAATTGTATTGTACTGTATTGGTTATCTTTTACTGTAGTTGTTTATTTTAACTGTTTATGGTGTATTTCTTCCACTGTTTTTGTATGTTTGTATAATGTATTCCGATGTGATGCTCTTTGATAAAGGAGGACAGAGTTTCCCCACTATCAGACCAGGGCCCTCGCTGCTAGTCGGTAGCCTCTGGCCTTTGGGGAAATGTATTTGAGGTCATGTGACCAATCGTGTCTGGGGCGCCCATGGGGTCGTACCTGGGCCCGGGATGTTACAATTGTGAGAATTTTTCTAGATGTAAATATCCCACTAAAATTGATACTCTCACACCACAAAAGAACATCCCTTGAACTAGTATATGTCTCTAAAACATACTCCCAATGGTGTATCTCTATTCATAACTCCACTCACACACTATACCTCCAAACTCAATCCATTCACCTGTTGTTTAGATATAAATGAATGAGAGGAACCAGTTTCAAATAACGCACTAGAAAGAATTGAAGATACAATAATAGAACCTCTCAGTGTAGATGGTCCACCCTCAATATCCATATGTTTAGGTAAAATTGTATGTAATTTAATTTCCCCTCTTTCCATTGATGAATTATGAGTTCCCTAAGATAGAAAAATCATCATATATGTGTGATGTTACTGCAAAGCTTCATATACACTTATTCTATAGGCATTGGAAGTAAAAATATAATTTCTATACTGATATAGAATATTAGATCCACATACAACACCCATTTTCATGATATCTCCTCCATCACTACACATCATTTGTGGGTTTCTGAAGAACCTCCTTAGATTTCCAATATTCCCAAAATACCAACACTCTACTAGTGGTCAGGGGAACTATCAATAAATGTATCCCGGCATAGAAAACTTGTGATTGATCACATGGGCATGGTCCCATGTAACTGAACCTTCCCCCATGTTATTAATCTTGTAATCTCCTTGATTATCATTCTCACAGCAATGATTTATGGTCTTAATTAATGTACTTCATATATATTTTATAAAAATCATATAAACTACAATGGAATCCACATTAAGGTTCCCCTCTTCTATGAGATCCGGATCCACCACCTCGGTGAACATCTTTATCTAAAAGAGGTAAACGTGGACATAATCTCACAATTAATCTCGAGTCAAAATGTATAATCATACCTATCACATGTCATTACAATGATAGAGAAAAGTGTTTCAATTAAATAAAGATTCTATCATTTTCCTTCATAGGCATGATCCTCTAAGTTAACCTCATAAAATCAACTGATATATTCTACATCAACATCTGTGGATTGATGTTCTCTAGGAAATTATCAAAGAATTCATTTTATAAAATACCATCATCATTTCCATTCTTCACCTGAGTATTGAGTGATCACTTCATTGATCGTCATAGTATGAAAGTATCCAACTTGACACACTTATCAGCTAGAGTCTACAAATGTTTAATTATAATCTAGATATGCTGAACCCAAAACTCATCTTTCATTGGTCCACCCACTCTAGTAAAATTCATTGGATGAGGAAATTTAAAGACACTCATTTGGCCATATGTTTTCCATTCAACCCTTGGTGAG
Organism: Viscum album; assembly: GCA_963277665.1. NCBI lineage: Eukaryota > Viridiplantae > Streptophyta > Magnoliopsida > Santalales > Viscaceae > Viscum > Viscum album. Next base: position 813,804,290 of record OY728120.1, read on the forward strand.
TATGTTTCCATTAATTTCAGGATGAGTGAAAACATCCCTTGGGACTTCTCCACTACATTCTCTATTGTCCCTATTGGTGCCTCAGGTTCCACTGATAATATATCTTCTCCATACATATCCTCCTAAAATCTCCTCAACAATAATTTCTATGGGGAAATATCTTTACATATAAAAATAAAAGTCATAGGGAACAAAGTATCAATTTTTCATGTTTACATAAGGGAGAAACACAAAAAGACACCACATGTATTTTTCTCATCCCCCGCTACACAGTAAAAAACAGAGGCACTGTTACTACCCTAAACCATCATACGTATAGGTCATGGTTAATAGAGGGTATACTAAATATCAATTTCATGTTTCTCAGTAAAAAAATATTCCCATAATGAATTATTCTGAAACTATAAACTTCATATTAGAAATATTTTCTAATTCAATTTTACAAGAAGGAAAAACAGACCAAGTTCAACAACATACCCAAAACCCATTTTCTGTGCATGAAAAAAATGATGGTTGTTAAAAAATATTCATATGATCCTAGAGTGACGATGGCATACTGAACCCTCCTTCTATTAGATTCCATGAGTCGAAACATATATTGACTCAAAATAATTATTACATCACACCACAAGTCAACCACCTAGGGTGAAATAATATTAAATATATCTAAAAATTCCAATAACTGCAATCCTGCACTAATTTCATGGGTTTCTACCATACATAGGGTTTCTACACCCATCCACGATATCGATACCAAGCTCTAGATGTCCCTATTATCCTTTCTACCATTCCCTAAAATTAAGTAAAAAAACAAAAGTAAATAATAATGTGCTCTGAAACCACATTTTATTGTCTCGAACTAGGTTCCACACACCATTGACCAGATTCAGACCACAACATGACCACAAGAACACCTACCATTATGCCAGAGGCTCCCAACTAGAATTGAGGGTCTAATGTCGATCATGGGGATACTATACCAAATTTATCAGTGTAATTAACCAGCTGAAATAAATAAAAAATTATAAAAAATTTATAAAGTAACCGAAAAAATATTGTATCACATTCTGAACTAAACTATTAATATAACATCAAAGATGGACAATAAATATTTCATGAAAATGTATGTTTTCAGTGTCAAAATTTTGACCGAAGAATAGAGATAAAAAAACACCCAAGTGGGTCCTGAACCACGACTTGTTCAGTCATCCTTGATCCATCACAAATTAACCATCTTACAGATGGCCTTTCCCCTAAACCTTCTTTTCAATCATTTAATATATTTAGGTATTGATTATGAATCCCAAGTAGGGTGTGATTAATTCTAAATAGTCCTCGACCGAAAACATATAAATAAATTTCCAATAAATAAAAGTTTACCCAATCCTATAATGACTAAAATAAAAGAAATAAAGTAAGAATTATTCATTTATTAATTCTCTATTTATTTGACCACATATCACCCAAGTTCTCAGGGACACTCGAACTCATATCATAGACTTGAATTCATCTATTATCACTCAAAGATCATAATTTAATTCCATTATTACCATTCATATTTTTATAGATCATGATTGTATTTCCATTTTATCCTTCATTATTTCTAAATTGAATTTCCATTTCATGATTCATATTTAAGAATACATCATTGAATGAATATGTTACCATTCATCATTTCATAATTTACTGTCCACATTTACATTCATAATTAATAATACATGATTGAATGTCCATGTTTCCATTAATTTTTTCAAAATAGAATTTCAATGTTACCATTCATATTTGGTAATACTTGATTCGATTCCATGATTACCATTTATCATTTTATAATTGAATGTCCATGATAACATTCATATTTAATAATACATGATTGAATTTATTTTTTACCATTAATAATTTCAGAATTGAATGTCCATGATTCCATTCATAATACATGGATTAATTTACATGTTACCATTCACCATTTAATTCCCTATATATGAAAATATCACAATACCACATATAAATTAATGTCATATGAAACACAAAAAACAATTAATTAATTAACCATTTAAATAATAAAATATACAAATCACATATTCAAGTCATTCAATAAATTCATTCTATAACTAATTACTCACATCAATCAAATTAATTAATTCAAAATTTAATTAATCACATTCATTTTATTAATTAGTCCTATAAATTAATCTCATTATTAAAAATATTAATTCAATTATTAGTTATTCAATTCAGAATCTCAATTATATGTAATGAATTCAATAAATAATTACCACAATTCATTATTCTAAATATAAATTAATTATTTTAATAATTATTTATTCTTAATTCACAATACTTAAATTAATTTCTTCACAAATTATAGAATTCAATTAGAAGAATCCATTTCTAAATGAGGACAATAAATTATAAAATTGCATAAATGTTATTGTAATCATTACTATGGTATTTTAATTACAGAACACTAACCTTGTTTTATTGATGAATAATCACTCAATATAGAACCACAATTTTGTGTAGATAAATTAGGAATGTGTTGAAGAACACGATCTAGATCTGAAATGTAATTCCACGATCAAATGAAATAGGATCTCTTAAATCTTGATCTGGATCAAACAATCCTAGATACATATTCAAAAATATTTTTCATAATAAAAGAATATACACCACAAAAAAAAATTGGAGAAGAATATGAGATATACTAGAAATAAATCGGGAAGATAACCTATACTCGAAGAGGTGCAGATCAATCAACCATGTGTCTAATCACCTAGAATGGATGTATGATGTCAATGGAATCTCTCTAGGAGGCTCTAGAATCAATTAAAATGCTCATGGAATAAGCTAGGGTGTTTGGGGGTATATTAACGGGGATCATAATTTTTTTAATAAAATTTGGGGGATTAAAATCCAGTATTCATGGTTTTCAACTCGGGTTGCACAGTTTACCATAATTTTTCTCCTTAAACATGAAACTCTTCAGGGGTGCATAGTTTCTCATATAAGGGTACAAAATTCTACCAAACATGTACCAACAATGAAAATCCCTTCTATATATTTTCACATGATTTACCGGGACAAGTCACAATTTTTGGGAAAACGTGTACAAATAGTGCAGTTTACATGTTCCTTCAAAACCACTGAATTTACACCCAATCACACCCCAAGGTAAAACCCAAACAGATAATACTAATAAATGGTAAATGATTACATGAATATGAGTCATAAACCACCCCACAAATGGTTTGCGTATTTCAATTATCTTGTTAAATAAAATATTTATTTTGTTACATCATTTGAAATATATAGATTTCAGAATAATTATATTATTTCTCAAGTCAAATATATATATTTAAAAAATCATGTTGACGAACTTATGAACTATGAATTAAAGTAACTTATTCATTTTTCAATTTCCAGAATAATCATAAGAATCATTGAAAATAAAATTTAATGGATGTATTGACCAAACATAGAAGAAAAAATTAGTGAATATTGAATGTGTCTCCTAGAAAAAAAAGTGAGACAAAAATCCCTTAATTATTTTGTAACATTTGAATTATAAGACCTATTAAATAATTAAATAAAATTAATCATCTAATATGATTAATATAATTAAATTTTTGATATAACCTATAGAAGAGGATTTATATATATAACATAAATGAAACTTGTGTTGAATATGGTATATTCCCTAGGGAAATATAGGTGATTTGATAATCCTTTACCTTAAGTATTTCCTTCATTCGAGTATTTTTGAACTTAATTCTCCTAGAAAAATATCTTTGGGATATCATATTAAAGACCATACAATTAGTCATCTGGAGATAAAAATAGTAGTAAAATGTGCCTAATGATTTTGGGGCTATATGTTTCTAGGGGCTGGTTATTCCAAATGGAATATGACCTGTGAATAAGTGAGGGGGATATTTCATTTTCAAATAGAGGTGTTTTGGAATTTTGTAAATGCGTAAAACTATTAAATAAATATTTTATGTCACTCTAAATCCATATACATCCCACAATGATAAATAAAGGGTTTGAGGGATGATATGGTAAATCCATACCTCCATTCCAAATATAAACATTTTTCTAAGATGTTATTCTTCAATATATATGTTTAATAACTACTACTCTTTAGGTCTTGACAATGTTAAAATGTTTTTTATTATTTAACTATGTAATTTATCATTATAGATTTAAAATAAATTAGTCATATTAAATATCTTAGATTCACTTATTCTAAATAATAAATAACATGTAATAGATAAAAATTCCATCTATTTTGGAAAATTAATAATATCATGGGTTCATGTAATGAAAAGAAAATTATTTTAACCATTAGAATGATAAATAATTGATTACTATTTTTATTCTTAAATTAATAAAATTAATTAATAATTGACATATAAAATTATTTATTTTAATTCCATATAAGGAATTAATTTTTCCAAATTAAATACATATATTTAATATAATTTAATTTAAAATTAAACACGTAACGAAACACTAAATTGGGCTCTTAATGAAAAATATTTCTTAAGTATAAGAATATTCTATATTATAAATTATTAATAGAATTGATTCAATGAAACTATATTGGATTAAAAATAATATCATTCAAATAATTGAAAATTTAACTCATTTTAAAAAATATTTAAATTTATCAAATGAAAATATAGTTTTTATCCAAATTTTTATGTTAAGTATGTTAGAATATTCACCCATATTTTTGACCTGTTGATTCCAAAAATTAAGATCATTTTTATAAAATATATTTTTTATATCTTTCAAAAATTAAGTTTATCGTCTTTTTGAAAAATTAAACAAAATTCATTAATCTTCAAAAAAAGTATTTTTGAAGTATATAAAGATAATGATAAAAATTAATTACTAAGTGATCTATATATTTTATTTATCACAAACATTTATATTTGAAATTAAAACAGTGATTATTCAATTACATTCAAACTTATCTGAAATCTATTTTAGAACTATCACATTAAATAATAATGTATTTATAGTTTATTATGTTTTGTTCTCACAAGGTCTTGAATGAAATTCATGTAATTAATGAAATTTAAATAATATGAAAAAAATTCATAAAATCTGATGGTGGTAAAATATATTGATGCTAAAATTCTATTAACCAATGAAATTTTGATTCTCTGATACAAAAAACTAAGGATATTTTCCACCTTATATCTTTGTGTTCCTATGTAGGTTCCAGAAATCAATGGTTTCACCATAAGAAGTTTTCCATGTTTGTGTACTTTTTTAGAGATATTTATCTCTTAAATGTAGAGTCTCGATTAGATTTTCCTTATTATAAATATCCTTATCTTTTTCTATAACCTCTTTATTCAAAACAAGTAAGTGGTCTATTATAAACTTCATCGAGAGTGATATAAGGAACACACCATGGACATACAAGAGGTCTAGCAGAAGTTCCAAGATATTACAAACTATCCCTACTTGATAAATAATCAGGAAAGTATAAAACTAACTAGTTAAAATATTAGTCTCATAATGAATATCACAACATTCCACAATTTAAATAATAATAGAAAAAATTTAACCAACATCAAATACTAGATCACATTACCGAATGTTATCATAACAATTATATCAAATCAAACCAACATTAATGATTTTATAAATAATTTTAACTAATTGTCCATTTAACCACTAGCTTTAATCTCAATATATTTTATTCTACAATTATATCCCAATAAAATTTAGTTCTACAATTCATTACATAGTGTGATTCATATGGAATCGTATGAAATCATTAGTGAATGGTATTTTTGTATGCCAAGTAAACTACATGAATGTGTTGATTCCAAACACCACTAAATCCCATTGACTAAGATTTTATCATACCATAATGCGTATTAATTGTTCACATAAACTTACCACATTTGTTAGGAGGAAGCTCATAGTCGAAGGTCAAATCTATATCATGGTATTGTTGAAGACTTTGCAAAAACTTAATGGTAAACCTCAGATCAAAATAAAAAATAATAGGATGTGGTTTTAATTAAAACCATACCATATATTTAATTAATATTTACCCAATATTTGGATAGAAAAATCCACATTGATATCAATAAAGTTTGTGGACATTGAAAGGTAATTGACTATATTCCATATGACATTATGCAGATTATAAATTTTGGGGATTCCAATGAAAAACTCTGTGGTGTTGTTTTCACTTATCAATTATGATATATTTAATTGCGGTAACATCCCTTCAGACATCTGTTTCTGAGCTTTAACATTCTGACATACCAAGCACCGGGATACAAATGTCTCAGTATCTCAATTAATTCTATGCAATATGAAACATTTTTAAATATGTTTATACATATTGTTTTTGTTCAAGGATGAATTTAGAATGAATAACTATGAGCCTCCACTAATATGTCCTTCTGAATATATCATATGGATAAAACACATACATTTATCTAGAAAATTAACAATACATAAAAACCAATGTAAAAATAATGATCATTTCTCCAATATTCCATATTTCAACATCTTCCCTCAACGTCCTTATTATCTTGACCTAGATTGATCATTGGAGACTCATTTGAGAATTCTAGTATTTCTCCCCATCCTTCATGAATTTCAAATTCATTCTTTAAAAAATAATAAACTTTTATATCTTGTTTGATCTCATCATAGATAAGATATCCCAATCCTTTTAATATAATGCATAATCCACCATGTTCTATAATCATGTGTAGTAATGCATTGAGAATTTATAATCTCAATCCAATTCTAAACATTTTATATTGTTCATATTTAACTCAATCTATGTGAATTTAAACATTATATTATTTTTATTATTATATATATCACATCATTCTACATAATTATATTTCTCTCATTGGAGACTTTAAATACTAATTTGGATAATTCTCCCATGAACCATCAATTTTTATGAGGCATATTCTATAACAAAAACATACACCATGGGAATCATTCCAAATACATTATTTGATGAATTTCTATATATTAAAAATTCATATCCAAGATAAGGTAATATATGTAATGGTTCACATAATAACCATCTAATATGTTCCTTTAAATTCTACCAACATTCATTTTACTAAATTAACCTGTCTCCATTTCATGGTAATTTCATGATTGGAATAGACGATGATGATAATGTTTCTACAAATAATTTATAATATATAACAAAATAGATAGATAAATGGATCCTAATCATATTGGTTAGTCTGGTCTGACATTTAGAAGCCTCTAACATTTATGGATCTACATATATACCCTATATTGTTCTTATATGGAAAACTAATGAAACATTACACAACTTAATTTGAAACATGGTAAAATTTTCATATATTATCTCATTCTATACAATCATTATCGCCATTCACAAATATTCTTCAGGATCTTCCATACTCTTTGATTAAATAAGAATAACCATTATAAGATATACCTCAAATTTCTAAATGTAATCTCAACGGAATCTATTTTTTATATATGTAATGAATATTAGAAATTAGTATGTCCAAATGGAATAACATTATATTCATATAGTTCAAACCATCTATGTAATGATATCATTGGTTAATCCCATTTCATGGACCTCACTAATGATATGAAGAATGAAGGTAAATCAAGGAAAGGTATTTTCTTCCATAAAATTGGATAAAAGGACTTTATATTGAGGAAAATACTACATATTGTTGACTATGTTATTTTTTAGTTCTCGATAATCAATGTAAATCCCCATCAATCCACCATTATTCATATACATAATAATATGTGTTCCCTATATTGACAGGATTTTCTAAAAAAATACCTAGTCATGATTCCCATGGAGTTTTTTCATCAATTACTACTTTTTCATTTATGGAATTCTATTCATAGTCAATGAAATAAGTGTATCACTATTTTGAGATCTTTTGATTACTCAACATCCTAATTTAGTGGTGGACTAAGAATCTATTTTCTTAACAACATAAAAAATACCCAATAAAATAATATTATCATTAATGTTTAGTTTTTCCATAACCATATGAGATAAATAAATATTTCTATGGGAATATTGTCCCCTTAAATATACTCTATCTCAATTAGAAATTCATATTATAATCACCCTAATAAACAATAATTTTTTGGAAATATAATACTAGACATCCATTCCATGTAAATTATTAATTGATTTATGTAGAGAAATGAAATTCATGACTAAAATAATATAAAATTAAACAATATAGAGAATAAAAATAATTTATGGATGTGAATTACCACAAATATCAACAATAATATTCATATATTTGATATGCAATCATCATACCATTATGTTTTCCACTACATATTCAACATATTTCTATTTGGGATTGGAATTATCAATATGAAAGTAATCTCAAGATATAATTGAATTTATATATGTAAGATGAAGTCAAAAAAAATAATATATGAGATTACCACCACTACCCTAACATTATTGTTCTATCCTGAATCAATTTTTAATACCATAATAGTTAGAATAGCCATAAATAATAATTATTTACTGTTAAGAGTGTTGAAAAATAATTCATATGCTATCTTAATCATGAATTTTTTTTAAATTTGTGTCACCTTAGGTTTAACCAAATCCATTCATGGCCATAATCTATTTTAATCCCTTAATATGGATTATTATAATAATAATTTCCAAAACAATATCCACTATGACTAAAAAACTAGAGAAAAATAAAACCTTGTTTTCATGCACTTTTAAATGATCGTATAAAATACCAATGTTCACTTATCATAGATATTACCCCTGGTAAAAATACTTCTGATCCACAAAACAAGTTCTATTTAAAAAGGTATGTATTTATAATGAAACCACATAATTTATTTCTTAACAAAACTTTAGAATGTCAACACATAAAAAAACACATCATCAGGGTATTTAAGAAAGTTTTTATAAAAATATCTAAGGATTTAGTAAACAATTATCTGATACCAAAAAATAATTAGATAGATTTTATTACATAAGTATTAAATATTTTTATATGAATATTCAATAAATTTCAAAAATAATCACATATGGATAGTGATTTTTTTGTTACATTGCATATATGATTAACAATATAATTATTTTATTAATGATATTAAAATATCTAACAATGATCTTCCTATTTATTTCTCCAGATATAAATTCCCCAAAAAACCATTTCATCATGACACTGGGAATGGAAACATAAAAAATATTCAACTTAGTTGATCAGTAAGGGTAAACATGATAGATGTAGATTATTTATCATATGAATGATTAAGTTAATAATAAGGGTTTGGTGTCAGGAATATAACTTACAGTGTTCATACCTAATATATAATTGATTATAAACTATATTTATATTATAAAAATTTATCATATTAAAATAAATGAATAAAAAGAGTGGGAAAACATCATAAATAAAACATGGGTAATAAATTCATGTCTTATAAGTGTGAAACCATAAAAAGTATAGAAACTGTTTCATATTTCAATGTTAACATCTGATATCCAATAATATTAACGGATCTATTTACAAAAAAAGGGTATATCAAGAAATTATAGGGATTGACGTTCTCCCCACTGATCTTATTACTCTTCATGATAAGGATCGTGATTTGATTCTGTACATTAGACTCATGTAATCTATTTTTTATATTTTTTTATGTAGTCTTTATTGGCCATGGCACCACCCAAATGCAAAAAAAATAAATATTACCCAATAAAATAGAGGGACATATAATTATTTTCCCAAAAATTAGATAATAAAAACCATACATAAGTATTCTAAAAAAATCCTTAATCATTCATTATATAATCATTTTATAACCTATGAATGAAAATTAGGTTTTAAAAATATTTCCTTCTATCCTAGAATAACCCATAACAATTAATGTTTTTATAAACATCTACTCATCATAATTATAATCCATCTAGGGAAAAAATATTAATAGCACTATTGGGTTCACACACCAATTAAAACAAAAGAAACAGATAAGCCTAATGTCATTGATAAATTTAAATTCCATAAAATATCATTACTTAATTGTTAAGGAAATTAACCATTAAATTGTTAAATAACATCATTTAAATATAAAAATATACCAAATGTTTAATGAAATATTACATTTCAAAAGAAACCTGAAAAAATGTCAGGGAATATTAAAACCCTTGAGAGATCATGACTACCGAAAATACCTTTCATGTTGTCATTGATAAAACAATGATTAAATTCAAATTTTTAATTTAATTTTAATAGTTCCAATTTAAAAAAAATAGATAGTTTATTTTAAACCAATTATTAAAATGTAAAACAATGGTTAAAATAAAATGTATCAATCATTGGATAGTATTTAAAATGATTCTTTCTATAAATTTCAGAAAACAATATTATTGAAGAAAAAAGATTTTACACTAAAGGGATAAATAAATCTATTTTATTCAAAATATTATTTTAGACTCTTTAATATATAATGATATGTTAACTAAAGGGAAATATGAATTGAACATAAATAACTATATAAGAACTAAATTAATTAATTATTTTTAAGTAGATCAAAATATTTCTTAATTGAAAACATGTTAATAAAAATTCCTCACAAACAATGAGATTATAACATAAAACCATTACAACATTGGTACATTTTGAATTATAATACACTTGAATGAAATAAAAGTTGATAGGCAAGTAAATCCTGATAATATTCATATAATAATATAAAATTACTTTCATTGTAAATTTACACATAACATAAAATTAACAAGTAGATAATATGACAAATGTGGGACAAAATTAAAATCATATTAAAATCAAAAATCACACTGGTAACATATGAATTATAAGCCCCATGAGTGAATAACATAAAATGAATCCTTATATATTATTTAAATACTAGTATTACTGTTATAACAAGTCGTAGGGGAATTATAAACATAACATAAAATAAAAAAGAGGGGAATATGGCTCGTGTCCCACTAAAACTAATGTGAGATCAAAATCCAGTACCTCAAGGGTAAAAAACCTTCATATATGTTTGAACAAGGTTTCTTATAACAACCCCCATTGGATAAATAATTTTGGTCCTTATGTTTGTTCTTTTTTGAATAATACTAGCTATATAACTTTAATATGAATGTTTTGGATATTTTCACGAATTTTTTAATTAAAATTATTTATCATGAGTTCATAATTATTGTGGAGAGGTTCCTTTTATAATTTAAGAGTTTTGATTTTCTAATTACTCAAAACTATAAAAAATGTGACATCACTATCATCTCAAGTGACTCCAAAATTGGTAATTAATGGAGTGGAGGTAAGATATGGTTTTGGATAACATCCACCATAAAAAACCCATGATTTAAACATGTTATTATATCAGCCATATGATAACTTACATTTACCATTTCAATTTTAGAAATCGTAGCTATTTTTTAATTTATTTACCTATATAATTTAACCATTAACCATAGAAATAAGAAAACCACTTTAATATAATTTATATAAAATTATTATAAAAAAGAAATACAATTTACTAAATAAATATTTAATGTGTGTAAAAACTCATGGCATAAACACATGTTATTGGGAAAAACTTGTTTAACCTTGACTGGGGAAGATAGTTGTTACTATTTGTACTATTAAATATGAACAAAAAATAATATTTCATTATTATATTATATATACAATTATGATTCTAAATAGGGAATCCATTTTAAAAATTTTGTAAAAAAATTAGAATAATTTAATTCAAATTTTATCGTGTGGAAGAAATGATAACATGTTTATTTAAAGAATTTTTTTTCTTTAATATGATATATTTAAAAACATTGAAGTGAAAATTTCAGAACATTTCATATATTTAATTAATAATAAATCAAATTTAAAAATTATTGATTAAAAAAATTATAAATCGAATTTAAAAAAAATCACCAAAAAGGTAGTTTTGGATCTAAATCAGAAATTATTCATAATATTCAAAATATTATTGATTTCAGAAACATATCAATAAATATAAATTAGAAAATTTGGAAATATTATTTCTGTATTTGAATATAATTTTTTGAAAACATTTTAAAAAAGTGGGTAAAAGTAATTTTTAATTTTTTTCCCCAAATCCATATTAAAATCCTTTTCCTGAGAAAAATATAATTCTAAAATCAGATAAAAACATTTCAAAACATTAAGTACCTATTATTAAATATATTGTATATATGTAAAATCATCATATATATTTTTCAAAATTTGGTTATTCGTATTCACCCGGTATGATTTAATTTATACATTAAAACTTCAATATTAAATTATAATATTTTAAAATATTTATTGTTTCATTGAATAAGGCGTTGTGAGTAATTCATTCTATTAGAAAAGTAAATTTATTGGACAGAAATATTTTAATAAAATATAGTGGTGTGACACAATAGATGTATTGTTTTGTTTCATTACGTCATATCATAATGAGATGGATAGTCAGACTGATATATCCATCCCAAACCATGATGTTGTACTGTGACCATGTTCAATAGATTTTCATGGATTGTTAGATTAACCCATTACCCTGGTAGAGTTATCAGATAAACAAATATATATTAATTCAATCAAATTGTACCTCATGTGTATAAGTTTGGGAAGTTGTGTCAGACTCTAACATTATTGGATAAAGTTAAAGAGTATGAACTTATGGGACTAGATCTTATCCATGAGATGAGAAACATTGATTAAATGATTCCACATAATACGAAATGTTCATAAATAAGACCAAAAAAATATGCATAGACTAATCATAGAGACCTAGATTTTGAGGATAGAGATAATGTTTTCATTCATATATATCTATATATGAAATTAATTTGGTTATTTGTGAAGGGAATGCTTATTCAAAGATACATCATCCCCATTGATGTCCACGATCAAGTCATAGAAATGGCTAATATATTATCTTTCCCACATAAATTTTCAAATGTATATAAATTTTTCAATGTACACCACTTGAGGAGGAACATACTATATGCCTCAAATTTTATAAATCTATAGGTCTTATCCTTTGAGGATAAATATTCATGTGAGGAAAGGATGGAAAATATCATAGACTATAGAGACAATTCTATAAGAAATAAGATAACACACCTCGTCAATGGGATGAGACAGACCCACAAGATTGAAGAGTAATCTTCAGAATAAGAAAAGTTGATGAAAATATGGTACACTTATTTTTTCTTCAGTAAAAAATGAAATTTTGATGGAGAAATTTGTGAAGGGGGAATAATGTAATGTACTGAATATTTATAAATGAAATCCACATTTAATTGAGTTTATTCCAAATAGTTATGGAAGACACATGAAATTATTTAGTTATTTTTGAAATATACAGTCTGTATAATTAAAAAAATAATCATATTTACCATTTCTAATATATCTATTTTATAGATATGAATATTATTATTATATAATAATATTATTAAAAAAATCTTATTGACCCAAATAGAAATAAGGGATGGATTCGACTAGAAGTATTTTTCCTTACAAATCCCATTTATCATATATATTTATAGAAATGTCATCAATGAAATTTTCCCAGGATCGTACCTATGAAATGATTCAGAATCTAATTCTCTTGAATAACATTTTATTGGAGAGGATAAATTTTATCAATATTATGGACCAAAAGTTTTTAATCGAGCCTCACCTTGAATGTAGAACCAGCAGAAACCATACCCTTGGGGTATATTCTGGGATAATAATGGGTAATGTGTTATATCCAATGTATTTTAGATGGAACACTATGTTCAGTAGTGTATATGATATGCCGCATAACGCATAAATTAATAATTATATATTTTTATTTAAAGGTTATTGTTATAAACTAATAGTTAAAATGGAAGGAATAAACCAGAGAAATTTTATATTGAATGTTATCTATAAGAAATATTATATAATGAATTCTTTGTTGACCAAATAATTATAAATGAATACAATAACTTTTTGAAATAAATATAAATCTTTTCTAAAAAACTATAAAAATGTACACAAGTGTGTTTAAAAAAAAATTATTATTGTTGGATTAAATTGATGAATTATAAATATAATATATTCCATTAAACAATTAACAGTAATCCTATTTTTTATAGACATGATATAAAAATAATTCCAATATTAAACATAAAAGGTTATATTTTGAAAAATGGTGTTTTTATTCACCTTTTAATAGAAACACTATTTTAAAACAAAATATTGATTATTTTATATATATAATGATTTACAAAATAAACTTATTTTTTAAAAAGGATATATAAAAATTTACTTTGGTTGAATTTTTGGAATTTTTCTACGGTGATTTTTTCTATTTTCAATAATGACAGATACTACATTTCAATTTTAAATGACATTACATATAAATAATTTGTAATGCTAAATTATATTTTAAAAAATATTAATGTAAAATTAGATAATTTATTCTTACATTAACCCAATTATGATATATAACTCAATTTTACAGTGATATAAGATATAATAAGTTATAAATCTTTTGATAATTATTTATTTAAAAACCCTCTTTCTTGCCCTATCTATGGGATAAATTTTTATATAATTTTTTTGACATCATTTTTCTGAATTCATTATAATTAATACCATATTATAATCATAATTTACATATTTAATAAACTATTCTCTATTATTTTTAAATATATTAATATTAAACATATTTATATTTATTACCATGTTTAAGGGAAAGTCATGTAATTAATGATAAAAACAATTATGTTAATAATTATTAAAATACATTAACACTAGTCCAAATTTTATTGGATGAGTTGGGTTTGACCATATTTATCTATTGGTTGAATTTATGACCTATTACAGTCACATGGATGATTATAGGTCACATATAGTATTTTTTTATGAAAATTATAACATATCAAACTAATGATTTTAATAATTATAACATTTTTAATATATTTCCATCATGAAGCTATGTTACACCATAAATAGTATTTTGAAAGATATAGTATTTATCAGCATCATCATCATAACATTTTTTTTGGGAATATATAATTCCAATAATTCCATCAAGAATGATTAATAAATATTTCATTAAATAATGGAATTATAAGAATAAATGATATTAAAACTATTTAAATGAATATAATTTAGACAATTAATTCCATCCAAGAATTTCATATTTTACCTTGATATATTAGGGATAATTAGGTGAGTTATTTTGATGATATAATGTTTTTTTGAAAGTTATTATTCTGAATATCATAAAAATTGACATTAATTGTATTATAAAATAATAAAAAATTTATTAAAAAAATTAAAAAAAATTATGCTCTAGTATTTGTAAAAAATGTTTAGATAATTTTGAATATGTCATCAATTATATAAAAGGGGGCCAATTCTCCTATTCTATTCACATATAAAAATCTATTTGGATGAAGATTCATCAACCACAATCAATTATTATAACCCTTACCCATGTTTTAGAGGCATTATTTAGGGAATAAAGCACACCCTATTGGTGTTAATGTATTAAATAAAGGAAAATTTCAAAAGATGGGGTATCATTTAAAATCAATTTTTTATGTTTTATTAGTACTTCAAAATTCTTAAAATATATTCCTAAAAAAGAATAAATATTATATAGAGTGTTATAAATATCATTAAATGTTATAATATATATTTATTTTCTCATATACATATATATTTTCGTGAAATTTGAAATGAATTAATTGTTCTTGTGTATGGTATATTACCCCATTATGAACAAAAGTAATTTGAATTCCATCACCATCTATCCTCACATGTTATAATTTAAGGAATTATTTTTTTTTTATATTACTCATGAATGAATTATCATTATAATATTATGAAATATCATTTATATAATTAATGTTCTATTCAAAGAGACATGATAACATATCTCATGTTTTTCTGTTAATCATCTCCCCGATGAAGCTTTGTGATTCAATTTTCATCATGAAAACAGATGGATGATATATATAAATATTTAATTTTTCAATAAAATATTTATTATAAAATAATAAATCATGAATTATAAGAGTACATTTACATTCATTTCATAATTATCATTGTAAAATTTAAAAGTTACTCTTTCATTTTTACAACTTTCCTCATCCTGGATTGTAACATAACCTATTTTTCATAATCTTATTTATTGTATGTATTTAAAATATATTTGATTTATAAAAAATATAATTATTCCATTAATATTATTCTTGAGGGGATGGACCAATGACTAGTTTGGCTATACAGATCATATAATGTATTTTTTTGACTCAAATAATAAATATCGTCAAAAGGTCCAATGAGAATTCAAATAATTAATTGAAATAATTGATATCAAGACATATAAAAATAATACTAAATAATATTAATGTTATAAATAATTTAATTTTTTATTGATGTATATTATTCAAGATGAAAAAGGATATATGTGACAAATCATACTCTATATAAGGTAATTGTTGACAAAATGTACATTTTTCGGGGTTAATTCTTATTCTAGATTATAAAATTCTATGATTAAGTTGGAAGACAATTTTTAATATCATGTTTTTTACTTAAATTTTTTTATTTTGACATAGAGTGTATTATCATGATAGAGTTATTTAATGAACTCTCACATCAATGATATGTTATTTGTAATGGATGTTCTTTTAAAACACCTCTTTTAATGTTACCTATACACCTATTTTTACTATGTTCAAATGGAATGTTTTATGAAATATATGAAGAGATCTAATTTCAATAAATCATAATGCCTTGATGTATTTAGGATTCTTATATTTGTCTACAATTTCATTTTGAAATTAAATGTTTTCAATTTTAATGGAATTATTTTTTTTAATGAATTATTTTTTTCAAAACTGAATGTTTATTTTCTTAAGGAATAATTATTATATGCATGTTTTGTGTTTAATTATTATGTATCGGTTTGCCGATATGTTTTATGATGATGAGTAGTTTTATTAAATACCATGGGTGGTTGATCCCATTATGTCTCTATAATTTAATGTGTAATGGGACATAGTTTAACAATTTGGAATCTTTAAAGATATTACATGTATATATTTTTTTAATTATTAATTGTGTAAAAATGATATTTATTCCATCTATTGTCAATTGGGAAATAATATGTTTATGTGTTATATGAAAATTATGACATATTTCACTGTTATGATTCATTATTTCTAGTGATTTTATAGTAATCTTATGATTTTATAAGGTAGGATAACTAAATTAATTTTTATGGTTTGATTGTATAATTTTATGGAAATGGTTTTGTGTGTTTTAAATTTACTAATGGTTTCATTTATTAATATATCTTACTTTACTATTATTCTATTAAAAAACATTGGGTTTATGGAAGAGTAGGGAAAAGGATGTTGTTAAGGGGAAAATTATCAGTATATGTCATTGAAAGAAAACAATTTTTATATTAAAGTCAATTACTTTAAGAAAAAACGTAATTTAATTATAAGTTTCCACATATAATGTATGAGTTTACATTGAAATAGTTTTTTCATATTCTCAAAAAATATAATCTGAAAAATACAAGGTTATATTATATGTTACTAATACCATAATGGGTTTATAATTTTAAGGATTATCATATTATTAGTAATGTATAAACACCTTTTGATACATTAACTTTTAAAATTTTAAGGTGACTTACATTTTTTTGACACACACATTTTTATAGAATTAATGGGTTTTTGAATTTATGATGAAAAATGAAATGTATGAGATAACCATTAAGGTCAAATCCTATTTTCCTTTTTCAGTAACATTCTCACATTTATTAAATTTTATATGGATTACAAAAATATATTCCGGTAAAAGTAAGACACATAAGAGCGGTGGAATCCCATCACATCCTCTATGGAAGAACGAATTGAATCCACAACCAAATAGAAAAAAGGGTTCTTCACCATGAACTATCCTACATGACTTTCTTCATTGTATATTGTTGTTTTATTTTTTTATTATTTTTTTATAGAAATGTTCAGTCCATTTTGGGAATTTATGTTTTATCAAATAGATATCCTTGGGAATTGAAGAATTATTTGGTGATAAATTGATGATGATTATTTCAGAAGATGTTTACTCTTTTGGGAACCCTATGTAATCATTATGAACTAAATCATGTGGTGAAATATTATTGGATTAAATATTTAATTGTATATAATAATAATACATATTTTTCATGTATTTAATGTTATTCATATTATTTTTTAAAATTATTATCATACATGTATAAAATAAGATTAGAAAAATAATTATTTCTTAGATATCTTATGAGTAATTGATGTTTTTTAGTGATAAATATCAATATAATCATAAAATTAAGTGTGATCCAAACCATATGATTTATGGGGATAAATATTAATCTACAGTAATTATGAGTAAATCATTAATATATTTGACTATTGAAAGGTCTATGTTGAGCATTGGTTATTACTGTTGAATTTTGGAGATTAATGTAGTGTCCCATTATATAAATGTTTATTATAATTTTGGATTTATATTAATATATCCTAACCATTTTGATTTTGGATATCATCGAAAAATTAATGAATAGGTTTTCATCCAATTATTTATTTATCCTCCGTATAATTTGATTCTTATGATTTAGGCATGAATCATTTAGCATAACTACTAATCGTTTGGAGAAAAACCTGATGTTGTGGTTGTAATTGAATAATGGATGATTCTATACATTCTGTGTAATAATATATCCGTATTCCCTTAGTTTATTTAGTAACACAATTCCTCAAATCTATAAAAATTATCTTGGCTGAAAAATATTATCTCGTTACTTTTAAAGCATCCTAGATTAATTTTACTATGATGATAACTCTGTAATAACCATGTTCTCAATATATATCCATCATAAATTGATTGTGTTTTCTTCAATGTCCATATTTTCTTAAATGTTACCCTATAATGTTTTATCTGAGGTTACCATTTTACATTCCTTTCTCTTTTTTTTAAAGGTTATTTTATTGACCCGTGTTCTGATTTGGAATTTTCATAAATGTATTCTGAATATTGAATCCCCTATTTTTCAATACCATGGTCACATTTAAAGGATACATTATTTTAAACTGGGGATAATATGACATCTTTAATTTCTTATATGTAAACACTATATTCTATATCATATGATATATTCCACATCAATCTTAAATGAACTATTGAATATTAATATTTAAATGATTCCATTACTACATAGACATCAGAATTGTGGGTATGAAAATGATTAATTGAATAATGAAAAAATATATATGAAATGAATTCTTTATTGAAAAAATATTTATAAATTATAATAAAAACCATTTAAATATAAAATAAATCATTCACAAAAAACATTTTAAATACCCACAATTTTTCATTATACAAATAAAATAAAAAGATATTGTTTTATATTATTGTAATTAAATATATATAATATAATCAGTACAATGTTTCAAATCTATTATATGTGTTTTCTAAACATTATAGAAAAATATTACCAATTTTATGTATAAAAAAAGTTTATTTATTATAAAACAAAATTTTTATGCCTTTTAATGATGATCATGTTTTAAAACAATATTTTGAATATTTTAATCTTTTTATTTGGAAAAATAAACTAAATATTTTAATTTTTAATATCCATAATTTATTTAGTCTAACATCTTTTTAGTTCTCATAATATTATATATTTTTCAATAGTTAAAAATAATGAATTTTAATTTAAAATACAGTTTTCATCCAAAAAATTTATAATGATAAATATTTTTTAAATTAGTTTTATACAAAAATTATATAAATTATACATTTTTTAATCTAAATTTGGATATTAGAATAATTTTTATAATTAATTTATATATAAAAACTATGTAAACCTTAGAATATTTATACTTTTAAAACCAACATTCTCACCCCATCTATTGGATTAGTTTTAAAATAATTTTTTTCAAATATGTTTTTTAAATTTTATAAAATGTATTCGATTTATGGAGAAAAAGATACAAATTTATTTAATTATTACATTTTATTTTTGGACAATATTAATATTAAATATAGTTAATTTTCTTACAATGGTTAATGGTAAATCATGTTATAAAGTGTAAAAAAATTACAATAGGATTATAAAATTACACAAAATATTATCCTAATTATATAGGATGAGTGTTTTTTGAAAAATAAAATCCATGGGTCAAATTTGTGTCTTTTTTTAAACATTTTATGTCTTTAGTATATTATAGTATTTTATTTTATGAAAAGTCAATCTTGTCACACAAATGTTTATAATAAATAAAAAAATTAATATACAATCATCCAGAATATTAGTTTATCTAGAAATAGTATTTTTAAAATATAAATTATTTATCATAATCATAATAAATTATTTTTAATTTTTATGGAAGAAATATTAGTTTTAAAGGCCATCAATACAATTATAATTTAATTGATTAATTATTGGTAATATCAAATAAATGATATTAAAAAAAATTAAAATAAATATAAATTGATATAATGAATGCAATCTACAAATTGAATATTTTATATTAACATATTATTAATGTGTGTACAAATATTTTTAGATGGTATAATATTATTTTATTTATATAAAATATTAAAGTAAAAAAAATTCAAAATTGACATTAATAATATTCTAAAAAATTAGATGATTAAATGAAAAAACAAATTAAAAATTTAAAAAATTAGTAATATATTAGAATATGGTTAAAAATTAAATAATTTCTTAATTTATGGAATTTTTATTTTATAATGACAAAATAAATACTCAATAATTACTAATAAATGTAGTTATGGTACGAGTTAAGGAGAATAAATAATCATTACTGTCAATATATAAGGATTAATAAAATGATAAAATTTGTATAATATTCATTATATGAATTTAAATATATCATAATCATCTTATAATTGAAATTAATATGTTTAGAGAACATTTCAATTGTATATTGATATATATTTTTTTCCTTATATGATAAATTTATAGAGTTCTCATTCACTTTCTTATAAAAGGGGACCAATTCTTATATTTTATTCAAACTTTATAAAATATTTTTTTCGGCCATGATCTACCAAAATACCATATTATAATCCATACCATGTTTCTTATTGGCCTTATATTATGCATAACACAAGCCTTATGGTCGATATATTGTTAATAAATTGAGATTGTCTAAAAAAGCAGTACAGTTTTTAATCAATTATTTTAGTTTTATAACTTCTTATAAAATATTATATTATTTCACAATGATAAAATAAAAAATATATTATATTTAATATAATTATAAATTATTATATCTATTTCATTTCTAATATTCATTTCCTTTACAATCAATTGTTTAAAAAATTAATGGTTCTTATGTATAAAGGGAATCAACCTCGCAATTTGATTAATATGTTATACATCACCGACCCTCAATACTATTTAAAATCAAATAATTAATGTTTTTTTATGATATTCATGAATTATATTTCATTATTTAAAGTCAATATATCATTTAATTTCTTACCATTCCATGCCTGGTGAAATGATAATATTTTTCATGTTTACGTGTGAATTATCACCCCCATAAATCTATGTAATCCATTTCTCATCACCACATCACATATATTATATATATTTATATATATGTATGTATATTTAAATTATTAATATGATATTATATATATTTTTATCATTGTTCAAATGATAAAATGGCACATAAATTTTTTTCATGAGGATCATTGAAGCATAGAAATGTATCTCATGCGTATTTATGACATACCATCCCTAGGATTGTAATATAGTTCAATTTGTATATAAATTTTTAATAGATAGAGTTTAATGTATAAATTATGTATAAAAATAATAATTATTTCATTTATATTATTCTGTAAATTATGTAACAATGAAAACATTGTCAATAATGAATTTGTCAATGTCATTGTGGAATCAAGTACTGAGTGTAGCCAAAATATCGAACGTGAATTCAAATAATTAATTCATATGAAGGAAAATAATTGATATTAAAATAATCATAAATAAGAAATTATTTATCAATATATTTTTTACTTTAATTATTTTTATTAATCACAATTATATGGGATATATGTCACAAATCAGACTCTATGTAAGGGGATTGCGATTCTAATTTCTATTCGTTGGGTTAAATATATTCTTCACGATTATGTCATTTTAACCGTATTTGTTAAATTAATTTTGAATATTTTCTTTTTTATATCAAATTTTTATTTGTATTTATATTGGATACATATTATTAATCATTTTAAAAATTATCACTTCAATGCTATGATATTTGTTTGTGACATTCTTTTTAAAACTCCTCTTTTAATGTTACACATTGAACTATTTTTCAAAATTACAAGATAAATGTTGATTATCTTATATATAATGACTATATTTTTAATCATTAATATTTCCATTAGGTTTTTAATATTACGTTAGATGATTAATTTTACTTTAAAACATGTTTTCATCTTCTAGTGCGTGGATTTTTTTAAATGAATAATGATTTCCAAAATGGAAATTTATTTTCCTTAAAAATATTTCTCCTCTAAAAATAGTATGTTTTATTATTATCATATGGTTATTTGTAATTATTTATGAGGATGTGTGGTTTTGTTATAAAATGAGAATTAATTATCCCATTATGTCTCTCCAATGCATATGGTAATGAGATTGAGTTAACATATCATGTTTCTCTTATTGGATTATATTAATATGATGTGGTGGTTATTCCAAG
Source organism: Viscum album (assembly GCA_963277665.1). NCBI lineage: Eukaryota > Viridiplantae > Streptophyta > Magnoliopsida > Santalales > Viscaceae > Viscum > Viscum album. Next base: position 813,827,100 of record OY728120.1, read on the forward strand.
TCCAATCACAATGGTTATTGAATTTGTATCCAGATAGAAAAAACATCCATGATATTTATTGTATATGTATGTGAGATGTGAATATTATTACACAAGTTACCTTTATGTTTTATTCTTATTATAGATTTCATATAAAAAAATTGATTTTATATCCTATGAAAAGGTGTTTTAGTTTTATGGGTGAAAGTATAATTTTTGTGAAAATATATTATTTTTATTTTAATTGGATTAAAGGTTCCCTATATTTTATTTACCTTACTGAATTTTCAATTATTTAAAAAATTTCATAGGGCTTAATGAAGATTTGGTTCAAGGATGCAATGAAGTGGAAAATAGTCAGTATTTTCCAAAGAATGAGATCAGGGTTTTAATAACATTTGTTTTATAAAAAAATATATATTGTTTATATGATTTCACATATAATTTATAGGTTTACATTGTATTATTTTTCACAATTCACAAAAAAATAAATAAGAAGTATTATTATAATTTTAATAATGTGATATCAAAATTATATATAGTAGAATATGTTTTTCGTACGGCCGAGTCCTTTTATTTTGTATTTACTTCATTATTGAATAAAATTTTATATTAACTTATTGAGGAAATAAAAATTATATTTATCCCTTTTTATTATTAATTTCCAATAAAATATATAATTTTTATGATAAAAAATATATTTTTATATGAAGAAATAGAAAATTATTTTGTAGGAAATTTTTTGTTTCAATTAAGACATATTATTGAAAAAATAAGAATTGTTGAAATATGTATTACATTAATGAAATATTAATATTATATATTAATTACATATTTTTAAAATATAATATAATTTAATAATTTCTAGTGTAATTTTTAAAAGGGTCAGAAATTTGTTGATATCATAATATCTATTATTTTTTAAATATATTGGGATTTTATATAAAAGTTAAAATTAAAAATATTAGAAAAAAATAGGTAAAATTTTTAATATTTTGGAATCATTATATTGAAGTAATTCAATTGATATGTTTCTATAATTTTCAATGATATTTGTTTTCTAGGGTGAAAATTAAATATAATAGAAATATACATTACAAATTCTGATATCATAATGGAAGAGAAGTGATGTAATAAATTTTCGAAAATTTTTCATGACAAAACATTTATCTATCATATAAATTAATGTATTATTATATTATTTTACTAATTTTATTTTTATTTAATTATTCCTCACAAATAGATATTTTATTTTATGTTATAGAAATAAATTTTCTCTAAATATTACTCACCGTCACATAACTAAATGTGTTATTTTTAGGATTTTGATTTAGAGAATAATAAAAAATTGAAAACCACTAATCATTAATTAAATGCATGTAAAACCCATGTAAATAATTTTGGTTAAATTTCTTTTATCATATATATTTAGGAACTTTTTTTCTCTAAATTTTCACTAATATTGCCACTCCTCCACACTCAAAACACATTGAGAACAAATTTAATCATCCTCCCCCACTAAATTTCAATCCCACAGTGTTCCCATTATCATAATAATCTCTTACAAATATTTTAGAAGCTCCCTCAAAAGGTAAAGGATCATATATTATTCCTTTTTTATTTCGGGTATATTCTTTATAATTTGAATTTTATTATCTATTTTCAATGTTGTATTATTTTTTAAAACATCATTTTCTTATACTTATAATTTTCTTATATTGAGATATTCAATTTTAATTCCATTTACTATTTCTATAAAACATTATATACCCTGGTAATCAATATAAAATATTTATCCTGTTCCACCCTGTGTGTATGTCTTGGGAGAATTATATTTACAAATGGAAGAATGTTTTACAAACAAGTATGTTATTGTAACTAAATTTTGGTAAAGGAATATGTTAATAATATATAGTATTATTGATAATAAAGAATTTTTGAAATAAAAAAAATACCATGAAATAATATATTTCTCAACAAAAATGTTTTCTAACAGATTTGTGTGACAAATTAATCTGTTGATAATATGATTACCAAAATTTATCATTAAATAAATAATATTAATGAAAATCTTATTTATCAAAAATTAATAATAGTAATAATCATTTATATTTTTTTCAGTGCTAAAATATATCATTATTATATGGCCTCCCCCAATTCAGAAAATAAGTAGATCTCACACCAATTTATTGAAATGGATGGTCATTCTCATTCATGATCTTGAATAATTCATGCCATATTAAATTATCCACAAAAATAAAATCAAAACTAGATTGTATATAAATTTCTCCCAAATTAATAACTACCCAGCACTCTTGATAGATCCAATCCATACTTCATTGGTTTAAATAGGATGATGGAAAAAATTACCTACCAATCTTCCTCACCCCATACAAATTTTCATGAACATGATATCAATAAAAAATTCATAATCTCCACAACCACATGAAAACTTGTTCTCATAAAAAATTAAAGATAATATTACATACTAATATTCAATAAAACAAAATCCAAAATATAATTTGATAAAATATAACAACTAGATTATGGTCCAATCTATAGAAACATGAAACGTTTATTACATATCAATATACACAAGATATTTATAAATGGCATACCATATTAAATAAAAAGAACATAAAAACTAAATTGCATTTTAATATCATGAAGAATGTGAAAATTATAGGAAATAGAATTCTTTACTTCCCCATGGTATTAATTAATTTTTTAAAATATACATTGTAAATTTACCATATCAATGAATTTAAATTAATTGTTCATATCAATCAAATATAATCTGATGATCTATCAAAAATAATTGAACTTATTTAATTCACCAAAAATTATATTCAGCCATTATAGTCTCATTAAACCACATTAGATCATAAATCTTTCCAATAATCCACTATTATTAACTGTAAAGATATATAATTATTCAATAATTAAGAGAGAAAAATAAGGTCATTTCAAAATGATTGAACCTTGATGATTTTTTTGAAAATATATATTTACCATACCATGTACATAATCGGAAATTTCACTAGTTTGTTTAACATATTCCTTAACTAAACCCAAAACAAACTACAAATATTCAAACAAATAAAAACAAATTTACAAATATTACTGCCTAATCATATTCTATATTTGTAGAGGGTTATCATTAGAAAACCATTATGTAATAAAATTTAATGAATTGGTGTTATATATATTCTATTCAGTGAGATATTTTTTATCCTTTAGGAAACACATAATATAATGTCCATATGTAAAATTAAATCATTAAGCCTCCAAAAAATATCTTCAACACATTGAAAATTGATAATATTAAATGATGAAACATTATTTATCTTAATAGTCTTATTATAACACAAAATCATCTTTGGAAAAAAATTATTATCTAAATTTATGATGATAATTTCTAGGAAAAACATAATCATCAGTATTGATCAACATCATATTATAATAAAAATAAAAAAAAATAAAAAGCATTTATCCACTATCAAAACCCCTCATAATAGGCTCAGTAATAGATAATCTCCACACATAAATAATTTCAATTATTATGAAAGTATATAAAAAACATGTAAACAAACACTAGAAAATGATAACCCATTGAAGTAATTAATCTCATTAAAAATTAGTTTGATTGGATGTTGTGGAAAAAAAATAAGATCATTGTTAAATTGGATGAACACATCCCATAAATTTTTGTAAAATGTTGAAGAAAAAGTTTTAGAAATTCTAAAAGGCATAATACATAAGAAATTTCTAAAACCCCATGTAGGGATCTATAGAAAACCAATATATCGCCATATATGTTTAATGAAAAATCATAAAATAGGCTAAAAATATTAAACAAAAAAATGTCTGGTAATAATTTGTACTATGATATTCACAAAAAAATTCCCAAATATAGAAAATATTATTTTTAACACCCTTAAAGACTAAAATAATACAAAAAAAATGATTCAAAATGGATACTAGATTTATATGACATTCAAGGGGAAGATAATATTTTTCGATGAAAAAAATATAAAAAGTTATCCAAAAAACAATTATGACCGAACCTGTGTAGAAGATAAAAAATAATTTGTATATGTGGAATATAGAGTATTAAAAATATTAAATTCTAAATAAATACATCAATTATTTTAATATCATAATATACAATCCTTAATGTGGATTTTTTAATTATATTTTTTATAGAATGGTATTTGATCTCATGTTCATCATCATTACTAGTCATTCATGAATTGTTTTTTATAATTACACTTTTTAAGTACTACGAAAAATACAAACATTCTTTGTGGTCTATTTATTTTCACAAAGATACTATGTAACTTCCTTTAAATAATTTTTTAATGAATATTATTGTGGGTTCGTAAATAAAACATAAAAAATTGGACTCCTTGAATCACCATCAAAATTTTATATTAAATAATATTAGTGACATCCTCAATAAATATTGATATTGATCAAATAAAATTTAACACAAAATAAGTCAGGATATAGATATTCAATTAGAAATACAATTCTTTCAGTCAAGATATTTTAATAAGTGAAAATATATATTTCCAATAAGTAAATGAATAATCATCAATGGTAAATTAAATATTGAAATTGTGAGTGTTCCAGTGAGATGGAGAAAATTATTAAATGTTTACATTGCTTTTTAGTTAATGTAAAATAAAAAATTTTGTGTGAAAAAACAAAATTTCAATCATATTAATGATAAATATCCTGAAATTAGTAATAATTATTACATTTCACCATGATATTAATCCAAAAATTTATTTAATTAGTTATGTATGGACATTTATTGAATATATAAAACAAAATAGAAAATTCCATATTAATATTTTCACATGCAAGGGTTATAGTGGCTAAACCATGGTCCCCAAATATGCTTTTAAAGGGTTTTAGGTATCTAAAATACATTTTTAACATGAAAAATAGTTCTACCCACAACATAATAAAAATTAAAATTGAGAAAATAATTGTAACTTTACATGAGATAATATATGGATAACTAAAGTGCATAAAAGAAATATTGATTTATCAAAATAAATAATACTAAGAAACTATTTTGAGTATAGATTAAAAAAATAGGTAAAAACCATAGAATATATGAAAAATCAGATCAAATCCAAATTAAATTAATATCCAAAAAATATTACAATGTGAATAAATATACCACACAACTTAATTTCTCCAAGATAAATGTTGGTAGGTGAAGATAAAAGTGCTCAAATATAGATTAAAATTCCATAACCAGTAATATTGGAAGACTTAGAGGGTATGAAATTTCTTGACAAAACTATTCAATATATCCAAAAAATAATTTAAAATGTCCATATAGTAGAATAAATTATATGACCTGAAGACTAAAAATTAAGTATGTCCACAAAAATAATTCAAAAAACTAATTGTTTTACTACAAGGTTGTTCTCTATTTATTTTTTGTAAAATCACAGGTAAATAATGAATATCAAATATTCATATTTATTAATATTTGTGAATTAGTTATTAATTTTACCTTTAAGGAGATTCTACGTTGGATGGTTACTCAATACAAAACAACAGGTTTCTTTGAAATCTTATATTACACACAACGTTGATTTGTACTGAAAAATAATATAAAATTATTATTATATTAAATGGTAGTTAATACCTAGCCATTATAATGGTTTTAATGAATAGAAATAACTAGAAAATGACTATAAATTTTTGTTAATTTTCTTACATTTATCAAATAAATTTTAGTGGCTTAAAATAATAAAGTATCTGATTTGTAGTATAAATACTCTACTAATTTTTAAAAGGTCTATTTAACATATTTTTATAGATAACCCTCTTTAAATATAATTTTGGTAACTTTTATATGTTCTATTTAAAAAATATAAAATTTTTCTCATAAATCAAGACATAAAATTTTACTTCGGGTAAATTTTTATTATTTTTATGAAAAAATTCAATTTTTTAATGAATGGTGAAATTAGTGTATTTTAATTCAAATATGCCTTTTAATATAATTTATTTATACAGTAAGATTATCTTATTAGTTGGGTTTAAGGTTTAATTAGATTATATTTTCATTATTTAATACACTTTTGGTCATTGGAAGAAATTTCAATTTGAAATTGGGCATAAACAAGTGTTAATATTTTGATAGTTATTATTTCTTAAAAACACATTTTTTATTTGGAAATGGGAATTAATTTTAAAATAATTAATGAAAATTATATGTTTTTAATTTGGTAAAATAGACATCATTTTTGAATTTGGATTATTAAGTATAACTTAGGATTAATTTTTGAATTTTCCTTAAAAACTTAAATTTTTATGAATAGGGAATCCCATAAGTAGAAGTTAATAATCTGAAAATTTCATTCAAATGAAATTTACCACATATGTGAATTGAATTTCCAAAATATAGCATACTAGGTTGTTATTAGTAAGTAAAATCAGGTTCAATAAGATGAAAAAATAAATTTTGATTGGTGACTTTTCACTTTTATTTACCACGGTTAAAGGTAAATATTGAAATTCAATGTAAAAAAATTATAAAAATAAAAAATTATCTTAACACTTGTCAAAAACTTATTTTATGAGTTATGACCAGCCATGGAAATCCCTGGGTCAATTTTGGGACCCCATGGAGCCAGTTAATAGTGATAATGACACTTTATTTTAATTAACTTAAAGTAAAGCCAAAATGGCATAAACAAATGTCATTTAGTGAATCAATTTTTAGATGGTGTTATATAAGATATCATTTCAACAATAAATATTATTCAAAAAGTTAAATATATTTCCTACATCATGGTAATTCTTTTAAAAATTTATAGACATCAAATAAATAAAATTATTTCTGACATAATATTGATGTTGTGTTTACCTCATTAATAAATTATTAAAATAAAATTGATTATAAAGAATAAAAAAATAACCAAAACCAATACAATTCTAATTGGAAGGTTTTATATCAACTATGAGTCATATTATATTCAACTTTATTGAGTTTAGGTTCTTTATAAACCTAAAATCATTATATAATAAAATAATATTTTCACACTTTCATAAAGAGCCCCTCCTCCCACTTTTAAAAGGACATAACTTCTAACCCATTCCTCACACTCTCAAGCCCCTTGGATCGTCCAAAACATGCCCAAATAATCTATCCAGATCACTCTCTTCCACCAAGATGCATTCCCTTAGGAAGAAGGCACATAAAGTAATCCTTTAGGTTCAATCCAAAGGCAGATAACCAATTTAAAAGTAACGTCTTCTCTTAAGCCACTTTTTTATTTTACAACTCCAACCCCCTAAACTCATTTTATTAATTTATTTTATAACAACAATAGTATCCTCAATATACTAGGTTTTTTTATTGAGAAATCTTCGAACTAAAATTACACACACCTCCATCTAATGGGTAAAAAACATATTGTTTTTGTGGATAGTGAACTACATCCTCACGATACAATGATTGTTCAAATATCTCCTACCACCTCTCATGGTGTCCATTATGAAAAAAATTGTATTTATATATGATATAAATATTATTTTTTGTTTTTATTTATTATTCTGTATTTTTTCATTTATATCATACATTTATGGTTTCCATTATGTGTAACGCGACAATTTCATTTGAGGAAGTACTGAGTACCGCCCCCTCAAAGTGATATCACTCGTTCATGACACATGTAGGACATGTAAATGATGGAGATAATGAAATTATATAATATATTATATTGGAATTATAATATAACTATTTATCATTATGTTTTCATTCAGTTAAATATGAAATATAAATGAAAGTATCGTTCATGCGTACATACAGCTTACCGTCTCCATGAATGTTGAATTTCATTTCATACCTCCAAATGTTATGTAATATTATAAATACATGTATATACTGTATTTATATTATATATACAATATATAAATAATGAATTTCATTCTGGAGATAATGGACTCTTGGCCACAAGGACAAATTCTAATTATTAGGTGTTCATTTTTGACTAAAATACCAAATATCGACCAAATGACGATTATTAATTTAAATGATTACATAATGTTTACAAAAAGGTAATAAGTGATATGAAAGGAATAATAAATGTGAAAAATGTTCTTAATCAAGAATAAATTAACTTCAGTTTACTATTCATGATGAACAACGACCAAACAAGTCATGCCAGACATGAGGTAAGGGGTTTCTCATCTCACTTTTAATTCTGTCATATTTCCATAGTTTGACACTTAATTATTGAATGTGGTGTATTGTGTACTACCATTTGATATATATATTATCTTGTTTATCATTATATTTATGATATTCTGTGATTAATTTAGTGTTTATTTACTTTTTTCATATGACTAGATTGTTTACAACATTGTAAGGATTTTTAATCTCAATTTTGATTTCGGTGAAATTCATGCTATATTAGCCATTATTTCCTTTTATATAGTGTATGTACTGACCATGATTATATTCATGGTGTAAAATAACTTAATTTATGGGCATTTAAATCTTCAATGTATGATCCTTCTTTCATGGGGTGTACGTTTCATAAGTTACCAAATTGATAAGGGAATATGAAATTTCAATTTCCACTCATTTGGATTTATGCATACTTGATTGATTATTTTACATCAGGATTATGTGTAAAATAACTATTAATTTACTTATATATTAATTTCCACTCCCCTTTTCGTGGATATAGTTTAGATACATGAAATCAATCCATTGATTAATTCCCAAGTCATCGATATGAACTTGATAAGAGTAATTTTAACTCAATTTCCATTCATTAAGATAAACATTCAAGTCCTTGGTGTTGTTTTTACAAATATATGTTGAATGTTATATGATTTATTTACACTGAATATGCAATAATATTGATTTTATTTATATTTGTAACACATAATAATGTAATTGATTTATCCATAATCTAATGATATTATATGGCCCTATCCTTAAACATTACTTAATCTTGAGATATTTCAAGAGTACACATTAAGGATCTTTTCAGGTTTAGAGTTTTAGAGAATTAGATCATAAAACATGTATTACATTCAACATTTAAACAAAGTGGTTACATAAAAGATAGTATTCATTTTTTCCATCAATGGAAACATATTTAAAATAAAACATGGATTCTTTCTTGACACTTCCTTGACACTATCATCATATCATGTACCTTTCCCTTGACCTGTGAAAAACATTACCAAAACATGGGATGAGAATAAGAGGCTCATTAAGGGATATAAAAATATAGAAAGGAAACATGATTACATGTATACATAAGAATCAATGAAATCATACTTTACTCATAAAAAAATCACTTTAACAAACCTCCTCAAATCATGAAAAAGATCGTAGAAATCATAAGACATAAAAGGTAACTTGAGGAATTCATAACATTATTACATAGAGAGTAACCCTCTTGGTTACTTTTGGAATACCCATCATAGTATATTCCATAAATCTCTTTGGATAAACTGTAATGTTTAACCCCTTAGTGTTACCCAATGCATTGGAGATCTATATCTGGCTCACCCGCCATTAGTTTATCACGAAACCACCCATCTTCATAACAATTCCCAAGAACCATAACCTAATCGTCTCACGTAAAACATGCATAAAGGAAACATAACATTTCAACATTTCAATCACAAGATATCAATACAACACATTGATATAATAAAAACATTATGAAAACCATTTTCAATACCAAATTCAAAGAAAAGTAATACATGGTATTTATTTTTCATTTAAAAAAAGGTATGGCTTGTAGAGGAAGCTGAAACTCAAATAATGGTTATGGCGGTGGAGAAGTTATTTTTCCCGCATACGTACGATAAAAAAACATTCCTTTTTTCATTTAGTAAAACGCATCGTATAAAAAAAATTCCTTTTGAATAAGTGTAAAATCCAAAGGGGTTTATAAACCGTATAAAATAATGTTGTGTATAAAACAAATATGCCTCAATGAACGGAGATTGAGACGAAGTCCCTTACCTTGGGTCCGACTTGACTCGATCATTATTTAATCTCAAGAATAATAAACTTGAGTAAATTTCGACTTGCTTCATAACATTTTTCAAGTTCATTATTCCTTTTATATCACTTATTACCCTGTCATGAACACTATGTAATTTTTTAAATTAATAACGGTCGTTTAAACGATCATTGCTACTTGAGTCAAAAATAAACTCTTTATAATTAAACGTTTGATCATGGGGTAAAATATAAATTATATCAAGAATTATATTCATTATGTATATATCATATATATCATATATATCCATTATATACATGCATTTATAATATTACATAACATTTAGAGGTAAGAAATGAAATGCACTGTTCATGGAGACGGCAAGCCGTACATACGCATGAACGCTACTTCCATTTCTATTTCATATTTAGTGGAATTAAAACACAGTGATACATAATAGTATTATAATTATAGTATGGTATCATATATAATATCATTAAATATATCTTTTATACATACCGCATATGGTATTAACGAATCAAATCACTTTGAGGGGGCGGTAGTCCGCACTTCCTAAAATTAAGATATCGCGTTTACCCATAATGGAAACCATAAAGGTATGACATAAATGAAAAATACAGAAGATTAAGGAAAACATAAAAATATTATATATCATATATAATTATAGTGACATCTTAATTGCCACCTTTGAAGGTGTTAAAAGAATATTGAACAATCATCGTTTGGTGAGGCAGAAATTCACCATCCACAGAAACAGTATGTTCTTTAACCATTAGATGTAGGTGTGTGTAAGTTTAGCACGAATATTTCTTATAACAACATCCTAGTATATTTAAGATACTGTAGTTTTTACAAAAGAAATGAATAAAAATATTTTAGTGGGTTGGAGAAGCAAAATAAAACAAAAGAACACATGTGAAGACATTACCATAAAATCGGGTAACTCCCTTTGGTTTGAACCAAAAGGGTTTCTTGAAGAGCTTCCTGCATAAGGTAAGGCTTCTTCGATGAGGATAGGGATGTGGAGAGACAAAATGATCAGATCTTGGCCGATCCAAATGCTTGAGACGTGTGGGTTAGGAGGTAGAGGTGGGGGCCTTTTATAAGAGGAGAGGAGGGGCACTCTTGGAATGGTATAAAATGTTACTTTATTTTCAAATGATTTTGGGATTTTGAAGCTCCCAAATTGATGTATTTAGAGTTTAAGGTGATAAGGGTTCTAGATATACTCATCTAACAGTTTTTTGACATGTTTAGGTCTTATATTTTACATTATCTTTTCATTTTATTTAAATCACTAAATAATGAGGTAATCGCTGCATCATCATTATGTCATAAATAATTTAATTTATATAATGTCTAAAAATTATAAAAAAATATGATATGGGAAATATTTTTATCTTTCCAAGGACTATTTATTGTAAAAAAATCATACTTTTATAACCCCATGTAAACAATGTTTTAATAAAACAATACATGTTTGTGTCATTTTTACTTTTAATTTAAATAAAAGGCATTAATGTCAGAATCTTACCCATGTGGCTCCATGGGGTCCCAAAAATCGACCTATGGGTTGTCTTGGTCTTCAATAACTCATCTAAGAGGGTTAGGACAAGTGTCAAGATATTTTCATTTTATTATAATATCATTTTTACCTTAAATCACACTAATTACCTTTAATCGCGATTAATAAAACTTAAAAGTTACTTTTCATCAAAAATTATTTTCATCCCATTGAACCAAATTTTACTTAATAAGAAAAATAATTTATATTAGATTTTTGAAATTAAAATCACAGAAGTGGTAAAGTTTCATTTAAATGAAAAATCAGTTTTTGTAACTACCAGTTTGTCGTTTCACTATTCATTAAAAATTAAGGTTTTTCTGTAAAATACCAAAAATTCACCCTAAGCTATATTTGATATTCCAAATTCAGACATGATGTCTATTTTACCAAATTCATAACATAGAAGTTTCATTCATTAATTTTATAATTAAATCCCACTGTCAAATCAAATAGCGTTTTTTTAAGAAACAATATCTATTAAAAGATTGACACTCGTTTATGTCCAATCTTAATGTGATATTAATTCCAATGACCACCATTGGATTAAATGTTAAAAATATATTCTAAATTAAATTTAAAACTAATTAAAATATAATCTAACTATATAAATAAATTAGATTAAAAAGTGGTTTTGAATTAAAATACAACACTTTTCACTATTCATTAAAAAATGAACATTATCAGAAGAATACCATAAATTTATCCAAAGTAAATTCCAATGTCCCAATAATAAAGAATAAGTTTATTTTGAAAAATATATCTTATAAAATTGTAAAAAGTAATATTTAAAAATGGTTCGCAATCAAAAGGCGGTAAAACAATCTTTTAAAAATATTAGAGTATTTCATGCTTGAGATTGGATTTATTCTCATTTTAAGCCTCTAAAATAGTATCTAATTCATAAATAGACATAGATAAGAATATATATTATTAATTACATACTTGGGTTGTTACATCCTTACCCCCTTTAAAAAATTGTGTCCTCACAATTTATTTACTTATCGAATAAGTGGGGGTATTTATCCCTCATTGCATTTTCAGATTCCCATGTTGCCTCTTCACTCATGTGGTTCTTCCACAAAACCTTTACTTGATGAATCACCTTATTCCGCAACACCTGCTCCCTGTGATCAAGAATCTGAACCGGTTGTTCCTCATAATATTTATTCTCTTCCAACTGAACTACCTCTGTACTCATAACATGATATGGATCTGGCATGTACTTCCTTAACATTGAAACATGAAAAACATTGTGTACCTGAGATAAACTCGGAGGTAAAGCCACTCGGTATGCAACTGATACAACTCTCCCAAGAATTTCATATGGTCCAATGAACCTTGAAGCCATATTTCCTTTCTTACCAAATCGCATCACACATTTCCATGGTGATACTTTGAGAAAAACATGATCACCTACCTCGAAAGATAGATCCTTCCTCCGGTTATCCGCATAACTCTTCTACCTTCTCTGAGTTGTTCTCATGTGTTTCTATTTCAGCTGAACTTTTTCTACCAACTCTTCTACCAATTATGGTCCCATCACCTTCCTTTCACCCACTTCATCTCAAAAAGCTGGAGTTCGACACAACTTCCTATATAATGCCTCAAACGGTGCCATCTGTATACTGGAATGAAAACTGTTATTATATGAAAATTCAACCAAAGAAAGATGTTGGTCCCAACTTCCCTGATAATACATCAAACAAGCACGTAGCATATCCTCCAATGTCTGAATTGTTCGTTCTGACTGCCCATCTGATTGAGGATGAAAAACTGTACTAAAATTTAATTCAGTACCCAACGACTTCTGAAGGCCTTTCAAAAAGTTAGAAGTAAACCTAGGATAAAAATCAGATACAATGGATAGGGGAACTCCATGCAACCTGAATATATTTTTAAGATACAACTGAGAAAGTTGATCTAGGGAAAAAGTATCCAGCATTGCAAGGAAATGAGCAGATTTAGTCAAGCGATCAATAATAACCCAGATTGCATTATTACCTCGAGATGTATTTGGTAATCCCACAACAAAGTCCATGGGTATATTTTCCCATTTCCACTCTGGCACTGGTAAAGGCTGAAGCATCCCTTTCAGTAACTACCACTCTGCTTTAACCTACTGACAAGTCAAACACTTCACAGTAAAATCAGCAATATCTCTTTTCATTCCATCCCACCAGTAATACTCCTACAGATCTCTGTACATCTTAGTACTACCAGGATGAACTGAAAACAGATAACTATGAGCTTCACATAACAACTCCCTCTTCAACTGTGAATCACAAGGCACACATAATCTCTTCCCAAATCACAAAACAAAATCATTATCAATGTTGAATTCAGGAAACTTACCCTTCTGAACCAACTATACCTTTTTCTACAACTCAATGTCTTGCTTCTATGTTTGCTTAATTATGACTGATAGAGAAGATTGCACTGATACCTGAAACAAAACAGAAGGATATCCTGCACCAACAACTTCTATGCCAAAGTTCGTCAAATCCTTAACCAAAGGATCACGTTCCAAATGCAACATTGTTAATGAAGCGTTACTTTTTTGACTCAAAGCATCAACCACTTTATTTGATTTTCCCGGATGGTAATTAATTGTACGATCATAATACTTGATTAATTCTAGCCATCTCCTATGTCTCATTTTCAATTATTTCTGAGTGAATATATACTTTAAACTTTGGTGATCGGTATATATTTCACACTTTACTCCATACAAATGATGCCTCCAAATTTTTAAAGTGAAAACAATAGAAGCTAATTCCAAAACATGTGTAGTGTAATTTACCTCATGAGTTTTAAACTAACGTGATGGATATGCAATTACCTGATCATTATGCATTAGGATGCAGCCACGTCCTTTCAATAAAGCATCACTGAAGATAAAAAACTCCTCATTCCTGGAAGGTAGTGCCAATACTGGAGCATTCACCAATCTTCTTTTCAGTTCCTAAAAACAATCATCACATTATTTTGTCTAGATAAACATAACACCCTTCCGAGTTAGCTTAGTCATTGGACTAGATAACCGTGAAAAATTTCTAACAAACCTTCGGTAATAGCCTTCCAAACCAAGGAAGCTACAAATCTCAGTTACATTTTTGGGTCTTGGCCATTCTTCAACAACCTTTGTTTTTGCAGGATCAACAGTTATCCCATCTTTAGAAACAATGTGACCAAGGAAAGAAATTTGTTGCAACCAAAACTCACACTTGCTGAATTTCCCATACAATTTATTTTCTTTAAAGGTTTTCAAAATAACCCTTAAATCTCTTTCATGCTCCGCTTTACTTTTTGAAAACACTAAAATGTCATCAATGAAAACCACCACAAAATTATCCAAGAACTCATGGAAAATTCCTTTCATTAAGTCCATGAATACAGCAGGTGCATTGGTTATCCCAAAAGGCATTACTACAAATTCATAATGGTAATAACTTGTACGAAACATGGTCTTCAGAACATCTGCCTCCATTAACTTCAACTAATGGTACCCCGATCTCAGGTCAATCTTTGAAAAAACTGAGCTCCCAAGAGTTGATCAAACAAATCATCGATATGAGGCAAAGGATATTTATTCTTAACAGTGATGTTATTCAAGGCTCTATAATCAATGAAAATTCTCATAGAACCATCTTTCTTTTTAACAAATAAAACAGGAGCACCCCATGGTGATGTGCTAGGTCGAATGAAACATTTCTCTAATAAATCATACAATTTCTCCTTCAACTCTAAAAGTTCAATTTGAGCCATTCAATAAGAGGGTTTTGAAATTAGATTAGCATCAGGAACTAAGTCACCTATAAATTCAACTTCCCGATCTGGTATTATTCCAGGGAACTCATCCGAAAAAACATCAGGATACTCATTTACCACTGGCACATCATTAATCTGAACAGTTCCCTTGTTTTCAATGATATGTGCAAGGTGACATTCATTTCCATCTTTTACAAGTTTCTCGGCCTCTTGATATGTTATCAACAGTAAGGGTTCATTCTTGTACAAAAACTGAAAGTCTTTCTGAAAATGAACTTCTTTAGCTATACAATCAATCTTAGCATGGTAAATAGAGTGTCAATCCATACATAGGATAACATCAAACTCTACAAGAGGTAAAACAATAAGGTTTGCAAGTAGGTTATTTCCACGGATAAGGATAGGAAGGTTATTATAAATTATTTTTTCCTCAACATTTCCCCCAGGTGTTTTTACCACATGTTCAGGAGTCGTTTCTTGAGATGGTATTCCCATTTTACTAGAAAGGTTTTCAGAGATGAAGGAATGTGTAGACCCTGAATCAAAAAACACACTGGCATAATCTGAAAAAACAAACAAAGTACCTGAAACAACGTCATTTGATGGCCTGACATCTGCTGAAGTAGTTGCAAAGTATTTCACTACACCTTTCTGCTTGTATTCTAACTGCTTCCCATCACTCATTCTCTTTGTTGGACACTCATTTGCCTAGTGACCCATCTCATTGCACTTAAAACATTTCACTAACTGTAAATCAAATTTGGTCTTACCATCACCTTGATCATTTTCAGTGCAATCACGAGCGTTCTTTCCCATCTTACCACATCAGTAGCACTTTCCAGAATTCAAAAGACATTCCCCATCATGCCTTTTACCACATTTATCACAAACTGGAAACTTATTTTTCTTACCGTCAGTCCTTTTTGAATAATTCTTTCTTCTCTCCTGCCACCTCGGTCTCTTCTTCTGCTGGTTTTTATAGAACACATGATCATCCGCAAACTCCATTTCCACCTTCTTATCAAATCTAACAAGATTTTAATAACTTTTGAACTCACAAGAAGCTAAAGCCCTTCAATATTTTGTCTTTAATCCTAGGTAAAAACGATTGATTTTACTATCAAGGTCTTGGATAAAATTTGGAGCATACCTTGCCAATTGAGTCAACCTTTCTTCATAGGCATCCACTGAGTCTTCCTCTTGCCTCAATTCCAAGAATTGATTTTCCATCCTAAGTTGAACAGCCTTAGGAAAATACTTCTCAAGAAACATATAGTTGAATTCATCCTAGACGAGAGCATCAATGTCATCAACGTCCCTGATATTTTTAACCATCGACCACCACTGATCTGCTTCAGCCTCCAAATGGTAAATAGAATGACTAACCTTTTGATTTTATGAACACCCCATGACATCGAAAATCTTCTCCAGTGCTTTAATCCACCCTTCAGCTAGCACAGGGTTAGATGATCCTCTAAATGATTAGGGATGTTTCCTCATGAAATGTTCCACCACTAACATGTTCCTCTTCGGTTGATCTGGCTGATCTCGTGCATGGATACCGCCACCATTTATCGCTTGAGTCAACTGCGCCATTACTGCAATAAACTGTTCAGTTCCAATTCCGACCATCTCAAGATTTTGATTTGGAAGGTTATTTTGTTCATTATTCCCTCCTATCACGGCTTCTCTGTTTCCTCTACAGAAAACCATTCTGAACAAACATGTCTTTAATGAAGCAATATGGTAATATTCAAATTCTATATCATTTCAATTTGACCATAAAAAAATATTTTTGGATAATCATTAAATAGAATTCTAACTCCTAATGTTATCTAAACTGACCTCTGATACCAACTATAAGGCCCCAGCCTCAAACATTACTTAATCTTGAGATATTTCAAGAATACACATTTAGGATCTTTTCAGGTTTAGAGTTTTAGAGAATTAGATCATAAAACATGCATTACATTCCACATTTAAACAAAGTGATTACATAAAATATAGTATTCATTTTTCCCATCAACGGAAACATATTTAAAATAAAACACGTATTCTTTCACGACACTTCCTTGACACTATCATCATATCATGTACCTTTCCCTTGACCTGTGAAAAACATTTCAAAAACATGGGATGAGCATAAAAAGATCAGTAAGGGACATAAAAATATGGAAAGGAAACATGAGTACAGGTACACATAAGAATCAAGGAAATCATACATTAATCATAAAACAAAAGCACTTTAACATACCTCTTCAAATCATGAAAAAAAATCAATGAAATCATAAGACCTAAAAGGTATGTTGAGGCATTCCTAACATTCTTACGTAGGGAGTAACCCTCTTGGTTACGTTTTGAATACCAATCACAGTATATTCCCTAAATCTCTTCAGAGAAACCTTAAAGTTTAACCCCTTCATGTTACCCAATGCGTTGGGGAGCTATATCGGGCTCACCCACCCTTAGTTTATCACAGAACCAACCGTCTTCATAACAATTCCCAAGAACCATAACATAATCGTATCACATAAAACATGCATAAAGGAAACATAACATTTCCACATTTCAGTCACAATATATCAATACAACACATTGATATTATAAAAAAATTATCAAAACCATTTTCAATACCAAAATAAAAGAAAAATAATACATGGTATTTATTTTTCATTTAAAAAAAGTTATGGCTTATAGAGGAAACTGAAACTCAAATAATGGTTACGGCGGCGGAGAAGTCGTTGTCACCGCATACGTACGTAAAAGCAACATTAATTTTTTCATTTAGTAAAATGATTCATATAAAAAAAATTCCTTTTGAATAAGCATAAAATTCAAAGGGGTTTATACACCGTATAAAAGAAAGTTGTGTATAAAACAAAATATGCCTCAATGAATGGAGATTGAGACGAAGTCCCTTACCTCGGGTCTGACTTGACTCGATCATTCTTTAATCTCCTAAATAATAAACTTGAGTTAATTTTTACTTGATTAAGAACCTTTTTCAAGTTCATTATTCCTTTTATATCACATATTACCATGTCATGAACACTATGTAATTATTTAAGTTAATAACGGTCGTTTTAACGATCATTGCTACTTGAGTCAAAAATAAAATCTTTATAATTACAAGTTTGATCATGGGGTAAAATATACATTATATCCAGAATTATATTAATTGTGTAGATATCATATATATCATATATATCCATTATATACAGACATTTATAATATTACATAACATTTAGAGGTAAGAAATGAAATGCACCATTCATGGAGACGGTAAGCCGTACGTACGCATGAACGCTACTTCCATTTCTATTTCATATTTAGTGGAATTAAAACATAGTGATACATAATAGTATTATATTTACAGTATGGTATCATATATAATATCATTAAATCTATCCTTTATGCATACCACATATGGTATTAACGAATCAAATCACTTTGAGGGGGCGGTAGTCCGCACTTCCTAAAATGAAGATATCGCGTTTACCCATAAGGGAAACATAATGGTATGCCATAAATGAAAAATATAGATGCTTAAGGTAAACATAAATAAATTATATATCATATATAAATATAGTGACATCTTAATGTCCACCTTTGAAGGTGTTAAAATAATATTGAACAATCATCGTTTCGTGAGGCAGAAATTCACCATCCACAGAAATAGAATGTTATTTAACCATTATATGTAGGTGTGTGTAAGTTTAGCTAGAATATTTCTTATAAAAAGATCCTAGTATATTGAATATACTATAGTTGTTACAAAATAAATGAATAAAAAGAGTTTAGGGGGTTGGAGAAGAAAAATAAAACAAAAGAACACATGTGAAGACATTACCTTAAAATCGGGTAACTCCATTTCGATTGAATCAAAAGTGTTTCGTGAAGAGGTTACTTCCTAAGGTAATGCTTCTAGGATGAGGATAAGGATATGGAGAGACAAAATGATCAGAGCTTGGCTGAGAAAAATGCCTGAGAGGTGTGGGTAAGGAGGTAGAGGTGGGGGCCTTTTATAAGAGGAGAGGAGGGGCACTCTTGGAAAGGTACAAAATGTTACTTTATTTTCAAATGATTTTAGGATTTTAAAGGTCCAAAATTAAAGTATTTAAAGGATACAGTGATTATGGTTCGATATATACTCATCCAATAGGTTTTTGACATGTGTAGGTCTTAGATTTTACATTATCGTTTCATTTTATTTAAATAACTAAATAATGAGGTAATCGCTGCATCATCATGATGTCATAAATAATTTAATTTATTTAATGTCTAAAAATTATCAAAAAATACTATTATGTAGGAAATATTTTTATCTTTCGAATTACTATTTATATACAAAACTCTGACTTTTATATCCCTATGTAAAAAATGTTTAATAAAACAATACATGTTTGTGTCATTTTTACATTTACTTTAAATAAAAGGCATTAATGTCATTATATTACCCAAGTGCCTCCATGGGGTCCCAAAAATATTACCATGGGTTGTATTGGAAGGAAATGACTCATAAAATAGGGTTAGGACAAGTGTCAAGATAGTTTCATTTTATTATAATATCATTTTTACATTAAATCACACTAATTACCTTTAATCGTGATTAATACAACTTAAAAGTTACTTTTCATAAAATATTATTTTTGTCCCATTGAACCAAATTTAACTTAATAATAAAAATAATTTATATTGGATTTTTTAAATTCAAATCACATAAGTGGTAAAGGCCCATCTAAACGAAAAATCAGTTTTTGTAACTACCACTTTGTGGTTTCACAATTCATAAAAAATTAAGGTTTTTCCAAAAAAATACAAAAAATTAACCCTAAGATATATTTCATATTCCAAATTAAAAAATGATTTATATTTTACCAAATTCAAAACATATAAGTTTCATTAATTAATATTATAATTAAATCCCACTGTCAAATCAAATAGCGTGTTTTTTAGAAACAATATATATCAAAAGATTGATACTCATTTATGTCCAATCTCAAAGTGATATTAATTCCAATGAACACCATTGGATTAAATGGTAAAAATATCTTATAATTTCACTTTAAAACAAATTAAAAAGATAATTGAACTATATAAATAAATTAGATTAAAAAGTGGTTTAGAATTAAAATACAACCCCTTTCACTATTCATTAAAAAATGAACATTATCAGAAGAATACCATAAATTTATCCAAAGTAAATTACAATGTCCCAATCATAGAGAATAAGTTTATTTTGACAAATATAGCTTATAAAATGGTCAACAGATAGATTTAAAAATGGTTCTGCATCAAAATATGCTAAAACAATCTTTTAAAAATATTACAGTATTTCATGCTTAAGATTGGATTTATTCTCATTTTAAGCCTCTAAAACAGTATCTAATTCATAAATAGACATATATAAGAATATATATTATTCATTACTTACTTGGGATGTAACAGATATAGTTTTTAAAAGGGATTTTCCCCAATTTACATTCTATCGAGACATCATTTTTTTGTACACCAAGTCACTCTTATATGGTGTATATACTGTCCTTTGGAATAATATATCAATAATCCCTTTATTCTCATGATATTATAATGTTCGTAATCAATGTTATTCTTCAATTATTTTTATTTAAGAGTCTCTCATTTTGTTAAAAAGTCTATAACAAAAATAACGTTTTAAATGCATTAATGATTTATTCTTCTAAATTTTTAACATTAACGACAATGTTTTAAAAATGGTTTTATTGATTTATTTATATGGACATTAGTTTTTTAGAATGATAATTTATTTAAAGGATTCAATTTGGTATGTTATACATTGAATCAAAAATATCTTTATTAAATGTTTTAAATGGTTTTGAAAATGTTATAATAAAGCATTGAGTATGTCTATATCATGAAATTATATGTTGTGATTGAAATATGGAAATTTTATATTTTTTATACTTGTTTTAAGTGTTATGTATATGTTATGGTTCATGGGAATTATTTACATTTACTGGTGGTTCTGTGATAAACCTAGAGAAAGTGAGCCCAAGATAGCTCTCCAATGCATTAGGTAACGAGATAGAGGTAAACGTTAATGTTTCTCCTAAGAGATTTAGGGAATATACTATGATGGGTATTCCAACATAACTCCTTACGTAGCTGGGATAGCTATAATGAAAGAATTTTATGTATTCCATAAGTATCCTTTATTATTTATGGTTTTTCTGTGTTATTTATAAATATTCTAATTTCATAAGGTATGTTATGATTGAAAAGTATGGTTTCATTGTTTTTATTTATTGATGAGCTAATGTTTTCATTCCATATTTTAAATCCCTTCATAAATATTTTATGCACATCCCATGTTTTTGAAATGTTTTCCACATCAAATAAAGATGAATAAGGGTCAAGGATGAGATCAAGGAAAAGTCATGTGGTCTAAAACCTGGACCAATACATGTTCATTTTTTATTTTATGAAAAAATGGTTACTAAGTAGTAGTGTCTACTTGTATTATTCAAGTTGATATTTAATAGTTATGTCCTAATTCTCAAAAAATCTAAACCAGAAATCATCATCTATATGAATTATCCATTTATTACAAGATTACGTAATGTTTTAAGGTCATGTCTTTATAGTTGATATCAAAGGGAATTTTAGATAACATTAAAGTTTAGGGTGTTCTTTAGGCATATGTGACTTTGCCATAATGAATAGGATTTTAGAAAGAGTCATAATAATTTTATATAAATGGAATGAGTTTAAGATAACATGACTAATTATATCATTGTATTTACCCTCCTCATAATATATTATATGATGATTTTACTGATATACTCACATTTACCTTTTAGGTTTTAGTAAATGGATAGATCTAGGAGGAACCAATGTAACATTAGATGAGAAGAAAACTATGATGGTTTTCTGAATCAGCAATAGAAAGAAATGGGAGCTACAATGATAACACTTGTGGTTGTTCTCAACTAACTATCTAGAGTCATGATTGACCACCAGATCCTCAGTGATTTTTATAAGGCATTTAATATGCGATAAAAAATCTCCACTGAAGTTCAGGTAATAATCTTATTGGTATGTATATTAAAAAACATATGGGACAAGGATGTGGAAAGAATCACATCGGAAATTTTTTTAATGGGGAAAAAATATACTATAGATGTGGAAGTGATGGTCATAAAGTAAGAACCTTCAAGGGAAAGAAAGAATTATCCAGTAGACTCTAGGAAATGGAATGAAATTCATTCTGAGGGATCAATTGAATGTTTTAAATGTGGTGTTAATGGTCATTATGCAAACATATGGCTATGAAGAAGGTTAGGGAGTGGGATCACCAGGATCATACAAATATATGTTCACCAATACTTAATATCATTCCAATTGAACATGAGGAATCTAAAAATTCTTAATGAAAGGTATGGATTATTTCTTAAAAGATGATTAGACATTATCGAATCTTAGGATATGATTCTAATTTTGATTTTAGGATTGAAGTATTTCAGAATAAGATGGAATGAAATGTTTAATGGAACATGAATAACATTAAATGACTAAGAAGTAAACATGTAATGTATTGAAGTCTAATGGTAGATTTCAGGATAGTGAAATGCTTAAAAGTATTAAGGCTCTTTTGATGATGGGATTACATTAGATGATTTTTTAGAGTACGTGTAACCCTAAATATTGATATATGAAAATTTATTCAATGAATAATCATCTCTTCTTTTGTGGATATAGTAATAAAGAACCATTTTTGTTTATATGAAACTTGTATTTGAGGCAATTACGGGATAATAAATATTAGGATGTAAAATTAAAGTTATTAGATAATCATTTTGCTTAAAATATGTTGTGGTTATTTTTGATGAATTTATCACTTTTTGGGGAATGTTATAAAATTATATAGTTTTTAAAAAAGGAAAACACACATACCATGTTACAACCCATCATCTCGGACATTACAGCGATAATCACACCAACAACCAATGTGAAACTGGAATTTATCACATACCACAAGTATATGTGAAGTCCCTCATTATTATGTATAATTATTTTTAGTTAGATATGTTTATGAATCAATAATAAGTTTATCTTTGGTTATGTATGGAAATGATTGACCTATCATTGGGAAAATATAATTTGGTTAATTAAATTTCAATTTGAGACTTTAAGAGTAACAGATCTTATTTGGAGATAAATGTAATGATTTATCTCAGAAGACTAAGTGATTAAATCCTTCTGAAAATTGGGATTCAATCATAGTTTTAATTACGTTGAATAATTTTATAGACATATGTTTATTGAATGAACTTTGTTGGAAATTGGGTAATGTTCGACAAATTTTGGAGAATAAGAGTAGTTTTATTTTTGTAAAATATTATACTTTTTGGGGACTATCTTATCTTCTACTAAGAATTTTGGTTTTGGTTAATGTATATAGATATGGGAAAAATATAGTTCATGTTCTGTGGATTATGTGATTCTCTAGAAGTTGATTATAGTTCTTTCCATGTGAACGGGTTATCTTAAATAGTAATCGTTTGAAGAAAAAATGAGTTCCTGGTAGGAATTAAGTAATGGAGGAAAGTCTACATTTCAAGTAAGTATGTTTCCTTGTGTTTTTAGTTTATATCATAAATACATTTCTCATATTTATGAAAGGTATCTTAAAACAAAAACGTTGTATGTTAACATTTCCTACTAGGGAATCAATGACTGGTTAGCCATCACAAGTTTGAGATTTTCTGGTAGTTAGCTTTCTCTTAATTATGTTTTCTATCACTCCCCATCAAAACTTGATGGTTTTTTTTCTACTCCATATCTATGTTTTCATGTAATCCTAGTTTTTTTTCTTTAGATAGATTTTTACTTCTCTTCCATTATTTTTAAGTGATATTTTTATTGATTATTTTTTCAATCTTGGATATTCAATGATGTTTCTGAGCCCATTTTTAAAATTGAAAGGACCTAATTCCCAATAGGGAGGAAGGATGTAACATCACAAGTAAATAAATAATATGAAATTTTAATATTAATTAATATATGTACATTAATTATTAATTTTACATTAATGGGGATGCTATATTTGAAGCCGTACCAGATACACAACAACAGGTTTCATTGAAATCTTACATTGCACACAACGTTCAGTTGTACTAAAAAATAATATATTATTATTATTATTTTAAATGGTAGTTGAAACTAAGCTTTTGTAATGAAGGTAATGAAATTAACTACCTTCAAAATGATTAAACATGTTTGTTAAACATTTTTACATTTATCCTATATATTTTAGAGGCTCTAAATAAGAATGAATCTGATTTTAAGCATAAATACAATAATATTATTTAAAAGGTCGATTTACCGCATTTCGATGGTGAACCCTCTTTAAATATACTTTTGGTCACTTTTATATGTTCTATTTGAAAAAATAAAATTTTTCTTTATAATTGGGACATTTAATTTTACTTTCGGTAAATTTTTATTATTTTTCTGAAAAAATTCAATTTTTATTGAATAGTAAAAAATAGTGTATTTTAATTCAATATTATCTTTAAATATAATTTATTTATATGATTATATTATCTTTTTAATTGGATTTAATGTTTAATTAGATTATATTTTTTCCATTTAAACCAATTTTGGTCATTAGATGAAATTTCACTTTGAAATTGGGAAAACAATTATCAATCTTTTGAAAGGTTTTATTTATTAAAAACACACTTTTTCTTTTAAAAACGGGAATTAATTTTAATTTAATTAATCCAACTTCTATGTTTTGAATTTTTTAAAATAGACATCATTTTTTTATTTGGAGTATCAAATATAACTTGGGCTGAATTATTGATATTTTTCAAAAAAATATTATCTATAATGAAACCACTCTATAGTAGTTAAAAATATGGTTTTTTGATTTAAATGAAATTTTACCACTTCTGTGAATTGAAATTCAAAAATATGGCATAAATTTTATTTAGTTTTAATTAAAATTAGGTTATTTAAGATGAATATATATTTTTTTGAATAGTAACTTTTGACTTATTTACTGTGTTTAATGATAAATAGAGTAATTTGAAGTAAAAATGAATTTTATAATCTTAAAAAAATTACCTTATCAATTGTTAAAACCATATTTTATGAGTCATGGCTAGCCATGGGAATCCTTGGATCGATGTTGGGACCCCATGGAGACACTTAAGAGTGATAGTGACACTTGGTATTAATTAACTTAAACTAAAGGAAAAAATGACATAAACAAATATATTTTAGTAAATCAACTTTTATATGGGGTTATATAAGTTATCGTTTTAACTATAAATATTATTTGGAAATATAAAACAATTTCCTAAATTATTTTATTTTGTTGATAATTTTTAGACATCAAATATATAAAATTATTTTTGACACAATAATTATGTAGTGTTTTCCTCATTAATAAATGATTTAAATAAATTTGATTATAAAAATTAAAAAAATATACAAAACATGCCCAATTCTTATTGGATGATTTTATTTTGACCATGTGTCATCTTTTCATTATCTTTAATTAGTTTTGGTTTTTTGTAAAATGAATAACTATATAATAAAATAATCGTTTCACAATTTTTTAAACATCCCCTCCACCCCCTTATAAAAAGACGCCACCTATAACCCATTTTTCACCCCACTCATGCCCCTTGGCTCATCCAAAAAATCCCCAAATATGCTCTCAATATCCCTATTTTCTACCTATGAGCCTTACCTAAGGCATAAAAAACTTCAAGTAAACCTTTTGTTTCAATCCAAATGGAGATACTGAATTTAATGGGAATGTCTTCTCTTAAGTCCTTTGGTTTTATTTTACTTCTCCAACCCCCTAAAATATTTTTATTACTTTTTTTATAAACCAAGAAGTATCCTAGATATACTTGGTTGTTTTTATGGGAAATATTAGTACTAAAACTACACACCCCTCTATCTAATGGGTAGAGGACATACTGTTTCTGTGGACGGTGAACTACTGCCTCAAGAAACGATGATTGTTCAAATATCTCCTACTGCCTTTCAAGGTGGAAATTATGATGGAACTGTATTTATATATGATATATATATATATATATTATGTTTAATATATTCTTATATATATATTTTCATTTATCATATAAATTTATGGTTTCCATTATGTGTAAATGAAACAATTTTATTTGTGGAAGTGCAGACTACCACCCCATCAAATTGATATGACTCCGTCATTCCATACGTGGGACATATAAAAGATTGGGATAATGAAGTTATATATTATATTATACTAATGTTATAATATACCTATGTATCATTATATTTTCATTCATTTAAATAATAAATATAAATGAAATTAGCGTTCATGTGTATTTAAGGATTACCGTCTCCATGAACAGTTCATTTCATTTCTTACCTCTAAATGTTATGTAACATTATAAATATATATATATATACTGGATATATATGATATGTATGATATATAAATAACTATTATCATTATTTATATAATGGATTCTTGACCACATCTACAACTAGTAATTTTAAGTTGTTAAATTTTGACTCAAGATCCAAATATCGACAAAACAAATATTATTAAACTAAATGATTACATAATGTTTATAACAAGGTAATAAGTAGTATAAAATGAATAATAAATTTTAGAATGGGTCTTAATCAAGTATAAATTCACTTAAATTTATTATTCATGAAGAACAAGGAACAAACAAATCAATTCGGACACAAGGTAAGAGCTTCTTATCTCAATTTCAATTTCATGAGATTTCCACTGTTCTCCACTTCTTTGTTGAATGCGGTGTATTATATACTAGAATTTGATATATATATATATATATATATATATTATCAGTATTATTTTAATATTTATGGTATTCATTGATTTATATGGTCTTTATTAACTTTTTTCCTAAGAATCGATTGATTACAACATGGTAAGGGTTTTTAATCTCACCTTTTATTCCCATGAGATATATGTATATTAGCCACAATTTAATTTTCAGTGTTGTCAGTAGTGCCCATGATTATATTATTGGGGTAATATAACATAATTTTTGTTTATTTACATCTTCATTTTGTTATCCTTTTATCAAGGGGTGTATGTTTTTTAAGTTTCCAAATAGGTAAGGGATTTTCAATTTTGAATTTTCACTCATTGGGCTTTACACAAAATCCATTGATAATTTTACTCCAAGATTATGTGTAAAATCACTATTTATTTTCTTGGGTAGTAATTTCAACTCCCCGTTGTGTGTATATACTTCTGATACACATAATCAATCCATTGATAAATTCTCAAGTCATCAATATGAACTTGATAAGAGTACTTTTAACTCAATTTCCATTCATTGAGTTAAACATAGAAGTCATTGGTGTTGTTTTTAACAAAATATGATTATATGTTCTCTAATTTAATTAAACTAAATATCCCATAAAATTGAGTGTATATATATTATATACACATTATTATGTAATTTAATTTTCCTTAATCTATGGATATAGTTTTTATAAGGAATTTCATCTCAATTTACATTCCATTGAGACTTCGTTGTTTTTATGCAGCAATTCACTCTTATATGGTGTATATACTATCCTTTGGAATATTATATCATGAATCCCACTATTCTCATGATATTATAATGTTCTGATTCAATGTTATTCTTCCATTATTTGTATTGAAGAGTCTCCAATTTTGTTAAAATCACTTTAACAAAAATATCATTTCAAATGTTTTAATGATTTATTCTTCTAAATCGCTATCATTAATGTCCATGATTTAAAAATGGATTTATGGATTTATTTATATGGAAGATAATTTTTTCAAATGATAATTTATTCAAATGTTTCAAAGTCGTATGTTACACTTTGATTCAAAAAATATCTTTATTAAATGTTTTAAATGGTTTTCAAAATGGTTTGAGAGAGCATTTATTGTGTCTATATCATGAAATAACATGTTGTGATTGTCATTTTGAAATTTATATTTACATTATTATGGTTTTAATGGTTATGAATTTGTTATGGTTCCTGGTCATTATTTATGTATATGGGTGGTTCCGTGATAAACATAGGGCGGGTGAGCCCGAGATAGCTCTCCAATGCATTGGATAATGCGAAGGAGATAAACATTTATGTTTCTCCTAAAAGATTTAGGGAATATACTGTGATGGGTATTCAAACGGAACTCCCTACATAGTTTTGATAGATAAATGTTTTTATTTTATGTATTCCTTATGTTAAATTTATGATTTATGATTTTTGTGTATTATTAATAAATATTATGATTACATATGGTATGTTTTGATTGAAAATTTTTCTTTTAATTGTTTTGTATTTATTGATGGGATAATGTTTTCAATCTTTATTTTATATACCTTATAGATATTTTTAGGCTCATCCAATGTTTTGGAAAGTTTTTCCATTGGAATTTAATATTAATAATTGTTAAAGATGATATCAAGGAAAATTCATGATGTCTATAACATAGAACTAGACATGTTTGTTTTTATTTTATGAAAATATGGATACTGAGTAGTATTGTCTACATGTAATATTCAATTTTATATCTAATATTATGGCATAATTCATTAAAACACTAAACTTGAAATGATCCTAGATATGAATTATCAATCTATTTAATGATTATGTAATGTTTTAAGGCCGGGTCCTTATATTTTCACGAAGATGGGGGTTGGGAAAAGGATTGTGGTGAGAAAATTTCACCCTGATTCAACATCATGAGACTAGTTTGGTGGAGTTGAAAAGACTATATAATAGCATAGATAGGGAAGTTTATATGGTCGTTAAAGAACCAATCCCAATAGTTAACAACTCATTATTTCTCTTCTAATACAATAAGAATTTGAAAGCATTAATTTTTTATAAACTTTTTTTTATATTCCCAAATAGTGTTAACTCGTTGTATAACAAATAGGACCCTAGAAAACCTATTACTTTCTAAATATTTTATCTTAAAATAAAAATATGGAATTTCTAATTATATATTAATATATTAATCCAAAGAAACTAAAACCTAAAATTAAATTGATGATATGTAAATTATATTGTTTTTGGAAAATAGTTTTTTTAATTTTTAATTCCCAATATGTTCTTTTTTAGATAATTATATTTTTTGAAGGATATAATAGTTTATATGTTATGAAATTATGAAATATATTTATTAATATTTATATTATTGTATTCATGTTTTTATAAATTATTGAAAATTTAATTTTGTGAATAATATATTTAGTTTCAAATTAAAATATTGGTAAACTAATTATTCATAAAAATTAATAATTATATTATTATTATTATTATTCATTAAAAAAGTTTTATAATTAATATGATAGATGAAAAAAAATTAAATATTAAAATTTTATTATCCAATACCTTCAGAGTGTTAACCATTTATGAAAATATATAAAATATCATATTTAATTAATTTTTTAATCAGTTGTTTTTAATTTTTATTAAATTAATAACATTGACAAATATAAATAAAATGATATTAATTGGAAATTAAAATTAAAATAAATTTCTTGGATAATTTTATTAAGATCCCAAATAAATATATTTAATATGGTTCCTATAATTATAGTATATTAAAAAAATTGGGCTCTTATAATTAGTTATTTATAAATTTTTTTACAGAGTAGTTTATTGTAACAAATTTAATTTATTGTAAAACTTATTATTGGTATTATGTATTAATAATAATGTATTCGTGAGTCAGTCAAAGAATGATCATATTAGTATCATATGTAAAGAGTTTTTTTATTAGAAATATATATATTTGTATTTAATGATCAATATTGATAGATATATATATCGTTTGAAGTAATTGTTGTTACGTATTGTTTCTAAAAATTTGAAAAGATATCTGATTGAATTGTAATTTTTAAAATTAGATATATTTTCTATTAACTAATATTTCTTTTATAATTCAATTTTTTGAATAGTATTCTACAATAATAATCTTGGGATATTCCATCAAAAATATTTTTTATTGAATAATTATCCTCATTTACAATTAAGGTTATTGACCTGGTATAACATATCCATTATTGATTGGTGACTTCTATTTATTAAATTACACAAACTAATCATGGGGTTAAATGTGATTAAATATGTTCTTATCTTGTATGATCTATATGATATAAAAATTAGTGTTCATATTATTATTTTGATGAGTGCAACCATAATTATATTTTGATCAAATGAATAGTATAATATTTCAATATCATGAGATACCATGTATAGAGCACCTAAGGGTTTTCTTAACCACATTGTGTTATATTGTATTTATTATTATCCTTGACATATGTTGAAGTATAAAAAATAATTGTTTATCTTATATCCATATATCCTTATATATAGCAATTATATTTTAATAAAATCATATTTCATCATGAAACAAACCACACATCCACTGCCATCACTTACACAGAGATAATGTTTTGGAAAATTTGAGTGAATAAAATGATGATTTTTCCAAATGATAGAACCATCATGTCTATGTATTGAAAAAATATCTCAATAATATCATGTTTTACATTGAAAATCCCGCTATTTTATGTTATAGGTTATTTATCTACATCCATAATGGAAAATGATTGTTAAAATATATAAGAAAAAATTTATTATTAGTACCATTTGATCAAATTCAATATATCTTCATGGGTATCATTATAAACAAGTTATATAATGAATTTTAGTATATGTGGCTTAGATATATTATATTCAATTACCAATTTTTTATCCTTTATGAAATCCCAAATATCCAATTCATATGGAGCATTAAACAAAATCCTCTAGAAAATGTTCTTAAGACATTCAAAAATGGAAATATTAAATAATAAAAATTCCTAAATCTTTTAAATATTATTTTACATTATAATAAGCTTTGGGAAAAATATTAAATAAATATATTATTATATATTGATAGAAAATTAAAATAAATTTCATTGATCCACAATAAATTAAAGATTAAGTTATACAATTAAAATAATTTATCTACCTTTCAAACTAATAATAACAGGCTCAATAATATATAACCACCTGCTAGAAATCATATCAAAATGGATTAAAATCTATAATATGATTTTTTAAACAAATAATAAAAATTTATTTCCCATCGATGTAATTCATTTCACTTATAATTTGTTCCTTAGGTTGCTGAGGAAATATAAATTTGGATCATGGTTAAATGGGATAGACACATACCATAAATGTATGTTAAATGTGCACAGAAAACAAAACATAAATCTAAATATACATTATTAATTAGGAATTTTTGAAACCCCTGGTCGGGATCCATTCCCAAGAAAGATGAAATTTTCTATTTTTAATGAAAAACCAAAAAAAATATAATAAAATTAAAATGAAAAAATTCATAGAAAAATTGATTCCATGAGACCCACAACCATTATTTCATATCCCAAGAAAAAAATATTATTGAATCCCATTATGATTATAGTAATATTAAACAAAATGTGTCAAAATGGATACTATAATTTTATACCATGTAAGGGGATAATAAAATGATATATCAAGACCAATCGTAATGTGATCCAAAAAAATTATCATAGAACCTATGTACATAAAAATAAATAGTATATGTGGAATTTAGAATTAAAATAAGCTAAAACATAAAATAAAACCCTCCATTATTTTAGAAACATAATATAAAACCATAAAAAAGGGATTTTACAAAAAATATTTAATAGAATGTTCCTTGATTTCATGGGGATCATTTTTTTATTCAATCTGCCAATATATATAATTACATTTATGATGTAATACAATAAAAAATTAATTATATTCATGATATATATTTCCCAATGTTATATAGTGAATATATTGAATAAATTTTCGAAATAAAAATAATGTGATGTGATAAAAAATACATAAACATTTGAATTTTTGAAACACAAAAGAAAATTGATTGCAATTATTATTATTGTCAACCTCAATATATGAAGATATTGTCAATTAAAATTTCTATCACTAAATATATAATGACACATATCTTTAATAAAAAAGAAAATTACTTTTTATTATATTTTAATGATTAAATATATAATTTTCCAATATGTAAAATAATAATCATCAATGGTAAATTATATGTAGAAATTCATGTATCCCATTTTGTAGTATAAAATTCTGAAATATTTACCTTTCATTTAAGTTAATATATGATAAATAAATGTTTTTGAAAAACTAAAATTCATTCTTGTAAATAATAAAGAAATTTAAATTACTAAAAATATTTAGATATATCTGTGGTATAAAAACAAAAAAAATAATTTTATATGAAATTTATGGAGTTTTAATGTATAATTAAAACAATATAGAAATTTCAATATTAATATGTCCATATTCAAGTATTATGGTGACTAAAACCAGGTCCTTGAATATTTTTTGTAAATGGTTCACTGGAATCTAAAATATATTTATACTTTGAACTATGAACATACAACCAACATTGCATAAATGAGAGTATAAAAATTATGGTAGCTCTACCAGACAAAATATAATGGAAAAATGAAGTGCTAAAAATAAGAATCAATGCATCAAATTAGATAATACTAAGAAACCATATTGAAAATAGAGTACCAAAATAAATGAAAAAATATAGTACGCTTGAATATAAAATACTAACATCAAACAAGAATTTATATCATCAAAATATTGGGATGTGAAGACACAAAACACACAACTAGATTTTTCCAAGATAAATTATGTTATGTGAAAATAAATGTACTCCCAAAAAGTTGAAAATCCTGATAACTAGTAAGATGAGAGTATATGGAGTTAACGAAAATCCTCAAACAAAATATTCGGGAGAAACAAAATATAAGTTAAAATTTCCCAATATGAGAAGGAATTGTGGAAAATAAATTCTAATAATTCATTAGGTCCATGAAATTATTTTAAAAAACAATATTCATCCCTACAAGGTTATGCTCTCATTATTATAAATTGGAATTGGGGTTGGGGAATGAATTGTTTTGAGAATTTTCCCCCATAATGTATCATAGATAAACTAGTAGAGATGAGCTGAAAAGAGGATATGGTAGTAGTGAGAGGGTGGGACCACAAAAGTTGAAAGGGTTGTCTAATATCCCCTCACCATATAAAATCATCCATGGTTTTTTATAGTATATTTATGAAATAAAATCCATGATTTTTATAAAGAATTTATAAATTCCCACATTGAGCCAACTCTTTTCATAAAAAATGAAAATCTAAAAAATGATTATCTTCTTTTATATTTTATATGCCAAAAAAATGTGGTATTTCAAATGATATGTTAAGAAAATAATTCAATTCAACTAATACAAAAAAAATAAATTTTTGATATGTAAATTATATAATTTTTAAAGAAATATAGGTTCCCATTTTTTAATGATAACCAACTATATTAGAGATAATTATTTTTTTATGGATTTATATAATATTATGATTCGACATTACCAATATATTAATTCATATTTATATTATTATATTTTTCTAATACATTATTATAAATATCATATTCTCAATATTTTTTTCAACATATTATATCAATATTATAAAAATTATACAGGATAATTAATAATAATTGTACTTTTTAAAAAAAAAAATCTATTATTAATATGATATAAAAACAAATTTAAATTTAAAAAAAGTTATCTTATACATATAAAGTATCATTCAGTTAAGTTAATATATTAAATATCATAAATATTGATTTTTTTATAAATTTGTAAAAAAAATCAATTAATTGAATTTAAAAATAAAAAATTTTCTGATATTATGATATAAATGAAAACTAAGATCTATTCTTGAGATAATAATGATAAAAACCCAAAAAGAATTTTCTAAATATGGTCATAATAATAAAAAATTATAATAAATTGGGTCCACATAAATGGTTCTTTATAAAACTTTTTTTATTGAGTTGTTCATGGTAACAAATTTAATTGAGGAAAAAAGGATTGTCTATCATAGTTAATATTAATAATATATTCATTTATTTGTAAAAATATAAGATTATTATGATAAGGTAATGATTTTAACTATTGGAAATATATTTTTTGGTATTCAGTGATCACTATCGATAGATGTTCCTTCTAGTTGAAGTAGTTGTTGTTAGATACAAGTTATTACAATAAAATATAATATCTGTTTGAAATGGGCATTTTTTTAAAGTAGATATACAATCTGTTAATAATTTTTTATTGGTATAACACTCTTTTTTGTAGTGTCCACTTCTTAAATTATCATGTGGTTGTCCATGAATTTTCTTTATATTGAATAATCATCCTCATTTCCATCAAAGGGTATTAACTGATTTAAACATGTCCATTATTTATTTTTTACATCCATTTATTAAACCACAGTCCTTAATTTTTGACTTAAATGAGGTGAAATATGATAATATTTTCATTGATATATTTTCCAAAAAATTCATGTTCATGTTATTAATTTTATTAGTGGTCAAATAAATATATATCCATCCAATCCATTTGATAATATTTTAATCCTAGGAGAAACCATTTGTGGTGCATGGGAGGTCATCCAAAGAGCACAATGTTATGTCATATCTGTCGTTAGCCTTGGCTTATGCTTATACCATCACATATATTTAGCCTCCACATAAATATTTTATCAGTATTTAATAAAATTATATAATAATTCACAGATCATTATTATGATTATAAAAAATATTATCACCTTCATATAATAATTTAAAAACACATATTACGATAATATTGTTATCCATTACTTACTCTGTTATTAGGCATTATATCTCTCCCTATTATTATATCAGTCATAGGGAAATATGGTGAATTATTATTAAATATATAGAATATATGGAAATAATTTTTAGGGTTTTTATATAATTTTGATGTACCAATGTTTCATATTATTTTTTTGTGCATTTAATTTCCATAAAATAGTAGGATAAAAGATCTCCTCAAATTTTGTTGTGTTTATCTCTATATAATTTATAATGAATTATGGTTTCATAGAGATATGGGGTTTCATTGAAATGGTCCGAGTCATATGGACTGTAAATAATAGAAATCAATAGTCATACAAACATTAATTTAATCTTAATGATATATGGTCTATCTTTTTTGACATTAATGTAATAAAAAACTTCCATCCTGTGAGAATGAGATTCCTTATGTAATAGAAATATCTATTATTTAACCACCTATATATGTTTATATATACATGATTCAAGGGTATAAAAAAATTCAGCATTTGAAATAGTTTGATTGATTGCGTGCACCTCATTATATACATATGTTGTTGTAACAATAACATTTTCTTATATGGGAATCATAATTTTACAGATAAATAATAATTGTAATAATTTCATACTAAATAATAATATTTTGGTGAAATATTATTGGAATCATATTTAATGTATCAACACAAGAAAAATATATTCTATGAACATACATAATTCACCGCCAACTAAAACCCAATTTCCATCACTGTGTTTTTATAATAACTGAGACACCCCAAACTTACACTATTGGATCTCATGCTAAATAATTTCTCTTTTTATAAATCACAAGAATTACATCCTACTATATAGATAAAATGTTCTATTTTATGAAGAACTATAAACAACGTACATAATCAAGATAAAATATACATTAAATAAAAATATAATCCTTAAGTTAGTCAACTTATAAAATAATTACAGTATCTATTATCACCAGTGGATATGGGGATTCAATTGAATTTAGTATTATCAAACACTCAATATTGGGTAAAATCCAATAATTTTGAAATAATTTTTTTTAAAAAATGAGAGTTATAGTAATATTAATAATTTGATTGTTAAATGGAAAATTTAGTAAAATGTTACGATGAGAATAAAATAATTGAGATAATAATAAAAAAACAAAGCACACAATGTGGTCAAATATTATATGGTGAAAAAATTAAAAAAAATATTCAATAATTGAACATGAAGTAAAATAGTATATTTTACATGAGAATGGCATTCATGAAAATCAAAACAATATGGAAACCCCATATGATATGAAATCATAAGAAAAATATGTATCTCAATAAAAATCCATCATAAATAATGGTTTTTGCTCATAACCAATAAATTTTTAACATAATTGTTTAGTCTCACAACAGAAGAACCATAAATTTTATCTAATGAGAATAAATCATTATCCAATACATTGAGTTTATTTATACTTCCAATAATTCAAATCGCATAATAATGTTATGATGTATATATCCTCCACAAAATGAAATCATTTTTAAGGAACGTGGATAAAACAACATGAATATGAAATGTGTCATATAACATTCTCAAAAATCCTAATAGAATAATATGTTATAATTTTTCCTAAAAAAGGAATTATTATTTTTATAAGCTTATATTTTATTTTGGAGGAATAAGTATTATATAAAAATATAATAGAAACAAATTCATTTTAAATGAGTCTAAATGTAGGTATATATTTAATCATCAGAAACAATGTTTTAATCGATATCTAAATAATCTATATAGAAGAAAATTTCATAGTTATTATATAATAAATATAATAAAAATAAATATTTTTCATTTAAATAGTTATTTTTTCAAAAAAGTCACATTTTTTAAAAAACTAAATGAATGATAACAAAAGAAGGAAAATGAATTCAAATGTTACATTTATACTTCTATGATGTATTACATCATTGACAGTGGAATTTTTAAAAATATTTATATAAAAAATAGAATGGAAAAAAATACATGGTATATATGAAATAAACATGTATACATGTTATTATTGAATCACATTATAATTTATAAAATGAATGTCATATTGATTTATGTAGAATGAAAAACCAAAAGGGATAACAGATGGTTTATAGGTTCCCTTATAAAAATAATAATTATTTATTTAATATAAAATTAAAAAGGATATTATGTGAATGAAATGAAAAAATCATATAGATAATATATTAAATAATATATAAAAAATTTATTTTTTCGAAATACCAAAACATATAATACCAGATTTTAATAATGAATATTATAATTAATAGAAAACAATTCTATTCATCCAAATAACCCATTAATATTTCACAATGTATACATAAAATGATCATTAATGGGACATAATTAGGTGGAATTTAAAATCACATCTTATAAATGATAATTATTTTACATGAATAAAATAGTTTAGTTATTACACGATATAATGTACATATGGTGCTCATTATGGAACAAGTGTCAATTAATTAAAATTGATTCAAAATCAACTTGAGTTTTGTCCTGAATCACAAGGTCCATGTATATAATTTAATGAATAATATAATTAATTTTTTTGAATACATGACTATAAAACATATTCAATTACTTCTATTTTATTGGGTCCATTTTTATCATACATCAATAAATTATTTTGTATTATTTTATCTCATCAGCCACATGGGGTTGTTCAACCTATTTTAAAAATGTTACACATGTATATTGAACACTGTCAAAGGGGTTCTTATATAGTTCCATAATATCTATTTTATTATTTTAATTATTTATTTTCCATTCCAATAGAAAAAAATTAAAAATAATATTAAATGTTTATAAATTAATTCATATTTTACATGATGTCTCGGTATCCTCGTTTTAGGAAGTTGAAATAATTATTATTAGTTGTTGTTCATTAAAATATTATAAATGAAAAATTATAATCACAAAATATTAATCTTACCATTAATATCATATATAATAATCAAATCTATTTTCTAAACCATCCACTAATGGATGGGATGAAAAGTGAAACATTCCATATTATGAGTTAGTGAACAAAGAATAATATGGGAAATAATTTCATTATTGAATGAACTTGAGGAAATTAGATTATGGTTGTTAAATGAACATCAATACATTGAAGTATTCTAATTAAATTTATCTATTTATTTTAAGATGTTTCAAATATATTTATAAGGGTAACATGAAAAATATTATGATTAATGGAAATGATAAAATAATTATGATTTTTTATATCACTTTTGAGAAGGACTCATTTTTTTCATTTGATTATTTATATAAAGAGTTATTTTTTTGTGTGAGAAAAAACTATAGGACATGGATATCAATTTTGTGGAAAAATATTCCATGATTTTTAACCTCCAATGACTAATATTTGAAGATAATTGAGGTGGTGAATGATGGAATTTAAAATTGGGAGAGATTGGTGTTATAATAAAAAATATTTATTGTTTTATCACTTGATTTATTTTACATGATTAGTAATGGATCCAAACAAATAATAGCTTATTAAAAAAATAATTTAATGTAATGGAAAACCATGAAAAATAAATAAATTATTGTAACCCTTTTTCTACTAAATTAATTTAATTGAATCAAGAAATGTTTTTATTCGATATAAATATAATTTGTCTTTTAGTTTATTTAATATTGGATTATTTATTAAGAATAACACATTAAAATTTATTATTTTCATATTTGAAAACATTCATTGACCAAATGGATTCAAAATAATTTAATTCATAATTCTACCATAAATATTTTATATGATTTATAGTATGTTGGAAAACTATATTTTTACCATTCAATGTATAGTAAATTCATTTAAAAGTTCTTAAAAAAATCACCCAATTCTAACTTCATCATTATTATTAAAAAATTTAAGTTCATTTTATAAATTTTAATTAATAGAATTTTTCAATTTTACTTCTAAATAAAGTTACTAATACATGATACAATAATATGTTTATAAAAAAATATATTTCACTAATTATGAGTGAATGAATTAATATTTCTAATTGTATCATAATTATTATATTAATTATAAATATTTTTTATTGTTTAAAAAATATAAATATATTATGATATTATTGTTCTAATTATGTGGAATTTATATTTTAAATACAAAAGGAAATGAAAAATTTAGTGTATATTCAATTATATAATATATTTGTAATAATATTTCAATGGTAATTTCAATTTTTAAAAATACTAAATTATCCTAATTTAGTAACCAATTTTGTAATTATTAGGAACTTTACAAAGGAGGTATTACATTTTCAAATAAAACAATTTAATATTAAATAATTTTATTTTAATATAAAATATGATACTAATCATTTTAAAAGAAATTATTTTGATTAATTAACCATGTACACAGAATATGAAAACAATACTTAAAAATAAAATAAAATATATTAAATATTTAAAATACATGATATAAGATTATTTAATATTAAAAATATATTTAAACACTTATTTTATCAAATAATTCCCCTAAAATTTGACATTAAAATACATTAAATTGTTATATGATATAAATTTATGACTATGAAAACATGAATCAATAAATATTAAGAAAATGATAATATTCAATTAATTTCCTTTTAAGTGATCTTTTGGAAAAAAATTATTAATTAAATTATTTGTAGCCATAAATTAAAATTATGCAATTAAAAAGAATAAATATTTCAAGAAAATTGATTTCAGCAAATGGGAAAATAAATTATTATTAATAACAAATCAATAATTTATATATATAATTATTATGAAACCATGTATTTTAATATGAATATAAATTCTATGTTAATTTCTTGAAAAAAATTACCTTGAATATAATTTATGTTAAAGTATAAGAAAAAAATATTTTTTTGGATTCTTGGATGTTACATTCCACCCATTAGAAAGAAACCCCATCATAAAAATTAAAATTTTGATAAAATATTTAATTTCTATGTATGTTTTAGTTTACCATTATAATAAAAAAATGTAAACATTATCTATACTATGAAAATATCAAAAATATAACATCCCATGATCTACACTCCCAGATCTGAGGCGAAATAGATAAACATTACACTTCAATCTTTATATCGATGAAGGTGACCAAAATATCTCCATCTAAAACCAAAAAAAGGAAATGTGTTATATATTATATTTTCAATCAACTTTTTGGGTTATAATTTTAGATAATTAGGAATAACACTAGTATAAAATATACCCATTATTTTAAAGAGTATTTCTCCCACATAACCCATAATTTATATTTCTACATTAGGTCATCATCATAATCCATATGAAACCATTCTGCACAAGATTAACTTAACATCATTCCTTATTATATGTTTAATTAGAAACATAAGAGGGGTGGGATGAAATTTTCATTAATATTTAAAATATGCATTAAATATTTAATTTCATAATTCATAATTATTTTAGAATAAAAGGATTTATGAAATAATAAATTCTCCTGATCATGAAATAATAATATTTATAAATTTCAATAATAGGATCATCAAACAATAAAACATAAAATAAGGATTTATAAATGGAATGATTTATTATAATGAATAATCATTGGCCATATGAAATAAATATTATCATAGAAATCATTTATAACTGTTAATCATAGAAAAAACATTTAGGTTTTTTTAAAACGTAATCATCAAAACCTATTTTAAACACAATTCTGAAATAATTTTGAGGAAGTTAAATCTAAAAGTGAAACAAATATTATAAAATCATTCCCATATTCATTGTCATTTATAAGACCCCAACCTTATACCTTACTTAATATTGAATTAAATGAATAATTCACATTGAAGATCTTTTCAGGTTTAGAGTTTTAGAGAATTAGATCTTAAATCATGCATTACATTCCACATTTAAACAAAGTGGTTACATAAAAGATAGAATTCATTTTTTCCAATCAATGGAAACAAATTTAAAATAAAACATGGATTCTTTATTGACACTTCCTTAACAATATCATCATATCATGTACCTTTCCCTTGACCTGTGAAAAACATTTCAAAAACTTGGGATGAGCATAAAAAGCTCAGTAAGGGATAAAAAATATGGAAAAGAAACATGAGTACATGTATACATAAGAATAAATGAAATCATACATTTCTCATAAAACATAAGCACTTTAAAATACCTCATCAAAACATGAATAAATCATAGAAATCATAAGACATAAAGGTAACTTGAGGCATTAATAACATTCTTATGTAGGGAGTAACCCTCTTGGTTACGTTTGTAATACCCATCACAGTATATTCCATAAATCTCTTCGGAGAAACCTTAACGTTTAACCCCTTCACGTTACACAATGAATTGGAGACGGGCTCACCAACCCTTAGTTTATCACGGAACCACCCGTCTTCATAATAATTCCCAAGAACCATAACATAATCGTATCACATAAAACATGCATAAAGGAAACATAACATTTCCACTTTTCAATCACAATATATCAATACAACACATTGATATAAAAGCATTATGAAAACCATTTTTAATACCAAAATAAAAGAAAAGTAAAACCTGGTATTTATTTTTCATTTAAAAAAAAGTATGGCTTGTAGAGGAAGCCGAAATTCAAATAATGGTCACGGCGGCGGAGAAGTCGTTGTCGCCGCATATGTACGAAAAAAACATTCCCTTTTGTTATTTAGTAAAACACTTCGTATAAAAAATATTCCTTTTGGATAAACATAAAAGTCAAAGAGTTTTATAAACCGTAAAAAAGAAGGTTCTGTATAAAAAAAAATATGCCTCAATGAAAGGAGATCGAGACGAAGACCCATAATAAGATGGTATCCTTAGATTAAGGATAAATCAATTACATAATTATGTGTGGAAAAAGAATACACCAAATATAAGTAGATATTGAGTCTTAAAAAATCATAGGTTATTCACACATATTCATAGAACGACAAATTCAAGGAGTATAGGTTTATCCCATAGAATCAAAATAGGGTTAGGAAGTTCCCTTGGAAAAATTCGACAGCCTAACGACGTCACTTCAAATTTCTGAAAATGAGTCGATGTGAGATAAAAAGGGTATCTCATCACTTGGACATAAAATTTACATCAATAAGGATATAGAAGAACAAATCCCAACATAATATTATGTGAATTAAAAGGCATAACAAAATATTTCTTTTAAAAAGAGGAGGGTGAAAGGTTCCCTTACCGACTTGGGTAACTTTCGAAACGTACACCCCATTGAAGAAAGGTCATACAATGAATATGTAAGTAACCATAAATGAAATTATATTACACAAAGAGTACAATAATGGGATGTAAATACACAAATCAATGGAAATGGTGTAAAATGTACCATAAATATCCCAGTAATAAAAGTGAGATGAAGAATCACTTACGAAAACTCGGCAGCCTAACGACGCTACTTAAAACATCCAAAAATTGATTGATGAGATAAAATAGGGTCTCTTATAATATTTAAATAAAATTTAAAGAAATATGAATATAAAATAACATCCCCCAACATAACAAAGAGGATCTTAAAATAATTGACATAAAGCAGATTACTTAAAAAGAAAGAGAGAGGTTGGATATCTTACGAAAATTTGGCAGCCTAACGGCGCCACTCAAAATTTCCAAAATGGATTGATGAGAGAAAATAGGGTCTCTAATAATATTAACAGAAAAGGTACAGTAGGATTAATATAAAATAACAACCCAATCATAATAAATATTATCTTAAAAGGAATGACTTAAAAGAGTGTACTTGAAAAGAAAGAGAGGGGTAGGATCCCTTTCCTCAAGTCCGACTTGTCTTGTTCGTTTCATTATATTCCTGAATAATAAACATTGGTCAATTTATAATTGCCTAAGGACCTCCTTTAAATATTATCATTCAGTTAATATCACATATTATAATGTTATAATAATTTTTTAATAAAGTTATTTCATATCATACATTTTTGCGGATGTTTGGTACATGAGTCAAAAATAAACTTGTTTGAAAAATGATTGCCCATGTAGTTAGAAGTAAATAATTTCCAGAACAGTATTAATGATTAAAATATCATATATATCCATTAAATATTCATTTTATAATATTCCATATCATTTTGATAAAAAAAAGCGTCGTTCATAGAGACGGTAGGCCGTACGTACGCATGAATGCAACTTTCATTTTTTTGTCATATTAATGGAATTAAAAATAAATGATATATATATATTATGTTATATTCCCATTATAATATATATGTTATATAGGTGAAATAATTTCATTAATTTCATTCTTTATACATTCCATGTATTGCATGGACGAGTCACATCACATGAGGGGGCGGTAGTCCACACTTCCTCATATGAAATTATCGCATTTGCACAACATGCAATGAATAAAGGTATGTTTTAAATATAAAATACAGAAGCATATAGTAAACATAAATACCATATATATGATATATAAAATATAGTGACATCATAATTTCCACATTTAAAGGTGTTAAAAGAATATTGAACAATCATCGTTTCGTGAGGCAGTGATTCACCATCCACAGAAACAGTATGTTTTTTAACCATTAGATGGATATTTTTGTAAGTGTATCTATAATATTTATTATAACATCATCCAATTATATTTAATATACTATTGTTGTTACAAAAAAAATGAATAAAAAAGTTTAGGGGGTTGGAGAAGCAAAATAAAACAATAGAACACTAGGGAAGACTTTACCTTTAAATCGGGTAACTCTTTTTGATTTGAACTCAAAGGCTTCCTTGGAAAGAATTATTCCCAAAGTGAGGCTTCTAGGAGTAATATAGGGATGTGGAGAGACAAAATGGGCAGTTTTTGGCCAATACAATGGCTTGAGAGGTGTGGGAAAGGTGGTAGAGGTGGGGGCCTTTTATAAGAGCAGTGGAGGGGAACTCTTGGAAAGTCTTGAAAAGTAACATTATTATAGAATGCATTTCGGATTTTAAAGGTCCCACAATTATAAATTTAGAGGATAAGGTGACAATAGTTCTAAATACACAAATAAAATAGGTTTTTGACAAGTGTAGTTCTTAGATTTTACATTATCTTTTTATTTAATTTAAATCATTAAATAATGAGGTAATCACTGCATCATCAGAGTGTCATAAATAATTTAATTTATTTAATGTATAAAAATTATAAAAAAATATCATGATGTAGGAAATCATTTTATCTTTCTAATTGATATTTATAGTCAAAAATATGACTTGTATAACCCCATGTAAAAATTGTTTTAGTAAAACAACCCATGTTTGTGACCTTTTAATTTTAACTTTAAATAAAAAGGTTTTAATGTCATTTTCCTACCAAAGTGGCTACATGGAGTCCCCAAATTGACCCATGTATTTTCATGGTCGACCATGACTCAACCTATAAGGGTTGGAAATGTATCAAGGACATTTCATATTATTAAAACATTATTTTTACATTAAATTACACTAATTACCTCTAATCGCGATTAAAAACTGAAAAGTTACAATTCACCAAAAGATTAATTTAATCCCATTGAA
This sequence comes from Viscum album, assembly GCA_963277665.1. NCBI lineage: Eukaryota > Viridiplantae > Streptophyta > Magnoliopsida > Santalales > Viscaceae > Viscum > Viscum album. The sequence continues at coordinate 813,871,765 of OY728120.1, forward strand.
CCACATTTTACATACTAATGAAAACCATGTATTTAGGATTTTTTAAATTCAAATCACCGAAGTGGTGAAGTTTCTTTTAAACGAAAAATCATTTTTCAAACTACCACTTAGTGGTTTCACTATTCAAAAAAAAATTGATGTTTTTCAGAAAAATGCCAAAAATTCACCCTAATATATATTTGATATTCTGAATTCAAAAATGATGTCTATTTTAAAAAATTAAAACCTTATAATTTGCATTAATTAATTTAATAATTAATTCCCGCTATCAAAACAAATAGCATCTTTTTAAGAAATAAAATCTATTAAATGATTGACACTAGTTCAAGTCTAATTTCAAAGTGAAATTAATTCCAATGACCATTATTGGATTAAATGGTAAAAATATATTCTAATTTAATTTTAAAACCAATTCAAAATATAATCTAATCATATAAATAATTTATATTAAAAAGATTTTTTGAATTAAAATACAACATTTTTCACTATTCATTAAAAATTGAACTTTATCGGAAAAATACCAAAAATTTACACAATGTAAATTTTGATGTCCCGATTCTAAAGAAGAATTTTAATTTGTCAAATATAACACATAAAATTTTCAAAAATGTTTATTTAAAAGATGTTTGCCATCAAAAGGCGGTTAATCGACCTTTTAAAGAATATTTGAATGTTTACGCTTAAAATTGGATTCATTTGCATTTTTAATCCTATAACATTTATTGTAAAAAGTAAAAATATTTGACAAACAATATAATCATTTTTTAGTTAGTTCTGTTCATTACCCTCATTACAACGGCTAGGTGTTAACTACCATTTAAAATAAAAGTATTTTATTATTAGAGTGCAACGTAAGATTTCAAAGGAACTCGTTGTTGTGTATTGGGTAAGCCATCGAGCATAGCGTTACCTTTAAATTAATATTAATATTTTATTCACAAATAGTGATAAATATAAAAATGTCATATTCTTTATTTACCTGGGGTGTTACAGTCATTAGTATAGGAGGTGGTGCTACTCAGCCTTAGGGAACATTCCCATGGTTCTAAAAGGCTATAAATAAATATTGCGAAATTCAAGAACGATTGAGTAATGGTTTTCCATTATGAAAAAAGAAACCAACAAATGATCAACAACCAACCCAAAACTAGATAATAAATGTCAACAATGTAATCAATAAACCACATTAACCATAAATAACAATGAAACCATACGAGTCTCACAAGAATGTTGAGGAACCAATACTACCAAACCATAATGAATCATAATCAGACTACCATGAGGAATATTACAAAACAATTCCCAGAGATGAAATTACACTACTACACAGATATACCCCAAGATCCATGTTCCACGATCCATAATAACTCCCAAGCATCTCAATGAACCACTCAATAAATGAGATGTCATACCATCACCTATTTCACAGAATACGACATCTATAAAATCACTATAGTGCCAAATAATGAGGTGAATAATACTACTCAATTGGATTTCTACAAAATAAATTACTTACATGTGCCCCTAGTATTGAACCATTAGCACAATTATATAAATTATTTTTATATAACCCCTTAAATGGTGTCCCAATTAAAAACAATCCAATCATATCCTTACCCAAAAAAATAAACCACTCTAGAAAATTCAAATGGAAGAAAAAAATGTATCATTGACCATTAAATATTTCTACAAACCCATCAATTTGTTTTTCCACACACATATAACAACAAAATACCATGGTTTCACAAACATACCCACATACTCGAGCTTGATTATACCATTGATGGTGGAACATATTGCCTAAATATATCTACTTTTTATAATGGTACATCACACCCACTTCCCTTTTTATGGTTGTTCTTCATTCCCATTATACATCAATTCAGAAACATGCTTACCCTATATACTAGGACCCAAGCCAACGAAAATCCATCAAATCAAAAAAACATTTAAATTTAAAAATTGGAAGCAATAATTTTTTACTAAAAATTTATTTAATCCAAATGACATAAAGTAATCTACATTTATATAAAAACCCATTATAAAAAATCCATTTCCAATATCATTTCAATAAAAACCACATTTTATTTAATACCATTTTTGTGACACATTTTATATAAATTAAACCAACCCATTTATTTTAAAATCACCATTCTAAAATATCGCACAATGCACATTACATAAAAATCCTTCATTTCCATAAATCCAAAAAAAATTACAAAATGGATTCCAAACAAGACTTTTATAATAGAATCCCAACCAATTTAATGACAAACCGAATAATTTAAAATAAAATATTTATATTTCTATCAAAATGGAAATAAGTGTGAAGCCACCTACAGTAGGTTTTCAGTGAAATAATCCTATAGACTAGACCACCACAATTATGGGTGGAATCTCTAAAAAATAATCATAGATCTGTTTTAATAACATCAACAAACCCATAAATCATCATTTTAGGGAAAACAACCATATATCTACATGTGATGGATGTAAATCTTCAAAACTAAGAGTGTGTTAGATGTGGATCTAAGTAAACCCAAGACACATCAAATATAGGAGACAGATTGGAGAAGAATCACCATAAAACCACAATGATGATACTACAAAATCCCACCAAGATGAGTGAGAGAGAATCCTTATCCCTTGATAGGAGATGATCCTGAGTGGGGATTGAGTGGGAGGATGTTTGGGTGGTTTATGGAAAATCCTAACCAAGCCCATTTTAACACCCTATTTTTAATGTTTCACATAGTTACCTCACATAGTAGGAATAATACAGTGTGTTAATTACACTGCTACAGTCCAAAGCGTTCCTATCATGGTTTCCTCACATTATTAAACAAAACTGTGCACCAAACATGTGAATTCCCACTCCCTCATGTATAATGGTTTCTTGGGTTTTTTTCTCATTATACACTAATAGTTCATGAACCATTCACCCCATGAAAAGCTTCCAAACCATCCTAAAACACTTTCAAACTCTCCTATATAATTCCCAACAATATTGCATACATTAGAAGGCAAAAAAAATGGGGTTTTATACCTCATTCTGGGGGTGATATAACCTTGTAACTTCTACCTTATGCTATATTAAGACAATGAACATAACCCAATATGGTTTGAAAAAATATAGGTTCATATATAAAATAAGTTATGTCAGGCTCACCAAGCTCTATATGGGCACAACCATCGTATAATATATATCATGCTCACCGGGTGTTATATATTAACACACAAAATATAATATATATTTCAATCTCACGTGAACATAACTAATTTCTATTTACTGATCATGAATAAATACATATATTTTTTCACTGTTTTTCATTCAAATAATCATTGTTCATTCCTTTCATCATTTAATAAGGAAAACGAAATGGGTTACATGTTAATGTCATGATCCATCAAGAGAAGTAATAAAGTATATAACAATACCACATATCTCTTGTATAATGTATGTATCATCATTGTTTTTCTTAAATATGTATGGAAATATAATTAAAAATAATTTAAAAAATATAGATAAAAATAACCTTTTCAATTTTAGTATCATAAATGGATTTCATATTAAATGGAATGTAATTTAGAAGGATCACTAGGATAATTTGATGAGGAAAAAGTCTACTTCTTAATAAAAAAACATTTAAAAAAGAAATCATTTTCCATATAATATTCTTACAAAATACCCTTCAAAATATATATATTTCGGCTTGAAAAAAGATATTTCATGATGTTAGAGAATACCATAAAAAATTTATTCTTCACCTAATTTTGGTTAAATCCAAATGGGAATTATTTTGAAAATGAAATTATGATTATTTGAAAAAAAATTGTACAATAATCCAATTATTGGAAAAATTGAATTCGAATATACATAGTAAAACATTTAAAATAATAGAAAACATGTATAGGAATGAAAAATATTAGTGATCTAAAAGAAAATATAAATTTGTATTAAGTATCAAATGACCTTATTGATGATTCAATAATTAATTAGGTTGGAAATGGAAATTAAACATGTGATGAAATTTACTAACATGATTATAATATAAAATATGTGGTCCAAGAAAATAATATCAAATTATTTTCATCATATGAACGAACAACATAAACCATAATGAATGAAATTTTATTTTATCACAAATCCTTTAGGCACATTGGTAATTATTCAACAGAATGGACCAAAAAATAATAACATCCAATGTAACATTAAAAATCATGATATTATGATGTTTCATGAAATAACATGTAAATGGTAAATATATACAGCTCATAAATGAATACAGGATCGTATAAAAAATGTCTCATTGAATGTGAATTATAGGTGAATAACCTTTACATAATTAATACAATTGAATCTATGATTTATAAAATGAATAGATTATATATAATGGATTTACAAAACAAAATTGGTCCAAATATTACATAATAATATTAATATTAATTACACACATAATCATGACTTATGAATGTAAATGAGGAAGTAATATAACCCAATGAAAAGAAATTGAATTGGGAAATTCTATACCACTTGGTAAATATCCAATAAACTACCACTGAATAAAATAAATCAAATAGAAACCAAAAATAAAATTATTTTTGAATTATTTAAGATATATATTTAATGTTAAGTATATATACTTAATTATAAATACATTTGGTTAATATTTCGTTTTCCTAATAGAAATAAGAATTGAGTTGACTAACAAATACCTTCAGTTTATCTTCCTTAATGTACCTTAAGTTATATATAATAATTTTACCTAAAATATTTTCTTTACTAGGGACCATTTTTCAGATTAAATCATAATACATAAATCAATTATATTATTTATTTTAATTAAATATTAAAATTCATATTCAGTTAATTACACATCAGGTGTCTTGATTATGTTTTACAAAAGTTTCTAAAATTTATTTAATGTTTCAACATTTTTTTGGTTTGTTCTAGTGTAAAAATATCCAAAATAAAAATAATTAATTATATCTAATATAGATAAATGAATTATATATTGTTAACCAATCATATATGATTATATTGAAAAATGATCTATGTAACAATCATTTAGAAGAAATAAGATATGTACTTATCCAGTTTTCAATGATTGATGTGAAAAGTATGTATGAATTATTTTACCCTAACATAATCATAATAATATAAACTATAATATATTTATTCTTTAAATATAAATATATATATCACACATTTTATTTTTTGATGGAATAAAGGGTTTCATCACTTTGTGGAGGTGGTTGTCCAAAACTATGCACGAATGAACTTATCAATTTTTTAGTGTAACAATATAAATTTTAAAAATGAAATTAATATCATATTTATTTGTTTTATATAATATATAATCATTTAATTTTTCATTATTTTTTTCCATGTAAGGTGTTAGTGAAAAAATTAATCACATCACATCATGAGGCGGCATTCCTCCGTACAAATGAGTGATGCTATAATATATCATAAATAATGGAAATTAAGAAAGTAAACATGATATCATTAATAAATAAGTATATATATGTAAAAATATAGTGTATATATATATATTCTAATTATATCATTCTAACAGTCTCTGAGAGGTGATTATGGGAAATGAATGACATCCCTTCATGAGGTAGTAGTTCTCCCTACACATTATTGATTATTTCATATCCTGTTTGATGAAAGAGGATATAACTTTTAATAATTTAATTAAAAAAATAACATCAAATTATATGGGGTATACATTTGTTATTATATATTTAATGTTTACTAATATTTTAAGGATTCAGAAGAAGAAATAATATATAAACTCTAGGTTAAGCCTGATAACTCTTCCTCAGATTGCCTCCTCAGGTTAACACCAAAATCCATCCCAATATGGAAATGTGTTTAATATATTAAATCTTGGAATTGGTTTTGGGTAGTTTGAAATGAATTTTGGTATACCATTTCCTATCAAATATTAGTTTATGGTGTGAATTAGAGTGGAATGGGGTTTTCCTTTTTATGTAAGGTGAGTGGGCATATGAAAGTTTTTATAAAAATATGTATTCCTACATTTTTATCATGTGAAGAAAATAAATAATTGGGAATTTTTAACCCATATATTATTTCTAGTCTTAATATTTCTTCTATATATGTATTATAAAATTTATGGGGACATTTATACAATTATCTTATTTTTGTTAACTCCTGGTAAAACAATTTTCACAATGACTGGGATAATTTATTTTTACAATTTTACCCAATTATTATGGTGAAAAAATGTGATTACATAACTATATTATAATAATATTTCATATTTCATGTGTTAAAGATTATTTGTATATAAATTCAATGAATAAAAAAATTTTAAAACATAATAAAACCAACAATGGTGATGAAAACGAGGGTTTTCATAAAGTTTAATTATCATAGAAAAGATGATTTTATAAAAACTCTATTACTAATAATAATTATTGTTTGAATATAAATTAAATTATATATATATATATATAATCTATAAATTACATATCAAACATACCACATTACGTACCATTTTAATTAATTTTAAAGTAAAAATATTATGTACTTTAAAACTATTTCATGAAAAATCCCATTTCAACCAAAAACAAACATATAAATATTTAATTATAAGTATGATTAAAATTTAAATTATAGGAAAAAATATAAGTATATAATATGTAAATTACAATTAATCATATTAAAATAATTACAATAATTTTTTATTTATTTAAATTATTGAAAATAATGGATTGTTTTACAGGTATCATTATTTTACCTTTGCACATATAATTAAATATTATAAAAAAACCCAAACTTTTCGCCCCATTTTTTTTAATATGAATATTTAAGAATTGAATTATTTTCATCAAATTATTTTTTTAAAATTTCAAAATAAATTATATTTTTATGAAACAATTGTTGTAATATTAATTTTGATGAAAATATAATTTAAAATATTACTGTTACATTACATGAAATTGATTAATTATTCGAAAAAATTTAATAAATTATGTTTATTATGAAATGCGTGTATTCTTTTGTTTATGATTCATAATTTGGTAAATAATATTAATACCCACCAATTTAACATCTAGGATGTAATGGTTATATGATTCCTATGTAATTTAAGACCTGTCTTGAATTTTGAAATTGCTATTGAATATTTTTTCATTTCATATATCTAATGGTGTTATATACTCCCCAATTAATAAATTTCATCCTCACAATTTTAACATTATCAAGGAAATTAAAGAAACTATATGTGAAATGAATTTTTTCACATACCCATATTGTAAAAAGGATTATTAAAAAATTCTATACATAAGAGAGATATGTATGCACAATGGTCATTTGGAATGACAAATAATATGATAATAAATACAAAAACATCAGTGGATACTATTGTTCTGAATGTGGATGGAATTCATATGCCACATATCAATGGAGTGTGACAAAGATCATTGATCATTAAAAATTGAAGTATTAGGAGAATATTGAAAACAACAAAACCATAAATCATAAAAGTATGAAAAAGGTACAAGATATCAACAAAAATGATGGATATACAAATTTTTTAATGATATTTTTACTAGGGCTGATAATTCCCATTACATCATGAATAATAAATTATGAAAATTTATATAATTTATTTGCATAATTTCACAATATTTTCAATTTCCATTATAAAATCATCTTTCACCTGAAATTACGAGTATTAAAAATGAATATTTTGTTCACGAAGAAGAAAAATATAATTTTAAATCACAAATAACAATAAAAGAGTATATTAATTACATCCCACCAGTTGTTAGACATAAAAAAAATTCACCACATGGTATGATATTTCTGATAATAAACAATTGTTATTATAGAGAAAAAATACATTGATATACCATATTTAAGTATAATACCTATAGATAAAAGAAAATCATTAATATATATATATGAGCACATATTTGAGATAAGCTTAATAAAAATAATATTAATGTATTTTTTAACCTCAAAGATTATATAATTCCTTTCATCTTACAAGTACAAAAAAATTATTGATCTTCATTTAGAAATACATTAACATCTTATTTATTAAATCACGTTTCATTCCCATAGTCCCCTATAAGATATAACATGTTTTCCCTAATTTAACTCAATTTCCATTTTCATATAAATGAAAATTGTTATTAATACATTATTCCAACACTATCTGTCAAGGCACATCGATCACACATCTTACCACCATACTGGAGTTTCATTTCATGCCCTGCCTTCCAATATTCCATTATTGTGAAACATTCATCACATTCATGTTGATGTATACGCCATTATTGAAATGAGATTATGTGATGTCCATGATCCCTTCCATGGATTCCACCATTAAATTCATCTCTTAGTCTGGGTCTCCCTCACTGATTAAGATGTTTTTTGTGAAACTCATTCCTAATGCCTTATCTTTGTGGATGCTAGTTAATTATGGTTATTCTTTCTAAATATTCCAATGGTTTTTATAAGGGTTGTAAATTTCAGATAGAAGAGTAATCATGATAGGCATTAGATACTAGTATGGACTCTAGAACAATGGTGAAACTATATTATCCCTCATAAGAGGGCTTATCAATGGCATGAAACATGAGGAATTGTGTGGTGATCTAAAGGTATATTATTCTATAGGAATGTCTTTGGAGGATTTCCTTAGGAATACCCTATTTATCACGAGTTAGAATGTGAGTTTAACGTCCTATGAGGACAGAATGCAATTTATTAGAGTATCCCATAGAGATAGAAAATATATGTCAATCCCAATGTTGTAACACCATAATTATTTACTATAAGTCTGGATCTGAACTCCCAATGAGGGTGAACCTAAGGTTGTGTGTCGCATATATAAAATTATTCACAGTATAAATTGTGATCTAGACACCACTAGGGATAGATCATGGAGGTGGACCCCAATGAGGTGGACACAAAATTTTACAATTTTCTAGGATTGAAATTCTTGAAGGCTTCTAATGTACCATATTTAGAAGACAGGGAACAAAACCCACATATCACTACTTATTGGATTGGTTCTCATGCATTGGGACCTACCATCAATAGTGTGTCATTAATTTTAGGATTAATATGAATTGTGTGGGGATTATGTATGGTTAGCTTCCATATGACTGTATGGGAGGTGATGTCATGAATGGGGCTTATGAACAGAGATTGTGGGAATAGAGGGAATGATATCATTGAGATGTGTGTACCCTCTTAATAATTAGGATGGAAATGGATGACATATTGAAGTGTCAGGGATGGAATTGATGTAGTTTGAGGGTTTGATGGCTGATGGTATTGAACATCAGGGAGGCTTCCTATATGTCCCATGGGTTAGGAATGAATTTCCATGTATTTCAGGATGTGGAATTAAGATAGCTACGAAGGTATCCAATGAGAATGGAGAATTTGGATGGGGACCTGAAGGATTTCAAACCTACTGAATGTGGAAAGATCCTCCAGAGATATTGTGATTCAATGAAATGAATGGGGTGTGAATGGATTGTGGGCTTTAAACTCTTGGAGGATTTCAATGTACTATGTTAATAATATAGGGACGAAATCCCATATATTTTTATAATAACTCCTGAAAGTAGGTCTTACACATGACTAGATACCCGAAAGAGATGATGGGAATTCCATATAGTTAGCTGCTAAGAGACATTATTGGTCTTATGTATGGTTATATGCCTATATATATGTTGTGGCTTATGAATGGTTAAAAGAGTACATGGAACCCAATGCAAATATGCTTCGGATTGTGGCATGGTCCTCCTGGGACATGGTGACAAAAGGTAATGACCATGAGGAATATGGATAATGGGTGATACATGTTATCATTTTACCATAGAGAGGCTTCCTAAATATCCCAGTTGGTATAAATCAATTTCCAAGTACATCAATGGTACTGGGAAAAATTATAAGGTGGACTAGATGGAAGTGAGGATTGTGGTTAAGGATTATTCACTTAGATAGCCCTAATTGGTGGGCGTGGATAATCTGATCTCACTGGGATAAAGGTGAGGTGGATGATGAGGTGGTGGAGGATGCATAAAAATACCCCATGCAAGTTGATTCTAGGGATTTTTCTTATAAAAGGATGATGACACATCATTATGGTAAATCCCTAGGAGGGAGCACATTAGTTTAAAAGGTGTTTAGATTGATCCTTGGGGAGGCTTCCTATTTACCCAGTTTATAAGTCAGGGATAACTAATTATGTAGTTTTTATGGTTAAGGGGGATTACTATAGAATGATTTTTCATGAAGATGAGTTTCATGGTAAGTACTAAACTCTAAGTCCACATGATTCAGTCTTGGTGTGAGAAATATGTGGAGATGGTAGACTAGGATTTCATGTCATGAATGATGAATATGCTAGAAATGTTATTTCGTAAATTCATGAAAAAATACAATGTTTTTATCGGATCCAAAAATAGTGAGTATGGGGAATATGTGTAGGACACACTTGTGTGCTTTTATAGATCATAAATGGTGAGGATGGGGAATATGCATAGGAGTTTTTCTGGTGCTGCTATGGAGAAGAAATGTTGTAAATATAGCATTCACAAAGGAGATTCTTGTAATGTCCTCATCATGTCTAGTTATGAGGGCATCCCATGTCTGATTAATGATGTAGGATTATAGTATAACATCATGTCAATGGATGAGGTGCATCGGCATTACAAATGTAAGCTACCCATAAATGCTTCCCCATGTCAGGTCATAAAGGAATCATACATTGTTGGAGGGTCATGGTATATGATTTAGGATAACACCAAAGTTGGTGGACCATGGTTAATTTCATGTGGTCATCACATTTTCAATGCCTAAGATATCTTAAGGATTCAAACATAAGGTATCACTTGTGTAGAATTAGAGGAATCCTATTTTTTTAATATATGTTTTAATAAATTTCATATTCATGCACTCAAAAATATTACACTGATGAAACCTAAAAACTTATCATGTGGTACTGATGCAAGAGGGGCGCTTTCTGGTTAAACCTAACCTTGGATCTAGGTGATAACGATGTAGGAGATTCTGGAGGATCATTTTGAATCTAGGTGGTTTGGGAATCCATTATGAGAACCTAAACATATAACATGGAAATTTAATAATAGGATTGGGTAGAAAATGGTGTTTCGTGGAGTTGGATGGAGTTTTGTGAACAATAGTATTCCATGGGTGTAAGGTGGGGATACTTTATTGTGATATTGGAAACTTAATCAGCCTAACCTAAAATGTTTATGGTGAAACTCTCCATATTTATTGGGGGGCCATAAACGGTAGCAATGTGGTCAGCCAAAAGGTCCAAGACCACTTCTTGGATCTCTTCTCGAGTGGGGGTTTGGGGGTGCAGCACCACCTTATGGACTAGCATGTATGGAGGCATGTGATTCATTAATTATAAGTATTTTCAATGGATAGTTCCTCGTACAGCATGGGATCTCACCTAAGGGGATTTTCCCTGAAGTGTTCCCTTAACTCAGAGAAATTTCTACATTCCTGGGTTGAGTACATTTTGAAGGATGAATGATTCAAGAAGCCTCAAGTGCCTCAAAGGGGCTTTTTCCATCGTGAAGGGGATAAGCCCTTACGATGGGATTCTTCACCTATGGTGGATCCTATCATGAATATAAGAAATAGGGTTTTGTGTTCCCTAGGTTCTCTTCAGAAGATGGTCTCCCAGAGCTAATGATATTCTCAAATTAAGAGTGCGAGGTTGAAACATAGTGGTGTCTCCTATTATGATTGAAATCCTAAGGGGTGTATTTACAATCATGTGGATCATTCAATTATCAGTCATGTTCTATGATGAAATGGTGGGATCCAAAAAAAATTACAGCTCTAGGGGAATCACATACAAATTTGTCAAATTTATTTGTGCAGTTAGAGAGCGGTGTATGACTCTCAGAGAGTACAGACAGTGCCTCATGAATTTTTGTAGGGATATCCATGAAGTGGGCCCCAATGAATTGTATAAGAGAACTATTTTACAACCCAACATAGAACAATTATATATTTGGATCTGTAACTCCATTCTATCTCCATGACATGTCAAATTAAATCATGTTAAATGTGTAATGATCCTTGAGTATATTTGGCATAATTTAATGCATTATTTAGATGTGATGTTTTACAGAGCCAAAAGAAACCTTAAACATATGGCATAAAAAATTATTGGAACAATTTACATTAATTTAAATCATGATATATACTTAAACCAAAGGAAACATCTGCTAAAATTTCATTAATAAATTTAATATTTCATAACATATAAAAACAAATGGTTTGTTCAATAATTTGGGAGTTATTTTCATCCTTAATATTATATCCAAATCATGGGATCCATAAATATCATTATAAGATCACATGAAAATATAATAATATAAAAAATATTCTAAATCCTAAATTGATACCAACTATAATAGCCATGGTCCCCCATTACATTATTTAGTGTTAAAAACAAAAACATTATATTAGTGACATTAATACAGATGAAGGTGTCCCAACAGTCACTGTAACACCATGTGTTTTTATGGAGCATATTTTTAAATAAATTTAATTTAATTTCATGCCTTCTAATAAATTAATCCATGAATTCCTTTCACATGGAAAATACATCTAATATGTTTCATAGAATAAAAAATTGGCATTGGTTAAACACACCACCAATGTTTCTACGAAGCATAATTTTATTATAAAAATTATTTAAAAGAAAATATTAATACATATTTGTTAAAAATATAAATATAAATAGTAATAACAAATTTTAAATTTCTTTAATGATTTCCTTTAAATAATATATATTTTCAATGAAAGATATAATTTATTGTTATGTCCTTAAATTTATAAAAATTGTATCTCCTCAAACAATCATAATTTCATGTTCTTGTGTAGAAAATAATAAAATTAATTTTACAAAAAATTTAAAATATAATTTGATGGAATAAAATAAATTTTTTAATTTATAATTAATAATTTAATTTTGGGGAAAATTTTGAAATTTTTCTCAGAATATTTTGTTTGGGATTAACTATTAAAAATACTGAATTTTAATTTAGAACTACTTTATGATCAAATTTATTTATAGTGTTAAATTATATTTTAAATTGGTTTCAAACATTAATTAGATAATATTATTATCCATTAATAAAATTTCCATAACTGATACAAATTAAAAACTGAAATCAGATATAACAGAATAGAAATATTTTGAATATTTTTTACAATCAGAACTTATTTGTCGACTCACTCGGGAGATTAATTTTAAATTAATTTCAACAAATTATATAATAACAACTTTGAAAAATTGATTCCATATTTTAGATAAGAATAATTTATAAATTCTTAAAATGATAAATGAGTTTTTTAGAAATATTATTACTGAATGTAAATAAAATTAATTATATCAATTAAGGTAAAATTAATCTTATCTAAGGATTAAAACATAAATATGAGAAACAAATGACCTTGAAACTTGTCCAAAACAATTTTATGGCCATTATTCAGCCACAAAACTAAAATTTTGGGATTTTGTGGGTTTTAGTGACATTTTTTATGGTAATCACATTGGTATAACTAACATTTATTTTAAATATACCAATTGAGACCTTTCTCATCCCTATAAAAGTCACCACCTATCCTTCGCCGTCAAACAACTAAAAACATTGGTTTATCCATGATCATACAAATAAAAATACATGAATACTTTCCTTATTCCACGAAGAGTACATTTTTGAATAAATAATCCCGAGGTATCATATTTTTACACAAACCAGATGGAATTAACCGATTAAAAAGTTAATGTATTCTCTCAAGATCATTTCATTATTTTCTTTCTCCACCACCTAATAGATCCTTATTCAATTTTATCAGAAAAACAATACCATCTATTTAAAAGGATGTATTTCAGCTATGGTTTCAAACTGAACATGAACACAGATGCATCTAATGGGAGACAAACATTTTGTTTACACGTATAGAGAACTACCGCCTCACTAAAAAATAATTATAAATTTCTTCTTTTACCCCTTTCATGATATAAATTATGATTGAGAATATTTTTATATATTTAATAAATTATATGAATTATATTATTATTTGTATTTATTCCTTATACAACACATATCACATTACTTTTCATTTGGAGTTAATATGATAATTTATTTTGCGAAAGTGTGGACTACTACCCATCAATGTGATGTGGTTCATTCACCCACTATAAAGAATATATTAAGGATGGGATTAAAGAAATTATATGATAAATAAAAAAATATAATTATATATTAATTATATTATATAGATATATATATATATTTATATTTTAATTTTCCATTCAATACGACATTAAAAATGGAAACAAATTTCATCCATAGGTATAACTTACTGTCTCAAAGAACTGTGTATTCCATTTCGTACTTCTATATAATAAAGATTATTATAATACACATAAAATAAATATAAATTATATTTTAATAATTTTTTTTATTTTGTAATAACATGATAAGTATCAAAAACCAATTTTATATCATGTTAAGATAAATGGAAAGAAAAAAGGGAATATTGTATGTGGTGAAACCATAACATAGGATTGGGAAACTTAAGGTAATATAAGGTCATAATAAAATTATATATGGTATTTGATATAATAATATGGTTCAATGAATAATGTATAATAAAATTTTATATTGTCATAAACTTATTTTGAATGAGTACAATGAGAGTTAAGACACATGGTAAAGGGATTTCAGTTCACCTTTTATTTCCTTGAGATACATTATTTATTCAACACCGATTACTTTTTTTGTAAGTCTATACTGGACATTGATGTACATAGCTGTTCATATACATAAATTTATGGTGTTTTTCATATATATTTTATGATATTCTATTCATGAGGTTTTTTCAAAATTTACCAAATTGGTAAAAATAATTTCTCACATTTTTCTTTATTTAAGGATCATGTTTTGTTATGAACCATAAATAATTCTATAGATGTATATACTTACATTTTAAATTTTATATCTTGAATTTTCTTATTTTAATTATATTTTTGGATTAATAAAAACTTATTTTCTTACATATATAGTTTGATCCCATGTTTCCAAATTATGATAGTTTAATGAAACAATCTCATCACCTTTCAACATTTTTTATGTTTATGCTTAATTTGATGAAAGAATGTGTTCCATATCTCATGAAAACAAATTATTTTCATTATTCTATGTTTATTATATATATATATACATGTATTGAACAATTTTTCTACTCTGTGGTACATAAGAAAATGTTTTTATGAAAATCATGATCTTCTCTCTCTCTAGTCATTAATCAATTGTATAGAAAAAATTATTATAAATTTTTTTTGAGCATATATGTGAGGCCCATTTTAATAGAAAATTATCTAAATATATTTTTAGGTTTTTAAACTCTTCCATGAGAGGTTTCTGATTTTATTTTTAAGGAAAACTGTTTCAAAATGGTTTTATGTTTTAAAAAGTGTTTTTCAATGCAGAAAATATATTTTCTATGATAAATATTTTAAAATATCATTAAAAATTATTTCCCATCATTGAAAAAATAAATTTTTATTACTCATTCATTTTGGGGTAAATATTTAAATTTATCAGTTCTTTATATTTCTTATAATGGATTACATTTTGGTGGAATAATGTTTATGAATCCAAAATTTGGTTTCATGAGTTTTATGATTTTGAAACCTCCATCATTTCTTGGGTTATGTTTTTGATGAAATTATTATTATTCATGTAACATTTCATAGGTTATGACATTATTATATTATTATAATACCCATTACATTTCATGGGTTACGTTAAATTTATTTATGAACTTGTGGGACATGATTTATTATTACATTATATGATAAGTGAGATCAATATCTCCCTCCAATTATTTGGGTATTGATTTAAATATTCATTTATAAAAATGGATTGAAAGGGTAATGATCTAGGTTTACTATCACATGGTTGGATTTATAATTTAAAATATTTTAGTGTTACAGGAATTGAATGGGGAGTAAACTCAGTTCCATACCACAGGGCTCGAAAGTGGTGTGAACTGAGTTCAGTAAAGGAATATGTACACTAAGATGGTTCTGGTAGAAATATCTTGACTAACATGGAAATAATTATATATTCTTATTTGTCTTACAAGATTATGCATTTTATTCTTTTGTTATTATTTCAGGGCTTATATTAATTATTTCATAAGGTTCCATGTATTGTATACTGTCATAATTTCATCCATGACTCTTGTCTATGGTCATTTTTATATTGGGTATGATATTATAATTTCATTATCATGTTATCATACCCATATTTTCATGATTATACCAATATAACTCCTTTTTTTACCCATACTAAGAATTTGAGTTCACCCATTTTTATGATTCCTTCACTAGGATATTAATTTATTTAATTTGTTAGAAGTGTCTTAGAAGGAAAATAGAAATGAAGAACCTAGTGGGAGATAATTGGGATCAATTTGTTCTATTGTTAATATTTACGTGTTTTTAAAGGAATTATACTAATATGGTACTTATTCATTTATTGGTATATTTTTTTATATATTCTGAAAAATTTATGTAATGTGTATGTATAAAAATGAGGGTGGTTATTTTTTTGTATAAGTAAAATATTTAGTTTACCATTGGAATATTGGATCACAAAACCATAGTGATATTCATAAAGACTATCCTAAGGATGTGTCTAATGATAAGGCAAATCATAGTAATATTTTAATGAATTTTGGTAACGGATTGAGTTATTGGTTTCCAGGAAATGCATCCCTATCAAGATACTATAAGTGGATATTATTCTATAATATATTCACCTAAGTTTAACAACTCATATAAGATGTTCTAGGACAGACACTAGGAAATATAGGACAAAAAATGGGTCTTGATGCACACCTGGATTGACACAATTGTGGGATATTTGTTATAAAGTCAAACACTCTTCATGAACCATAATGAATGATTTAAATAGATTTTGTATGTGAATGAGAATTGATAAACCTATTGTTTCTTTGATAATTTATGGTGTCATAATTTTTACATCCTATTAGTGAATTTTCATGATTATGTGGTTCCTCAATATGATAATAGTTTTATACTATATGATTTTTTTTATTCAATGGATAAAAGATGAAGGAATTTTATTAATGGTGATTACAACAAACAATGAAAATAGTTTCCCCCTATGAAAATAAATTATATAGGAGTTGGGGTGAAAAAACTCATTTCTATGCCCACACAATATTCCCAAGAAATGAATATTGGTAGAATTCCGAATAAGCAATGGAGGGAAAAATATTTTTTTCAGTGTTTCATGAGGAAACATTTATATAATTTTTATGGGTCATCTGATCCACTTTTATAGAATAATGGATTAGTACTTAAAAAAAATATTATACATTCATCAATTTTTGGGGTATGAGAAATTCATTCTGTATGTTTATCTATTATAAGGTGAACCAGATCAGTGTTGTACTGTAATCAATAATATGATGAAGCATGATGACATTGAATCTATTGATTATGATGAGTTTAAGAACATATTTTAAAGTAATTACATTCCTCATAATATTCATACAAATATGGAGAAAGGGATCTTTTAGTTTATGCATAGGGAGGATTAATTATTTGGTACATACAAGGCTAATTTCAAGGGACTTGTGAGATATGATTTAGGAATTATCATCCAACCTAGTATAAAATTTAATAGGTTATTTAGTGGATTAAATACATGTATCTAAAAGTCACTAATCATAAGAGATACTAGTAGTTAGGAATAGATTGTGCATTGTGAAAAAAAAAATTCATAAAGGTTATATTCATGTATAAACCCCATTGTTTTATCATGAAAAGGAATATGGAGATAAATAGAAACTATAAAAACCATATAGAAATTAATAATAGTTTTCATTTATGATTTAAATGTTGTATGAAGCATTGAGTAATATTTCATAGGGGTTCAAGTATAGGTTTTATGGTTTGAAGGGAAGTACACTGATAAATTGACTAATTAAATTATTGGAAGATGATATCTCAAAATGATGATGGAGAGAATGATGAATATGATGAACCTCTATAGATTCTGTGCTACAAGTATAAGTAGATGTGAAATTATTTTAAACACTTCACAACCAAAAGGGCTAGTGATGATGATTGAGTTAGTAACCTCTTAAGCCAAGGGACAAGGGAATAACTCAGTAAATGCCTATTTCATTTGAGGGGTGTGATAATGACATTAGTAAAGGTAGACATACCATGAACTCTAGAACTAAAAATTTCAAAATTGATTTTTTATATACACACTCCATCATATCTAAAGAATATTTAATGGTGGTCAGATTGTACCCAAAAAATAGACAAGGAATTCATAATAAAAACCCCAAATGGTACCTTGATTAAATCCCTCGTCTAAGATACCTTTATTATTGATGTTTGTGGGAATGTTCTTCTTGTAAATAAAGTAATTATTCCTTTGGATGAATTTTATTTCATGCAAGGAATTTATTGGATTTATCTTAAAAAAACTAAAAAAAATTGTCAATGAATGGAAGTTATGTTTGATATTTCAAACCCTACAATGATCATCTATCAATGCGATGATATATATGAACTTACTATGGAGATTACGTCCATTAAATGGATCTTAATTTCTATTATAAGGTTTTTTTATCTAAAATGGTTCAGGAGAAATTTGTAATAACATATATGCCAATTTTTTGTATTTTTTGGATTTCTATCTAGAAGAGTTTCAAGTCATCCACCATAACATGAAGGTGACTTATCAATACAACTCTTGCATGGTTCCACAACAATTGAAAAGAGTCCTTATATAATTTTTCTAATTCTTTTACTGTAATTGTAGATAAATCTCCATGAAAACCATGATATGGGATTCATTTGGTCAATTTTTTACCGAGGGGGATGGTGTTCTTTATGGGAATAATAAATATCTATCAATGATGCTGATAATTTATTATTTTTAGTAAAACATGATCACAATAAAGAACAAGTATCCCAATAAAATTCATGTTATCTTGTCTGGTCAACTACACAGAACACAATACATTTCCAATATGGACTTTCCTTTTGGATATCATCAATTAAGGGTCAAGAAAGAGGACATATCCACGATGGAATTTCTTAAAAGGTATGGACACTATGAATATATATTGATTTCTTTTTATATTATTAATTTTTCTTATATCATCATGGATTCAATGAATTTAGTCTTTTCATATTACCTCGATCAATTTTTGGAGGTCTTTATAGATTATATTATTATCTATTCAATGAGAAAAAAAATTCCTGAAGTTCACTTGAGAATTTTACTAATGGCCCAAAAAAGAAGAAGATTTATATTAAATTTAGAAATGATGAATTATAGGTTCAAAAGGATTCATTTTTGGGTCAAAAATTTTCAATAGATAGTATAGAAGTAGATCCATCACTAGAGGAGTCTATTGAATGATGGCCTAGACAAACCACTATAACTGAGATTCATAGTTTTTCGGGTTTAAAAAGATATTTGTGACAGTTTTTTGAGAAAATTTCATGAATATCTAATCCAATGACTATGTTAACACAAAATAGTGTCTCGTTCCTATGGAGAGATGGATGTGAAGAAACATTTAAGTATCTAAATAGAATATTTGGTAGTTCAAATGTCATTACATTACCCTATACTATAGAATGGTTTGTAATCTATAATGATACATATAAGAAGGGATTGTTATGTGTACATATGTTGAATAACATAGTAATCATATGTGTCTCATAGAAGATGAGGATTCATGCGAAAGATTTACCAACTCTTGCTTTGGAGTTTGTAGTGGTAATTCATTTCATTAAAGATAAGGAGTCATTTTATATATAGATAAAAGTGTGAAATATATACCTATCATGAAGATATTAAATATTCATTCACACATGAAGAGTTGAACATGAACTAGAGAACATCATTATAGTTGATAAATAATTATGAATACTCAATACATTACCACCATAGGAAGGTGAAAATGTGGAATATGCTTTGAGATGGAAGGGTCATTAGTGCTTATCCATGGTGATCATCATAAAAGATAAACAATTTCTTGATTTTAGAAGGATATATGTTGAAATATTGACGGTATAGGAATCTTATCCATCCCAAATGAATGATCAACCCTCTATTCGAGTGTTAATTAATGAGGTACAAAAAGAATATGATGAGATGAAAAGGAAAGACATAAATGATATTGAGTTCTAACATGATTAGGATGGAATAATATGGTTCATGAACCGTGAATGTGTTCCATCCACATATGATTTGATGAACATGTTGTTTGAGGAATCTCATAGTTCTTCATTCTCTATTAATCATGAATTTATGTATATGTATACAAATATGAAATATTACTTTTGGTGTTATGGCATGATGAAAGATATCACAAAGTCAGTATCTCAAATCCTGGTATTCAAGTAAGTTAATGATGAAAGAAAAAGTCTAAAGTGATTTTACATCCATTACCCATACCTAAATGGAAATGGGAGACTATCAATTTGTACATTTTAATCAGACTACCCAAATCCACAAAATGTTTTTATGTTTTATGGGTGTTATTCAATCACATTACCCATTCCACACACTTCAACACTATCAGAGAATACATTTCTCTAGATCACCTTTCTTGGATATACATGAATGATGTGGTAAGGTTTCATAGAGTACCACATTCCATTGAATCAAATCCGGATTTAAAGATAATCATAATGTTCTAGAGAATTATTATACTATCACATGATAGGGAATTGTGTGTCTACACTTCTCATCATCATAATACATTTGGTAAATCTGAACAAAAAATTAAATCCAAATAGGTTATGTTAATATGCTGTTCTTTGGATTTCAAATGTTATTAGGATCTACACATTCCCATTATCTTGTTTCGTACAACTATAATCTTAAATAAAGCATTCATTTTTCAACATATTAATCCTTCTACTAGAGGTAATTGTAAAACGCCTTGCTTCCACGGTATGTTTATCTTTGAATAATACAGTAGCATGTGTTGAACGCAACTTCGAGTACTAACACACACCACAACCAATCAAACTAGCCGTTATGAATCTTATTAACAGCTTTTTGAAATTTTATAAATTTTATCTTTCAAAATGAACATCATTTTTGGATTTGGAATATCAAAATTTGCATAGGGTAATTTTTTTGGTATTTTTCTGAAAACTTTCTATTTTTGATGAATAGTGAAAAAACACTAAGATATAGTTTAAAACTGATTTTTTTATTTAAATAATTTTTTATTTTATTTAAATTTATTTCACCTCAAAATAGATACATAATACCTGTATAAGATAAATTCAATTCATTGGATTCATCTTATAATAATTTTAGATATATAAATATTTTATTAAACTTTTCACCGTCTCTTACCTATCTCCTAGGAGAATTTTGAAATTCACATAAAACATAATTTTACCTCTATAGTGAGTGGAATTTCAAAAATCCGAGAGAAAAGGTTAATATTAAGGAGTAAAATGTGTTTTAATAAGTTAAAAATAATTTTTGGTGATTAGTAACTTTTATCTTTTATTTCCCATAGTTAAAAGTAAATAGGGTAATTAACGGCAAAAATGATACTAATATTACCCTAAGACATGTCATAATTCTATTGGAAAAGTGTATCTTGACCAAAAACAACCTTAGGAATAAAATATTATCATTTTGGTCCACATGGATTAGATTAGGACATTTATAATTATTTAATTCAAAGAAGAGTTGAAAGCGTTAAAATCAATGTTTAATAACTAAAAAAATTTAATATAGGGTTATACATTAGATAAAGTCGATTATAAATATTCAATAGAAAGATATGAATATTTCCTAAATAATGGTATTTTACTTATAATTTTTAGACTTTAAATAATTTAATTTATTAATGACTCAATGTTGATGCAGTAATTACCGAATTAATGAAATATTAAAATAATGGATATTATAAATATCAAAATAAATGTAATTTGGGACTTTTTATGAATTAAAATAATTTTCGAGGTTAATATGAAATATTAGGATTGGTTATATGAATTTTATTAGATGTAATAATGCTGATATAAATTTATCAAAAACAGAATACCCAATAGTGTCAAAATTGACATAAAAGAGTTTTTAAAAAAAATATTATATTATTAATTGTAATTCTGTTCATAAAAATCTAAGGATCGGGAAAAGGACTTATATAATGATAGTTGTGTCATTAATGGAAAACTTGGGGTTCACTTAGAGGTATATAGTATGTTTATTAAAAATATAATTTAAAAATACAAAGAGACATGGTAAATGTCAAACTATTTAACTAAGAGTTAAATATAAATGATAAGGTTAATATATTGAACCAAACCTCTCTAAAATATATTGGTTGAAAGGATTTCGACCCATACCCACCTTAAAATTTAAATAATCTACTTTTGAGCCATTAGAAACCTAATATTAATTTATTATAAAATAATATTTCTAACTTTTCGAAAGGTTCCCCTCACCCATCTTATAAAAGGGCACCCCCCTTCTCTCTAATTCACACCTTCAAAGCCTTTTGGATTGGCCAAACCCTGCCCAAATATTCTCTAAACATCCCTTAATTCAACATAGTGGCCTTATTTTGATCATAAATCCAACCTAAGGAGCCCTTTTGATCAAATAAAAAGTAAGAACACAAAAAAGAGGTAATGTTTTCACCCCCCCCCTCTTCGAAGTTCCTTTCTTCTTCAACTTCTTCATTATTTCTTATTTCCATTATAAAATAATAACTCCAATATATTTTATATAATTTAATGTTTTTATAAATATGGTACAACCATATTCAGTATTCTATCCATCATTTAAATGACGTGTCACCATAGGTGCGTACGTACGGCCTACCGTCTCCACGTCGTGGTGTAATTGATATTCAATACATTATTAATTGTATGGGTATAATAATGATGTATAATTCATGTAAATAATAAATATAGCATGATAATTATTATATATCTATGATATTCCATTCAATTATATATTATTTTAATATCAAAAGAATGATATTGTCGCTCGTGTGTACGTACGGATTACCGTCTCCACGAAAGCGATGAGATTCATTCCCCATCGTATCCATTGAAGACTAAATTTCATTTGATGATTAAAAATAATTTTTAGAGACATGTTATCATTCTGTATATGAGTAATATACATCCCATCAATAATAAATCTGGCTCACATAACAATGAATGTAAAGGAAAACTAATCTGTTAACACCTGAAACGACGATAATACTAAGATATTATTAACAAAGCAGTGTTAAAAGATCATATATGATATCATATTAATATATATGATTCTTTTATAATTTAATAACAATTATTTCACCATTATACAAGAGATTGAACTACCCTCAACCAAGGAAAAGTACAAGGTAAGGGTTTATTTCATAATCTCTTCATTATCCGAGTTTGTTTATACGTAATTATCTACTGGGAACTCTTTATTATCCACATCCATGTTTCTTAAAAATGTACTTCAAATAATTCTTACATATTTTTATACTATGGGTTAAATTCATTTATACACTTTTTTGACATTTTATAATAATTTTATAAAGGAATCTTTTTGTCATTTTCCAAGCAATGTCCTTTTAACCTTTTTTACAGAATTAAGGTAAGAATGTCTTTTTTTAACTTATATGGTGGGTGCGGCTATTTCCTGCCATTATAAAATCTTCGAAGCTTCCCTTACAAGCTTATATGAAAATTTTCAGAGTAAATGTTTTAATTATTTGGATTTTTAATGATTTAAAAAAAATATATATTTCTCTCAAATAGTTATGATTTCATCTATTTTAACATCCTTTGATAGATTTTAAGCTTATTTGAAGTTGATTAATTACGATAAAAAACTTTCGTATAGTATTGAAGGTTTTTTGATATGTGTGACTATGGATGTGTTATTTTTATACCATTTATGGTTTATGGAGAATGTATTGAAATTTCGTATTCTAGTTTTAATATGAATGTTTATGTTATGTTTAAACCTGTTCATATGAGGAATACATTAGACATAATAAGTGATGGGTGGAGCCCGATATAGCTCCTCGATGCATCGGTAGGTCTCATGAGACAAACTAGTTTCTTGGAACAAGACCGTGGCAAAATCTTATTTGTAGTCTGTGCACGAGGCCTTGAATATGTGGTTATGATAGTCTAGCATTATGCATTCTATCATTATGAAAGTGGTTATTGATATTGAATGTGATAATTTTACTAGTAGAATATCCACGTGAATAAGTAAATGGAATTATTTAATTTCATTTTTTCTATATTATGCTTAATTTCAAGTTTAAAAGGCTTTTGTTTTAGTTTTACATTGCCTTAAATGTTTATGATTATTTATGAAAGTTTCCACTATATTGTTATTGTTACTGGGCATCTGAGCTCACCCCTTTCTATGTTTTATTTTTCCCATGATGTGAGTAAGTATTTTATGAATGAACTGCAGGGATAGTATGAGGGGATATTGGTGTGGAGACAAGATTTTGTTGTAGTTTTCATTTTATGATGTAATGTAAGACCTATAAATATATCTAGTGTTTCCAAGGCTACTAAACTAATCGGTCATTCGAGACTTGATCTTTTGTGATCATGGAAATTTTATGTAATAATATGCCGACTCTAGGTAACTGGGGTCAGGGAATTACATTTGGTATCATGGGAATTTTATTACAAACCATGGATGCAATATTTAGATAAACTATGATTAGAGCACATAGACCTAAGATGGACTTTGAGGAATAGTATAGAAGAACTTCCTATAATTTTGTTATTGTAGATATTTTGTGAGTTTTCTATGAAATACATCCATGTCTGGATACGAGATGGTAGAGGCGGATCTGGTACAGATGTACCTTGGGGTAAAACCTGAAAACACTGCTTTGATCTAGAATCAAACGGGAACTGGTTCACGATAATGGGCCTTGCTGCACTCTTGGTTACGACACTCCTGGGGGATATGCCTAGGATAATTCTCATTTTATTTACAAACCATTATGAAGGGTTTATGAGTATATAGTTCCTCAATGAAAACATTTTTATGATTATGGATTATATCCATAAACTTTTCAATTTATGTTAAGTGTTTTACACGTTTGGAATTTCATATTTCGATTCATAAATTGATCTAGGTTATTCCATTTTTTAGAAATGGTGCCTAGTGGAAGAAATGGAAACTATATCAATGCACACACTCCATGTAGGGATTTCCCTCCTGCTCAAGATAATTATAGTGTAGCTGGTGATGTAACTAGTGCTGATCAGCTAATCACCATATTGAGACAACTCACTCAGGTTATGAATAACAACCTTACCCGTATGGAGCACACCGACCTACAGCGTGGAGGATCAATGTTAGATCTCTTCACGAGGAAACATCCACCAACATTTAATGGGTGTATAAATCCATTGTTAGCAGAGCAATGGATATGTTCCTTAGATAAAATATTTCAGGCTTTGGGGAGTAGTGAAAGGAAAAAAGTTATCATGCCAGTTTATCACCTCAATGGAGATGCTGATCAATGGTGGTCATTGATAAAAAACACAAAGGAATATGATGAGGTATCAAATATGGAATGGAGGGAGTTCAAAGAGCATTCCATAGAAAAATACATTACTTGTGACCATCAATCAGATATGGAAAGGCAATTTCTATGTCTAAGACAAAAGGTGGATGAGAATGCCACAAAGTATAATGAAAAATTTACAAGGATAGAAAGGTATGCTGAAGATTATATACATAATACAAGAAGTAAGATTGATCATTTCATTGATGGGTTAAAACCATTTCTTCATCGAGCATTAGTGTCATAGTCCTTCTCATCATATGAAGATACTGTCTCATGTGCTATCAGGACAGAAAAGGAATTATCTTAGTCTTATGAATTTAAATAAAAGAAAGAGAAGCAGAGATCTGTTGATCACTCTGGGATTGTAAATAAGGGGATGAACGGAAAAGTTGAATATCCATCCTACATTAAATTTGGTAAGAAACACCCTAGTACTTTCTTGAATGGAATGGGAGTCTGTTACAAGTGTGGTGAAAAAGGCCACCAAGCTCGTGATTGAAAGGGAGAGAAAGAAGCTACCAATTTTCAATGCTACAATTGCAGGGAGAAGGGACATTGTGTAAATGAATTTTCTAAGATTCAAGGGAACATAACTCAAAAAAGGAAAATGGATCAAGGCCAATCTTATGCTATTACTACTGCTGAGGTAGAAGCTCTGAAAGGCGTGGTGGCAGGTAATTTAATGGTTTCCTCAAGTTTAGAAAATGTTGTATTTGATTCTGGATCATCAAATTCTTTCATATATTCCCAATTTGTTAAGAAAATTAGATATTTCCAATTTGATTTAATAAGGAATTTGTCATTCAAAACTCCTAAGAGAAGTATCATTGCATCAATGTTTTGTGAATCAGTCCCCATTAGTTCACATAAATGATCTTTATCTACTGATCTCATTGTCATACCCCAGATTTAATTTGATATAATACTCAGTGTGGATTAGCATTCAGACCATAATGCGAATATTTATTGTAAAAAGAAGGAGGTTACAATTATTTTTGATGATGAGAAAGAACACCTTATCTTTAGAGAAGAATCATCACCACCTGATTCTTATCTAGATCCACCCCCAATAGCACAACTAAATTAAATTATTGGGGAGGAAGAGAATGAAATAACTATGGGTAAAGAAATTAATGTTCAAATAAAGGATGTTCCTATTGTGAAAGAATATGTAGATGTGTTTCCGGACGATTTACCTGGACATCCTCCAGAACAGGAAATTGAGTTTTCCATTGATTTAATTCCCGGTTCAAGGACTATATCGAAGACCGCTTATAGAATGGCCACTGTGGAATTAGTTGAACTAAAGAAACAACTAGAGGAATTGAGTAATAAGGGATTTATTCACCCTATTGTTTCTCTATGGGGATCCCCTATTCTTTTTGTTAAGAAGAAAGATGGATCTATGAGGTTATGTATCGACTAAAGGGAAATCAATGCTATAACAATAAAGAAAAAGTATCCCCTACCTCAAATTGATGAATTATTTGACCAACTTCATGGAGCTTAACACTTTTCTAAGATTGACCTTCGATCTGGATAACATAAATTGTGTGTAAAGAAGGAAGACATTTTGAAAACAACATTTCTAACTAGGTACGGGCATTATAAGTTTATAGTATTGCCTTTTCGGCTGACTACAGTACCCTCTACTTTCAGGGATCTAATGAACAGAGTTTTCAAGGAATACCTTGATGATTGTGTAGTGGTATTTATTGATGATATCTTGGTATATTCCAAAGGCTATGATGATCATGAAAATCACATGTGCATTATCGTGAAGACTCTCAGAAGACATAAATTATATGTATGTTTAGAAAGTGTGAATTCTAGCTTCAATAAATTTATTTTCGTGGCCATATTGTCTCCAATGATGGAATCTCTATTGGTCCTTCTAATACCAAGGCTATCCAAGAATGGACAACCTCGAAAAGTATAACTGAGGTACACAGTTTTATTGGTTTAGCAGGTTGTTGTTGACGTTTCATCCAGAATGTTTCCCGATTGGCTAACAAATTAACAAGGATCACATGTAAAGGGGTTAAATTTGTTTGGACAAAAGAGTGTGAAAAATGTTTTGAATAACTAAATAGATGATTAGTCAATGATCCTATATTTACTATACCATCGAGGAATGATGGGTTTGTTATTTTTAGTGATGCATCGTAGAAAGGGCTTGGTTGTGTCCTTATGCATAATTATAGAGTTACTGAATATGCATCACGACAGCTGAAAAATCATTAGAAGAACTATCCTACTCATGATCTTGAATTAAATACTGTAATATTTTCTTTGAAGATATGGTGGCATTATCTTTATGGTGCGAATTGTGAGATTTATACTGATCAGAAGAGTTTGAAGTATATTTTTCATAGAAAGAACTCAACATGAGGCAATGGAGATGGCTTGAACTACTCAAGGATTATGATTTCACGATACACTACCACCTGGGGAAGGCAAATAAGATTGCATATTCTTTGAGTAGAAAAGATAATGGAGTTTTGAACAAAATGAGAGTTCACATGGATCCTATATTCGTGGATCTAGTAATGATGGATATGGGAATCACCATCAAAGGTGAAACATCAATAATTTTTCAAATGGTTGACAAACCATATTTACTAGAAAGGATAAGGAGTTCTAAGGCCGATGATTAAGAGTTTAGAAAGAAGATTAAAGATATGAATGGTGGGATATTGAGTGACTTTGTGTATGAAGATGGAATTTTAAAATTTGGGAGGAGACTTTGTGTTCCCGATATACCTGATCTAAAAAGGGAATTGTTGGACGATGATCATAGATCGAATTTCTCTATACTCCCAGGGAGCACAAAAATGTGTAGGGATTTGAAGGAACACTTTTTGTGGGACAACATGAATAGGGGGATTTCTGATTTTGTGTCACGATGTATGGTTTATCAACAAGTGAAATCTGGAAGGAAACAACATGGTGGAGTCATGAAACCTCTTCCCATACTTGAGAGGAAATGGGATAATATCACGATGGACTTTGTCCTGGGACTACCAAAGACTCCTAGAAGGAACGATGAAATATGGTTCATTTTTGATCGTCTTACCAAGACATCACATTTTCTTTCTATAAGGGAAGATTTACCACTTGAACCTCTTGAAAGACTATATATTAATGAAGTTGTGAGACTTATTGGAGTACCTATATCGATTGTTTCGGACTGTGATCCACATTTCACATCAATATTCTGGAAAAGTATTCAGAAATCCCTGGATATTGAACTTCATTTGAGCACTGCCTACCACCCTCAAATAGATGGACAATCAGAATGAACTATTAAAACCATAGAAGACATGTTGAGATCATGCTCACTTGACTTTCAGGGTATGTGGGATCAATATTTACCTTTGGTAGAATTTTACTATAACAATAGCTTCCATTTGGGTATTCAGATGGCACTATATAAAGCGTTATATGGAAAGAGATATCTGACACCAACCTGTTGGGTTGATGTTGGTGAAAGAAAACTTGTAGGCCTAGAACTGGTGGAGGAAATGATGGAAAAGGTGAAGGTAATCCAAAACCACATCAAAGTTGGTCAAAGTAGGAAGAAGAGCTATGCTAACAACCGAAGGAAGGATTCGGAATTTCTAGTAGGAGATCATGTTTTCTTGAATGTATCTCAATGGAAGGGTGTTATAAGTCTCAGTAAGAATGGAAAATTGAGTCCCAGGTACATCCGACCATTCAAAATTATAGAACGAATTGGGGTTGTAGCTTACCGTTGGGCAATGCCGCCAAGTGTCTCCAAAGTTCATGATGGGTTCCACGTATCACTGTTGAGAAAATACATTCCTGACCAAACGAATATACTCACCAAGGATGAATTAGAACTGGAACCCGATCTGTCTTATTACGAAGATCCTGTCAAGATTCTTGATATGAGAGAACAAGTGCGGAGAAACCAGACGACTCGTCTGGTAAAAGTTCTATGGAGAAACCAAAAGATGGAAGAGGCAACGTGGGAACTGTAGGAACTTATGATGAAGAACCACAAAATATTTTCATGTGGTAGTATTCAAGAAATTTCTAGGATGAATTTATATGAAGGAGGGGAGAATGTAACACCCCAAGCATCCATATTAAGCTTTTCTTTTAATAATAAAGAAGCATGTGTTGTACGCAACTTCGAGTTCTAACACACACCAAAACCAATCAAACTAGCCGTTATGAATAGTAATACACACTTATTGAAATTTTATAAGTTTTATGTTTCAAAATGAACTTCATTTTTGGATTTGGAATATCAAAATTAGCCTAGGGTTAATTTTTGGTAATTTTCAAAAAACTTTTAATTTTTGATGAATAGTTAAAAAACACAGAGTTATAGTTTAAAACTGAATTTTTTATTTAAATAATTATTTATCTTATTTGAATATATTTTTGGTCAAAATATATTCATAATACCTATATATGTTCAGCTTAATTCATTGGAGTTATTTTATAATAATTTTATATATTTAAAATTTTTATTAAACTTTCCACTGTCTTTTACCAATCTCCTCGGAGAATTTGGAAATTCAAAAAAAACATAATTTTATAGCTTCATTGAGTAGAATTTTTAAAATCTCAGAGACAAGGTTAATTTCAAGGAGTTAAATGTGTTTCATTAAGATAAAAATAATTTTTGGCGAATAGTAACTTTTTACTTTTATTTACCACGGTGTAATATAAATAGGGTAATTAACGGTAAAAAGGATTTTAATATTACCCTAACACATGTCCTAATTATATTGGACAGGTTTATATAGACCAAAATAACCTTAGGAATAAAATATTATCATTTGCGTCCACTTGGATTAGATTAGGATATTTATTATTATTTAATTCAATGAAGAGATAAAAGTGTTACAATCAATGTTTAATAACTAAAACATTTTTAATATAGGGTTATACATAATATAAATTATATTATAAATATTCATTAGAAATATAAAAATATTTCCTACATAATTGTATTTTATTTATAATTTTTATTCATTAAATGTTTAAATTTATTTATGAAACAATGGTGATACAGTAATTACCAAATTAATGAAATATTAAAAGAATTGATATTATAAATATAAAAATAAATAAAATTTGAGACTTTTATGAATTAAAATAATTTTATAGGATAATATGACATATTAGGATTGGTTATATGAATTTTATTCGAAGTAATAATGCAGAGATAAATTTATCAAAAACAAAATACCCAATAGTGTCAAAATCGACATAAAAGAGTTTTTAAAACAAATATTATATTATTGATTGATATTATATTCCTAAAAATCTTATTATCGGCCAAAGTTCTTGTATAACGATAGGTGTATCATTAATGGACCACATGGGGGTCTCTTGGAAGTATATAGTATGTTTATTAACTATATAATATAAAAATATAAAGAGACATGGTAAATGTAATACTATTTAACTAAGAGTTAAAAATAAATGATAAGGTTAATATAGTGAAAAAAACCTGCCTAAAATATATTGGTTGAGAGGATTTAGACCCATCCCAAACATAACCTTTAAATAATCCACTTTAGAGCCATTATAAACAGAATATTAATTTATTATAAAATAATATTTCTAGCTTTTCCAAAGGTTCCCCTCACCCCTCTTATAAAAGGGAACTCCCCCTTCTCTCTAATTCACACCATAAAAGCCTTTTGACTCGGCCAACCCCTGCCCAAATATTCTCTCAACATCCCTTAATTCATCATAGATGACTTATTTTGATCAGAAATCCAACCTATAGATCCCTTTTGATCAAATCAAAAGGAAGAACCCAAAGAAGTGGTAATGTTTTCACCCCCCTTTTTTCAAGTTCATTTCTTCTTCAACTTCTTCTTTCTTTGTTATTTCAATTAAAAAATAATAACTCCAGTATATTTTATATAATGTGATTTTATTATAAATATGGAACAACCATATTCATTATTTTATCCATCCTTTGAATGACATGTCACTATAGGTGCGTACATACGGCCTACCATCTCCACGTCGTGGTGTAATTGTTATTCAATACATTATTTTTAGGATTAGTGTAACAATGATGTGTAATTCATGTAAATAATAAATTTAACATGATAATGATTCTATATCTATGATATACCATCCAATTATATATTATTTTAATTTCAAAATATTCTTATTGTCGCTTGTGCGTACGTATGAATTACCGAATGCTATGAGATTCATTCCCCATCATATCCATTCAAGAATAAATTTCATTTGAGGATTAAAAATAATTTTTAGAGACATGATATAATTCCTTATATTAATAATATACAACCCACCCATAAAAATAAGTCTCACATTACAAAGAATATATAGGAAAACGAATCTGTTAACACCCGAAATGGCAATAATACTAAGATATTATTATGAATGAAATGTTAAAAGATCATATATGACATCAAATTAATATATATGATTCTTGTATAATTTAATAAAAAATATTTCACCATTATACAGGAGGTTAACCTACCCTCAACCAAGGAAAAGTTCAAGGTAAGGTATTATTTCACAATCTCTTCATTATCCGAGGTTGTTTATATGTAATTATCTACTAGGACCTCTTTACCATCCACATCCATGTTTCTTAAGAATGTATTTCAAATCATTCTTTATATTTTACAGACTATGGGTTAAATTCATGTGTATCCTTGGTGACTATTTATAAGAATTTTATAAATGAATCTTTCTGTCGTTTTCCAAACAAGGTCTTTTATCAACTTTTCGATATAATTAAGGTAAGAATGTCTTTTTTAACTAATACAGAAGGTGTGGGTATTTTCTTCCCTTATTAATTCTTCGAAGCTTCCCTTACAAGATTATAGAATTATTTTCAAATTAAATTATTTGTTTTATAATTATGTGACTTTTAAATGATTTCAAAAAAAGAGATATTTCTCTCCAATTGTTTTGATTTCATCTATGTCAAACTCCTTTTGATGGATTTTAAGCTTATTTGAAGTTGATTAATTATGATACAAAACTTCCATATTGTATTGAAGGTTTTGTGATATTTTTGACTGAGGATGTGTTATTTTTATACCATTCATGGTTTATGGAGAAATTATTGACATTTTGTATAATATTTTTTATACAAATGTTTATGTTATGTTTAATCCTATTCATATGAGGAATGCATTGGACTTACTAAGTGACGGATGGAGCCCGCTATAGCTCCTCAATGCATCGGTTGGTCTAATGAGACAAACTAGTGTCTTTTCATAAGCACTTGAAAAAATATTATTTGTAATCTTGACACAAATCCTTGACTATGTGGTTATGATAGTTTGACATTATGCATTCCATCACTATGAAAGTGGATATTGATTTTTCATGTGATTATTTGACTAGTAGAATATCTATGTAAAGAAATAAATGGAATTATTTCATTTTATTTTTTCCATATTTTGCTTAAGTTCATGTTTAAAAATATTTTTTTAGTTATACTTTGCCTTAAATGTTTATGCTTATTTATGAATGTTTCTCCTATATTGTTATCCTTACCGGGCATCTGTGCTCACCGCTTTCTGTGTTTTATTTTTCCCAGAATGTGAAGAAGTATTTTATGAATGACCTGCAGGGATAGTATGGGGGGATGTGAGTGTGGAGATAAAATTTTGTTGTAGTTTTCATTTTATGATGTAATGTAAGACTTATGAATATATCTATTGTTTCCAAGGCATCTAAACTAATCGATATTTCGAGACATGATCTTTTGTGATCATTCCAATGTTATGTAATAATGCACCAACTCTAGGTAACTGGGGTCGGGGATTTACATAATGTTTAGATGAAACATGATGGGATGAAGTTTGTGAAATATACCAATTAGGACCAGAGATCACAGAAGAAATTGTTAAGAAGGATAGTACCACTCATCATCATATCAATATAGCTCAATGATGGTAGAATAATTGTGCTGACAACAATTGAAGTGATATAGAATTTAATTTTTTGAAAACCTGTTTCAAAAAATATCACCCTTGAAGAAGTTAATGAAATTCAGGATGAAAAGGAAATTGTTCCCTTGTTATTAGACCCTTTTGGATTTTTGATTGTATCGGGAATATATCTAGTCTCTTGGAAATTCATCCATATAACTATCAACTCCATGATTTGTTCCATGTTTCTCCCATAAATATATACATACCATTCCATTCACATTTAATGAACATAGAGGTCATGCTTCCTTGTCATTATATATATTATGAAGAACTACTAGTTGAAATTCTTGACCTATTTGAGAATGTTATAAGAAAAAAACAATCACATGCTAAAATATTTTTTAGAAATCACCAATTATATGAAACTATGTGTGAACATGATAATATTATGGGGTATAATTATTGTCATTGGTTTTTACCAGAGTGATGAATTTCAAGGGTGAAATTCATTTTATTGTGTGTATAATGCAACACCTCGAGCTTTTATGGATCATTTTTTTCAAATAAATTATAATTTTAACATATATATTTATATTCACTAAGTAAAATATTCCTTTCATAGGGAATGTACATGGTTTGTGTTACATTGAATAGTGACTTGGCATATGTTATACACAAAACTGATGTTTTTATGAAACAACATTTTATTATTATGATTATTTAATTAATATAATTAAAACCTACCCATTAAATATAGTATTATGAATACTAACATCTACATTTCAAATATTTCTTATAATTTTTTTCTATAAATAAAAAATATTTATTATGATGGATATAATTTTTTACAATGTCCTTAATATTTTTATAATACAATTTTCTCAAAGAAACTACTCTTCATATAATTTTTGTGAAAAAAATAATCAATTTTAGACATATTTATAAATTTAATTTAAAATAATAAACTTCATTTCTTAAATTTAAATTTCTGAAATTATCAGTGGTTTATGTTTTAATATTTTTTCTGAGAGACTTCGTTTTTTATGAAAAGTGAAAAATACAATATTTTCATTCCAAACTTCTTTTTTGTATACATTATTTATAATATTAAATTATATTTTACATAATATTATAATTTTAATAAGATAATATATTTACAAATTAATACAATTGTTTTCCTTAATATCAATTTCACATTGAAATTGGATATGAAAACATACCATACTTTATATATTTTTATTTTATAAACAACTATGTCGACCCGACAGCGGGAATATTTTATAATTAATTTCATCCAATTATGGGATTATAATTCATAAAAATAGATTATATATTGGGATGAATCATAATTTATAATTTATAATATTGTTAAATTTTTTTTACCACAAATATTAGTCAGAATAATTAAAACTAATTATATTAATTAATCGTAAAATTAATCATATC
This sequence comes from Viscum album, assembly GCA_963277665.1. Lineage (NCBI taxonomy): Eukaryota > Viridiplantae > Streptophyta > Magnoliopsida > Santalales > Viscaceae > Viscum > Viscum album. The sequence goes on from OY728120.1 coordinate 813,906,835, forward strand.
TATGGATTAATCCTTAAAATAAAGACACAAATAGACTTATAAATGTGCCAAAAAAGAAATTTTCGGGCATGATTCTGAAATTCACATTCCATGTTTGAGTTTTTTTTGTTTGGTAAAACATTTTGTTTGAAGAGAAAACGTGGGTACAACTTACATGTTTTTTAAAATAAAATGTGAGTCTTTTCCCTTCCATACAAAAGGCCACCAACTCTCCATATTCTACACACATATTAAACCACATTGGATCAAAAAATATCATCCAAATACACATTACAAAATACATGTATTCCTCCTTGAATAATCCCTTTGGGAATAAATCTACCCAAGTAATCCTTTTGACACAATCTGGAATGTGTTACCTGATTAAATGTTAGAGTCTTCTCGCAAACTCCTTTCATTAATTTTCTATATCAAACACTAAACTATATATAAAGCTTGATTTTATAAAATCAGTTGTATCATAAATAAAATAAAATTTTTATGTAAAGGTATCATCCTAAAATTACTCAAGAATCCGTCTAATGGGTGACAAACATACTATTTACATGTATAGAGTACTACCGCTTCACTAAATGATGATTGTTCATATCACCTTTATAGCATCCCATGGTAGAAATTATGATAGAAAATGTGTATATATATATTATATATTATATTTATTATGTATTCAGTCATCTATAATATTTTACAATAGTTAAAGTTATTAATTTTTATATGGTGTAAATTTGATACTTTTGTTTGAGGAAGCGTGGACTACCTCCCCCTCAATGCAATGTGATTCGTTGACACACTACATGGAATGTATTAATGATGGTTTTTTGAACATTTAAGAAAAATATATATAATTATAATTATACATTATTTATATCATATTCATATACACACATATTTCATGGTCCTCCGTTCATTCAATACATAAATAAAAATGAAAACCATGTTCATGTGTACATATGTCCTACCATCTCCATGAATAGTGAATTATATTTAATAATTATATATATATAAATCATTATAATAAAAAATTACTGGATAAAAATTATATTTATATCATTTTTTAAATTCTAGAGGCATGGTATAAGTATAAGAACAAAAAAGATAACAAATTAAGGAATGTGTGATGAACAAAGTTAATATTTATGAAGTGAATTCTTAACAAATAATGGATAACAAGAGATTAATATAATGTCATAATAAAACCATATATGATATTAGATATAGTAATATAGTAATGTTAAATAATTTAATAATTTTACATTTATTATACAGGTGGATTGAATGAGTACGATGAGATTCAAGACACATGGTAATGGAATTTAATCTCACTCTGTATTTCTATGAGATACATGCTTTATTAACCACCAAATCCTTTTTGAAAGGTGTGTATACTGACCATGGATGAACTAGATGATTCTTATACATTAATTTATGGGTCTTTAAATATCCATATTATTATCTTTCTTTCATGGGTTTTAAATTTCAAAAGTTTATAAATATGTAAAAATGTTTTGTATCAATGTCCCTTCATTTGGACGCTTATTTTGTTATGATCCAAAAATATTTTTCAAGGTGCATATAGATCCAAATACATATTATATCATGAATTTAGATCATTTAATTATATATTACGCTCCATTTGATTTCATTTTTTACATGGTGATTATAATCCCATCTTACCCTATTATAAGTTTTTATTTAAATAACCTCCCCGATTTTCGAGATTGTTTAGGTGTACGGTCCCATAGATGAAGTATTGTGATTAATATATCAAAATAATTAATGAGTTAACTTTACTATATTCATTCAAGATATATTGATGTATTCATACCGTATTTCTACTATTTTTTACTTGATATAAATATTTACGTAAATCTTACCATCTATGACTAGTCGGAAATCTTTTGTATTAAAAAACCACATTTTCAAAAAAAAATAATAAATAATTTAAATAGACCATGGACTAAATTTTTTAGAGATAAAGTATTTTTAAAACAGTTTATGATTTTCAATGATTTCAATATAAGTTATCTTAGCTATTTTCAAAGAAATAGATTTTGAATATATCATATGTTTAAAAATCATTTTCAATGCATAAAGAATATATTCTTAGAGTATTTATCATAAATGATATTTTAATATATTTTCTCATACATGATAACTTAAATTGGGGATACCCATGAAATTATGGGGAAATTATTCAATGTTTCAAATCATATTATATCTTTGAATGGCTTATGATTTGATGAAATGATGTTTATTAATCATGATTCTCTTCCACTGGTTATATGCTTTTGAAACTCTATTTATTTCCTGGGTTATGATTATGATGAAATGATTGTGAATGAAATTTATGTCTACAGGTTATTATTTTATTAAATGATTATAATACCTATTCTATTTCAGGAATTATTAAATGTTATTTACTTTTTTTTGGAACATGATTGAATGATTTCATAATGAGATGGGTGGGGTCTATATATCCCTCTAATGCATTGGGTAATGAATTACATCTCATGATTTATTCATTGGTGGAACTGTAAATAAAATCTTTTAGTAGTACATGGATGTAATGAGAAATGAAGAGAGTTTAGGTTAACACGGGTGGAACAGGGAGTGAACTCGGTTCAATATTACATGGTTGGAATTGGGTGTGAACCTAGATCAGTAGTGGATATTTCCCAATATTATGGAATCAACATTAATATCATTGACTTCTATGGAAATAATTTTATATTTGTATGTTTCTAACATAATTCCATATTTTTTTCCAATGTTATACAGTTATTTTTTATGCTATTTATTTTCTTATGAGTCATGTATCATGAAATTCCATGCATTATTATATGATTCTTGTATAGGATCATTGAAATTAAGGGAATGTTATTATATTTTCCAGGCCATGATATCATTAAATTATTCTAATGATAATTCTGACATATCATCCTTGTTTACTAATAATGAGAAATTGGGCTCACCCCTTTCCATGGTTCAGTCATAATGTTTTGATTTTATTTATTATATTTCATGTGTCTAAGATGGGTTCTAATCAAGAATAACCTTAAGGTAGATAATATAGCTCATTTATATACCAGTCTTTATGTATCTATTCTTAGAAAGGTACTAGAAAAATATGAAATTTTTTATTCTGTATTTATAATATTTTTTGTGTTTTATATATGTTTTTAATGACTATGTATGAAAATATATGGTCTTTATATTATCTATATAATACATACATCATCAAAAATGAATAATTAGATCACTTATAATCTCAAGGCCCATTTTGGTTTTGAGTTTTAGGAAAATATGTCAAAATATTACATAGAAATGAAAAACATTTTTAAAGATTATTTTTCACAGTAAACCTATTTTTAAATGTTTCACATTTTTTTATCATCATCATCCAAATAAAATCCATCTATAGATAAATTATTAAAATTCATTTTAGAAAAAATGGGGAAAATGATTAGAATAGTGTGCTTAATTGTACAATCTGTGTAAACATAAGAAATAAAAATTGAATTTCATCAGTGAAATTAAGATTAGAATAAGGCTGTGATGAAATAATCTATATGTAATGTCATAAGATAATAATATTTATACTAATAAATAACTATATCATCAAACATAAAAACAAGTCATAATTATTTTCTAAAGGAAATAATTATCTAATTTTTTTATCCATATGATATCAATATTGATCACACAAACTATTTATAACCTTAACAAGAATAAACATAACATGTTTGTATCATGGAATCATTATCCAAATATCCCATTATAATCCCATGATATAAATATCTAGATCATAGTTAAGTCAATATGATGAACCAACCAGTAACTACCTCTCTCTTTTCTATTAAGAGAAGAAATATTACTATATATAATGGGGAACTCTCTCGTTGCACCCATAACCCAAGTTATATCGGGCACATATGGTTTTATCTAGGTGAACTCATAACATGTGCTATATCGGTTTCACCTCAAACTATCTGGGTTCTCCCATATTAAAAGATATATTTGTATCACTTGGTGCTATCTTAGTGCACCAGTCGTATAAGATCTTTTGGGCAAACCCATGATCATAAAAAGTTTCCTTGAACATGTCATGAATAAAATATTTAGAATATTTCATGTTTCCACATAACAATCGTCATTGTTAATTAATTTTTTGAAACACCACTGAAAAAGAAATGAGCTTCATGTAAATCTTATAATCCATCCTAATATAGGTAATCAACTATATCAATAACAAATATTTTTATTGTAATGTATGTATCATGCATGATATTTATAATTAATGATTTTAAATACCATTAATAATCATTCAGAATTTCTAGGGTATAATTACCATTTCGTGTTGAGTAGCATTAGAGGATGTCATTGTAAATAGAAAATTATTTTTAGTGTTCACAAGGAATATTTCTTCAAGAAAATTGAATTTCCTATTAGAAAAAATATTAAACCATAAAGCATTTTTAAATTTCAAATCATTGAAAATAAAAATAGAAACATATAAAGAATGATTTAAATAATGAGTTTTCTTGACTGAATAATATTCAGTACATGATAGTATATATAATCAATTCACATATAAATAAAAGAAAAACATGTGATGTTTTGAAAATAATATGAATACTGATTTTTAATCATTTTTTCAAATAATGGATATAGTGAAAAATAAATTTCACTCATTAATACTAAATAATTATTTAATATATTACAGTTTTTTTAATATATTGATATAATGGATAAATTTTGACAATATAAAAGAGAATAAATAATTTTTATGACATACAGACAACATTCATGATGCTTTTTTAATCATAAATGGGAGGAAATAGAAATTAAAAACGTAAAATACAATCAAATATAGAAAAAGAATATATGATATGTGATTCTTCAAAATAATATAGCATTATTTCCTTCAAAAATTACCTTGAACAGTAAAAAATTATTGTAATTAAATATTTTGTAAGATAAACCCTTTCTGACTTTGGTAAATATTAAATGTAATAAAACTGAAAGAAAAATATAGAAGTCAATGTTAAATGTCATGAAAATAATTATTTAAGTGATATAACACGTCAATTTGTAATATATATAACTCATAAGTAAATATAGGTTAATACCATATATTGTTTTCTCAAAGAGAGATAATTTGAGATGAATAACCAATAAAAACTTATTCTATATAATTGGAAAATTAATCCATGAATCGATTATGTGTGTAAAATGAATAAAAAATTGGATATTTTTAAATATATTATAATACAATTTAATTTCATTACACATATTAACATGGAAAAATAATTACAATGATGATGTAATATAACATAATAAAAATAAAGTTAGTTATAAAATCTAGTACCACATGGTAAATTTTTAGACAATTCGATTTGAATGAAATAATTCAAAAAGAAATATAAAATGAAATCATTTTTTTAGTATTAGTTGTTATTACATGTAAATTTTGAGTACATAAATCACATAATAAAAACATGCGGTTAGTATGGAATATGTCTAACAGAAATGAAAAATTAGATAAGAAACCTCTACCATCAGTTTTACTTCCTTGTATATTTATTTAACTCAATTATAACAAGATTGTATAATTTATATTCTTTATTTGGAACCATTTTCAGGTTTGATACCATATACAAACATCATTTATTTTATTTATTTTTAATTAATTATGCGAATACAAAAAGTTTTATGTCCACGAAGGTTATTTTGAGGATGTTCGGATCATTGTTGGAAAATGGTGTTTGTGTATTGAATGTTTTCAATGAGGTCATAGTTTCAAAATATCCACAAAAATAATCATTACATAGTTAGAGTATATATACATCAATTATAATTGTAACACAATTCAAGTAATGTTATTATGAAAAATGAATTACATCTCAATCATAGACACTGTGAGCTACACATATGCATGAGTAAGGTTTAAATAATTCAATGAAAATTGTTGAAAGTAGTTATGTATTATTTAATCATTAAAGAATTGATATAAAATACTAAATACCCTATATATTCTTCAAATTAACTTATATATAATTTCTAAATTTTTATATGAAGGAAAAACTGCTACATCTCTTCATGGAGGTAGTAGTCCATATATACACATTAATTATAATATCATTTTGCAATGTAATATTAAATACAATATATTATCTTTTTAAATGATAAATGTATCATGAATGTCATATTTATTTTATATATATATCACATATATTAATTTAATTTATCCTTATTACCTTACATGTATAGGTTTATTGAAATAACGATAGACATCGCTTCCCGAGAAGGTAGTCTTCTGTAATCCCATGTGACATTATCGTATCACCCCTAGATTGGAAAAAAAGAAGTTAATTTTGATATAATAACTCCAAAATTATATATATGATACAAATATACTTTATATAATTTAAATTATTCATTTTCAAAATCCATGATAGGTGTCTATGGAATACAAATTTCATCAATTCCGGAGCTGGTTGCCCACGATACACACGAATGATGATTTCATATCCCTTATAATAAAAGGGTAACTAAATTTAGGTTATTCCATAAAAAACAAAATATATGTACATGGTTGGTATTTTTTTTAAAATTAATATTTTAGCAATATTCTAATGTTACGGGTGAATAAAAAGAATGAAAATACTCCATTAAGCATGATACCACATCAATAGACAACCTCTATAGAATAGCACCAAAAGAATTCATAAGATGGATTTCAGATAAAATAATTGAATCGTGTATATTTTAATGAATTATAGGATCTTTTATAGAGAGGGATTTTATGATACATAGGTAATTTATCTTATGATGTGGAGAGGAGAGATCTTTGAATTTTATATGTAAGGTGAGTCTCACACTTGTAATTTTTCAAATGAAATTTTTGTACACACAATATTTCAATTCTTCAAGGTTATAAAATTGGACCATACAAATTATAAAAAATTATATGGTATATAAATTACTATAAAATGGATTCGATAAAAATTTTAAGTTAATTTTAAAGATATATAATTTTTGTTTCTCCCTCAGAAATGCATTTTTCAAAATTCCGATGATAATTGATTTTTACTATTTCTATTATTCAATATTCCCAAAAAATTCAGTAAAAAATATTAGATAATATATAAAATTATTATTCCAATTATGGATTAAATTTTACCAAAATTTAATTCAAATTAGAGTAATAATTTAATTTAAAATTGAACTCGTGGATGTTATGATAAAGCTTGTTTTTTGCGAAATTTTTTTAAGATAGAGATGAAATAATATAAACTCTATGAATCATATAAATTTTTGTATGAAATTAAATGTATATTTATTGATATATAATCTATTTATTTAATTTTATTAATTCACAATTAGGGATTATTTTAATTAATGAAAAATGATAAAAATTACTCACATTAAAATTATTTTCATAAAAATCCAGTTTTTAATCCCTTGGAAAAAATTTACTAAAATAAAATATAAATATAAATATAATTAATTAAATTGAAATGTGTATAAATATTTAATAATTATGTAACAATAATACAATATTTTAAATATAACAGTAATTTTAAATAATTGATTTAATTAAATGAAATGATATTTTTTTGAAAATAATTATTTCCAATATTCAATGGATAATAAATATTTTACAATCCAACACAAAATTTCACCCTATATTTATTTGGATATTCTATTTTGATAATTTAATTTCATATTAGGAAATTAATTTTATAAATTTTTATATAAAATAATTTTAATATTTTATCACACAATATAATAAAAATCAATTTTAAAGAAAAAATAATTTTCTAAAATAATGATATATTAATAAAACATGATTTTAAATAAAGTTAAGATATTTTATAAGAGGAAAAGGATATTTTATTAAATAAAAATTATAAAAAAATTATACATTAATGATATTTATAGTTATCACTTTGAGAAGGTGAAATTAACTCATTTGGTAATTCTCTATCTAATGTGAGATCATTACAACATATCCCATTGCCATCATCATCATATGCATGAAATTTGGATTCCTGATATGTATGTGTGGTAAATAGAATAAAACGTGATAAAAATTATATTCATTTTATCCATCTAGATACAATATTAGTTGAAATATCTATTTTTTCATTTTCACCACATTTACAACTGTAGTGGAATAACACCCGTACTACAATTTATTCAAAAAATTCACTCTTTCACTGTTTGCTAAATCAATCATGACATGAATTTAATCTTCTAATGATGATGTTATTATAGATAGACTATAAATATATCCAATTATATGCCCATCTTGATCCTTGAATATAGCCCCAACACTCCATTATGCTATGTTACATATCAAGCCCCCACCTAAATTGTATTTAATCGATCCAAAGAGTGGATAGCTCCATAAATTTTACAAAGTATCATGAAGTGGATGAAAATTACCAAAAATAGTAGTTAATATGAAAGAGGAGTTTTCATGTGTTGAATTATTAAATTTTTTGTGTTGTAGCATACTATAATTCCTCACAATAATAAAAATGTGTGCAACAGATGTCTAACGATTAATGGGGGAATGATTATGGATACCATTCTACTAAATAAAGTATAATACATTGTTGTTTTAATCAGAATCTATAAGGAATAATTTTAGGAGTATCATATAATTATAGTGTCCTGAGAGAATATTTTTACGGTTTCCGGTATATCATTTCCTCTTGGGTAATCATTTAGAACATATCGTAAGCTTTATTCATGAAGGATCCCATGAGTGGCAGTGATTATATCTTTTCATGGGATATGATTTTCTCATTATATTTTGCTCCCTCCCCTCCTTGTCTTGGCATGGTGAGACACGGTACCAGCATCATAGCTTGACATCAACGTCCTTAGCTATTTTGAGGCGAGGCTTGGGGTTGGCCCCAGAGTGGTGTATAGGGTGGAAGGTCTCTCAGTTCTGGCATCCAAAATCTTGCTGAATGTTTTGCATGTTTGATTTCTATGAGTTTTGTATATGGTTTTGATAGTGGTGAAGTGATGTAGATATTTGTTCACTACCTGAAGTGATGTTTTGTTTGTGTTGTTGTGGAATTTTGGCATCGTATCGATCCTTTTATGGTTGGTGGCTCTTGGTTGGTAATGGATCTATGATGAAGGATATGAATTAAATATTGCATAATAGTGATAAGAGTGGCTTTTGGTCGACCTATGTTGTTGGCTATGTTGTAGGCTGTGAAATACTAGCAGCAGAATGGTTAGCAGTTGCTGCTTACTGGAAACTAAACTGCTGGATGCTAGTTGTTGCATGGCGTGGAGGTGATGACAGTGCTATTATGGTTTTGGGGCTGACGGTGACCCTATGTTGTGACACATTTTGGTATGAGTTTTTTGATGCTGCACATTAATATGTTTTCATAATTTTTTTTCTAATAAATTTTGGATGTCCATGAATAGGCTGGTCCCGCACCATCTTTTCCCTTAAACTATATTAATTAATGAAAACTTAGTGACATGAGCTAGAATGAGATGATAGAGTTCCTACCTCTGAGGTCACAAAAAATACATCTAAAACAAAATGTGAAGGTGAAAAGCTGGAGTCATCTGCCCAAATGAATCGTTTAATGAATATGTCTCCCTAAAAGAGTAATTCTGGAAGGTGTAATCCAAATCATGTTCATTATTTAAACCCCTATGTGTTTTTACTATTTAATATATTATATAAATATATATATGATTTATGGGTGATAATATAGTTTATAACATGGTAAAAATCCAATATACCATCATGGTCAATTAAATCTGAATGACTTACCATCGATACTACCACTGCATAAAGATCTATATAAGAAGCATCAAATAGACCATTAATAATGAATTTATGATCCACCAATAGATCATTATAGTTGGAAAGATTCACCAAGTGAGATCATATCTAGTTATCAAACTAGAAATTTGGTTGATATATTTTTTAACATAAAATGTTATTTATATCTATTTTTTGAAAATTCTTTTTTGAGATCCAGTCAAATAGAGGAGTCAATTTAATTAAAATATTCATCCTTTGGATTTTTCATATATAGAAATATAATAAAAAATATTCTTAATAATAATACATTCCAAATTACCATTATATAAGTTTCCTATATGGAATTTTTTTTACTATATAGATTCCAAATACCCAGACCACATGAGAAATACATTTGCATAAATATATCCAAGACACAATGATGGGTATTATCTTAATGATTATTCCACTCCAGACAATGTAATTAATAGATAATTTTGTTTTTTAGTAGTTTGGTGGACTATTTAATGAACATTATGGATTTAATATAATTTTAGAAAATGAAATTATTTTCATGGAAAATCATACCTGTAATTGAAATAGATATTTTCTTCCCATAATCCAACTACATTGGAATCATACACACATTTTCAGTGATGTTTAATTATTTAGGATGTCCCAATAAAAATGTCACTCTAATATGAGAGATTTTAAATTTCCCTTTCTTATTTCCCAATTCATTTATTGTTTCAATATTTCCCCTTGAAGAAAATATTCTCCTAAAAAAGATATATATATTTTTCAAATAGAATCTATTGACAAGAAATTAATTCATACTTAACATGAGAATCTAGAATTTATTTATATTTTTGTCTCTTGAACATAGATCATGCTAATTTTTTAAACATCAAAAAATCCTTTAGAGGGAAAAAATTAACCTTTGAATTCTCTTATGGGTTTCATCTTCAACCCTTGAACTATGTTGAGATATAGTCTACTCATATAGTCATTCAGAATATAAATGATAATGGATAAAAGTGGAGTTACCTACTTTATTCCACTTTATAAATTAAAATAACATTTTGAGGATTCATTAATCAAAACTCATATATTTTAAAAGACCAGTAATATTGTTTTGTGATTTATAATAATTAAAAAAATACTAATTTTTTTAGAATCATGAAAATGAAACCCCACTCAATTGTGTCAAATTCCTTTATAATATCTATCTAATGATTAATATTACCATATATGATATATTTTCAAACAATATTGAATATTTTAAAAAAATTATTCTGAAATCATGAATTAACCTCCATTTAAAAAATCTATATTCATCTATTGATTTAGTTTTATTATAGATTCCAGATATATTGTTGAATTACTTTTTTCCAATAATTCCATAAAGAGAATATACCGAGGAATAATTTGTAAATTGTTAATTTTCATTATAATTGACACCATTTTTAATGTGACTAAAAATCACACATTTATTCCTTAGGAGAGAGGTATTGGATTCAACAAATGATTTGAAAATAGGAAAAAATAATGTTTAATAGAATAAAAAATGGTGTGAAAAAATTATTAATGAATCCATGAGGGCACATAGAGCATTCAACATTTAAACCAAATATTTCTTCTATTTTCAAAAATTCCAAATTGATTTAGATATTATCATCCTGAATCACTATAATTTGAATACCATCATATATAGTATCCATGTATGATGATGTTACATTGAAAATATTCATGTAAAAGTGACAATGTTATCTACAAGATAATATATATTAACAAAAAATTTATCAGTATCTATGATGATTGAGGTTGGAATTTGTGGTATTTCTGGACTTTTGAAGATAATTAAAAAATATGGAGGTCAATCACCATCCTTGATCCAATAGATGTTTAGGGAATACCTTTGAATTTTCCCCTTGAGGGATATAAGTGGCGAAATCTATGGAGATTTCATAACATAATGGGCAAGGTCACAATAGTAGTCCTATCCTATGTCATTTTAATTCATGAATCGGAGGGGTGGTTTATTAGAATAAATTTCAATGTAAATGGACAAACGATGATTTTATGTCCATTATTTCTTTTCTTATCTAGGTCAATTTCATATTAAAAATATAATCCAATTCATCATTCTTATAATTTATAGAGACCCTTGTCTCTATCGGGGATTGATGCCTATATCATGAAGACTCATAAAAATAATATAGTGATCTGAATTTCTTATAGACAATGTAGAAAGGAAATATAATTAATTTTTAATAAGGATGTATAATTAATAAAAGCACTAACATGTTTTTGTTCAATATTTTTTTGAGGTGTTTTATCTACCATGCATACTTTTCATTCAAAAGATTATAATTAAATATATTATTCATCCCAATGAATGATTTTAACTCCCAATATTTTTTATGTCATTATATTATATCAAATTTTTATTCAGGTAGAGATCTTAATTTAAATCATCGTGGAGATCTCCTAGATCAACCGTCATTCTGGTAAAATAATTAGTTTCATACAATAATTCCATATAATCATGATATAAATTGTATTAATGATTGAAATATAATTATTGAAGAGTTCCTTTAATTTTCACACTATATGTAACCATGCATGTATCCAAAAAATCTTGATGTCCCATAACCGATAGTCAATTTATCCTTCTTGATGAATGGTTTGATCCATAAGAGAGTGTAAAAATTATTCAAGAGAATAAAACCATAAAGATAAAACCGTCAAAAGTTTATAAAATAAAAAAACTGGTTTATGTTTCTATATAAAGGGCATAAGGCATCAAATATTTCATATTTGTGAAATCCCTATAACTTATAAATATTTATTTTCAGGATTATTTATATTTGGGAATCATAACCCCATATTTATTTTATAAATCCTATTTCATTTTTCATAATACTAGGTTTCAACAGCATTTATCATTTTAGTATCCTGGATTTTTGTGGAGACCTACTATTTAACTTTCGGAATTTATTTGGAATTATAATGTACAAAGTTCCTATAGTGTTGTGTAATATAAAGATGTCATGATTTAGGAAAAATACATTGTTTCAGGTTTTTGTGATCTTTCTATCTATGGTGCAGATCAAATTTGATCCATAAGAATTTCAGAGCATGTATTTTCTTAAATAAGAATAGAATCGTCTATCCCTACCTTTGGTACATTATTTTTGGAATATATTATTATATATTGGTACCTAGAGGTAATGATAAATTTATTATTTCTAAATAAAATGAAAAAGATTAATTGGAGACTATATGAATTTCTATTCATTTTATATTCACAATGGATAATTAATACGACATAGTACATTCCATATTTTTGGGATCAATAAGCAAAATTCTTCCAATTTGTGTAGTGGTAAATCTAGTGTTAATATGATCCATGTGGGAATCGTCCAACTAGGAATTCAATTGGCCCTATTTTAATTGATTCTGTTTATCTACAGAATCACTTGAAACGTCACATGATGCCATCAAAAACATCCGCATAATTTTTTGATTCCACTGTGTAATATTACATGTTGTGATTTCATCATTCATGAAATACATGAATATATTAACAATCCCACCATAAATAATAAGATATAAAATAATATATCAGTTATCTTATTCATCCACCATTTCAACCAAAAATTCTTTCTAGAATGGTATATGATCATCATTAGAATATTTGTTAGTTAGGAGGTCAACCAACATTCTGAAGGGTTCCCTTGTTAAAGGATTTAGCACATTGACATTTTTATCCCACCCTCTTCTATTTTTGGAACAAAAAAATTATCATCTTTGACCAATTTATGTATAATTATACTTTTTTATATTTAGTGTCCCAAAATTTAAATATTTTCAAATTGGGGGGAAACAATATAATGTTCCACTTTAACTTTAATTACTTCTCATCTATGATTTAGAATATATCTTCATAATTTTTTGTTTCCATGTAGTATTCAATCAATATTAGAGCTTTGAATACCTATTCCCCATCACATTTACATTGGTACAAAATTATGGAAATTATAATATAAGAGGAAAGATAATTCACAATTTTTGGGTTCCAATTAACCAAAATCAATATAATGAGTTTATCCCAGTTCTATGTAGTATATTTTTACTACATTAAAGGATCGAAATTATATTCTCACCCATAGATTCTAAGAATTCCTTTTTTCAAATGTATACACCCAGTATTACATTCCAACATAATGTCTTCGTCCTTTATGAAGATGAAGTTAAAAATATACATTTACGAAAAAATAATTCAACATTTTCAGACCCAATAATAATTCATACTCATGGTTGTAAGATAAAAGAAATACCATGGTATGTCACCTTTCATATAATTGATATGGCCATGAATGGAAAACTTTTCCAGGTCGAGTATATCATAGAGATCCTCCAAATCTACCAATAACTACAAGCTATAATCCTCATGTTTGATTAATTTATGTGATTTTGAAGGATTTTTATTGATCCAATTTTCTGAAGGACAACCAACAATATCTAAGAAAAAGATCTTGTGTACATTTTAACAAATTATATTTTATCCTTCTATAACATTACCATTTAATGGGGTATATCATATGCCATAATTGAAGAAAAGTACCTAGTACCATTCATATTAATCCATGAGATGACAATTATCATGATCTATTAATATTTTCATCTTTTAGTTGAAATTATATCATTCATTATTATGAAATATGGTTAAAAACGATAGGAAATTGGGATTAAATTTTAGATTTTTTTATTATTTACAGATAATTCACAAAAACAATTATTTTGAGTTAGATATATATATATAATAAAAATATATTTAATTCTAATATTAAAATCCAATTTATCTTATAGGTTTTAACTATTACATAGTTCATGAGTCATTTAGTGTGAGTGTTATATATCAAATTTGATATCGAACATAGTTTTTGTAAATGAAATCTCTTGGTGTTGTAATGAATTTGTATGGAATGATAATCTTATGTGGTAATTATATTCATACATAATATAGTAATCAAGATAAAATGTAAAAATATATAATCCTTTAAGTGAAAATTTTAGAAATCCTATATCAAAAATATAACACATCTTTACTATGATATTGTATAGTATCCCCCTTTTAACGGACTTCTAAGTATGATTCAAAACCTATAAAATTTTAATTTGTATCATGAATTAAAATAAAAATTGATGATAAATATTTATTTTTGTTTTCAAATAAATAACAAAATAAAATTTCTACAAAATTAGTAAAATAAAATGAAACACGATTGTTCATATTGATGAAATTTATAAGAATTGCAATCTATATTAAAAAAATACTAAATAGTTAAAAAAATATGAAACAAATAAAAAATAATTAGAAACATGATCATTTAATGAATAGTCTAGTTTAATTAGAAATATAATGAAATGTTATGATATAAATATAAATCCTAAGATGAAAATAAAAAATAATGTAAAAAGGGTTGAGTGGTTTGGAGTGGAAATAATAATAATATAAAAAAGTCAATTGAATCATGGTATATGAGATAATATATCATTTGAAATGGAAATACAAGTAATCATTACAATACCAAAACTACATAATATTTATCACCATAAATATTGGATAAGTATCCCTATAGTAGTATCATACACATATTTCAAGGGCCAATCTTATGAAATCAAAAATATTATGAGTTTGGTTCACTAACCATGCACCATAAATTGAATATCAAGATATGTAAATAGTGCCCAATAAATTGGAGTAAATTATTGTAGGTCCACCCATCACATCATAGAATATACATGTATATTTGTTCAAAGAAAGTAAATAATTCATATTTAGTAATGATAGAAAACCCCAGGGAAAATGAAATGGTAATATAATATTATATATGTTATGATGTTCATATATGAATAAATCGACAAATGTCAAAAATGATATGTCAAAATGACAAATGATTATAAGTAGTGGATATGTATTAAAAAACAAGAACATTATAAGGGTTCATTAAATGATGATTAAAAATATCAATTTAATGGAAGGACATGATGTCTTATTTAAAACAATTACTAATCAATAGTTATTTTCAGAAGATATTTATTATTCTATTTTACTCAGGGAATGGGTATAACATTAATTTATTGACGTACAAAATGGAATAATATATATGATTGTTCCCATTAAATATTTTTATTTTAAAGAATCGTTAACATGAGAATTTGACCACAATTTATACCCCAAATAATTGAACTGAAAATAATATTCATATAAATTTATGTTAAATGTGTATAGAATATAAATAAGTGTATAATATTAAGAAGAATTAACGTTTTGTAGATGGATAATTGATAACACAAACCAAAAGAGGGTCATTCAAATTTTACATTACAAAATAATAATTTTTGAAGTACAAAAAATTTACAAGGAAGTTAATGTGAAAAAATAAAAATACATTGGAAAATTGATTTATTATAAGATAAAAATTCATATGGTATAATTCAAAAAACAAAGAATAATTGATTTCTGGATGAAAAATTATAACATAATTAATCTAAATTTAATTGAAAAGAAAACAATAGGTCATTAATAATTTTTGAATCAACATAACATAAAAGCTAGATCCAAAAATACATTTAAAATTATAAATAAATAAAATAGATTTTTTAGGAATGATGTCAATAGGAGAGAAATGAATCCATTTAATCAAAACATGGGAACCATATAGATCATGTCTACACGAATGGAATATGATACAAAAAATCCTTACTAAATCTACAAAACATATTACTACTTACATATAAACACATGATAAAAAAATAAATAAACATTATAAATGATATATCAGAATGCTTATTTTATAAGGTCAAAGTAGGTATGATAATTATTTTTTAATGATTCTAATTAAAATTAAAATGTGAAATTTCAAATAATTAATCAAGTCATGAATTAATTAATTTTTATTTATATAATTTTTTATATCCACTTATTATTGTTGGTTATGAGGAAAAAAATATGTCATCAATTGAAGTGCTGTAAAATACAAAATATTAAAATGACTATATTTTTTAATGGATTTGAGATTGGAAGATAACGGTTTCTCAATAAATAAAAGTGAATTTCAGTATTAAAATTATACAGATATATATATTTTTTAGGATGGGTCTAATATATTATAAGGGGGATGAATAAGAAAATTCAATGTTATAGAAATAAGATAGAAATTTTGAGTTTTTACACTACATATTGGGAAGACCCATTTTTAGTCAGATTATTCTGTCAAAAGGTAATTTTTTATGATACTGAAATATCTAGAAAATAGTTAGGAGTATTGTGGAGGGATTTTGGTACAACATTTTTAAGCTATGATATTTTTTTGATGAGTATAAAATAGGTGTAGTGATTGATTTATTAGGGTATGAGTGGAGTCGTTAGAGTAAAATATTAATTTTTTTATATTTTAAGACATTATCATGAATTTATTGCTCCACATGATGTTTATTTAATTATTATCAATCAATTTAGGGTTAATAGAAAATTACATTAATCCAAAATATTAGAAAATCAATTATATGTTTATGTAAATATATATAACTAAATATAAACTTCTCGCAGACACATATAAATTAGCTACCAATATTTAAAATTTTGTTTTTAAAATTTATAATAGTCATTTTATTGATATTCAATATATCAATACTCTAAAAAATATTGGCCTCGAAAAGGTTTAATATTTTTTCTTCTAAACAGATTAATAGTTTCATAAAATTATTTTATCCCAAAAATGATTATTTTTAATTGCTAAAAATTCCACAAAAGCTATTTATTTTGTGACAATTCAATAAATTATCGTTACATTTTTAAATTAAAATTTTAATATAATTGAATTTTATATTCAAATAAAATTCCAATATACATAGAGAAAAAAATTTAATAATAATATATAGTCTGAATATAGATATATATTTAAGAAAATATTATTGTAAATATGCTGTTTTTTATTCAAAATACTTAAATGAGAAAAAAAATCAATCGACAAAGTATACTTATTAACAATAAATTTAAGTCCATGAAAACATTAGCTTTTATCAAAACAACTTTATCAATAATATAGAGTCATAATATTATAATAAGTCGCTATAAATGTGTGTAATGTCATTTTCAAGTAAATATAAATAATATGTAAAAAAAATATTATAAATTCGGTTATATATGACTTTTAATTGAATTTCATAATGTAACAGGCCATGAAAATATTAATTTGGTTAATACCATGTTCAAATTAAAGGAATTATAATGTAATTTAAAAATTCAATAAAAGTTATTGTTTTACGTAAAATTGACATTTACATATATATTTTATTATATGATGCACCTAAAATGATACATGACAATACATCCAATGGATATATGAAAACTTTTAATTAGAATGAATATACACATCATACATTGTTAAAAAAATATATTGTATTTACCGAAATATCAAATATTTTATTTTTAAAAATTAATCTATTAATAAATTTAATTAAATAAAAAATTTAGTTTAGATTATATATCATTAATTAAATAAGAGTGATATATAAACATGAGAAATTGTATATGGTTACAATTAACTATATATCATTATAATTATAAATTTATGGAATATATTATTCAAAGATGAATGTAAATTCCATTTTCAAATAATTAGGTAAAAATAAATATATATAATATATACAAACAATAATCCATTAAAAATAATCATCGATATTCTTGGATGATACACACACTATTCAATTCATGTTATCTATAGTGGCTCCCATCGATTGATGTTTTCATGAATAATGGGTTACATGATCTGGTTGTAACAAGATGAGTATTAATGACCAAATCGTCTATAATGTTCCATGTCATGAATCACAATCACTCCACCCTTAGTATAGGTTTTTAAAACCTTAACCATTCAGTTATCCTTTGGAAAATGTCATCACATATTTTACATGTTCGATATCTTGAAAATTATGTATATAAGGGTTGTGGTCATGTATCCCCAAACTAAATGAATCCAATGTCCTTATCAAAAAAATTCAAATAAAATTAAATATATTCCATATTATAAGAAATTAAATGTATATAGATTACCCTATCATGAGATCTCTCCTCCATATACACAAGCCCAATTAATATTATAAGATTAGGTGTCTGGTTACATACAGACAAAAATATGCTAAAAATAAATATATCCTATTGTAAGCCTTCATCTCATTAATCTAATTATTTTTAGCATTTGGTCTAGTCATGAGTTATTTAGACAACATCATGTAATCTAAAAAATGTGAACATAATCTTCGTCAATGGTTTTATTCCGCTGGACCTAGATCCAAATTACCCACCCAAATGATTCAGATCAATTTAAATGGGGGTCCACATTATTTCTAGTTTGATTTAATGTTTATTGATAAACTATCCAACCATAATTTCCTTGTTCATCATAAATATAAAAAAAATTATCCCCTTTAAAGAACTATATTTGGATTATTTTTTCTACCAAAACATATGTCGTGGCTCTTGGATCTCTTATCCTTTGTGTATAAAAAAATACTTCTATTCATAATTCTAATTTTGGGATGAGCCTCTTTCTTAAATAATATATGTTTCCCTTTCATAATCATTACTAAAATTTAGTCATATCATATTACACAAATAAATCATATCATAAGAAAACCAATTATAATAATTCTATTCATATTACCCTAAAATACATAATAGTTGAGACCTTATATAATGATGATAAAATGAAATTAATATGGACTACATGGAAATGCCATCAAAATGATAGATGGATCCATTTTTGGTTTCCCAATTCCCTTATTTTAGATCATGATCTGTGTATGTGTGTATAATGTATGGATCTTATCCATGAACCAGGTCTAGGATAAATTTACTCCATTAATAAGTAATCAAAGACTTCATATCCCTGTTAAAAGCCTCAGAGCATCTCTTGGTAGATCTCTCATCCATAATAAATAATTATTTTTTAAAACATAAATTTGAGTTAGATCTATATAGGGAATAGTTACATAATAAATATCTGTGGATTTTTTCCTAGAATCCCATTAATCATTATGACACATGTAAAATATATTTCAAAATTAGTTTCAAAGCATCATACAATGCCATCCCATTTATCATCCGATGACAAGCTTACTATCATTGTTTTTTGCCCTGAAAATTCCACTCTCTAATTGAATGCCCTATAACATATTCCACAATACAATGCATATCTATTTGAATATTTTTAAAAAAAATCCATTGATAAATATAGTGGTAACATATATTTTATAAAGGAACTTCTATGTATTAATATTCATGACATTACACTTCGCATTGAATTATAGTGGAGAATATTTTATATTGAGGATAAGGGAATCCAATTGTGGTATGCCCAAATGATTATAAAATGGAATAATTATTTTAATATTGGTTTGTGATCATCCATGTCAAAATTGATCCATTTTCTCTTTTTTGGATAAAACATTCATTCCATGATTTAAATCATTATCATTACCAAATAAACAATTATTTGTAATCCCTTCCCTAGAGACCCGATCTAGATTTTCATATTACAACACTAAAAATGGTATATGCACTGTTAACATAAATTTTGAGAACCCATCCACATGAATGTAAATTCAAGAATATGTCTCATTATTCAAGTTGTCTTGGACTTTCATTTTAGATAGAGATTATATCATAATTTGGTCAAAATCATTGTGAAATTAAAAAACATAAATGATTGGTCTCATCAGTATAAACATAAATTATGATTATTGTTTTGTAAGGAAAAAATAAATCATATTAGGAACTCATTTCACATCTTGATTTTTCCCTACCACGATTCTAGAAAAAATCATCAATTTGGGGTCAAACACTCCAATATATAAACAATATAAATATCAAATTAGAATTAATTACCAAAATAAATGAATATAAAGAATTCATTTAACTTGAAATATTTAAAATATATAATTTAAAAAATCTTAAAAAGTTATTATCCACATTAACCATTCACATTAATTTTAAAATTTCAATGTTTGAAAAGGAAAATTAAAAAAACCTTTTAGGATTATATCCCACAAATAGTGTCTCGAGGATAATATGTGTACATAAACCATGAAACTATCCTATTTTAGGAACATAAAAAAGAAAGGTCTCTACAAGAAGGAAGATATCCAATGGTGTCAGCAATATGAATTTGGAGACCTATTGATGAAATTGGGGAACCATTCTAATCTAGAAAAATTTAGGTTCTTATGATCTTGGTGAAATGGAAAATTATATATTTTATATTTACTCAAGCCTTTTTAAATATTGTAATCCTCATTATATGATTCCCCATTATGGTTATTAAAAAATACATTGTTTTTAAATGTTCTAAAAAACCATTATTATTTTTTAAATAATTTATTTATTTTTTGTGGAAAATTAATTATTTTCAATATTTTTTACACATACATAAGACATGGGACCACATAATGGTAAAAATGGAGTTTTCTATACAATGAAGGGGTTTTGGAATTATTTAAATGTATCCCATTTTTATCATGAATTATATATGGGTAAAAAACAAATTTTTATGGGTATTGTATTCTTATAGATGCAATTTAAATCTAAATATTTGTATCAAAATGTTAAGTATCAGTAGCCTTGTGTTTCCATAATTATAAGTAAGGGTAACCTACCTCTCTATGTGGGTATCTGGAGTTTTAGAAAACTATTTAACGGTATATCAAAAAATACAATTGATTCATGAAGGTGTCTAAATTTATGCATAATGGTATGGATGATCAAATTTTATTTATAAGGGTCTACCCCTCATCGCATAACTGGAACTCCAATTTTCATAACCACTATATGGGAAACCTATACGATACATAATGGTAAACCAATGTTTTCAAAGGGTTAATATTTATATATATGATCATGTTGGGGTATTTCCTTCTATAGAAGGGTTTTATAAGTGTTTCACAGTACTTGAGAAAAACACATAGTAGTTGTGTATGTGTATAAACATGTCAAAACGATGCAACTTCCTTTCATTTGTAATTATTTTTTTACATTTATTTCTCATTTATTTATCCATAATATGTGCATGGAACCACAATTTATGTCCAAAAATGTTTATAATTTTTTTGAAATACATCATTAACTTTTTAAAACTCATAAATTAGTCATGGATTAATTTATACATTTATTAGTTACGAAATGATTAAAAGATAATTTAAGTTGTGATTTTTTTATGTTATTCAAAATGATGTGGACATGTATATGGTTATTTATCTTGAAAATATATACTCATTGAGACATTTGGATTCAAGTAATTCTATATATATTAGGATATACAATAATCACATTGTCCATTATTCATGAAGCCATTTCTAAATTATAAAAATTGATCTATTTTTACAAGTGGATGATCCCTGACACTCTATCCTCTACTCATTAAATAATGATTTCTCATAGGGAATAAATTTTCTTGAATCACTCGTGAGTGATTGGAAGCGATTAATAGGTGTATGATATTTTGTTGTTAATTCGATGATGAGCCTTTTGTTTCTTCATCAATAACATTATGGTGGGATGTTCAATATATTTTATGGACTCTTGATTAAACTTATTTTAAATATTTATTTCTTCTATTTACATTAGTGATTTTTATGATTAATTATGATCACAAGTTTGTATGTTTATTCATATCCCGCAACATCTCTATATGTCACTTATTTCATTGATTACATTTATAGCTTGTTCATCCATGTTTTCTATTGACCACTTGTATTGGTTTTTCCTACATTTAATCATAATGAAATGTTATTATTTCATGTATTTTCTTCCATATTTTGTGATACAAGGGAGATATTTTTCTTATTTTACACTCAATGTGTATATTCTTGAGGGGTAGTAGACAAGACATTTGGTAATGGTGGTAATGACCCTATGTATAGGGTAGGGATATGAAAATTAATTATGGTGTGATGGGATACCTCAAATGTGTTGTGGATGCTAAAGAGAGTGTCATCGATTCCTAGTGGTTGTCGAGAAGCATGATAAAAGGATTCCTAGTGGATGTTGAGAACCTCAGTCAACAAATGCCTAATCAATGTCAAGTAATATGTAATCATGATGTCTTGCCACAAAAAAAATAGACTCATTTTTTATTCTATATTAATAAAATTATCATCACAATCCTTCTTGTTTGGAGTCAAAGTGTGGGTGTTTAGGGATATTGGTGTCATAGTTATCACATTGCCTCATGTTATTTTATTACTGTGATTCTTTTCAATTAACAGTTTCATGATATAATATATATTTTACTTGATAACATTAGTTATGGATACATTTATGGGGTCCTACTAGGTTTATTGACTCACTCCATTTACAATCATATATATTCACACCCAATCATCATGTATTGGGATCTGAGAAAAGTAATGAGTCCCATAACATACTATTGATCCCTTCATCAATGGGGTAAATATGTGGCTGGGACAACCTCTATGGGGATGTTACAGTTTTATTTATTTATCTATCTTTTTGACAAATAAATTGGTCTGGATTATAACCTTCAGATCTATTTGATAATTTATTTTATATAATTTATTATATATTTTAGTTCCTACATGTTACTCTAATTTTTTATTATAATTTTTAATTATTTATTATTCATTTATGATAGTATATCAATTGAATATTCTCCATATTTATGGATATAGACCATTAGTGGATGCTTAAAGACTCATACGTCTTGGACATGTGTATGAGGACATCTAGTACTCTAATTTGGACCATGTGGTTTGGTCCAAGAAATTACTAAATACAATAATAGGTGAGTTGTTTTATTTCTACATAGAATAATCTATTAAAAATATAATATTGATTCTTTTGTTGGAATCAGGCACTGAATTTACAATGTTCATTGCTGAAAATGTGTAATGGACCTATGAGTTACCATTGAAAAGATTTTTTTACAATTCAATGCGAATTTTGGGTGTTTCTATTTATCATGAAAATGAATGTAGGATTAAATTTCATATATATATATATATATATCATATTTATTTTTATTTTTCCATTAATTCAATAATTTCATTCCGTTAATTTTTCAATATGACTTTATAGACTTGTATTATATTTTTTTGATATATATATATCACAAAAAAATTATGATATATAAATGATGGCATTAACAGTTTTAAAGTGATCATGAATTTGTTTTTATTTATATATTTGATTGTGAGGAATTAACAAGGATAGAGACATAATTTATTCTTAGGGTATATACCTTTTCTTATGGGTGAACTCCTATTGGAACCCTCTATTATACAATAGAATGATTATGAGATATACTAAGGGATTCATGATTTATTAATGTGATTAATTCATATTGCAGAATATGTGACCTTGAAAAATTCTTATAGGACAACTTGGGATGTAGGGATCAAATTCTACAGCATGGGATGATGGTCATCCTGTATCTATGTATGTGTGTGATATTATAGAATAGCATACTACTACATAAGAATGTTTGAATAGTAAGGAAGGATTTATCAACCATAAGTATTTCTTTTAATAAATTTTCTTGTTGTTGGACCCTAAGAGTATGTTTATATATAATGTCCATTTCAACAACATCATTCATTATCATTCTAGGGAACTAGTGTCCCTTGTATTTTTATGAAACTGGGTTAAATAATTGTGGGAATCAGGGAAAATTTAAATCTTATAAAGGATTTGGATAATGAGATGTGATAGATATAATTCCATGTGTCAATCAAATATGGATAACCACATATTGTTTTTCATCATCCAATTTGATGGATTTCATTGATTAGCTAGATGGAATGGAGTAGAATTGATTTCGCTGGCCTCTTACTTACCCGTTGATGGAACATATCCTATTCTCCAATAATTCATATAAAAATATTTAATTATATTTATATATCTAGAATTTAAATAGTGTGATATCGAAGAAATATCACTTTATTATGATTAATGATCATATTTATGAGTTTTGGGGAGCCCAGTTCTTCCTTATAATTTTTCTTTGATTGAACTAAAAGAATTATAGGTTATTGACATGTGTATCGTGATGATTACATTATACCTATAGGTATAGTTTTTATGAATATCTGGTGATTTCATATTTTTACCAATGTGCTCTAATTATTAATAGATATTTTGAATATGATCTTCCATAAATATCTGGAATCATTAATCATGGTGTGAATTTAAGACATCCTCATTTACTCATCGAAAGAATATCACCATGTGATACATTTGTAGATTGTCTTGATTATTATTTATTAACATAATATTTATTCCCTATTTTCAAAGTGTACGTTTTTCACTTGAGTGGAGATGTACATTTAGAATTTATTGTCTATGCAATTTAAATATGTACACCTAAAAGATTTTTTGGTAGTGAATTATTTGATACTTCCACATAATGTGTTAAAGATTCAGAGTGAGTATTGTTTTCAAATATATTACCATTATATTATCTTGTAATTTTCTATCTATAAGGGACTATGATTTAATTAAAGAGGAAGGGATTAATGATTCAGTTGTTAGACCATATTATAGCGGAGTTTCTTGAGAAGATGTATATGATAACTACAGTACCACTACTGATACTCTCTAATGTAGGGATAAGATATTCCATGCAATGTGATGCATTAAGAGATAGTTTGTGATAATCACTAATTCATTGGGATAATTTAATTGAATATGGATCCCATCACCTATAACACCATTAGTTTAACTAAACTACTAATGACATGGAGAGATGAGATATGGTAGAGATTGTATTTTAATGTAGACTCTATATCATCCTTTCAGGGTTCTTTCTTCACTGAATAGAGGAGTCTCTATTGCATCATTACACTTTGAGACATCAATAATTGGTAGTTGTTATGGTTATTGAATCATCATATGCCTAAATTTGATAGGAAATATAAAACATGGAATTTATTGATCTTAGTCTATGATGTTATGAATTATATCTGAGTATCGTATACTCTTTTTAACTGACCATCTAAGGTGTATCAAATCCCGATGAGATTTTTGGATATGTGGAGGAAGTATGATTCTAAGGATAATGGATCTAAAAAATCTCCTACACTAGTGGTCACATATTCCTTATTAGAGTAGTTAAATAATTGATTTGAGAATAACAGAGAGTGTGTTTTCATCTAGGAACAACAATCTGGAGTTTATCTAATACATTATTGGCCAACCAGTGATGATGATGTTATCATTATATATAGGCGATTAGTACCCCCCTTTCATCCTAGAAGAGCTAATATGAGAAATCAATACCTCTAATTTGGTAGTACATTCTTTTTAAAAATGAGGTATTATAAAATTATGAGATAGTTATCATGGTGAATGATTATGTGGGACATTGAATAATTTTATTACCCTTACATTACAATCTAGAGGGTAAATTCCAACTTCAAGAACATGCCTGCTTTTGTCCTACCACATCCAATGACCATGTGAATGTGGGATTATTTCACAATAGACAATGTGATGGTACGACATAGAATATTGTGGAGTTATGAATCAACCAATGTAATTTTTAATATGATAAAAAATTTCATCATTTTGTATTGATTTGAGATACACACTGAAAAGATGATGTGTGAAATCAATATATATATTTGATTTTTTTACATGAAGTTCCCATGAAAATTTTATCTAACTGAGACAAATTTTTAACATTAATTTTTTAGGTTATTCTATAAGTCAATCACAACTCATTTATTATTGATCACAACATACCATCCTTAGATATATCAATAAAAAAAATTATTCATGTACAAGAGGATATAATAAATAATTTTTTGTAGAAATTGGTGTAACATTTTATGGGGACCAAGACATGGTGGATATTTCTTACAAAAACTGTTTCAAGTTGTCTACAGAAAAAATGTTATTTGTAGACATTTATTCTTTGTTTCAATTCACAATAATGTGTTGTTATGAGGTGGGTTATGAAATTTTCTTTCAGCATAGTATAGTGCATGATACCTCAAAGAGGTTGAATATCATCATGAATAAGTCGATGAATGCAAACAGTAAAAAGTAATCATATGCATGCCAAAGTAGATAAACATTTGAGTTCACTATTAGTGATCATATTATCTATGAGTGTCACCTTTTTTGGAATAATCATATACATATGTAAGTGAAACTAGAAAAAAAATTTTTACAAGAGTCATGGTCACAAAAAGGGTTGGGACATTGGAATTCCTTCAGAATCATCTTCTATTTTATCGATTCATGCATTATATATTCTACACTACTCATGTTCTTATGCATAATAATGATCCTGCACTTTGTATTGGATTGGGTAATGCAATGTCGGAGCTAGATTTATATCTTTTGGTTATTAATGTGATGATTATATACTAGAAAGATAAACCCCTATGAGAATTGATGATGTAATTTATCTGAATCCTTTAATAGAATGTCAAAATCTTGGAGGGAACGGGGGAATCCAAGTATAATTTTCAATCTCAGGGGCCTATGTTATTATAAATATCCCATAAGGGAAAATTATAATTTATAATAATTCATTATTGGGGTATAACTATAACATCTTATATTTTTATATACTCTAAAAACCAGTTTCTATTTTTTTATATGATCCTTCTTTGAAAAAACACAAAATTTCAAAAAAAAAATTCCTTTATAATGAACTACAAAAAAACATAATTTTTAAAAGGATTATATAGATAATTTTTTGTTATATTGGATTCTATGAAAAGGAAATTTAAATTTTTCATCTATAATATATGGGAAAATATACCACTTTGTAATGGTTATGTATTATTCTAGGCACTGGGTAATGTTAACTCCCCATATCTATGCGATGTGTGATGGTAGAAGTACGTTTCTAATGTATAAGTAAGGGTACCCTACAACTAAATAATGATAAATGGATATTTAACATGATTTAAAATGTTATATTCATAGTTACATGAGATGCGTAAATATACCCATGGAATTTCCAATAGGTATTAGGAAATTTCATGCACTGAAAAATGTTCTTACCATCATCACATAATTGTATGAAGGGATTCATGAAATTGTAACCTCGTGTATTCATATGTAACATAATCGTACTATGTACTCTATATAAGTAAAACTCTTTTTTAGAGGTTTTTTACTGGTAGGGATTCATCGATAATTGAACATATTTTTCCAAAGGTGTACCTATGTTAAATATTCTACCATCATACTACACCTAAAAGTTGTGTATGGGTAACCCTTGATAACCTTACACTACACCCCTTTTAG
Source organism: Viscum album (assembly GCA_963277665.1). Lineage (NCBI taxonomy): Eukaryota > Viridiplantae > Streptophyta > Magnoliopsida > Santalales > Viscaceae > Viscum > Viscum album. Next base: position 813,934,974 of record OY728120.1, read on the forward strand.
GAAAATTATTTTTATCAAATTTAATAATTTATAAATACACAACACATACCATTAATGACATTTACTGGCCTAAAATTAAGAAGAATCTATTTAATTTACTAATTTAAATTAATAAATCATATTTATAGAAGAATATAAAAACATAGAATTTATGAAATGATTAAAATAATTATTTTAGAATGAATTTAAATCATGATTATAATTGTTGGGATATATACGTAGTTTTCCATATTCAAAAAAATCTAAATCTTGCTTCTTTCTAATTTTTGGTATTCTCTTTACATCAGGATGTCCAAGAATCCCCTTGTCCATGGGTAGTCATGCCATACTTGAATAATATGAATGATTCTGACTTCAATGTGTAGAAAAAACTGACACTCTATCTCCACTATTATTTGTATTATTTTTTATAATCTTGCTATTATTACAAGAATAAAAGGGGAGTTGTTGGAACTTACTGATACACAATTGATATTTTTGTGACTATTTCATGATGAACATTAAATCCAATCATCATTACATTTAATGCAGGTAGGTATTTATATTTATTGTTCTATTTTTTTACATATATCACAGATATAACTAATATTTTAGACTACAAAAGTGATGTTATTTATTACAATTTCATTTGGGTGTGGACATATCCTATGAGAAACTTATAGGATACTTTTTCGTTGAGTATATTCATATCACGGTTGAACATGTTTGATGCTGATTGCATGTATTGTACATTACTAATTTTACTCATGATGATAATTTATTTTTTCTACTATCATATATCTTCTCATGTGTACCTTGGGATATATTGTTCATGGTTCCTAGAGTAGTTTGACCACTGTGAAAATTTGTTCCTATCTATGTAGAGTGTGCAGGAAATATGTTATGGTTAATAATGGGTGTATGTATAGTGTGGTGATATGATGATTCCACATGGATATCGGTCCACATACTCAATATCTTCCATATTCTATGGAAAATGTAACTCAATGAATAGAGTATTTTGAGTAGAAAATGACACTCAATGTGTAGTGGATACTATGATCGTGACTCACATAATGCCTAGTGGATACCAATAGTACATTGAAATGATGTTGAGAAGCATGATTACTATACAAGTGATATTTATGGATTACCCTCTGTATATTAAGTCTTAGAGGAAAAGAATTTAAGGTCACTGGACACAGTCCATGATTATCAACATGCTGTTTGGTTGTGTATTTTTCTGTTTCTTGAAAAATTATTAATTTTTTATGAAATACACATGTTTATATGAGAATATATATTAATATTTTATTCATTTTTTTATTGGGTTTTATTACTCAGACCTTGTACATGGATCATTAGGACATGTTGCATTCATGTATAGTGGTTTGAGAAAGGATAAGGTCCCCATACAATGTGGTTTATCCAAAATTTATATTTATGGGGAAATACCAGAAAATAAACCTAGCTTAAATAAAAATTTATTATTTATTTATTTTTGTACTGTAAATATACTGTTGTTTTTCTAACCAACATGGAAGCCTAATTTCTAAAATATTTCATGATATATAAATATAATATTTTATTCTCTTCATGTAAATGAAATTATTTATTATATAATTTATCTATTTTTAATATGTTATATGATAGGATAAATAGTTTATACTCTCTTCAATGAGGGATTTAGAATTTTATTACTACTTATAAACCCCTTTAATATGGACATTAATGAATAAGGACCATTATAACTCTAATTCGTTTATAGTTTTCAGGTTGGGGATTTGCTGTTTTCCATATCCGAAGTCACATTTATTACTTATTTGAATTGATAAAGAATATGTTTTGATGATACTTTATAAACCCCTCTATAGGATATTCCATGATATATCCAACCAAATACATATGTAATGAAAACTAATATAATATCTAACTATGATAACACACAATTATAAGGATTCTATATAATCTTATATATGTTTCGCACATATACTGATTACTATGTATAATCTAATGGGGAAACCAAATTCATTATCCTTATATCTCATCGAATCAGCCTTCACAAATGGTGTGGAACTTATGTTTATTGACTCAAGTAGTTAATGATTTTTATTTACTTGATCCATAACCAATTAATGAAAAAGTAAATTCGGTTACTCCTTGGATTATTCATTTTATATTTTCAATATTTTCATAAGTTTATATCTATATCATCCATATTTCGAATATCATCTATTTTTTCTTTAAAAAATTCATATGTGATGTTTATGTAATATAGGAATATATAAAATGTTACCGTAGAATTATATTATTTTCATTCATAAAAAATATAATTCAATGTGAATGGAATGTGTTTGGAACTAAAGAAATGTGTTCGATGATTATTTCCATGAACATAATGATATATTACTTTCATATTAGTCAAAAATAATGTGTGGGATGAAAATAATATCTATGTTTGAAGAAGACTTCAATGGATTCATCTTTTATTGATTTATTTCTCACACACAGATTGACAGCAATTATAAAATTATATTACATGTCTATTGTTGAGGTAGATTGAACTTCCTAAAAAGAATATGCAGTTTTCATAAAATATTAATGTTTAAAAAAAAATTTCAAACTAAATATACAATTTTTTAGATTCTCATTTATAACATTTTTCCATCATAAAACACCACATATAAGGGAACCTGATACCGAGAGGGTAACGTTGTTTCAAAATCAAAAGTTTTTCTTCCCATTGAACGAAAATTAAATTTTCAATAAAAATTTATTACCTTTTGATATTATATTTATATGATGGGTTTTTACCAATAATTTGATGATTCCAATATTTATTCGAGATTAAAAATATTCTTTGTCCTTTTTCCATAGATCACATTCCAATGTTTGATCAGTTTCCAATGTGAGAATCACCCTAGAGTGTCCTTTTATCGTGCCTCAACATACATGGATATTCCGATTTTATGTGTTATTGAGAACGTTATAAGGTCTCATATATTATACATCTTATTTCATCAAATAAATTACCCATGGGAGTCATATATGTGTTCTCCCTCTTCAAATTATCATGTCACATCATGAAATATAATATTCATGACCAGCACTTGTGAGGTAGATTTATTCCAATAACAACACTCTATAGATTGATTTATCATAAATGCACCCCCCCTATTATCCTCATTTAATTCATTTAGAAAAATTTATGGATGAGACATTTCATAATTTGAATCCCACACGAGTTCTATATACCCTAGCATCACCACACAAAGAAACTAGGTGTTCTACTTCCCACAAAGACACTAAATGAGAAAAAACTAAATATATTTAATGGTATTCAGGGTAATTTCATCATTTTATAAGCTCAATACAAAAAAACTCAGGAAATATAACTTACCCTATGATCAATATATACAAGGGGTAATAGAACCCGTATTGTAATAACCACAAGAGGGTTTCATGAACACGATCACCTTTGGTCTTCTACACGATGGAACGATGGGCCCAGGTCACTATGGGAGTTATATATTACAGAGACACATCACTCGACCTATAATAGTAAAAAAAACAAAACCTACCCATACTATCGAGGCACATTCCTTACCCAAAATTTTTGTAAACATTTATCCTTCCCTAAATAGTTGAAATAAAAATCCCTATACTTTATCAAAGGAAAATCCTTTATCTATTTCCCAAACACGAGTGAGCTATTTCCCCGATCACCATATAATGGTGAAATATCTCCCTAATTCCCATTGCTGGGAACTCATTTTCTATTTGTCCCTAACAGAGGTACCATCCTCACCTAGGTCCCATATCTGTCCCCCAAATATCTTTGGCAAACCCTAGGACTCCAAAAATAAAAAACATATCGATGCACATTTATTAAGCCTTGTAGATCATGTTTTCCCTTGATAAAAAACATCTCTTGGTAATTCAATATAACAAATTAGACACTAAATTTAATGAAAATCATGTATTACCTTGATTATGAATGTTTTTACCATGGATATATCGATGAAATATACCATAAATCAGACTACTCTTACTTGTTTAAAAAATTCCATGTAATAATTTGTAGACTCAGTGAGCCTTAAATTTTTATTCGCCCCCTTTGGAATACTCACTATTATTGTACCTTTTTATAATACCATCCTTATGACTAATCAATGGGGTTTTGATATAGATCCTAGACTTTAGTAGGGATAAAACCCCAATCATTTATAATTTGGTTATATTTTAAATGATTCCACTCATCCTTCCTCATTGGGTTACCCAATAACAAGATACAATAACCTATATAAGGTCAACCTAACATGTGTGGGATCAGATGAAATTCCCATTAATTATTTATATCTCCAAATATTTAGTGGTTTATAATTCCCACTCAATATTTACTTTCTCTAATTCCATGACAAATATGTTAACACGTATTGACATTATATTACAGGGTTTTATCATTATACTCATCCTTAATTTATGAAACTTGAAATATGTTGGATTTAATTTCTATTAATAATGATATATTCAATTCCTATTTTAGGTTCCAAAACATCACAAAAAATTGTAAATTCACTATGATATATTCTATATGAATACCACATACTGAGTGGTACATGTTCTATTTGAATTATAAACATCATCTTATCTGATCAATTCCTTCGTGAACAATAAGGTCAATTAACATTATTTTAAATATTACCATGTGATCCCCACATATGGTCAACTATACAATAACTAGTATACATGAAAAACAAGGCAAGGGCTGTAACACATATGTCCCATAGTTACCATATCCAGATACGATTAATCTAGTAGTCCAATCCTCATGATTTTTAATTTAATGGAAGTATTCATTGTTTCATGTACAATTATGGCCACCTATTATCCCATGACATATAATCCTATATTTTGGATGTGTACCATTTTATTGAAATAAACTATTATATAACCCTTTATTGGGATGCATATTATGCCCATATTATATTCCTAATCCTAATTATACAATAATCAATCCTCCATAAACTATGAAAAATTATTAAGCTACAATCTATATGGAATATTGTTATATTATCACTAACTATTAACAGAAATATGTAGAGATGTATATTCATACTAATCAACACTATTATGTTTTGTTTAATTGAACATATATCCTCCTATCATCTAAATCAACCTTGGAATTTGAAAATTATTCACAAACATGTTATATATATTCTTGAGAGTCATTGAGCATGAAATAATTCCCAATATAAATATAAGGTTATCCCGACATCCAATAATCTTAGAAAATAAAAAATAATTCAGCAGTAGAAATATACATATTTCCACTTTCCTATGGAATGTTGTTATGAACATATAGAAAACAATGTGGGCCTCCAGAACATCATAAATAAAATGGAGAACTAGATTCCAATACCTCTAATTATGAATTGTTGAGTAACGTCTGTCATTATGTTCTTAACCCCACTATAAAAGAACATTGGAAAAAGTGACATCACAAGTATATAAATATTAAAAGGATTATATTAGAACACTAGATAATACATTAAAAATTAATATCCAGTATAATAATATAACAAACAACTATTTATATGGATAATAAACATAAAAATATTATTTAGTTTAAAAACAATGTATACAAATTTTATCACTTATCAAAAAAACTATTCATACACATACATTTTCATATCTTTTTTTGACATAAATTGTGGTTCCCAAAATTTTATCTACATCCTCACTATATAAATTTACAAATCAAAAATAATATTATATCACAACAATCATTTTATATATAAAAAATATTATTAGATGTCAGGATTTCATTGCACATATGATCTCGGTTTTTTAGGGAGATAGTTTTTGTTATTTCAACCACAACGTTTTATGTTGTATTTGAATAAAATAAAAATTCATTTTATTGAATGAATTAAATTTATGTAAATATAATTTTAAATATTAATATAAATTTCGGAATACATGTTTATTGATTGAATTATTGGTGATTTTTATGGGATCTATGGCCATTCATTGCAAGAATTAGATTTTGGTTGTTGTTTTTTGTCAATCCTTTTTTGATGTTCAGAAGGTTTTCCAGTAAATTGTTTATACAGTTCAAGAAGAAAACAGTATTTAAGGTTGCTTCATTTTACAGTGTTTTCCAAATGTTTTCCCCAGAAATTGGGAGAATGAAGACATGTGGTTTTTTATCAAAGGAGATGCATGCAAAAAGGAAGCGGTGCACGAAATATGTTGATGATGTGAGAAAAATGGTGTGTTGTGTTAAAAATAGTGGGGGCATGAAACAGGTTCATCATGCATGAAAAATGTTGTGGTGCGCAAAAAAAGCATGGTGTGAGAAATAGTAGAGAAATTTTTTTCACACAAGTGGTGTTTCAAGATGAGAAGCTCGAAAATCAGCAAAGACATGGGGTACATGAAAAATTTGAGAAGTGCGTGAAATATTAGGGAGGTGTGTGAAATATTGGTGTGGTCTAAAAAATAGAGGATTGGTGTTTTTCACACAAGAGGTGTTTCAAGATCCAAAACCTGAAATATGGGAAAGGCATGAGGTGCATGAAATATTGGATCAGTCCGCGAAAAAATATTGGGTGTGTAAGATGTGTTTTTCATGCTCGAAGTGAATTATGCTCTCAAGGAGGGTTTTCATGTAGGGGTCATTTTTTCCTATAAATATGAAGTGACCCACCACATTCGTAACTGCATTGGTTTTAGGGAAAATATGGGTTCTGAGGTGTGAAAATGGTCTATGTAAAGGGAGTTGGGTGAAGATGTTTAAGTTTCGTGAAAATGTAGACATTGCGCATAAAAATTGGTGTTGCGCGTAAAAGTTGAAGGTGCACGAAAAATTATACAGGTGCACATAAATGATTCAATTTCACAAAAAAGTCAAAGATGCACGTAAAAGGTGTGGTTTCATGTAAAATTGAAGGCTACATATAAAAGTGAAGGTGGCACATAAAGGGGGTTAGTGTATGAAATACTATCCATGTGAAGATCACTTATTGTGAGAAAAAGTGAAATCCTTCACACAAAGGATAGGTGTTGCATGAAATAATCAGTTTAACCTATTTGCACGTTCTGAATATCTGGTTCAATGGTTCAGTGCTATCAAGTGCATTAATTCATGACATTGACGCAAATAGTGTCTTCAAATGAATAGAGAGAAAGACTTCAATAAAAATCTATTGAAGAGACCGTCATGTCGATAAACTGTGTTTGACTTCTCTCAAGGTTGTAAGCTAGGGGGAGTAGATGGAAGTTATCTGAGGGATGTAGTGAGTGTTCCTTGAACCATTGTTAAGTCAGTATGCTAGGCACAAAGTGACAGTGATCAAAACATGTAAGCCATAAACTGGTAAAGATTAGTGGATTTTGGTGTGACCAACACACTATCTGTGTGTGCTCCTTGGACGTATCCCTTTATGGTAAACCATGTTTATGTGCTCTGTCATTTTCCTACTCTCATTTGATTTATATATTTAACATGTTCTGAACAATGTTCCAACAAGATTCCCAAATTTAAAAAGAAAAATTTGACACCCTGTTTCACCCCTCCACTATCAGGGTATTCCGAGGTCCTTCAATTTTATACATGAATTAAAATTTTATAGATTCTAAGTTAATGATATTGAAATTGAGAAATAATTTGAATCTTTTTCATAGAAAACAATGAATTGTAAATGAATTTAATTTAGTATAATGTATAAGATAAAATTTAAAAATATATATGTATTGTTGGAAATATATTTTGATTATGGATCTATAAAAAAATTATGTGAAATTTTGGATTTGGTAGAAAGAATCTCAATGTATTATTTCTGGAGGCCCAACTAATTATGATAATAGGATGACATGATAATGTAGTTCAGAATATTTTCATAAGAAAATTGAACATATAAATTTGTATTATAGAATACTAATTGATATAGTTAGATCCATTATGATGTCATTATGGAATCAATAATATTTGTGTATGAGACTCATGATTATGACTTCATGAATTTATTATAGATACAAAAAAATTTAAAAATAAATGTTTCATGAACAAACCCGATTTCCATGACAAAACATATGAGATTCTAATAATAAATTAAATAAAGTGAATTATTGATCCCCGTGGTCTAATAACTAGTTAAATTGAATAATTAAATTATCAGAGGTAATTATTTCCTGGCAAGGGAAAAATTGATATATAATGGAAGAATAAAAATAACATTCATTCTGTATTCCAAATACTTCTCAATGAGTAATTTATCACAAGAATATAATAGCACATTAAAAGTAAAACATCATCCTAGTATTGAAACAATATTCAGAAGGAAAAACAAAAAATATAAATGCAATAAGCAGACTATATATCTACCAATCACAAACATCACATAATTTCCCATGAATCATGAAACAGAATCCACCTCTATTGAGTTGTTTTTCTTTTCCTTGAATTTTCATGATAAGATCTACAAATTTCTAATGAATGTGGTAGGTTTGGAGAAATATTATCTTGGTAAGATTATAAGAAATGTTCCTTAATATAATTATACAATTTTAGCCTTCAATTTAAAAAAACACAATGAATGAAAATTCATTTAACAATAAATCATTTAAAATAGTTAGATGATACGTATATACAAAAATTATTAACTGTTAGATTTAATAAAATATATGAGATAAAAAAATAGCTATATTAAAAATATTTTGTAATAAAAAATTAAAAATAGTCGACCATGAAATAATCATAAAGATATTTAGTTTTTTAGATATATGATATTCCCATTACTCGGTCAATCGTTAGGGATCAATGAGTGTTCTGTCAACTCCAAGCCTCATTCTTTTGGGAAACTCAATCACCATCCCATTGGATAATCCAAACCAAATATTATTTAGTTCATGTTTTAATCATAAATCCATTTTTAGGGAATTTAATATCATGCATGATTTCCATAATTACCCACCAACATGCCAATATAACATGTGTGTCTAATTTTCTAATCCATCATTCAGGGGAAATTTATTCCTTATTATTTATTTAATAGTTCAATTTCATAATTCATTTTTTGAAAATACATTTAACTATCAAAACCAAACCAAATATTTTCATCATTAGCATAACATTGAAATTCATATGTCATTTTATGAAAATATTTTCATGAAATATCATTAAATATATTCTCATTTCAATCCATTATTTTGAAAAACATAACCACTATTTTAAAATCCATTGAAAGTGGGTATATGACTATAAAATCTATTGAATTTGATAACATCAAGTAGTTATCGTCATTATCAAAGATAAATACTAGAATGGAATTTCAAATTTTGAATGAAAATTTATGTTTCATGTTTATGAAAAAATCTTTATGTATCCTTTTACCTTTAATAACAAGATAAAATGATCACTTGAAATTGGAACAATAAAAGGATAGATGTATGAATGGATTTCCACGAGGAATATCTAGAGGTATAATACATAAAATATAGGTTCATATCCACTCATAACACGATGATTCGTCACTACCAATGAAAGATATAAAATGATATTAAAGGATTCTAAATCTTGGTTATTTTATTTATCCGATAGAGATTAATCAAATGAAACTTTTCCTTGATATGGAAAGAAGATAGGTTGGAGGATCCAAATTGATTTTATATTGAATCCAAAATCCAATGTTTCAAAATATGTTTTATTCAGTGGTTTTTATGAATTATAATACATAGATGATGATTTTTTGAAATTTTCAATGGGACTAATAATATGTCCACATAGTAAACTGGCTATGGACACCCAGTTTGTAATGACCACATTCCCATACAATCACCCTCTCTTGAAATTTATAATGGTTTCTTGGTTTGTTATAATAAATAAAATAACCATGTTTGTAACATAAAAAAATTATTTTCCCAATCCATTCAGTTTGGAGAGGACTTCGTACAGTTTGGAATAACCATGGGATAACTATTTTGCACCCAAATGAATATCTGTGTATGGAACATATATTTTTTCTAAACTGCATAGTTACCCCTAACTATACTCCAACCATTCATATCACAAAAAATTTAAATTTTTCAATGTATCCCTAAAAATGTCTCATAAGAAGATCCTGAAAGAGTATCATCAAAGAAATGGTCAATAGTACCCTGATGGTTTTTACATTTTGACATAACATTCCAAATAATAATGATTTCTTCCACTAAAAAAATTGACAAGAATAATCCATGTCAAATGTATGAGGTGAAAATTTTCTCACTGGTAGATTATGCTCCAATGTCTCATCAGACTCAAAACCATTCGTCCATATAAAATAATACATGGGTATCAAATTCCAATGAACATACATCATCCCATAATTATTAATTTTAATATCCATCTCAGTTATGGAAAACTGTCATTCCAAATCAAGGTCCTGCCATATTAAAACATGATAAGGGTAAGATAGATAATTTTTCAACAATGAAGACTGATTAACTTTATGAATCTATGTTAATATAGATGCTAATGGATACAAGTATTCAACCATTCCAATCAACTCATTATTCTCAAATGGTTCCATGTATCATAGTGAAATATTTCACTATTTTTGAATAAGTTTGTGGCCCAATCTATGTGATGTCTCAAAAATAGTTGGTCACCAATGTAAAAATATTATGAATTTAATTAATGATAAACATCTAATTGATACCATCCCTATATAATTAATATTACCTAATGAGTCACCATAATCGTTATTATTTTCTATTGGTCCTATTCATGTCAGGATAATAAAGCATCAAAAAAATATATCCAACCAATATAGGTTTACACAGTCATCCATAAAAGTCATCAATGTGTTCCATAATGAGTGAAAAATAGTAAATATTATTGTAAGTAAACACAACCAATCTCATATGGTTATCCCATGATAAAAACATTAGTCGTATAAGGATAAATATTTTCATCATGAATTTATAGAGATATCCCAATATGGTCATTTATCTGTTGATGATATGTTAAGATCAGAATTATGTGAGATCCCATATCCTCCATGAGGCTTTTCCAAAAAATGTGATGTGAATTATGGATACCTATCATAAACTATAAAATATGGAACTACCTGAAATTTGATGGGATATTTCATATATAGCCTTTTAATGTCCTTAACAATGAGTATATTTTTAATGGGGATAAATTGAGCTAATTTGGTCAACTAACCAATAAAAAAATATCATTAATTCCATGTGTGGTGATAGGAAAACTAGAAATAAAATTTCCTTGAAATATAATCCAACATTCATATCATCATAAAAAGTGGATAAAGTTGACCACATTCTTTATTGTGATCTTACTTGACCTATTTAAAAATATAAAACCTAAAAAAAATCAATTTCTTATTTAAAAATTATAAACTAGAATCATTTCCACATGGTAATAAACAATATTTAGGTTCCAGGGATCACCCCATGTGGAATTCTAGAAATTTCCCATCATATATTTTCACATGCTAAAAGGTACAACACAATTATTATGAAACAATTTGATAACCTATAAAGATAAAAAACCAAATGATGATCTCCCCCCCCCATAAATAGTTTCCTTAATTTCTTAGAACATATCATTGAGTTGATATGCCAGAATAATCATCTAAATAAGAGATGAAATCAACTTTAAATCTTCCAATGTGATATCTGTCTCATCCACTCATACCCCATAATTCATATGATGAAATTGGGGAATCTAATTTCAATCTCATGTGGATTTGTAGCATGTAATGGTAGAAATATTTCAACTCAAAGAATCAACAATGAAATCCCATTACCTGGTGTGCAGGAAAGAACAATATTATAGGATTATAGGCACCCCAGCCTTAATCATAAGAAAATGTTTCAATATTTTTATGGGAATATATATATTCATATATTTTTATAGAAATAAATATAAATTCATTCTATAAATATATACAAATTCCAGCTATTAATATAGAACATCACATCTTTTGGTTCAGGTCAACGGTAGTATATTGTTTCTTATGCAGCTTAATTTAATGGGATATATTGACCACCATACCATCACCTTATATGATAACATATCCAAAACCCATAATGTTTACTTTTCAAATACCAAATATCCCTACCAAAAAATTGGAATATTCAACAATAATGTAGAAGTCAAATTTGGTTTTAGTACATTGTAAGAATAATTTTATTTTAAATAAAATAAAACCATCAATCCATTCTAACAAATCAATTTTATAGAAGAAGAATATTTTTGAGAAATAATTAAAGATCTAGTGGTAATAAAAATCTGTTCTAATGAAATTTTTATTCTTGACAACATTATTCAAACGATCCAATTTCCTAAAAATTATCTACATCATAGGATCAACTAATTTTCATCTTTATATGGTCATGTGTCCTGAAAACATGACATCAAAAATCCATAAAAACACTTAAAAACATGATATATTATCTATGATCCTGCTAAATTTAATGCACATTTCTCATATTATTTTCTTGATCCTCCTCGGTATTATAGTAAACTACTATGTCCCCCAAAAATACGACCATGATCAAATTGAGATGCTCATGGAATATCCTTTTAATTTTTTCCATAAAAAATATGGTAGGATTTTAAATAGCAAAATTAATAACATGGTACTCTTATTTTTCTAACTTATGCTTTATATTGGTCTTCAACTAATACACTCTATGATTCATAGTTGGTTATAACAAAATAAAGGACAATTTTTTATATCTAATTAAATCATATTAGGTGAAAAAAATCAATGGCCTGTGGTAATGGTTACTTTTTCATTACCATAACTTGATATAGTTTTACATAATGAAAAAATAGGTGATTTATAAATTATTATTTATTTCAATAAAAACTATGTGCCACCACAAGAGACAAACTCATAGAAATATATATTTTATAAAAAAATCATACTAATTATCATTTAAATACATTAATGTTATTTGTTCCACACTATATATAGAAAGTGATACATAGTGTGTATTTAAAAAAGAGTCAATAAGGAACTCTACCTACAACAATATTGTAGAAAAAATTAATATTGAAATGGAATGGGAAAATAAAAGAACTGTGTTGAAATATTACCAATTCAATATTATCACTAAACATCATAAGAGACCGTTGATGTAAACCTTCCTCACTCCAAGAGAGATGGTCTGGCTCAACTCAATTTTGGGACCCATTTTCCCTAGAAAGAATGGAACCCTATATTGAGGGGAGTAAAAGATACACACTGAGGATATAATTAATACAATATTAATATGAATTATCTAATCCATCCAAAAACGTATGCATAAATATTTCATATCAATAGCTCAAAAAATAAAAATTAAAATAATTCGATCGTAATGGAGGACATATTCCATAATCATTTTGTGACAACCGGGTCCCGGTGACAGCACAGCCACCCCGCCTTTACATGGTCGTCGGGTCCTGGCCCACCAGGTACCCCCGGTTGCCCCGCAGACACGTGGGGCCCACCCGAGGGTCCACCCACATGCCTGAACGGGTCATCTGACTAATATGATAGTCCCCACAGGCCAACACATGTCCTTTCCAGTGTGCTTTGTCCTCACTCACACACACCCTGGGGAACTTCCCAGGAGGTCACCCATCCTGATCACTACTCCAGGCCAAGCACGCTTAACTGTGGAGTTCTAATCAGACAGGCTCCCGAAAAGGAAGGTGCACCTTGTTGACATGAGTCATATCATTTAGCCATTTAACCCTTTATCATTTGGGGATGTTACAATCACCCCCCCTTTAGAGCACAACGCCCTCGTTGTGGGCCCTACATCTCAACCCAGGCAGTGCACCGTGCACTTAAGGCTGGGTTCCTCCTCTGATACCAACTGTGACAACCGGGTCCCAGTGACAGCACATCCACCCCGCCTTTACATGGCTGTCGGGTCCTGGCCCACCAGGTACCTCCGGTTGCCCCGCAGACACGTGGGGCCCACCCGAGGGTCCACCCACATGCCTGAACGGGTCATCTGACTAATATGATAGTCCCCACAGGCCAACACATGTCCTTTCCAGTGTGCTTTGTCCTCACTCACACACACCCTGGGGAACTTCCCAGGAGGTCACCCATCCTGATCACTACTCCAGGCCAAGCACGCTTAACTGTGGAGTTCTAATCAGACAGGCTCCCGAAAAGGAAGGTGCACCTTGTTGACATGAGTCATATCATTTAGCCATTTAACCCTTTATCATTTGGGGATGTTACACATTTTTTGTTCCGGGGGGAATGGAAATATACATCACATAATACATAATATTTTTTGATGGATTAAATGACTCACAATATGATCCCACAAGGAATAATGAGAGGAACTGATATAAAATAATGTTGTCACTAAATAAAATTTACCATGTTGGTACCTCTCAATATCACCTAACCATATCACCTTCATAATGAGACTCATATTCTATGTAAAGAAGATCCATTCTATGGATTTAGTACTATGAACCCATAAATATTGATGAAACTAACTTTAATATTGTTCCATTAGGTGTTGATGAGTCTTATACACTACTTGAGGATGAAAATATATAATTAGACATCTTCTAGTGTGCTGAGGGAATACATGATCCACAAATCATTTGTTCCTTAGTAATAAATCACTTTTAAATACTAACTTTACAAATTAAAAGAATCTAAATAAGACTATCACATAAAATAATGATGTCATAGAGGATCCCATCTATCATGATCCACCAATTAAGTCACCCTTAATCCTCTTCACTTAAAAGGAACCAAAAAATCTACAACTATGATTAAAATGAACTCCATACAAACATAACATAACATCCCAGTCAATATCTCCAATTAATTATCTATCCCACACATCCATAAATTAACAATACTCTATATGAAAAATTGATACTAAATAATATACCAAATATCTATATATAATATACATGGAATTATCTTCTCAATTTACACTAGGTTAGGAAAACATTATCAATTTCCACAATTGAATTTTCATACTAATTTATGGTCTTATCAGTAATTTAACAATGAATAAAGTCCAATGAAATTTATAAAAACATAGCCTCTATATATATATTCTCTTTCAATGGATATGTAATGTCCTTCAACTCCAAGATGTAATGTTTCATCTCCCAATCCATCAAATCCACCATCTATATATCATATGTTTATGCTAAAATGGTGTATACATCACCATTATATCTTATAAAATTTCCAAAAAACAAAACCATAGATTCAAATTTATCAAAATATCCGCTAAATCTTTAATATTTTTAAATCCATGAAAATATAGAGGCTTTTGTTGATAAAACTCTTGACAATATTCCCTAATTTACTCTCATCGACCTTATTTTTCTTATAACAGAATGGAAATGGATATGTCTGTCTACACTAATTATGGGACATCAAACACTATTTTTTCAACAAGCTTTTATTCATCTAGATGGTTCACTTCTCTCAGTTTATAGTAGTATACATACTATTTTATTATCAATCGTCTCATTAGTGACACGGTATAACATAACATAAATATGTAAAAAAATACATTTGAAAATATATTATATCTTAAAATCAATAAAGTGACACATGAATGTAAATTACATAAAATAGAATAAAAATATATAATGTTTTTAAAAAATAAATATTATTTTTAAAATTTATTCAATAAAATCTATATATTCTTCAAATACTAAATCACTTACACTCATGATGACCTAAGACTAACAATGACTAGATCTTGTTAGGAATTTACTCTCAATAGCCCCTTAAGTCTGAATGTCTAACCACTCGTATACAAGGACATTAAAACCAGTTAAAATACTATTAAAAAATGAACAAGAAAATTATTTGACAAAATATAAACAAACCAACACAAAAACCATTTTGAAATGATACTGAAGCGGTTCATGAAATGATTTTATGGGAATTATAAATCCTCAGATGCAGGGGAATATTGATAGGGAAAAATTAAATGGTTAATAAAAATTATTTCACTAAAATGAATATAAATTAATATAGAAAATGATAGTACAAAAAAATTGGGTAGGTTCAACACACCTAAAAAATAAAAGTATCTAATTAGTCCAGAAAAGCATCCTTTTTAAAACCTCATCCAAAATATTACACAAAATTTACAAAACTCAAATACCCCTTAAAAATTTTGTAACATAGATCCATATATCCTGATTATCACCTCGAGACCCAGGTATCAAGAATAACCTCCATGTACTAAATTATCAAGAAAACATTCTTTACCTTTCACAACATGATCTATAAAATTATGAAGGTAATGGTAGGGTGTGAGAAATAAAATCATAGTAGGATTCAACAATATTTTTGATAAGAAGGTGTCATAAAATTAAACATTTTCATGATACATTTAAATAAATAAATAGCTTCAAAATTCTATTAAAAAATATATTATTTAAATACTAATAGATGAAATGTATTTCATGATAAGAAAAATTTCCATTTTTATAAAAAAATGAATGAATAACAAACAACTATATTAACTAGATTTTAATAATAAACTAAAAATAATGATGTGAGAATCTATATGGATAGTTATTTACTGTATACTGGATCCTTACACTACTAATTAAATTATTATGGATCGTTGTTTTTTAAAATTTCACCATGGATTCGGCCATCAAGATAATTAATAAACACCCCATTGGGTAAAACCAAATGAAATTTTGTTGTTACATTTTAAATCATCAATAAATTTTTAGCGATTCAATGAAATATTATTCTTATACTAATAACTAAAAATCCAATAAGGCTCAATTTGGTTTTAATAAAATTGTCAATAAATCATAATAAATTCATTTAATTCAATTTAATTCATAGTCTTATTGCCTAATACAAGTTAAAAAAAGAATTATTATTTACAAATTATTCTTATATTTTTATCATGTTCATTCCAATAAAAATAGTCATTCATTTTAAGACATTTTTCTATAGAATAATTATCATGTCATTTCATAAAAACATTTATCATATCATGAAAATGTTTCTTAAGAATATAAAAAACAACTACAAGATCTCCAAAAGATAGTTTTTCAAATTTATATAATGATTTCGAAATTAATAATAAATTCCACTCATTTTCAAGGAAATAAATTGAAATTTTTTTATATAATGTATGAAATGAATGTTTTATACTATTTATATGATCCTTATGGAATCCCCTAACTTTTGTAAAAACACAAATTGATCAAATTAAATTGGATCTACCAATAGAGTAAAGAAGGAGTGGAATATTTATGAGGAGTCCGTAAAACTAATATCCATCAAATCAGATTTTATATCCACACTATCATGGGGATTCATCACTATAAAAAGGGATATATATGAGGAATGGATGTTCAATAATCCCAATAATTTCACATACATAATAAAGATTAATTTCTTCCAAATACACATAATTATAAAAAGATGATAGGTAAGAGGATACAAACAACCCCTTAATAGACTTCAAAAGAAAATAGAATATATTGGGTTAAATTATGTGGTTTTTTGACATTCTAATAGTGGTCAAAATTTTTAATAAAAAACATTAGTGGACTATGAACTAGTTCTACTGGATATATGGGTTATCCAGCATAGTTCATACTAATATGGTGACTAACTATATTCCCTTACATGTCGTCTATAAAGGGTTCATAGTTTTGTTTCACGATTTACACTAATAATGTTCCAAAACTATGTTCCCTCACTTGGATTTTGAAAAGGGTTCATTGTTTTGTTTCCCGGTTTATAATAATCACATTCAAACCATACTCTACCCTCCATAATCACAACAATGAAAAATGAATTTTTTCACTAAACTAAATGTTTCCCCAATCATGAGAAAACTATGTATAGCCTAAAAATTTTCATAAAATTTCAAATGTTCACATAACAAATTAGAAAAATATCCCAACCAATCTTAACAATACAATGGTAAAATTTCCTTAATAAGGATAATATGATGCTAAAAAATTTATTATAGGAATTTTTATGGATATGATACATTTAGAAATAAATTAGGCAGTTTCAAAATTAGTTTTGGGATAATTATAAGGAAATTTTTATTGATGATTTTTAAAAAAGAAAAATATTCAAGTATATGACTATAATTTACATAGAATTTATTAATTTCATGTTAAATTTTGAAACCACAAATATTAGAAATTTATATAATCTTAAACTTTTTTATATTTTTTTAGTCATGATTTTATGGGAAATATTATAGAAAAATGGTAGTCTTATGGATATTATTGTAAAAAATTAATCTTTATATATATTTTCTTTTTTAATTTTATCATTTATTATGTATTAATTATATGACATTTGTGAATTATATTAAGTATTAAACAATTATTTTATTCATTGTGTATTATAAAAAGTCATGCTATGTTTTGAAATTATATATTTTGTTTATAGGAAATTTTCTAGGTTGTGGATGGTATTTATGATTTTTATAACTATATATGGATTTTATAATGACATGTTATATGTATTAAGAAATTCACTTGTTATAAGTACTGAAATCCAGGAACATATCCATTTCTTTTTTTTTGAAGATCCTTCATAGATGAATTGTCTGGATTTTTAACTCTTTATATGATCTAAAAAATGATAATGATCAAGATTCTATGATCATTAAATTGTTGGGAGCCTAGTATCAATATTAATGGTTGATTATAATAAGATATTTTCCATAATATAAAATACATGGATTGAATGAAATCTTTAAATGAATTGATGTATTTTAACCACATTCATAATACATGTAAATATTATTAATCCTATGTTATAATTATTAAAATTATTAACTTTGAAAAGGGAAACTATTAATTAAATTATTGTTTTATGATTTAAATATTTTCTGGTTATTTCATTGTTGATAATACTATTCTCTATTTAAAAATTTTATTCATAAAAATATCCATTATTTTTAGATTAAATTATGAAATGATTTCAAAAATAATTTTATGTGGGTGTTTATTTAATTGAAATTTAAATTCATTATGTAGAAAACATCTCATTTGAATTTACACATTAAAAAATTTAGAAAATATTGAAATTGACATAATAATAATGATTCTTGAATACTACTATTGAATTCTCATTATTTTGATGATGAAGAGTGTCCAATAGATAGAGATTATCTAGTTCTAATAAATGATTAATAATATGAAGGTGTCCTGAATGAGGATTTCATCATTCATATTTAGTTTTATTTATGTATGATTGAATGATGTAATGTGAAATAAAAATTACTTATCCAAATACAGAAGTAGAGTTCAATAGGATATTTCCATACTACAATTGATCTAGCTCTAAATATGTAATGTTGCTTATTTCAGTAATGAATAAAAATTACTAATCATTCTCACAATGGGTTTATCCAAATCTATAGATGAAGAAACTAAGATAATAACTTATATACACCAAACAAGGATTTATCTAGAGTTGATGATGGAAAAATTGAATCTTACCACACTGATCATATAGAGACCAAACAATTTATTAAATATTGAAGCCCATCAATATTTTACATAGTAAAGGGGAAGATGAAGTAGTGTATCTTGGATAAAAAAGCTTATATTCATAAAAAATTATAGTAATATTATTAAGAAATATTACCACTCTATTATTTCAATACACCATTTTCATATACCTTTGTTATTATCCTTTTTTGGGGATTCAATTAAAATCATCATAACCTATGCATTATTTCTATTCCTTCATATTTTTTTATCATTTGATAATGATATGTTCAAGAGTATCATATTGAAAATATTTCCTAATAAATTGGGGACATGATCATAAATAGAAAAATGTGTGAATGAAAATGATTTTTTATCCTTCAAAAATATAAACTCAATCTTTGGTGGTAGGGGTAGAATTAAGTGGTATCATTTAAAAATGGTTCTAATATGGTTTTTAACATAAAAATATATAGTTCAATTTTTTACATTCATTTAATAAATATGAAAAATATAATTTTTTACTATAGATATCATTTATCAATAGAATAAAGTGATGGAATCTAGAAATAAAAATATAATTTTTGTATCATTTCATGCTAATGTTTTCAAGAATATCACTCATTTTGATACACTCTATGAGATATAAAATGCATTATAAATGGTCTATGTATGATTATTATATATCATGACTTTGATGGTATCCACAAATAATTCAAATTCAAACTTTGTTATGTGCTATATAGATTGGATAAAAAACAAAATAAAATGTTTGGAAATATTATATATTCTCAAATTGAGTGTAATAATCATGATTTTATCATTATACAGGATTCTAAAAATGTCTTTGTTTATTACTACATATTTTTAAATTTTTAGTCACCAAAAAAAATATTTATGTATTGATTTGATTGATGACATGGAAACTACGTGTAGTTACCATTATAATGTAATTAAATTCAATATTCATGGAATGATCCCATCTCTAAAATATCATTCAAATCAAATAAGGATTATGCACAGAGTATACTATTCATTTGAAGATAATTATTCCATGGTGAACAATTTTTTTTGGAAGGGTCGGGGGAGCATAAATTGTTTTCTAGAGATAATGTGTTTAAAATTAAATGATAAATTGTCTCTTAATTAAATGTATCTATAATAGATTGGATTAGAAATTGATATTCATATCAATTTTAATGATATAATTGTCCCTATTAATTGTCAAATTGATAATTTAATAACATATGAATATAATTTATTTGGTTGATTCTACAAGTGTAGATTATAAATTATTATTTAAAACTGATAAAATTATAGATCCCGAATTAGGTCTTATAACAATAAATGGTAATGTAATGTTTGAGAAATCCTATATAGAAATTTGAATTGTCGAATAATGAAAAATTATATATATGTAATTAGTGCATAAAATGAAAATACTTCTAAATCATGGTAGATTTCATTCTATTAATATGTGTCTATAAAAAGGTAGTTCTATAGAAGAATGGGAAATAATAACAATATTGTTTTAGAAATAATAGTGCTAAAAAACAAATGAAAATTTTAATTAATAAATTCCACTAGAGTAATGATAATATATTTTTATGGTTTTTAGGGGTGATTCTTTTTTTTCACCATCCATGGATATTATGGAACATATTGTAGTATGAGAGGAACAGATGGTATAATAAGTGATTTCTCTATTACTATAAAATATTAAAATATGATATATTTAATAGGGAATATAATTATACAAGTAAATATATTTATTATATTTTGAGGATTTTTTGGAGAAACATTTGGAGTACGCTATGAACAAATCATGATACAGCCCTATAATCTTTCCTAGAAACATGGAATATAAATCTATCTTATTAAGGAAAATTCACAACTAGTTCTTAAGTTGACGAATAAATAAATGAACATAAATATATATTCATCAATTATAAATATATTTAAGGTGATTATTATATAAATAAAAGAGGAAAATAATAAATCGTTCAATACTAGTTTCATATATTAGACCATAAGGATTGATGTGTAGTTCAAAAGATGACCCCTTCTATATAAGATAATTCATGTAAAAAAACCCATATAGGGATATCTAAAAAAAATATTATAGTGGGATAAGCCCCACAATGAATATGAATATAAATCCCAAAAAAGAAATTGAACTCAAAATAATAAAACATTAAGGATGTTTGTAGAATGTATTTTATATTAAGGAAAACATAAATAATATAAGGGGATAAAAATAAAAACAATGAGTTCATTCATTAATAAAAATAATAATCATAACCTGGAGAATAATGTAGGTACTCCATCCCTAATTATTGAAATGTTTTAAACTATTGATTAATGTGATTTATACTTAATGATAAATATGATATATTGGATTGTTTTGATGATAGAGAACATTTGATTTAGATAAATGATGGTTTGTCCATACAGTTACATCTAATATATTAATATTGTATTTGGAAATCATGAATGGATAACCAAGTTATGATTATGACTCTTTCAAGGAATATGGTGAGATGTTCCCCCTTAAAATTATAACATATAAGATTCATACAATAATGCATTTCCTTTATAGATCTATATTTACATGAAAAAACATATTGATCTAAAAATAAATAAGGGATTTAAAAGCATTTGTAATATTTCAAAATGGGTCAAAATTTGAATCTTTTTCTACATGTGATAGCATGATATATATTAAGTGGAATTATACTACGTTTTGAAGAAGAAAACTAAAATGGAAATCAATGTTATTTGATTAAATTTAATTTTTATTCTTTAATATAATAATTAATAACAATAGCGAGTTTATTTTACTAGAAAACAAAAATCATCTAAACACAATGGACCATAAAAAACAACCAATGTCCCAAAAATTAGTATAGTCTCATATCTGATACTATAGGAAACATGTAATTTTATTGATTTTAGTTACATGCACAAAATTATTATAATTTCAAATATGTAAATTTTTATAAACTATGATGAAAATTATATTCTATGTTACAAATATTATCAACTTATTAGAATTAATATATATTATTATTTCACCCTTCATGTGATTTGTCTTATATACATAGTATTTTATTACTTACGTGCTGATCATTTTTCATTGAGATTATCAATGTTAAAAAAAATAGAAACACAGAAATTATAGCTTTTATGTTGTTATATGAGTAGGTGACTTAAATGGAGTTATTTTTTATTTTTAAAATATTCTTTTGTTAAATATAATGAGATCTACCTTAGTTGTCTTAGATTATTCCCAAATTCCTAAAATCGGAAGTTACAAATTCACACGTTGATATTTTAATATGAATATTCTTCTTATGTTAGATGAGACGGTTAATAGGATGAAATAATATTGAATTAAACTCGTTCAAGAAGTTTCAAAAATGATTATCATCACTTATAGTAATAAAATATAACATTTATATACATAGGGGGATTATTAAAGGGACCCTAGATTAAAAATGGTAAAATAAGACAAGTGATAAATTTTAAAAACTATTTATTACGCAAATTCATCTAGGCTAAAGAGTGGATATAAATAATCATTGAATAGTACAGTTCCCTTCATCAAATTAGAAAGATATGATTTTTCTGATATTATGAACAATGCATCCAAACCTAAATTTTATTTTTTTATATTAAATTTTTCTCTCTAAGAGTAACCTTTCAATGACAATGAAATATATTGGAAAAAGAATGTATAGGAAAATCGGAAGAAAAGTTGAGTAGATACCTCTAAGATGTTTGAAAATATAAAGGGATGGAATTCATAGAAGAATGACACAATGATAAGCCCTATTTTATTTTATTTTGATATGGCAAGTATCCCATAAAATCATGAATTGAAGACGATGTTGGTTCAAACATATTAAATGAAATAAAGGGGGTTAATTAATCTCTTTTGATCGTGGTTGATGGATTTTATGGGATATTATCAAAACAACCAAATCTATATAATGTTGTAAAAACAAAGATATTTGATGGATTTGTTGAAAATATGTGATGATGTGTTTAAATGAATAATAATGATAGATATGGAGATGTGTTTATCTGAAGAAGAGTGAGTAAAGATGCTTAAAATGGTGATATTGGAATATACCATATAATTTACACAGTGAGTGGGATTTTTTTTTCAGTTTATATTGCATGTATTTTATATAATTTTTTCTAGATATTCTCTATGGAGGATAATTCTATAACCAGAACGATTTATTTTAGACTGTTGTATGAAGTTATTTTATGTGATTGAATGAATAAAGTTATATATATTGAGTTGTTGGTATGTAATGAACATTTCCCATCCGGAGTTATATTTAGAGTTTATTGTGATGTATTTCATGAATTCAACACTTTTGAATTCATATATTGATTTTATAATGTTCTAAATGTAATTGTGATGTTAATCCATGAAATTAAAATGAGCATAAAGACTTAATGTTTTAATGTGGTGAAATCTTAGGTTTTTAAAATTTATTTAGATAGTGGGATGTAATATATTATTATCTATTAAGATACATTGGATATGAATATTATTCATTAATATATATAAGATTATATAATTATATTTGATGGGAAATTGTGTTTTACTAGTTTAATAGATTATGACAATGTCGAAAATATTTTCTTAAATAAGATGAATTTATAAATAGTTGATGTTTTTTCTGGAGGCTATAATTGGATTATTTCTGATTGAATTCAAGATGTTATATCTATGTGGATATAGATAATTGATAATTGGGTGGAAATTCTCTATTGAAAACATATATAATGAAATATATTTCTAGAAGATATTTTTATTGTTAAAAAAAATACTATAGCGATTTTGATATATGTGATGGAATTTTTATTAAATATTTTTTTTAAAATATCTCTGAAAAATTGAAATGTCGTGAAGACTATTTTCATTAAACTAAATGTACTAAATTTTAATAGGAATTGTTTCAGAAAAAAATTATTAGTAAATAACAAAAAAATTCACATTGTTTAAATGAATTGTATTTTCATTTTTCAAGAATGATAAAGGATTTCTCTAATGATTTTTTTATTTAATTATTTTTTTCAGGATATTGTTTGAATCGTAGAATTTCATATGTCTATAGGGAAAGATAAAATGTATTTTTTATATTACTAATTATTTCAATATTTTTTTAAGATATTACTTATTATATTAACCATTTTGAATTTTTTATTCGTTTTTGTTATTTAAAATAATTTTTAAATTTAAAATAAATTATACATTTTTTATCCCTTTCCGGATTAATATAATAAATCGCATATATCATGAATGATTTATAATGAATGTATCCAACACCATTATAGTAAATTCCATATATTAGAGTAACTATGGTGATTATATATTCAATGGGATATTTTCAATATGATACAGATCAGGATTCTAGTGATCTTATGATGATTAAAAAATATGTATTGGTATTAGTGGATGATTTTTAGGTGATTTTTTGTGACATAATATGAATGGATTTTTCTGATTTGGTCTAAAAATAAAACTATTTTTAGAACTACTGTAATCAATACATGAGAAATCAAACATGCAGAATTATTAATTTTAGATTGTTATTACTAATTTGATTCAATTTGAAAATTGATGTTGTGGATTTTTTATAGGTTTTTATGGAATTGTATTGTAATGAGTTCTTCAAGTTTATTTTATCCAAATTTAGTGGAAGGATTTGGTAGATAAAATTATCAATAATTGGTATCTTAATTCATTTGAAATATTTAAAAAGTGTATTTAGTTATCGACTTTCATCGTGTGTACCATCAACATATTAAAAATATTATATATGTACAATATGTGTTTCTAAAATAAGATAATAATATGAGGAAAGAACTATATTTTATACTCATAATTAATTATATATAAGTCTAAATACAAGGGAGCTAGATGAATATTATTTATTTGGATTCATTTAATATTTGAATTAGAATGAGGACCTCAACATAAAGATGTCAGTGGCCATATTATTTTATGATTATAGAAAAAGAATCAGTAGAAGTTGAATTATAATTTTTATATCTGGATGTCGAAGAGGATTTAATGAAGATAAATACCCTATAAAATTATTTTTATACAGAAATTTTTTATTAATTCATTGGTTAATTAATGATAAATACTCATCCATGTACCTTAGGTGTCTATCTCGTTCAATGTTTAAGAATGAAGGAATATAGAATGTGGAGATAGACTGTGAATCTATATAAACATAATGATAATAGAAGATATTCTTACCATGATAATCATATATAGTCCCCCACAAATGTAAAGTATTAAATCCATTAACCAAATCAAATATTGTATAAGAAGAATAATAACAAATCATTTTAATAATAGTGGGAATTTCATAATGAATTGTTATAATTATATTATGTATTATAACCATTCTAGTACATCAACAAATCATTGATGAATTCTATCTTGATTTGACCTTTTTTGATTACCTTGTAATATCCCCATGTTATATTAATTAATTAATTTAATGTAAATATTTTTGTCTAGAAATGTGTTAATGGAGAAGATTAATTATCCAATAATATTATCCTAGTATATTTATATAATGGAATAAGATCACAAAGACAACAATTGAGTAAAATAATAAATAAATTTGGGAATGCCCCCAAATTCATCCGAACATATATTATCATTGTTTGAGAAATGATCATTCTGTTATTTGTGTAATGGTATGATGTATTTGTATAAATTTTTTATTTTATCATTAACGATTCTAGAATGGGGTGTTAAGTATTCATTGTTGTATAATACTATCTCAATGTTGTTTATTTCATTTTGTTATATATTTTGTAAATATTCATATAGATATTTCAATATCACGTATAACCATTTATTTTGTTTTTAAAAGATGGATGTTGGTCAATTGAAACAACTAATATAGGATATGTCATGAAAATCATTTAGTAAAATCTATCCTGGACATTCATTTTTCACCTAAGTGGGAAAAAATTCTCCAATAAAAATCTAGTATCAATACATCATTTCGTTTAACATACAATATTGGAGAACTACCTTTGATTCAGTGACGCTATATTTCTCATACCCTTAATGTATCTTGATATATGATTTCATGATAATAATATATTTTTAATGATTTTTGGATTTTATATCACTATAAATAAACTTACGAATTAGGCATGGACATCATCAATGTCATCACAATAAGTCACATCAAAAAAATTAAATACCATTAAATTATTTTAATATTATATCTTAAATTAATATACCTCTATCAATTATATTTAACATCCTCTATAAAACTATGATAAAATAATACACATATCATATAAATAAAATCAATCCATCAATTCCATCAATTTTAGTTAATAAGACAATTATAAATAATATAATCCACATGACTTGTTAAAAATTAATATGGATTAATGTACATAAATAAAACAATATTCTCATAAAAATAAAATAAAAATGTTAAATAACATTAAAACATTCATATATCACATTCTATATATTCAATAAATGATTCATTATTACATAATAATTACCAAAAACTAATATAAATTAATATTAATTATAAATTCATCATTTTAAAAATCAATAAATTTGAGCACATCAAAAAAAATCTACTCAATACCAAAAAACATGTAAATGATTGTTATTAGTAAAGTAGTTTTGGTTATGACCACATTCACACACACACTGACACACTTTTCAGGAACATGTATTTGAATTCGATACAAATTTTATATTCTTTAAAACATTAATAAATAATAGATAATAAAATTTTTATAATACATTTTTTTACAAACCACCTCATAAGGACCATTCCACCATGGTCTTTTTCCATATATCCTCAAATGATAACTTCCAAAATAAATGATACAAAATAGAATAATGAATTTCCATATAACATGTTGGATAAAATTTATCAATTAAAGTAAAACTCTAGTCTGTATCATTAATAAAAATTTAAAAAAACATAATACAATAATATAATAAAACAATAAAAAATATGAAAATAATACAAATAGTGTTAATGAATATAATTTTACTAAACATTATACAATTCAATACCCATTACAAGAATCATACTATGATAAAATGAATATAAATAGTAATAATTCTATATATAGTAATCCTATATTAGATTGCTATCACTAAAAATTAATTTCCCATAAATCACAATAAAAATTAATTATATTATAAATGAACATTTCCATTACCTAAAACAAATGAGTTAAATATATACATATAGATGATTTTTATATTGTTTGATAAATATCATTGAAGAAAATTACAGTGACACCTCAAATCTCTTATATTTTGGCCTGATATTTTTTGAAAAATTTATTTCCATATTATTAATTAGATATATATAAAATAAAATATAGTTCACATAACTAAACAATAAAAAACATATAAGGAAACACATGTTTTTGGTGTTCCTACTCTTTAAAATAAAAATTGGTACACGATAACTATTTATATACATTTTAACAAAAAATAGGTGGATAACCAAATCATATACAGGATAAAGGATAATCTAATTTCAAAACTATACTCATGGTGAATTTCATAACATGCTCTAACTGAATATTTAATTAAAAACCAAGAATATATCACATCTGAGAAAAAATAGATGATTTCCCTTCAATTAATGAATCTATTGGGGCATGGAATTAATCATTAAAATATCAAAAAAAACATAAACTAAAACACAAAATTTAGAATAAAATTAAATTAGTTATGAACCAATTTAGTTGACTACTATATCTAATCAACCTAGTGTATGTGATCACACAAAAAAAGGTACACTTAGTATTTAAAAATTAAATTTACAATACATTCCCAAAACATAAGTCTACAAAATATTTCACCAATAAACCATCAAAATGAAATAATATTATTATATATATATTTTAAAATATAATATCCTTCTATCTACCACATTAAAAAACCCAAAAATTTAATTAAGTTATTATAACTAATGTTATATCTAATTTAAATTTTATGAAAAATAATTTAAATGAATTTTTTTAATTAAATAATATGATTAGATAAAAATTATGTAATAGTACTAAATAAATTATTTTAAAAAAGACACGTAAATGGAAAATAACATATTTCAATATTATTTTAAAATTATAAATCATGTACTATCATTGGAAATAATGATGGTCCTTAATTCAACCAACCAAATCCATATGAAAATCATTCCATTAATTCTATAATAATGGATATATTTATATCATGTAAAATCACACATACATTCTACTGTAAAATAATATTAATTCAAACATCACCATATTATATATACATGCTATAGAAAATAATTAATCTCCACATAACTCATTGATGATGAAATTCAAACATGAAACTGTAATGTAATATTTTAACTAATAGTTTCTAGCATTTAAAATGTATCTTAAAAATGTATGTGCATGATATTATTATTATAATTTTAAAATTCATCTTGGGTGACCAATCAATAACATTAGAGTTATTTTCTCAAAATATTCTGAAATTTCCATAAAACTATATAATTTTTTCTGAAACTCAATTTCATATGGGTGAAGAATTATATTTCAAAAGATCAATTGATGTTAGATAAGTCATACTAATCAATGGGAGGATTCCATGTGAAACATTTGATTAGTTTGTTCACACTCACATTGTTTTCAGTTTTGGGGGAAATGAGACATCAAATTTCGAAATTCTATAGGTGGCCTTCATAGGAGAAGGAATGGGTTTTTTGCAATTAACTATTGGCCATGACAGAATCGTTTTGTGTGTCTAGAGTATTGTTTCACAACATAGTTCTCTTGTGGTGAAACAATATTTAAATAGAGATTCACCCGCCAATTTTTGGGAAGGACCTATAGAATTTGAAAAGCCATCTCTCATATAGAAAACCATTAAATTCATTAAGATATCACATCCATAACCAGAAATATGTTCTCATAGGTAGATAAAATGTATAAACTCCCTTCATATACCCTAAATTTCATCATTTTATATTATATATGAAATCATTAAACATCCCTCGATGATTAAAAAATAGTTTTTTGAGATATTATTCCTCTTTGGAACATCAAGCCTCAAATAAGGAAAAATATAGTGTGAAATAATGATTAGACCATTCACACCCATTCCTTATTCTATATCCCATTATTTTACCACCATAGTAGATTCACACATCTCCCAACTAATAGGAAAAAATATTTATACCCATCACTTAATTCCTCCATCCATTAAGCATATTTATATGCATGTTGAGTCTACATGTTCCATATTTCTATCAATCATGGTTTATTCTAATAAACCACATCTATAAAACCTGTAACATTGGCCATAATTCACATTTACATCACTCCAATAAGTTTATGATTATCTTTTTTCCTTGTAATACTTTGTATAGGAACCCTTATTTAGTGTCATCATCACTCTTAAAAAATGTTCACTGTCCAAGGGGTCTTCTATCAAGAATATTATATGAATCTAAGATGTAAGCCTCCGTGGAAGTGTAATTAAGGTATGTACACCATAATTCCCCTATGTGGGAGTGGGAAGGATCCCTATATATTTCTCTCACTCCATAAAAACAGTGAACATTTATATCATTAGAAATCTAAAAATCATTATCTGTGATTTTGACATTACATTCCAAAGCACCAACATCCTCGCTACAAGATACTAAACAACAAAACAATATCCTAGTCCTACTATTTTGAACTACATGAATCATCCTCATCACATTACAATAAACTATGGATTTAACCCTTTTTAAATTTAGGGTTTTCATCCTGAGAATAATATTTGAAGATACCTCTTATATCATGGAAGCTTCTAGGAATAATCCCAACAAAACTCCTTTTTATATTTCCTTTAAATTGTAATAATCATTACTGCTTCCTGTTTTAAATAAAGGATTGGTAGCATAAGATAACTTCAATAGTTTTTGTCAAACTATGTTTGTTTTTACCCAATTCTCCAAAGAGGGTACATAGGATTCCTCCAAAATAATCAATCCAAACATCACAATATTATAAACATTTTCATCTTATTATAAGGATCCAGTAACTCGAATTTTTTATTACCTCCATGGTATATACTAAAAATATCACCATCCAATCCTATGGTCCCTACTGGACCTTATTGTCCACATTATATTATTAATATCCATGAATATCATGTGATACTGATATAGAGTAATCATTTTGAATCGACTTTAAACATGTGATTGACCCATACAAGAAAATCATAAATAGGACCATCAGAAATGGCCATTAAATATGGTATGTCACCTCAAAAATAACTAAACATGTGACACTTCAATATATATTTGAAAACAATTCATAATTCTCCAACCTATGAATTAGATTTGATGAGCATACAATCCCTATTTCCACTTAGGGGATGAGACTTTTTATTTAATAGTTATTATGATAGTGGTATAGTGTATGTGTCGATATTAGGATTCCTTATTCATTGAGCGTATGTTTTATGTAATAAATATTTCATGATGAATAATATAACATATAAAAGAAGTGATTTTTCTTATGTGATAAGATCCATAGGTATTAGGTGTTGATCCATGGATGGATTGAGAAATAATCCTCTGTTTTCCCATTATCACAATAGTATTACTCAGGATTAGTAAATAAGAATCCCTGTATAACAAGAATAATATTCCTTTAAATCCCAAATGAGGTTGGATTTTAATGATGACCTAAAAACCAAAGATGCACATCAACTTTTAATATAGGTATCCCACTGTAATAGATAAATGAATAATTATTAATCATTCTCCCCAAGATAATTGAATCAGGAATGATATTCAGAAACAAGTATTGGGTCTCAAAGGTAAACCTGTAATATAAGATAGTGTGTAAGGATGATAACATGGATTAAAGTCCTAAATTGAAATCACCATGTACCGAATATGGATCCAACATCATCAGTCAATGTAATGGATAACATTTACATTTTTATATCATGAATATGGTGTAATGAAGAGTCGCAACATGTACAAGAATTCCAACTAATATTAGAATCCTGAAAGCATGCACCAGAGTAATCATTGGGATAAATTTTTATGTTAATGTGAATATATTCTCCAATATAATAGGTGAAATTGGTGGAGTTTTTCATCACTAGTAATCATATTTTTTTTATGTTAATCACTTCATCATCTAGTATAGTATCATGATCATTGGTGAAATTGGGAATCCCCTTCCCCAATAATGTGTTTTCGTTTTACATAATGGTTAAAATAGGTATGAAGATGATGGTGAAATTCGACAAACTATTGCTAAAAAACATGGGAGAATTATAAAATTTAATTTGTGAATCCTACACATCTCAACTTTTGTTGAAATCATAACTACTTTATCAATGTCACATACCCTCTACCCATCTCCCCCTAAGGGAATATTAGGTGATAGTCCATTAATACCTTTTTTACTAGTATGATCAACAATGGGTCATCCAAACTATTTACGTAGCTCGTAAGGACATGGAAGCTTGAACAATGCACATACACCACCACCTATAGGAAAATAAATGGTAGAATATACTAAAACCTAACTACTACATTAACCTTGGCTTATCATACAGTTATATTACATCATTTCAGATGAATATTTAGCACATTAAAATTTTTAATTCATAAGAATCATAATGTTTTACTATCATTGTAAATATGGATACATAATGTTATATTTGGGTGAATGATATTAACCATCCCATTAAATATATTCCCCTTTAGTAAAAATATTTAAAAAAATTCATCCAAACCATGTGAAAAGGAATCATAAGTAATGGGATAGATCAAAAGCTCAGTTAATATATAAAATGGAGATATCTAAGTGTAACAAGAGAATAAATGTACAGGGACATGATCATATCACTACAAGAACATACCCTTCATATCATATATCATAATAATGATTCATGAAAAAATGATGGTTATTTATTGAGTACTGTCTTGGAATTCCATGTAATTTTTTTCTTAAATTATATGGTATTATATTGAGAAAACATTCTTAGACCGTTCTTGATTCCAAGGCCCGGGGAGCCCTGAATAAGTGTATCATATTTTATTATGTTTATTAAAAATATAGCAGCTGCATAGTTTATGAAATGTCCAAATAGGTGACAAGAATAAAAATATGTTGTCAAATTGTGTCTGGAATAGTAACTTTACCTAATGAAGGACTTATCCTTTCTCGGTGAGGGATGAGGTAAAAGGACAGTTTCTCTACTTTTTAGGAAAAATAAAAGAAACTATTTTCCTCAATAGGGATAAAATATAGCATAATGTTTTTTATATGAAATTAAAATATCATTTCAAAAAAATATTGTTGCAACCTGATCATAACGAAAACATTTTTTATTAAATTAAACCATGAAACGATGTAGCAAAGAAATGTAATAAAAATAATGAAACATGTTTTCTGAATATAATAGATTATATAATGATGGTACATTAGGATCAACGAGGACTACTCTGAAACCATCGACATTTTTTTTCTTGAGAGATAGTCAGTGAATTTATTATAATGAAGGATTGTGGAGTAATGAAAATATTAGTGTTATCTTCATCAATGAACAATCCAACATCATGGTAGGGTTTTGTTCTTCAGGGAATTGTTTCCTCATTCAATGATTTTAAAAAATTAATGTCGATCAACCCAAAAGTAGAATGATATATAGGTCATCTATTCTTATGGGAGGGTTACATGATCTTTGGGGTTTTTATCTTGGGTTTATACATGATAGAATATTAAAACCTCCCCAACGTGTTTTAAACTCTAATGCGGAGAGATCGGGTCGACATAAAAATGGTATAGATTTTTCTGTTGTGGGTGTACTTGTGTTCTTCATGACTGAACTCATATATTGAAAACAATAAATCATTGAACTTCTAGTAGAGATGATGGAGATCTGAGGATGATGAATACACTCGAAGAATGGAAAATGGACATCTAGAGCGGACCCAGAGAACCACATAAGTGATTACCGGTGCGCCGGCAATGGTCGACGGAGGCATGCTGTGACGGTTGCATGTGAGAGGAAGCACACACCGACAACATGCTACAGTTTTGGACAATGCCCATAGTAGGGGGTCCCAAGAAGTGACCAGGGGTCTCGTCATGACAACCACAATGGTGCATGAAGGCGATGAATCGTGGGGATGAGGTGGCCCATGACATCGGCCGCAGGCAGTGCATCGGGACTGCAGAAATTGCCAGATGCTATGGAATTAGAGGGCACAATGATCCACACTGTGTCACATATATGGAGAACCATGGTCCACCTGGACCATGGTGGTGGACCCCACGGAAACCGCCAGGGTGGAGGGATATGAGGCACAGTCGGATCATGCTGGCCCACTCACTGCGGGCTACACAAGAGGGGTTAGGCAGCCCCTGGTGGACCAGTGGTCCAGGTTGGGTTAGCAGACCGGGGTCAGGTTAGTGAGGCACATACCCAACATTCCCATTTTCAGTAAAAATAGACATGACATACATATATTACGTCCAATTGATGAGTCGTATGTAGAGTTTGGACCCTAGAGATGAGGTGGTACTCTTAAAATACTCCAACTGAGTAACAGTTGAAATTGAGTTATGAATGATTGACTTAGGAGTCTATTCTCCTTTAATCAAGCATTTTACGAGTTGAAATCATGTGGCTAGCTGTGATGAGAATGACATGATGAGAGGAACCAGTGGCCCGATAGATAAGGAAACCTTAGAGGCCTGGAAGAGAAGAAGATTTATGTGGCATGCCAGATGAGAGGAACTCAATTTACCAGTAGCCAAGAGGACCTTAGTGGCTTGAATGATGAGTATATCTTAGTGTCCTACTAGCGGAGAGAAGCTTAGTGGCCCGGTAGACGAGCTGACCACTATGGCCCTGCAGCAGAGTGTACCTTAGGAACTTTTAAGATGAGCAGGACTAAGTGGCCTGATAGACCTCAATGGATCATTGGGGATGATTCCTATAGTATTTAAAATTGTTCATCATTACGAACGATAATCATTCTTCATATACACTTTGATATACATATTTGTTCTGACAAATAGTAGGGTGTATTTTTCTTTTGTTATATTCTATTATGGTTTGGGTCACTATAATGTATTGTGTTACTCACCTCGTCACAAGCTTCATCCACACATGTCATGTCTTGTGTAGATGACTAATGCTTTGAAAAATCCCATTGTGTTGTATGACCAGGTAGTTCCTAGTGAGATCAGATTTTGTGGTGTACTCCTACAGGATCTGGTAGCTACCTACACCTACAAATTATGTAGGTTTTTAGGCAGACGGATTATAAGATACCTTCTACTCCCTTGTTTATAGCTTGTACGTGTTATGGTTTTATTATATCCCATTTTAATTACTTCTTGTACTTCTACATTCAATGGTTCAATAAATGGTATGCACATTTCCCTTTTCAATGTTTTGAGATAGTGTTGTTAGTGTGTGCATGAATAGGCACTTGAAAAATGCCCCCACCTGTATGATAGATACTTCAGCACTAGTCGATATCCCCTAGCCTTTTGTAGGTGGTCTTGGGTCATTGTGGAATGGTTCCTAGGGGATGAGTCGTGAGAAATTGGTTACAGAGGTGGTCGATACTACATTTATGAACGAGAGTCTATGGGTTATTTTTGGGAAACAATATTGAATGTTTTTAGTTCGAATTTTAGTATGGGAGAGTCCAGTGTTGGGGCGGAGGCTGACATATCTGTACACCAAGACCCTGAAATCCACTTATCATCTCGGTACATGAAACCACGGGTTGCATGCATCATAGTGGATTTTGAGTGTATCCCCATTTCCATCTTGTGTAATCACACTAAGTATAACATATTGACCATGGTACATCCTGATCAGTTTCAGGATGCCTCCATACAGACAGCCAGCGAGGATTCAAGTACGTCACCATGAGGATGGTAAGCCAAGTGATGAGGCATCAGTATAGGGACCAGTACTGGATATGGATCCAACAGTAGTTACACCAGCATTGCCACCACCTGTTGGTCTATAGTTTCTATTGGAGATACAAGAAGACGAAACACATAGGCTCAGTGCCTTACATGTGTTCTAGAAGCTGAGACCTTCCAGGTCAAGTAGTGAGACTGACCCCCAGGTGGAGAGGACTGGATCGAGGCAGTTACATGAGTATTCTATATAATAAGGATGACTCTCGACCATATGGTTATATTAGCCACAATCCTTCTTCATTGAACGGTATGGATATCGAAAAGATTTACGATCCAGACCCACGATGAGGTTATCCACAACATGATAGACATTTAGAGCCTCTTTAGAGAGGAGTTCCTTCTCGTGATGTTGCACTCAGTGTATAGAAAGGAGATACTCCACTAACAGTGGTGTGGCATGACTGTAACAGAGTACTCATCCAGATTCACTTAGCTTTCCTTCTACTCCATTGACATGGTGTGATACAATTTTTTAGGGAATGACATTTTTTTCCATGAATACACAGGGAGAACAGGGAATTCATGGTATTTCTTAGAATCCATACTCAACATAGTGTGATAGAGTGAGACCCACCCATGATGAGATTCGTAGAAGAGTAGGTACCAGCAGAAAGAACTACCAGTAGACCCTGGGTGGAGTACTCTACAACTGTGGGTAGTAGTAAGCAAACACATGGTACCATGTGGTCCAGTCATTCAGGGGATAACCTCGGTATGTACGATTGATGGTACAAGACCCCCAGAGCATATGGATTCGTCATAGGGGTGGGTTGTGATACTCATGTGTCAGGAAGGGGAACATGGCTTGTGATTTCCAAACTCACATCATAGATGGCTGGAATATAGTTTATGGACCATCGAGGTAGTCGGAGAGGTTCGAGCCTGGAGGTCCCTAGGGCGGTGGATGTTACAGGGGAACCAGATGAGTAGAATGTGGTGGGTGGAGGGTTGATGTGCTACCACTACCACACCTATATGATCCACCACGGGCTGTTTGAGTAGGCCGAAAGGGGAGAGCCTTCTATAGATCATGGAGGTATATAACCATAGCACTCCAGAGATTATTAGTGGTATGATATGGGCCTTCTCCACCTTAGATATAGTTCTTATAAATACAGGTTCCAGTCACTCTTTTATATTCACAAACCTTGTTCGGTGCTCAGAGATTTTGGTGGAGCCATTACCTTGACCCTTATGATTAGAGACTCCTATGGGAGGGGATTCGACGATAACACACTAGTTATAGTATTGTGAACTTACTCTATGAGGTGAGAGCTTTAGTTGGGATCTCTTAGTAGTGGTATCGAGGTGGAATGATGTTATCTTGGGCATGGACTTGTTATCCATAGTTATTTTTCTGATAGACTATATTAGGCATAGAGTGTGGCGGGTCTTTTAGGATGGGACAAGGTTTTCCCTAATCAGTGTGTTGGAAGTACATTCAGCATAGGATATAATTTCTCCAAGTAGGGTTTAGTAAATCATTCACTAGTTGGATCGCCTCATCCTTGGTGTATTGGACGAGAATATTCCTCACATTCCCAAAGTGGTGGATGACTATGAATTCATCTTTCCTAACAATGTTTTGGGATAACAACTCCATCAGTAGGTTGAATTCTACATTCATCTTTATCTATAGAAAACACTGATATCTACACTAGCATATCAGATGGCTCTTTGGGATCTTCATGAGTTGAGGGTATAATAGGATGATTTAATGAGGAATTCCTTAATGGGGCTCAGTTTTTCAACATGGAAAACCCCAATATTGTTTTCCGTGAATATATAAGGGAGTTTGAGGTTTTTCATGGAGTTTTTATTCTAGAAATAGGTGACAGTAAAGTACAAGTATCCAATACTAAGGATTGATGACTTATTCAATCAGCTGAATGGAGTGAGATTGTTCTCGAAGATTGACCTCAGATATAGTTATCATCAGTTTATTTAATGAAAAGGGGATGTACTAAAGATAGTGTTCAGATCTTGGTATAGCCACTATGAGTTCTTGGTTATGCATTTTGGCATAACCAATGCCCCAAAAGTGTTCGTGGGGAAAATGAGATTTATCTTACATTCTTACAATTATTGATTCATCGTGGTCTTCATTTATGGCATCCTGGTGTAATCAGTGTATGATGAGGAGCACAATACACACATGAAGATAATCCTTGATACACTCCAAGGCCACCACTGTTACGGGATGCTCAAAAATTGTCAGTTCTGTATCTAGCAGGTCCAATTTCTAAAACACTTCATTTAAGAGGTTAGAGATTTTTTGGATCAAGAAAAGATTGAGGCAATGCTTTCTTACGATCCACCCAATATGGTGACTGAGGGATAGAGTTTTTTGGGTGTGGATGGCACTACTAGAGTTTCATTCCTGAATTCCCCAGGGATGAGGCACCCTTATTAATATAGACATTGAATGGAAAACCATTCACATGGATAGATAAGTGCTAATAGAATTTCTTGGAGCTGAGGTAGAGACTGACGAGTAAACCCATCCTGAAACTACCAGTGGAGGGAGTTGGGTATGTAGTATTTTGAGATGTATCAGGGACTATAATTTGTTGTGTCCTAATGTAGGTTCAATTATTGATTGCTTACGGAACATGATTATTGAGGAAGCATGAGAAAAGATACATGTCCCATGACATAGAGCAAGTATTATTAGTCTTTTCTTTAAATATGTTGCGGCACTTCTTGTAGGGTGAGATATTTGTCATATAATCTCACCACAAATATCTCATGTATATATTCTATTATAAGGGCTAGAAAATGAGGTAGTGGTGGTGTCAATAGTTCTATAAGATCTATGACATTGAGATAGTTTTTACTCTTATGAAGGGGAACGTGGTAGGGGATGCACACAGTAGGAGATCCGGTTTTTAGTATTTAAGTGAGGTGTCATAACAGTAAGTATCAATTCATATATCCTTCATGAATGGATACGGAGTACCTCATATCCATTTGATGGTCGTCACACCCCCACTCCTATATAGAGTTAGGGAGGCACAACTATTGGATGTTGACAATGAGTCTTGATGTGCTCAATTATATTTTGGACAAGCTCCTTATAGATATTCAACAGGATGGGAGCACATTATTCTTTTAAGAGGGAACATTATTGTGCTAGTGGAATCACGTAAGGAGGTTTTGAAAGAGTTCCTCACTACCCATAATGTGGTACAAATTTGAGTTGAAGAGATGTACTAGGACCTCCAATGACAATACTGGTGGTTGGGGACGAAGATTCCAATGGAAGAGTTCGTTTTTCATTGCCTAACTTGTCAACAAGTGAAGGTAGATCATCAGGTTCAAGCAGGAATGACTAAGAAAATTGAGGTGATGGGGTGGAAGTGGGATGGAATCTTGATTGACATTGTTATGGGTTTACCCCGCATATCTGTGGAACATGATTCCATATGAGTGATTGTTGACCGACTCACCAAGTCGACCCACTTCCTACCCATCAGAGAGTACGGTTTAGTAGATAGATTGGGTTTTCTCTAAGTGTAGAAGAGTGCTAGACACCATGGGGTACTATAAAAAATAATTTAAGAACAAGAAACACACATTAATTCCTAGTAATAGAAGGGAACACAAGAGGCATCCAGGAATCAGTTTTTCTTGATAAAATCTATCCACCTTCCGATAGAGTGTTTCACGCAGAATATTATCTAGATTTTAGATGACATGCATCGTGCTTGCATCTTGGACATCAGTTGTAGTTGGGAGGATCACCTACCATAGGTGGAGTTCATATACAATAATATCTACCACTCCACCATTGACATGGAAGGATTCATTTTTTCATTATGGGTGACCATGAAGATAACGATTATGCTGAATAGACCCTAGGGAGTCAGCACTCATGGGTTTAAAGTTGGTATGAGCTGCAATCAAAATGGTGCATGTAATCCAAGAGGGGATGATGATTTCATAGAGATGACATAAATAGAATTATGAGAGGATATGGAGGCCCTTGGATTTTGATGTGTGAGACCATGTGTTCCTCAAGGTCTCAACCCGATGGGGATTACCGAGATTTGGTCAAGGCAGCCAGTTTCCTCCAGGATTCAATGGCCATTTCTAGATTCTATGTTGATTTTGTGAGGGGGCATACTACTGAGATCTTCCCCAAAATATTCACCAGGTACATAATGTATTCTGGGTATCAGAGATATGGAGGTATGTACATGATTTATCTCATGACATCGACTGAGGTGAGACAGACCACGATGATGGGGTGACATTTGTGGAGTCTCCTACATAGATTGAGGATCTATATTAGGGAATCCTTCATGGATGGTTGATTACATTGGTGCACGTTTGGTGGATGCATGAGAATCTATAGGAGAGAATTTGGGAGTGGAAGGCTATGATATGTGTTCATTACCTCATTTGATTGTTTAGCTCTTCTTTCCCTTATGAGGATTTAAAGACCTTTAGGTGGGGGGTAATGAAATGTCATAGAATGCCTTATATATATTTTTAAATTTTATGGGATTATTTTGAGACCATGTGCTCAGAAGACATTTGATTATGAGGCTTGCTGAGCCAGCAATGTTTTTTTGATCTTTTTTTAGGTTTATTTAAAATTACACCTGTGCGTGTTTTTTGAAAATCCTACATGGGGCCAAAATTAAAAATCTAAGGGAACCGTTAAATCCGTAATGATGAATTTTCCTAAGAAAGGAATTAGCGTTGACTGGTTCATGTTAACGGAAAAAGTTATTTTTTGGGAATTTTATGAAAAATATAATAAAATTTTTTTGTAGGATAAATAAAATAAACCTAAAATTTTATTTATTTTCAAATTTGAACATCATTTCAACATAAAGGCGTTGCAACATGAGCGTACCTGAAATGAATTTTCCTTAACAAAACTGCATTACAACACTAGAATTGTATGTAACCAAAATTCTGAAACTTTTTTTCATATTATAATGGTTTTGCAGACGAAGGATCATTGGAACGAATCAGGACCGCTCTAAACCCTTGGAGATTTGACGTGTATGAGATACTATCAAAGAAAGACCACTAATAACCGATTTTGGAATGACTAATTCAGAGGTGTGATCATCACCATGGAAAGATCCATTATTAAGGTAGGGGATTGTTCTTAACGAAACCGATCCCCATTCATTCATTATAAACAAAAATCACAGATCATCCACTAATAGGTTGATCTATAGATTTTTTTTTCTGGACAAAGGATTAAATTATGTTGGGGTTTTTGATTCAGGTTTATACTTGATATAATCATTAAACCTCCCCCAGCATATTTTGAACTATAATGCGGAGGAATTTAGCTCACACAAACAAGGCTCAGATCCTTCCATTGTTTGTGTTCTTGTGTTATTCATGAAAAATCCCCCATATTGACAATAGGAAAACTTTAAGCCCTTAGCAGGGATGAAGATGATATAAGGATCCCAAATACACTAATGGATTGGAAAATAGACCACCAGAGCGTACCTGGTTGCTCTCAGAAAAGTCCAACGACACAGCATTGGGGAGAACAATGCCCACAAAAGGGGGCCACAGGCGGCACAAATGGGTCGTGGTAGTGTGGGAAGAAGGTCAGCCGTTGTAGTGAGGTAGCCCGTGACATTGGTCATGGGTGGTGGATTTGGACATTAGAAATGGATGACCGTGGTGGCATGAGAAAATGTTGGGATCTGCATTGCATCACATGACTAGAGGGTCGTAGTTGATCTAGACCATGATGGTGGACCCACCCCCCCAATGACCTGCAAGGTGGAGGGAATTATGGTTCACTCGATGTGTATTAGGTGGAGTATGTCGGCATGTTCATAGTGGTATGAGAAAGAGTGGGAGGGATGAACCCACGGCCCAGCTGGTCTGAGAGGTATGAGCAGGGCGGGTCGGACCCAGACCTGGTCGATCTTGACCTAGACCTGACTGACCCTTTTTCAGAAAAATGGATGGAACTTCCTAAGCATATGTTGGATTGATGATCCCTTTATGGAGTTGTAACCCTCTGGATAAGGCGGTCCATCTGAAATTCTCCATGTGGGTTTTTTAGAGGTTAAGTCCTGGAAGATTGAATAAGGATTAAATTCTCTCACAATCAGGCATGTTATGAATGGAAATCATGCAGCTGGTTGTGACATGAAGGAAGTGATGAGTAGACCAGTATTTCCTGGGTGGCGAGCGGACCACATGGGCCCAACAAATGAGTGGTCCTTAGTGTCTCGATAGACGAGCGAACATTAGTGGCCCAATAGCTGCGCGGTCCTAAGTGACCCGATAGCGGAGTGTACCTTAGTGGTCTAGTAGATGAGAAAACATATGTAGCTAGGTAGATGAACGGACCTCAGTGTCCTAGTAGTCAATCCGACCACAATGGTGCTATAGGTGAGTGGACCTCTGTGGGCCGAAGTACCATAGTGACTCATCATGGATGAGTACCTCAATAGTATAAGAGGTCCTTTGTTATGACCAATAATCATTCATTCAATACATTAGGTTATACCTGTGGGAGATGACAATTCATAGTGTTTACTTTTCCATTGGGGTATTTCTGTGTTGTTTGGGGTTCCTACTGAGTATTATTTCACTCACCACTGCACATGAGAGACTCGCACATGTGGTGGCTTTTGCAGATGACTGATGGTATGATCGAGACCTTTGTGGTATAGGAACACATATGGTGTGTGTGTGGGTAAAGGTACTTGAAAAATGCCTCCCATCTGTAGGATAAATCATTCTTCACTAGTCTCCAGCAACTGGCATTTGGGAGGGAGTATTGGGGTTGTCCCGACAGGGGCCTTGTGGTATGTGTCCGGACATAATAAGTCATGAATCATAATGCAATTGGGAGAATAATCCATGAATTAGTAACATATGACTAATACATGGAATTTGTGGCATATAAATAAGAATGTGAAATCAGTCCCTATAAGGCAAGTACCATTTCTAAAAAATATCAGGGTACTTCATGTGGGACAGAAAATCAGGATGAGCCATAATCCCATTCTACAATGCTTCCACCAGAGTTCATTACGTAATACCATCGTTCCATAGTAGATTAAGACCTTCTACATAATTCCATAATATTCTTATTAGATGTAAATTATAAAAAAATGCATTTGAGAGACATATCGTCTCTCCTAGTTCAGTCTGGGATGCACCATCATATATGTTGTAACTAGAATAAACACCATGATATGTTCCACCCATCATATATGTTGTAACGGGCATCCCAGGTGCTATAAATTCCACCCCATCATATAATCATTAATGGTCTAATCGAGCACTATTCAGTCTACCCCATGGTAGAAACAATTTCCATGATCAAAAACATTACTGAAGTACAAAGAGCCTTCATATCATCATAAATCAAATAGACCCAATTATTATTTTATTATTGGATTAACACATGGAAAATAAATGTGATTCACGTCAATATCATTGAATCATTATTTCCTCGTTGAAAAGAATCGTGTTTCATTTCTATCTCATCTAATCAATATTGATCTATGGAAGAGAAATGTGCTCAATAAACATCATTCAATAAAAGCAGTGACCATTAATAGATTTCATATGAATGGTATCCATCATTAATTTACCATGTAAAGAATAAACTATATCAAAATACATCATCTTATATGGAAGAGTATTTTGAAAGGTCACCAAAAACATCACCTTTCATTAAGAAATCACTTTTAAATCATATATCAATCT
Organism: Viscum album; assembly: GCA_963277665.1. Lineage (NCBI taxonomy): Eukaryota > Viridiplantae > Streptophyta > Magnoliopsida > Santalales > Viscaceae > Viscum > Viscum album. Next base: position 813,978,205 of record OY728120.1, read on the forward strand.
AAAAACGTTTTTTATAAAAATAAATTTGAAAAAAAATAAAACATGAACTAAAATTCATTTATTTTATTTCTTGACGAAAATATACTTTCCTCGATGAAAAATTCATTTTAAAACAAAAAAATTACACAAAAACATATACTTTGAAAAATACATTGAAAATATAGAAAGGATACAATGAAAAAAATTATATAAATATTTAAAACACGAAAAGGGTTTAAAATCCTTTTCCATGATGGTGATCTTTATATAACATTAAAAAATTAATACATTAAAAAAACATATTTTTTAAAGGAAACAGATTTCTAAAGGAATAGAGAAATATGGTTGGGTCTTATTAACAAAATGTTCCAAATGATATTGAGCACTAAAGATTGGAAAAAAGGTAAATATATATGAGTATAAAATGAATAAAAATAAGATAACAAATTTCATGAGTGATCTTGAGACATGTATCATAAGATTTCATTTGATGAATAATAATAAAAAACAATCTTCATAATGGTGAGATCATATTAATAAACTCTTACAACATTCGTAACATTGAATAATAATTCCTATGACAGAGGGAAATTAAAATAATCATTAAATATCATGAAAAGAATGATATTATTGATAAATTTTTTCAAAGGGATTTATATACACGTTTTAATAAATATACGTTAAAATCAAAACATATAACTCATAGATGACAAATCGAGATAAAATTACCCGTCCAATTTGAAAAAAATTTAACCTTACTACCCCATGAAAAATATATCATAAAAAAGATATGTATATACCCAAAAATTAATATATGTGAATCAGAGTACATTAATGGGTAGAATTTAAACCACTCAATAGATTCTTGTGGTGATTAAGGAATAATCCTCATAGAAATAAAAGTTATAATAGAAGTCCCTTTAATTCATTTGTATCATTTTAATCAAGAGATCCATGAATGATTAACATTAATTGAACCCTTTTAAATAATTAATTAAGCCACATTCATTATAAAAAATTTCCACATTCCGTATACACATTACACATAATGAATATGTGGTAAATATATCTTATATATCATAGAAGAAAAGTGAGATAAGAAACCCTTAACATACATCTTGACTTCCGTTATACACATTATAAACACCTGTAGAGTAAATATATGATTCTTACAAATCTACCAACGAACCAAATTCTTATAAATCATACCATATATGATTTGATTATGACCTTATAGGAACCATTAATTTACAAGTCCATGTTAATGTTAATTTTCATGTAATAACCACATTGTTTTTCATATACATTTTTACTTATTATTCTTGATCATCACACACCGATCCATATATAAAAATTTAAAATTTTAAAAATGATATAAATTTCATATATATTCATTATATAATTATTTTTAATACTACATAAATGTCATAAATATGAAATAGAACAAACTGTTCCTGGAGATGGTAGGCCATATGTATGCATGAATAGTGTTACTATTTTTTCATATAGCAAAAATTAATGTAAATGAAATATATTTATATTTATATTTATATTAAAACTATTATATAATTATTATGTAATATATATCTATCAAATATCCATACTAAACCCATCCTTAATACATTCCATGTAATGTTTGATCAAATCACATCGCTATGAGAAGGCAGTATCCCACACATCAACAAACAAAGTTATAATATTCTCACAAAATGTAACCCATTAAGGTATTTGTTATTTAATAATTATATAAGAATAAATACATCATAAATATCATATAGTAAATATAAAAATAGTAATTACATCATTATTCAGAACATTTTATGTTAGTGTGTAAAGATTAATCTTCACATGGTGTTGTGTTAAAAATATTCCAAACATATTTTTTCTATATAAGAAAAGTTTTATACAATGTTTCATTAAATTAAAAAATAAATACAAATTATATTAATTCGATAAAAAAATATTTTAGAAAATCTCAAGATGTTACAATCTACTACCCACTATAGTAAAAAAAATTTCTACCAAGAAATTATTATGTGTTATCAAAGGCTTATTACTTAAACATTCATCTCATTGAATCATACATGTTAATAATGAATACTAAAAATCCATTTAATGGGAATGTTAGAAAGATACCTATTACCCAAATTATCTCATAACTAGATTACAACATAGTAGAAAATATGTGGAAAACAAAAATATGGACAAGTAAATGAAATATAACTGTCTTTTTCTAATGGGGATTGATAGAGAACCAAGGTAAGGGAAACATAATGATCAAAAATTCATATCACAAAAAGGATTGGTAATGGTCATTGATATCATAAAAAATAATGAAAATGGTGAAAAAATTACATGAATAACATTTTCTGAAATTTAATTAATTTTCACAAGGATATATACTGATATTATTTCAGAATAGTCTCACCCTTTATTCTATAAACAATCCCAATTCTTATATCAAAAAAATCCATTGGAAAAATCGATCCATCATTAAAATTATATAATATCAAATGTGGTATTCTTATTTTAGAATTTATATGGAGGGATATTGTCACATGATTCCACACTAAAGTATGAATAATATGATTTTAATAGGGCCTATTAATGAAAAATAAACATGAAATCCTTTATCTATGGATGGTAGGACAAGTGTTATCTAATTATCTGGATTCACATAATCCAATTTTAATACACAAGACTTCCATTTTCCCTATTTACACAATGGTTGTTGTGTTTTGTGATCTATATTAGCCATTGGATTGGGGCTTTGATTTTATTATTTCCTAAACTCCATACACATGAAATTCCAGAGTATATGTATTTCATTATTTAACATACACCATTCCTATATTACATTAATCATCCTATTAATAATATTTTGGACATTAAAATATTATATAACCTATGATAAGATATTTAAAGAACCTCCCAGTTCCATTCATGAAATTCCCTTGAGGATTAATTATACATTTTGGTAACATAGATTCATAGAATTGTTTTCCACCTTTTGACTATTCATGGGAATTGATCTTAATTTTCTTATCAACACCAGGTGAGTGGTGGGAATATCCAATTTAAATATATATCATTAGTTCGCATTGAAAAATTTATTCATAACTACTAATGCCCCATATAGCCAAGGGCTTTCCTTTACATGGTATTTTTTGAAATATGAAATAATTTATATTACATTTATGGTTGGTGATCTAACTATATATGTATGTTGAACAAAATTTAAAATATTATTTTCATGTAAAAATATATTCAACCTCACATTTATTTATGGAATGGAATTAATTTTTCATCTATATTCATAAAATATTAAGTAAATACTTACTAAAAAAATATCCTTAAACACATCCCATTTGATAGATTAAATCTATTATTTTCCCCTATTTTTCTTTATTAGAGTCCACTACTGATATGCTTATCGATCGAAATAATAAAAATCCATGATTAATTTTTAATTCAATGAGCACTAAATAATAGAAAACATCTATTTTGTTGTTTTAATACATTATATAATATCTAAGGTATTACATGATCTAGTAAAATAATGTGTAAGTTTGATTAGGAAGGACTCAAGAGAATTTAATATCATATTTTTCTCTCATGGATGTTCAATAGGATTTATACCATTAAAAATTTTATGATCATATCAAAAAGAAATTAAATAATATCTGCCATATAAATTACTTAATTAAGGGTAAAATCATCACATTATCATATGATTTAAACATTTTCACAGTTCCTTCGATTCATATCCATTCACTTATTCTTTCATGCACTGCAAGATCAACACTTATCATAGAGTAAAACCACATAATCAAGAAAATTTACTTATATAACATCTAAATAATAACACCTAATTCATTATTATATGATACATTATGGTCATCCGTGGCCATTAAATGACATTATCCATCTAAATCATTTAGGTTGTTTTGTAAACCATTTTTTGACTTACAAAAACATAACCCTTGGGAGTTTAAAAATAGTTTTACATTATGGCCCATTGTCGTGAAACAATTATTGATCGATTATATCTGAATAAGGTGTTTTATAGGTCCCTAACCTATGTACATATTTTCGAGATCCACATCCTCTTATTTTACGCAAATAATGATGTATTTCTAATAAATATCATTCTATTTCCTTTACTAAAATTCTTGTACATTTTCTATAATTAATGTCATTATTATACATATACATAGAGGAATTAATTTACATATCCTTTGAAATATCCCTATAAATGTCACTAATATTTTCTCATCCATATTTCAAAATATTTACTCTACATTTCAATTGATATAAACAATAGTGACCCATGATTTACAAACATGTATATTACATCATTTAAAATGAATACTCATCAAAATAAAAAAGTAAATTCTTGGGGATTGTAATAGTTTAGTGTATTTGGAAGTATGGAAACAAAAACAATGTTCTTGGTGAAATTACATTGTAATCTACCTTAACTAAATTCCAATTGAGTAATCCAATATAAAAAATTTCATTATTACTTAGTTAAATGTATCACAACAATGGAGTGAGCTCAAATACTTAGTGAGGGTAAAAAAATGGATATATGTATGCATAATATGATGTTAATAGTCAGAGAACATGGTCAAATAATAAGAAGATCATACCCTTCATATAAAATATCATAATCAAAATTCATTGAGTAAATATTATCAATTAGTATGATATTAATCATTATGATATTGTGAAAATATTCCGTGAAATTATAACATGTAAATAAGCCATGGAATTATTCGAATATACACAATAATATAAAATCATTTCATTTTAGTCAAGGATCATTTGAAATACATATCAGGGATCTTCCTGGGAGATACAAGTACTATTCAGGACACAAAAACCTCCTAAGTCGTTTCCTTATCATTTTAGTGTATCAGGTTATACATTTTTTCTATAGTGTATCAACCACGTCAATTGGTTCCCATCATTATATGATTATATACAAATCATTACCCTATGCATTTTAGAGATATGATGGTATAAACTAATGTTATATGAATCACCCCATTGTAAAAGTAATAACGTGCTTAACCAGTTTTATCTGGGCCACCCCATCATATAAGTTATAATGAGAATACTCATGACTATCTGGGAGACCATATTATATATGTAATAAAAAACATACCCAACATAATTCATGCCACCACACCGTATAAGAAATTACCCTTAACCACAACATCATTAGAGTTCACAGTGCTTTCATGTCATCATAATACTACTGAAATAAATTATTCAATCATAATATAATTAACTAATGGAAAATAAATGGGTTTCATGTCAATCTCTTTGAAATAATCCAGGATTAATGAAAAGAAGTGGGTTTTATAAAAATCTATTTGAAACATGATTGACCCATGGAACTGAAATGGGTTCCTTATAAATTATATCCTAAAAAAATTATTGAAAAAAAACTTGTTTTATTCGTGGGTCATATACTAAGTAAATCATAAACTACATCAAGGGACATAATCTTAAATGGAAAGGGATTTTAAAAGATCACTTGCAACGTAATATTTCAATGAAAAATCACTTTTTGAAATATATATAATATTAATAATAAATGTCCTTGAAAAAAATTTTGAACATATTTAATGGATTATGTAAATATCATTAAAATCATTTCTTAGGTGAATTATACATTACATGTTGAAAAACTATTTTCAAAACATAACATATTTTGAAAACCATTTCCTTTTAAAATAACATTGAAAACTCATTATGGATTCATTGAGAAAAATTAAATCACATTCTAATAATTAAATCATTTTTAATGTCCCGTTCATTGCAAATTAGTGTAAGATTCCATTTAAATAATTTTCAAAAGAAGTTTACAAAACATTTTTTGGAAATAGTACATATTTTAGACCGAAGAGAGAGTTATGGTCAGCTTTTCAAAAAATACATTTTCTTAATTATATTGAGTAACAGACAATGGAAAAATGGGAAAATGAATATTTCATGAATAACTTGAGGATAAGAGTGTCCTGATATTTTTAGTTATATGAATGATTTGAATTCATCATTGGAAGCATAATCTTATACAATCCTGATAATAATGATAATGTAGAAATAGAATCCTACCACTTCAACAGCATTGAATCAAATTAATAATGAGATAATGAAATTAAAAAGGCAAAAAATATCATGAAAATAATAAGATTCATGATAAAACATTTAAAGTGAAATTATATATATCATTTCAAATAAAATATGTTCATAACCAAAAGTGTCTCTGAAGGAAAATTGAATCAAAATAACCATATCATTTTTGTAATAGCTGAACCATAAAACCCTACAAAATATATTTCATAAAATGGACATTTAAATAAGATAAATATAATTATAATAATGATATAATACTTTCTTGGAAAGAATATAATCCACATAAAATAAATTACTATAGATTAAAACAAAAGTCTCGTAGAAATAAAAGTTAGATTAGAAATACCATTACTAAATGAGTATATTTTGAATCATGAGATCCATGAAATGATAATGTCAATCTATCATGAAATAAATCATATGCATGTTATAACCAAACATGGTGATTTATGTACACCATAAAAATGAATTATTGGTGAATATAGCACATATATCACAGAAATAATAGTGAGACGTGAAACCCATACCTTATTCCTTGACATTCTTTATACACCTTAAATCCCCATGTATAATGAATATATGTTTTTTATAAATTTACCCGATAACCATATTAATATTTATAATACCATAAATTATTTTACTATGACATTATATTACCCATTTTTTATTATTCACATGTTAGTGTTACGTTACGAGTAATAACGACTTTGATTTTTGTAAAGGATTTGAATTTTAATTCTTAATCATGTTACATAGATCATGATTTTAATATTTTATGAATGTATTACTGATAAATATATATAATATATATATATATATGGTTTATAATTTCTTATAATAATATGTATTAGATATAAATATGGAATGGAATACGTTGTTGATGAAGATGTTAGGTCATGCATATGCGTAAACGTTATTTCAGTTTTCTTGTCGTAGAAATAGAAAAATGCAAATGATATATATATATATTATTATAGAAGAATTATTATTTAATATATATAATATAAATTTAATTCTAATATCGTCAATAATTTCCACGTAATGTGTTAACGAATTTTATCTCCTTGAGGAAGAGATAGTCCAAATTTCTACAAATGAAGTAATTATTTTCTCACATAATCGAAATAATGATTGTATGTGATATATAATAATAATATAAATATAAGTAAATTATAAATATCATATATATAATGTAATAATTTAATCTGAGCATTATTACTAAACGGTAAATTTAGTAATGGATGAAATAATGACATCAGTTTGTAATGCGGTGGTCCACCGTAAACAGTAATGATGATTGTGTGTCCCATTTTCTAGAAGTGTGTGAAATGTTTTATAACCCATTAACAAAAAAATATATGTATATTTAGGATATTAAGGTAATTATATATTTATGTTATAATAATAATTTATGGGGTGGAGAATAATATATATAAATCTTGTGGATGGATGTTACCTCCCGTTTGGGTAATTTCTTTTGGTTTTGACAAAAACACTAAATTAGTTTTTCATTTGAAGAATGTTTATGGCTATAGGATGAGATAATGGAGTTAATGATATTATTGGGTTCTTTTTTATCATCCAAATGGTTTTAGTGTTTTGAATATGTAAGGGTGTTCCCATTTTATAGTAGAGGTGGTGTGGCATTCTGGTATGTATAAAATGATAAAAACTATTGAGAGGTGCACCTAAAATCATGTTCCTCAAATTGTGATCCATTTTTTTGAAATGTGAATATATTCCCTGAATAATATGATAAAAAAAATTTTATATGACATTATATTTTATTTGGCCTTGTATGTTAATTTTAAACCACTAAGTTATCTAGTTTTTACATTTATCATTGTAATTAATCTCAATTAAATTGACTAATATATTTTGTCAATAAATAACATGACCAGATAAAAAATTATAAATTTTTATAATTAAAACTTTTTAATACATTTTCAAAAAAATTTATCATTTATTTAAATGAAATTAATTTAATATTAATCTCGTATATGCGATATGACAATGGGATTTTAAAGTAAAAATGTTTAAAAGTTATAAAAAAATTATGTCTAATTTCAATGTGAAATTCATGAAATTTACATAATTTCTTTTAATATATTTATTATTTACATAAATATAAATTTAAACTAATTTTACATATAATTTATCTATTTAAATTAATGTGATTAAAATGCATTTATTGAATAAAATATTTTTTTCTCTATTCATCAAAAAATAAAATATAGAAAAATTTTAAAACATTTCCCAAAGTATATTTAATTATTTCTATTTATAAAACGTTTTTCCTTTTTTCATATAAAATATATATGTTTCGTATAATTTTTTCAAATATATTTTCAATTAAAATGTGTTACAATACCTTTTATAAAAATATATACCATTATGCGTAAAATTGGAATTTATCTTATCTCTTGTCTTGATAATAAATATGATAATTATAAAATAGATGACATAATAAATAAATATATATATAGTTAAAATAATTTATCAGATCATTTTTAATTAATTTTTTGCAGTAAAATGTGTCTGATTGCAAATGTATAGTTTTCCTACAAAAGGTTTTCTATATTTTCAAAACGTTTTTATATTCATTTAAAGTTAAATTGTTATCAAATTATTCTTCTTGTATAAATATTTAAACCATACATTCATAATTTTATTATAAATATACATAATCAAAATTCCAATGTCTAGATGACCACTATAATAAAATTTTAACAATAAAATTAATAGTAAATTATTGTTTTGTAAAACTATTCCTTGCGTGTAACCGATGTTGTTGAAGGAACACAAGATTTTTTGTATTATAATAAAAATATTGGGTTTCATGTAAGAAATTCTAATACAAAATTTTCTTGTAGCATAATATTAAATTATTGTTTCTACAACACAATCCATACATATATATTTCATATAAAAACATATATATTCAGTGTTTTGTGAAATGAAAAATATTGAAATGATTAAATTATTTTGAAATTATATATTTCACAAAATATCATGGGGTTACATTATTCTACCATTAAAATGAATTTATCCATTAACATTTCTCAGGATTATTAATATTTTAATACTTTTCTGTTCCTTTCATAGAAACCCACATCATAAAAATGTATACTAACACGTCATTTTAAATTGATAGTCAGTTACCCAAAGTAACTCATGACTAGGATTAAATATTTTAAAACATAAGTGGAATGTTAAAAAAATGTACATGGAATAGAAATATAACTATCATGTTATGATGGAGAGTGATAGAGAATGGGGATAAGAGAATGATTTTTTATCACAAATCTATTACCCAAAGTGGATTAATAAAAATCAATGGTATCATAAAAAATGATGATAACCGAATGAAATTTTTCTCATGAACCATTTTATTTTGTTGAATAGTCTTCATATAGAGATATAAAACCATTATTTCAACCCAATCTCACAATTTACAACTTAAATAGGTTCTTATATTATATCAACAATATTACAATTGTATGTTTTGATCCATCATTGTACTGATAGAAAATAAAATGTGAATTTATTGTTCTAGAATCCATGTCAAGGGAGATAATCACATTAACATCACTAGAATATTATAAGTAATTTTATCATAGGGTTTATTTATAGAATATTAAACAATAGATTTCCTAACTAAGGAGGGGGATAAGTGTTCCATAGTTATCTTTATCAACATCATCCATTCTGATTTCGTAATATTTCCTTTTTCCTTTTCCTGATAATTTTTTATGGCTCATTGTCAATATCAGTAATTAGATTGTAGAATAGATGTTCATAGTTACAAAACTCATTTCACTTTGAAAACTACAGGATAATTTCATCATTAGTTTTAATTAATTTCTCCTCCATTGAATTATTCATAATATTAATCATATTTGGTATTTCACAACCATTATGACCACTATTTTAAATTTAAAGAACCTCAATGTTCCATTTAATAAATTCCCTTGATTATTATATCAGCATTTCTAGAACACATAATACTAGAATTTCTTTTCAACATTTTTTTGAAGAGTCTTTATAATCATTTTATTCTCATAATAATTGGAATAGTGACAATATACAATATCCAATCCTACCTTTAGTTAACATCGAACATCTTATTAAAAAATACTAATGTCTCCTATAGAAAAGGCCTCTATATGACTTGGTTTCTGAAAAAAATTAATCGAGCGATTTTTTTAAGGGATAATGATTAAAAAAATATATTACAATAATATTAAAAATAGATTCATCTCTACAAATAGATTCATCCTCGTTTTACATTATCAAAAAAAATTGTATCATTTATTTTTAGTATAATATGATGGAATTACATAATAAAAAATATCCCCCAAATAATATCAATCCATATATTTAATTTTTATCATTCCCTCGCATTCTTAATCATAGTCCCCCACAAATATACTTATCCTTCCAAATTATATGAATCAAGGATGACATTTCTATTCTCTAATCACTGAATAATAGAATATATGACTATACTGGTAATGATCTATTTCTAAAAAAACTAATAGAATAATAGAACCACTAAAAAAGGTAGAAATTTTCTCATGAATGACTCCAAAAAACATCATTGCATCTTTTTCTTATATGGGCATTTAAAATATTAATATAAAAAATGTTGTTATATATTAGCAAAAGAACTTTTCATTCAAAATTTAATGTTGTTTGGTATCTCAATAGGAAAATACTCACATTTTCTGTTGTATTTATTAATAATTCATCTCCTTCGTGTTCTGTCCATTGATTGAAACTATCAACCATAACATTAGGAACACTTATCATATCAGAAAACCACATATTCATGGAAATTAATTATATTGTGAATAAATTCTGATTACTAATTATTTAATCTATGAATCCTTAGGTTCATCCAATGTCATTATAATTCACTATCTATCTAAATAATTAAGTTTTCCACACAGCGAGTTGGTCAATATACAATCCATATATTCTAGGAGTGTCAAACTAGGTGTGCATGATGTACCATTTACATTATCAAGTTCCCAATTTTTTTCAAACTCAATATGGCATTTTAAGGGGTTTTACCTTATTGTAAATCAATTTCAAATCTACGTCCACTTATACTATCCCGAAGGGTATTAATTTCTTGGAAACCACTTTCTCAATCATTTTACCAAATTATAATATATTTCTAGACACATTAAATCATTTTCACAGCTATATTAAGAGGAATTCCTAGAAATATCCTTATAATTATCCATAGGTGTATAAATTATACATTCTCATCATATTTTTCCAAATTATGACAAAACCATTCATTTGATACCAACAATAGCAACCCATGATTAAAATAAATGGATATTACATTATTTTACATGAATATTTATATCATTACAGTTGTATAGTACCAATGAAGAAAATATTTTTCTATGTTTGGAAACATGGAAATATGATATTATTTCTTGGTGAATGGTATTCATGGTATCCCTTAAATATCTTCCCTTATAGTAATCCTAATTAAATCCATTTTTCAAAAACAAGGTGAAAAAAACATAATAAGGGGGTGACCTCAAGGCATCAATAAGGGTAAATATGGGAGATATGTAATCATTACCAAATCATTTGGGTATGTGAACATGATTATATCATTAGAAGACCATCACATGCATACAAAAGATCATAATCAAGAGTCATGGAATAAATATTGGACATTAATAACACGTGATTGCTAATATAATTGAGAAAATAATCCATGAATTCATATCATGGCAATTAGACATAGAATTTGTGGAATATACAAAATCATGTAAAATAATTCCCTATAATTCAATGATGATTCAAAACAAATATCAAGAAAGTTAATTAGGTCTGCACATGCTGGGCGAGACACACCACCAACACTAATCAAATCCATTTCCTTATAGTAGATCTTGTAATACCATCTGAGCATTGTGGATCATGATTGTAGATTTTTCCTTATTAATATCTTATGATATGTATATATTTACCCAATTCATTTGATACCTATAATAGGCTCACTTAGCATGATCTGTTCTACCAAATCCTATAGGTTCTAATAGGTATAACTAGAGAGAATATGGCCCCAATATAATTTAAATGATAATGATCATGCATGGTGTTATCTGGGCCACCCATTGTATAAACTAGAACATGTATAGCCAATGCTATATGGGCCACCCCAACATTTAAGATGTAATGGGCTTACCCACCATTATTTGGGCCACCCGATTGTATATTCTATATCTATAAACTACAACCTGAATAAAGTATTAATATATTTCATATCATCATAAAACTCATAAAATTTAATCATTTATAACTTCATTAACTCGTGTAAAAAGAAATGGGTTTCATTTCAATCTCCTTGAAATGTGACCAGCAAATTAAAATGAAATAATTTTTATAACAATCTTTTTCAATAATTAATGAACTATATAAAAGGAAAATTTTACACTTACATCATTCATTAAAGACCTAAACAATTTATATAAATAATAGTAATGGTATTTTTGGAACATGTCCCTAGTAAAAAATAAACTAAATCAAATGACACCATCTTATATGGATAAGGATTTTCAAGTTTCACATGAATCATTAAAATTCATTTGTAAATATAAATTTTTAGTATATGAAATTGTAAAAATATATTTAATTAAAATCAAAATTGAGAAATTAAAAATGAATCATGAAAATTCAATTGAAATTATTATTTTGGAAAAAAACCTCCCCTCTTTGAAAGAAACTTTTTAAAACATAAATCCTATTAACAATCATTTCCATTTATAATAACCCTTTAATTTTATATAAAAATATTAAAATCTTTTATGTTAAATTTTAATAAATTATAATATTTAATAAATAATTTTCCAAGAAAATTATTTGAAAAGTTTAATTAAAATAATTAAAAACATTTTTAGAAAAAATAATTTTGAATTAAAATAGATCCTGAACTAAAGCAAGAGATATGGTCAGGTTATATTAAAAATCATAATTGTCATGAGTACCAAAGAGTGGAAAATTTGTTCCAATACCTAACTATTGCATGAATAACAAGAGGTTTGAAAATATCATGAGTGTTTTTAGGTATGGTATTATAATATTTCATCAATGAAATCAAAATCGTAAACCACCCACATAATGATGGGATTGTAGGAATAAAATCATACAACATAGGTATCATTGAATCATAATACACAAGAAATAATAAAATTAATATATTCTTAAAATATCATTAAAATAAATACCTTTTGGTATAATTTCTAAAAGGAAAATATAAATATCACATAAATGAATATAGGCACAAAACATAAATTAGATATCAATGAATGGAATTGAGACAAAATTACCTCACAGATTTGGTATTGTTGAACCGTAAACCCCCATTAAATAAAAATATATATAGATAAATGTAAATAAACAAATATAAAATTACAATAATCAATAATTAGTGATAGGGGATATATATACACTACTCAAAAGAAACAGTTTCGGAGTAAGGTATATGACTCTGATAAATAAAAGTGAGACTAAAATTCCATTTACTACGTGAGTAACTTTTGAATAATGATATTTGTGAAAGAATAACAATGATTGAAAATTTATATGTCATAAAATAAAAAGTATTCATGATATAAAATTTCATAGGGTATTATATAAATCACAAAACAAGAATAAGCGGTTAATTGAACATATATCTCTTAGAAATAAAATTGATAACAAAAACCCTTTCCTTATGTATAGACATTCGTCGAATGCCTTGAGAAAAATATATATTATATAACATTTTGTCATATATCCACCAAATAAAAATATTATTATATTTCATACCATATATGATTTAATTATGAAATTATATTCCCTTTTGATTAACAATTCCATGTAAATGTTATGTTTCATGTAATAACCTCTTTGTTTCAATATATGTTTTTACATGTTATTGTCGATCCTATTACATATAAAGTTATTTATATATTTAAGAAATTTAAAACATTATATTAATATCATATGTATTTATTATATATTTATGTATAATAATCTATAAATAATTTAAATATTAAATAGAATACAATGTTAATGGAGACTGTAGGTCATACATAGAGCATAAATATAGCTATTGTTTTCATTTAATATTTAAATAAAAAAATTAAATTAAATATATGTATATATATAAATTATAATCAATTTATAATTATTATTCAATATATATAATAATGTTTTATTAAAATAATCATAAATATATTCCATGTAATGTTTGAATGAATCGCATCGCTTTAATGAGGAGGTATTCGAGACGTCTATAAACGAAGTAATTATTTTATCAAAAAAAAAGAAATCATAAAGGTATGTGTTAAATAATAATTACATAGTTAAAAAATATTTATTAATGATCATATATATATGATATAAAAATTTATTAATATCATTTTCTCCAACCATGAATGGTGGTAATGGAAGAGTTAACTAGATTGGTTCAGAAGGGGGTAGTCCGCTAGACACACGAATTATGATTGTGTATCAAATTTCATTGATGTGTGTGTGAGAGAAGGTTGAAAACATAATGTAAAAAACATCTCATTATACTTATAAAACTATTTTTATTATATATTAATGGAGTGATAATAACTTATGGGGTTGAGAAATAAATAAAATATACGTTCTTATTGAAGGATATTTCCTCTTATTTGGATAAATCCTCTTGGTTTTCACCAAAAGATAGACATTTTTTCTTTATTCTCCAATAGATTAACCAAGTATGCGATTTGTGATTTTGGTAGATTATTTATTTATTTTTTTTGGTTGATAAAACTTGTTTTATAAGTGGATATATGTGAGGTGGTGTGCCCATTTATTTTGGGGGAGTTCCACTACTGTAAAATATGAAAAAATAAACAGTATTTATAGGTCTCCAATACATCATATGCCTCCAATAATCGTAATTATTAGATAAATGTAGTATATGATATAAATATGGCCATAAAAATTTTTTTAGAGATTTTTCTTGTTTATTTTAACCATTAAGTGAAATTTGAACCACTAATTAAACTCATTTTTTCCTTCATCACTGTAATTAAAATTACTAAAATTCACTAGTAATTTAAAAAAACGAAGATCTACATAATATAAATAGTAAATAGGACTATTAAAAACATGGAATAAATTTTTATAAATTCAAAAATCAGAGGTGGGATAAATTAATTTAAAATTAACCCAATGGACTGGATGGGACTATGTGTTTTCAAGGTGAAGATGATTACTAGTTTGAAATGTAATTATATCACATTTCAATGTGATATTTATTATGATGACCTAAATTATATTAGTAGATATATAAATTATCTGACTATATTTTGAAAAATATTTAATTATAATTTTTGTATATAAATAAATTATTTAAAATTGAATTTTTCAATTAAAATTCACGGATATTCATTATTCATCAAAAAATGAAACTTCTCATAAAATATAAAAAATTTACCAAAAGTTAATTTTGATATTATAATTTAATAAATGATTTTTATTTTTTAAAATAAAATATATGAATGATTAAAAAAATATATAATTAAAAAATGTTCTCCATGAAAATGTTGTAAAATTACCTTCGAAAAATATTTATATTTATGTATAAAATTGGAATTATTAATATCTATTGTCCAAATATCCCGAAAGATGAATTTTAAGTAGTTTACTGAATTATATGTGTGTGTGTGTGTAAAATTAAAATCATTTATCCAAGGTTCATTAACATGTTTATTGAGGTAAATTTTTTTTGATTTTATAACATTTACTTTTGAGGAACACGATTTACTAAATTTACAAACTGTCTTTATTTTCATTTCTAGTTAATATAAAACTAAATAATTATTATTCTACATATTTTTAAATAATATTTTGGTACATTAATATTTTTTTAATTGAAAACATCCATTATAATGACTGAGTAACGAATCATATAATATTTAAATTATAATATTAATAGTATATTACAGTTTGATGAAGCTATTTCTTGCTTGTAATACAAACTACCGAATGAACATGGAATAATCTGTAACACAAGACAATCATTGTGGTGGGTTTACCAAAATCTAATATATGTGTTATCTGTATAGAAGTCAAAACTTATTCTTTCATGAATTGAAATCCAAACTTATTACATTTGAATAAAATAATCTGTATTATGTGTTATGTGTGATGAAAAATAATGAATGATTACATTTATTCAAAATAATATTTCAGAAAATATAGGGGGTGTTTCAATTACCATGAAAACCCATTTTGGGGGCCTCTCCCTGATACAATCTAAATTCTCAAATCCTTATACCGAAGATTTATGGTATCTATGTGTCCAGTCCTACTACAACCATATTGTGGGGGTAGCCAAGTATGACCACAACTACCATGTTCTATTGAATATGTTAGGATTTTTTAAAAGATAATGAGTAAGGTGATCTGATAACTACATTGACAACCCTGGAAAACCACAAAATGTGCTAGCCTTTGGGTAAAGCCTCTAACTCTGCCTGATGTGAGTATTTTTCATCAGCTATAGTTCCTCATGACAACATCATTATACATAATTTTATAAAGATATTCATTATAGGGAATATATTTATAAAAATTCATACATACTTCAATATACATTTTTAAAGGTTGTGTAGACTCTCACCACCATCTATTCCATTTGAAATCATCAAATAAAACCCCTGATGTTGAAAAGATTTAACTTAGTGGTCGACACCACAATAATATAAACCAACCTAGAGTACCTTCCCATTGCAAAGACATCCAACACCACGATGGTCCATATTTCGGTAGATAGACATAAAACCATCTTTGGATACCTATATAAAACAATGGTCATGATTTATAGAGAACAATCCCACAAGACCATCATAAGATCGTGCTCAGAGTGATCCAACTACATTATTTTATACATGATAAAATGAAATTATACATCAACATAAAACATTATATTATTGAAAAAACAATCAACATGATGGTACTATCTCCACTCCAACCACCATATCATGGGGTAGTATCCAATAATTTGAAAATAAATATGCATTTCTCTAAGACTGATAGGGTCCCCAGGTAATGATTCATGTTCATCCATGTTGAGGATATCTGGGATTCATTTGAGGTACTATTTATTAATGAATCCCTACTTCAATCAACTTCTCCCTTCTACACATCAACTGTAATGTATTTGAAATCATTAAGGCGGATTTGGCACCCTCAGTCAAGGTAGAGCACCCTGTCAACATTGTAGAATGAATATACCATCATAGCTAGAATGTGACTGGAGATAACAAATCCTAAATAGAAATTTTCATTAATATGGGCACGCAAAATTAAGTCATTCAATCATTTAACTTATGATTTGATCTTTTTAAACCTCATATGGTAAAAGGTTAATAGAAATATGGTCTACATCACTAACTCCCAAAACATTATTATTTTTCTTATTTGGATCATGGGATGATAAATATTAGGATTACCCATTTGATAATTATTAATAGGTTGAAATTTTTTCAGAAATTTTTTCCATCAACCACTGACATGGTATATTTTTCTACCCTTCACATAGCAATTTACCATTCAAAAGTTTATTAGAATGGACCATGTAGTGTTATATCGATTGAAGTTATGGGTTACATTCAATATATTTCAGAACCACCAAATATCATTTGTAGTAATCCATTAACTAATTAGAAATGTCCATTTGTAGTTTTGTGTGGTTGATATTGTACAAATAATTTTGGCTAGGTTCCCAAACTCATATATTTATCTCCAGATCATCCAACAAACATGTATCATTAGCCTCACTATGTTCCACAAAATAATGTATGAGGTATTTCTCTTTGTGAAGATAAATAGATGGAAGTGGTATATTTTCAGCCAAATCAATCCATATTGATATATATAATGGTATTATTAGATAATCATCCCATTTATGAATATTGTTCATCCACCACCAATACTAATTTTTTCATGATAAATACTATGGATGATTTGATGAATTATTATAGTGACCTGGAGCTCTATGAAACACAACCTAATGATAGTTGTGGAATCTATAAACAAGACCCATAGGTTCCCACACTACTCAAAATAGACAAACATATTTCATATAGGGTCCAATATAGTTTCTTATTATTAATAACCATTATCATGATCGGGGAAAGAGAATTAATAAGCTCTTTTCCCTATCCGAAGCTATTGATGAAATTAAAAAAATGAGAAAATTTCATCATTACCCTAGTAGATCAATACATATGAATGGAATACTATTCAAATTCTCAAGGAATAACCAATATAGTGATATGACATTTCATGGGAACCTATCCCTCCTATTGAATAAACAAAACTTCCAGAACAACCCCTCATGTTATTGGGGGTGTCCCCTTTTACCTAATCAGTTAGAGGATGATTGATCTGGAAAACATCTAAAATAATAACTACCAACCAAAATATATTTTCCTATCATCTGTCCATTATACAATTATCAATTCATTGCTATTTATTATACTTTTTTTTGGATCTTATGAATAAAATCCTCATCCTGAGGATGTGATTACCACTATCAAGACTGTCTTATAGTCATAAATTTATAGAAAGAATAAATCTAACCAAATTTGATTCTTTATATGAAATTTAATGACAATATTTACCCAACCCCTATAATTTTTAATAGGAGGATCAACACATTCAATGGTATATGAGACCAATGAAATAAAATTCCCATTTTTCTTCATGTCGTGTCTATATAATGCTATCACTAGAGTAGTTGGAAGTATCCTAAGATCAGAATTTAGTGTTGAATTTTTAGGTACCTTCTTTTTTCTGGAACATTTACTAATCCATTTGTCCCATCACATGATAGTAATATCTCATTGATCGTTTATCTTCCATTTTTTCTCCACCATCTGTAAAGCCATCATTAATGGCCTCTCCATATGTATGTAAAGGAATGATGAAAAAGGTGTGGACTTAATTTATAGCTCAAGAGGGAACATGTACTCCCTATATTTTATAATTTATAAGGAAAATTAAGTGATATTGTATTTATATAATGTTATAGTTGATAAATTCTATACAATATTCTAATAGAGATATAAAAGTAGAATTTTTGAATTCACTATGAGAGACTATACCCTAAGAAGCATGTAATCATCCCTATGAAGAAGTATTGTATAGAGATACCTTTTATTCATACACATAAATGGAACCATTGAAGACAAATATAAATTCTCACATTGCATACATGAAATCCATTCATGTGTTCCCTGACATAAAATATCACAACGTCTCTCTAAAATAATGATCTAACAAATTGAAGTCGGACACTAATAATTTATTGAACATGATGGATTTCCCCCTAAATTTGATTCCACTAGGGATTGGATCATTGGAATATGAAATAGTGGTTCCGTAAAATTTAAAGGACATGAGTTAATCACTGATTATTTCTCTCATACAGAATCACATGACAAGTTGTCTTGTTTTTCTAATCATCATGCCCTTGTTGATTGATAGAATCTAGATGATGCACCTACTAAATTTTAGTATGGGGTATCCGCTATTTTCAATTACATGAATTAAGATAATCATGAAAATAGATAACATTCTAGGGAAATACTAATAATTTCATTAATTTCATCAGAGATAGGTAATAAATAATTTGGCTTCCTAAATGAACAATTTATCATATTCACGTAGAACTACAAATAAAAGAAAATTCTCAATCAAAAATTTGATTTCCACTTTGTTTTATTTTATATTGTATATAATGCATTTAAAAAATATCCTAAGAATATGAAACCTTACTAGAAATAAATATCCATTTATCATAGTATAATATCCTAAGACCCCTTATAGTGTAATTCATTGAGGCAGCGTCTAATATCATGGCTCTATGAATAATTTAAGGGGATTACATGTGTAATAAGATCTGGATGTCTCTCATGGATGAAGAATCGACTACAATCAGAGCACCCTAAGCAACCATAAATTACCAAATTATTTCATTTTATTCTATTAGTGATTGATCCACTTATTATTGGTCTATAAAATATAGCATTAAGATGATCTCAATGACATTGGAAGAATAATATTTGGATGAATTGGTTGTAAAATTTCATCATCACTGGGACCATGTCATATATCATGATAAAGTGATGAACCTACTCCACTCCCCAACCCTAAAATTATCTCCATGATGTTTTTTTGTGGATTCATATTGGAAAAATTCATCAACATATTTTTCTTGAACATTTGAATATAAATCAACCATGATGTCTTCAATTTTATTATATGGTTACCTACTCCTTGAAACCTCTAGGATTCATGGGCCATCAAGGGAAATTTATCATATATATATATATATACATATATATATTCCCTATAGTGAATTAAATTTTAATCACATTTAATGGCTCCTGGATTAAGGAATCACTTAGTAGTTGGATGAGTAATGTGATTTAATATTTGAGGACAATGTGAAGTAACTCATAAATCATTTTCACCAAATACCCCATAACTATAAATCCTATAATACTTTTTGTGATCACTTGATAATAGTCACCCAGTTCCTTCATGGATTATAAATAAAAATGAATCTATAAAAATATAGATTATACTATTGTATCACAATTATTCTAGACACTAAGACATGATACTTTATCTTGGATTAAAACTAAAATGCCTTGGAATTCAAATTTTTAAATACATTGAGAAACATATAGTATCAGAAGGTATAGATGTTATCTCATGTAGACCCACATAAGTGCCTGATAAAACTCTTTATACAAATATGTTTATTTGTGTGGTTGGATAAAATCCTATAGTAGTTTTAAGTCACTTTATTTGAAAAAAACAATTTTTACAGGTTAAGAAATAGCTTATTTTCCAATAGTTGACCAATCATGTTAGGTTATTCCCTTAGATGATAACATCCAAAATTAAGAAATCTGATTTATTTATTAGGTTGTATAATGATAAACGATTAATTTTAATTGTGATAGTTGGAGAAAAAATTTGATAAGATTCAATAACCATAATCTCCGTAAGGTTATACATAGAAAAATAATAATCACTCTTGCATAATCCCTCTCAATGTACTTGTCCCATTTTGTATATAATCTAACATCAATAATTCAATGTACAAGGACCTTATCACTGACCTAAATTTGTCTCTCGATTTTGAGGTTCCATGACATCATGTGAAGGGAAACTAAAGTCTAGTACTCAATATTATTAATGATTATTATATCATTTTAATAAAAAAACCCAACCACTTGTTTGAAATAAATAATGATGTTATGTTTTGATTCCCCTTCATTTATAAAATTAATCATTTTTTATGATTTCAATATAGTAGAGAGAATTCTTTTGAGAGCCTAGTCACATACCTTCTTGATCCCAGCAATCATTTCTTTTTCTTTAATGTAGAAAACTTCATAGTAATTTACCTCATAATTTTCGATAAATATTATTAATGTAGGTATAGTGACCCTATCCATTTACACATTTTATTACTGATTTTATAAAAGATTATAAATCAAATACAAACCAATGATCCCAATTTTAACTGTTATTTGGATACTATATATATATAATTCAATGTATTGATAAAAAATAAAACATAGTTCTAATAATAATACATAAATATATACTAACATCCATTGATCTCTTATATATAGAATGGATAACCTAGTAAATACAGAGACAAAAGGGATGACCTACATACCTAGTAAAGAATAAACAAATGAATAGATAATATCACATGTGTTATAAGTCATAACATGATGAAAAAAATGTTGTGGCTCATGAATATACACATGGAAGCTGAACATATTGAAAATGGGATAATGTGAACTCGGAAAAATAAGAATTTTTTCGAATCATATAATGTTTCACAAACTTGATCTGAATCTAAATTCTCTGACTACATCACATTGTGGAAATGTCCATATGGATATGTTTTAATCCTAAAACTCATACATGAAATCTCATACGACTATTTATCAAACAATAAATTAGATAACATTTTGATCCCATAGATAATACCATGTTAATTACAATGTGTTACACATAATGAATCAATCATAACAAACAAATATAATGATTACCCATTGAACGAAATGGGTATTGTAATCTTGTTATAAGGCATAACCGAAGGGTATATTATAATGGTATCCAAGAAATGATGGATTAAATTATATCTAGAAAATAATAGAATAAAAAAATAATTATTGAATAATGATGCACAATATATGGAATACATGAAGAATATTGTATAAAAAACGTTACAGATGTAAAAATTTAATGCAGTTTAAGGTGGAAAATTAATGATTCATTAAAGGGGAAAGAATTCATAATTGTTTATAGAAAATAGAAATGGAACTAATGTAATTTTTATATTTAATCGATTTATTTTAGAGAAATATTGGTTGTGTTAAATTTTTTTAGAGTGTACATGGAAATGGTTATTTAATTGGTAAGTTCCCTTTAAACAAGCTTTCTTATCAGGAGGAATTGTTACAAATCCCTTTTTAAACATGTATTTCACATTAAAGGAAGTATATGTAACTATAGATACATATTTTATTATCATATAAGAAAAATTAATAATATATTTAATAGAAAAATGAACAAATACATTGGTTTAAAGAGAGAGAAATTGTAAAACAATGATAAATTTGTATATTTGGAGAGATCACTTACCTTAGGTATGAATGTGTTCTATAATTTCACTTAATTAAGAAAAAAAATTAATTCATTATTTATTCCATTCAAAAGATATTCAATATATAAAATATTTATCATTGTTTTATTATGTTAATATATGGATATTTCAATGATTTTTAATGTTTAATTTCAATGTTCTAGAGCATTGTTTTCATAGTTTTATGATTCATTCCTTGAGTATAAAAATGGGAGTTATCTTCAAAAAAATAAAATGCTCAAGAACTTTTGTGAAATTTTATTAGTATAGTTCATTTATTTTATATGGCCTCTCATATCATTTTATCTAGTATGTGGATGATTCTTTTGATTAAATATTTCTAACACCCAATTCATACACAGTACACTTTTTCCTAATAATTCAATAGCTTACGCTATACGCTACACTGAGTTCGAGACCACCAAGACCAATCAAACTATCGATTTAAAAAGCTTATATTAATAATATTAACCATATTTTTAATTCTTTATATCCCATATAATTATAAAATTTTTTATTATGTTTTCTTAGTCATAATATAAGGAAAATTTTGAATTTTCAGTTAATAGTTGTTTTACTAAAAAAAATATTTTCCCTCCTTTTAATGGATAACCATTTTTAAATTCAATATTTGATCCTTTTATAAATTAGTTTTGAAAATTATAACATATACTATATAATAGGAACATAAAAATTTAATTTGGATTTATTTTTGGGGGTTTCTTATAACATTAATATTTTAATGATTACGGGAAAATAATCAATTTTAATTGGAAACAATACTTATTAATCGAAATATATTATGGTGTTAAATTATATATTTGAATGTGTTTAAAGTATAACTACATTATGTTTCTATAATTTAATATAATATAAGTCATTAAAATTAAATTTATATTGCAATTTGATATAAACATGTATTAATCCTTTGAATGTTCTTACTTTTAAAATATTTTTTTCTTATTTTATCAACTAGGATTAATTTTAAATTAATTTCTACAATATCTATGTTTTTAATTTGGAAAAATGGATTCCATATTTTTTTTAGAAGGTCCTATTTTTATAAATAGACACCACTTATTATTTGACATTATTAATAGTAAATTCTATAATTATTATTATTTACCATGGTTAATGGGTAAATCTGCTAAATAAGTCTAAAAAATAATATTATAATAATATGATACTATCCTAACTCATCTATTAATCCTATTCGATGAGATATGGTCTACCATTATCTTCCATGTGTAGATTTTAGGACCCCATGGGTTGTCACACTCATGAAATTTTTTTAAATTCATTACTCATTTAATTTCCATTCCCGATTTGTTTTGGGGGTTTACCACTCATTATGGTGAAAATGGTGGGTTTTGAAAATTTGGGCCAAACCATGAGCCCAAATCCAGATTTAAAAACAAATTCTGATTCTTCTATAACTCCTTAAATTTTTACTATTTTATACTCATTCCACTTCCCAATTGGCATACCCTAATATATTAAAATCACCATATCCTTTTGAACCACATAGAAATCCCAAATCATGATGGATTTGGGTTTTTAATTAAGGTAATGGGCCTGCCCGTAAGCTCATTTCCTGCTTTAAATGATTTTTTTAAAATTTCAATATCTCATTCATTTTTTACTGTTTTTCGGTGATTCAACCTCCCAGTCGAATCCAAAAACCTCAGCCTCACCCCATGTATCTGTTTGCATCTTTGGAGCTCATATACCCCGCGGAGTTGTACGATCATTCTCAATCATTCTCAAATCGACCAGATTTGATGAGATAAAATTAATCTTTCATAACTCCTTCAATTTTCATCCTTTTCCCCCCATTTCAGTCCCCACATGACCTAATATGACTCCTTAGGATCTCCATATCAGTTTTGGGTACTTGGTGATTCATATATTGGTGCATTGGAGCTGATTTTTTCAAGATAATTCAAGTAAGGGAATTCCTTCTTGGTTCCTTCCATCCTCTTTTAGTTTTATTTCCTATTTATTGAATTTCTTCATGTCCAGAAGTTGGGGTTAGATCCTAAGGTCTGATTTGGTATCATTTGGGTCAATTTTTGGTGGTCTAGTTCTGGATTTATTTTCCTTGTGGTGCGGCGGTGGTACGCTTAATGTGTCGCACCATGTTTTGAGGGTTTCGACTCAAAAGGTAGGTGATTCCATGTGTAACCATTTAATGATGAGTTAGATTGCATGGTTTATTAATTTAGTATGTTTATAATCAGTTTTGTGTGGTTTGAAAACTGTTTTTGATGAATTTGATTAAACATTTAATTTTTAGTTGTATTTTAGCTTGAAATTGGGTACTTTTAATGTGTGACTCTTGGGGTAATGTTTGGGTTTAGTTTATTGCATATGAAAGTGATTTATTAATCTTTAAAGGGTCTTCCAATTCTGTTTTTTAATTCCTTATTTTCATTTGGGCCTTGAAAGGAGGTTTTTTTTAATGAGTTTAAGGTGTAAAACTGTGTCATACTTTTTGAAGGTGAGTTATGAAAATGTGTGTTTTTCATGTGTATCTTTGTGGTATTATTTGATTTATTTTTAAAAACCTTGGGGGTGGTTTAATAATTGTTTTAGGGCGGAAAAATTATGTTTTGGATTGGTATTGTTATGATTTTGGTTTTGAATGAGGGTTTTGAAATGGGTTTAGTGTGCAAACAATTGTTATACCTCTTGGGTTTGTTTTATAAAAATTGAAAATGTTTTATTTGGTTAAACAAATTTTGGAAAGGGTGTATATGTACTGTTTCGGTGAGTGTGTTCACCTAATGCGGTTTTTTGAATGGTAAAGTGGTGATTTGAGATGTTAAACATTTTTAGAATTTTTTATAAATTGTTGAAATGTTTTACTAAATTTTCTTTTGTGTGCGAAACAAGGGTGTGGGATATTTCGTGAGAGTTTATTTATAAAACGAATTGTGAAGGTGAGAAGGGTATTGTGTGACATGTGTGTGGGTTTTTATGTGAGTTTAATATCTTGTAATGGTTTTATAAAATTTTTTAATGGATTTGTGGAAGTCTTAAAGAAATGTGAAAAGTGTTGTAGGCAATTTGGAGTAAGTTTGATTTCAAAATGCATTTGATTGAAAAGTGGAATTTATGCATTTATTGATTTACATGGGGATATTTGGTTAATTTGTGATGAGAAAGTGATATTTTCATGTGAAAAATATATTTCTTGGATTGTAAACTTGTTTGAGCACAATGGGAAAACCCGGGTATCTAAGTGGGTGGACGTGTACTAGTATGCTAGTGAATCCGTGGGGTTTGGCCTCAGTTTAACTTAGTAATATTGATGATTAAAACTCTAAATAAACTATGATGATGATGATTGGGGACCACTAGGTTATGGGTATGATCCATACTAGTGGCTCGTGCACGAGAACAGATATTTTGTTTGTGGTTACTCTCACTGAGATACGAGGTACCTGGGACCCACAGCTAGCTAGTGCCTAGGGGTTTTTTCCTATTACTTGTGCTCATTAGATCCTTTTTACTTACCGTCAGTATACGGTATTGTTGGCTTAAAAATTCAGTAGCTTTGTTAGTTATTTTAAAATTTTTGGTCCTTTAAAATTATCCCACATGAAATTTTTTTCATTTATTATTGCATCCTTTAAAAAATTGTAACAAGCATTTCTTATTTACAAAACATGCAATGCTTTTTGTCAGGAAATGTTTATCACATGGAATATATTAGCGGTGGTATCCTACTGGAATTTCTCTCACACCCTACTTACACCTTTGGGTGTAAGTAGACTTTCTTATTTTTTGTCACAGGTTTGGGTACATGTTTTATGCCATTGGTTCTAATTTTTAGTGGTCCATCGTGATGCAGTTTCATGGAGATGGCTTGAGGGCGGTGCATCTTTAAATGTAGAGGTTCTTGGGCTATCTTTTTTTGGGTTTTTACCTTCGTAATGGTCTTTAAAAATTGTTTAAAATTGTGTAATTCAGTTCTGAATTTTTGAAAAATATTATTTGGTTTGAAAATTCCAGATTCGTTTTATTGGATTCTTTTGTTGTTTTAAGTTTATAAACTCGGGTAAATCATTCCCAATTATCATTTTCGGATACCCGGGCACTTGTGCCAGCCCGTGGGGATTGGGAATGCCCTTCGGGACTTGTCACGGTCTGGGTTTGGTGCTAATTTTGGCGGAGACCAGATTCAGTTCGTGACAAAATGGTATCAGAGGATGTTCGCTCCATTTAAGTCATGTTATTTGGGAAATAGTCAAGATAGTCTAGAGTTATGATTGTTGGGACAGGGAATTCGGGTTATGGGTAGTGTGCTTGATCACCACACCTCATTTCAGGTTTCAAGTTGCAAGGGGAAGTTGGGATTTGTCTATGTCTTTTGGTTTTCTTGGTTTGATGGTGATTAGGGGAAATGAAAAGAGAGTTGGGTTAATGGTCTCAATGAGCATGCAGGGTCTGGAAAGCCATGTGCAGCCGAGGATATTCCCTAGAACACTCTCAGTTATAGTGAAGTGATTGTAATATGGCCACCAACCATATGTCCAAATCACCCAATGAAACTAGTTTCCTCTCGCATTTTCTGGTGTTCTATAGTTTTGAAATCTTGGAACTTTGGATTTAAAGTAACTTGGTTTTACGAAGCGTAAAGTTTTTGTGAAATGATTTTCAAATAAAGAGGGAATGGTTTGATTTATGAAATGGAGGAACTGAATTTTCCAAATTATTTTCAAATGGAAAATAGTGTGGTTACACCACTTTTGAAATCATAAACCATATTGAAGTTTGTTTTCAAAAGTGTTTCCAATATAGTTTTTAAACAATTAAATGGTTTTTAATGGGATGATATGTTTTAAAATTGATGTGAATAACTTGAAAGTGAGTTCTTTTCTAAATATTTGTGTCATTATGAATAGTTTTTCAATATTTGAATTGAGATTTTGATCTCATTTTTAGCAGTTTTGAGAAAAAGGATGGGTTGGTTGACCGTTTTGTTTTTGAAATGTGGAAAGAATTTTCGTTTTAACCATTGGAATTTACATGAGAGACAACATTAATTGGTTTATATGGGATGATGGATGGTTTATGGAATTACTGGATTAGTGTTGGGAGGAATATGAGGAGGCTGCCTGGTGTGACACAGAAACAGGAATGTGTGAGGCCCATGGGGTACCATTGGTGGATATGCTAACTCCTGAACCATTGGTTTTCAAAGAATTTTTTTTAAAGAAAAAACATGATGTCTTGATGAATTGTTTGGGATGGTGTATATTATGTGTTTTTTGAAAATGTTGATGTTGTGGGATTTTTTGAGTCCAAGAACCCCTCCTGTTCGAACTGTGTTTTGGGTTTGTGTTTGGTCGGTAATCTGGGTAGAAGGTCTGGTTAGTAGTCCCCTATGATATATGTTTCAGGACACCTTTAAGGTGGTTCCATTAATGAGTTTGGATCTGTTTTTTGGCATGTTTTTACTAATGGACCATCTTGGTTGGGTCCTTGGGTTCTCTCTTTGGATAAGGTATGCCCCCATTAAGGTTTAGTGCACAACTGACGTGCAACCCAGATTTTTTTTCCATCGGAAAATCCTCCAGTTGATCCATGTAAGGAATCTTTTCTTGAGCTTTGTATAATGAGTCTACACCATTTACTTTCTTGGTTATTTTTGGATCCTCTTGTTGCAAAAGAGTGATCATGGATGGTTGAAAGAGACCTTAGTTTCATAAGCTACCTAATTCATCGATGGTGAACGTTGTCTGGGGTTGTCAGTATGGATAGTGTTTAACAGGGCCTCTAAGTCCTTCGTACTCTCTTCGAAGAAGGGGTTTATGTTAAACCACCAGTGTGGTAAATCTAGCCACGAGAGGCTCTTATGGCCACTTTTTGGAATGTTGTGATGTTTGGGGGTGTTGTGTAAGGACACCTCCTTGTATTATTTCTATTAGCCGCTTTGGTCATGTTCGGTGACACGATGTGATGTCGTGTGCTCGTTTGATTGTAAAGGTGATGTTGTACAATATTTTGTGAGTCTATTTTTTTCAGAAGTTTTTATCCTTTTGGGAGATCTCGACATCCTCAATTTTAGTGTAAGGTGTGTATATGTGTCCTTTACTTCTATTGTTTCTCACCCAAAAAAAAACAAGGTGTGATGTTTGTGCATCTTATAAGCCCTTGTTGCAGTGAAATATCGAGTTAGGGTAAAGTGAGTTCTGGAGTGTGTTATGTCATGGTGAACCCATCTCTGATTTCATGTAGTTGTTTGTAGCATTGAAAGAATAAATTATATTAGGGGGTTTCCAAATACTAACTGTGAGGCCGAAGATGCTTCAATCATTCCAGATCCAGCCATAGGCTTCGGAGAGAAGCTTGCACGTAGTCAAAGGAAATCCCAGTGTAGTTTTTATCCTCGTACAAAGAACTATTCTCAGTATGAGAGATGGGAATAGTTTAAACATTTGGTGTTTTCATCTTTCTTCTTTTGTTCCCGTTTGGTGGAAAGATGTGGAGGGCCTCATCCCATGTTATCTCCCAATGACTTTCTTTTCCCCTTTGGTTTCCTTTGGGTTTGGGGAAAGGTGTTGGATTTGTCTAGACATATTGAGTGAACGTTTAGTAGTAACCTTTCACCAGAAAACCATGTAGGTATAAGGATCCACATGGTTAGAGCATAGTTGCCCAAACAGCATGCGCTAACCATGCTGTTGTCCCAACTCTTTAAGTTTTGGGGTCTATTTGTGTCGGCCCATATTGGTCAGTTAAGATGGTTGGTTCTTATGGTGGGGAGCCCATTTGTGTATCCTTGTACTAGTAACTCACTTTTGTACTTGATCTTGGATTAGATGTGGGTAGTCTCGTTCGGAGCTATATAACCACATACATCTTCCTCAGGTAAACGTTGGGATTGGAGATTTCCCAATGGTTTAGTTATATCAATGTAAGTGTAACCTTGTTCGATGTTCTTGTTTGTTTGGGTAAATTGCTTGAGCCTTGTTCGGATAGTGTTTGAGGAGTTTTATTTTAGGATAAATCCTGAATGTGCTTCATAATTTCAGTAATGTGGTGTATGTTTTGTTTGTGGAGTATTCCTTCCTTAATTGATCACTGGAGGTGTTTTGACCTTTGGGGGTGAAGCTTAGCAAAGGAGTCCATTTATGCCTTTCGGTTGGATTTGGTTTTTGCTTTGTCCATGATGTGGCTTTCCAAGGGCGGAAAGTTTTATGGTGGGGAGAATTGTCACACTCATGAATTTTTTTTAAATTCATTACTCATTTAATTTCCATTCCCGATTTGTTTTGGGGTTTTACCACTCATTTTGGTGAAAATGGTGGGTTTTGAAAATTTGGGCCAAACCATGAGCCCAAATCCAGATTTAAAAACAAATTTTGATTCTTCTATAACTCCTTCAATTTTTACTATTTTATACTCATTACACTTCCCAATTGGCATTCCCTAATATATTAAAATCACCATATCCCTTTAAACCACATAGATATTCCAAATCATGATGGATTCGGGTTTTTAATTAAGGTAATGGGTCTGCCCATAAGCCCATTTCCTTCTTTTAATGATTGTTTTAAAATTTCAATATCTCATTCGTTTTTTACTAGTTTTCGGTGATTCAACCTCCCACTCGAAGCCAAAAACCTCAGCTTAACCCCCTGTATCGCTTGTTCATCCTTGGAGCTCATATACCCTGCGGAGTTGAACGATCTTTCTCAATATTTCTCAAATCGACCAGATTTGATGAGGTAAAATGAATCATTCATAACTCCATCAATTTGCATTTTTTCCCCCATTTCAGTCCCCATATGACCTAATATGACTCCTTCGGACCTCCATATCAGTTTTTGGTACTTGGAGATTCATATATTGGAACATTGGGGCTGATTTCTTGAAGATATTTCAAGTAAGGGAATTCCTTCTTGGTTCCCTCCATCCTCTTTTAGTTTCATTTCCTATTTCTTGATGATCTTCATGTCCAGAAGATGGTTTTAGATCCTAAGGTCTGATTTAGTATCTTTTGGGTCAATTTTTGGTGGTCTATGTCTGGATTTATTTTCCTTGTAGTGCGGCGGTGGTACGCTTATTGTGCCGCACCATGTTTTGAGGGTTTCGACTCAAAAGGTAGGTGATTCCATGTGTAACCATTTTATGATGAGTTAGATTGCTTGGTGTATTAATTTAGTATGTTAATAATATGTTTTGTGTGGTTTGAAAACTGTTTTTGTTGAATTTGGTTAAACATTTAATTGTTAGTTGTATTTTAGCTTGAAATTGGGTACTTTTAATATGTGACTCTTGAGGTAATGTTTGGGTTTAGATTATAACATATGAAAGTGATTTATTAATCTTGAAAGGGGCTACCAATTCTGTTTTTTTAATTCCTTATTGTCATGTGGGCCTTGAAAAGATGTTTTTATTAATCATTTTAAGGTGTAAAACCGTGTTGTACTTTTTGAAGGTGATTTATGAAAACGTGTGTTTTTCATGTGTATCTTTGTGGTATTATTTGATGTATTTTTATAAAATTTGGGGGTGGTTTAATAATTGTTTTAGGGCTGAATAATTCTGTTTTGGATTGGTATTGGTATGATTTTGGTTTTGAATGAGGGTTTTGAAATGGGTTTAGTGGGCAAACAATGGTTATACCTCTTGGGTTTGTCTTATAAAAATTGAAAATGTTTAATTTGGTTAAACAAATTTTGGAAAGGGTGTATATGTACTGTTTGGGTGAGTGTGTTCACCTAATGTGGGATTTTGAATGGTAAAGTTGTGATTTGAAATGTTAAACATTTTTAGAATTTTTTATAAATTGTCGTAATGTTTTACTAAATTTTGTTTTGTGTGCGAAACACGGGTGTGGGATATTTCGTGTGAGTTTATTTATAAAATGAATCGTGAAGGTGAGAAGGGTATTGTGTGACATGTGTGTGGGCTATTATGTGAGTTTAATATCTTTTAATGGTTTTATAAAAAAAATTAATGGATTTGTGGAAGTGTTAAAGAAATTTGAACAGTGTTGTAGCCAATTTGGAGTGAGTTTGATTTCAAAATGCATTTGAATGAAAAGTGGAATTTGTGACTTTAGTGATGTACATGGGGAATTTTGGTTAATTTGTGATTTGGAAGTGATATTTTCATGTGAAAAATATATTTCATGGATTGTGAACTTGTTTGAGAACAATGGGAAAACCCGGGTATCTAGGTGGGTGGACGTGTACTAGTATGCTAGTGAATCCGTGGGGTTTGGCCTCAGTTTCACTTAGCAAGATTGACGCTTACAACTCTAACTAAACTATGATGATGATGATTGTGGACCACTAGGTTATGGGCATGATCCCTACTAGTGTCTCGTGCACGAGAATGAATATTTTGTTTGTGGTTACTCTCACCGAGATACGAGGTACCTGGGACCCACAGCTAGCTAGTGCCTAGGGGTTTTTTCCTATTTCTTGTGCTCATTAGATCCTTTGTAGTTACCGTCACTATACGGTATTGTTGGCTTGAAAATTCAGTATCATTGTTAGTTATTTTAAAATTGTTGGTCCTTTAAAATTATCCCACATGAAAAATGTTTTCATTTATTATTGCATCCTTTAGAAAATTGTAACAAGCATTTCTTATTTACAAAACATGAAATTCTTTTTGTCATGAAATGTTTATCACATGGAATCTATTAGCGGTGGTATCCTACTGGAATTTCTCTCACACCCTACTTACACCTTTGGGTGTAAGTAGACTTTCTTATTTTTTGTCACAGGTTTGGGTACATGTTTTATGCCATTGGTTCTGGTTTTTAGTGGTCCATCGTGATGCAGTTTCGTGGAGATGGCTTGAGGGCGGTGCATCTTTACATGTGGAGGTTCTTGGGCTATCTTTTTTTGGGTTTTTACCTTCGTAATTGTCTTTAAAAATTGTTTAAAATTGTGTAATTCAGTTCTGAATTTTTGAAAAAGATTATTTTGTTTAAAAAATCCAGATTCGTTTTATTGGATTCTTTTGTTGTTTTAAGTTTATAAACTCGGGTAAATCATTCCCAATTATCATTTTATGATACCCGGGCACTTGTGCCAGCCCGTGGGGATCGGGAATGCCCTTCGGGACTTGTCACGGTCTGGGTTTGGTGCTGGTTTTGGCGGCGTCCAGATTCGGTTCGTGACATGGATCCACATGGGTGTTATAACTAAATATTAAAATATTTAATTTAAAGTAATGATGTATATTACATAAACATGTAAATTGTTACAAAAAAAATTAATATGGGTTTATATAAAGAATATTGTTGACTATAAATACTTTTTAGAAAGCTGAAAATAATTCCTATATCATGGTATTTTAATTATTATTAAAATACATAGATAAATAAATTTATTTTTGATACAATTATGATGTTGTCATAACCTTATTATTGAATTATTTAAAAAAATGAAATTATGAATATTAAAATAAATGTAATTTGAGATTTTTTATTCCATCCACGAATTTTTTGGATACTATTAACATTTTAGGTAGGTGTTAATTCTTTTTTTTCAAAGTAATCTATTTTTTATGACATTAACAAAAAAAAATTACTAAATTGTGTCTAAATTGACATATGTGAGATTTTAAAACAAAAACTATTTTATAAAATTATATATCAGTAATAAAATTCTACCATTCAAAAAAAATGTCATTAATGATCAACATGGGTTTCACTTGTTATTTTATATTAATTATACTACTATATATATATATAAAATACTATAAGACAGGGTCGGAGTTAACTTATTTAACTAAGGGATAAAGCCTAATGATATAGTTAAAATCATGACCTAAAAAGTTCTAAAATCTATTGGTTGACTAGATTTCAAAACATACTTATATTTTCCTAGAAATAAATCTCATTGGAGCCATTAGAAAACTTAAATCAATTTATAATAAATTTATATTTAAAACCATCTTAATGTGCCTCTCGCCTTCCCATTAAAAGGCCAATTCTACTAATCATTTATTCACACCTCCAAATCCCTTTAGCTCGGACATCCCATAACCATGTATCCTAAAAATATCCCTAATCTCATCTCTGTGTCCTCCCTTTTGACATAATGAATACATTAGGAGTCCTTTTGTGCCAATCAAAAGGAGACACCTGAAGAATAGGTAATCGTTTTATCCCTTCTTTAAATGTTCTTTTCATATTCTAATTCATCTTCTTAAGTTGTTACCATACTAAAATAATAACTCTTGTGTATAATACATTCTGATAAGTCTTTATGATTATGTTTCAATCATATTACTCCTTTTACACATCCTATAAAACAAAATATCACCATTCGTGCCTACATACAGCTTACCATCTCCACATCATGTTGTAAATTGGTTTTAATTAATACATTATTTCGATGGGTAAAATGATGTATATAAATGAAATAAATAAAAACTACAACATGATATTATTTCAGTACAATTTTTATTCCATACAATTCTATACAATTTTACTATTAACAAAATTATATCGTCGCTCGTGCATAAGTATGACTTATCAACTCAACGACACGATGAGATTCATCTTCCATGTTCACCGTCCAAAAATGATTATTAAAATATATGTTAAGAATAAATATGAAATTTTTGAAATAATAATTACATTGGATTAATATATATATGTGTGTGTGTACATATATTTCATTCACTTACTTCCACTCAATATTATAAGAAAATGGAATCAAAGTTCATGCATACGTACTACCTACCTTCTCTGACAATAGTGAATTAAATTTCATATATCTATCTATTATATCATTTTATTATTAATATATGTGAAATATAAGTCATGTTATATTGATCTATGTAATTTTATCGGGAATAAAAAGTCAAAACACATGCGATAAAAAAGCGATTATTACCCAAAACATTGCATTAACTTGGAATTTTTAATAAATGGGTAATATAATGTCATAGAAATCATATACGATATCGTAAATATTATTAATATTTTTTAACAATTTAGTGATATGTCAAAAACCATTATACATGAGTTTTGGACACATAAATATCATATCAGATATAAGGTCATAGATAATTTCACAGTCTAATTATATTCAGTGATTATTTATGCGTAAGTATTTACTGGGAAATATTTATCATCCATGACCTTGTTCTATAAAAGTGTCTTAAAAATTATTATTTTTATGGTTTTATGTAATGAAATATTTAAATAAAACATAATTTTAAATGTTTTAAATATTTATTCTTCCAAATAATTCTCATTTATGTCAATGTTTTCAAAATTGGTTTAAGGATTTAGTTATATTGATAAGAAAATTGTAAAATATTTAATTCCTTAAAAATGATTTAATGTGGTATGGAAAAAATTGATTAAAAAATAAGTTTTTAAATTGAATATTTTATTAATTATAAAACTTTTATTATTTTCATATTATAATTGGATATTTTCCTCAAAAATACTTAATGGTTTTTTAGATTATTCTTTATCTATGTCAACATTTATTGAGAATTAATTATTAATTGAGGTTGATTTTTTATGATACAATATTCCATATTGTATTGAAGGTTTTATGATATATTTTACTATGGATGTGAGGTTTCTTATACCATTAATGTTTTAAGGTTAATGTTTTATTATTTTGTATTCAAGTTTTAATATGAATTATTATGTGATGTTGTACCACTTTCTTAAGAGACATGAATTGGACATAGTAAGTGATGGGTGGGACCCATTATAACCCCATGAAGAATCAGTAGGTCTTGTGTGGCAATATAGAGTCTTCACACAAGGCCTTGATATATTATATTTGTATGGTCATCACACGAAGCCTTGATGCAGTGGTTATGATGGCTGGTATTATACATTCCCTCGTTATGTGATTAGTTACAAATATTACATGGGATTAATCAACTAGTATAATATTAATTTTCATATTTTAATTTTTTTTGGTTTTATTCTTTCCATATTAAGTTCATTTTTATGTTTAAAATTCTATTGATTTTATTACACTTTTATCCCTAAAAGATTATGCTTATTTATAATAAATTTTTGCAATATTTTTTATCCATACCTAGCATATGTGCTCACCCCTTTCATAAATTTAATTTTTCTCTAGGATGTGTGGAAGTTTATTATAATTAACATAGAATGATAGTCTAATTGATATAATAGAATTCAACGGGGAAAATATTTTTCTTTTTATTTCAATAATTAATGTAAAAAATATGTTTGTGTCTCATATTTCCATGACTGCAAAACAGGTCGGTCATTAAGGACATGATTCCTTTTATCAATCCAATGTAATAAAATATTGAATGTTCTCCAGTCTCCTGGGGTCAGGGAGTTACATTTTGTATGATAGGAAAACTAGAAACAAAATTTGAATTTATATTTAGGAAACATGGATTTGAAAAAATAACCCAACGAATGAATTTGATGATAAATCTATATAAAGGATATCGCCTTTAGTTTTGGTAATGGATAACCTTATGTAATTCGACAGACATATGCATTGAGAAGAATATAGAATCATTTAGAGATATGATAAATTATACTTCATGACTTTATCATTATGATTAGTGTTTCTTACATTGTGATTTGAGTTTTAGTAAATTTTTAGAATACTCATGGTTATACAAGTAATGGTTATACCATTGATAATGTGACGATACAATATAAAATGAGTTGAAGGAGGTATTATATAATAATGTGTTGATGTATAGAAAATGGTTTTAGGGTGTCATGGAATGATTAATGTTATTTTGTTTTTGGATTCATGAATTATTTCATCAATTGTTCTTGTTATAATATTCATTAATTATATAAGGATTGTAATGTAGAACTATTTAATTAAGTAATTGATATTTTATGGTAACAAGTGACATATATGGAAGTGAAACTTCTTGGAAAATGATTGAATGAGTGAAATATACCCTTTAATATGATTTTGATGCTGGGATAATGATTCTATAAAAAAATATAAATGATTTGGATAAATTAAATTGAATATTATTGACTACCTTTGAACAGATTAATGATTTCATTATTCCATCATTTTGTGAGTTTACATATTTTTTTCATTTAAGGAGTCTATACAATATTTTTTGTTTTAAATAAATAATTAGTAAGCATGGGCATTTTTAAATTGGTTTTTGTGGAAATTTCGGGTATTTCCATGTTTTAATAGAATACAAGATGAAGATATTCACATGTTTTATATGTTCCATCAAAAATATCATCATTATGTTTTATGATATTCTAAATAAATTTTTCAAAAGTGAGTTTGGACAAAGGTATTTTGGAGAAGATTAATGGTTGAAATGTATTATGTTTTACATTTGATATATTATTTAAGGATAAAACATTTATTATGGTTATTTGTGGAATGTTTTAATAATATAGTTTGAGAAAAAGGGAAACCCAAAGGTTGGGTGACAACCCGTCGCCTCCAAAAAGTCAGCGAGACATGATACCGCAACTGATGGGTGAAAAGGGTACATCGCCTACAACTAGAATACATGTTTTCCTTGTTTTTATAATTTGTTTTTATGGTATGATAGATGAAGTATATATTCATTTTTGTAACCCTATACGATTAAGATAAAAATTATATTTTAAACTTTTATTATCTTCTGGAGAGAAATAGGAGTGTGTGGTAGATATTAGTCAATCGATGGAACAATACATATCATGTTAGTATACCAATTTTTATCCAAATTCTATGAAATTATAAATTTTTAGGGAATGGATCATAAATCCAAAATTGTTTCCATAAAACATTCTTTTACGATGAATGAAAATTTCCCTTGAATCATCACAAAATTTATGGCATTTATATTGTTAACATTATCCTAATAATTTTCTCTATCTCTCTCCATCAGAACATAATGGTTAGATTATTCTTTAATTTCCATGTTTTACAACATGAATTCCATGTATGTTTTTTCCGTTAACATTCATACTTACCGTTCATTATTATAAAATAGAAGTCTCAATAATCCATTTTTTGATTTAGGATTTCAATTAAGATATTTTTAAATGTAAAACCCCTAGTGTTCAATCCTAAGTTAGAATTGAAATAATTCAATTTAGTAAAGGTGGGGAGAATGTAACACCACAATCATCCATTGAAGGATTCTTCTAAATAATTAAATATCTTGCGATACACGCAACACTAAGTTCTAGTGCACCAAGTCCTATCAAACTAACCATTTAAAAAGATGTTATGAATAGTATTAACCACATTTTTAATTTCAGATATCCCATATAATTATCAAATTCATATTATGTGTATCTTAGAAATAATATAAGGACAAATAAAATTTTTTTAGATAAAAGATGCTTTTTAAAAAAATACAGCTTTTCAACCATTTAATGAAGAACCCTCATTAGATCTAATATTGGAAAGTTTTAAATTTTAAATTTGAAAAAATAAGATTCAAATTTAGAACAGGTATATAACAATTTAATTTGGATAATTATTTTGTGTTATTATGATACCTTTTATATTTTGAGGAATAGTGAAAAATACAAAAGTTTAATTGAAAACATCTTTATTAAATCATAAGAAATTAAAGTGTTAAATTATAAAATTTAATGGTTTTAAAGTATAATTATATTATTAGTTATCATTTAATATAATTTAAATCTTTGGTTGTAATTTCAAATTGAAATTTGATATAAACAGTTATCAATCCATTGATGGTTTTTACTTTTAAAACCCCATTTTCTTGTTTTAATAAAAGGGATTAATTTTAATTTAAATAATGAATATTTTGTGTTTTCAATATTGAAAAATATATTAAATATTATTAATAATAAGGAAAGATTTTCATTGATAGGTACCTTTATTTATAAAAAATCAATAATAGTAACAAGATTAATTATTTTTATTTACCATGGCTAAAGGGTAAATCTAGTAAAGAACGGTAAAAAATAATATTATAATAATATAAAACTATGATAACATGTATCCAAATCCTATTTAATTAGATATTTAAAACCAGGATCATCCTTAGGGTCGATCATAGGACCCTATGTTTCCACTTGGTTCTGAAAATGACATGTTATAATAAATGATTTAAAGTTAAGAGAAATATAACATAAATATGAATGTTTTTACTAAAAAAATTTTAATGAGGGGTTATATATATGATTCCCATGAATATAAATATTAATTAGAAATATAAAAAATATATACACCATGTTATTTTAGTTATAAATTCTAGACATTATATAAGTTTATTAATTTATGACACAATGATGAGGCAGTGATTACGTAATCAATTAATGATTGAAATAATTGATATTATGATTTTTAAAATAAATAAAAAATGGGATTTTTGGTGAAATACATGATTTTATTGGATACCATTGACATATTACGGGAATTTTTATTCATTAATTTTTGATGATATCATGATGTTATTACTTAAAAAAATTAATTGCTAAATAGTTGCAAAATTCACATAAATATGTTTTTATAACAAACAAACTTTTAATAAATGAATTAATAGTAATAAAAAAATATTCTGCCAACTAATTTAGATAGTGTAACTAATGAAACAATTTATTTTCTTTGAGAATTTTATGGAAACTATGTTAACAAAATAATATAAAATTTCATGAATACATGGTAAGAGTTAATTTATTTAACTATGGGTTAATGTCAAAAAAATAATGTTAAATTAATGATATAAACTTTCCTATAATATATTGGATGATATAATTTCCATCCATCCACATTTTATAATCTAAAAACACATTGACCCTCTATAAACTGAAAATCAATTTATAATTATTTAATATTTCAATACATTCCTAAAGTTCCCCTCACCTCTCCTACAAAAGGGCACTTCCCATATCTTTTATTCACACCTCATATGCCCTTTGGTGCTTCCCACCCCTACTATAAATTCCTCCCAAAATCGATCAATTCATCTTATATTCCACCCTCGAGAGAGAAAACCAACTCAGTATGTCTTTTTGTGCAAATAAAAAGGAGATGCCCGAAGAAGATGTAATCATTTTATTTATTATTTCAAAGTTCATTCCTTATTCTACATATACCTA
Organism: Viscum album; assembly: GCA_963277665.1. NCBI lineage: Eukaryota > Viridiplantae > Streptophyta > Magnoliopsida > Santalales > Viscaceae > Viscum > Viscum album. The sequence goes on from OY728120.1 coordinate 814,018,116, forward strand.
CTATGTTTTTACCATACTAAAAAATTCACTGCATCATTTAATATATTAGGATATGATTTTATGATTATGGGATAACTATATTCCTCCTTTTACCCATCATATGAAAAACAATATCACAATATGTTTGTACATACGACTTACCATCTGCATGTCGTGTTGTAAACTGTTTTTCATCTATAAAATATTTATTCGGGTATAATGAAGAATATAAATGACATAAATAATAAATATAACATCATATAATTTTTTTAAAATTCATATTCCATAAAATTCCATACCATATATACATTAATAGAATTATATTGTCACTCGTGTGTATATACAGATTACTATCTCCCCGACGTGATGAGATTCATCTTCCATTATCACCATCCAAAAATTATTATAAAAATACATATTATGAATAAATATAAAATATATGTCATAATAATTCTACTAGAATAATATAAATATATATATATATATCATTCAGTTACATCCACTATATTTTATAGGAAAATGGAATCATCATTCATGCGTAGGTACGACCTACCGTCTCCATGAATAGTGTACTGCATTTAACATATCTATCTATTATATATTGTTATTAGGAAAATATATGATATATAAATAATTTTATCATGATATAAGTAACACGATCAATAAATCATGTAAAAACACACATGATAATGAAAGTGATTATTACCCAAAACATTGCATTAACTAGGAATCGTTAATAAATGAGTAATATAAATTCATAAAACAATCATAAATGATATCATAAATATTATTGTGATTCTGGTATAACTTAATAATATGTTTAAATCCATTATATATGGGTTTCATATACATATATGTAGTATGAGAAACATTGATTCAAAAATATTTTATTTAAAGTTCTTCTTCTATAAATTGTGAATCATTTAATGTTTTCAAATTAGAATGGGACAATTCACCCAAAGAGTTGTAAATTTTTTATTAGATATTTTTTCAACTATGTTAAATAAATTTGTTGTATTTTATTATTAATAGGGTATGATTTATTATGATACAATTATTGAAATTTTATTCAAGGGTTTATGATATATTTTACTATTGATGTGATATTTTGTTACCATGTATGGTTTATAGTTAAAGTGTTATCATTTCATATGCAAGATTTAATATGAATGATTATGTTATGTTTTACACAAATCATAAGAGGAATTAATTGGACATAGTACATGATTTGTGGGTATCGATATACCCCATTGATTCTTTGGTAGGTCTCTTTAGACAAACTACTATGTTGGAACAAGGAATTGATAGAATATTTCTGTTTGGTCTTGGTAAGAGGGATTGATGTAGTGTTATGATGTCTGGAATTATGCATTGCCTCGTTAGGAGATTATTTATTGAAATTACATGTGATAATTTGAATAGTAGAATATATGTGTGCATGTTTATGAGGAATTATTTTATTTATTCTTGACATATTATGCTCAATGATATGTTTAAAATTATGCAATTTTTATTATACATGTCGCAGTAAAGGTTTATGCTTATTTATGATAGATTCCACTATAGTTTTCATCCTTATAGATTATCTGAGCTCACCCCTTTATGATGTTTCATTTTTAACTAGTATGTGAAAATTTATATTATGATTGTCTAGTAGTGATAGTCTAAGGGATATAAAATCTTTTAATGGGTATAATTTGTTGTTTTCAATTTCAATTTGTAATGGAAAACATATTTTTGTATCTAGTATTTCCAAGATAGGTAAATAGATTAGTCCATCGAGACATGATTCTTTTTATCATTATAAATTATTTAAATAATCCATCGGATCGTGGAATTTTGGGTCAAGAAGTTACAACATTAATAGTGGTTGTTCAGTTTATTTCACCATTTTTTAACAATCATCATGAACTACATTAGTTCTATTTAATAGTATATCTATATTTTAGTTAAATAATTCAATAATGTTATAATATACCTATAACAACCCATACTTTACATAAATTGTTATTACTTCAGAATTGAAGCACACGTATTACAACATATAACAAAACCAAGAAAGGACAGTATAGGTATAGTGTCTTTAGAAACTGGGAAACATAAACAACTGGTTCATAAAGCATGTACTTTACCTCCCATTTATTTCATCATATCTAGAGTCCCTTTTTGGCATATTCTACTTAATAAACTTCTTCCTGACCTGGGGAAATAAAACATACAAAAGGGTGAGCTCAAATGCTCAGTAAGGGTAAACAAAAGAAATATCAATCACATCATATACATAAGCACATAACTTTTAGAAATCTTAACCTGCAAAATAGATCAAAATTTCATAACATGGGATAAATCATAGTAGTGAAATGTAATCCCAATAATCATAACTTAAAACATGAAACATTGTGGCATACACACATAATCATAGAGAATCATTTCTTGTTAGTCAAGACTCAATTCCAAGACTATCTTAGTGGACAAAGTCCATTTCTAAACCGAGTTCATTCCTCGTTTTAGTCTTGTTTCACTGAACCGGTATAACGAACCGTTCCAGCCATGTCTATCTCATGAGATATAAAATCTTTACCCAATGAATTGGAGGGAGATATAGGACCCACCCATCTCATAATGATACCATTCTTATGTGTGCCGCAAAATCATAAACCATACATCATAGAATAACCCATGTAATAAAAGTGGGATTCTTAAACAACATGACATTATAAAACAATTCATATAAGATAAAGGAATTCATAAAAATAATTCCATCACAACATAATCAAATCAATGTAATAATAGGGATATAAACAGAACCCTGTATTATCTTATATGGAAAATAATTTTGATAAAACACTTGAACTCCATTCTTGAGGAAAATATCCTTTCTACTTCAAAAACATTTTTCCTTTCTTAACATGTCATGCAATTTTCAATTAAAAGAAGTTGATTAAAAAAGAATTTGAAAACTTGTAAAGGAATCTTCTTGGAAATAAGGTTTTGAAAATCCATTCATGTCGTATAAGTTAAGAAAACATTCTTCTCATACTTTTGTCGGAAAAGTCAAAAAGTTCCTCGTACGAAAAACGACAAAAGATTCATTTCATATCTTTTACTAAAAACTCACCGAAGGGTAAAATTGGATTTAAAAAATTTTAGGTGGATGGAAATAATATTATATATTTAGGAATCATGGATGTGGATGATAAAATACACCCTAGTAAATACCAAAGTATAAACAATCTCGGATAAAAATGAGATTGTGATATTTCCCTTACCTTAGGTCCGATATGCTTTTTACGTGTCCGAAACTCCTGTATAATGATTTAAATAATGTTATTGACTTATTAAATAATCATACATATTTTTATGATATCATATATGGTCATATTCTTAGCTTCTTAGTAGTAATATTTCATTGCTACTTGTTATTCGGGTGTTTATAACTTTTTGTTCTTATGCTTGTTTTGTCGAATAAATTCTTATTCTTCTCTTTAGGTTATAGATACCTAATTTCCAGAATGGTATTAGTGTAATATATATCATATTCATTCATTCAATTCATTTATATAATAATTATGAAATGAAGATCATGTAGAATGAGTCACATCACATCGTGGAGATGGTATTCCGTACGTACGCACGAGTAATGATATCATTCCTATGATCGTGGAATTTTATTGGAGTCTATGTATACTATTTCAGAATAGTTATAACTTTATAATAGTCATATATAGTCATTATTTACACCATTATACCCATCCAATTAAGGTGGTGGTGGAAAATAGATTACACCACGGCGTGGAGATGGTATTCCGTACGTACGCACGTGCGGTGATTTCTTTTTCCGTAGGATGGATAGATGGTGAAATAGGGTTGTTTCATACTTATAATAACATATCCGTATATGAGTGATACTGATGTTATTACTTCATAATGATACAACTAAAGAAGAATAAGTGGAAAAAGAAATAAAGATGAAAGAATCGGTAACGGACATTACCTCTTCTTTGAAGTGCTTCTTTGAGACCTCCTTTTAGGGCACTAAAAAGGTCTTTGAAGAAGACCAGAACCTCTAGAATTTTTCTAGGAAAGTGGAGAGAAGAGATTGGCATGGTCTGGCTGATCTTGAAGGCTAAAAGTGGTGTGAGGAAGAGGGGGAGGAGGTGCCCTTTTATAAGGGAGGAGAGGGGCTCCTTTGGAAAAACTAAAAATATTATTTTATTATAAAGTCATGTTCGGTTTTGAATAGCTCCAAATTGATTTATTTAGAAGATAAGGTGGGGATGGGTCGAAATCCTCTCATCCAATAGAATTTAGACAAGTTTAGGTTCCTATTTTAACCATATCATTTAGATTTAACATTAAGTTAAATAATTTTACTTTTATCGTGTCTTCTTGTGTTCTTATACTATAAGGTTAATAAACTTACTATAAGCAGCCAAACAAACCCCAAGTTGTTTATTATTAATATATGTAACCTTATCTAAGTCATTTGGCCGATCCTTAGATTTTTAGTAATAAAATAACAATTACTAATATAATATTTGTTTTTAAAAACTATATTATGTCAATTTTGACACTATTTAGTAATTAATTTTTGTGAAAATCATAACAGAATGATTAGTTCGAAAAAAGTTAATTAAATAAATACTAACATGTAATATTAATCTAGAAAATTAGTGTAATTCATAAAAAGTCTCAAATTACATTTATTTTGGTGTTTATAACATCAATTATGTCAATATTTCATTAATAAGATAATCACTACATCATCTTTGTGTCATAAATAAATTAAATTATTTAATGTCTAAAAATTAAAAATAAAATACCATTATGTAGGAAATCTTTTTATATTTATAATTAATATTTATAGTCGAATTTATCTTATGTATAACCCCATATTAAAAATGATTTACTTATTAAACATTGATTTTAACTATTTTAACCCTTATTTAAATAAATTAATAATAAATGTCCTAATCTAATCCAAGTGGGCATAAATGGTAATATTTTATTCCTAAGGTTGTTTGTGGTCGAATTACACTTGTACAATAGAATTAGGACATGTTTTAGGGTAATAATAATATCATTTTTACACTTAATTACCCTATTTACTTTTAACCATGGTAAGTAAAAGTAAAAAGTTTCTATTCACCAAATATTATTTTCATCTCATTGAACCACATTTTACTTACTGACATCAATAGTGTCTCTTGGATTTTTGAAATTCCACTCACAGAAGCGGTAAAATTAAGTTTTATGAAAAATTCAGTTTTTTAACTACCACTTAGTGGTTTCACTATTCATCAAAAATTGAAAGTTTTCAGAAAAATACCAAAATTTCACCCTAGGATAATTCTGATATTCTGAATCCAAAAATGAAGTCCATTTTGAAAAATAAAATTGATAAAATTTTAAAAAGTGGTTATTACTATTCATAACAGCTATTTTTAATAATATTTTAATAGCATATCGTTGTTTAGTGAAACTCGGTATTGCGTACGATGCAAGCTATCGAGGAAGGTTGCGATTTCTTGTAAAGCAAGCCAAGCAAGTGTTGTGTGTAGAAAAAGATTCCTTTGATGATTTATAAAACATAAAAGTCACGGGTGTTACATTCTACCCCCCTTAAAATGAATTTTTCCCTCGAAATTCGTCACTTTCTAACAAACAGATGAGGATACCTCTCCCTCATCATATCCTCAAGCTCCCATGTAGCTTCTTCTAATGGGTGGTTCCTCCATAAAACTTTCACCAATCGAGTGGTCTTGTTTTGTAGGACTTTTTCTCTACGATCCAGAATCTCTCTCGGTTGTTCTTCATAAGAAAGATCTTGCTCCAGCGGTACAACTTCTGAGCTGAGTACATGTGAAGGATCAGGTATGTACTTTCTTGGGAGAGATACATGGAACACATCGTGAACTTGAGAGAGATTTGGTGGAAGCTCCAATCGGTAAACTACCTTCCCAACACGATCCAGTATTTCGAAAGGACCAATATATCTAGGGCTCAACTTCCCCTTCTTTCTAAATCTCATAACCCACTTCCAGGGAGATATTCGTAAGAACACTTTATCACCCACTTCAAACTCTAAGTCTTTTCTTCAGTTGTCGGCATAACTTTTCTGTCAACTCTGAGCTGCTCTTATGTGTTCTTTAATTGATCTGACCTTTTCTTCCATTTCATCAACGAGATCGAGTCCTAATAGCTTTCTTTCCCCAACTTCATCCCAGCATGTTTGAGTCCTGCATTTCTTTCCATAGAGAGCTTCATAAGGAGCCATCTGAATACTGGAGTGAAATCTATTATTATAAGAAAATTCCACCAAAGGTAGGTGTTGATCCCAACCACCTTTGAAATCCATAGAGCAAGCTCTCAATATATCTTATAGAGTTTGAATTGTTCTCTCAGACTGACCGTCTGTCTGAGGATGATAAGCAGTGCTGAAACTCAACTCTGTATCCAGAGTATGCTAAAGACTTCTCCAGAACATCGAGGTAAATCTCGTATCCCGATCAGATATAATAGAAAGTGGTACTCCATGCAATCTTACCACTTCCTTTACATATATCCTGGAAAGCTGATCCAGAGAGAAATCCTCTCTAATAGCAATGAAGTGTGCAGACTTTGTAAGACGATCAACTATGACCTAGATAGCATTATTGCCTTTGGATGTTTTAGGAAGTCCTGTGACAAAGTCCATAGTGATGTTTTCCCAATTCCATTCGGGTATGGGTAATGGTTGTAACATCCCCTTAGACTTCTGTCTCTTAGCTTTAACTTGTGGACAAACCAAGCATCAAGAGACATATTCAGAAACATCTCTTTTCATGCCATCCCACCAGAAGTACTCTTTCAGGTCCCTATACATCTTCGTGCTTCCATGATGAATAGAGAATGAAGAACTATGAGCCTCGTCCAGCAGCTCCTTCTTTAATTCGGGGATGGGAGGAACACGAACCTAATTCCTGAACTTTATTATCCCATCACAATCAAGGTTGAATTCAGGAACATTTCTCACCTTCTTTTGTAAATCGACATCTTCTTTCTGTGCCTCTTTAATCTTCACATGTATAGATGGTTGAACATTCATTTGAGAAAGATACGATTTTCCCCTTTCATTATAATTCCAGGATCCATCCTTTGTAAATCCATAAATATTGGATCTTTTGTGATCCTCATCATGGATAAACTAGCATGGTCTTGTCGACTTAATGCATCTTCCAATTTGTTTGCTTTCCCATGTTGGTAATGGATTGAGCAGTCTTAATCCTTAATCAGCTCCAACCATCTTCTTTGGCGCATATTCAGCTCCTTTTCTATGAAAGTATACTTTAAACTTTTATGATCAGTATAAATATCACACCTTTCACCATAAAGGTAATGCCTCCAAATATTTAATGCAAAGATTACTGCAGCTAATTCCAAATCATGAGTTGGGTAATTTTGCTCATGTATTTTCAACTATTGTGAGGCATAATCTATCACCATATCATTTTTCATAAGAACACACCACAATCCCTTCTTGGATGCATCACTGTTGATCACAAACCATTCTCCACTACAAGGCAGTGTGAGCACAGGTGCACTGGATAACCTTCTTTTCAACTCCATGAAATTCTCTTCACAATTCCTCCGTCAAAACAAACATAACTCCTTTCCGAGTCAACATGGTGACTGGATTAGATAATCGTGGAAAATCATTCACAAAACGTCGATAATATCCATCCAAACCAAGAAAACTTCGGATCTCAGTTACTATTGTTGGTCTCGACCATCTTTCGATAACCTCTCTTTTTGCTGGATCCACAGATATCCCCTCTTTTGAGATTATGTGACCCAAAAATGCAACTTTTTTAAGACAAAATTCACACTTGGTAAATTTGGCATAAAGCTTCCCCTTTCTCAGGGTCTTCAATATAATTCTAAATTGATTTTCATGTTCTTCCTTTCTCTTTGAATAGACAAGAATATCTTCTATAAAGACTACCACAAACTGATCAAGATAGTCTCTAAAGACTCTATTCATTAGATCCATGAATATAGAAGGGGCATTAGTAAGACCAAATGGCATCACTATAAATTCATAGTGTCCATATATTGTACGGAAAGCCGTCTTTGGTATATCCTCCCTTTTGACCCTTAATTGATGATACCCTGAACGAAGACCAATCTTGGAAAAGTCTTGAGATCCACGTAGTTGGTCAAATAGGTAATCAATGCGTGGGAGAGGATATTTGTTCTTGATAGTGATCTTGTTAAGTTCTCGATAATCAATGCAGAGTCTCATTGATCCATCTTTCTTCTTAACAAATAGAACAGGTGCTCCCCAAGGTGACGCACTAGGGCGTATGAACCCCTTATCAAGATTCTCTTGGAGTTGCTTCTTCAATTCCGGCAACTCAATTGGGTCCATTCTATACGGTGTCTTTGAAATAGGCAAATCACCAGGGGCGAGTTCTATTGAAAACTCAACTTAACGATTCGGTGGAAGACCCGGTAATTCCTCTGGAAAGACATCATTAAACTCCCGTACAATGGGAATATTCATAATCGTGAGTTTCTCAACAACCATTTGAGATAAATAACCTTAATTTAGTGGAATCAATACTCATAAAATGGAAGAAATTCCCACTGGAAGGTTATGTTCATCCTTGCATCGATAGACGATCATAGATTGATCTGGACTATGAAATGTGACTTCCCTTCTTTGGAAATTGATATGAGCTCCATGTAGAGAAATCCAATCCATGCCAAGAATCACATAAAATTCCACTATAGGAAGGATCAAAATATTTTCAGGAAGCACTTTCCCACAAACTTCTATTGGAGAAGAATTATAAACTTTTGATGCGATTGTTGTGCCATTAGGTGTTGTCACAGCTAACTCAACATCTAATTGTTGAGGTAATCCGGTGATACCCTTAGAAAATTCTTCAGAAATAAAGGAGTGGGAGGATCCAGAATCAAATAAAACATTTTCTACTTTAGAGTGGATGGAAAGTGTTCCTTTCACCACATCGTTATCGTACTCCACATTGCTGATAGGAATTGCATGTGACTTTCCTTTGTCTTTAGCCTTAAGAGTTTGTTGACGTCGACCATCATCATCAACCCTTGTATTAGGGAATTTATTGGTATAATGTCCCATCTCCTTGGACTTGAAACATTGAAGTGTAGTAGGTTCATTCTGTGTATCCCTTCCTTTGTTAGCATCACTAGACATATTCTTCCTATCATCGCGGCATTCAAATGCCCGATGAAATTCCTTTCCACATTTGAAACATTTACTTGTCCCTTTAAGACAACTCCCTCCATGTTTGTTTCCACACTTTGAGCATAAGGGAAAGCTCATCTTCCTTTTAGTGTGCTCTTTAGATTTTCCTTTGAATTCCATTTTCCTCTTCTTATCAAACACATATGACTAATGGGTTACTCCAATCTCCATCTCAACTTTGAGAGCACATCGAACGATTTCCTCGTAGATATTGAAGTCCCTTATGGATAAGGACCTTCGAAGATAGGGTTTTAAGCCACTAAAGAATCTATCAATCTCACTCTCAGGTTGGATAATAATACCAGAAGCGTACCTTGCATGTCTTGTAAAATTTTCTTCATAGGTACCGACAGATTCATCATCCTTTTTCTTCAGTTCAAGAAACTTTTTCTCCATCTTTGTTCGGAGAATACGAGGGAAGTACTTATTGAAAAATAATTTCTTGAACTCTTCCCATTCCATGAACTCAATTTCATCCCTTTGCCTCGTATGCTTAACAAGATTCCACCATTGATCAGCATCACCTTATAAACGATACACTGCAAAGATGACTTTATCATGCACAGAACATTGAAGAAATGAAAATATCTTTTCATTAGTACTAATCCATTTTTCAGCAACTAATGAATCAGTAGACCCGCTGAATTAAGGTGGATGCTGTCTCATGAAGGATTCAACAGAATGTTGCTCCTTCCTTTGCTTGTTTGGAAGTCCTGCATGATTCATAGCTTAAGAAAGTTGTGTGAGCATGGCTACAAGATTTTTCATTCCAGCTCCCATAACGTTTCGTTGCTCAGGGGGACAATCATTGTATTGCCCTTCGCATTCCGCATTAACACGGTTCCTTCAGGTTCCAGCCATTGACTAAAACAAAGAAAAATAGTGTGAGCAACACTAATTATAATAGGAAAACCACATAATCAAGAATAAAATTTCACACCTAAGGTCTTATCCTAGGTTATTCATGGCCATTTCTAAAACACTAAGATTGTGTTCTATGCTTAGACTTATCCTTAGGGTTCTTAATAAGGCTTTCACATCCTAGTTTCCAAAGGTTGGTTGTACCTTTCCTCTGATACCAACTATAACGACCCATACTTTACATACATTGTTATTACTTCATAATTGAAGCACACTTATTACAACATATAACAAAACCAAGAAAGGACCGTATAGGTATAGTGTCTTTAGAAACTGGGAAACATAAACAAATGGTTCATAAAGCATCTACTTTTCCTCCCATTTATTTCATCATATCTAGAGTCCCTTTTTGGAATATTCTACTTAATAACCTTCTTCCTGACATGGGTAAATAAAACATACAAAAGGGTGAGCTCAAATGCTCAGTAAGGGTAAACAAAAGAAATATCAATCACATCATATACATAAGCACATAACTTTTTGAAATCTTAACCTGAAAAAGAGATCATAATTTCATAACATGGGTTAAATCATAGTAGTGAAATGTAATCCCAATAATCATAACATAAAACATGAAACTTTTTGGCATACACACATAATCATAGAGAATAATTTCTTGTTAGTCAAGACTCAATGCCAAGACTATCATAGTGGACAAAGTCCATTTCTGAACTGAGTTTATTCCTCATTTCAGTCCTGTTTCACTGAACCGGTATAACCTACCGTTCCAGCCATGTCTATCTCATTAGATATAAAATCCTTACCCAATTAATTGGAGGGAGATATAGGTCCCACCCATCTCATAATGATACCATTCTTATGTGTTCCACAAAATCATAAACCATACACCATAGCATAACCCATGTAATAAAAATGAGATTCTTAAACAACATGACATTATAAAACAATTCATATAAGATAAAGGAATTCATAAAAATAATTCCATCACAACATAATCAAATCAATGTAATAATAGAGATAGAAACAGAACCCTATGTTGTCTTAGATGGAAAATAATTTTCATAAACCACTTGAACTCCATTCTTGAGGAAAATATCCTTTCTACTTCAAAAACATTTTTCCTTTCTTTACATGTCATACAATTTTAAATTAAAAGAAGTTGATTAAAAATAAAATTTAAAACTTTTAAAGGAAGCTTCATGGAAATATGGTTTTAAAAATCCATTCATGCCGTATATGTTAAAAAACATTCTTCTTGTACTTTTGTCGGAAAAGTCAAAAAGTACCTCGTACGAAAAATGACAAAAGATTCCTTTCATATCTTTTACTGAAAACTCACCGAAGGGTAAAATTGGATTTAAACAATTTTAGGTGGATGGAAATAATATTATAAATTGAGGAAACATTGATGTGGATGATAAAATACACCCTAGTAAATACCAAAGTATAAACAATCTCGGATAAAAATGAGATTGTGATATTTCCCTTACCTTAGGTCTGATATGCTTTGTACGTGTCCGAACCTCCTGTATAATGATTTAAATAATGTTATTGACTTATTACATAATCATAATTATTTTTATGATATCATATATGGTCATATTCTTAGCTTCTTAGTAGTAATATTTATTACTACTTGTTATTCGGGTGTTTATAACTTTTTGTTCTTATGCGTGTTTTGTCGAATAAATTCTTATTCTTCTCTTTAAGTTATAGATAAATATTTTCCAGAATTTTATTAGTGTAATATATATCATATTCATTCATTCAATTCATTTATATAATCATTATGAAATGAATATCATGTAGAACGAGTCGCATCACATCGTGGAGACGGTATTCCGTACGTACGCACGAGTGATGATATCGTTCCTATGATCTTGGAATTGTATTGGAGTGTATGTATATGATATCATAATCAGTATCACTTTATAATAGTCATATATAGTCATTATTTACACCATTATACCCATCCAAGTAAGGTGGTGGTGGAAAATAGATTACACCGCGGCATGGAGACGGTATTCTGTACGTACACACGCGCGGTGATTTCTTTTTCCATAGGATGGATAGATGGTGAAATAGGGTTGTTTCATACTTATAATAACATATCAGTATATGAGTGATACTGATGTTATTACTTCATAATGAAACAACTAAAGAAGAACATGTGGAAGAAGAAATAAAGATGAAAGAATCGGTAACGGACATTACCTCTTCTTTGAAGTGCTTTTTGAGACCTCCTTTTAGGGCACTAAAATAGGTCTTTGAAAAGACCAGAACCTCTAGGATGTTTCTAGGGAAGTGGAGAGAAGAAATTGGCAGGGTTTGGACGAGCTTGAAGGCTCAAAGTGGTGTGAGGAAGAGGGGTATGAGGTGCCCTTTTATAAGGGAGGAGAGGGGCTCCTTTGGAAAAACTAAAAATATTATTTTATTATAAAGTCAAGTTCGGTTTTAAATAGCTCCAAATTGATTTATTTCTAAGATAAGGTGGGGATTGGTCGAACTAATCTCATCCAATATAATTTAGAAAATTTTAGGTGCCTATTTTAACCTTATCATTTAGATTTAACATTAAGTTGAATAATTTTACTTTTACCGTGTCTTCTTGTGTTCTTATACTATATGGTTAATAAACTTACTAAGAATCCAAACGAACCCCAAATTGTTTATTGTTAATATATATAACCTTATCTAAGTCATTTGGATGAACCATAGATTTTTAGGAATAAAATAAAAATTACTAATATAATATTTGTTTTTAAAAACTATTTTATGTCAATTTTGACACTATTTAGTAATTAATTTTTGTGAAAATCATAAAAGAATTATTAGTTAGAAAAAAGTTAATTAAATCAATAATAACATGTCATCTTATTCTATAAAATTAGTGTAATTCATAAAAAGTCTCAAAATACATTTATTTTTGTGTTTATAACATTAATTATGTCAATATTTCATTAATAAGATAATTACTGCATCATCTTTGTGCCATAAATAAATTAAATTATTTAATGTATAAAAATTAAAAATAAAATACCATTATGTAGGATATTATTTTAGATTTCTAATGAATATTTATAGTCGAATTTTTCTTTTGTATAACCCCGTATTAAAAATGATTTACTTATTAAACATTGATTTTAACTATTTTAACACTTCTTTAAATAAATTAATAATAAATGTCCTAATCTAATCCAAGTGGACCTAAATGGTCATATTTTATTTCTAAGGTTTTATTTGGTCGAATTAGACTTGTCCAATATAGTTAGGACATGTGTTAGGGTAATAATAATATCATTTTTACCCTTAATTACCCTATTTACTTTTAACCGTGGTAAATAAAAGTAAAAAGATACTATTCACCAAAAATTATTTTCATCACATTGAACCACATTTTAATTACTGACATCAATCATGTCTCTCGGATTTTTGAAATTCCACTCACAGAAGCGGTAAAATTATGTTTTATGAAAAATTCAGTTTTTTAACTACCACTTAGTGGTTTCACTATTCATCAAAAATTGAATGTTTTCAGAAAAATACCAAAATTTCACCCTAGGATAATTCCTATATTCTAAATCAAAAAATGAAGTCCATTTTGAAAAATAAAATTGATAATATTTCAAAAAGTGGTTATTAATATTCATAACGGCTAGTTTTAATAATATTTTAATAGCATATCGTTGTTTAGTGAAACTCGGTATTGCGTACGACGCAAGCTATCGAGGAAGGTTGCGATTTCGTGTAAAGCAAGCCAAGCATGTGTTGTGTGTAGAAAAAGATTCCTTTGATGATTTATATAACATAAAAGTCTCAGGTGTTACAATACCTTTCAAAAAATGTTTTAATAATTATAATGTTTATATGACCATCCTAGAATGTGGGAATTGAAAAAAAATATTCATCTTCCTTGAATGTTGTGATTGACATATCACGATGATGCTTTAGTTTTTATGAGAAAATTAAAATATAAGGGATATTTTTTTTTCATATTCCATAAAAACAAAAATATTATTTTATATATATGATACTGTAAAAAAAGGTCATTTTTGATACGTGGTGTGAGAATATGGTAAAAGAAACTACTAATTTAAAAGAAAAACTGGGTGGATTTTACCTCTTAAATATTGTATCTTTGAGAACCTCCTCAAGTAAGTTAATTTTGTATTTTATTGAGAATAGAAGCTTTTTCACATGGGTAATAGGATTGGGAATGGAATTTTTTTGAATATTTAAATGGTATAAGTATAAGAATGTATGAGTATAAGGGGTTTTTAGGGTTCGTATAGATAGGGGGAGGATATAGTTGTCTTTGATTGTTTAATTCATTTGATCATTATTCTGCCTAAAAAATATCAATAGTTTTTCTCATATTAATTAATAAATACTTTTCAGGATTTTTATAGCTAATGAGTTCATTAAAAATCCATACATATTCTGTGACTCCAAATTCATGAATTTGTTAAATACCACAAATTTATGTATTTCAATATTCACTGAAAATTCAACTTTTTTTGAACAATACCCAAAAGACACTAACCATTTCTCAATGACTATAATTCAAATATAGAATCCAATATATGAAAAATGGTTCAAAATTAATGAAAATATAATTAATAATTAATATTAATATTTATTAAAAAATTATCAATTATAATATTATGACTAGTTTCGTGAAACAATGAAAAATATATTGAGGTTTCCTAAAATCATATTATAAATATTATACAAAATAATATTATTTTTTTAATATATTGGAGGAGAAAAAATTTACTTTGAATCACTATATTAATAATAATGTTTTAAATAAACATTTAAAATTACTAAAAAACATACACCTAATTTATCATTTTAAATAATTTTTTTAATATATTCTATGATTTAAATATAACATATTTTAATATATATTATATATAAATTTTATGTTTTTTACACTCATTGGTTTTTATGGTAATTCATGGTATTTCCATATTTTTAATGTTCATAATGTTTTATTATGTCCTCTAAATAACTATTATTCCATTCATCAAAAACATTCCTTCTTAACAATTAATATTTTATTATATGCATTATTTTTTATTTCTATACCATTGTTTGTGAGTATAGTCATTCTAGTGGAAGGAGTGTATCCAATTTTTACCAATTTTATTTTTTCACTCTCTATTTACTAGCCCTTTGGAATATTAGGAATTTTTATCAGTTTTTTATGGATAAATATCAATTCAAAATTTAAAAGAAGTGTGTTTTTATTTTGTTCCCTCTAAAATTTATGAGGATTATATAATGTGAAATCATTATAAGAATGAATGATTCATTGCTAAAAAGATGGTTTTTTATATTCTTACACCATTATGAAATTTCTCCTTTCAAATTTTGTTCCATGTACTATGATGAAAACATGTAAGTGTACATCTCCTTAATTTCATCCTCCAATTCCCATGCAGCCTTTCTGTATTTATGTTTCCTCCATAGTACTTTCACTAGGTGAGTTGTCATTTTGGTATAAAATGGTATCAATATAATCTAAAATCTTCACTAGATTTTACTCATATGAGAGATCTTTTTCTAGCTGCTCCACCAATGAATTCTATACAAGTGAGTGATCTAGTATGTACATCCTAAAGAAGGATATGTGGAACACATCATACACATGAGGAATTTTTTTTTGATATTTCTTGTCGTTATGCGACATATCTGACATGATAATCAATATCGGTGGGCCAAATTTACCTAAAACATTTCTTCCATTTCATCCCAAATCTCATAACACTATTCCATAGAAATATGTGTAAGAATAACGTGTCACCAACCAAAAACTATATGTTTAATTGATGATTATATATTAATTTCTTATATATTAATTGGGATTCCCTAATGTTATGTTGAATGGTTTTCAAATTTTCTACCATTTCATTGACTGTAATAGATCCCAAAATATTATGTTCACTAATAACCTACTATCATGCTAATGTTAGGAATTTTTTAAACAAATTAATTCATAGAGATCCACTTAGCTGATTGAGTGAAAAATAATGTTGTAAGTGAACTCAGCTAGAGGTTGATGTTTTTACAATCTTCTGATGAAGTCCATAAAACATTCTCTCAACATGTCTTTCAATGTCAATGTAGTCTTTTCAGATTGGACATCAGATTGAGAATGATATGTTGTACTGAAAATTTGAAATGTTTTTTTAGCATGTTGGATAATTTTCAAAAATTATATGTAAATCTAAAATCATGATCAGATGTAATTAATAGTGGTACACCATGAAACCTCACCACTTTTCATATTTATATCCTTGTATGTTTATCTAGGTAAATGTTTTTCTTGAATTAGAGTATAGGGAATAATCATTGGGATATGATCTACAGCAACGCATATGACACTATTTCTTTCAGATATCTTTAAGAGTCTTGTGACATAGTTAAGGGTGAGGTTTTCCCATTTACATGTTGGTATGAGTAATTATTTCATCATTCCCTTATAATTTTTTAATTAATAATTAATTTTTCTTATTCCATAATATTTGTTGTATATTCAGAGATCTTCTTCTTTTTATTCTCTAAAAACTAATTCTCTTAGAGATAAGAATATATATTTGTTCTCCCTTGGTAGATAGAAATAGTCATGCTAATTGTATCATTCAAAATCTATATCAATATCTCATGATCTTATAGTATAAAATTTCATGAACCTAATTTTAAAACTCCTTCCTCATTAATTTATAACTTTGTATTTTCTATTATTTATTGCTTTATCCATCATTTGAATATCCACATCCTATATTTGATTATCCATTATCATTTGTAAATGTAATTTTTGAGAAATAATTTCTAGAAGGAATTATTAATTAACTTCATTTATAATTCCCATGTCCGTCTATTATATGCCTAATAATATTGGATCTTTATCAAATATTTTCATTGATAAAGTCACATGATCCTTTCTACATAGAGCATCTACCACTTTATTCAATTTACTATGATCTTAGTAGATTGAGATTTCATAAACATTTATGATCACTAACAATCGTCGTGGTTGAATATAAAATAATTCTATTTGAATATTTATTTTAGGATATTATTATCATTATATACATTGTAAATCACTCCATAAAGATATTACCATCAATGTTTCAATCTGGGGATCATAGCCTCTAAATCTAGGTTGTGCATGGGATTTTTTCCCCAGGAAATATCAACTTTCCTAAGTCATATTCTATAACATTAACATTTTAATTTATAAATATCATATTTTATTTACTAAATAATTATTCCATACAACAATTTGATACCCAATTTTCGATAGTATATGTACTGGTGTAGTGATTTTCATCTTTTTCAACAGTTTGAATTAGTCTTCACATTCACTATTCCATAAAAACATTATTCCCACTCTATTAATCTTAGTTATTGGGTTTTAAAATCATTTGAAGGTCCCAAAAAAATTCAAGATTAATTCCAAAATAGATAAAGGATACTACATATCTCAATTACAGATTCGGGTCTAGGACACTCCTCAATTGCCATTGTCTAAGTAGAAAAGAAATATATTAATTTTCTGGTGATAACACACCTTATGAATGATAATTATTCCATAAAAAACTAAAATTTACTATAGTTTGAATATATTATCTCCCTCAGTAATGTCTTTATAATGGTTTATTAATGCTCCTTATGTTTTTCCTTACTCTATGAGTATATTAGAATATAATCTATACGGACTATAAAAAACATTTTAGGGGAATTTCAAAAGGATAAATTAATTTTGTCAAAAATATTGCTGAGGAAACAATGAGTCTAAATGGAATAAAAATGAACTCATAATTTCCAAACATTCTTCAAATGGAAGTCCTGGGAATATTTTCATTCCTCACCATTAATTTAAGATAACACAATTGAGGTTCCAGCTTTGAGAAATATTTGGCCCCTCATAGATGATATGAAAACATTGATCTATGTATAGTAGGATTTAGAAGTTTTTATTAGTATTTTTTATGGACATGAAAATAAATTCATAGGCAAAGTGATCCATACAAATTCATGATGAAGATGACTAGCTGATCCCATAGTGATTCACACAAGCATATAAAACACTTGTTCAGAATCCCTTATAACATTTTCTTTACTTCCTCAAACTCAATTGATTCCATACAATATGGAGTCTCTGATATAGGTAGAGTCTAGGATGAAGATCAACATAAAAATGAACCTATCGATTAGGAGGAAGATCAAGAAAATCTTCAAGGAATAGATATGTATAGTCCTTAATGATAGTAATGTCTTCCATCATGACCCTCTCAATTTTCTCAATAATTTGTAATTGATATGTGAAATAATTATGTTAATATATTTATTGTTGATATGATGATTCTAATGGAGTAAAATTCTCTTCCATACAGTATCAAATAATCCAAGGATGTATTACGATGTTAAGAGTGATCTCCCATTATAGATACTTGATGTTGTCTTTACAAAAATATATCAAATGATTCCATAATATTAAACCAAACACCAATACAAGAAGTAACATGGGATTTTTAGGGATATTATATCCATGAAAAATTTACTAGGGATGAGTTTTAAACATTAAATGTAATAATTTTACCATTTTCTACACTTACATATAACCCAACCATCAAATTTTGTGGTGTGGTTTTAATAGTAATACTAAACATGAAGATAAAAAATAAATCACAGAACCATTATAAAATATTATGTTTAATGTTCAAGGATGAATAACTATCTTACATATTACTACAATATATATATGATCCACCTCATTAGAGGTGATATCATAGGCACATCCTTGAATCCATAGAGGTCGTTGTTGTATGTTTTCTCCTCCAACCCTTTTCTTAAAGGATTGGCTCGAATAATTCTCATTTTCATTGTAGCTAATGCACTATACAACATGAATAGTGTTCATAAGAACCTTATTTTCCACTTCTTATTTATTTAGTTTCTTACATTGAAAGTGGAAATGATTATATTTGTTTCACAATTCTACATACTTGAATGACCTTATGATTATCCTTAGTCAATTTTCATAATTATTATTCCCAAAAATATTACTAGTTGGATTCTGAGTTCTATTTCCTCCGTAATATTTTTCTATTGTAAATCATAGAGGGAATTCCATATTACGTTGCAGGTATCCAATCCCACAAGACCATGTAGAATAACTAATCATTAACTAATATTTAATATAACAGAAAAAATTATCTCAAAACTATAAATTTCTAGAATTATTAAGGCTTTCCATGGACATGGATTCAACAGCCAAAATAGTCAGTACATCTTATATTCAATGATGATGACAAGACAATAAGAAAAACAAGAAATAATTTTTATGTTTTCCTAATATGATCTAATAGATTCATATTCTTTTTTCTTCAGAAGGGGGAAATCCCTCTCCATCTTATAATGGAGAGTTACGAGAAAATTATTGTTATAAAATATTTTGTTAATACATTTCATTCCATGGAATCCATTTCCTCTTTTGATGTTTTATTCATTATCATTATACACCACTGATTAGCCTCCCCATAAACATCAATGTACAACAAGAAAAAATTTCTCTTCATCCAGGCATTGGTGATAAACTACAATCTTTATAATGCAGTTAATCCATTTACTATGTTACGGGGATTAAAGGATTCACAAATGATATATGGAATTTCTCACATAAATGAATTGAAATCATGTTTATTTTTTTAGGAGACGGATGTAGTTTCAAAATATTTGTGGTCTTATTCAGAACATAATCTATTTATACAAGTGTTTTAATGATGTTTTGAACTCTCATTCTAATTTTATTTTGAGTTTCATTATGGAAATCATCACATTACCTATCAAATTGATTTTTGGAATGAGTTCTCAAAATTACCTCTATTATGTAAAAAATCAAATACAATTAGGGTTTATGAAAACATTGAAAATAAGCATCTAAAATTTAAACGTTCAACACAGAAGAATAAACATGTAAATGATAGATTATCCTATATTATGATTCCCAATATTTAGATTTATGATATCTATGCTGAATTAATTATCCCAAGGGTATAATATAATTTATTATAGTCCCAACTGTCAAAAATACCTAGACAATATTGGGATACTAACAATAGAGAGCATACCAATTTATGCATATTATTACATGACTATATAGTTAATTACACATCAACTAAAACGAAGGATCATATATTCCTGTGTATTTGGAAGACTAGGTGCATAAAATTAAACACATGGAAATTTATTAATAAAAATTTTTATTTATAATATATAATGGGATCCTTACTTCCATTGATATCCAAAATATTCATATAATGGCTTTGGAAATGTGTAGACTATATGGATGAGCTAAATTTCCCATTATAGAAATAAACACTGAAATAAAGCATAACACATGAGATAAAAGCAATAACCTAATGACATAAAAAGGAAGTGACCAATAATAAATATATAGAGAAATTACATATATATCTTTGGATATTTTGATCAGTGAAACATATGAATGTTGTAGAAACATATGGAATGAAATAAATATTAGTCAATGCAAACTACAAAAACTATATCACATGGTAGGAAAGTCCTTCAATCGATTAATTTTACTTCACAACCCCATTGATGTCATCTCATTAGACTAATCATTACACAATTCATCAAAGTGAAATCTGGGTTCACCCATCATAACATGTTCATGTATGTGATTCACATAAATAATCAAACATAAGGAATGATCATAAGGGTTTCCCATTGAAATAAATGAGTATCATAATAATGTCATAATGTATATCCAAATGTTGCATCATAATAGTATCCATGAATGAAGGGATTACATGATTTTGGAACAATAATAATATAAACATAATAATAATAATAGATCATGAATAATTTTGTCCAACTGATCTTAATACATGATGTAGTGTGTATAAGAATATTTAGAAATTAGCCACTTTAGTATAGTTTATGGGAAGATATTATAGAATCATTAAAGTCAAAAATGAATAATTTATTGAATAAAATAAGTAATTATCTAAGATATTTATTAATGAAAAACTGTTTATTTTATAACTATTTTGGGATTAAAATACTATAAGGTTTTTACATGGAAATGGTTTATAAATTTGGATATTCCATTTAATCAGACATTCATATCGAGATTAATTAAAATGGGAAACATTATAAACATTTGGTTTCCCATGTAAGATTGATTAATTGATCTGGATTCATATATTTTAAACTAATTAACATAATTTAAAAAATCATTTATAAAAAATGATGATATAATTTAGTGTAAAGGGATAGAAAGATTACCCTAAAGGTAAATTTGGAGGTTTAGAGATATAGCATAACTTATAACTGAGTTTTTTCTACACTTTCATTTATTTTACATGATAATAAAATTAAACTTATTAATATCATAACATGGAACCCATTAAGCCTAAAGTTTATTTATTATAATTGTAATGACCCAAATCTGGAGCCCCTCCACTGGTGCCCCGTACCTGGTTCGCCACATGACCTCAGGCGCATTTCCCCGAACGCCAGAGCCTGCCGACTAGTAGCGAGGGACTTGGTGAGATGATGGGGAAACTATTCCCTCATTCGGTAAGGTATACAAGGTAAGAAAACAATAATAATCAGTGGAATTAGTAAACAACATGCATAACAACAGAAACCAAACAGCGGAAGCATTGTAGATATATAACTTCGATGAAAATGATGCAGCAAGTGAAAGTATCTAAGGAAAACAGCAAACACAACAACGTGCGGAAGTACAACTGAAAACTTGTGAAAAAGAAAAACAAAGTAATCTCCTCTGCATCGCGAGCCTCGGCTCAGTCCCATGCTCTCCAGCTCCTGTGCAATCATGAACCTGAAGTAGAAGGTCACTTTCCCTTGTCTATACCAGCAGCAACATAGTCTGCTTGGGCCCAAAAGCATGGATCAAACAGGTTGTGAGATACAATCCTAGAAGGCAATCACCCAAAGATTTGTGCCTAACAGTCAATGAATACAAGGTAAGTAATAAAACAAGAAGCAGTAAATAAGAGAACACAAGAAGCTATAATCCATAGTTCTAACAAATAAAGTACACAAGTATGCAGCCAACAACAAGAAGAAAACATGTAACTCTCTGGGTAGCTCTCACAGCCTAACCCCTATGGTTCAACCGATAGTACTAGAAACCCTCTGGAGGGCACACACAGTCTCACCCATCTGGTTCAGCTAAGTAACTAAGCACACTCTCTAGGGAAGCACTCACCGTCAATTCCCCCTATAGTCTCGTATAATACTAAAGGCTCTCTGGGGAAGCACTCAATGTCAATTCCCACTGTGGCCCACGTCGAGGATCTACAGACTCTCTGGGGAAGAACTCAATCTCAATTACCCCTATAGTCTCGCATCATAATTAAAATACACTTTGGAGAAGCCCTTCCGTCAATTCTCCCTTTGGTCTACTACTCTAGGTTCTCACAGTCCTGAGTACAACTAAACATGCTCATCACGTGTATATCATCCAAGTGAACCTCAAGAACTACTTGGCTATCATTCTACAGCTCAAGAGAAAAAACAAAACAACAGTTCCTCTATCCTACAACTGGGTATGGAAACTGGAAAAACGCCCAACAGGCAAAACAAGCCTGTAAAAGCAACTTAGCATTATATAAATTACTCTACTCAAAAGAAATAACCTCTACTAAAGAAAACAAGAAAAGCAGGCAAACAACAGGGGAAAACCAGGAAACATGCAATACCCCGTTCACAGGTATTGGTGGAGTTTGTACATAATATTCATCAACTTTCTATAAAAAGGCACAAACCACCTACCTCAATCCGAGGAGTTCGATATACGTGAACCACAACGATAGATTCCTCTTATAACAACATAGATCTGAGAAAATGCAAAAAACGTTCATCCCACGATAACATGGAAACGAGGAAGAATTATGAAAAAAGGCTAAAGCAGAAGGAAGAACTCACCCCTAAGATTCCAATGCAATCGACCGTGCTCAAATCGGAGAATAGATGGTGGGGCGGGAGCTCAGAGAAGATTCGGTCGTACGGTTGCTTTTGGGTGGACGAAATCTAGAGAAGAAGATGATTTTGGGGGTTAGGCACGACCCCTGTGTGTTTAATGAAAAAAATAACGTACACGGTGTGTACTTCTTCAGTACACTGCATGTACTTCAATTTTACGTACTCCGAATTAACCGGCATCCACCTCAGCCTTACACATCGTGTGTGTGGCCCGGACACGGCCAGCACACGGCTTCGAGCCGGGAAGAGTACACGGCGTGTACTCAGAAAGTACATGGCGTGTAATTCTGAAATTTCGAGAAAATTTATTTTCTTTAAAAACTCCAGAAAAAGGGAAATCATACCTGAATAGAGATCCGGGTTCTTACAAACTTCCCCCCATAAATAAATTCATCCATGAATTTCCCTAATGATGCGGAGAAGGAGAAACACTGAATAGATCTGGCCACTGTGATCGTACAACGGTCCCCCTCTCCCAGGTCTCGTCCTATACACGCTCGTGCTGCCATAGCACTTGTACCAGAGGAACAGACCGCCTGCGGAGAACCTTCGTATTGTGATCGACAATCCGGATAGGATGCTCCTCGAACGATGAATCCTCTTCATGATCAACTTCCTTGAGGTGAAGGACGTGAGATGGGTCTGAAAAGTAACGTCGGAGTTGAGAGATGTGGAAGACGTCGTGCATGGCCCGATACCTCTAATGTAGCTGCAACCAATAGGTAACTGGTCCAACTCTCTCCAAGACCTCAAACGACCCGACGTACCGCGGTGAAAGCTTACCCTCTCTTTGAATCCTCTTGTGTCCCAAAATCAGTGCGACACGTAGGAAAACTTGATCACCGACCTCGAACTCCAGAGGTCCTCTCCACTGATCAGCATAAGAATTCTATTGAGACTGTGCCGTAGTCATCCTGTTCTGAATCAGCTCTATCTGTTCTGAGGTCTCCTGAACAAGACGAGGTCCTAGCAAAGCTGCCTCTCCTGCCTCTAGCCAGCATAAGGGTGATCGGCATGGCCTACCGTACAAAGCCTTGTATGGAGCCTTCTGAATGGCCACCTGGAATCTGTTGTTTTAGGAGAAATCCACCAAAGGAATATGCATCTCCCAAGAACCGCTAAAGTCTATAATGAAAGCTCAGAGCATATCCTCAAGCACCTAGATCATGTTCTCGGAATGGCCATCAGTCTTGGGATGGTATGTTGTACTCAAAAGTACCTGTGTACCCAAGGTCTTCTGAAGTCCCTGCCAGAATTGAGAGGTAAAACGCGAATCTCTGTCTGAAATAATACAGCGTGGAACTCCATGCAGACGAACGATATCTCCGATGTAAATTCATCCCAGATCATCGACACTGAAGGTCCCCTTGATCGTCAAGAAGTAAGAAACCTTCGTAAGCCTGTCGATGACAACCCAAATAGCATCGTTTCCCCGAGGTGACCTCAGCACCCAGGTCATGAAGTCCATCGCAACATCATTCCACTTCCATTCCGGAATGGTTAACTGCTGTAAAAGCCTCTCTTGTGAGATAACGTCCCACCACCTCTTGGAGGAGTCATGGAGCATGTAGGTAGAAAGCGTGACCCACCTCTCTGGATGTGTCTTAAGATGCTCGAAGATAGTCAGCATGCCTTCCAACCATGACTCTGCAGCCTGAGGTCCTCCCTCCCCCGAGAACGTGGGAGGATGCTGCTGCTGAAAGACCTACGTCAAGTCTGCCATAGACAAGGCAGGAGGTGGTGCTCCCTGGAAGGCCTGCATCATCATCATGAAACCTTCCCTGAACTGCGCATCAGCGCCCGCAACTGGTACAAAAACCAGTGCCAAGGCTGGCTCGGCTGGGGGATCGACAGGAAGTCCCTGATCAGCCATGTCTGATGTCTGATCACTGCCTGACGACAGACGTACGACCGGAAGACGTCTCGGAGGCATAGCTCTGAAAGATCAAAAGCACACCCTAGATCAGGAAAACAAGGACAGAGAACACAAAGGTACAAAATGGGAACTGGGGAAGAAAAACACAAAAGTTTGCAAAACACGACTACACGGTGTGTATAAAACTACACGACCTATCTTCTTAACCCACTGACATGGGCGTATACTCCTTCCCTACACATCGGGTACACTTCAATCTACAGGGTGTGTTTCACCCACACACGGCATGTACTTGAAAATTGTTCCCCTACCCGAGTCTCCTTACACGGCTAACCCACATGGTCTGACTTAACCCGAGACTACACAGAATGTTCTTAACACACACGGCGTGTACTAGACAAGGCTTCAGTGACCCGTGTTTGTGAAACAAATGGCTGTCTACATGGCTGAACCTTGCCGGCGTGCTCCAAATAAACACGGCGTGCATAGGAAAGGTGACCCCATCCTTTATTTTTCGGGACACGGCCAGGTACTTGGACAAGACTATAAGGTGTGTTCCGAAAAAACATGGTGTGTGGAAAAGAAGTTAACGTCGGCTCGTGTTGTTCGTGACACGGTTGGGTACCTGGACAGGACTACAGGGTGTGTTCCCTAAGGACACGGCGTGTTCTACCCGAGCTTACCCGGCCCGTGTTGTTGGTGACAGGGACAGGTACACGGCTTCGAACTTACACGACGTGTACCAATTGTACACGGTGTGTTCTCAAAGTTAATCACACGACACTGTGTTCTGCTCACACGGTCAGTGACACGGCCTAAAAAATACACGGCATGTATCCAAAAAGTAAACGCCGTGTATTCTGGGTTTTTCTGGGCAGTAGCTCAGAAACTGCTCAGACTCCCAGAAACACTAAAACAAGGGAAAGAGGTGCCAAATTTTGATTCGTGAGAGCCCATACTCCCCGCGAATCAAATCTTCGCATCTCCTGTAGTAACATAAAATGGAAAACAACAGCTCTCTAACATAACAGCAGGGATTCTATCAAGCATCTATCATAAAACCATGTATAATCTACACAAAGCCTATCACAACAGCATGCAATCGCTAATGCACCATAGATGGCATGGCAAGAATGCATGGAATGTGATTTATTGAAGTTCCTATATGATGCATGATATGGAATACCCTCATCTAATCGGGTTGCGACAGAAATAGAACTGAAATATCAAAACAATAACTGCACAAGTCATGCGAATCACTCTAGGTGAAAACATATCAACCATAAAACTCAAAACCAGTGAACTGCAATTAATGAAGTAGTATGGCCTTTCCCTGTACACGGGTTAGCTACTCCCGAGCACAGCTTAATACCAAGTACCAAATCCGTCCTATCCCAGGCTAAATTCTCCAAAAAGTAAAGCAAGAGAAAATAACTCCTCTAATACCACTTTGTAACGACCCGAATCCGGAGCCCCTCCACTGTTGCCCCGTACCCGGTTCACCACATGACCTCAAACGCGTTTCCCCGAATGCCAGAGGCTGCCGACTAGAAGCGAGGGCCTTGGTGAGTCGGTGGGGAAACTATGCCCTCATTCAGTAAGGTATACAAGGTAAGAAAACAACAGTAATCAGCAGAAGCAGTAAACAACATGCATAACAAGAGAAACCAAATAGCGGAAGCATTGTAGATATATAACATCGATGACAATTACGCATCAGGTGCAAGTATCTAAGGAAAACAGCAAACACAACAACCTGATGAAGTACAACTGAAACCAATTGAAAAAGAAAAACAATGTAATCTCCTCAGCATCGCGAGCCCCAGCTCGGTCCCATGCTCTCCAGCTCCAGTGCAATCAAGAACCCAAAGTAGAAGGGCGCTTGCCCTTGTCTATACCTGCAGCGAAATAGGCTGCTTGGGCCCAAAAGCATGACCCAAACAAGGTGTGAGATACAATCCCAGTAGGAAATCACCCAAGATTTGTGCCTAATAGTCAATGAATACAAGTAAAGTAAAAAAAACAAGAAGCAGTAAATAGGAATGCAAAAGTAGCTACAATCCATAGTTCTAACAAATAAAGTACACAATTAAGCATCCAATAACAAGAAGAAAACATGTAAACATCTGGGTAGCTCTCACAGCCTATCCCCTATGGTTCAACCCATAGTACTAGCAACCCTATGGGAGGCACACACAGTCTCACCCCTCTGGTTCAGCTACGGAACTAAGCAGACTCTCTGGGGAAGCACTCACCATCAATTCCCCCTATAGTCTCATATCGTGCTAAAGTCTCTCTGGGAAAGCACTCAACGTCAATTCCCCTGTGGCCCACGTTGAGGATCTACAGACTCTCTAGGGAAGCACTCAATGTCAATTCCCCTATAGTCTCGCATCATAATTAATAGACACTCTGGATAATCCAATTCGTCAATTATCCCTTTGGTATGCTACTCTAGGTTCTCACAGTCCTGAGTACAACTAAACATGCTCAATGCGTGTATATCGTCCATGTAAACCTCAATAACTAATTGGCTATCATTCTTAGCCTCAAAAGAAAAAACAACAACTGTTCTTCTATCCTCCAACAGGGCATGGCAACGGGAAAAATTCCCAATAGGAAAAACAAGCATGGAAAAGAAACTTGAGAACAATATAAATTAAACTACTCACAAGAAATAACCTATACTAAAGAAAACAAGAAAATAATGCAAACAGTAGGGGGAAAACTGGAAACACGGAATACCCTGTTCACTGGTATTGGTGCAGTTTTCTCATAATATACATCAACTTTTTCTAGAAAGGCACAAACCACCTACCTAGATCCGAGGAGTTTGATATACGTGAACCATGACGATAGATTCCTCTTAGAACAATGTAGATTTGAGGAAATGCCCAAAATAATCATCCCACGATAACTTGGAAACGAGGAGGAATCAAGAAACAAGGCTAAAGAAGAAGGAAGAACTCATCGATGTGATTCCAATGCAATCGATCGTGCTCAAATTGGAGAACGGACGGTGAGGCAGGAGATCGGATAATATTCGGTCGTACGGTTGCTTACGGGCAGACGAAATCTGGAGAAGAATATGATTTTGGGGGTTAGGCGCGACCCCGGTCCGTTTAATGAAAAAAAAAGAAATTACACGGTGTGTACTTCTTGAGTACACGGCGTGTACTTCAATTTTCCATACTCCATATTAACTGGCCTCCACTTCAGCCTTACACACCGTGTGTGTGGCCCCGACATGGCCAGCACACGACTTCGAGCCGGGAATATTACACGG
This sequence comes from Viscum album, assembly GCA_963277665.1. Classification (NCBI taxonomy): domain Eukaryota; kingdom Viridiplantae; phylum Streptophyta; class Magnoliopsida; order Santalales; family Viscaceae; genus Viscum; species Viscum album. Next base: position 814,046,460 of record OY728120.1, read on the forward strand.
CATGTACTCAGAAAGTACATGGTGTGTAATTCTAAAATTTCCAAAAAAAATTATTTTCTTAAAAAACTCCAGAAAAAGGGAAAACATACATGAAAAGTGATCTGGGTTCTTACAATAATTACATTATTTTATTTTATTTTCCATTTTTATGTGTTATAATATTTAATTTCAATATTCCAGGAGCATTTGTTTCATGGTTTTATAAATGTTTTCGTTAATTATAATTTTGGTATTTCTTTTCAAATGGTATAAATATCCATGTGTGGGATGAAATTGAATTACTATATTTCCATAATTTAAAAAGATCCCATAAATAATATTTTATCATATTATGAGGACAATTCTTTTGATAAACCATTATTCATAATTGGTTTCTCTATTTTGGAGGTTCTTAAGATCATCATGAATAAGTTTTATTTTATTCAATAACATATCTATATATTAGTTCAATGACTTGAAACAGTTATAATATAAATTTTATATGTGTTTTTACCATTATAATAGTAGTATTAACATCCTTTTAGGCATAAATGGAAATTGAACAGTAATCATCCATACAGGCGGTGCATTGATATATCATGGATAATGTTTTCAATTTTAAGATAAATGGAAATGATAATAGATTTAATGATGAATATTTAATTAATGTAATATAGTTCCATTATATATATATTAGTTTTATCAGTTTGTCTTGGATAGGGTAGGTAAGGATATGTTGTATTATAAAATAATTTTAAAATGAAAGGAGGATTTTGCCACATGAATCTTTTCATCTTCTTAAACTTTTTAATGAACATGAAATTGGATATTTATTGAAATAATAAGCTCATAGACGTGGGAAAATGGAATGAGACAGGAATTTTGTAGTGTATTGTAAAAATAAACATCTTATAACGTGTCTTGAGAAGGGTTGGTGTATGGTAGAATTTATTAAAGGAGGAGTGGGGATTTATTGATTAATTTTTTTATTAATAATGTCCATAGTACAGATTCCTAAGAATAAATAAATTAAATGGTTTAGATTAGTTTGAATGAGTGTATTCTTACATCATTCATACATTATCCATGACTCACCAATTTTTGTATCTTTCAAGTACCATAAATTGCCATAAATCACAATTCACAAAAAGTTTAACTATTTTTGAAAAACACCAAAATTAATAGTAACCATTTTTAAATGTGTAGATTCCAAAAATGGAATTGATTTCATGAAAATAATTTTATAAATATTATTAATTCAATTTTTTATTTAAAAATATCATTTATTAAAAAAATACTAATTTTAATGTTATAATATATTATATTACTCTTTGAAAAATTATTTAACATGTCGTTAATTATCATATAATTATAATAAAAGAAAATATTAACAAAAATATATTTTATTAATGTAAATTTTCTTTAATAAAATATTTTAACTATAAAATTATAAACATTCATTTACATTTCATAAAATTCCAACAATTATATTATCATTTAAAAATATTTATTTATATATTACATTATATTAATATATAATACATTCATTTAAAATAAACCTTAATTTTATCTATACATTCATAGGGGAAATAACTAATTTAACAACAATATTACTTGTCATAACGGTCAAATTATTATTCCAAATAGTCTACTTACTATTCCAATGGTCATTTTTTAATGCTCATACATGTATACTAGTTATTATATATTCATCACATTACATTCCTTAGTTAATTATATTTTCTCCCAATTAATATTTTATTATCAAAATTATTATTTATTTCTATATTTTTTTTCATGATTGTTTTCATTATAGTAGGTCGACCATATTAAATTTTTTTATTTTTATTACCTTGTTTGATATTTATTGTGCCGTTGTAAAATTTGGAATTGTTATTTGTTTATTTATATCTAAATTATTATTCTTATTTTATGAAAGTAATTTTTTTATTTGGTTCTATATGTGATACATGTGATTTATATTGCATGACATTTTTTTAAGAAAAGAAATTTCATTGATAAAATTATGGGTCATTATATGATAAATGATATCCCCACCGAATCATCAATGGAAGAAACTCTAATATCCTACAACTGAGTAAACACTAAAAATGATGACACCATTTATAATTTACCTCCATTATAAGACTCTCCCATCTATCTGAGAAAATTTTAAAAAATATTTATAACTTGGGTGAATTTTACCCTTACATGTTTCCACAACATAGAGACGGTCCTAGGTAAGAATGACTGTGATTAAATCCTAATATACTGCATCCATGGATGGGAGGTCAGGTCGGGCCCATCCGGCTAGGTTTATAATTTCACACTATAACCACTGATTTAGGTTGTTCTAGTCCATTATTATTTGTGATAGTATCAAATTTACCAATAACTTGCATGAATGTCAGTTTAGTTCATGTTTCATGCATCAACCATAAATCTATTCTATTCTACCATGTACATATTTCCCCTTTCCACATGGGGACTTAATGTGATTGGATATTTCTCACTAGCTAGATCGTATTTGTATAAGTTCATTCTAATTGCAACAAAATTCTTCTCGATGTGGGTGGATTCCATCACCATGAACGATATCAATACCTTCTTAGTAATTGATTTTTTCAGATTCCCTATCATCTATAAATATCAAAACATCATAAAAATAATGGTGGGTCGGGATAAAAACACTTGACTAATTTAATCTCCAAAAAACCATTGACCTTTTAGATGATGACCTAGAACTCCACATATGTGTCTTCTTACAAACTTGTGTACACAAAAATTATAGTATTTATTATAAGGGTTTCAGTTTAGTCACTCTAGAAAGACACTTACAACCATCTAACCCATGATAAGATAGTTCGGGTCTGCATAGATAAATTGGAATCACATAATGGGAGTAGGATCCAATGGAAACACAACCTTGACTCTCATTAGAAAAAGTTATTGCATGAGTAAAGTAAAATTGTTCTCATACTCTCTTTTATTCAGGAAAAAATGGTATTGGAATTACTGATGAAAATTTTACATGGATAGAATCCAATGAAGGAGGATTCCATATGGGAGTGACCATATATTATACATGTTATATACTCTAATATTTTAAAATCACTTATCACCATGAATTAATAGTGCATCTCACCTCCCACCAATTCCAAGATCCCCAAGAGATATATTTCATAACAACCCTTCAACACATTCACACGATATTAAACTCTAGGAAAATTCCATATCATTGGATATTAAACTAGGGACACATCTTCTTATTTGTATGATGTGGAAGTTTTGGACCACATCCTTGACATATAACATTATAATGTATATCTTATCATTCCGATTTCATTATTTTATGATTAATGAAAAAATCAATTTCATAAGATGTTAAAATGTATGATGTGTTATCTTCATAATACAATGCAAAACAAAATGTCCAACATCATTTCTATAATATGATAATATACATAGTACATGCCATCATCACATGATATAAAATGTTGAAATTATTTTGCACCGTATTTAGATGACATCCCATTACTATATTGATCTACTACCACTTATCCATCTAGAACTATATATGTAATGTTTCATAAATATGATATATTTTGATCCTCATATTTCCAATCATGTGTCTTGTCCAACTACTTATTTAACTCTGGGAATTCACCATGAGAATTGTTTCTCTTCTCCTTAATGATATGATGATTATATACATATAAGTTCTGGATGGAGTCATGATTATAGTGATGAACTTTCCAAATATTAGCATTAATTATTTACATCCAGCAATTTAATATTCTATGATTTCAAATTCCTACATCATATTGGTCTGAATGAGATCCCCTATGGTGAGGATACACAGATTGATTAGTCTCATCGTCCCTCTATGGAAGACACCTCTAGGTTTATATTGTGATAAGAGGTAGCTCACTGGTTTCAGACATGGTCGAAGGTCGATAAAACCCTTACTCACAACATCCAAAAAGAAAATCAATCATCAAATCATTGTTTTGATCATTGTTAGTAGTCACTTATCTCACATTGGTTTACCCACTATAGTGATTCAGATCTCAGATAACACAATTAACTTTTATTTCACCTCCACTTATTCTATTTTAGTGTTAATAACCCAAATCCTACCTCTTCATGAAGTTAATCATGTTGATCATGAATTAAAATGTACTTGGGACCCCTCCAATCTATTTTCTGTTCTTCCATATTCCAATCTTCCATGTGGTAGGGGAATTTCATCACTGAATCATATTTCCATCACCTATAAAAGCATGTGTGGATTATGAGACTTGTTAGGTTTATACCAAACATTCTTACAAAAAGTAAATGATACCAATAAAGGAATACCATGGGTATAAAAATCATGAAATTAAACTACGTATTATTAATTATTGTGGGAATTTTATGGTTTAAGGAATACATAGACCTCCATTCCTATCAATTTTCTACTCTATTTACCACCTGATCATTAATAGAGAATATCATATGGTTTGATCACATTTAATGTAATGTAAAATAAACCAAAATACTTCAAGATCCATGAAATTAAACTAGTAGTTACATTTTTTCTACGAATCATATCCTTAATTTAAATAAATTCAGTCTATGTTCTCCATCCATAAGATAGGTACATACTCCATCATGAAATTACAGATTGTGTATAATAAAGGATCCAGGGACACCCATTCATGTATTTTTTTCAATATCCTTGTTCTCAATAAATGGTTATTTTCCTTCCATTATAACTATGGGATGCTAAAATTCATTGTTTATTCCTCATTATGTGATTAAACACACCATGAAACTTTGAATACTCATAAGAGAGGATACCCCCAATCCAATAAAGGTCCCATACAATTATTCGTTCAAATACAATGTTTGGTATGAATCCCAATTTCAAAAAATATGTAGAAACTCTTGGACCCCCTATTTTGGGAGAAACCAAGAATTACCCTATTTCTCATGCCTCTATTTTTCTCTATTAATAACATAATATAACAGTATTTTCACGTTGAAAATCTAGGATGTTTAAATCAAATATTTAATTGGTTAAAAAATAATGAGTTGAAACAATGTGAACCATTATGAAGTAATATTTGACTTTTATGAAGCCTCCATGGACCTCCATTCACATTTGGTTTATATAAACTTTTTATCCAAACATGCTTTTTTATTTCGTTTACATTAACTGACCATAAACACCATCCACCAGTAGTCCAAATTGAATTACCATAACTACATATAGAAAAGTATATTTTCCTGACATATTAAAAACATATTCATGGAATCCTACAAAAGTTAGTCTTTTTCTATCCAATTTAATCTAAATACTTGTGAAAATTTAAGTGAAAAAATAGGAATGATTTTGACTGGATGGTAATCCCCACTAATCCCTAGAACAAACATTGTTGTTCTCACTTAGTCCATTTGTTTATGATGATGTAGTATTAAATTATTTTAACATTTCCCATAACATCATCCTCATCATGTGATCTTAAACTACATGTCCAATTTCATTATAACAGGTAACCAAACTACATAGTCCTCAACCCCGTCACATTAAGTGAAACATGGTTCTTTATCAGACTTTACCAGAGATGAGTTTCCCTTATAAAATTTCTCTCATACCTTGACACATTACAAAACACAAATGATGATATTCACATGTGTGTGATATGTGGTGATGGTCGAGCCGCTTATCAAGGATTTATTCATTAAATTCCTTCCCATTAATGATGATACATGTGTTCGCATGGGATCCACCAACATTCTTATATTCAGGTCAGGTTTGGTTAAACCTCGTCGAGTATTCTGGCACATTCAATGTTCAAATATATTTGAGCTAAAACATTATAATCATATAGCCTTAATATAAAAAATATTTACTATAGTAACATGAGATCCTTAACACAATACCCTAAATGTAACAAAAAAAATTTCAATAATATGTGAAAATAAATTATTCTTCTTTGGAAACCATTGTCCTCATTATTTCATGGTAAATGATCTCTGTAATGACGTTCATATTGTAGATATTTGGGATTTCCCCAAAGTGGTAATTTGTTTCCATATGTTTGATATTATTTGATAATTGTTCCTAACATTAGAGATTTTATACCTTATAGATTTTGAGTACTTAATAAGCATCATTCTCCATCATTGGTAAACATAGATTCTACTCCATTTTGATTTATATCCATCATACATGTCCAAATTATCACTTTTGTGATTGAACATTATTAAAATATCCCCACCTCCCATTTATGTAACATAAAATAGAGAATCTACTGCCATCATATCTAGAATTACTCCCTTACAGTGCTGGTTGATTGAAAAAAATGCTTACCTCCCATAACAGTCCTAGATCCATGAGGAGACATCATATAGAGAATGGCTAATAGATCATGTTTCAAACATAGTCCATTTTTTTTATAAATACACAAACTTAGATTCATCAATATGAACTTTTGAGGTCATATTTTACCATCTAATGAATCTTACCCCACAATAATGTGAAATTATATCACCATTGAGTTTTTTCCATCATTCACCTTCAACATTGGAATAACATATAAAATACAAGAAATCTCATGATTCTATTTATCATATACATGAGTAACATTGGTGATTTATGTAATATTATATACTCAATCATTCATCCCCATTTCTAGAACTCATATAATTGAGAAATCATCTTTTAGTGTATTATTTTTCAATCTAATAATGAATCATGTGGGAATTATTATTTAATTTCCTATATCACAATAATAGGGTTGATATGCCAATAAATTAACATAATTAAAGAAAAACTACTTTTAATGAATTTAACAAAATATTATGAGGATCTCAATCCATTGGCTAGAAACACTCACTCATTTAAAAAAATAATCTTGTAGCTCTTCATTGAACACGGGTCATTATTGCTCTTCCATCCTCTATCATGTCACATTAATGGCCTATGTTTTCATTTCCATCACCAATATCTCCTCCACTGATATAGAAAAAACACCTCAACCTATATTTTCCTCTATTTTTATTCTGTCCAACATCACCACACTAAATATTCCATTCACACTACCTCATCCTCAATTATCACCAAAAGATTACTTAGATAAAAATTATTTTCCCAGTGGTAACATGAATGTCTTTTCATTCTCCTTCTCCCCCAGTAAAGAGAGTTTCCTTTTGGATTCCCAAAATTACATGGTTCCATCAAATATGTTTTCATTTCTGGAATCATCAAAATATCATCATTCTATATGCACATACTCATCAAATAAGTCATTGGATAATGCATAGAGGGTGTGGTGGTCCATTGCATTGGACCATAGTTTACCTATCGATAGTGGATGGTCAAAATTTGGTGTATTTGGTCGTCAAATGTAATTATTTTACTATTAAATAAATTCTCATAAAATTTGTTCATCAAACCACCAAAATCTCAGTGAAATTGTCAAACCTTAAATATTAAAAATCATTCATTTTCCTGGTACAGTACCTGGGGTAGAAAAATAGTTCATCGGCAGTGGGTTATTCCCTTTTAAAATTTCATTTGGAGATATATATATATATATATATATAAATGGGCTGAACCCCAACCCCTAATCCCAAACTCCCCATCCACTAGATATTTTTCATGATCTCCGATAAAATACTTTAATGTTATAAGATTCTATACATGGAATTGGTTATTCTCTTCCTAGTTATCCTACTCTTTTAATATTGTCATGTCCATTGGAATAAGAATAATGTCCTCAGAACCATCTGGCATTCCTGGATACTAAGGGGAGACAAATGTTCAAATGAATTTACAAAAAAACATAACAGAGTGAATGAAACCAGTCTAAATGTAGACTTATTCAGTGACATGACGTGTAAAAATCGATAAATTATACAACATAGATATCTATTTATTGGGTTTATTCTATCTCAAAAAAATTCTCATGTCCTTGGGATTCAAATGTGAGTTCCTCCCATGAGGATTCTTCTACCCTAGTAGGGACCTCTATTGTTTCAATGAGGTCCTCTATATTTACATTCTAGGGAGAAATAACAAATTAAAAGAATTAATTTACTATAGGTAATTATTTTATTAATAAAAATTGAAAAAACTATTGTAACTGATTTCATCCATATAGCTTAGTCTAGATAATGATCCTAAATTTAGTGGTTCTATGATATATTCCCTACTATAGGAATGAGAAGCTTTAGATTATAATGGTTGGTGACCATTATAAATGACATGGAAGATGGTAGAGATATGATCCTTATCTCTAATTTTAAATGTGGAAACATCAATTTGGGCCTCATGGACAAAATATATGGGGGAATATTTAACACTTATGGAAGCTCGTTTCCAACCATCTACTAAAGCCTCTTAGTCGACTCTCGGTGCTTTATGCATGAATTGAAATCATGTGGTTGAAATTAAAAAGGATATTAAATTCCACAATGAAATTGAAATCATTATCTTCTATATTAACACACTCTACATGAACTCATATATATTATCAATTGTGGTACATAACTAGTATATCGAGATGTTTCAAGCACTATAGAAGAACCCTGTGAATCAAATTCACCAAAATCAAATGTGTCAGCTACATTGATTGTTTCCTTTTATTATTGATCTTCCATCATAGTTTCCTCCTCGGGATCCCCACCAACCGTGGTCCACACCCATTATGTGAATGAAATTACATCCCATCACTAGTGTACTATTGAATCCATCTCTTCAAAGTACTCAATCTTTTCCATAATGGATTCATGCGTGCTAAGTTGGTCAATGACAACCTCTCCCTATATGATCACATCACTAGTTATCCTCTTCATTATATTTAATTTAATCTTGTGAAGTATTATCATGTATCATCACTCCCAGAGCTCATGGTATATTTTTTATTATACAATAATAACATTTTTCATAGTTTCATTCAGGGAGGCTCCTTGTAACTATATACCATAGAAGATAATCTCTCATCGATATCTCCAACCTTTACTAGTTAACATTCACACCTCCCTATTATCATGCAAATGAGGAATACCCCAATTTTGTTTGATTAATAATATCATGAGCTTTCTTGGTGGATTTTTTTGAACCTAATTGATCCCCACATCATACATGGCGGTAACAAAATATGGTAGAATTCATCAAACATTTCTATATCAGGGGATTTTTTAGTTTTCCAATTACTTAATCCATTATAGTCAGACTATGACCATATATTCCAAAAACTATTTTTTAATAATATTGGGCTATGAAGGATTTAGAATTTGGTAGAGGTAGTGTGATGGACACCTAGGATCCCCCACTGGTGAAAATCCCCTAAATTACATAGACTGCACTAGGGTCCCTTTCAGCACCATCCCATAATATACACATGTTATACATCATTATGAATAAATCAAAATTTCATGTTCATTCATGATTTGGTGAATGTTTTTTTAAAAATAATTCTTCAATCCATTCATCCAAAACCACTCCATTGAAAGTATTCCTTTTTTGCCTCTTATACATAATTTGTTAGAGGTTGTCGATCATTACACCAGTTTGGGTCTAGAATGTATTGATTTTGATTTTCTATACTTTTATGATGAGATCCATTAATGTGATGTCACTAAGAATCATCGGCCATTAATTTTTTAGGAGAGAGGGTTGGAGTGTTCAATTTGGGGGGTAAGATAATATGGAATTTGATACCCCCTAATGAGTTTCATGATGTTTCAGGGAAGAAATTTTAATGGACAAAATATTCCGCTATTAATTTCTTCTCTTATGTATTGAATGATGATATTATATTTATAGTATAGAAAATAAAATTGAATATCCTAGTTTAAAATTTTCTTGTTTGATGTCATCAACTATGTTTCTAGTCTTATACCCCATTCTGCATCCCGATTTAGTAGTAACTAGAATCTCACAAAATATTTTAGTAATGACACATATGAGACCTATGGGTGATGGTTTTTCATGATGGGTTGTCATTACAAAGTTCAAATCTCCTCTAATGTTAGCCAATATGACACCATCCTCATTTGGAATCATATGCCCAGAATTTTTTTTGGCCACCATTGTATTTTTTTCCCTGGGGCATATTCTTGAACATGGCCATTTATGTCATGAAGGAGTCATATCACTGGAAGATGCATTAATTTTTTACTACCATTTTCAGCTTTCTCAGAAGAACATTCACCTGCATTTGATTTTTTTCTTGCATTTACCCAATCATTGGGTAGTATAAAAAAACTGGTCATATTATATGACCACCCATTGGATCCAAATATTGAAATTCAAGTAACACAAACGCATACCATGTTATAATGATAGATATGAATGGTTTTTTTATCTGGTGAACCAATTTTGAAGAGATATGAAAGTACCTACAGGTGGTGATATATGGGGAACTGGTACAACAACACTACATCATATTACTAGATATGATTGAGCTCAATAAATGAATCATCCCACATGTATCTCACATGATATGGCCATGATCATTCAGTTGTAGCATTTCATCATTACCAAAGGTAAAAAAACATAATATCAACCCATATTTTTATTCATTATGATGTCTTGTACATTGATTGAATAATGATCTATGAAATCCTCATCCACCAAAAGCCCCCAGTGGTTATACATTCTCTACTATAGAGGTTTTTAGAGTGATCATCATCACATTACCTTAACAAATGGGATTATATAATTATAATCCATAATTGAATCTAATATTGGCATTGGATCCAAATCCACATCATGTGGGACATCATTGTTGGAATACTCATGTAACTAAGAAGACCAAAGTAATTGAGTGATAGTATGTCATTGAAAATAAATTTTATTTATAAATTGTCATTTTGACCCAATTATGCCACAGTTTTATATGAAAACCTCATAGTACCAGGAACAATATGGTTTCCAATAATGTTACCCCATGTAATCTTCAGTTGTAGTGTATTTTTCATCTACAGACTAACGAAGATTCTTTATAGTGATTTTTGAATTTCTATATACGTATTGATATAATTAAACGTACATATTGAAAATTGTCTTATATTGTGAAACATTGTGATGGATCTCACAATGTGTTAGTATATAAAAAAAACTCAAGATCTCAAAATAATAATCATATATCTTCTATTTTGTATGATCACATTAGGATACAAAACAAGGCATTCAAACTTGGGAGTTTGAATATTGGGATAACATTCATTCATGAGATACCGGATGTCAATAATGAATGTAAATGGGTGGTATATCGGGGAACATTCGGTATTTATAGAAATATGACCACCCATGATTCATGGAAACAAAATATATTTTCCCAACCCAGAACGTTTATGTGTGAAACTTTGGAATGTTTCCCAAATATTATAATTTCTCATTGAATTCAATTCTCAACATCCCCATCCTCTCTTCTTATAAGTGGGAGAAATTTTTTGTGATAAAAATATGTCTTGGAAATTATTATCTATGATATTATACATATGAGGTTAAAACACAACCCTTAGTACAATACGAAAATAAATGAGGCATTTGGTCAAAAGTTTCAAATTTTTTTGGGAGTCCCTATTTAATCGCATGAAACAATTATATGTGAAAGGTGGAATAAAACAATCAGAGTCCCATGGATTCCAAATAAGGCCCCAACATTAAGGGAGCTTATCACATATATTTTTTTAAAAATATCCACATTCTCATAATGTAGCAATTTTCATGAGAAATGTGACATCAAAAGTCAATGTTCCACAAAAAACATCCAATGGAAAAACCTTGGGGGTCACACAACCTAAATATGTGAATTCCAAACACATGATATGAAACCAAAGTGAATTTTAAAGACATGGTACCATTATAGGATAATATTTCTATAATTTGAGTATAACCCCTATCCAATGTTATGGTCAAACCATAATAAGATGAAGATTAATTCTCTCATTTGTGAAACCCACTATTTTATTAATCAAACACAACTAAATCATCCAATGGATTCCCAATATTTGAATAATTGATAAAAAAACTCATATATACTGTCCAATAACATCATATTATTGTAGAGATGACTTTTTGTAACATCTAGTTGTTAAAATACAATCACACTTGATTACACTCCTAAGAACATGTAAAATCCTCATAAAAACAAATTGTGCATAAAATTATGCCTCCTCCAATAATGACCATTAATAAAAAAAACTGTAGGGATCTCTCTACTTTAAAAAAATTCACAACTCTTATGTTTTGAAACACACCATTCATTTAAATGAATCAACACCACATTCAACTAAAAATATTTTCAGAGTAGTGGTGTTCTCATGTGATGTAAACCCATTCTATCATTTATTATACATTTAATCCTCAACCAGATGACTATAATCGAATACCTTCCAAAAAATTCCCTTCTCTCTACACATTTTTTTGGGAAAACATGCCTCCTTATTCTCCTATTTATTTTCTCCCTCATATTTGTTACCTGATAACAATCATAAAACTAGAATTCTTAATTACTATTTATATAACAAACCACCTGTGTTATGGACACACAAGACCCTATAGTAGAATCATCTTGGGAAACAACCATCATTCTCATCAAAGAATGAAAGAGGGACCCCATAACCCAAATATCTTCCCACCCTAATTGTAAATGATATGCTCCATGTGTAAGAATAAAAAACCAAAATATGAGATATATGACATAAACTAGATATCACCACCTTCTTATAAAATGAAAAAAAAACTAAATGAAAATCTCATAGTCAATAAATGATAAACTATATAATAGTATCCTTCGACCAATATGTTAATATATTTATTTACCATGTTGGATTAGAAATAGATTCCTCATGTGAGGAGTATGGGATGATACATCAATCATATAGGAATCTTCTATGAATAATATAGGCACAATCTCTTGAATTCCCTCCTTTTATGACCCGTGATTCATTTTAATTTGACATTAAACTACATCAATAGATCCCATTAAATGATCATAGAAGGTTTAGTACATCTACATGGATTCTAATCTCTATCACATAATAGGGTATGTAGGATGCATTCCTAGGGTTCCATATGACATCTAATCATGTCCTCAAATACATATACCACATGATAGGTGGATACTTGATGTTTTCTCACCATAAAGGAATAATATCAGTCTCTCCATCTATACCAATCTTCCCCCACTTGGCCTTGGAATAAACCTACTCCATTAGGTCTCATAGAATAATATGTGTCAATTATATATCAGAAGCATCCCCTATAAAAATTAAACACATGACTGAACCAAATATTATTAGGATCTATGGGATTGTCTATAAAAGATATATATATATATATGATATGAATCATTTTTAGACAACATTAATCCTCTAACCCTTATAGATGCATATAAAAATATACCAAAGGTTAAAATAAAAGAAAACCAGTATTTACCTGACTATGATGTGTATGTGATGCACATATATTCTCCTACCCCTCTCATACATCGAGAGAGAGTACATAATCCATGGGAAAAGCATGATGTGTCTTAGGTGGTGATAATTGGAGTCTTTATGTAATAATAATATGTTTGATGGAATAAATATTATTGGATGCCTAACATCATAAATAAAAAAAACATGAGTATCTAGGTGTTATGAGAACTCGAGGACTAAGGTGTTGAACCTTTTATTCCCAATGCATAGAATGTAATCATCCATATGCTAATCATGGGATCCATTAGTTTTTCTACCTGAGATTCCTTGGGACTTGAAAATATGATTTCATCAAATCCTAAATGAGTAACACACTTATAGATTCTCGAAAAAAAATCATCAATATTGACCAAAATTGTTGACCCTATCTTAGAGAATAGAAAAATAATTAAAAGGTTTCTACTGGAAGAAGGATTGAGAAATGAGATTCTTAAAAAAATTCAAAAATCTGTATGGTATATTCAGAGGAGGGGAAACCCATAACGAGTAATTCATTTATAGAAGAGTGAAAATTTCACAATGCATAAATCCATATATACCACCATGAGGGGTGATATATAATGACCCCCATGTGTCCCACCTCTAGTATGCCAAAGGTTGGAGACTAGCATTGAGCATGTAAAAATCTCTTGTATTGGAATCATTATCCTAAATAATATAAATAAGATCAGGAGATATGTGGAATCAATCAAAATCCAATCCATGAAATATATATAAGGAAGATGAAAACCATCCAATAATTAATTTATAAATAAAAATAATACATATAAAATTATCAAAAGTAAATACCCACAATAATATTGATGTAGTGACCCATAAAGTATCTGGTGGTCTGAGCTAGAAATGTTTAGCACTATCAATGAAGTCCTCTATTAAACCATGAAATCTATTTATACATGTAGCATGATTTTGTAGGTATAGTCGATATGAAAACCAAATTAATTCATGCACATGTAAAAAAGAGATTACTGATACATTTGGGAGAACATAACAAAGAAACTAATATATTTGTATGCTTACAATAACACCAACCCCACCAATACTTTCTGACATAATAATGCATCCAATTATAATAATTGAATATGTTGAATTTATATGAGAGGTTTTCTCATACTTATTTCCCACATATTTTCCACTCTAACATGCCAACCTCATACTGCCTATATATCCCAAAACTTAATGAATAACTTCCCCTCAAATCATATCCCTCATTTTGACACATCAACCATCAACTATGAGCATATATAATAACATATTTAGTAGGGTATTGTGAACATGTATAAAAGTAATGTTGTGACATTCTCTTACCTTTCATGACCCCCACCATAATTTATATCATCATACCCTAGATGAACACATCTAGGTCCTGATATCTCATCACATCACAAGTAGAAAGTGAAACATTTGACTTCTGGACACTCCAGCCTGTGTATATCACCAACTTCAAGAACATTTACAAGGGAAGAGTGAGTAGCCTACCATTTATCCTCCCTCTATGTTGTTTTAAAAAATTCCATACCATTCTATGTCAGAACATGGTTCTCTACTTGGGTGGTTAACTTATATAAATCCCAATTAATATCTAATGTTTATTTATATATCTATGGGAATAATACGCAATCATTATCATGAGGGTTCAAAACCAATGAAAAAACATCTCATAGGAACCTCCACATCACGTCCAAATATAGAAATAAACCACCACAAAATAAATAAACAATAAACTTGTTATATTAAATTTTATAATTATAATTATTTCATTTTATATATTTTCCATTCCCAACCCCTTCAAATAAAATAGGCACCTTGTTTTATAATTTCAACCCATTAAATTATAAAAAAATATAAACCCTTTAAACCACACATCCCATCATAAATTCATTTGATAAAAATGAGAATTTGAAATAATTTTCATTAATTTAATTCCACTACTACTCAGAAACTAGTATATCAATCCACCATCATAGCCTTGCTACACAACAACCATCACAACCCCACTACTCAACCATTTTTTAAACAACATCATAGCCCAGCTTTATATCCATATCACATCCACATCCCCCACATACATCACAAAAGATCAACCACAAATTAATTTCATAATATCCTAAGATTAATGTACATATACATTACATCATTTTTTGGAATGATTCATACATTTCACAAACACATGTATAAATACCTTATTAGATTAGTTCCTTTGGAATCATGGAAAGAGAAACAACTAGAGCATAATACAACTACATATCATCGTACCTATTTATTAGAAACATAGTCTTTTTTGGAAATATCATACATAATATATTTATTCATCTCATAGGATAAATAATGATAAGAAAGTGGGTGCTCAAAATACCAACGATGGTATAAAATGATATACATAATAATTCCTTGAAGATAAGGGTATAAGAAAACAATTAACACATTTTAATACGATATCCTATATGTTGTGATCATATACATGATTAATAGTATAATGATTTGAACTTCATTATACATGAATCATATGGGAGTAAAAACAAAATACCATGAAATCATAACAAAAAATTAAGACATGGGTTTGGGGAAGACACAAAAATATATAAAATGATTTCCATAGTAGTCAAATCATTCTACCAAGGTATTCATATTGTAATGGGTTCACACCCCAAACAATAATAGTAGTAATTTTCTCTCCCATTACCATATAAATAGACATGGTTCACTGCTAATACCGTATTAGTGTTTACTATTCATTTACAAGATCATCCCTTTAGTCGGGGTTCACTATGAGGACAATCTATGTGGACAGTGTCCATTACTAAACCAAGTTCACTCAACATTTCAGCCATGTCTATCTCATGAGATGAAAATCATTACCAATTTCATTAGAGAGAGATATAGGTACCACCAATCACATAATGAAAACAATAATTATGTTTTCCACAAATATAAAAATCATTCATCATTCCTAAAATCATGAAACGGAATAGATGTCGCCAAAATATCATGACAACATATCTCGTTGAAATGTAATATAATTCATAAACATCAAATAAACACATACAATTAAAATAAATAATATTAGTCAAAAACTTTTATAAAATCATTAGAAAATCAAGATTAAAACACATAAATTTAATATTATATGGAAAATAATTTTGATTTATAATTTTAGAACATTTCTTGTTGAAAATAAATTTTCCACATTAAAAGTTATTTTTAATTCATGAAACCATTATAAACCTTTTTCAACGAAAATTAAATATAAATATTATAAATGATGATTTGAAAATCATATAAAAACATTTAATTTTTTTCATTGAATATGAGTGTAAAAATATCATTTGTGATCATTTTCTATTTTTATGTAAAATATGGCTATTGAATAAAAAAATTTCTGACCGATGAGGGAAATATTGCTAGATTTTATTAAAAATAGTTCGCTTTATATCATAGTTACCATAGATTAGAAAATGGTACCACTACATGATATGTAATTAATAACTATAGGTGAATAATCTTATTTATAATTAATTAGGTATTGATAATGAATGTTCTTCAATGGAATCATAAACATTAAAAATCCCGATAAGTGATGACATTTTAGCAATAAACTATTACAACTTTGGTAACATTTTAGAATAAATTACATGTGTATGGATTATAAAATTTATATTTGAATTAATATAATCTGAATAATAATGATCATAGAATACAATAATGGGAATTATAAACACCACATAGAAAAAACTAGTGGTTAACATGGCATAAGTCTCGCAGAAATTAATGTGAGACTAGTAATCCCCTTACTATAAGTATTGTTATACTTAAAAAACATTGAAAAACAATTTATAATATATATCAGTTTATTATAAATACACCACATAACCATATTATAATATATATATATATATATTACCATATATTATATAATTATGTCTCTATGAAACCCATTTAAAAAAACCCATGTAAAAGGTATACCTTTTTTCGAACAAGTTTTGTCTTTTTATTATTGGTATTCTTAAATATATCATGATTTTACGATATCAAAAATTAATAAAACAATATTAATAATATACATATATAATGTTTGTTTATTTATTATTATTCATAAAATATAGAGGTAAAAAATAAATTACATCAATCAAGGAGATGTTAAGTCATTCATACTTATAAATGATGTTACCATTTTCATTAAAAATTAAATTAATGAAATTTATATTGTATATTATCTTTAAAAAATTTCATTTCATATATAACACATATTTTTTTAGGAACCCACTATAAAAAATTCCACATAAAGTATGAATGAGTCAAATCATTTCACGAGGCGGTAGTACAATGTACTCTTGAATAACGTTTTCATATTCCTATCAAAATTGAAAACTTGAAGGTGTGTGTGTTGTAAAAATTAAAAAATCCTAACAGAATCATAAAATTTATAGATTTTATCTATAAACTATATATTAAAAATTATTACCATCAATTACATTTGGAAATAGAAGAAATAATGACATCCGTTTGTGAGGAATTATTTTGTCATAAAAACGAACGATAATTTTGTTTCTCATTTGATGGAAGTTTTGGATGTTTTAGGTCGTCACCATCACTTAAAACCAATAATTATATTTAATCTATTAATATTATTATATAAACATTAAATAAAATTAACATAATGGGTTAATGGTTAAATAAATTAAAAAACATCATTGATGAATGTTACCTCTTTGTCTACTGTCTCTTTTTAGTTTTCATCAAAAGACTTAATTGGTTTTATTTATGTAAAGTTGAATAATTATAAGATTATGGGAATGAAGATGGATGTATATTTGGATAGGTTATATATGAACCAAATAGGTTTTAATGTTTTAATAATACATAATAACATTTTCCCTTTTATAACTGTGGGGAGGGGCACTTTGGGGTTTCTAAAAAACTAACTTATAATAATTCCAATTTCAGTTCAAGTACATAAAAAGAACATATATATGAATATAATAATTGATAATTCTATAATTTATTCACAAATATATATATTTTATACTATATATCATCAAATTTATTCCTATTTAATATTTTAATGATTTTAATTAATATAATATAATATTATTTACAAATAATATCATTAGTGCTAATTTTGAACATATTCATTAAATTGAGTTTAGGAAACACAATACACTAAATATATTCAAAAAATACATCTATACATCCATAATATGTCATAATAGTCATGAATATTACATCTATTCATTAATTAATTTAAATTATATTTAATTTAATATATAAAATATCATTTATTAAATTTTATCATTAAAAGAAAAATTAATGCATCTTCACTGTGCAAATATTTAAAGTTCTTATTTATTCAGTAAATATTAAAAATAAAATAACATGATGAAGCTAAATATGTTTTATTTCAAGAAAATATATTTATAAGTGATGTTATCATCTAAATAACCATATATTAGAAATTTTATTCTTATTAAAAACATTAGGGTGACAAGTTTTATTTTTCTAAAAATATTATACTATAACAGGATTTAAGATATCCAAGTGGCTCTAAGATGTCATAATTTCATAATAAGGGTTACTTGGGTTAACAAGATTCAATCTAAATAAATGTGGGTCAGTACATGGATAATTTTCTTTTTTCATGGTATATTATGTTTACCTTTACTTTTCTGATTTATCAGAAACTGTGGTAATATAAGTACTAAATTTATTATTCAAATTTTCCAAAAATAAAACATTCCTATTTAAAAAATATAGAAAATATGATCCAAAAAATGGAATAGATTTTTAAAAATTCAAAACACATATGTGGATACAGTTAAATTTAACCTATACAGGGCAAGAAAAGGGGTTCTAAAAGTGAAAATGTTTCAATGATTGTTAGGTTTAAATATCAATATTATGAAAAAATCCACTAACATGCATTGGATTAATATATATATATATATATAATTGAAATAATTTTATTTAATCATAATTAAATTTATAATTTATCACAATAAATTATTTATATGAATATGTTATTTTCAATTAAAAAGTATTATCCTACATTATTCATCATAAAGTGTATCTTTTAATTAAAATACCAAAAATTCTGCATATGTTAACATTTATATAACACATTGAAAAATAATGTTTATTTTTTCAAATTTTATTTATTAATGTATCAAAATTTAGTATTAAAAATACTCTTCCCTTAAATGGTGGTAATACAACATTTTAGGAAATTAGCGTTTTTTACAAAAACAAATTAGGCTGTATTCTTATTTCATGTTAGTAAAACATATAATATGAATTCCATAAAGATTAATTTATTATATATTATATAATTTTCATTATTATCATTTAGTAATGGGGATAATTTTAATTTATTAAGAGTAAATTTCTTTTTGAAATAAAAATGTTTTTTTCAATAAAATGCATCCTTTATTTACAGTTGTCTTTTATTCTCATTTTCTAGTTAATTGGTACCCCAATATTTCATTTTTTAATTTAATTACCCCTACTCATTCATTCCATTCCAATTTCTATATTATAAATATCATTATAGATTATATATTATTGTTTGATGAAACACGTTATTGTGTGTAATATAAGATATTGAAGGAACACGTTATTATGTGTAACAGAAGGAAAAAAACTATTGTTTGTAGTTAAATCCAAATTATGTGGTGAATGTAATGTATGTTATGATATAATGAATTGTTTATATTTAATATCATAAAAAATCCACCATTTAACTTAATATTTATTTGACATAAAATTTATTCCTAAAAAACATAGTGTTAAATTCCAATGGATTAAAAATGAAATTATCAATCAAAATATGTCTTGGTTGTTGATGATTTAACACAAGAGAGTGACATTCATAAAAAAAATCATAAAAATGGAGTACTAAAACATCCATTACAAAATGTAGTGTTGGAAACATAATGGCTACCCAATGTAACCCAATAATATGTTTAGACTTAGTAGATCATAGGTGGGAAGTGGAAACATGGACATATAAGAGAAAATTAACTATCATGTTCGGATGGAGAGTTATAGAGATCAATGTTTTTATAATGTTTACCATGATATAATGAAAATTATATGATGATTGAAGTGACTGTTTGATTCATAATAAATTAGGGAATCTTAAAAAAAATTATATTTCAAGATACATTTCATAATGACTAATTAATTCCACAAAATCATATGGTTACATTATATCATTATATTTTGTATGAAAAATATCTTTTATTTTTTTTCCATTGAATAGTTTCAACTTCCTCAATTACTCAATGAAATGAGTTCAAAATTGTAATTTTGTTATAAGTGGTTGATCTGAATATCCATAATGGGGTGAAATTTTATTCCATATGTCTCTAGTTATCATCGTATCAAAATGGTTTGTAATGATTATAAAATATTCCACAATAATCATATACATTAATCTCTAAAACCTCATAAAAATTTCAAATAAATCAATTGAAAAAACATTTAATCCAATGATCCTTAAAATATATGAAAATCCAAAACTTTCAAAATAAGGTTACTAAATTTCTAAAATAAAATTATCATTAGTAACCCAAAAAACATTATGAAACTATTAATTGACACACCTTAATCATCTGAATACCATTGTCTTTTATTATCATAAAATATGTTAATTTACAAAATTATCAGAAATAAATAGTTATATCATGCATGTTTTCAAAAACTGACCCTTTCTTCATACCATAAATCAAAAATTATGCAAAATAATTCTTCGGTGTCAAAAACCACAATTGCATCAGTTCCAAGGTCATCAATATTGTCCCATTTATTTTATCCCAATCAAACACATCATTATATCATTATTATCCCAACATCGTTGAAATAATAAAAGTTATATTTCCCTTAATCATGGGTTCTCCAAAAATATCACGTTACAACCTTAATCACTTTTTAGGGTTACAAGTACCATTCAACATTTTCCATAAAATCCATCAGAAAAAACTAAAATGGACCAAACCATAGTTGTTTCATTTTTTCATAAAACCATAAAAGTAAATATACACCATTATTCATGAATTCTGATATATATACACTAAGTGATTCCCCTAATTTTTTTTGGATACTACACATAACCAATCGTTATCTTAGTATATTTCCCTTAGTCTTTGACCAGGGTAAGTCTCAGTCCGAATGGGAAACAGGTGATGAGTCTGACTATGGGAATGATATGTCTTATTAGGATATATAATTTTTCACTTGATGGATGAGGTCAAGTTCCCATGTTTGACCCCAATCATCTCTTTTGTACCATTTCATTTATTTTTAATAAATGGTCTGAAGCATAGCTTATGGCTGAAGTTGCGGATATGTTTTGGAATAAATAAGCATAATGCAAATTTTACTTAAGAATTTATAATTGTAGTGTGTGTTTCATTGTATGTATCCTTATCCCTATTTGGTTCATTAAAAATATTTTTCCCTTCATTTTTGTACTAAAATTCAAAATGTCCTTCTTTCCTAGAAATAAAAAAATTGGTATCCCCTTAAGACAATTTCTTTCATATCTATTTTTCCACATTGATCATAAAATAAATCTAATTTTATTTAGTCAATTTTTATAATATTTTACTTTAGGCCCTGTCTTCTATTTATTTTCTAAACCATGAGATAGATATGTGTCTCTAACCTCCATTTCCACATTGATATAACAACACACAATCACCTAATTCCTAAAAATATATCATAGGGATAATTCTATTAAATTTCTTTGTATTAATCCATTGAAGAATCTACCAACCGTAGTTTCACATAGGATGAAAATACAATAAATTTACATCCCAATCCTTGAAAAACTATCCATATAGGTTACACAAAAATCATAATCCATTTTCATTAAGTTATCATATATAAATCATTACCCAATTAATTAGAGGGATATTGTTTCCGACGCTTTCGCCGGGGCGCACGCATCCGTCCGTGGAGGACGCGGAGCTGTTGCCCCGCATTCCCGCTTTCCAAAGGTGGGCGGCATTCGTTCCTTGTTCAGGTATGTCTGCTCCTTGATCGAAACGAGATGATGGGATGTCGGTTCTTCCTTCCGTGGATTCCTCCTCAGAACTCGTCACCTTGTCCGGGTCTCCCTCGTAGATTTAATACATTGTCGTGAATCTCATTCCCGATGCCATATCTTCATGGACGCCGGTTAATTACACTACTTCCGTCAAGACTTTCCATAGGGTCTTGACATGGTATCGACCTTCGATCAGAGTAGACGGCAACATAAGGTATGTCGGGGCATCTCAGGGTGCGTGGACATAGGGGAACCTGTATTCTTCCTCATGAGAGGGCATCTCAAGGGTGCATAACCCGAGGCATGTATCTGAGGTTTTCATCAGCTTCCCGTGTTTAACACGGGGTATGCATCATGTTTAACGTCTTGCGAAGATGTTTATGCCAAAGGCGTTCCATCTAAGGTTTTCCTCAGGCATCTCATGTTTAGCATGAGGTAGGCCGAGAGTTTAACGTCCTGTAGAGACGGAATGAGGGTGATCAGAACGTCCCATAGAGACGGATCAGATTGGTTTATCCCAAAGGGAGAACATCTAGAAGATGGATGGATCAGAACGCCCAATGAGGATAGATCCGAGGTAGTGCACTCCCTAGAGGGGAAAAGGGTGATGAATCGGGGTGTACACAGAGGACAACGACCTGGAGATATGATAGGGCTTACACGTGGAAAGCGGACCATGCGCCGCTAGGAGCAGCGAGGAGGTGGATGGCATAATCCCACCGGGATGTGGCGGCCCGGGTGAGAATCAAGATGGGTGATGGATAGATGAATGAATTGGAGGGGGAATGAAATGGGACCATCGCAAGGGGCGACAGTGAAGTTGGGATTGAGCCTTTAAGAGGCTTCCAACGTATCCCCGTGGCAGGGAGTCAAAGTCCGCGTAGTTCGGGATGGTGCCGATGGACCAGTGCGAGGGTGGACCTTGGTCCGATGGGCATCGTCAGTGTACCGACGTGAAGGTGGACCTTGGTCCGATGGTCATCGTCAGCAAACCGGCGTGAAGGTGGACCTTGGTCCGATGGGCATCGTCAGCGAACCAACGTGAAGGTGGACCTTGTTCTGATGGGAATCGTCAGCGAACCAACGTGAAGGTGGACCTTGGTCCGATGGGCATCGTCAGCGTACCGACGTGAAGGTGGACCTTGGTCCGATGGGTATCGCTAGCGTACCGACGTGAAGGTGGACCTTGGTCCGATGGGTATCGTCAGCGTACCGACGTGAAGGTGGACCGTGGTCCCATGGGAGATGGGCTTGAACCTCTGTGAGGATTCCTACGTACCGTGCCTTGACACGGACCAAATATCTCGTAGTTCCAAGGGTTTCATTGGTGAACTGACAGAAAGTAGACACGTGGGCCCGCTAGTGGTGGGCTTGAACCTTGGGATGGTTTCCTACGTACCATGCCTTGACATGGATCAAAGACCTCGTAGTTCAGGTTGATGGAATACAGTTTAACGTCATGCGGGACGATAGTTAACCCTGACGTGAATAAACGACGGGTGGTGGGTGTCAGTGAACCGACGTAAATGATGGACCTTGGTCCGATGGGAGATGGGCTTGAAAATGGGGGGGGGGGGCTTGGCACACCGACAAGGAGACGGTCTGGGCCAATGATTGTTGGGCTCGAACCTCAGGGAGGCTTCCTACGTACCATTCCTTGACATGGATCAAAGTCCTCGTAGTTCGTATTGGGGAATGCAGTTTAACGTCATGCGGGATGGGGGTGAACTGTCGTGAATGAGGTCGGAACGACCGAATGGTGGGTTTGAACCTCTTAGAGGCTTCCTACGTACCATGCCTTGACATGGATCAAAGGCCTCGTAGTTCGGGTTAGTCACAACGGCTTGTCGTCGGACTGGAATTGCAGTTTAACGTCGTCCTGGACGTAGGTATAACTCGACGTGAATTGGATGATGGGTGGGCTTGAACCTCGTGGAGGCTTCCTACGTACCACGCCTTGACATGGATCAAAGACCTCATAGTTCATATGCGGCTTTGTCGGCGGACCGACGTGAAAGTGGACCTTAGTCCAATGAGTGGTGGTCTTGAACCTCTGTAAGGCTTCCTACGTACCATGTCTTGACATGGATCAAAGACCTCGTAGTTCGGGTTGGGTTTTGTTGGAGATCTGACGTGAATAAATGACGGGTGGGCTTGAACCTCATGGAGGCTTCCTACGTATCATGCCTTGACATGGATCAAAGTCCTCGTAGTTCGTTAGATGGGTCGCAATGGCTTGCCATTGGACCGGAATGCAGTTTAACATTATGCTGGATGGAGACATACAGTTTAACGTCATGCTGGACGAGGGCGAAACTCGACGTGAATGAACGACCGAGCAATGTGGCTTGAACCTCATGGAGGCTTCCTACGTACCATGCCTTGACATGGATCAAATTCCTCGTAGTTCAAATGGGATGGGTCGCAATGGCTTTCCATTGGACCGGAATGCAGTTTATCGTCATTCTGGACGGGAATGAGACCCGACGTGAATAAATGACGGGTGGGCTTGAACCTCATGGAGGCTTCCTACGTACCATGCCTTGACATGGATTAAAGTCCTCGTAGTTTGCTAAGGGTGGGGGTCAGGGTCGGTGCTCACTCTAAGCCCACGTGAGTCATGCAGGGTGTGAGAAACAAGAGGTTGCAAGGACCTGACGACCACGTCATGAAAGATGCATCTGTGAGAAGCGAAGAGGGGCTTACGCGTTAGGCGGACCATGGTGCTGGGACTTACTCCAGGATGGAGGCCCAAGGAAAAGAATGACGATGATTTTGGGCTTGATCCTTGAATAGGCTTCCTACGTACCATGCCTTGACATGGATCAAAGACCACGTAGTTCTTCTGATGACGGCTTACCGCCGATTGGGGGTTTCAACGGCTTACCGCTAGAATGGTTCATAACGGCTTACCGCTGGATAAGGATGTGAACGGATTACCGTTAAATGGGGTCGCAACGGATTACCGCAGGATTGGGTCACAACGGCTTACCGCTGCATAGGGTTGTCAACGGATTACCGCTGCAAATGGATATCAACAGCTTACCGTTGATTGGGATCACAACAGTGGATGGGGCTTACGTGAGGAAGCTGCCCGGGTGACGCTAAGGAGTGGCAATGGTGAATGGGGCTTACGCTAGGAAGCTGCCCGAGTGCCGCTATGGAGCGGAAAAGGCGAATGGGGCTTACGCTAGGAAGCTACTTGTGTGTATTCCTCATGTCTGGCCATGAGGGCATCCCAACTCACTGATGAATTGAGGCCTTCACCTATGCACTGGTGCACAAGAGGGATAATGCCAAGGGGCATTGGAATCATGCCACTGTAGTCATGGCATTGAGCATCTTACGCTTGGAGAATAAGGAATCTCTTTCTTGGAGCAAGGGGCATCCTATGTGTGGAACATAGGGAGAATACTACAGTTTATAGTCTTGTAGGTAGGACGGTTGGCATCTCATGCTAGGAGCATAAGGCATCTCTCGTATAGGGAAAGAGGCATCCTATCATTTGTTAGATAGAGTGTACTACAGTTTATAGTCATGTAGATAGGACTATTGGCATATCATTCTCGGAGCATAAGGCATCTCTTTCATGGAGGAAGGGGCATCCTATGTGTGGAACATAGGGAGAATACTACAGTTTATAGTCTTGTAGGTAGGACTGTTGGAATCTCATGCTAGGAGCATAAGGCATCTCTCGTATAGGGAAAGAGGCATCCTATCATTTGTTAGATAGGGTGTACTACAGTTTATAGTCATGTAGATAGTACTATTGGCATCTCATGCTTGGATCATAAGGAATCTCTTTCTTGGAGCAAGGGGCATCCTATTTGTGGAACATAGGGAGAATACTACAGTTTATAGTCTTGTAGGTAGGACTGTTGGCATCTCATGCTAGGAGCATAAGGCATCTCTTTCTTGGAGCAAGGGGTATCCTATCATTAGTTAGATAGGGAGAATACTACAGTTTAGAGTCATATAGGTAGGACTATTGGCATCTCATGCTAGGAGCATAAGGAATCTCTCATATAGTGCAAGAGGCATCCTATCATTTGTTAGATAGGGCGTACTACAGTTTATAGTCATGTAGATAGGACTATTAGAATCTCATGCTAGGAGTATGAGGCATCTCTTGTGTAGGGGAAGAGGAATCCTATGTTTGGAACATAAGGATTACTACAGTTTAGAGTCATGTAGAAAGGACTATTAGCATCTCATGCTAGGAGCATGAGGCATCTCTTGCTTGGAGCAAGGGGAATCCTATCATTTGTTAGATAGGGAGTGTTACAGTTTATAGTCATGTAGATAGGACTATTAGCATCTCATGCTAGGAGCATGAGGCATCTCTCGTGTAGGGCAAGAGGCATCCTATGTTTGGAACATAAAGATTACTACAGTTTAGAGTCATGTAGAAAGGACTTTTAGGCAGAAGGTGCTCAGAAATGGTTGGTGTTGGGACTTACGCAAGGGCGGCCCTTTCTGGTTCAACCTGGCATAGGAGCCAAGTGATTGGGTTTGGAGGAGTTGCCTGAGGGATGGTTCGACTCAAGGTACTCGGGGAATTGATGATGAGAATATCGACTCACGACATGGAATGAAACCCAGAGGAATATGTCGACTCTAGGTGTTCCACGGTGTGCGGAGGAGTGATTCAAATCATGGTATTCCATAGGTGGAAGGTGGGAGCGCAAAAGGGCGCAATGGAAAATCCGGGCATCCCGGCCCCAAAAGTTCAAAGTGCGACTCTCCATTTTTCATGGGGGTCTGTGACAGTAGCGAAGGGACTGGTGGCCGCGAAGGTAGGATCCTCACCAAGGATAGGTCTTCACGAAGTAGCTTCGTAGAGCATGGCCTCGCGAATCAATGGTCTCTCATGGAGCAAAGGGGTCTCGCGGAGCTTGGTCTCGTGGAGCAACATCGCGGAGCAAAGGGGTCTCGTGGAGCTTGGTCTCGCGGAGCAGCATCGCGGAGCAACATCGCGGAGCAAAGGGCTCTCGCAGAGCTTGGTCTCGAGGAGCAGCATCGCGGAGCATAGGATCGAGGAGCATGGACTCATGGAGTCTCGGCTCGCGAAGCAGCAACGCGAAGGAAGCTGCTCGCGGAGCATGGCTTCGCGGAGCCGCAATGCGGAGCTCCGCTCCGCCGCCCAAGGGGCGAAATGGCCATGGCCATCCTTTCTGAGAAGGGGGGTGAGTTGGGTATTTATAGGCAAGGGTCGTCGTGAAGCAGAACTTCCGCGCCGCCTCAGGAGCTTCGCGGCACGCTCGCGAACGTCAAATTCGTTCGCGGAGAGGTACCGCCTCCGGAGCTTCGTGGCGGGCTCGCGAACATCAAATTCGTTCGCGGAGAGTTACCGCCTCCGGAGCTTCGCGGGACCGCGATGCTCGGGTGCTTCGCATCGGTGCTTCGCATCAGTGCTTCGTGAGGTGTCTTCGCGGCGCATTGCGAACGTAAAACAGGTTCGCGGAGCCTCTCTCCTCATTACTTCGCGGTGGCGCTCCGCGATCACGGAGGGGGCTTCACGAGTGGGCTTCGCGAACCAGATTTCCAGCCCAACTTCAAACGTCCATAACTCCTAATCCGTAGCTCCGTTCGGGCCCTGCGACCTACCAAATCGAAGCTTAAGAAAAGTTCTACGATCTTGGATCATGTATGGAAGCATTTGGAAAATTTAACGAACGCATATTGCAAGGTCTACAGATATATAGGTATCATGATTCACATAATTAATCCAAATAATATGTGTGATAGAAAATATAAATCATTTATCATATCATAAATCAGGAAAATGAAAAAAAATTAACATTTCTGCCTATAATATCTCATTAAAATTTATTAGAATTCATAAGCATCATGCCATATATCCATAAAGCATTTAGAGGAATAATATTAATTGATCCCTTGGATAATATACCTAGTAATTCATAAGTAACACCAATGGATGTCATATTATATGGAAAATAATTTTAACTGATATTTTATAAAAAATTGTGGAAAATATACTTTCTTCCAAGAATAATTCATTTTAAATCATAAAACAATTAGTAATGATTTGTCACTACCAATAAACATGAAAATACATAAAGGTTGTTTATAAAAATATATAACATAACTAAAATCTATTTCCTTGAAAATGAGAACAAAAATATCATTTTAAAACATAATGAAATCTATTTTTATAAAACTTGGTTTTGAATAAAACAAATTTATGTCCGATGAGATAAATAAGCTTGGATTTTAATAAAAAAAGTTTATTATTTATCATAAGTACCAAAGAGAGTAAAGATGTACCCAATAAATTTTTATATTATTAATAAATATAGTATAACATAATTCATGATATTTTATGGGGGATGGATCATATGATTTCGTCAATGGATGAATAATCATAAAAACACCCAATAAAAGATGTGATTGTAGAAATAAGCTCAAACCACATTGGTAGCATTGATTAATAAACTAAATTAAAGTTTTCTAATAAAATATATATGTATATACACAAAAATTTGAGGGTTATTATTATATAATATATTAATGTATAGTATATACACCACCCAAATGAAATGAGTGATCAATATTGAATAAGTATCATAGAGATAAAAGTGAGACTAGAAGTCCCCATTCAATAATTATTAACATCCATATTACACATTAAAACATCCATTATAGAAATTTATTTATATTATTATTCTACCAAAAAAATCATTTCTTATATATATTTCTATATATGATTTTCTTATGACTTTATATTACTCATTTATTATCAAATCCATGTAATAGTTGCTATTTTTTTCATTCATGTTTTGATTTCATATTCTAGTTCATGTTATATGGATCCTCATTTAATCATATCCAGAATGATATAAATGATATAGATAGAATATATATATTAAGTATATATTTATTTAATGTGGTTCATAAAATTTATAGATATAAAATAAATTACATTTTTCATGGATATGTAGGCCATATGTACGCATGAATGGAGTTATAATTTTCTGTTCATATTAAAATATATAAATTTATATGATATATTATCAATTCAGAATAATTTAATTTCACATATATATAAAAAATAATTAATAAATAAATTCATTCAATACATTGAATGTAAAGCCTCAACAAATCACAGTGCTTCGTGAGGTGGTAGTGTACATTACACATGAACGAGGTTGTCATATTTCCACAAAAAAGTAAATCATGAAGGTGTGTGTGATATAATATTTTCATAATATTTATAAATGAAAAAAAATTAATTTCATATATGAATGATAAGTACACCATTACAACAATCATTTAAAATTGATAATGGAATAACAAACAACAATGGTTCGTGAGGCGGTAGTGAACCATACACATTAATAATGATTTGGCATCAAATTTTATATAATTTTGTGATGTTGGAGGAATTAAAATTAAAATATCACCATATTAGAATATATATGATAGTGTTGTTGTTATATAAACATTTTATAAAATAATTAATGGTGTTTAAGGATATAAAAAATACAACTAGCGTTGATGAACATTTCTTCTTCTTCGATTATTTTTTTTTGGTTTAGACCGAAAGGACGTCATTGGTTGGATTTATGCCTGATGAAAGGATGACAAGAATATGTTAGGAATTTTGGGAGGATATTTTGGTAGGTTTTGGAAGAAATAGTTATTGTTTTATGTGTTATGTAATGATTAGAATATTCTCCCATTGATAAGAGAGGCGAGTGACACTTTTGAAATTTCTTGAAGGATTATTTTATAATAAATTCAATCTCAATCAAAATACCTCAAAAAAATATAGAATAGAAGATATGATATTATATGTTTTTAATTGATTAAAACAATATTTTTTATACTATTTATGGTTATATTATTATCATTTACATTTTTATTAACCCATATATAACATTTTATTTATTTTAACTATTGTAACAATTTTCTCAATATGAAAAGGTCATAATTTTTACATATAAATTTTAAATTGGAAAATAAAAGGCCTATTTATTATATTTTAGATCAAATATCATTGAATTTTTCTTTATTGAATATTTTATTATTTCAAATATATTTATTAAAATGGTAATTTCATAAAATATCATTATTGACAATTTTGACACTATCCATTAATTTGATATTAAGAAACTCAATACAATAATATATATGGGGAATAAATAATTTCATAAACCCATATTTCTTCTTAACCATCTTGAAAACTAGAGTAACAATTCTTTGAATAGTATTTATTTTAATATTTTTAATATCATTTATTTCATCATTTAATTAATTGAATATGTTATGCATCATCATTGTGAAATTTTTTATGGTACATATTTCATTTTCAAAAATAAAAAATTAACTTGATGGAAGATAAATATTTTATCACCAAAAATAATATTTTTTGAAAATTTTATCTCGGAATTAATATATATTACAATTATTAAAATTATAAAAAATATTAGTGTGCCATCATTGATTTTTCATAAAATAAAATATATTAAGGGGAGTACAATAATCCCAGTGGATCTAAGAGGTAAAAAATAATGAATTATGGTGATTTGGACTAAAATCACCCATAAAATTAAATTATAACAATTTTGAGGGTAATTAATTATTTTTAAAATATTATTTTACCCTTAATTACCTGATTTATGCTTAACCATGTTCATAAAATGACATAGTATATAGTTCATATTGTCCAAAAATAAATGATAAGTTTTTCATAAATTTGGAAATCCTAAAATGTTTTTATATCCAAATTTAATATGAAAATGTTTTTAGTGACCTAAAAAATCATTAGATATATAAATTATATAATTTTACTTTAAAAACAATTCTAAATTTAATTTCACATTATATATTATTTTGATGAAATGCCATTTTTAAATTAAAATGAAGTATTATTCACTATTTACCAAAAAATGAATCCTCTCAGAAAAATACAATAAATTAAATGGAGGATAATATTGAAATTAATAATTATAAATAAGTTTATATTTTCATATTAAATTTATATATGTTACCAAATTTAGTATAAAAACTATTGTTCCTTTAAAAGGTGTGAAAAATACCCTTTGAAAGAATACATTTTTTTATAAAATGGGCATTATGATAATTATATTACTATAAAATATATTGGATTAATTAAAAAATCTCTAATTATATAAAATATTAATTTAATTAGGATCGTTAACTAATAATGATTAATTTATTTTGTTATAATAAAATTCATTTTTGTAATAAGAAACTTTTTTGGAAAAAAAAGTTCCGATATTTATAATTAGTTTTTATCTCCATTTATAGTTTATTAGTAACCCAGGAATTTATTTCATAATTTATTTAGTCCTATTAATTATTTCCTTTCCAATGGGTAGATGAAAACTGTAATAATATAAATTATATTTTTGTTTATTAAAAATTGGTATTGCATGTAACATAAACTATTGAATGAACTCATTATTTTTTTAAACACAATCCAAATTTATTCAGTGCATGTATCGAAAGACAAAATATGTGATTTATGTAGTGAAATATTGAATATAATAAAATCTTGAATTGTTGTAGTGTGTAACTTAATACATATAATAATATGAATGTATTTGAATAATATTATTTATAAAACATTTGGTTTTACACATTGCATCATCACACCAAAGATAATATTTTAATCCTCATCCACACACACATTACAGAACACAACACATCATTTTCTAGAGTATGAAAAGGTTATTTCTGTTAATTAATATAACATAATTAATGAAGTTATCACACAATCTATATATCATGGTGGAACACATTCATTAGCAGAGTGTAAGTGGAAAATCAGTTACCAACTATGGTTTCACCACAAACACTACATGATATTCCCATGGTATTTAAAAAAATATTGAGAATACTAGTGACACTGATTTTTAGTAATTAAAAAAACATAGATATTCTCAATATCACAACACCGTGATGATATAAAAATATGTGAATCCTTCCCATACCCCTTTTCAATTTCATCTAAACTTGATAATTATCATTGTTTAGTCGAATGAAACTATCATCCTAGATAGTAATAATAGTAATCAAACCCATCTGATATAAAATATAGAAATGAGGTACCTCCAACATGATGAAAGACCCCTTGTAATAACATGATCCATAAAAATTAGGGATGTAGGTATATGATTAAACAACATTAGGGATACTTGAACAAAATACATCAACACGGATTGACGGCTTTAGGGGAATAAGAATTTGCAACCTCAAATATCAATTAAAGAATGCCTTAAAGAATGGGGGAATGATATCCTCTTTTGAATGATTAGATCTTTAATCATTAGGATTAGATATGGTTCTCATTTTTTCATTAATGTTAGGTATCATTAAATCCATATGTTTTATTCATTTAAAAGTTCTCTGGAATTATTAGAAATCAAATATATGATATTTCAAAATATAAGAATCTTTAAAATTCATTAATGTAATCGATAAAATCTTATTTCATCTAATAAAAGTCAAAAAGAGAAATTATTTAATTTTTTAAATACTGGAAACATTGTTCTATTCCAACACTAGGGTTCCGCTACCATGGTTCCCACCATTATCATTTCATTTACTAATTCTCATCGCAAAGATTCCACTTCTAGGATGCCACAGCTTGGTTACCACATCCAAGCTACCACCATCCTGATACTTGCCTAAGAGATCCTTCACTAGTATCCCATTAATAGGGTGCCACCATCAGGATACCACGGCCAGGGAGCCATGTTCTGGCTACCCCCACCAGGCTTCCACCTCCATTGGTCCACTGTTAGGGTCTCACTACCATATATCCATAGCTAGGATTTCACTACATGGTTTCCACTACTAGGATTCACCCTCTAGGGTGCCACTGGTAGAATGATCCACCATTAGTGATCCATTGCTATAATGTCAGTATTTGTGATCCACCATCTTAATTATACATCATTAGTGATCTACATCTATAATGATCCACCATTGGTGATCCTCCACCGAAAATTTTCTAATAGGTGATACATGTCCAGAATGATCTACACTTGGTGATTGTCTAAGAGAATGATCCATATTTAGTGATCTGTTTCCATGGTTCCACAATTGGTGATCCCCCAATAGAAGAATCCTATGTTTGTGATACACTACAATTAATTCCATGAACTATCATACATTGATCATCCATTCAAAATAGATCAATAATCCCCCTTTTTCCCCCATTACCTCTATAATTTCACTATTCAACTCAACCACAAGATATAAGGTAATTTAATGGGATGAAAGTTAAAATCCCTTATATAGGATGCCTATTAAACAATTTTCTCCCATAATAAATTAATACCAAACCTTATTGAATGATAGAATGTTTCTTTACAACCAACTGCTGAGATACATCTGAAGGATATAATTACATTTAAAAAGCATCCACCAAAAAACCAACTACATAACCCCGAACACAATGATAATGTAATTACATAACCCATTTATTAATACCATCTACTTTTGGTGGAACAAACTCAACCACATAGGACTAATTGAATTGAATTTTAATGTGTCTCATTTGGGAATCTTATCCTCCCCTATTCATATGTCATATTTTATCACATATCATATTACAAATATATAATCATAAAACATATTAAAAATAATGGTTAAAACATCACATAAACCACTATATGGAATGATAAAGAATAAAATGACCAAAAAACTATTAGTACAATGAACAAATATGAACCACATGCTTCAATGTATTCTACTTTAATACACAGTGCTTATAAAGCACACAAATCAAATGAATGGTATGTCCTTGTAGCACCTTCCCTCAATGGTCTTAGATCTCTAAGGGATTCTCTGTAAATTTAAAATCATCCTCAGTATCTATATATCCTCAATCAATGATGTGGGATTCATCCTAATGATACAGATGGAGATGAGAGAAATTGAATATTTCATGGATCTAGTCCAGTCTTCGAGGAAATTAAATATGATATTCCACATCACAAAATTTCCACAACTCTTAAATGTGGCTTGAAAAACTAGGGGAATTGTTACTACCCATTCCAATCCTCTTCTCCCCACATAAATGGGAGTACATTAATGACATGTGGTCCCTATCCTCAATCTTCAGGGCCTCCTCCTATATTCATCAAAAGTCATTATACGCTAATGTGTTTCTTTCATTCAACCAAGAACAAAATGAACTTTTTATGTTAAAATATAAACTATATTTTTTCCAATAATTGTTGACTTCCAAACCCCTACCATGAATAATATTGAACATCATTGAAGCCTATAAATGTGTCAAATCAGGCTATTCCAATGGATGTGTGATAATTATTATTACATGAAAACTCCACCATGGGTATGTTTCATGCCCACTCTCTACTAGGTTCTATGATAACTTCCTCCAATAGGACCCCTAGAGTCTGGGTAGTCTGCATTGTCTTCCCATCCATATGAGGGTGTAAATCAGTTTTTGGGCATAAATGAGTGAAAAAATAATTTTGAAATCCCATCTATACTTGTATAAAAAAACATGATTCTGGATCCTATAAAACGGTCCTTATTATATCATGAAACCATACAACATAAACCACATACCTCTTTTCCAAAACAACCACTACACCTGAATCCCTTATCCCTAGATTGTTAGATGATTACATAAATCGATCCACAAATACGTAGATAGAATCATAAAATCTCAAATATTGGGTTAAACCTTTGATGAATGTATCAGGATTTCATCAAATATACACAATGAAAAATCCAAGGGTTGAAGAAAACTGTGTGGAACATGATTTTCAACCATTACCGACTAGAAAACTATTCATTAACTCACAAACTCCCCCACATACCATTATATCACTAGACACAAAATATATACCCTTAATCAATGTTTCATCTTGGAAACTCCTTGCTGTATATCAAATTCTTATTTAGGTAACTCTAGAAGGACTACATTTTTCATCACTGTTAGAAAAAACAAACTATAATTAAACATCATTGGGATCTAAGAAACCTATGACCTTCCTGCTGGAGTATCACCATGTCCAACACAATAAAGAAGAACCTATAAACATTCTAATAGAGTGTCACATTTTCCAACACGGGCATAAATAACCTCTTTAGATGAGTCTCCACACTAAGACTCCTCCATATTCCAAAATAGATAAGAGTACTCCCTCATCTAAATAAAACAGCACCTACCATCATCTTCTTCTACATCCAAGATCATGGTTGTCACATATAACATTTCTCCCCAAGACTTTTTGGACTACTGAACATCATCCTTCTTGGAATTACATCTCAAATAATTATCCATGAAATTTCCCCTTATGGAGGCATATAATATACCCATATCATAATCTTGAAGAAAATCCATCCACATCCAATTATAAAGTTTAAGATAACAGTGCTTAAAGATATTCCACGATCTCTTCGGATATTTATGGACCACAATTCGATCCCCAATGGGGTAATCCATATATAAAATCATCTCAAACACAACTGCAACTGCCCCAAACACCTAGATGGAACAGTTACACTCATATTGACCTAACTTAATGGACACATAATATATCAACTCATTTTAAATCATCAACATTAATCCAAATCCAAGAGGGTGTGAATCATAAAATACCTCAAATTCACACAATAATGAGGAAACTGATGCACGGGATAACTAAACAACATCACCTTCATTTATCCAAATGCTTCCTAGAACTGATAAAACCACCCAAATTCTTCGTCCTTCATGTTCAAAAATGTCAAATAGATTAAAACATGATGTAAATTTGTCACATGACTCAATAAATTGACAATAACTAAATGAAATCTAAGAAACTCATCCATTTTCTTGGGTGATACCCAAAAAACCACTTACATAAGATTCTATGTGTCTACTAAAATACCCTACTAAGACAAAACAACCCCATTTAAATTAACCTCTTATTTCAAAAAAACAAATCTAACAAAACATTATATATATTTGATGTAGATTATGTACATGTATTATAAATATGATATTCTTGACATTACTTCTATTTGATTTTTAGTAAATAATATTTTCTTTCATGAAACCAACCAGAAAATGGTCTAAGAATTAGTGAATCATAGTTTATTATTATCCAATTCACGTTGCATGGGACATATTTACACTAAAAGTTATGACCTAAAACTTAATGTACCCAAACCTACATCTGAAATTGGTCATTTTCATATCTCTATACATCACCATTAACTGGTGAGATCAAGACCACAGATCAATCTTAGAGAGCTAACAAGCTCTTGTAAACTTTTCAAATAGATCATCGATCATCGAAAGTGGATAGTGAATCTAGATCACCAACTTCTTCAATATCTAATAGTTTATAAAAATCCTTATTCTATCATAAACATTCATAATGAAAAACACTATAGAACCACATGGGGACACTTTAAGTAAAAGGATTCCCTTATTCATTAGATCATTTATCAAAATCAAAAAATCCAACAACTAAGAAGGTTCAATCAGATATGGATCCATCAGAATCTGAGATGCACTGAGATGTAATTTTATCCCATACTGAACATCACGTTAAGGGGGCAGTTTCAAAACCTACATAATTAATAAAATCAAATGATTCCATGGAAACCTTGGGGGACACCTATGTTGTAGCATATGTAGACTCAACATACATCTCTTCTATCATAAAAATATGGGGCCCCACATGTTGACGACCCCCCTCATAACCACTCTCAACAAAGATAACTGCACACTGGCCATCCACATTAGAGAACAAGACTCTCCTTCCAATTATATCTATAAAAACATTCACAAAATACAACTAGTAGATGATGATGGCATCGTATGACTATACATGATATATGAAAACATACATAGATGACTGATGTTTTTCTATCATTTGTCTACACCCCTGGAACTTATTAAAAAAACTAGTTTGACCTTTGATAAGCATAATCAACACTATGGTAATGATAAGAGTCACTACATGTATCCAAAATGTACAAACTATAAAATGTGAAACCAAGGATTGCGAAGATCTCAAATCAAACAATGAACATACATGGGTACAAGATAAAATGTTAAAAATAATAATAATAGCTAGCCCCACCGGTTCTTTTTCCACTGTTCCATTTAACTGACCACACCCATATCCCCTACCTATCTGATGGTGAAAACCTCAAGAAACAGACATAGGTCAATGTCCTTAAAAATGATGAGCATCATATGTTATTCCTATAACAACCACATATCCTCTAGATAGAGCATAATATATGTTCCACTGATGTTGAAATGGTTTCTCTTGCCATTTCTACTAAGGTTGGATGAAAACAAAAAATTATCCACCAAAATGAGTTCATTATATTACTAGTAATAGATCCTAATGATGACTATGACCACCATATATGAAAAACACTACTTGGAAATCTCTAAAGAAGATGGAATATATGGGTCTAGGGAATGCTCCCAAATTGTTGAAACCTCAAAGGCCGTATCACCTAAGACAAACCAATGAAAAATATACTCCCCAAGGAACTCTTATATTTACACTATCATTGAAATCATTTTCATGAGTGCATCCTCTAAATCACATATTCCTTCCTCATAACCCCGATATATGTCAGAAAAGTAAAGGGACTGAATTAATACTCAATTTAAGGATGATATCCCACCTCAAGATACATCACCCGAGACTCTGAAAAATTGAAATTATTTGGGGAAAAAGCATAGAGGGTCCCTAAATTTCATTGTATACTACTATATAAAATTACTACCCAATTTAATGGTAATTATATCAAAACTCTTTATAACCATAATTATTGATAAAAGGAACACTTCATAGAAGTCATTATATAAGTCGAACCATGAATCATCTTCCCCCTTGCACTCATTAGGGTACAATGTTCATCATTAACCATAGAACCCGGCATATGACTAACTTCTATTGGGACACTATACTTATTCATCAACAGGATCAGCCAGAATGTGATCTCCAAATCCTCTATAAATCTATCTATCTCTATATCAAAAACACATCCACATTCTTCACCAAATCCTTCCACTAGAATGATCACAATGCCCTCTACCACTGATCATCATCCTTAACCACATAATCCTTATGTATATTTATTGTCATATCCTGTTAAACCTCAAATATCTCAGGAACAAATGGATGACGACCATAAGTACATAGATGGAAGGTAAAAATAGAATTCATATGCTAGATAGAGTGTAATTTAATATGATTCATTTTAATTTATATTATACTATTTATCCATCCAAAAACAACCTATAAAAAAATGAACACGGTTCATCATGATGAATTTAACTTTCCCAATTATCTAACCTACAGGTTGGTCTAACTCACTTGGTCTTTCAATAATAACATAATATATACACTATATTACTTTGGGTCCTAAAATCCTCTTTACATTCCAATTTTCCAAGGCTATGTCACACACCATGTTCAACTATCACAATTTTTATACATATTAATGTATTTCTCAATTTGAATAAATCCAAAAACCTTATTATATCTC
Organism: Viscum album; assembly: GCA_963277665.1. Taxonomy (NCBI): domain Eukaryota; kingdom Viridiplantae; phylum Streptophyta; class Magnoliopsida; order Santalales; family Viscaceae; genus Viscum; species Viscum album. The sequence goes on from OY728120.1 coordinate 814,085,494, forward strand.
AACCATTGTCCTATAATTAATATATTTCATGAATCCTTCCCTTCATAGGATCCACAATGAGGTGAGTCAAATATTGACCCCCACGACTCTCCTCCAGTAGACCCTGTGTTGGTGACATGCAATGAGGATCTAAAAATCATATGAATGGGTGATTTTATGCTCAGTAATAGAAATTGTATTAGGATATTAGAGTAATAAACCACAATAAACATCATAAAATATATAATAGATATCCAAAAACAATCCCATAATGCTTGTGTAAATAAAATCTCCACAGATAAAGTTATCTAAAGTAAATACCAAAAATAAAAACTAATTCTATGATAGAGAAGCTATCCAAAGGTATGAGATACTAATGTCTAGTACATTCGACTAATTCCTCTTAGATACCTGAAAATAGTTTTATATATTTAGGGTGAGAATATAGATACACTATGTATGAAAACAAAATACTCTCTTGGACATGTGACAAGAGCATACAAATGAATTTGAGAGAAAATAGTATAACCAAATGGAACAAATAATGTTTTTCTAACTAAAAACCAAACCTATAAATGGATAATTCACTTTATAACACATCATTTTATACTTATGATATATAATTCATTTCATTGATAAGGATCTGTCCACCCCTTTTCCACTAATTTGATTCTCTCACAACACAACATTGTACATCATGGCACACAAGCCTCTTCTTAATGAGATCACATAAAAATAAAACCTTCATGTAGACACATGGCATATCATCTTATATCACATATCAAAACTAGTGTATTAGGGTATTGTGAACATGAAACACATCAACATCATTCCCCCTCCTACCATGTGCAACACCAACCATTATCCATTTCCCCAAATCAACCCGTATGACACCTAGGCTATCACATATCATCACATCACAAGTAGATGGTGGATCATCTAACTCAGGGACACTATAACATGTTCATATCACCAATTCTATGAAGTGTGAGTGGGGATTTTGGGGTATGAATCAATCATTCATTATATTTGTATGTTGGTAAAAACACCTCAAAACCATTTGGTCTCGGAACACGGTTCTTGATGTCAGTGTGGTGAATATGTAAATATTAATGAATATAAAATATATATGGATATATGTCCATATCAAAAAAATACAATCATATTTATTTAAATCCAAAGAATAAAAAATTTCACATGAACCTCCACATCTACTACTAAATCTAAAAGTAGAACCCCACACAAGGAAAACACAAGACATATTTCATATTTTTGTATTTCATTATCATTAAGATATTATATTTTTTTAATTCCCTATATAAATAATTAAAAAACTAGACCTGTTATTTATTTTCAAACCATTAGTTAATAAAAATAATTAACCATTTAAACCATGTTTCCCATCATAAAATTATTCATTAATAATTCTCATTTTGAATCATATTCATGCAACTAGTTTTTGTACTACTCTCAAAAGAAACCAAAGACAACACCATCGAAACCCCCCAACAGAATAAATCCATAATTTGAATGGTATCTACATTTCACATCCATTTCTCATCCAATTCCCCCATACTTATCCCAAAATAGATGCCTTTCATGCCTTGCATCATAAAATACAAGCCACAAAAAAATATTCACCACAAACACATTATCGTGCATACCAAATCATTTTAGTACTTATAAATATTATACCTCAATGAGTTCTAATTATTTTTTAATGATGTTGTCACAAAATCCATATATCTATGTGAAACAAATTCATTTTCCTTGTATATGTGCTGAAATAGTTATTTATTTTGGTTTCACTAATGTATAGAAACATAGGCATCATATAAAATATATAAAAATCAAAAAATAGTGGCCACCACTGAACATTACATTACAAGATTTAATATAAATATATAATCAAAAACCACTATATCATGATGGTATAAAATCATGTGATGCATACCCCAACACAATTTTTTATTCATTCTTACTAGGTAATAATATCTGTTAATCCAGACGAAACTATATTCATAATAGATAACAAGATTAAAAAAATCCAAAATGATACACATTAATGGGAAAATATGGAAACCCCACCTACGACAAAGAAGCTCTACACCAACTTGTTGCACCAAAAATTGGGGGCGTTCATACAAGAGGAAACCACTTTTGGGAAACCCAATCCATCTATAGAAACAACCATTCATGATATTAATTAATGTACTATTTGGAACCTCCATTATCAAGGTAATGTAATCAATAATGAATTAATGAAATATATTCTCTTTATAATTTTAGATCATGATCCATTAGTATTAGATATTGTTTAAATTGGCCATTATTGTGCGATATCATTAAATCCATGTGTTTTAATCAAATAAAAACTCACTAAACATTTTTTAAATTTAATATAAGATAATTCATTTTTTATATATCACTAATATTCATTAATATATTAACAAAACAAATATTCCATAAATGAAATTTCAGATAGAGAAATTTAGAAAAATATGAAAAACTAGGAACACTATTCACTTCCACTACTATGTTTCTATCCCTAGGGTTTAGCATATATATAACACTTCTATGGTTCCACTACTTTCATTCCACATCCATAATTATGTATCAAGTCTTCCACCCCTAGAATGACACCTCCACGAAACCACTACATTGGTGCTTGTAATGGCTTGCCACCACTATGATTCCACCACCAAGCTTCCACCACTAGGGTGCCACCTCCAGGTTACCACCGCTAGGATTCCATTAGTAGTCTGATCCACCATTAGTGATTCACTGCCAGAATTACATCACTATTTATGAATCACCAGAATGATCCCCAATTTTTGATCAACTTCCACAATGATACAACACTATTGAAACACATCCAAAATGACCCCATTAATGATCTGCCACCAAAATGATCCACAGTTGGTGATAAACTACCAGAATGGTTCATCATTTTGATCCACTTCCAAAAAGCTAATATTTTGTATAAACATCCATAATGGTAAACCCCATAGTTTTCAACCACTGTAATTTTATATCCTCTTTAAAAAAACCATCTTCACTCTCAAACACCTCAAACCTCCACCTTTCCTTCTCTGAACACCGCAAGACATTCCCCGGATATCTCAACAATCACATTCCCGCAACATAATGGTCTTGAATGTTCCATCCATAACTGGACATCCATTTATTTCTTTATTAACATAAATATATAATCATCAATCTTTAGAGTAGAGGTATCCAAAAAATTTTTGTATGAATACTTGGTAATTGGGATTCATGAAAATTATACGGTTTTCATATTATCGAGGATTCAAGAAAGCCTACCCTGGTGTAAGTAGTGAAAAAATATAGGAAATTTTATTTTTTCTATCTTATGGATTTTATACATGAACATAAAAATTATAAAATTATTTAATATAAAACATATGATGGATTTATTTGGTGAAATTATCAATTCAGCTGTAAATTTATAATTAATATAATCTATATTGTATAAATATTCCATTAAATTTTATTTTACATGTCTAATTTAAAAATGCATCATAGGATATAAATATTATAAATAGATTAATTAAAATAAATTCATGAATAAGGTGTAAGTAACTAATATATTTATCAAAAAATAATCTACATAAATAAATTAAAGACAACTCATTCTAAAATAACTACAAATGGTTCATTTTACTAATAAAAAATATTTCAATTAGTGCTAAATAATAAATGTAACCTCATCTCCATGTAAGTCATTTTTTATTATCCTAAAATAAAAAATTAAATAAACATTATTGGTGATTATTATCAAAATAAATAAATAATATTGGGAAAATATCATCATGAGGAATTATGAGTTATTTTTTAGAATTATATACCATTTATTATTCATCCATGGATAAAAATAAGAAGGTTATAAAATTCAGATATGAACATAAAATAAATTCACCTAATAAAGAACATTTTATGAAATCACATAGGGATCCCAATAGAATTTATTAAATTCTAAGAGTCCCTAAGAATCTAAATGTTTGATTATGTGGATTATGGTGTTGTACCAAATAATACATTGCATGTTTCCACAAATATTATGTGAGCCCCACTACATCCCATATGAATTTAGTTGTAAGGAATTAGGTTTTTTCATTTAGTAAAAAATAAAAATTTATACTCCCCTTCATATAAAATATAAATATTATGATCCAAAATATAAAAAAAATTATCATATAACATATATATATAGTAGTCTCAAAATTATCATATCTATTTTTTGATGTTTAATATCATTACATATATTTAGTCTAACTAGGACCATATCTTCAAAAAATCCATCAATAACCTTATGCATAATTTCATCCATTTATGTATCCTCTAAAATACCTCCATAATATTATCTTTGACAAATATAAAATCCTTTTCAATATATATATAAAAAATTACAATAAAGTAAATTTTTATGGTAATCAAATATCTTCGTTTAAATGTATATCAAAATATAATATAATTATTTAAAAAAAATTATATTTATTTTAATTTCAATAAATATATATCCTAATTTATATATTTTACCTAATTTATATTGTGTATAAAAAAACTAAAACATGAAAAAGTCCTTAATTTTTGTTCAGTTAAATAAAGTGGCCACTTTTTAATGTTTTTTTATTGTATTTGATGATTCTATTCGTTCAATTTTGTATTGAAATTTTATCATAAATAATAACTAAAAATATGATCTTATGATTTTCTATAACACATATAATTCTTTATTATGTACTGGTTTTTTAACTATCTCACACATTATAAAAAACATGATATTTTACTCATTAATTTTTTGATTTTAAGTAGAAATGTTAATCCTAAACATTTATTTTGAAATATATAATTTAATTGATTAAAAACATCTGTTAGATCATAATAAAATCCCTTTATTTTTTATTCATAAATTTTTGTATTCAGGAAGTCCATTATAATCCATCCACGCTTTTATTTGACCTACGTATGAACACAAAAATTATAAATTCATGGATTATTCATCCATATTTATTGGTTTATATTGTATAAAATAATATAACAATCACTATAACAAAATCCATAATATTAAAAGTTCATATTATGGACTATAAAATAAAATATTCATAGATTGAAAATAAATCCAAAAATCCATTGTGTAAAAAATTAACTCTATTTACTTGTTTATTGATTTAAAATTAATACATGATCCTCTACACCATATTGATCTAGTAATGGATGATGTAATAATAAAATATAATACTTTTTTATAATATATTTATTCAAAAACACTTATCTATGTCGATAACTTGTATTATTTTGAAAAATTAAAGATAGGTCTCTATGGAATGCAAATGACTTGAAATAAAATACTATAATATAAAAAAAGATTATGAAATATTATTTTTAGTTTAATTATTATTTAATTTACATTAATAATACAAAAATATTCCTATATTTAAAAATTATTTTTCAACTATAAACCCTCAGTAGTGAAATATTATATTAACAAAATTGTGGGCATCTTGAAAATAGTTTTATCTAAGTATTATTATTAATTTGAAAAGAAACACACTTGATATAATTTTTTTGTTAGTTAAAATTACATTCAAGGATTTTCTTAACATGTTTTCTAAAATAATTAGTGATCATATCCTATTAAAACATTTAGTAATGATTATAATAAAAAAAATTATAGAAAATTTATGGAATATTGGGGGAAATAAATTAAATTAGTAGTTTAACAATAAAAAATTATTGATGAAACATATACATAATCAAATAGTTTCTAAGTGTGGAATATATATTCTATATTAAAGTAATATGGTTATTGTGAATTTTCCAAGAAACACCAACATAAAATTATATATATTTTCTAACAATTAACCATACACAATGAATATATTTTAAATAAAATGTCTATACTACATTTTTTACAAATTAAATCATTTTTCATTAGTGAAATCATGAATAATTTGATATCAATTTTTTTTGAATGATGGAATATTTTTTTATTCATTTTAAATAATATTATTTGTCTATTCTATTGTGATTATATAAATTAATAGGAATTGTCTATTTGGGTAAATATTAATATCAATGAAATTTGGATTCATATAATAGAGAATAATGAATCCATGGTAATGTAGTATAGTCTCAATGGAATGGGTTGTGTGAGGAAAAATTATCCTCACATGTCACCGTTTTCCCCCACCATATCCACTCTACTGAAAAAAATTTATGATGTCAATCACCAATGATTTTATTTAAATAGACCTCCCTAAGAAACATTAATGAATTTAGTCAATTATTTCGTATTGAATTTATCATCATTCTATTATTAATGAATGAACAAAATTTTAGGGTGTATTTTCTTATTTTATAATTCTTGATATTTTATATTATCAAAAAAATTTAAAATCAAGCTACAATATAATATTTTACAAATCGAATAAGTATTAGGTTTATGGACCCATTAATGTTATGAATATTTTTTTTATAATTTTATGAATAGTGAACATATATTTCTGGGATCTATTTTTAGTTAACTTGAATTACTATTTAAAGGATGAGAATTCACAAGATATTTGAATAATTATTTATTCATTTTTGAATAGACATTCTTCATGTGCATTGGTGATTTTTGGATAACATTGAGTCTCTATTTGGTAACAGATTCAAAGCTAAATATAAGTAATAGACCAATTAATTCATTAAATGGTGTTAAATTATGCATCATTGTATGAATTGCCATCTATCATATATCAAAAGGGTTAAATGTATAGATACTCCATGAAGTCTTGGTGGGAATGTTTTTTACACGGAAAATATCATAGCTCAAAGAAAATAAAATTTCTAATGACCTAAAAGTACATTGAAGGGTTGAAATATTGGCGGTGTGGGTAGTGACACATGATTTTCCATTTATATATATTTATTTCCTTTTCATTGATAAATACAGTTGACCTAGTTATTAATCATAAATGGTTTTTTGCCTTGTAGGACTAATGATGTAACAAATGGGTAGAATATGGTTCATATTGGGCCTTATCATTCATTTTGTAAAAGTTTGTTTTATTATTTTCAATGTTCTATAGAAGGATTTTGTGTATAGAGTTTCCAGTATATCGAAATATATATACAAATTGATGACTAACATAGAGGTATATATATGGGGGGTTTCTTATATTAAAATAATGGTTTTAAGTTTCAATGTGTCATATGAGAAACCCACATTACATTAAAAATATATCCTTTGGGTGTGTAAATATTATTTTATTTCTTTCTATCATATAGAATGAAATCTTGGGTGAAAAATATAATTTTTGGATGCTTTTTTGTTTCTATGATTACTGTGAAAATTACCCTTACCAAACATAAGAATCAATTATTTCAACAGAATGGTATATTAATTATGAATTATTTGACACAAAGTAATTCTATTATATTTTAATTAATATGAATCTGAATATAATTTTTATATTCTATTATTTTTCCATTCTCTTTTTTGGAAACCTAATTTTTCATCTCATTTTTCTATGATATGTAAACGATCCTCATAGTTGATTACATATATTCTTCCTCCAAGGAACATGAATTATTCTTCTTTAATATTCATATGATATGTAACATTAAACCCCAAAAAATCATTCTATCTTCTCAATCTCCAATTTTCATCTATTTTTTACATTTTATCATTCCCTAATAGGCCATTCTATTTTAAATTATGGTTTCAATTTTTAAAAATAATTGGGTTTAATTTATATGGATTCTAAAATTAATCTATTTCACTAGATTCTATTTATTGAATATATTAAATTGAATTAATTATATAAAAGTGGGTATTTATTTAACATTAATTTTATTTAAATGTACAAAAACTTATTGGGATTCTTAAATAGGTTTATTATCTAATTCATTTTTATATAAATTTTGATTCAAGAATTTTTTTTCAATTCCAATGACCATGTATCATTTTTCTTTGACATTACGTGGATTCCCAATGTACATGGCTATTACATAATAAATATTTCCTCTATATTTGTTCATAAAATGTGTTTGCGAGGTTTTCTTCTTTTAAAAATGTTTAATTATTTTATGATATCTAATTTATTTCAATTAATGAAATTTCAATAGTATATATATATTTTTTAATTTATTGGTAGAAATAAATTTTTATTTTATTTTTTAGTACACTATGATTATCCACCATATTTTTTTATATAAATATTGAATTTTTTTAATATGAATGGAAATTCGATTAGTTGTTATTTCTAGTTTATTTAAGGAGGTTATATGGATGGGATGAGATGGTATATTTATTCTAGTTGATTATACTATGTTTCATATTTCTTAGTTTATATTGACAATATCTAGTTGATATGTAGTAATTTAGTGATTTGTGATACACTGGTAATATTACGCGCAGCTAGTGTGATTATTTTAGTTTATGGTTATGAAACATAGTTGTTATCCAGCTGAAACAATAATGAATATTGGTTTTATTACTACAATATAATATAGGTGATTTAAGTTTAATGGTTTCAAATTGTTTGATTCAATGGTTATCCTAACATAATTAATGTATTTATCACAAATTGAGTTTTACATAATGTTCAACTTTCTTATTTCTTTATATTTTTGTTCAGTTTTATTTTTTTTTCTATTTTCTTGAAAGCAAAATGATTTTGAAAATTTTAAACTTTTTATTAATTTCTTTTTCAATAACAATCATATATATTTATTTTATTATCAATCCACAAATCCAATATATAATTTTATGTGCTTTTCAAATAAATTGATATGAATATGTTTTGGGGAGTCTCATATTAGGTATACAAACAAACCCAACATACAAATACTTCAATGTATATATACATTTTTTAGGATTGTGTCATGACACCCTCCACACAATGTGTACCCATCCAGGTTGGCAAATGGGAGAAGAGAGATAGTGTCCCCTGAGTCCCACCCCATGTAGGCCCTAGGATTGATACTATAATGGAGGGTATCATAAACAAAAATATGGGTGGCCTTACCCTCTATGAAAAAAAATGTGATGAAATGATATAAATGAGAAACAAGAACCAACTCCAACTTAGACCAAAATATTAAAAAACCCCATTTATAGAAATGAAATGTCATGGAAGAACGACTACATGTGAATGAGAAAACTGTAAGTACCAAAGGAAAAGTAATTATGGAAGCGACGACAAACAACAAAAGATTCTTCTATGCCCCAAGTTTGTTGTAACCTATATAATCTTTAGTATAATCAAACTGATTTGAAAAAAAATATTTATAGGCTGGGTATAATTGTATACTAAATAGGATCATCCATAGGGTATCTCATGAAAATGGTAACGAAAGCATGATAAGCATAGTAGACAAAAATTGAAAATAATTCATCACATAAACATATATACTATGTTCTCAGACACATCATGTATACTATCACAATTTATCACATAAAATAGAACATAATATAACTCTGAATATCCAGGGTACATTGATATTATTTCCCCAAAGGTTTTCATCTCTTCCCTGAAATCAAATGTCCTCAGCATCTCTCTCCAAAAATGATATCCCCCTGACACATGGGAAAAGCACCAAAAAAATAAAATATTAAAATACACCACCACATCCATATATAAAAATTTATATAGGTACTTTCATGGAGCCACCAATACTAACTTTATACATATCATACATAAGGGTTTATACATCAGGCCATCAAAACCCATAAATCGAGTACATATACTCAATACATTGAAGTCTATGAACATTATACCAACTATAGTCCTAAGGAAACTATATCTAGAATAAATGTGTTGAATAACCAAAATCCATTACATCCCTCTAAAAACATATATGGGGAAACTAACCATTGTACATACATGAAAATTTACTACCAATGGAAGAGATCAGGGAAAAATGGGGTATTCAACCATCCATCCTCCCATCGAGATGTTAAGGAAAACATCCCCCAGTACTAAGCATACCTTGGGTGTTAGTTTCCCTTAAAATAATGGTGAGTGGGGTATAGAAACCCCAAATTTACATGATATAACACATCTCACAACCACACTATAGGAATATCTTAGTCTCATACAAAACCATAGCTAACGTAAGCCAAACTCCATGTTGCCACTACATTGACGAGATATCATTTAGCATAAGACCATTTAAATATCTACATTAAATTATATCAATACAATTCATTAGTTTCACATTACGTTAATAAATTATTTTCCTTTTATTAACCACTATCATTTACACAATAAATTTCAATACCATCTCAACAATGACCTATGCACTATAGGTTTAAGAAAACCATGTCCATGGAATCTGAAAATTAAATCATAGTCATTGCATGCTAGCAAGATCCACCCCCATGGGTAATTTATTTATTCATTTATTAACAACATTTCTATACACATCACTAGGTAATTTTAGAAAACATCATAAGCTCCCCAACCACAGGGGATCAACAATGTGAGACGATAAACTACCCATCGAGTATTCACCTCCTATAATAGGGCAGTATTCATTTATAACAACATGGTGATAAACATGAAATGGTTGTGGTATACCCCATGCTTCTTCTCCTTCTTTGGAAAGATAGTTAAAAAACACATGTTAATGCCTAATGTAGTGGGAAAAAGATAGAATATGAACAAAAAATGTCCATTATCAATAAAGTTGATTCAAACAAGAATGCATCTTTCATAACAACGGGTAAGCCCAACTTCAACATGTCATGTAATCTTTGGTACCCTCCCCGATACTCATATACATATACCAATGCATCGTTGTAGTCTCTTCTTGAACTAGTGCCACAAAAACCAGGCCTCACTAGCTCTCATACCAAAACAACCCTCCATGATCTACCATCTCAGGATCACATCACATTCATGTATCCCCTCCCCACATACTATAATTTCCCTCTTGGAATATCCATCTGATGCTCACATCACTTCTTAAATTGTATGAAACAAACATAGCAATCCGCCTATTAGACCTAAAGTCAGATAACCAGCATTCACACACAACGATCTCTCACTTCTCAAAAACCGAAGGCAATTTTCCTTCACAATAATGTGGTAATATCAGAAAATATATAGGCATATTGGTTTATTCAATAACATTTTGTTATTACACAATTAATTAAATGATTCATTATTCACAAGTACCAACTACGGGAAACCTAAGAAACAAGTTATTTTATGTAATAAAGTGTAATTAATCAAATAATTTAACATTCCATTAAATATATTATCCAAAAGATTCATCAATATTCATGTCCATTAATATATTAAATTAAACATGTAGACTTGCATCAATTTTATTATAATAAATTTACAAAACAAAAAAAATTTATTCATTTATCATGACACATTAATTCCATCCTAAAATTAATTATCTATTATATATATCTTTATGTTCATTTCCAATTTTCACAATGAATAAAATTATAATCTATTCAAGTAATAGATATCAAAATGTATAGAATTTCAAGAAGAAAACAGTTATCAGAGTAGAATTTAGAATCATTGATAAGAGATCGATATCAATTAATTAATCCAGTTAAAATCATTATATGGCTAATTTCATTACGATTTATGTAACACCCCGAGATTTTATGAAAAATATTCCTTTTAATTTCATTAATGTCTTGTGTTGTACGCTACATCAAAAGGGGCTTGCACAACCCGCATCCCTGACTTTCCTTGCATTACATGCAATCACGACCTTCCTCGATAGCGTGTACGTAATACCGAGTTTCACTAAACGAGATATTATTATAATATTATTATGAACTAGCTGTTATGAATAGTAATACCAATTTTTTTAAATTTTATAAATTTTATCTTTCAAAATGGAATTGATTTTTGGATTCATAGTATTGAAATTAGCTTAGGGTGAAATTTTGGTACTTTTCGGATAACTTTCATATTCTGATGAATAGTGAAAATTACTAAATTTTAATTAAAAACAACTTTTTTAATCGAAATAATTGATAGTGATAAATAAATAATTTGAGTGGTTTTAAAGTATATTTATAATATATTTTTACAATTTAATACAATGTTGGTCATTGGATGTAATTTCACATTTAAACCAGACATAAACAAGTGTCAATCTTTTGATAGTTGTTATCTTTTAAAAACACGCTATTTGTTTTTACTACGGGAATTAATTTTTAAATTAGTTAATGTAACTGATATGTTTTTAATTTTGTAAAATAGACATCATTTTTTAATTCATACGATCAAATACATCTTAGGCCTAATTTTTGGTATTTTTCAGGAAACATTCATTTTTTGATGAATAGTGAAACCACTAAGTGGTAGTTAAAAAAAACAGAATTTTTCATAAAACATAATTTTACCGCTTCGGTGAGTGGAATTTCGAAAATCTGAGAGACACAGTTAATATCAGAGACTAAAATGTGGTTCAATGAGATTAAAATATTTTTTTGTGAATAGTAACTTTTTACTTTTTTACCACGGTTAAAAATAAATAGGGTAATTAAGGGTAAAAGTGTTGTAATTATTACCCTAACACTTTTCCTAATTATATTGGATAAGTTTAATTCGACCAAAAACAACCTTAGGAAAAAAATATGACCATTTAGTCCCACTTGGATTAGATTAGGACATTTATTATTAATTTATTTAAAGAAGGGTTAAAATAGTTAAAATCAATGTTTAATAACTAAATCATTTTTAATGTAGGGTTATACATAAGATAAATTCGACTATAAATATTCATTAAAATGATAAAAATATTTCATACATTATGGTTTTTTATTTGTAATTTTTAGACTTAAAATAATTTAATTTATTTATGACACAATGATGATGCAGTAATTATCTTATTAATAAAATATTGACATAATTGATGTTATAAATACCCAAATAAATGTAATTTGAGTCTTTTTATGTATTAAAATAATTTTATATGTTAATATAACATGTTAGTATTGATTTAATTAAATTTATTATAACTAATCATTCTGTTATGAATTTCACAAAAATCAATTACCAAATAGTGTCAAAATTTACATAAAATAGTTTTAAAACAAATATTATATTATTAATTGTTATTATATTCCTAAAAATATATTGTTCGGCCAAGATACTTATATCATGATAGTTGTATCATTAATGGACCACTTGGGGGTCGCATGGATGTATATGGTAAGTTTATTAAATATATAATATAAAATTACAAAGTGACATGGTAAATGTCAATCTAATTAACTAAGAGTTAAAACTATAAGATAAGGTTAATATAATGACCTAGACTTGCATAAATTCTATTTGATGAGAGGATTTAGACCCATCCCCACCTTAGATTAGAAATATATAAATTTTGAGCAATTAAAAAACCAAATATGACTTTATAATAAAATAATATTTTTTGTTATTCCAAAGGTGCCCCTCTCCTCCCTTATAAAAGTGCACTTCCTCCCTCTCTTCCTCACACCACATTGAGCCTTAAATCTCGGCCAACCCCTGACAAATTATCTTATACACTTCCCTAGAAACATCCTAGAGGTCCTCGTTTTCTTCAAAGTCCAATTTTAGTGCCCTAAGAGTAGGTTTCAAACAGGCGCTTCAAAGAAGAGGTAATGTCCCTTACCGATTCTTTCAACTTTATTTCTTCTTCCACTTCTTCTTATTTAGTTGTTTCATTATGAAGTAATAACATCAGTATCACTAATATACTGAAATGTTATTTGTTGTATGAAACAACCCTATTTCACCATCTATCCATCTGATGGAAAATTTAATCACCGTGTGTGCGTACGTTGGGAATATCGTCTCCACGCCATGGTGTAATCTATTTTCCACCACCACCTTACATGGATAGGTATAACGGTGAAAGTAATGAATATATATGATTATTGTAAATTGATATTGATTCTTCAATATTATACATACACTTTAATACAATTCCACGACCATGAGAATGATATCATCGCTCGTGCGTACGTATGGAATACCGTCTCCACGACGCGATGAGATTCACTCTCCATGATAACCATTCAAGAATGATTATAAAGTATATATAATAAGTAATCATGAAATATATGACATAATAATGCTACTGGATTTATGTATATATAAATTTTTGTCATCTACTTAATTCCATTCAATTCAACAAGGAAACGAAAGCAGCGTTCATGCGTACGTAGGGCCTACCGTTTCCATGAACATTGTATTTCTTTCCTTTTATCAATCCATTATATATATATTCTGAATATTTATTATATATAAATCATGTTTTACATTTTGGATGTAATTAATCATGATCTATGTAATCATATGAATAATTACAAGTTAAAATAGGAACGACAAATGAAACGATTTTACCCAAAACGCTACTTTAACATTAATTTACAAAAGAACGGGTAATATAAAGTCATAAGTGAACCGTATATGATATAATAACAATGAATATGATTCTGTAATAAGTCAATGACATTATTTAAATCATTATAAAAGAGGTTTGGATACGTACGAAGCATATTGGACCTAAGGTAAGGGATAATTTTTCAAATTTCATTTTTATCCGTGATTTCTTATTCGTAAGTATTTACTGGGGTTATTGTTATCATCCTTGTCCATGTTTTATAAAAGTGTTTTCATGTATGTTTAAAGTCATTTTCTACCCATTTGTAATTTTACCCCATAGTATGGAAGGAATTTTTCTTTTGTTTACCCTACATGGTACTTTTTTGACTTTTCCTGCAAAAGTATGAGAAGAATGTTTTTTTAACTTATACGGCATGAAAGGATTTTTACGGTTTTATAAAGCTATATATTCCTGAAGCTTACTCCAAAATATTTCATGAATATTTTCAAAAAAATCCTTTTCTTTTAAAATTGAACGACATTTTGTGAAAAGAAAATGATTTTGATTAAGAAACGATATTTTCCTCAAGAATTCATCTCAAGTGTTTTACCAAAACCATTTTCCATCTATGTTGAAATTATTTCATATGTGTATGTTTCATGTATAATTTCTCTATGATTTACATGGATTCACTTTTCTTATTATGAAATGATATCCATTTCTTTTATATGGATTATGTGATGATGGGATGATGTTTATGAAACCTATTTTATTTATTGGGTTTTTATGAATGATGTATTTTTATTTTGTGGCACAAGTAAGTATGATTCCATTATGAGATGAGTGGGACCTATATCTCCCTCCAATGCATTGGGTAAAGATTTATATCTCATGAGATAGACATGGCCAGAACGGTAAGTTAATCCGGTTCAGTATTACAGGACTGGAATGAGGAGTGAACTCGATTCGGAAAGGGACTTTGTCCACTAAGACGGTCTTGGAAGCAATGCCTTGGCTACTATAGAAATCATTACATGTGCTTAATGGATGCCACAATTACATAATTTATTACCATGTTATTTTATCATGATTGATGTTCCCTTATGATATATGCCTTACATACTTCCAAGAATCATGTCTTTGCTCAAGATTTTGATGTTTAGATTTTTTTTCAAGTTTTTGCATTCAAATGTATATGGATTGTTTTATGTTATCTATTTTTACCCTTACTCGGCATTTGATCTCACCCATTTTATGTTTTTATTTCCCCAGGATATAATGAAAGGTTTTAGGTAAGAAAAAAAGGGGAAGATCTTTATTGGGAGGTGTTGAAGATCTTTCACCCCGATTAGAATATTTTATTCCGAGTTTCCAAAGACACTAAACTATTACGGTCCTCATGTTTCTGTTTTTGTTATTTACTAAGTATTCCACAAAAGTAATTTAATTTCCATGTACATTATGCTTTGGGTCTCTACAGTTGGTATCGTAGGAAAGGTTTAGTCAACCTTTGGAAACTAGGATGCGAAAACGTTAGTGAGATCCGTAGAGATATTTCTAAGGTATGTCTAGGGATGTCCCTAAGGATAAGTCTATGTATAGGATATAGACCTAGAACTACAGTAAAGATCTTAGAATTTAACCTAAGATGTTAGATATTGAGGGTGATCCCCCTTTACTATGTTGTTTTCCCTAGCATTATTTTTGCCTCTCACACTATTCTTTTGGGTTTTAGAAAATTGCTGGAAATAGGAAGATTCATGACAATGGAGGATATAATGGACAATAGAATGATATTCTTCATGATAAACCAAATGAAACGGGATTTGGAAGTCCAAACATAGTTATTATGCCTAATCAGAAATCTCATAATATGATCAATAATCTCAACTTTGGTAAGTTTCCTGACTCAGATAATAAGAGAAAGATGGAGTTTCATGATGATCATAGAGGAAAGAAATTTCAATTTCCCTCATGTAAATCATGTGGGATGAGGCATTGGGGAGATTGTTTCAAAGGAACTAGAAGATTCTTTGGGTGTGGAAAAGGAAACAAAGCCAGTAAGTGCAAAGGAAAAGGTTCAGTTAACACCATGGATGAGGATAATGGTATTGCTACGAAATAAACAATGGTTAAATGTTTTAAATGTGGAATGTACTGGCATTATGCAAACCAATGCCCTAAGGGAAAGTCTCATGAAGAAAATTATTATAGTCGTATGGGTAGTATTTATGTTTATG
Source organism: Viscum album (assembly GCA_963277665.1). Classification (NCBI taxonomy): domain Eukaryota; kingdom Viridiplantae; phylum Streptophyta; class Magnoliopsida; order Santalales; family Viscaceae; genus Viscum; species Viscum album. Next base: position 814,102,077 of record OY728120.1, read on the forward strand.
ATGATGAAGAGACTAGAAATGATATGTGTGATGAAATAATTGTTGAAGCTCGGTCAATGGTTTAAGAAGGTAGTGGAATGATTACATGTTTATCAAGTGTAATGTTGTATAAGAAATCTCATGGTACTATGGAATAAAGAGACATATAAGGATTGTTACACTATTGTCTTTCCTTAAGTTTTGAAAGTGTATGATTAATGGTACCAGTAACCATGAAAGGTTATTCAGCTATTTTTGGAAAGTAGATGATATGCGCATAATGAAGGGATAAGGAGAAAATTAAATGTTTGATAGTATTCATGAGCTCATGACTGATATAAGGAGAAGGTTATATCATGGTTTGAGTGTATAGAATTTTTGGATTTTGGTATGTGGAAAGAGTTAACTTTTGACAGCATTCATATTTTCACTGAGGTTTAATGGGTATTAATTTTTCAAGAGAATACATGATTAAGGTATTCAGATGATTGGAATGTGACCAACAAGATATATGGGGGATAAATGATGGTATTCACATGCATGGTTGATGACATTTCAAGTAATCGTTTTCTTTATACTATGAGCTTGGACTGAAGTATTTTAGATAAGCCTAAAGATTGGAATGGATTATGTTGGACATAAGTTAGTATTATTTAAGGATTGTAGTTTTTTCGATATTATTTATGGGATGTTATAATAATGTAGTTTTAGAAAAAGGACAACCTGTAGTATGGGAGACAACCCATCGCATCGGACAAGGCTGTGGTAATCGAACCCACAACCGAAGTGTGACTAACCTTTATCGCCTACCACTGGCCTACAGGAATCCCCTGTTTAGTAGAAACTAGTTTTATTATAATAAGAAGTATTATATATGAAGTATAAGTCCATTTTAGGAACCATATATGATTAATCTCACTATAGTTGGACTTATGTATTTTTTGATAACTTTTCTTACCTTTTGTTTGAGACAGATGGAATGCCCCATCATTCTATCACATGATATGCTAACACATCACGAATGACAAATTAAACTTCATTTATTTAATAGATTAAGTGAAAATTGTCCAAATAATGACCAAAGGTGATACTGTACCAAAATCATGAATGTATTTCTTCTAATTCCAATTTCATCAACTTTACTGAAATGATCTTGAAAACCAAAAATGTTGTCCTAGTGCTCTTATATTCGATGAATCAGATGGTACCTTAGATCGTCACAAATTTATGGCTTTGTGATTGTTGTCTTTTTCATATCCGTGTTCTCTACCACTCTCCATCAGAACTTGATGGTTAGATTTTTCTTCCATATCCATATTTTCACCTATGTTCTCCTATGTGGAAACCCAGTGATGAGTTAATTTGGGTAACCATTACATTTCATACTTTAGTTTTTAAAACCAAGTTTTGGTATTCCTTTTTAAGATGTGGGTTTCTATTAAAGAAACTTTTGAGTAGTAAACCATTTATAACCCCGATGAATTTCGAGGGAGAAATTCATTTTAAGGGGGGTAGAATTTAACACCCCGAGATTTTATGAAAAATATTCCTTTTAATTTCATTAATTTCTTGTGTTTTATGCTACACCAAAAGGATCTTGAACAACACGCATCCCTGACATGCCTTGCATTACACGCAATCACGACCTTCCTCGATAGCGTGTACGCAATACCGAGTTTCACTAAAAGAGATATTATTATAATATTATTATGAACTAGCCGTTATGAATAGTAATACCCACTTTTTGAAATTTTATAAATTTTATATTTCAAAATGGACATCATTTTTTGATTCGGAATATCGATATTAGCTTAGGGTGATATTTTGGTACTTTTTGGATAACTTTCATATTCTTATGAATAGTGAAAATTACTAAATTTTAATTAAAAACAACTTTTTTTAATCAAAATAATTGATAGTGATAAATTAATAATTTTAGTGGTTTTAAAGTATATTTAGAATATATTTTTACAATTTAATACAATGTTGGTCATTGGATGTAATTTCGTATTTAAACTAGACATAAACAAGTGACAATCTTTTGATAGTTATTATCTCTTAAAAACACTATATTTGTTTTGACGACGGGAATTAATTTTTAAATTAGTTAATGTTACTGATATGTTTTTAATTTGGTAAAATAGACATCATTATTTAATTCATACTATCAAATATAGCTTAGGCTTAATTTTTGGTTTTTTCTGGAAACATTCATTTTTTGATGAACAGTGAAACCACTAAGTGGTAGTTAAAAAAAACTGATTTTTTCATAAAACATAATTTTACCGCTTCTCTGAGTGGAATTTCAAAAATCCGAGAGACATGGTTAATATCAAGGACTGAAATGTGGTTCAATGAGATGAAAATATTTTTTTGGTCAATAGTAACTTTTTTCTTTTTTTTACCACGGTTAAAAGTAAATAGGGTAATTAAGGGTAAAAGCTTTGTTATTATTACCCTAACACATGTCCTAATTCTATTGGTTAAGTGTTATTCAACCCAAAACAACCTTAGGAATAAAATATGACCATTTATGCCCACCTGGATTGGATTAGGACATTTATTATTAATTTATTTAAAGAAGGGTTAAAATAGTTAAGATCAATGTTTAATAACTAAATCATTCTTAATATAGGGTTATACATACGATAAATTCTACTATAAATACACATTAGAAAGCTAAAAATATTTCCTACATAATGGTATTTTTTTGTAATTTTTAGACTTAAAATAATTTAATTTATTTATGACACAATGATGATGTAGTAATTATCTTATTAATGAGATATTGAAATAATTGATGTTATAAATACCCAAATAAATGTAATTTGAGACTTTTTATGAATTACATTAATTTCATATGTTAATATGAAATGTTATTATTGATTTAATTAACTTTTTTATAACTAATCATTCTGTTATGATTTTCACAAAAATAAATTACCAAATAGTGTCAAAATTTACATAAAATAGTTTTTAAAACAAATATTACATTATTAATTGTTATTATATTCCTAAAAATATATTGTTCGGCCCAGATACTTATATCATGATAGGTGTATCATTAATTGACCACTTGGGGGTCGCTTGTATGTATATGGTATGTTTATTAACTATATAATATAAAAATACAAAGTGACATGGTAAATGTCAATCTAATTAACTAAGAGTTAAAACTATAAGATAAGATTAATATAATGACCTAGACTTGTCTAAATTCTATTGTATGAGAGGATTTATAACCATCCCCACCTTAGATTAGAAATATATCAATTTGGAGCTGTTAAAAAACCGAATATGACTTTATAATAAAATAATATTTTTAGTTATTCCAAAGGTGCCCCTCTCCTCCCTTATAAAAGGGCACCTCCTCCCTCTCTTCCTCACACAACTTTGATCCTTCGATCTCGGCCAACCCCTGACAAATTCTCTTCTCCACTTCCTTAGAAACAGCCTAGAGGTCCTGGTCTTCTTCAAAGACCAGTTTTAGTGCCCTAAAAGTAGGTTTCAAAGAGGTGCTTCAAAGAAGAGGTAATGTCCGCTAACGATTCTTTCAACTTTATTTCTTCTTCCACTTCTTCTTCTTTAGTTGTTTCATTATGAAGTAATAACATAAGTATCACTCATATACTGATATGTTATTATAAGTATGAAACAACCCTATTTCACCATCTATCCATCCTATGGAAAACGAAATCACCGCGCGTGCGTACGTACGGAATACCGTCTCCACGCCGTGGTGTAATCCATTTTCCACCACCACCTTACATGGATGGGTATAATGGTGAATGAAATGAATATATATGATTATTTTCAAGTGATATTGATTCTGTAATATTATAAATACACTTAAATACAATTCCATGATCATGGGAATGATATCATCGCTCGTGCGTACGTAAGGAATACTGTCTCCACGACGCGATGAGATTCACTCTCCATGATACCCATTCAAGAATGATTATAAAGTATATATAATAAGTAATCATGAAATATATGACATAATAATACTACTGGATTTATGTATATATATATATATATATGTCATCTACTTAATTCCATTCAATTCAACAAGGAAACGAAAACAACGTTCATGCGTACGTACGGCCTACCGTTTCCATGAACAGTTCATTTCTTTCTATTTATTGATCCATTATGTATATATATTCTGAATATATATTATATATAAATCATATTTTACATTCTGGATGTAAGTAATCATGATCTAAGTAATCATATGAATAATTACAAGTTAAAACACGAACGACAAATGAAATGATTATACCCAAAACGCTACTTTAACATGAATTTACAAAAGAACGGGTAATATAAAGTCATAAGTGAACCATATATGATATAATAACAATGAATATGATTCTGTAATAATTCAATGACATTATTTAAATCATTATACAGGAGGTTTGGATACGTACGAAGCATATTGGAGCTAAGGTAAGAGATAATTTTGCAAATCTCATTTTTATCCGAGATTGTTTATTCGTAATTATTTACTGGGGTTATTGTTATCATCCTTGTCCATGTTTTATAAATGTGTTTTAATGTATGTTCAAAGTACTTTTCTACCCATTTGTAATTTTACCCCATGGTATGGAAGGAATTTTTCTTTTGTTTACCCTATGTGGTACTTTTTTGACTTTTCCGGAAAAAGTAAGAGAAGAATGTTTTTTAACTTATACGGCATGAAAGGATTTTTACGGTTTTATAAAGAATTATTTTCATGAAGCTTCCTCCAAAATATTTCATGAATATTTTCAACAAAATCCTTTTCTTTTAAAATTTCATGACATTTTGTGAAAAGAAAATGATTTTGAATAAGAAAGGCTATTTTCCTCAAGAATTCATTTCAAGTGTTTTATCAAAACCATTTTCCATCTAAGTTGAAATTATTTCATATATGTATGTTTCATGTATAATGTCTCTATTATTTACATGGTTTCACTTTTCTTATTATGAAATGATATCCATTTCTTTTATATGGATTATGTGATGATGGGATGATGTTTATGAAACCCATTCTATTTGTTGGGTTTTTATAAATGATGTATGTTTATTTTGTGGCACAAGTATGATTTCATTATGAGATGGGTCGGACCTATATCTCCCTCCAATGCAATGGGTAAAGATTTATATCTCATGAGATAGACATGTCGGGAACGGTAAGTTAATCCGGTTCAGTATTACAGGACTGGAACGATGAGTGAACTTGATTCAGAAAGGGACTTTGTCCACTAAGACGGTCTTAGCAGTAATGTCTTGGTTACTATGGAAATCATTACATGTGATTAATGGATGCCACAATTACATGTTTTATTACCATGCTATTTTATCATGATTGATGTTCCCTTATGATATATGCCTTACGTACTTCCAAGAATCATGTCTTTGCTCAAGATTTTGATGTTTAGATTTTATGTTCATGTTTTTGCATTCAAATGTTTATGGATTGTTTTATGTTCTCTATGTTTTCCCTTACTAGGCATTTGAGCTCACCCATTTTATGTTTTTATTTCCCCAGGATATAAAGAAAGGTTTTAGGTAAGAAAAAAAGGGGAAGATCTTTATTGGGAGGTGTTGAAGATCTTTCACCACGATTAAAAGATTTTATTCCGAGTTTCCAAAGACACTAAACTATTACGGTCCTTGTGTGTCTGTTTTTGTTATGTACTAAGTATTCCGCAAAAGTAATGTAATTTCCATGTACGTAATGCTTCAGGTCTCTATATTTGGTATCAGAGGAAAGGTTTAGTCAACCTTTGGAAACTAGGATGCGAAAACGTTAGTGAGATCCCTAGAGATATTTCTAAGGTATGTATAGGGATGTCCCTAAGGATAAGTATACATATAGTTTATAGTCCTAGAACTATGGTAACAATCTTAGAATTTAACCTAATATGTTAGATATTGAGGGTTCTCCCCCTTTACTATGTTGTTTTCCCTAGCATTATTTTTCCCTCTCAGACTATTCTTTTGGGTTATCGAAAATGGCTGGAAATAGGAAGATTCATGATAATGGAGGATATGATGGACAATGGAATGATATTCTTCATGAGAAACCAAATGAAATGGTATTTGGAAGTCCAAAAATCGTTATTATTCCTAATCAACAATCTCATAATATGATCAATAATCTCAACTTTTTTAAGTTTCCCGACATAGATAATAAGAGAAAGATGGAGTTTCATGATGATCATAGAGGAACGAAATTTCAATTTCCCTCATGTAAATCATGTGGGAAGGGGAATCGGGGAGATTGTTTCAAAGGAACTGGAAGATGCTTTGGGTGTGGAAAAGAAGGACACAAAGCCAGTAAGTGCAAAGGAAAAGGTTCAGTTAACACCATGGATGAGGATAATTGTATTGCTACGACATCAACAATGGTTAAATGTTTTAAATGTGGAATGTACGGGCATTATGCAAACCAATTCCCTAAGGGAAAATCTCGTGAAGAAAATCAGTACGGTCGTATGGGTAGTATTTATGTTGATGATGATGAAGAGACTACAAATGAAATGTGAGATGAAATAATTTTTGAAGCTCAGTCAATGGTTTAAGAAGGTAGTGGAATGATTACATGTTTATCAAGTGTAATGTTGTATAAGTAATCTCATGGTACTATGGAATAAAGAGACCTATAAGGATTGTTACTCTGTTGTCTTTCCTTAAGTTTTGAAAGTGTATGATTAATGGTACCAGTAACCATGAAAGGTTATTCAGATATTTTTGGAAAGTAGATGATATGCGCATAATGAAGGGATAAGGAGAAAATTAAATATTTGATAGTATTCATGAGCTCATTACTGATATAAGGACAAGGTTATATCATGGTTTGAGTAAATAGAATTTTTGGATTTTGGTATGTGGAAAGAGTTAACTTTTGACAGCATTCATATTTTCACTAAGGTTTAATGGGTATTCATTTTTCAAGAGAATACATGATTATGGTATTCACATGATTGGAATGTGACCAACAAGATATATGGGGGATAAATGATGGTATTCACATGCTTGGTTGATGACATTTCATCTAATCGTTTTCTTTATACTATGATCTTGGACTGAAGTATTTTAGATAAGCCTAAAGATTGGAATGGATTATGTTGGACATAAGTTGAGATTGTTTAAGTATAGTAGTTTTTTCGATATTATTGATGGGATGTTATAATAATGTAGTCCTAGAAAAAGGACAACATGTAGTATGGGCGACAACCCATCGCGTCAGACAAGGTTGTGGGAATCGAACCCACAACCGAAGTGCGACTGACCTTTATCGCATACCACGGGCCTATAGGAAGTCCTTGTTTAGTAGAAACTAGTTTTATTATATTAATCAGTAAGATATATGAAGTATAACTCCATTTTAGGAACCATATATGATTAATCTCACTATAGATGGACTTATGTATTTTTTGATAACTTTTCTAACCATTTGTTTTAGAGAGATGGAATGACCCATCATTCTATCACATGATCTTCTAACACATCACGAATGAAAAATTCAACCTCATTTCTTTAAGATATGAAGTGAAAATTGTCTAAAGAATGACCAACGGTGATACTGTACCAAAATCACGAATGTATTTCTTTTAATTCTAATTTCATCAACTTTAGGGAAATGATCTTGAAAACCAAAAATGTTGTCCTAGTGCTCTTATATACGATGAATCAGATGGTACCTTAGATCGTCACAAATTTATGGCTTTGTGATTGTTTGATTTTCCATAGCCATGTTCTCTACCACTGTCCATCAGAACTTGATGGTTATATTTTTCTTCCATATCCATATTTTCACCTATGTTCTCCTACGTGGTACTTTTTTTACTTTTCCAGAAAAAGTACGAGAAGAATGTTTTTTTAACTTATACGGCATGAAAGGATTTTTACGGTTTTATAAAGCCTTATTTTCATGAAGCTTCCTCCAGAATATTTCATGAATATTTTCAAAAAAATCCATTTCTTTTAAAATTGCATGACATTTTTTGAAAAGAAAATGATTTTGAATAATAAAGGATATTTTCCTCAAGAATTCATTTCAAGTGTTTTATCAAAACAATTTTCCATCTATGTTGTAATTATTTCATATATGTATGTTTCATGTATAATGTCTCTATGATTTTCATGGTTTCACTTTTCTTATTATGAAATGATATCCTTTTATTTTATATGGATTATGTGATGATGGGATCATGTTTATGAAACCCATTTTATTTAAAGGGTTTTTATGAATGATGTATGTTTATATTGTGGCACAAGTATGTATGATTTCATTATGAGATGGGTGGGACCTATATCTCCCTTCAATGCATTGGGTAAAGATTTATATCTCATGAGATAGACATGGCTGGAACGGTAAGTTAATCTGGTTCAGTATTACAGGGCTGGAACGAGGAGTGAACTCGATTCAGAAAGAGACTTTTTCCACTAAGATGGTCTTGGCAGCAATGCCTTGGCAACAATGAAAATGATTACATGTGCTTAATGGATGCCTCAATTACATGTTTTATTACCATGCTATTTTCTCATGATTGATGTTCCCTTATGATATATGCCTTACGTACTTCCAAGAATCACGTCTTTGCTCAAAATTTTGATGTTTAGATTTTATGTTCATGTTTTTGAATTCAAATGTTTATGGAATGTTTTATGTTCTCTATGTTTACCCTTACAGGGCATTTGAGCTCACCCATTTTATGTTTTTATTTCCCCAGGATATAAAGAAAGGTTTTAGATAAGAAAAAAAGGGGAATAACTTTATTGGGAGATGTTGAAGATCTTTCACCACGATTAGAAGATTTTATTCCGAGTTTCCAAAGACACTAAACTATTACGATCATTGTGTCTGTTTTTGTTATGTACTAAGTATTCTGAAAAATTAATGTAATTTCTATGTATGTAAAGCTTCGGGTCTCTACAGTTGGTATCAGAGGAAATTTTTAGTCAACCTTTGGAAACTAGGATGTGAAAATGTTATTGAGATCCCTAGAGATATTTCTAAGATATGTCTAAGGATGTCCCTAAGGATAAGTATACGTATAGGATATAGTCCTAGAACTACGGTAACGATCTTAGAATTTAACCTAAGATGTTAGATATTAAGGGTGCTCCCCCTTTACTATGTTGTTTTCCCTAGCATTATTTTTTCCTCTCACACTATTCTTTTGGATTTTAGAAAATGGCTGGAAATAGGAAGATTCATGATAATGGAGGATATGACGGACAATGGAATGATATTCTTCATGAGAAACCAAATGAAATGGGATTTGGAAGTCCAAACATTTTTATTATGCCTAATCAGAAATCTCATAATATGATCAATATTATCAACTTTGGTAAGTTTCCCGACTCAGATAATAAGAGAAAGATGGAGTTTCATGATGATCATTGAGGAAAGAAATTTCAATTTCCCTCATCTAAATCATGTGGGAAGAGGCATCGGGGAGATTGTTTCAAAGGAACTGGAAGATGCTTTGGGTGTGGAAAAGAAGGACACAAAGCCTGTAAGTGAAGAGGAAAAGGTTCAGTTAACACCATGGATGAGGATAATGGTATTGTTACGACATCAACAATGGTTAAATGTTTTAAATGTGGAATGTACGGGCATTATGCAAACCAATGACCTAAGGGAAAGTCTCATAAAGAAAATAAGTACAGTCGTATGGGTAGTATTTATGTTGATGATGATGAAGACTCTAAAAATGATATGTGAGATAAAATAATTGTTGAAGCTCGGTCAATGGTTTAAGAAGGTAGTGGAATGATTACATGTTTATCAAGTGTAATGTTGTATAAGTAATCTCACGGTACTATGGAATAAAGAGACATCTAAGGATTGTTACACTAATGTCTTTCCTTAAGTTTTGAAGTTGTATGATTAATGGTACCAGTAACCATGAATGTTTATTCAGATATTTTTGGAAAGTAGATTATATCCGCATAATGAAGGGATAAGGAGAAAATTAAATGTTTGATAGTATTCATGAGCTCATGACTGATATAAGGAGATGGTTATATCATGGTTTGAGTATATAGAATTTTTGGATTTTGGTATGTGGAAAGAGTTATATTTTTACAGCATTCATATTTTCACTAAGGATTAATGGGTATTCATTTTTCAAGAGAATAAATTATTAAGGTATTCAGATGATTGGAATGTGACCAACAAGATATATGGGGGATAAATGATGGTATTCACATTCTTGGTTGATGACATTTCAAGTAATCGTTTTCTTTATACTATGAGCTTGGACCGAAGTATTTTAGATAAGCCTAAAGATTGGAATGGATTATGTTGTACATAAGTTAGTATTGTTTAAGCATAGTAGTTTTTTCGAAATTATTGATGGGATGTTATAATAATGTAGTTTTAGAAAAAGTACAACCTGTAGGATGGGAGAAAACCCATCGCGTCAGACAAGGCTGTGGGAATCAAACCCACAACCGAAGTGCGACTGACCTTTATCACCTACCACTGGCCTACTGGAAATCCATGTTTAGTAGAAACTAGTTTTATTATATTAAACAGTATGATATATGAAGTATAAGTCCATTTTAGGAACCATATATGATTAATCTCACTATAGATGGGCTTATGTATTTTTTGATAACTTTTCTAACCTTTTGTTCGAGACAGATGAAATGACCCATCATTCTATCACATGATCTGCTAACACATCACGAATGAAAAATTAAACTTCATTTATTTAAGAGATGAAGTAAAAATTGTCCAAATAATGACCAATGGTGATACTGTACCAAAACATGAATGTATTTCTTCTAATCCCAATTTCATCAACTTTAGGGAAATGATCTGGAAAACCAAAAATGTTGTCCTAGTGCTCTTATATCCGATGAATCAGATGGTGCCTTAGATCGTCACAAATTTATGGCTTTGTGATTGTTGGCTTTTTCATATCCATGTTCTCTGACACTCTCCATCATAACTTGATGGTTAGATTTTTCTTCCATATCCATATTTTCACCTATGTTCTCCTATGTGGAAACCCAGTGATGAGTTAATTTGGGTAACCATTACATTTCATACATTAGTTTTTAAAGCCATGTTTTGGTATTCCTTTTTACGATGTGGGTTTCTATTAAAGAAACTTTCGAGTAGTAAACCATTTATAACCCCGACGAATTTCGAGGGTGAAATTTATTTTAAGGGGGGTAGAATGTAACACCCCGAGATTTTATGAAAAATATTCCTTTTAATTTCATTAATGTCTTGTGTTGTATGCTACACCAAAAGGATCTTGCACAACACGCATCCCTGACTTTCCTTGCATTACACGCAATCACGACCTTCCTCGATAGGGTGTACGCAATACCGAGTTTCACTAAACGAGATATTATTAAAATATTGTTATGAACTAGCCGTTATGAATAGTAATACCAACTTTTTGAAATTTTATAAATTTTATCTTTCAAAATGGACGTCATTTTTGGATTCGAAATATCAAAATTAGCTTAGGGTAAAATTTTGGTACTTTTAGGATAACTTTCATATTCTTATGAATAGTGAAAATTACTAAATTTTAATTAAAAACAAATTTTTTTAATCGAAATAATTGGTGTTGATAAATTAATAATTTGATTGTTTTTAAATTATATTTAGACTATATTTTTACAATTTAATACAATGTTGGTCATTGGATGTAATTTCACATTTAAACTAGACATAAACAAGTGTCAATCTTTTGATAATTATTATCTCTTAAAAACACGCTATTTGTTTTGACGACGGGAATTAATTTTTAAATTATTTAATGTAACTGATATGTTTTTAATTTGGTAAAATAGACATCATTTTTGAATTCATAATATCAAATATATCTTAGGCCTAATGTTTTGTATTTTTCTGGAAACTTTCATTTTTTGATGAATAGTGAAACCACTAAGTGGTAGTTAAAAAAACTAAGTTTTTCATAAAACTTAATTTTACTGCTTCTCTGAGTGGAATTTCAAAAATCCGAGAGACACAGTTAATATCATGGACTAAAATTTGGTTCAATGAGATGAAAATATTTTTTTGGTGAATATTAACTTTTTACTTTTTTTACCACGGTTAAAAGTAAATAGGGTAATTAAGGGTAAAAGTGTTGTTACTATTACCCTAACACATGTCCTAATTCTATTGGATAAGTGTAATTCGACCCAAAAAAACCTTAGGAATACAATATTACCATTTAGGCCCACTTGGATTAAATTAGGACATTTATTATTAATTTATTTAAAGAAGGGTTAAAATAGTTAAAATAAATTTTTAATAACTAAATCATTTTTAATATAGGGTTATACATAAGAACATTCGACTATAATTATTCATTAGAAAGATAAACAGATTTCCTAAATAATGGTATTTTATTTTTAATTTTTAGACTTAAAATAATTTAATTTATTTTTGACACAATGATGATGTAGTAATTATCTTATTAATTAAATATTGATATAATTGATGTTATACATACCCAAATAAATGTAATTTGAGACTTTTTATGAATTATAATAATTATATATGTTAATATAACATGTTAGCATTGATTTAATTAACTTTTTTAGAACTAATCATTCTGTTATGATTTTCACAGAAATCAATTACCAAATAGTGTCAAAATTGACATAAAATAGTTTTTAAAACAAATATTATATTATTAATTGTTATTATATTCATAGAAATCTCTTGTTCGGCCAAGATACTTATATCATGATAGGTGTATCATTAATGGACCACTTGGCGGTCGATTGGATGTATATGGTATGTTGATTAACTATATAATATAAAAATACAAAGTGACATGGTAAATGTCAATCTAATTAACTAAGAGTTAAAACTATAAGATACGGTCCATATAATGACCTATACTTGTCTAAATTCTATTGTATGAGATTATTTAGACCCATCACCACCTTATATTATAAATATGTCAATTTGGAGCTTTTAAAAAACCGAATACGACTTTATAATAAAATAATATTTTTTGTTATTCCCAAGGTGCCCCTCTCCTCCCTTATAAAAGGGCACCTCCTCCCTCTCTTCCTCAAACCACTTTGAACCATCAAGCTCGGCCAAACCCTGAAAAATTCTCTTATCCACTTCCCTAGAAACATCCTAGTGGTCCTGGTATTCTTCAAAGACCAATTTTAGTGCCCTAATAGTAGGTTTCAAAGAGGCGCTTCAAAGAAGAGGTAATGTTCGTTACTGATTCTTTCAACTTTATTTCTTCTTCCACTTCTTCTTATTTGTTTGTTTCATTATGAAGTAATAACATCAGTATCACTCATATACTGATCTGTTATTATAAGTATGAAACAGCCCTATTTAACCGTCTATCCATCCTATGGAAAACAAAATCGCCGTGCGTGCGTATGTACGGAATACCGTCTCCACGCCGTGGTGTAATCTATTTTACACCACCACCTTACATGGATGGGTATAATGGTGAATGTAATGAATATATATGATTATTGTAAACTGATATTGATTCTTTAATATTATACATACACTTTAATATAATTCCACGATCATGGGAATGATATCATCGCTCGTGCATACGTAGGGAATACCATCTCCACGACGCGATGAGATTCACTCTCCATGATAACCATTCAAGAATGACTATAAAGTATATATAATAAGTAATCATGAAATATATGACATAATAATGCTACTGTATTTATGTATATATATATATATATATATTTATGATATCTACTTAATTCCATTCAATTCAACAAGGAAACGAAAACAGCGTTCATGCGTACGTACGACCTACCGTCTCCATGAACAGTGTATTTCTTTCCATTTATCGATCCATTATATATATATATATTCTGAATATATATTATATATGAATCATGTTTTACATTTTGGATGTAAGTAATCATGATCTAAGTAATCATATGAATAATTACAAGTTAAAACACGAACGACAAATGAAACGATTTTACCCAAAACGCTACGTTAACATGAATTTACAAAATAACGGGTAATATAAAGTAATAAGTGAACCATATATGATATAATAACAATGAATATGATTCTGTAATAAGTCAATGACATTATTTAAATCATTATAAAGGAGGTTTGGATATGTACAAATCATATTGGACCTAAGGTAAGGGATAATTTTGCAAATCTCATTTTTATCCGAGAATGCTTATTCGTAAGTATTTACTGGGGTTATTGTTATCATCCCTGTCCATGTTTTATAAAAGTATTTTAATGTATGTTTAAAATCATTTTCTACCAATTTTTAATTTTACCCCATGGTATGGATGGGATTTTTCTTTTGTTTACCCTACGTGGTACTTTTTTGACTTTTCCGGCAAAAGTTCGAGAAGAATGTTTTTTTAACATATACGGCATGAAAGGATTTTTACGGTTTTATAAAGCCTTATTTTCATGGATCTTCCTCCAAAATATTTAATGAATATTTTCAACAAAGTCCTTTTATTTTAAAATTGCACGACATTTTGTGAAAAGAAAATGATTTTGAATAAGAAAGGATGTTTTCCTCAAGAATTCATTTCAAGTGTTTTATCAAAACCATTTTCCATCTTAGTTGAAATTATTTCATATGTGTATGTTTCATGTATAATGTCTCTATGATTTACATGGTTTCACTTTTATTATTATGAAATGATATCCATTTCTTTTATATGGATTATGTGATGATGGGATGTTGCTTATGAAACCCATTTTATTTATTGGGTTTTTATGAATGATGTATGTTTATTTTGTGGCACAAGTAAGTATGATTTCATTATGAGATGGGTGGGACCTATATCTCCCTCCAATGCATTGGGTAATGATTTATATCTCATGAGATAGACATGGCTGGAATGGTAAGTTAATCTGGTTCAGTATTACAGGACTGGAACGAGGAGTGAACTCGATTCAGAAAGGGACTTTGTCCACTAAGATGGTCTTGGCAGCAATGCCTTGGATACTATGGAAATAATTACATAGTCTCAATGGATGCCACAATTACATGTTTTATTACCATGCTATTTTATCAGGATTGATGTTCCCTTATGATATATTCCTTACGTACTTCCAAGAATCATGTCTTTTCTCAAGATTTTGATGTTTATATTTTATGTTCAAGTTTTTGCATTCAAATGTTTATGGATTGTTTTATGTTCTCTATGTTTACCCTTACTGGACATTTGAGCTCACCCATTTTATGTTTTTATTTCCCGAGGTTATAAAGAATGGTTTTAGGTAAGAAAAAAAATGGTAAGATCTTTATTGGGAGATGTTGAAGATCTTTCACCACCATTAGAAGATTTTATTCCGAGTTTCCAAAGACACTAAACTATTACGGTCCTTGTGTGTCAGCTTTTGTTATGTATTAAGTATTCCGCAAAAGTAATGTAATGTCCATGTACGTCAAGCTTCGGGTCTCTACAATTTAGGGCCTTAATAATAAAAACACAACGATTGTATGTAAATAAATAGAGGATCACTGAATCTCGTTCCTCAAAAATGTTTCTGATATTTTTTCTCACTTGAAAGGACCAAATAATGGATCTCTGATCACTCCCCCTCCATTAATTGCATCCACCTGAGGATGTCTTAGCAAAACTGCACCATCCAAGAATTAGAAAAATACCAATTAGAAATAATGGAGATTATACACCATAGAATTGTGAGATAAAACATAATGAAATATTATTTAACTATGAGAATCCTCAAGAAAACAATGGAAAAACACAATTTGGATCCACCATACTCACCACAGATCGAAGATGGAAACCCAAGATCGATCCCCATTATAGGGATCTCCAAAACACTTAAGAGGGGATCATCGGGTCCCCTAGGATGAGAGAAAGGTAAGATACACTCATACGGTTTGAAACCCCTAGTGTCTAGAAAATTCCAATAAAATTACATCAGTGGGGGATTACACTACATTTAATTCCCTTCCAAGACATGTAATTCCTCGTGGTCATATTTTTTTAAAACAAAACAGAGTTTTATTTTATTCATTTTTTCAACCTTTAAGAATTACACAAAGTAAAACCCTCTGTAACATCATGTAATTGTTTAACAAGGCGTCAAAACCAATTTCATTTCCTGAAAGTTCTCTTCTCCAAGATCTCAGTTCCCGAACTCCTCTAAAAATCGTCTGAGCCTCCTTGGAGCTCCACAAGCCTTGGAAACTTATAATGTGTTGATCAAAGTGGATTCAGGCACTCACATTAGATACGTGGGAAAAAATTCTCATATTTTAGAATCCAAAACCAACCCATAGTGGAAACATAAAGGGGTTATCCAAACATCTACCCTATGACATTCATCTCAAGGATCTCATTACCACAGGAGCTCAACCACCATAGTAGGGGAACACTGAAAAATTATGAAACATCCAAAACCATCTCTTAAACACTCTCTCATGAAAGTTAACTCTCAAAAAATATCAATACACAACAATAAACATGAGAAATTCATCTTATAAAAAATGTCTACATCGAGTAGATGTATAAAATTACATTAGAAGAGATAAACAGAAAATATCTTGGGTTACTGATCCTATATCTAGGACTCAAATTCTTAGGTACTCTCCTCCAAAACAACATGTTTCATGAAGACACAAACAAAGGAGATTAAATTCCCACACAATAACTTATTATGGTAGTCCTAGATTTCTACAAGCTACTCCTCGAAGGTCACAGAATCATCAACATTGATATCACCCCAATCGATTATATACAAGTCATCGTGATAAAAATAGTGGAGCAATGACACATGGAATACATCACGTATTTGGATCACCTATTATGGATGTTCTATATGATATTCCATGGATCCCACAAGAACCAACGCCTATAAATTCCCAATAAATAAGGGAGAAATCTTACTCCTATATCTATACAATTACTGCCCATGATAGGAAGTAACATTCAAGGACACATGATTCCCAATGTTGAAATGTAGAGGTCTCCTCCAATGATATCTAAAAGAGTTTTAGTATCATGTGTCTCTTTCATCCCAACATGAATCACCTTGACCATTTCTATTGTATTATATACTAGTTCTGGATATTGAATTGATAACTCTATAATCTCTGTCCAACATAATAGAGAATTGAATGGTCGATAATACATGTCATCAAATGGAACCATACTGATTGTGGAGTGAAATATATTGTTGTATGATAATTCTACCAATGGTAGTAGTGCCATCCACAGAACCTCCAAAATATAGGTAACATGGTTAAATCATGTCATAAAGAGTTGGGATGGTCCACACAGTCATACCATCCATATGTGGATGAATAATAGTATTGAGCCATATATAAGAACCAAATGCCTGTTGGAAGCCCTTCCACTACCTGGAGGTAAAATGATGATCTTTTTTTGTAAAAGATCGTCCTAGGAATCTATGGAGTCGCACCACATCTTCTAGACACTAGAATTATTCAACCACTTCTAAACCTGAATCCTTGATATCTATAATGTGGGATGATTTTGTCAAACGATCCACTAACACCCAAACAACATCATAACCTCTTGGAACTTGATGTAAACTTGTAAAAATTCCATCAATATGTCCCCCAACATCCACTATGGAACATCTAATGGCTGGAAAAAACCACAGGTAACATAGTTATCGACCTTCACCTTCAGAAAAACCAATCATTGAAACAAAAACACTAAAACTACATGATTCAACCCTGGAAACCAAAATTTACCTCACAAGGCTTAGTACATCTTTTTCAAGATAGAATGTGCTTCCATATGTGATCTATGGATATATATAAGAACCATTTATAGCACCCTCAGAGGAACTAAAATCCCTCCCTAAAACAACAATCAATGTTTTTAATCCTCAAAACAACAATCAGGGGGGCTCACAATAACCAACCAAATATCCCCAGCCCTACTCGTCATCATACCACGATTGGTAGTCTTACACATATTAAAATCAATATGATTACACCGAACTATAAAAAATACAATAACAAATAATATCATCTCCCATATCTAGAAGCATTACTAAATATTATTCCATAATTCTCCATGAAACACATAATTCTTAAACTACATCACTATGTGAATTCCTGCTCAGTGCATAGGCCAGGACATTCTATTTTCTAGTTTTATGTGATTTATAGAAGTCATAATCCTCTTTTAACTCCATTCACTAATATTGGTGAAAGTTCAAGTTACATTGGACGAAAAAGAACCATCAGATCATATGTTCAGTGAATACCACAAAGAAATAATCAATGAGGTAATGTATCCATTTTTTTAAGGACAAAACACTACTATAACAAGATATCATTTATGGAAAGGTTACTCTTCTGGTTACGTACCTATCAAGAACAATTCAAAACTATTAATATATACTGCATCAGAACAAAACCATCCTATGATAGGAAGATTCAAATAAAAAATAAAACATAACTATTTATGTAGGTAGAATAAGAATTGGATCACTAACCAACTTCTCCGTAAGACCATCAATTGTCGGATGACATTAATCTTTCAAAAAGAAAACCTAATACTTTCTGGTCAGCACTGTCAGAGGTTTCGCAACCTAATATAAATTGGTTACTATCTTCTTGTAATAGCTGATGTGTCCTTGGAAACATTTCATTTTTTGACACTATATTGGGGTATTCCAAAGGCACAACTTCTTATATCATTCATTGATCCATAGATACATCTTTTTGGGATACAAAATTTCACATTAAATGGACTTCTAGAGGACAAAACTGAAACTTATGACACATCCAAAATAACATCTCAAGGAAAAGAACACCCAAAACTAGACTCAAATTTTCTACATGCTTTTCATCTGAAGAGAAGTAGACAAGGATTTCATCGATGAATATTTAAATAAAAATATCTAGTAACTAATAGAACATTGAGTTCATCAACCACATGAAAAAAAAACTAGAGAATTCTCAGGCCAAATGATATAACAATAAACTCATAATTCCCATGAAAACAATTGAAATAAATCATGGGGATATCATCGTCATGAAAATAATTTTCATGATCTTTTGAACAAAATTATATCTTCAACAAACAACATAAACGCTTTAGTTGATCAAATTAATCACCAATTCATGGATGATGATAGTGGTTCTTCACAGTCACTTGGTTCAAGAGAGGATAATAAATTGACGACAGCAAACTGTCATCAGCCTTCTTCATGAAAAAGTTAGTTTCACCCCATAGTGACACCCTCGGCCCTGAAAACCTGCACAATGATAGACCATCAAGCTATATAGGATTCTATGAATACATATAATCCACAATCCTATATGGATACATTAATATTGGAGACACACCTCGCCATAGTTCGATCCTGATCTTGAGATCATGACGATGGGGTAATGATACAACCTCCATTGAAATAAAATCACTGCACTCCTATACTACCCTGGGATACACCTAATAATAATCCTCCAATGAACTCAGCTTCAACTAATCCATCCAATCTGATAAAGAATGAATACCCATACGGACCATATAAGGGACTCTCTCACAGACAAACACAATTATCTCTCAATCAACATTGATGAACACAAATTGCCTCATGATGTAATCCATGACATCCTCCATGAATTAAAACCAATCAATTATGAGTATAGTGAGGACTATATATGTATATTCTATCATTGGAAATATCCCCATTACTAGAGTTTCCACATCAATAGCTCACAGTTTCTCCATAATATGAACAATTCATCTTGAACTCCAACTGGAGTATTCAATGCCATGGGAGTTAGAAGTCTCTCTTCCCTGAGTAAATAATCATGGATAATGGTAAAGGAAATGAACGAGTTTGATGATCCTAGATCAAAAACATCATTGTAACAAGTAAAAATTTAAAAAAAATGCTACCACTAAGGATGTATGGCTCACCTAGTTATAGAAATTCTAAAGCATGATGCTGACCACGACCAACTTCATGGCCTCTTTGAACCTGCTAACGAAAACCTCTATGGAGTCTCTATAATCTATAAGGACATGAAGAATTCCGGTTCTTTCCACTTCCAAAACCATCCACTCTTTTTTTGATCAATGAAATAGAGATACATGATGCCCATTCCTTAGTTGTAACTGCCTCATCAAATGAACTTGAAGTCGGATAGCTGACATCTATTGATTGCTCATAATGGTCAAGAACTCTCTCCACTGATGAACTCATCCCCGAGAAGGGAAACGTCTGTCTAATACATTGGAATGTGACTAAGATCTAATACACTTGTAGAAACGAGACATTGAGGGTTGGGACCTACACCCTTCTAATCTTAAGCTCTTATGTCTTGATAACTATGAAACCCATACCATAGTTCTACTCTATAAAGAATCTAGAAAAATCCCATCTCATGAAAATCTTGTTTTGAATAATGTCATCATGGTGACACATGCTCTTTCCAAAAGCTCATGGTATATTTTCATCATAAATGGGGTTACCTGGCACTAGATATATGGTCATAATTCTTGTATTAAATGTTTAATCATGGCATCCTCATCTTGAAACAGGTTCGATGAATATTATAGATGTTTCCTAAATTGAAACACAAAATATCACACATTGGATATCCCCTACCAAAGGGTAGTCATCATTAGTTGACTGGATGCCTTTGTAGTATAAAACAGAAACATGGATGAAAACATGTCTCATAGCTCTTCCCATAAGAAATTTGACTCCTCACAATCCTTAAGGAACAAGAACCACTACTACCTCAGAATCCCACAAAACATTATCCAAATGGTTGATACTCAGTGATCCCTTTGAGCACAAATGGAACTGAAGGCTATAAAAACTTCATCAAACAAGACTTCTATGATTGCATCTGAAATAGAGCACTCATACCTATGTAGGCACTTACATTGAATCTCTTCGTTGCGTCCTCCTCTAATTGTCTTCATCCTCAACCTCCTCTCTATTGGAATATACAAGTTCTAGGGGTAGAAAATCCTCTATGAGAACTTGCTGAGGATGTCAACTTGTAGAAATGCATATAAAAGAACAAATAGTTAGAGATTGTATACATATAATATGGATGGAATTAACATTAATTAGTTTTTTCATTTATTTTTTAGGTTAAACTATCCCTAGGTCTACCTATTCAACATGGAGTAAAGAATAATGATGCACGATCCTTCCATAGGACACTCCCCTAGAACCTATTTCACAGTGTTTTGTATCCATAGTATGCTTAATGGATCATGAATAAGATCACCATGGTCCCTAAATTCACATGTCTCATCTAGTCTCTCATGTTTAAAACACATACTAAACTTAGTTGATAGCATTTCCATACCTTCAGATTAAAAGTTACCTATTTGTAATGCCAAAATCCATCCTATCCCTGAAATAGAACATTGATCCCACTCTATCTTGACCCCTCTCCACAACATTTACCCCTACACACTAGGAAATAGGAGAAGAGAGATAGTGACCCCATGAGTCCTGCCACCATTTGGCCCGAGTATGCAACGATAACTAAGGGTATAGTAAACATGTAGATGGGAGGAATTACCCTCTATGAGACACCCGTGTTGATAGGAGAGAATAGAGATGCACCGAAAAACTACTCAAAAAACAATATAAATGTAAACCCATGTACAAAAATTTATTTTCATAGACGAAATAATATAAATGAATTGGGAAAATTAATTTACGAAATGAAATGTAAGGATGGAAGTGACCACGAAGCTCAAATAGCTCATGTTACACCTCAAGATAGTTATAACTAGACTTATACCCATCATTCCCAAACTATCCTGAAATATTTTTCCATATACGTATAGTGTGTACTACAGTATACTCTGTTGGATCCTCCCCGGAGCCTCTCAAACAAAACGTAATGAAATCATTCTAAAACACATTGAACAACACGTGAAACGAACTTGTCACCTAAATAGGTTTACTAAGTTCCCTACCTCACCATGGATACTCTCACCATATATCACATATAATATAATATAATATAATATAATATAATATAATAATATCTTGGGTACCCTACAACTATATCCTCGCTGGTTTTTCGTTCTGTCCCAACAGTTTGCATCCTGAGAATCTCTCTCATAATGGATATCCCACAGTTACCCTATCAATGCACCACAAAATTAACAATGTGATGCAAACCACTATGTATAAATAAACACAAGAAACCCTGTATTTTACATGATCCACGGTGGACCACATATTGTGTATCATACATAGATTGTTAATCCTCAATCCAATATAGCACATACACCGATTATGGATCCTCAAGCCATCAAAACCTATACAAATTATACCTATAGTAGTCTGTAAGAATATTTATCCCAAATACATGGGTTTGAAACAACCACAATCCATTATAACCATATATGCAAATATATGTGAAAAAATAACCTGTTTGAATACCATCTCAAGTAACTATCATGATAAGAGAGTGGGTCCAAACAGGGTAGTCATTCATCCATCCTCCTATAGAGATGTTGTGGAGAACACCCCATGGGGATTTTAATACATTTGGTGTATTTTACCCTAACCAACATGGAATTGTAGCATCAAAAAATAAAATGTACTTGATATAATAGAGATGACAACCACACTATGGGAATATCCAAGACTTAAACTGAACTGATGCTAATGTCTCTCGGACTCTTGGATACCACTGATTAGACTATTTATCTATTATCCACAAAACCACATAAATAGATACATTAAATTATCTTATTAATTTTCATCAGTTTCACATTATGTTAATTAATTCATTACAATTAATTTACCATTATTATTCGAAAAATTCATTTCATTATTATCTCAACAATGATCCATGAAATCCATGTATAAGAAAATTGATTCTAGGGAATCTCATAATTACAACCTCAACATTCAATTATAGTATTCTCTAACCCAATGGGATAAAAATTTATTATTTTATTGAAAAAATTACATTACACGTCACCAGGTACTCTTGGAAAACATTTTATTATCTAAAAATTGAAGCGTCTCAATGTGATGAAAGTTTGTGCTAAAAGCCGAGTCTGCACAACCTATATCATGAGAGTAAACTCATCTAACCACAATGAGTGAAATAAGGAAATCACATGGAATGCCCCACACATCTTCACCTCACATCGATTGAGTGTATCAAAACTCATTTTTCTATCTCTCGTAGTTGGTAATGGATATCATTTAAACAATCAACTATTCCACAAACAAAACAACATATTCAAATAGTAATCCATCATTTATAACAATGGTTATTCCTTGCATCAACATGTTTTGTCATCTCATCTGCCCAAACTGATAGCCACATTCATATAATGATGCATATCTCTATTCCAGGTGTCAACTATTGAACAAACAACCGGGCCTCCTAGGCCCACATACCAAAACATCTATTCAGGATCACCCATCCAAGGAACTCCACATATTCACACGTCCTCAGCCCACATAAAACAACAAAACTCTAGGCTTGGTCATCCTAGGCCCATGTCACATCACAAATAGCATGAAACAAATATTGAAACTGGGATTTTATTCCTAAGAAAAGGCATTCAGCCTTCACACACAATTATCTCTAATTGCTCCAAAACACTGGGAACATGTCTTTCAAATCATGCTAGAAACTCTACCCCTAAAAGGAGATATCTTTTATCACACAACTGGTTCTTATTCCATTTTTAATTAAATGATTCATTATTCCTGATTTCAAAAAAAAATTGGAAAAAACCTATCACATGAAATCAAAAATTAATTAAATAAGTAGTTTATCATGCATTTAATAATTTTATCCTCAATCGTCATCGTGATTTAGGTTAAATATCCAATTAAATTATATAATAAAATTTTGCATCAATTTGATTGTCCTAATATTACATCAATTAAAATAGGATTAATTGAATATGCATCTTTAATTCATTTATCCAATTGATTATCAATTAATTTATATTATATGTTCCTTAGGAATTTT
The DNA here is from genome assembly GCA_963277665.1 of Viscum album. Lineage (NCBI taxonomy): Eukaryota > Viridiplantae > Streptophyta > Magnoliopsida > Santalales > Viscaceae > Viscum > Viscum album. The sequence continues at coordinate 814,126,016 of OY728120.1, forward strand.
CATATAGAACAACATGATAAAACATGAAAATCATAGATATCACACTATCAAAAAAATAAATAGGCAAACTGTTTTCATGGTACAAAGAAGAAACTTCCCTGAGAAATTGTTACCAATTTGTTAATTCGGATTAAATATTTTTTTTTACTTATTTTCTTTCAATACACAAGGCTAAATCAAGCGTATTCTTGATCTCACATAAATAAATATGGGAGTAATGAATCCCCTTCCTCAAAATGATCATCGAAATTTTTCACCCAAGAATAATCCTTGCAATGGATATCAAATCACCCCTCTAATAAAAATTGATTTCGACATGAGGATGTTGTGGGAAAACATCAATAACCTACAAACATTAAATCCCCCATTAGAACCATGCATGATTATCTATCATAGCGCAATGAGAAGATACGAGAGTCAACATGGTCAAACTGGGAGAAATTACTTGAAAAGAAGGAAAAACACACCATGGATCAACTCGGGTCAACATGGATTGAAGATGGAAGACTGAGTTTGATCCCCCTTGAAGGGATCTCCAAAACCGCAAATAGGGGACCACTGTGTTCTCTGGGACGATAGATAAGGATGTTAATGACATTGTTTTTTACATCACGAACGGCATGAAAATGATTCAAACATTTCAGTGGTGGAAGATTAGAAAATGTGTATTCCCATTTCACATTATTAAATTCCATGTGGTTGGATTCCTTTAAGAAACCATTTAATTTTAATTTTCTTTATTTTTTAGTCCCCACAATACTACATGGCATGAAACCCTCTTACACATTATGTAATTGTTTAACATGGCATGAAACCCAATTTAACATCAGTTATGTTCCCTTATCTAGCTCTCAGCACCCAACATCCTCTTGACATCCTATAAGCCTCTTCTATGCTTCACAAGCCTTTGAAACACACATAAGGGTCGATTTACAGAAATATGGGGCTTACAGTGTGGTACATTGAATGTAATATTCTAGTGGTGTAACAAAGATGATTTATTTGTAAAATGATAATAGAGATGTTTGAGTGGGGACCTTTGGCCACATGAAAATAGTACATTTTGAGTTTCCTAGATTTAATTATCTAATGAGATTTATTATATAGTTCCAAAAGTGCGGTAATTTAATTTTTTTCGATCCCAATTAATTATATCATGTTTAAACATTTCTATATTTCTTATGACACCTAAGACCCTATAAGAGAACATAAACTACATATCAATAACAATGACACAATCCACAATAATAACATCAGGTATTTGTGAATTTTTATAAAAAGTTACCTTCAAATTAATAAAATATTTATGTTAAAAAATATATTTTTGAATTTATTATAAGGATATTAAATTTAGTTTGAAATTTAATATTTTACCAAAATTAATTCTTTTAGGTGATGAGTAAAAAATATATTTTCATATATCACACTAATTAAAATTAAATAAGATCCTTATAATTCAAGTATAATATTATATATATTCATAAATAATAATGTCATTTTTTGAACAAGTTTTTTATTATTTAACACATTAATTTCTAAAACACCATTCTATCATCATGAATCATAGAAACATGTCTTTTATAATTTCCATCTTTGGGATAAAGAATAAAAATCTCATGAAGTGAATATAAATCATTGGAAATAAATAAAAAACAACCATAATAGTAAATTAAATGAAATGTAAATTCATGAAATAGTATAATAATGAATAAAAAAACTATAATAATAAAACATGTATAAATGATCTATACTAAAATAAAAAAGTGTGGAAAATAGTTAGAATCCATATGGAGGTTAAATATTTATAGCATTATATACATTATGCATAAGAAATTTCCTTTTCAATTTGAATAATGTTGATAAATTTTTTATACATGGGTTTAAGGTATGTTCATCAACATCAAGAAAAGAGGCTTGTATTTTCATTTTCAAATAAATCACATTTTTTTTATTATGATAGTAATTTATGTTATATATTCTGTAAATTTATAATTTGAGATGTTATATCCAAATAAAATTATCCATGTATTTTAATTATCAATTTTAATCCTCCAATTTTTTGATGTTATGAGTAAATTTTATCTAAATCGATATGTGGGTTTCAGCATATAAATTTCCATTATTTGGGACTCATATTTAATTCATCATAAGTTTCCTTTAGTGTGATCATATATTTAAATGGATTAATTTTTTATATTACTCATTAAAATTATGGCATTTAAAAGTGTATATTTCAATCCCATCGTATACATGTTTTATTTAGGAGTTACAGAAAATATTTAAAAATCATTCTTTTTGGAGCTAAAAACCACATCCTATGATTTTTTAGTGTAAAATGTGTGTAGTATCCTAGAAAATACATTCCTTGGAAGATAATGGAGTGTGGATTCCTCTGTGGCACAAATTCAACAAGCTATAATAATCCTAAAAAGGGTTACATGAGAACTAACATAGTTATAACGTTGATGAATTAAAACTTGATCTATGATTAAACACCAGGACACACACTCCAAGGGATATGATTTGTAATATTCATGTGATCTTTCTAAACCATAGTAATGGAATTTTATTAATACTTTCTTAGTCTATTAAAAATTCAAATTATTAAACTCAACTACAATCAACAATGTATGACCCACCCATTGAATGTAATCATACATTAATATTCTTATTATAAGGACACTTCCTGTTACATTGAAGATACCCTATAACCTTTATGATGATTATTGGATTTTCTACATGACATCCCCATTATTCAATTGAATGAGGAAGTATGTTTTCTATATTTATCATTATAAAATAATCTTTTTTTTATTTAATGATAGATTCCTTAGTGAAGGGTATCAAATGTATTGATAATAATTATGGTGAATGAGATGGACATAATTATTTGATGAGTGGGTTTGGATATTATAAATCCAATCATTTAATTGACTGCTGAAATGAGAAAAAATATTTTTTCATTAGAATTATCCCAATATTATTATAGTTTCTGAGAACAACTCTATGAAAACATGTTTTTTCCAGCATTATGAATTCCACCAATATGAGAATAATTTGTATTGTTATCCATTATTCCATTTATTTTAATGGATATATATTGCCCTTGGATTCATTTGATTATGGATTTATGTTTATTGAAACACACATAAAACTGATTCTATATTTATATTATAATGTCATCTATTATTTCTTACTCTTTACTATGAATATGATTTTACCCTCATTTATTTTTATATTGACCATGAAACTTATATGAGAGTTATGTGTAATATTATATGAATATTGGAATGAAAAATAATGTTCCCACAAAGTGTTCATGTTTAAATTTATTTATCAAAATGAAATATATATATTTATATATAAATATGTAGTCATCATTGGCTACTTAGATGACGGATCATATAATAACATTCTTATTAAATTAGAATAATGTAATATGACTACATGATTTTTTTGAGTTAAAGAGATTACATTTGGTTTCAAAAAATGATTACTAGGAATCATAGGTAATATATTTAGGTTACCCTAGTTAGATAGTTCAACTAATATGAAATATACATAAAATTTCATGGAAATATTCTAATTAAATAATAAATATTTTTTTCAATTCAATATCATTTTTTAATTATGTGTTGTCTATTTATTAGGTATGTTCACTAAAATAATGACTATGATATATATATCAACCTAGATTCAATGTATGAATTTTACCTCTTGTAAATTAAATATAACTAGAATTGTGAAAAATCATATCCTTACAATATTAAGTAATATTTTCAAGGTTATAAAAAATTATCTCACCCATATATAGTAACATATTGATCCAAAACTTTGGGTAACAAATATTGACCATGAAAAGATAAAAACCCAATAGGTTTAAATGGAACTATTAATCCATTTGTAGATAAAAAAGGGATTATGACCCTATAGAATAAACTTTTATCTTAGGTATGTAGTGAAATATAAACAACTAATCACAGTAATCTATCATATGAAGGAAGATTTTGACTAATAGAGCTCTCTAATTCAAAACTATATTGTGGAAGATCATGGATGATCTATAAATTATGATGATATCCCAAAAATACATAATATAACCTTGTTTTATTAGATCATTGAAATTTTTCTCGAAAATTTACATGGTCATCCACTATAGTATAATGAAGAGTTCTACATTGAAAAAACCAGGGATTAATTACCTATAACTAAATCTCCTAATAGAATGGAACCTATGAAGTTTTTGGAGTTGAATAAAAAAATAACAATGTTTTCTCAAATGGAATATATGTTCCCAATTGTTTCACTTTGGGGAGCCCTAATATTTTACTAAAAAAAGGTTGGAACAATGGTTTTTTGAAGTGATTATATGGATAATAATTAATTTATAATATTAAATTAATATCTTTTATCACACATTGATGAAATATTAAATCCAATTAATTGATACCAATACTTTTCAAAGAATCATTCTATCTATGGTCATATTATATTGTGGTAAAGAAGAATTTATTAACAAATATTAAATTTTGAACGTTTTATGGTCATTATGAATTGACGATAATGATTTTGGGACTGAGTAATTAACCATTTACATTATGGGATACAATGAATAGAGTATTATTAGATTATATTTTTAAATGTTTGATGGTATTCCTTGTTTACATCCTGATATAATATATGAGATATGAATTTCATGAGAGTCATCTTCACAAACATTTAGTGAACCTCCCGAAAAATAGATTTATTAGGGAGGAATAAAAGGTCTTAATTTTAGATCGATTAATTTTTTATTAATTTCTATATTTTCATTAATAATGGAATATCTATTGATCCATCAGTGATAATTTAATTCAAAAAATGGCCTATAGAGATGAACATAACTGATATATGATGTATCTCAGGCATAACAAGTTACATTTAGTGGATTTTTTTAATAATTTCCAGTTATGAAAAACTCATTGACCAACCTAACATGTATTGTTGTAACATTCACAAGGTCTGGGGAAGTTGAAGATGTTTTTTAATATTTGAAGGGGAGATAGATTAATTCAAGTGTATTAACACTACCAACAGTTAAGTAAATATTTGTAATATATAGTGAACCCTTTATGAGGGAACATGGTTGTTCACTATACATAATGACAGGTGATTTCATATGAATTGGGGAAATTTAGAATACCTAAATTTAACTACCCAACTCATGAAATTGATATTGGAATAATAATCATTGTGTTGAAACTAAGGAAAAATTTCCACCATATTGAGAGATGTTATGTTCGAACAGATGCAAGATTTTCAATTACATCAACACTAAAAGGTTTAAAAAAAGAGTAAATGATTATGCATTGAAATAATAATATGCTACAATTTCTCAATATAATTCCACACATTGAACAAAACCTGTTGGTTGATGTGTTAATTCCTATGGACAAAGTGGTTCTGACTAATATGATTATTAACTAGATACCACTATAATGATAACTAGTATAAATAAATATGTTTATTTTTAGGTATGGGGATCCCCCATTGCATTTTTTCGAAATTTATAACCAATCATTACTCTAAATGATAGAGTTGTCTCATAAAGATGAAAAGTAATTTCTAAAGAAAAATAATGTAGTAAATGATGTGAATATGATATAATTATTCTATAGAGACTGATTGTTAAAGGATGGAATGAACTTATGTGTTCTATTGAATGCATATTTGTAGAGCTATGTGATAGAGGATGCACATAACACTAATTTCTCAGTACACCTTTGAATCATAAAAAAATCAGTATTAATGGATACATTTATAGTGGGGTGGTACAATGCATGAAACTATGGACTATGTGCATAGATTCTTAGTATTCCATCGTGTGAATTCAGAGAGTAAACATCACAAGGGACCATGAAATCACTTCTCATTACTATTTAGAAGTTAAAAAATATTAAAATAGATAGTATCAATATATTTTATAATATTCTATGTTAGAGATATGTTATATTGGACATCACATATCTTATAATTATTTCATATAATTTATTTACAATATGATAAGATCTACCATTTCTTAACCATTCTTAGAAGTATATCAATGTAATAATAATTCGTGCAGGAGAAACATGATAATTTTTTATATAATCATGACCCATTGTTTTAATAAAAATTAGAATGACTATTAAATGGTCTCTTAACACTAGGACAGATTTAGTTACTTCTAATCATCCCCAAATCGATGGGAAGTCTAAAAGAGCAATCCAAAATTTGGAATGGATATAGATTTCAGGTGCTAATTATTTCCAATGAATATGGGATTATATTAAACAATGATTGGATTTATTAGAATAATATATTGCAGTTGAGATTCTAGATGGATCCATAGAATGAATTGTATTTGAAGAGGAACCATACTCAAATTGTTTTGGAATATGCTAGGAAAAAAATCATTTTCTCCTAGAGCTTATAGAGGATTCAATTCTTAATATATAGACAATTTTGAGTTATATTTTAGCATAAAGGAGTTGAAAAATTATTATTTTGATAATAAATATATATAGTAGGATTTTCATGTGGGGTATCATATATTTTCATAGGATTCATGATGGTTATGAGTTGGTATATTTTCAAAATAAGGTGTTTTAATCGCCTGGTACATTCATACATTTTAAAAAATAGAGATAATTAGATATTTATCAAAAAGATTGGATATTATTCCCATCCATTCAAATGACAAAAAATATAATCTATGTTTTATTATCATTGAAATAAATGCCAAATCAAATGCATGCTCACATTGATATAGTAATAGAGACAAATCCTAATATATCCAATAATAAATATCCTATACATACTCTTGAAACAAGAGAGAAATTATTATATAATATGAAGACATTATTGGTGAATTTTAATTGGAGAATTCATGAATAAGAAGATGAAACCCAATATCCTGAATAATCTATGAGGATGGAATATCCACATTTTTCATTACTTGATATATTCCAAAATTTCAATTATGAATTTATTTATGGGGGTGTAATATTTATGACAATACTATAACAGGTAAATAGAATATCCGAAGTTATCACAAAATACACACTCTAAAGAGACTATATACATTAGTAAAACTAAAATATATTTTTTATTTTTTTAAGTTAATTTTTTGAAAAAAAAATCTCTAAATAAAATAAGATGTAATCATAAAATGATATATTATTATTTTCTATGAATGACTCATTTTTACGAAAAAAAGTGAAGATAATATTTTTGTTAAAATTATGAAATTTATAACCTATCTCTCATAAAAGTATAATATAAACATACGAAATCATTATATTGAAATAATAACCATTTTTCAGTAACAGTATACATTTTAAAACATTATTATTAAATTATAATTCTATTTTTGATATTTTAATAAATAAGTCATATTATTAGAAAAAAACTATTTTAATGTATTATACATTGACCATATTATCATTAACAAAAATCACATTTAAAAATTGAGTTCTATTAAAAATATTTTTTATTTTTTATATGTATTACCTATTAATAAAAATTAACCATTTTTTTGGCATATAGGATAAATATATATGGTAAATACTATTTATTATTGTAAGAAATAAAATTATAGAAGTAATAATTCAAGGGGTAATGTGCCAAAAACACGAAAAAAACATGTCTATAAATGAATTTATTTCATGTAGATCTACTATATCTCATACTGTCTCAATTATTTATAAATTTTAGACCCACATTCTTTTATATAATCTTCCCATTATTTAGCTTTTGTTGGTAATAACAATAATTCCATCCCTTTTCACATATAATATAGTAACACCCCTCTTCGTTTACCATAAAACCCAAACCACTTATATTTAGTTAATATTATACCGAACCCTCTCCTCATCAATAATAACTAAAAAAATTATGAATTTTTTAAATCTCTTATGACCCACCAATTAATGTTTAATCAGCATCTCATATGGGACAATCCATGAAGTAAGGAATATATTTCTAACTGGTCCCCTGTATATTCTATTTATTTATGTGTTTTACTAGTTGAAAAAATATTTTCACACAAAAATAAATTTATAACATTAGAAAAAATATTACAATTCTAGGTTATTATAATTGTGGTATGAACATTAACCAACCACCGCATCCCTTTCTCCCATTTTGAGAATCAAAAACATGGTTCATCCATTGTGTGGGATATTACCTCCATGAAAAAACATGTTTCGTTTTCATTTACCACCATTAAGGGATGTTCCATGTAGGAAAGATAACATATAGTTATTATATTTATGGAAAATATTAGATTCTGATCTGATATAACATATTACTCATCTTACCTATTATATAGAAAATTATGTCATCAACAATGTTTATGTTCTGGAAATCACATCTATAGAATTATTTATTTCACTTTTTCATCTCATAACAACTTTACATTGATGTTCATGATAGTTTTTTTAAAATGATAAAATTATTGTTTCTATAAATAATATTTCTTTATGAAATATTTATTAACCTGTAAAATATATAAATAATTTAAATTTCCCTAATATTAATTGTTTTGAACACACAAACTAAGAGTGAAACATTTTATTTATATTATGTAATATATTCATATAATTTTATTCTTCATTAAAATTCCTTCCAATTATGATATATCATGAATATAATAACTATATATGAACATTATTAATCTAGTATAATGATACGAGAACATAACTACCTCACAATCACTTATTAAATCATGGTGTGATCATGTATGGGTCAGTTTAATTATCTACAAGAAATTTTTTTTGAACTTATATCGTGAAGAACTATAAAATCATAGTTGAGAATATACAATAATATTATTTTATAAAAAAAATTACTTTAATGATTTTATATAAATATTGAATTAAATACTTAATAAAACACATATCTATCATCAAGATTCACTCAAACATGATTAATATCATTTAATTTTAAAAGGATAAAAACTAAATTACACATGAATGGATGTTGAAAATTTATAAACAACTTTAAATAATATCAAAATCTTACACTAATGGACTAATAATGAAGAAATTTATAATAATAATGAATATTGATCCCGTAAAAATGAAACCAGTACAAATGATCAAAACTATAAATACTTGATGTGGAAAATATTTAAATTACATGTTGAGAATAACTATTTATGAAGGGTATAAATGAAAATTTATATTATTTTTGTTATTTCTAAAGATATTATGATATTTTAATTTTAAATTATTGAGTCTTAAATTCATATTTTTATTTCTTGGACAATAATTAAAGGGATTCCATGTTGAATTCTCGTCATTGAGACATGTTTTATATTATGAAACTATATTCATATATATATATAATATAAACTCAATATGAGTTCTTGTATAACGAAATTATTTTATTAGATTTTATTTTAGGATGAATTAGAATGGAAATAATTCAACATGATATAATTTAATTGAAGCATAATCCAAAAATTTGGGTCTCCATCTCAATTTTCATTCATTTGACATTATGTTATATTCACCAAAAATTTCCAATTTTATAGTTCTTATGATACTATGTAATACATAGACCATATAAATAATGAAATTAAAAGTATTTTTAATGAATATTTTCTATTTCTATATCAAATTATTTTGATTCAATGTTTTCTAGAAATATTTAAAAATCAACCTTTTTTCATTTAGAAAAAACCATCCTATGTATTTAGAAACAAAATGTGTTTTTATTTTACAAGAAAATAAATACTAATATAGATAAAAGAAATAAGATTCTTCTACATCTTAGATTCACTAATGGGTAATCCCCATTAAAATGTTTGGTTGACCCTTGACTCAATCCTCACTATGAATCACAATAAGTGTGCCTAAGATTGCCCACATAGGTCGACACACCTATCAAATGTTCTTTAGAATAATCTTCTTCTATATGAACCATGATTATGGATTTTTTCCAACAATTTATTAAAATGAAATATATTGAAACAAAAATTAAATTTCCATGTATAACCTAACATAATGATTATACCCTCACACCTATATTTCCCTAATAGGGGTATATCCTTTTACATCAGTGATAACCGAGATATTATATGATGATTAATGGATGTTATCCAATAAGTCTCATTATTATATTAAATGGTTAATTAATTGTTTTATATATTTCTAATTATATATATATATATATATATATATTTACTTAGAAAAATTATCATTAAGGATTGGTATGAATGGTCCTGTTTAAAATTATAGTGAATTCAGAGTACTTATTCTATTTATAGGTGGAGAACAAAATTATAAATCACCTTAATTTGTCGATATGTCCAATAAGAGATTTATAAATTGATTATAATGTATACCTCTCCCTAGGTTAGTATATTTTCTTAAGGTAAGCCCTTGAAAACATGTGTTTGATGTCCACCATTATGCATTCCTTCATTTAGGGATCATGTATTATTATTATATATTTTTTCAATTTATTCCAATGATATAATATCCCTTATATTTAAATTGATTATATATTAATTTTTAACATATCACATTTCATTTCCAAATAATGATATATAACTACCATCTTTGTAAATATTGTATATTGGTTTCAATATTTTTTTAATTAAAATAATTATACCATTCAAATAATTTTTAGTGTGATTCCTCAATTTTTTTGTATTATAGTATGGTAAATAATTATATGTGTAGTAGATACACAACGTATTTATATATCATGTGGAATTTGTTTGAATTAATTTTTTATGCATTTATTTATTGATATCATTCCCAATGTTTATTCTAATTCCTTTAACACTCTTTGGAAGAATATACTTACTGGAAACACACATTAGTATTGATAGTGAGTGGGATCTATTTTTATTTCTAATGATGTTTCTCTATTTATTACTAAATGGTATCAATTACAATTTTATGGCTATTAAAGGATGATTGGATATATGAATCTCAATATTGATGTAGTGGGTTTTGGTGTAAAACTAACTCCATTTGATGATGTGACTATAGTTTTAATGAGATGTTAGGAATGAATATTTTAGATGTTGGCTAGTTATCACTATTGATTATTGATGAATTTTATAATTTAATTTTAAAATCCCAAGATAATCATATGATACGAGGTGACGATGAAGAAAATTTTATCAATTTAATACAAACATGTATCCCAATTTTTGGGTTGATGTAACAACATGTGGTTTGATGTTTGGCCTAGGAAACATTGTTGTAAAACTATGAATTAAGGATGTTATTTTTTTTATTACCTTCATAAACTAATGAATTTATCTGAAGTTTTAATGTTCTTATGTGATAATTTTCAAATAAATTTATAATGCTTCATATAATTTTTGATTAAAATTAAATATTTTAAAATGGTTTTTCCATTTCCATGAGACATTTAAATATTTTGGACTATTAAAAGATCATTAATGAACTATTATTATGGAACTACTTATAATATTCTATTGTATAACATTCCTATTTTCTAAAATTTTAATTAGTCAGTAATTAATACCATCTAGAATATCGGTATGGAATATTAGTGGGAACAAGATCACATTATGGATCGTATATAGTAATTTAGTAGAATGATTCCATATTCCTTTTTATAGGCATATTAGATCTCAATAGGCTATATAGAGGTATTTAAACATTGAAAAAATAATTGACCATATCCAAAAAAAATTATACATCAAATGTAATTTTTTTAAAAAAATATTTTTAAGGGAAATGCTAAAAATTGTGGGAATTTTTTTTCCTTTAATTATTTGTTAATTAATACAATGATATGTTTCAATGAAAATGAAAAACTATAAATATTATTTAAATATGGTATAGATAATTTTGTCTAGGTAATCCATGTTTCCTATGAATGTGGACCAATAAATTATAGAATATTCCACCAATTTTATGGAATTTGTAGTGTTTTATACCAATATATTCACAAATGAAACTCTAAAACCATTCTGTTTTGTGAGAATCATGTGTACTAAAAACAATTGAAATGTTTTTCTTACTTTATTTTCATCCTATATTGAATCTATTAATATATTAGTGATGAAGGAAAATAATATTATTCTAATTAAAAATAAGTTTAGTTATACTTTTTCATCAGGATACATCAATATTTTAAAATTTAGTTAGATGATGAAGTATAAAGGAATTTTATTATGAAGAGGAAGGATTGGTTAATTCCCATATATTCATATCCCAACTTCTCCATCATATAAAAAACAAAATATATTTTCTGTTATGTATAAAAGAAATAACATCATTTTTTTCATTGTCTTTAACAATGACTCACCATTTTAGTTAACTCAAATAAGTGTAGTGATTTATTAATTTTTATTCCATTAAAAGAAGAAAATATAGATCATTTTATTCTATACACTGTCCAAAGTACTATAAAAATAAAATGTATTTGTAAAATACTATCAATGATTGCAATTATTAATCAACAATTTTGGAACATCATGTTTTGGATGAAATACCTAGAGAATGACCTAACCTGTTTGATTACATAAGGAATCACATTGACATTTAATATTTTAACCCAATCAAATGAAAATTGGTGGTACCATGATTGTTTATGGTACAATGGTACAATGTTTATTTGAGATAGGTTCTTCACAATATTTTATATCATAAAAAATTATTATTTATCTTACATTAATTAATACCATAAGATATATCTGATAGATGTCATGAACCCTTCAAAACATATAATAGAGTATGTTATAAAATTTGTTTACTATCATGAATTTATCATTAATAATAAGGATTTTTGTGATCTTTTAATCCTTTATGTACATGTTTTTTATCATTAGTTAAATAGATTGGGAAATTAGTTTGATTTCCCAAAACGATTGATATAAAAGATATTATTTCATTCACATAACTGAAATTCTAAAATAATCAGTAATTAGTGCTATTTGAGATAATGTAGATCTGGTTCCATTATATTAGATATTTGGACCATCCTATAAAATTAATTAAACATGTTGTTATGATTCTATAATGTTAGTTAAATAGGCAACATATAAGTACTCTCCATTAAAAATTACATCATTATATATTTCATGTTAGGAATTCATTTTAAAATGTTTTATGATCTTTTTGTGTTTATAATTTTAGTAATTTAGGTTATAAATATTTACTAATAAAAATCACAGCATAAAAAGTGTAGATTAGCGATTAATATCATTATTCATGATAATACAAAACAGTTGAAATACAACTAGATTTTATTTAATGAAAAATAATTACAACATTAAATATCACTTTTTACATAACAATAGCCATCCTTAATGATAAAGAATTTTTTTTAATAAATTATGGATGAGAACTGAAATCATATTATGGGACATAAAATAATGATTTCAATTAGAAAAATTAAAAAACATAAAACCATGAAAACAGAACAATTAATGACATACATATTTTACATGAAAAGGAATTATATTTCTCAACAAAGAATCATTATATTTTCTTTTTATGTAATATGATTTATATAAGAACTAATTATCAAACATAGAAAATTCATGTAGATGATATGGGATATAATATCAAAGAATAATTAGAGAAACATTATGGGATTCTTAAAAATATAATAACCATATAGATAATTTATAGTATAAATTTCAAGAGAATATAATCATCATCCAATGAATTTGAGCTATACTCACCCATATATAAGATACACTAGGATCACTGTATGACATAACATGGCCCATCCCTTCATAAATAATTTCATAGGGACATATCATGAATAAAATTATTTATTATATCATGATTTCTTCATTAAATGGTTCCAAATTAATTTTAATGTTATATGAATTTTCACATTAAACATCAAAATACTATTTTTATTTAATAAAAGTCAAAATCAAAATATATGTTTATATTAAAATCGCAATATAAATTAATAATACCTCAAAATGGGAATGATGTATTATAATGGAATTAATCATGAATTTTATTAATGTAATCCAAGGATAAACTATTTATTATGGTGGGGGAAAAATTAATTATGATTTTATATTTTAAAATACAACTTTACATTTGTTATTTGTAATTAATTTCAAAAATTGTCCAAGTATAATAAATTTTTTCAAAACCATTGAATGATATATATAAATCTATTTTATAAAACTATCATGTCAATATCAAAATAGTTTTATTAACATTATTATATAATAAAAATATTTATAAGAAAAATTTTATAAGTGAATTTATTTACTGAAAATTTCTTTATTACATTCGAAATATTTGAATCATAATTCTAGTGAAAGAATATAATTATGAAAAACATTAAATACATTATGAAATGATAATTACCTGAAATAAAATGTCTATTGGGTTGTATATACTCCTCATAAAATTATATAGGTTCAGTTGATCAAAATATACCTCAATGGAAGGAAATTGAGATGATGTAACTTACCATGATTTTGATTTTTCACATTCATTATTTATCATGCTAAATATTAAACTTATTTTAAACATTTAATTTATTAATAATTATTTTCATGTGCCTATTATTTTTATTAAACTTAAAATTATTTCACTTAAAATTAATTAATAAATTTTTTATGTTAGATGTTTTGATGTTATTTGGCTTATGTGTCAAAATGGAATTGGTTGGTTGTCTATGTGTCTAACCGATCATTATTTGAAAATGTATATAATAATAATATAGAAATATTTATGTTATTTATAATTAAATTATACATTTAAAAACTATCATGAATGATAATTATGAAAAATTAAATATATTATGATAATGGAGACGGTAAGTTATACATGAACATCAGTAATGTTTCAATTGTTCAATGATCATTATGGAAAACAAGTAAGTAATAGTTCATTTTTACAGAATAAAATTTTTAACATATATACCACATTATTAATTGGTAATATATATATATATATATCTTTATTGTGAATGAGTGATGAAAAAAATCAAATCACTTCGTGGAGGTGGTAGTCCATATGTACATAAAAGACAATATAGTTTTTCATCGTATAAGTTAAATTGATTTATTATCATTTTAGAATAATAATTATTTCATGAATATCATTTTTATACGATTTTTAGTGAATATATTCATTTTTTTATTTTTATTACCATCCATCCAATGCATTACAAAAAATGTGTAAATTGTCTTCACAAGGTGGTAGTTTTTCATTCATACAAGTGAAATTATTGTATCCCACATATAATTGAATGACCGAATGATAATTTAATATAAAAATACATAATTTTAAATATATTAATAATATAATACATATTATTTTTATTAATAATTTTATAAATTCATGTATAATGGTGTAGATGTTCTCAGTTCTATTTTTAGAAAATTCTTGTGAAAATTATGAGACTAGGTACTATAATGGTGAGCGATTATGAGTCCCGAAATTCCCAGAATAGTCCATATAAAATTGTTCTATTTTTAATAGAATGCATGAGAAATTTTCCTACAAAAATATAATAACTCATAAAAGAATTCCCAGATCATAAATCAGAGTTCAATGTAGATTCAGGGTAGTGGGTTCACCCTAGGCACGACATAAGTTTAGTCAGCATGGGTCTCTTTTGAGAAAAATGGAAAATGGAATTACAATAAATAAAATATTTAAATAATATTATTTTATTTTTGAGTCATTATAACTCATGAATGGTAACTCAGATTGAAAAATAGAGACCATCGTTGAGCTCGTGAGAGAATGATTTCCTTCGGTGGATCATAACATTAGTCGATATGGGACGACAGTAATAGTTGGGTAGTAGGATGTAAATGTAAATAAAATAATTTAAATAAAAATTATTTTACATTTGAATCCTCATCACTCATAAATGGTAACATGGATTAAAAATCTAAAACCACAGTTTAGTTCATAATGAAATTTTCTCTTCAAGAAAGACATAACCTTAATGGTCATAGGTCAAGGGTAAAATTTAATATTTTGAAGTTTTAATGGAGAATAAAATAAAGTGAAAAATATTATTGTTTTTTTAATGTGTCAGTGTAAGGAGACACTACGACGCATCGATGGTGCAACCCTTTCTCCAATCATAAAGGAAGAAGCCTAGTGAAACTATTTCAAAGAAATACCATAATACTAAAACATATTAACATTTTAACAACAGTCCTCCATTATACAGGGAGATGGTCCAGAGTTAGAACACATAACGTTGGAGAATTCTTCTGGAACTAAGGAAATTCCCTAAGGCATGGGGAAGGAGGCTCTCTCTCCAACGACAAGGTATGGGAGGTCAGGGATTGATCAAGTGGCGAGGAATTGACCAAAACCTAAGGAACAAGGGTTGGCATAGCAGAACAACATAAATCTATGTCTATAAGAGATCCAAAGTTAGGTAGCGTGTCTATTTAATTACTTTTCTTTCCTCATTTATAAATATCCATGATGTGTGTGAATCCTTTAACGAACAGAATGATTCACGGATCATGCATGATTAATCTGGCATGGGTTGATTATTGAAGGATTTGAAGGGTAATTTTTTTTATAATTCCCTTTCCATTCATTTCTTCTAATGGGATGAATGAATGTCGAACGAACTAGGATAACATTCATCCCTCGGGTGTTCTTGGTGGTTTTTGCTAACTTTGTTCTAGAGTTTTATTAGATGTGCATCAAAAAAAGGATTCCAGCCCATGGGAAGAAATAGATTTACCCAGGGAATCAAGAGAGCCTTCTGATTTGGGAATAGGTCCACCAGATCAGAATCCATAATGGAGTAATGCTAGAGGTGGCGTGTGACAACAATGTAGTTTCTCATGGCATCAGCTGTGGGTGGGGATCTCTTCTACCTGGATAGTGAGATGTTGGGAGATGTGTCACACCAACCGCAACTCTGCTAGAGCATGATGACATGATCATAGTGGGATAGGGAGAAGAATGTGGGTCGGACCCGCTGCCTGACCAGGCACATCCAGTCGAGAAGGTCCTGGATTGGTTTGGTGGAGCCTAGGTGGGGATGGGATGATTCCATTCACCCGTCCCAGACTTCTCTTAGACCCAACTGGACCATTTTATGTAGAATAGTCATAACATATTAATT
Source organism: Viscum album (assembly GCA_963277665.1). Lineage (NCBI taxonomy): Eukaryota > Viridiplantae > Streptophyta > Magnoliopsida > Santalales > Viscaceae > Viscum > Viscum album. Next base: position 814,143,113 of record OY728120.1, read on the forward strand.
GTACGTCTAATTGATGTGTTGTTTTCAGTGTTGTGACCCTCACGATGATGCAATCCGATTGAGATACTATATGTGAGTTTCTATGGGGATTGAGATAATACCAATGTCTTGAAGATTAGATTTTCCCTTAATCATGTCTTCTATGAGTTAGCATCATATTACTAGATGTGATGATATGGAAGTGATGATTAGATGATTATACCTTAGTGGCACGACAGATGAGTAACTGAGTGGACCTACGTGGCCCAAAAAATGTGCATTAGCCAAGAGGAACCATAGTGGCCTGAGAGAGGAGTAGTAGCCAAGCTAACCTCAGTGTCCTGGTAGTGCAATTGTAGCCAACTGGACATCATAGGCCAAGCATAAAAGATGTATTTGAGAAACCTTAGTGTCCCGATAGCGAAGTGTACCTCATTGTCCTAGAATATGACCAGTATCTGAGTGGACCATTGTTTCCTGACAGATGAGAAAGCCTCTGTGACTCATCAAGGATGAGTCCCTCAATAGTAAAATATTTTTAGTGATGTGACTGAAGTAGTGTACTTTAGGTTGTTTTTAGTGTGTTCTATTTGGTAGGGGCCCAAAGAAACGTGACCTCTTTTGTAGGTCCCAGATGACATGATGGATCATGAATAGAGTCCTCCCCGCATGAGCGTACCTTGAGCATAACCTTGTGAAAATGATTAACTATGATATTGTGACTTCTTGTCTTAGTGAGATGAGATGTCTCAAGAAATCATCATGATGTATCAACACCAGATGTTCTCTCAGATACTTTTGGTAGACATTCTCTACATGGATAATATCATATAGCTACCGGAGTAATATCTCCAAGAATCGACCATGTTACACACCGAACCATATGGATGGAAGAAGTTCAGACGTTGCATCTCAAAATCCTTATTGACTATAACATGATTTTATTTTTATATGTGTTGATGAGCTGACTGTAGCTTCTTGGGGGTGTTTTATTTTATGGTCTCTTGATTTGTTGTTTTCGGGGTCCCCTATAGAGTATTTCTTTATTCACCCATGTATGGTCTATGCACGCACGTTTCAAGTCTTTTGCAGATGATCGACACTTTGATGGAGACCATGGTGGTCCAGGACCACAAGGTGCCTGGTGAGATCAGACAGGTGTGGCGTACTCCTACGGCTTCTAGATCTTACTATATACCTACCCTTCATATAGAGTTTTATGTGTACATATTGACATATGCCTTTGTACATTTTTTTTATCATTTATTTGTTGGTATTGTTTTATTTCCCCCCTTACCATAAGAATGTACTATTTTCCACTCAATGTTTGTCTTTGTAGCATGTGTGTTATCCTTTTCATCTTTTTGGGATGGGGTTGTGAGTGTACATGTGCACAGTTACATGGTTAATGTCTCTCATTTGTAGTATAATTCCATCAGTGCTAGTTTCTAGCCCCTGTATTTTGGGATGTGGGCTTGGGTTACTCGTAATATGGGACCCAAAGGATGGGTCATGAAAAATTGGTATTATAGGGGATCAGTTCGAACTTAAGAACCTAGATTCTATGAGTGTGGATTGGGGAAACATTATTAAGTGTTTTGTGTTCAGATTTTAGGATATTGAATCCAATGTTGGTGTGGAAACCAATGTTTCTATACACTAGGAAATTGAATTCTTCTTTTCAACTCATTACATTAAAACCATAGTTTTAGCGAAAACGATTGTACATTCATCATATAAGAATGGTTTGAGATTTCCATTTCTATCTCGAGTTAGCTCACTGGGTATACTCTATTGATTGTGGTACATCTTATTGGTTTCATGGTGCTTCCATGTAACTCTAGTTATGATTCAACCTTGTGATCACAATGATAATCTATAGGGTGACAAGATGGGTACAAAGGATCATAACAACGAAAACACCACTGGGTGATTTACTAGTTGTACCACTACCTGTGGAGTAGCACACGACACATGTTGTGCTGGAAGATGAGATGAATAGGCTGAGAGCGCTTCATGAGTTTCCGCAATAGAGATTCCTTAGTTTTTGAGATGAGGCTTACTAATAGGTGGATAAGATCTTTCTTGAGGTGGTGACCATGTTTTTTTCTAGTCGGGACACCATTATATCATATGCCATCCCTGGATGTAATCCTCTTACATGGCACAGAAGTGAAATGGAAGGGTTTATATTTCCCAATCTTATGATGAGGTGCCTTTTCTATGGATATGTCTTGAGAAAAATTTTAATATTAGAGTTTCATTCCATAAAATATGTGGGATATGAGTTCTAAAGAGCTTATATTTCTTATGAAGGATGACTTGTCTGTAGCTGAGTATTCATTGAGATGTACCGACCTTTCTAGGTACTCGATGAATATGTTACGACAAGTGACTTGGGGTTGGACCTCCGAGAAATGGGTGTTTAGGGACATCTATGACATCACTATTTCACAATAAATTCCTCATTATGATAGGGTTCTATATAGAACCAATTTTATTGAATGTCCTTTTGGCCGAGCAGATATGGCCAGTTGATGTCAGCAGTGAGAAAGATGGAATTAGAAGTCAGTCTAAAGGACTTGAACGTGTGAGTCATTCCGAGAAGAGGTCCCAATGTAGGGTATCTATAGCTCAAGGCTCACTGGGTGTGTCCGGTCATCCTAGAAAGGGTAAACTTGTTCAAAATATTGTATGTGTAACATCCCACCCCATCTCATTAGCTTGAGAGGGCGGAGGAATGCTACTTGGTCTTAAGTGACGTTCTCAATGCACCAAAGGCTTGAAATAAATGTCGAGGTCTTTAAGAAACAATTCGGGAATGATTTTCCCTTAAGATAAAACCATCCAACCAAATGATCCACTATCAATAAACTACCTGATACATGTCAAACAAAATAACCATCTCATACATTACCAAAATGAAATCACACATTTCCACAATACAACCCCCAAAACAATACAATCAATACAATATCAAAGTACTATGCGGATGACAAATCATGGTACCCAAAATAAACCAAGACACACTCCACATATCTACTCTAAACTCAATACTCCCTGAACCACCACATCTCCTAATCATCCCCACTTACCACTAGAAATGAGATGTTTTAACTTTACCTGTGTCTCGGAATATGACATATGCAAAATCACTATAGTGCCAAAGCAGGGGGTGGGTACAAATACTGAGTAGGTTTTCCCTAAATGACTTCCCTACACAATCCAATAAGACAAAACCATTAGCATATTTATGATAAGAAATTCATATAAAACATTATATAATGCACCAACTTACAACATGCCAAAAACAGCTTCACCAAGCCATTCCCACCCAAATACTCAAACATGTAAAAAATCCAACCAACCATGCCACAAGACATTTCACCTTTCCACATTAGAAAAAAAAATCCCATCTTTCAAAGAAACACATAAAAAGGAAACCAAAATGGTGGAGCTTTCATCCAACCCATTCACCCTTTCCCAAATAGTGGTACTTGTCACCCACTTATCTTTTGATAGTGGCCCTTCCGTCCGCTATCTGCCCCCTTATTATAGTGGTACTTCCCACCCACATACACACATCATTTAAAAAAAGTCACATCCTAGTATATGACCCAGCAAGGCCACAACATCATGCAATGAACCATTTCCATTACATGAGAAACCACTTCAATAAATCACCCATCTATTGAAACCATCCTTAACCCATTTTCGAAGCCAAAAACCAGATTGAATAGAAAAATCACTGTATTGAAAAAAAATTGTAATCCTTTTCCTTGACCCAAGATAAGAGACAAATTTTAAAATAAACATTTTAAAATTTAACAATAAGAACATTCAACCATAAAACACATTTTCCCAAAAAATCCACAAAACATGACCAAAGGTATTTCTAACCAATTTCCCACATCAAAATAATAGTTAATTTAAATCAAAAATAATAATTGTAACCAAAACCACTAGTTATAACCAAGTGGGGTCAAGATATATGCCACCTACCTTTAGGGTTCTGGGGTATTTGACCCACAAGAAATCACACCCCAATCTGATGATCGCACCATTGAAACCATTCAAGATCCCCTTCCATAACATCCACAAGACTTATAAATTAACACCCAGCAAAACCACCACCATATATCTACATGAAACAGACGTAGATCTAGAAAACCAAGAAAGAGGGGAAGAGTATACCTTGAGAGATACCAAAAGAAGCCCAGAGGGTAGACTTACCCAAGAGATACCACCTTCAATCCACCATGAAATCTATTCAAAACACATCCAAAATGTGTTGGAGAGCACCTCCCACCTCTGAGAACAAAAAATTCCAAGTGACGATCGAGTGGGAGAACATTGGGAGTGAAATCGGTCAAGCCCAATGGTTCCCTGAATTAAACACCCTTCCATTAGGTGGCTGAATGGTTAGTCAACATGGATTGGTAAATCGTGCGCTAACTGTGTGCATGCCACTATCTTGAGTGGAGGTGTCTTCACGGTTGCCTCACACAGTTTGGAAAACCATTCTTAGGTCGTACAGAGCATATTGTCTCCCCCTAAACGATTTCATGGAGAACCTGCATGGTTTCTCCTAAACGTGATCAAACAGTGCTCCATAATAAAAGCGACCGAACATATTCAAAATCATTCCAAACACTCACAAACTCTTCCCAACACATTATGTGAACCATAAAGACAAAAAAATTATAAATATAGGAAACAAAAATCAATCTAGGGGTGCTAAATTCTCCCCACCATTGGACTTTCCAAACATGGAAAGTAGGAAACCATTGTTTTGCTGAAAGAACACGGGCCATTGCTTGACCATCTCTTTCTCCTGATCCTAGGTATCCTCTTAATTCTAATTATGATTCCCCAAAACCTGAACTAATCCAATGTTTTTATCATGAAATTCATTCTATTTCCTATCGAAAATCCATAGTGTCATGTGCACCATGGATGTTTCCTTTTCTAGCTCAACATGATCCTAACGAATCACATGGTCATGATCCAGCTACTACTTTTTCAACTACAACACATGAAACACATTTCACACTGCACAAAAAGTGGTGGAAAATACAAATGATAATTCACCTCTACAATCCTCTCAAGTATCTAAAAAGGAAAAATATTCCTCAGAGATAACATACCCTGCTTCCCAAACCAACGATGTCCCAACAGATGAGGGATTCTCAAAAACACATGATCATCCACCTAGAATGACAATGGTAATCAAAAATGGTCCACATATGATTTATGATGACATTGAGATGTCTCCAATCTCATCCTAATAAACTTTATCTTTTATATGTTTTATCGAAAAAGTTTGGTATGATCATTGATGTCTCACTCGTTTCCACCCAACATTATGGAGAACGATAAGGATTCAATTACAAAGCCTCAAATGGATCCATATGTGTTGAATCTTGATAACATTTATTATAGGAGAACTCCACCAACAGTAAGTTATCCTCCCATGAACCAGTAAAATCCATAACACAATCCCTTAACATATCCTCCAAAATATTATCATCCTCTTTGTTTGTCCATCTTTCTGAGGATGATACGCCATTATCATAGTAAAATATTTTACAAGGGTTTTCTACATGGATTTCCAAAAATGAGATGTGAACGACAGATGTCTATCTGAAACAATATAAACTAGAACCCCATTCCTCTTTATAACCTCCAAGATATAGATTTTTGACAGATCCTCCACCGTATGAGATTCACGAATCGGGATGAAATGGGCCGAATTTCTGAGTCGATCCACTATCACCCATACAACATCGTGCTTCCAAAATATTCTTCAGATACCTGTTAAAAAATTCATTTCTATCCTCTCCCATTTCCACACTGGGATAGAAAAAGACTTCAACATTATTATTGGATGTTAATGCTCTACATTGACTTCCTGAAATGTCAGGCATCTCGATATAGTCACAACCACATCCCCTTTCATATCAGTCCACAAAAAATGTGACTTCAGTGACTTATACAATCTCTGAATTCCAATACTCACAACCCACCATGAATGATGATAAGCCCTGAGATGTTCCTCATAATAAGACACTGGTACCACTATCCCATTTTGAAAATAAAATACCAAATTCCCATTCAGTTCTCAATTCTAATTTGTCTCCCACCATTAAGTTTCAACCACATCGCCTCAAATTCCAAATTAGATGCATTTTCCACTTTAACCAATCCAACCAAGTCACGGACCAATGAAATACCAATTAAGACAGCTCTGTCACCCCGTTCCTTGAATTCCATCAACATGTCGCCTATGATCGACATCAACTTCCATTGATCTGATGCTTGTTTCACCACATGAGAATATGATTTTTTACTTAATGGATCTTCCTTATAATTTTCCATATCTGGAGTGTAAATTATGTTGAAATCATACATATGGAGATATTCCCACCATCTCCATTGCCTGAGGTTGAAATCTCTTTGTGAGAATATATGATTTAAGCTTTTTTTATCAGTAACCATTGTAAATTTATCATTCAAGAGATAATGACGGAACATTTTTAAAGAATAAACCACTACTTACAACTCCATATCATGTTTTAGGTAGTTATTCTCATGAAACCTCAACTTCTGTGAACCATATGCTACTACTTGATCCCCCTGCAAGAGAGAACACCCCAAGCCTGATCTCGACGCGTCACAATAAACCTCGTACCCTTTCCAATATTTTGGTAAAACCAAGATTGGTGATGATGTAAGGTGACCCTTTATCTCATCAAAATATTTCTAACACAACCCATCCCATTGAAATTGGATGTTCAACTTTTTCAAATCTGTCATCAGTGAAGCCAATCATGATAAATCATGAACAAAACATCGATAATACCCAGCACGACCAAGGAAGATCCATATCTCCAAAACATTCTATAGTGATTTCCATGAGATAACCACCTATATCACTTCCTTATCAATATAATCACCCCTCTCAGAAATAAAATGGCCATGAAAACAAACCTCAGGTATCTAAAAGTCACACATCATCAATTTGGCATACAACTATTGATCACTCCAAATCCCCCACACTATTGCCATGTTCTTCTCATGTTCCACCATTGTCCTTGAATACAGTAGTATATCATCAAAAAATTCCACCAAAATAGAATCCAAATATCTCTGAATTATTTGAGTCATCAATTTCAGGAAAACCGCTAGTGAATTCATTAGACCAAAGGGCATAACCACATACTCATAATGTTCATATCTACTTCTGAAAGTTGTTTTTGGAATATCCTCCTTCTGAACCTATAGAGGATGATAGCATGTGTCATGAAATCGTGGAGAACCACTTAACACCCATCAACTGGTCACAAAAATCATTAATGCATGAATGTGGATATTGGTTTATTATATTTAAATGATTCTGTCTATGATAGTCGAGGCATAACCACAACGTTCCATCTACCTTCTTAACCAACAACACTGGAGATTCCCTTGGAGTTGTACTAGGCTGGATGAACCCTTTGTTATCTAACTCTTCTAAATTCACTTGTAGTTCTCGTAAATTTTTTGGGGCTATCGGATAAGACAAAATATATTTAGGAATTTTCCCCAGAAGGAGATCAATCGTAAAATCCACTTCTCTCATGGGTGGTAACCATTAGAATTATTCATGAAAACCATAAACCAATCCACAACTACTGGAAGAACTCTCTTATTGATACCTTCCACTAATTCTAATGACAATACTGCTAACCAATATGATATTGTGCCAACCACCAGTGCCAAAAAGCATGTTGCACCCTACTTCTCATTCTTCTCCCCTATAAAGAGATGCCTCATTCCATCCTCCATAAAAAAAACCATCGTGTATAATAGTCATTGTGGGCCTTAAACAATGTCAACCTATACATTCCATGGTTTATATCATACACACCCATCTCATGCAATGAGAATCCCCACCTCAACTCAACCTCATCAAGAAGTATATGACATTATCTACACAGAAAGGCTCAACACTCTTTTTTCACTAAGAGTAGTTTGATGTTTGAGAACCATAGGCATCATTTATATAATTAAACCCAACAAAAAATGACTTGAGAAGAAATAATAGAATGTGAAGCACACATATCAAACAAAACTCGCATCAATGTGGAATTTAACAGAATTGTACCTTGCACCATCGATTGTCCTGATTGATCATCCATCACAACCTAATAAGTGACAAACATATTCTTTCTTGCTACATATTATTCCATGATTCCATACTGAGACTTCTATTAAAGAGTATTTTTGTTCCAGGAATCACCATGAAGGACTCATCTCAGCTAATGAGGCATATAATGCTACCCTTGTCCTGTCGAGGCATACGGCCCCTACGGCCCCAGAGGACTTTCACGAACACCCGACCTCAAAAACATTATGACAATACCGCTCAAGGTGTACCATTTTCTAACAATTATTACATGATCGAGGATATTTCGAACAATACCCCTTGATTTTTCTCGTATAAACACACTAAAAACTTCCCATCTTACTCAAAGGATTTGAGGATAATTCACTGATCATGTCGTTGGATTCTAAGTCATACTCACACCATATAAATAAGTGCCCCTCTTCTGTATAAACCCAGAATTTAAGTTCCCACTATTCTCCACTGGTTCTAATAAACATTATCGGCTCTCAGCCCCCATGAGATCCATTTCATCTAGGAATGCTCTATTCACCATATATGTATAATCATCTATACACAACACTAATTTCTTGGACCAAATGTCCAACCTCAAACTAGCTTCGATGATACGAGATTCCAGCGATGTACTACCCACCACCTCGGGTGAAAACCACACCATGTACATAAACATATCTATATACTCCATTACCCAAAGGTTATCATACTTCAAATGGATGAGATTTGTTTTGAATTTAACTCTGAATATATGACAGTAGAATTTTTTGTTAAACAATTCCTCAAGCCTGACCCATGTCATGCCTTGGTTGTTTCCAGCATGGACCACCAACTCCCATCACTGATGGGAAAGATCCTCCAATATATATGTGTCCAACATCAATTTCAACTCTACAAGTGTTCCCTAGAATTAGATGATCTTGTTCATTCTATTCGACTATCTTCCGCCCTTTCCATCTCCGAATCACCATTAATGATGGATCAATTAGGCTTTTGAAACTAATTATCATGATCCACATGCCGGAGATAATCCACATAATTTTCACATCATACTACTTTTAAGGCATTCAATATACATAACACTAGCTGCTGGTTCACCTGAGGCTGAGGTGAAACCACATTTTCAGCAGCCTACTCTAGTCGGTCTCTACAACGCCTACCCGGTGCCATTTTAATCAATACAAAATCAACCATAAGTACTTCTATTTTAGAAACACATGATTCAAAAATCCCATTTCGATTACTCTACAATAATCACAATGAGGCTTTCCACAAGATCACATTTCCTATATTTCAATATTTAAAGAAAATCCACCATGTTTCGAAAATCTACCAATTTTAAAAATACCAACAGTTTCCATATTTCAAATCTATCCATTATGAATCCCAATACATATTTTGAAAATAATCACATTCATATCACACCCTCATTCATTACACCAAAAATCTGCATCCTAGTGGGAAGTCATTTCTACTATGCATGTCATGCTCATCTCATAGGTTACACCCAATACAATAATATATCCAATGCATATAAGTGTGTCCAAACACTTATGCACCCAACTCCCTGGATACATGATGTTCTACATAAAAGGGTTAGACATGTCCATTTAGGCTATACATTCCATGTTCCCACAATACTACGTCTTGATACCATCCCAAATCAAGTAATAGGCCATGAACAAATGTCAACACCAAGACCAATGATCATCACCAAGGGTAGAACAACTTCTATCACTTGAATGCTAAGAACCAAACAAAAGGATACCACTTGTAACATCCCTCCCCTACTCATTGTCTTGATAGGGAGTAGGAATGATACTAGGCCTTAAGAAACATTTCCAATGCACCAAACCTAGTAATAATTTTTGAGTGCTTCGAGAAACAATTGTGGAATGATTTTCCTTTGAGACAAAACCCGTAAAACAAATGATGCACTATGAATAAACTAAATGATGCATGTTATAAAAACAAAAAACTCATAAATTACAAAAAAGGAACCACACTATTCCTCAATACAACCCATAGACAAATACAACCAACACAATATCAGAGTACTATGTGGAATACTAATAAAGAGACCCAAAATAAACCAAGAATCATTCCACAGATCCAACCCCAGATTTTTGCTCCAATCACCTCCACATTGTTGAATAATCACCACGAACCACTAGAAATTAGATTACATAACTATACCTATGTCCTGAAATATGACATCTTCCAAAATACCAATGAGAATATGTAGTGGGTGAGTAGTAATACTAAGAAGGTTTTCCCCAAATGACTTCCCTAGACAAGACACTATAATAAAACCATTAGAAAATTTATAATAATAAGTTCATATAAAACAAAAAATAATAAAACAGCATAAAACAAGCCAAACCCTCCTTCACCAAGCCACTTCCACCCAAATGGTCAAACACACAGGAAAGCCAAACAACCATGCCACGTGCTATTTCAACTTTCTTAATTATCATAAAAAATCACATCTTGCAAAGTAACACATAAAAAGGAAACCAAAATGGTGGAGCTTCCATCTAAATTATTCACCCATTCCCAACTTGTGGTACTTCCCACCCACTTATCTTTTGATGGTGTCCATTCCGTCCACTAACTGTACCCTTATTATAGTGGTAATTCCCGCCCACATCCATACAACATTTCAAAAACACCTTAACAATCATATGACCCACAAAGTCCATAGCAACATAAACTCAACCATTTAAATTACATGACAACCTACATAAAAAAAATCAATGATTTATTGAAACCATCCTTAAATAATTTTCCATGAAAAAAGACTGATTCAATAAAACAACATCGTTATTGAAAACCATTTTCATAAAAAAAATTTGATCCATGCATAGAAAAAAAATTTAAAATCTACCTTTTAAAATTTAACACGAAGAAGATTCAACCATAAAACCCTTTTCCCAAAAAATCCAAAAAAACATGACCAAAGTTATTCATAACCAAAATCTCACATCAAAATGAAAATAAATTTCACTCCAAAACAATTTATGGTAACCAGAGATAATATTTATAACCATGTGGAGTAAAGAAATAAGCCACCTACCTTTACGGTTCCAGTGAATTCAACCCCCAAGAAACATCACCCCGATCCGATGAACACACCACCGAAACCGTTCTAGATCTCCTTCCCTAAAATCCACAAGCCTTAAAAATTTACCCCTAAGGTAACCGCAGTCCTATATACATGGAATAGATGAAGATCAATATAATCAACAAATAAGGAAAAGTATATCTAGAGAGAAACCAAAAGAATCCAAGAGGATAGACCCACTAGGGAGGAACCACCTTCAATCCACCATGAAACCACTTCAAAATTCTTCCAAATTGTGTTGGTGAGCACCTCAAACATCTGAGAAACCAAAATACCATGTGATTCTCAAGTGGGAGAAGATTGGGAGTGAAATCGATCATGCTTGAGGGAGCCTGATATTAAAAACCCTTCCTTTAAGTGGTCTCATGGTTTTCCCGGATGGTTTAGAATACTGTGTGCAAACTGTGTGTACGCCACTGTGTCAGTGGGAGGGGTTCACACGATTTCCTTTAATAGTTTGGAAAACCATGCGTAGGCCATGAAAAGCCAACTTTCTCACCCTTCATGGTTTCTTGGAGAACCCACATGGTCTCTCCAAACCTTTCTCAAAATGTGATCTCTAAGAAAAGCCTCCAATCTTATTCAAAATCATTCAAAAATATCCCAACCTCATCCCAATTCATTAAATGCACATTAAACGCATTAAAAAAAATAAATACATGTTACAAACCACAAACCAGCGATGATACAGTATGTAACATTTTTCTAGAGATTTTCTAGCCTGTCGTGCTGACAGTTAAATGGTGGATGGGCCACTAAGGAAGATATATTGATAGGAACATACTAATCTTCATGACATAATATGTGGCACAAGATCTAGGAGAGTAGCGGGAGGCATTATACATTTCAACATGTTACAAAAACCACCCCAATGTGGTCCACACCTGGAACAGGGAGGTGGAGGATAGGAGAAGGGGTAGCAACATGCTGTCATGTATTATGACCCTAGGGCTCCATGTGTGATTTGAGGTATGGTTTGTGTCTACTCGTACCTGCAATATTAATATACATAGGTGCTAATTATTGATTTTTCGTCATGAATCATGTTTAAGACCTAAATTTTCTAGTTAAAATATTGACATGATCCTTATATATAGAGATACCTATGGGAGGATACTTGATAATCCAAATTATACTGACGATGTGATCTAACAATTGAGGAAATAGGTTTGGATTGAACCTCTTGGTGGTATATTCGAGGCCTTACAACATTAGTTTGGGTATGGACTCATCATCTTCAGCTCATGCTCAAATTGAATAGTTTTGGAAAATTGATAAGGTATTTCTATAGTGCTAGAATGTGGATTTCATTGGTTGAAGAAAAAGTAAACTCAGGAATCATGGGATAAAACCCATGTATAGAATGGTGCATTCAATCACACTCGATTTGACCATCCTTACCACGTGGCAGTATATGTTTTGAGTTTTTAGTTGCCAGTAATTGTTGTATTGTAACATCCCATGTAAATATAGAATATGACATTTTCATATTTATTAATATTTGTAAATTGATAATTAATTTTACTTTAAAAGGGGAAGGTATGTTCAATGGCGTACCTGATACACTACAATAGGTTTCTTTGAAATCTTATGTCTCGCACATTGTTGAGTTGTACTGAAAAATAATATAATATTATTATTATTTTAAATGGTAGTTATTGCCTAGCCATTATAATGGTGGGAATGAACAAAACTAACAACAAAATGATTATACATGTTTGTTAAATATTTTTATATTTATCCAATAAATTTTAGAGGCTTAAAAAAGAAAGAATCAAATTTTAAGCATAAATACACTAATAATATTTAAAAGGAAGATTTACTACCTTTTGATGGAGAACCCTCTTTAAATATTGTTTTGGTCACTTTTAAATGTTCTATTTTAAAAAATAAATTTTTTCTTTATAATTAGGACATAAAAATATACTTTGGGTAAATTTATGGTATTTTTCTAATAAAATTCAATTTTTAATGAATAGTGAGATATACTGTATTTTAATTCAAATATTCATTTTTATAAAAGATATTTATATAGTTAGATTATCTTTTTATTTGGTTTTAAATTGTAATTAGATTATATTTTTATCATTTAATCCAATTTTGGCCATTCGAATAAATTTCACTTGGAAATTGGGTATAAAATATTGTCAATTTTTTAATAGTTATTATTTCTTAAAAACAGCCCTTCTGTTTTGACAATGGGAATTAATTTTAATTTAATTAATCAAACATATATGTATTGAAATTGGTAAAATAGACATCATTTTTGAATTCAAAATGTCAAATATATCTTAGACTGAATTTTTGTAATTTTTCTGTAAAACATCAATTTTTAATAAATTGTTAAACCAATAAATAGTTTATAAAAATCATAATTTTTCATTTAAATGGAATTTTACCACTACATTGATTCGAATTTAAAAAATCTGACATAAATGGTTTTTATTATTAAGTGAAATGTTGTTCAATATGATGCAAAATAATTTTTGGTGAATAGTAACATTTGACTTTTATTTACCACGGTCAAAGATAATTATGTTAATTCAAGGTAAAAATAATATTTTAATAATAAATAATTACATTAACATTTACCCTGCACTTATTGGAAGAAAAATGGCCAAACATTGTAATCCTTTGGTCAATTTTGGGAACTCATGGGGCCACTTAAAAATAATAATGACACATTGTTTTAATTAACTTAATGTAAAGGCAAAAATGACATAAACAAATATCTTTTAGTAAATCAATTTTTTCATTAAGTTATATATGTTATCTTTTAGACCATAAATATTCTTTGGAAATATAAAATGATTTCCTACATCATGGTAATTTTTTTATCATTTTTAGAAATCAAATAAATTAAATTATTAATGACACAATAATGACTGAGTGTTTACCTCATTAATAAATGATTTAAATAAATTAGATTATAAAGATAAAACAATTAACCAAAACCAATACAATTATTATTGGATGATTTTATTTCGACCACATGTCATATTTTCATCTACTTTATTGAGTTTCGGTTCTTTAGAAACCGAAAATTATTATATAATAAAATAAAATTTTCATAATTTCCAAAAGAGCCCCTCCTCCACCCATATAAAAGGACACCACTCCTATCCAATTCATCACACCTCTCAAGCCCCTTGGCTCATCCATACCCTACCCAAATAATCTCTCATTATCCCTCTATTCCACCCAGTAGCCTTAACTTAGGAAAAAGTCACTTCAAGTAACCCTTTTGATTCAATCCATTGAGAGATACACAATTTAAAGGCAACGTCTTTTCTTAAGTCCTTTTGTTTTATTTTACATCTCCAACCCCCTAAACACTTTTTATTCCTTTATTTTATTACAACACCAGTATCCTCAATATACTAGGGTTTTTATCATGAGAATTATTCTAACTGAACTGACACACACCTCCATCTATTGGGTAAAAAACATATTGCTTCTATAAATGATGAACTACTGCCTCACAAAACGATGAATTTTTAAATATCTCCTACCACCTCTCATGGTGGCCATTCTAAGGGAACTGTATTAATATTTGATATATATATGATGTTTATTTTTTCTTAATTATTCTTTTTTTCATTTATATAATATCTTTATGGTTTTTATTATGGGTAAACATGATAATTTCATTTGAGAAAATGCGGACTAAATCCCCTAAAAGTGGTATGACTCATTCATGCCATATGTGAGATTTATAAAAGAAGGATTTAATGAAATTGAATATTATATAATACTAGAATTATTATATAACTATTTATCCTTATTTTTTTCATTAATAAAGAAATATAAATGAAAGTTGTGTTCATGCGTACATACGGCATACTGTCTCCATGAACGGTGCATTTCTTTTCTAACCTCTAAATGTTTTGTTTAAATTATAAATATATATATATATATACTAAATAAATATGATATATATGATATATAAATAATTAATATCATTCTAGAGATAATGGTATCTTGACCACATGGACAACATGTAATTATAAGGTGTTTATTTTTTACTTGAGTACCAAATATCAACAAAATAACCATTAACAACATAAATGACTACATAATGATAATAACATAGTAATAAGTTATATAAATGGAATAAAAAACTTGAAATTTTTTTTAATAAAGTCTAAATTATGATAAGATAATTATTCAGGAAGAACATAGAACAAACAGGTCAAGATGGCCACGAGGTAGTGGGTTTCTTATCTCACTTTAAATTCCATTAGATTTCCATTGTTCGACACTTATTTATTGCATGTGGTGTATTGTGTAATACCATTTGATATATATATTCTCAGTTTTTTCTTTATATTCAAGGTGTTATGTGATTCATTTGGTTTTTAGTAACATTTTTTCATACAACTCAAATGATTACAACGTAGTAAGTGATTTTAATCTCACTTTTTATTCCCATGAGATTCATTCTATATTAGCCAATATTTACTTTTCTGTAGTGTATGTACGTCCCATGATTGAATTTTTGGTGTAATATACTTTAATTTAAGTGTATTTACATATTCATTATATTATCCTTCTTTTATGGGGTGTATGATTCGTAAGTTACCAAATTGGTAAGGGAATTTAAATTTTCAATTTTCACTCACTGGGATTTATGCATACTAAATTGTCTATTTTACTCAAATATTATGTGAAAAATAAATCATTATTTACTTATGTTGTAATCTCCACTCCCCATGGTGTGGATATACTTTTGATACTCATAATCAATCCATTGATAAATTCTCAAGTCATCGATATGAACATGATAAGATTAATTTTAACTCAATTTCCATTCAATGTGTTAAACATCCAAGTCATTGGTGTTGTTTTTACAAAAATATATTTGAATGTTTTAGTATTTACATTCAATAAATATCCAATCATATTGAGTGTATTTATATTTTTCACACATTATTATGTAATTTATTTATCCTTAATCTACGGATACATTTATTATAATATATTTTACCTCAATTTACATTCCATTGATACTTCATTGTTGTTATGCACCAATTCACTCTTATATGGTGTATATACTGTCCTTTGTAATATTATATTAGGAATCACATTATTCTCATTATATTATAATGTTCTGATTCAATTTTATTACTAAATTATTTATATTCAAGAGTCTTCCAATTTGTTATAACTATTTCACTAAATTATCATTTTAAATGTTTTAATGATTTAATCTTATAAATCATTATCATTAATGTCCATGTTGTAAAATTTATTTTAAGGATTTATTTATATGGACATTAATGTGTTCAAATGATAATTCATTTAAAATTTTCAATGTGGTATGGGACACATTGATTCAAAAATATCGTTATTAAATGTTTTAAACGGTTTTGAAAATGGTTTGATAAAACATTGATTATGTCTATATCTTGAAATGATATGATGTGATTGCAATGTGTAAATTTTATATTTCATATATTCTTGTTTTAGGTGTAATGATTATGTTGTGGTTCTTAGGAATTATTTACGTATATGGGTGGTTCCGTGATAAACCTTGGGTGGGTGAGCCCGAGATGGATCTCTAATGCATTCGGTAACATGATAGAGGTAAATGTTTGTGTTTCTCCTATGTGATTTTGGGAATATATTGTGATGGGTATTCCAACTTTACTTCCTACGTAGTTGTGATAACTATAATGTATGTATTTTATGTATTCCATATGTTACCTTTATGATTTATGATTTCTGTGTGTTATTCATAAATCTTATGATTTCACAATGTATGTTATGATAGTGAAGTATGGTTTCATTGTATTATATTTTTTAATGGGCTAATGTTTTCATTCCTTATTTTATATCCCATATTGATCATTTTATGCACATCCCATGTATTTGAAATGTTTTCCCTAGGAATTAAATATGAATAATGGTCAGTAATCAGATCAATGAAAAGTCATTATGTCTAAAACATGGAAAAATAAATGTTTCTTTTTTATTTTTTGAAAAAATTTATAATCAGTAGTACTTCCTACTTGTAATATTTATGTTGATATGTTATAGTTATGGTCTACTTCTATAGAAATATAAACCTGAAAAGTTCATCAATGTTTATTATCGAATTATTTCAAGATTATGTAATGTTTTAAAGAAGGGTCCTTATAGTTGGTATCAATGGTCGGTATAGAAAACTTTATAGGTTAGGGTGTTTATTAATCATAAGTGACATTACCCTAATGGATTGGATTTTAGAAAGATTAATAGTTATTTTAGATAAAGTGAATGAGTTTAAGATACCCTGAATAAGTATATCATAGTATTTACCCTCCTTATAAGATATTATATGATAATTATACATATATACTCATACTTACGTTTTTGGATTTAGTAAATGGCTGGATGTAGCAGGCACCAAAGTAACAATGGATGTGAAGAAAACTATGATGGTTTTCTAAATGATCCAAAGAATGAAATGGGAGTAACAATTATAAATCTTCTTTCTATTCTCAACTAACTATCTCGAGTCATGATTGACCACCTGAACCTTGATAATTTTTATAGGGAATCATATATGCGAGAAACAAATCCCCCTTGATGTTCAAGTATTAATCATAAAGGTAAGTATATTCAAAAACCTCTATGTCATAGATGTGGAATGAAATAAATAGGAAAATGTTTCAAAGGTATGGGAAGATTCTATAGATGAGTAATTGAAGGTCAAAATGTAAGAACCTACCATGGAATGAGGAAGAATCCAGTTGACTCTATGAAAGTGAAAGAAGTTCTTTCTGAGGGATCGATTCAATGTTTTAAATTTGGTGTTCATGATCATTATAAAAATAGATGTCCTACGAAGAAGTTTCAGGAATGGGATCACCAGTATCATAAAAATATATTTTTACCAATACCTAATGTTATTCCAAATGAGGATGAGTAAATTGACAATGAGAAATGAATGGTATGGATTTTTTCACAACTAATGTTTAGACAATATTGAATCTTAGGATATGATTAATGATTTTGATTATAGGAAAGAAGTATTATAGAATAAGATGGAATGAAATGGTTAATGGATCATGAAGAACATCAAATGAGTAAGAATTAAACATATAATGGATTTAAGTGTTATGGTATATTTTAGGATGGTGAAATGATTAAAAGAATAAAGGTTCTTTTGATGATGGGATTATATTAGAAGACTTTTAAATATATGTGTAACCTTGAAGTTTGATATATAAAAAATTTATTCAAGGAATAATTATCATTTCTTTTGTGGATATAGTTATGAATAACAATTTGGGATTATATGATCCTTGAATTTGAGGAAATTATAGGTTAATGCATTTTGGGATTAAAAATTAATGATATTATATAACCTTTATTGTTAAAACATTTTATGGTTATTTTTGATGAATTTATCTATTTTTTGGGAATGCTATAAAATTATATAGTTTTTTAAAAAGGAAAACACACAAACTGCGTGACAACCCATTACATCTGATAAAGCTGTGGGAAACAAACCCACAACAAAAGTGCGACAGTGATTTATTTCCTTCAACTGGACTACATGAAGTCCCTGGTTAGTATGACTAATTATTTTTAGTTAGAAGATTTTATGAATCATTAATATGATGGTTTTGGGTCATCTATGGAAATTATTAACCTATAATAGATAATATGTGATTATGTAAATTACTTTTCAATAAGATTCATTAAGAGTAACTGATGTTATGTGGATATAACTGTTAAGATATATCTTGGAAGACTATGTGATTAAATCCTTCTATGATTTGGGTTTCAATCTTAGTTTTTATTATATTGAATAATTTTATGGATAGTAGTTTATTGAATGGTAGTTTGTAAAAATTGGGTATTTTCTTACAAATTTTAACATTAAGAATAGTTTTTATTTTTGTAGAAGATTATCCATTTTGGGGATTATCTAATTTTATACTAACCATTCTGTTTTTGGTTAATGTATAAAAACATGGGAAAATGTTTTTTATCTTTTTTGGATTATGTGATTCTTTAAAAGTTGATTATAGCACATTCAATGTGAACAAGTCATCTTGAACACTCATTGTATGAAGATAAAATGAGTTTTTGTTAGGAATTTAGTAAAGGTTGAAAGTCTACAAGAGAAGTAACTACGTTTCCATATGTTTTTAGTTAAGCACATAAATAAATTCTTCGACGTTATGAAAAGTAACTTAATACAAATGTGATTTATGTAAACTTTTCCTAATGAGGAATCAGAGACCATTTAACCCATCACAATTTTGTGAATTTTTTGTGGTTAAATTTCTCCTAATCATGTTTTCAATCACTCTCCATCCGAACTTGATGGTTTTCTTCTTCACCATATCCATGTTTTCATGGAATCCAATTATTTGTTATCATAGGTGACCTTTTTACTTCTTTTCATCTATTTTAAATTGATAGATTTATTGAATCCTTTTCTGATGTGGGACCTTCAATGATGTTTCCGAGCCCAATTTTAAAATTGCGAGGACGCAATTCCCTAAAAAGGGGAATGATGTTGAATTCCAGGTAAATAAAGAATTTGAAATTTTCATATTTATTAATATTTGTAAATTAATTATAAATTTTACGTTAAAGGGGGTTCTATGTTTGATGATGTACCTGATACACAACAATGGGTTTGTTTGAAATCTCACGTAGCACACAATGTTGAGTTTTACTGAAAAATAAAATATTATTATTATTATTTTAAATGGTAGTTAATGCGTAAATGATTTAATGGTGGGAATGAATAGAACTAACAACAAAATTATTATACATTTTTATTAAATATGTTTATATTTATCACATAAATTTTAGTGTATTAAAATAATAATGAATCTGATTTTAAGCATATGGACTCTAATATTCTATAAAAGGTCGATTAACCGCCTTTTGATGGAGAACCATCATTAAATATATTTTTGGTCACTATGATATGTTATATGTGAAAAATAAATTTTTTCTTTAGAATTAGTTCATCAAATTTACTTTGGGTAAATTTGTTGTATTTTTTCTAATAAAATTCAATTTTTATTGAATAGTGAAATATATTGTATTTTAATTCAAATCTACATTTTAATATAATATATTTATTTGGTTATATTATTTTTTTAATTAGTTTAAAAGTTTAATTAGATTATATTTTTACCCTTTAATCCAATGTTGGTCATTTTAAGAAATGTCACTTTGAAATTGGTCATAAACAAGCTTCAATCTTTTGATTGTTATTATTCTTAAAAACAACCTTTTTGTTTTGACAACATGAATTAATTTTAAATTCATTATTCCAACTTCTATATTATGAATTTGGTAAAATAGAAATAATTTTTTAATTCATAATATCTAATATAGGTTAGGCTGATTTGTTTTTATTTTTCTGAAAAACAACAATTTTTTATGAATAGTGAAACCACTAAGTAATAGTTAAAAATCTAAATTTTTCATTTAAATGAAATTTTACCACTTATGTGAATTTTATTTTGAAAATCCAAAATTTATGTTTGTTATTATTATGTAAAATGTTGTTCAATAAAATGAAAATAATTATTGGTGAATAGTGACTTTTGACTTATTTATAGCGATAAAAGTTAAACATGGTAATTCAAGGTAAAAATAATTTTATAATAAAAAAAATTTACCTTAACAGAAGTCCTATCCTTATTGGATGAGTCGTTTCTGAAAATGGGAATGCTTGGGTCGATTTTGGGACCCCATGGAGCCACTTAAGAGTTATAATGACAATATATTTTAATTAACAAAGAGTAAAGGAAAAAATGAAATAATCAAATATCTTTTAGTAAATAAATTGTTACATTGGGTTATTTAATATATATTTTAGACTATAAATATTATTTGGAATGTTAAAATTATTTCCTACATCATGGTATTTGTTTAATAATTTTTAAACATCAAATAAATAAAATTATTTATGACATGATAATGATGCAGTGTTTACCTCAATAATAAATGATTTAAATAAATTAGATTATAAATATTCAAAAATTAACCAATACCTGTCCAATTAATATTTGATGATTTTATTTAAACCATGGGTAATATTATCTTCATTTTTAATGAGTTTTGGATCTTTAGAAACAAAAAATCATTATATAATTGAAAAATATTTTCACACTTTCCTAAAGAGCCCCTCCTCCCCCTTATAAAATGAAACCACTTCTAACCCATTCCTCACACCCCTAAAGCCCCTTGCCTTATCCAACCCCTAAACAATTATGTAATTCCCTAACCCTAGTAACCCAGATTCGGTGCATTATTACATAATAGTGTCATGTTCACAAAAGATCAAGTCTTGAAAGACCAATTATCTTACTAGCCCCAGAAGTACTAGACACATTCATAAGTTTTATATTAAATTATAAAATGAAAAACTAAAATAACATTGTTTCCATATACCAAACTCATATCCCCTCATACTATCCATGCAGGTCAGTCATAATATACTTCTTCGTAACCTGGGAAAAATAAAACATAGAAAGGGGTGAGCTTAGATTCTCAATAAAGATAACAATATAGCGAAAACTTTCATAAATAAGCATAAACATTAATGGAAATGTATATAAATAAAATAGAATACAATTAAACATGAACGTCAGAATAATATGGAAAAGATAAAACCATGTAATTCCATTTACTTACTCACATGGATATTCAACTAGTCGAATAATCAAATGCAATATCAATAGCCACATTCATAACGATAGAATTCATAATGCCAGACTTTCATAACCACATAGTCAAGGCCTTTTTCCCTAACTAAAATTAAGAATTTTTCATGGCCTTGTTCCAAGACACTAGTTTCTCTCATGAGACCTAATGATGCATCGTGGAGCTATAGCAGGCTCCACCCATCAGTTATTAAGTCCAATTCATTTCTCATATGAAATGGTTTAAACATAAAAAAACATTAATATTCAAACTGGCATACAAAATGTCAATACTTTATCCATAAACCATGAATGGTATGAAATAACACGTCCACAATCAGACATATCAGAATACATTCAATACAATATGGAACTTTTGTATTATAATAAATCAACTTCAAACAAACATAAAATCCATCAAATAATGATGACATAGATGAAATCAAAACCTTTTTTTGAAAAATATCTCATTCTATTAGAAAATCATTTAAGAGTAACATAATTATAAACATAACATTTATTTTGGAAATAATCTTAAAATATTATAAGGGATGCTTCAACAATGTTATAATGGTGGAAAATATCCACACCCGTCGTGTAATTTAAAAAAAGGCATTCTTACCTTAATTTTGTCGAAAAGGTTATAAAGGACCATGTTTTTAAAACTACTGAAAGATTCCTTTATTAATATTTGATAAAAAATCCAGCAAGGGTATAAATGACATTAACCCATGGTCAAAAAAAAAGTAAGAATGTTTTCAAATGAATTTTATTATAATATCATAGTATTATCGTTGTTTCGGGTGTTAACCGATTTTTTTCCATTATATACTTGTTTCATAAGTAATGTTTTTTATGGATAGGATGTATCATATTCATTTTCAGAATGATATTAATTCTTTAAACATTATTTAAAATCTTCTAATGAAAATTAGTCTCGAATGTATGCGATGGGGAATGAATCTCATCGCATTCGTAGAGACGGTAATATGTACGTACGAACGAGCGAAAATATCATTCTTTTGAAATTAAAATAATATATAATTGTCTGGTATATCATATATAAAGAATCATTTTCATGTTATATTTATTATTTAAATCAATTACACATCATTATTATACCCATCCAAATAATAATGTTTTGAATAACAATTAGACCACGACGTGGAGACAGTAATCCATACGTACGCATGTATGGTGAAATGTCATTCAAAGGATGGAAAGAATAATGAATTTTTTTGTAACATATTTATAATAACATCACAATATATAGAAGATACTATAGTTATTATTTTATATTGGAAATAATTAAGGAAGTTGAAGAAGAAAGGAACTTGAAAGAGGTGATGAGATATTTACCTCTCCTTCGGGTTCTTCCTTTTGATTTCATCAAAATGTCTCCATATGATAACTTTTTGACTTTAGGAATGCCTATATGATGTAGGGAGGATAGTTGAGAGGGTATATGGGCAGGTTTTGGATGAGCCAAATGGATTTTAAGGTGTGAATTAGAGAGAAGGGGAAGTTCCCTTTTATAAGAGGGGTGAGGGGCACCTTAGGAAAAGCTATAAATATTATATTATAAAAAAATAATTTTCTATTTATAATGGATCAAAAATGAATTATTTAATGGATGTGGTGGGTATGGGTCAAACAAATTTCAACCAATATGTTTTATATAGGTTTGGGTCACTATATTAACCTTATCCTTTAGATTTAACTCTTAGTTAAATAGTTTGACATTTACCATGTCTCTTTCTATTTTTATATTAAATGGTTGATAAACAAACTATAAACTTACATGATAACATGAATTGGTTCATTAATGACATATATAATATTATTTATGACCTTTGTCCAAGCTTTAGATATTTAGGTATAGAATATCAATTAATTATATTTTATTTTTTAAAAACACTTTTATGACAATTTTGACAATATTTGGTATTTTTTTTGTAAAATTTATAGCAGAATGGTTACGTCAAAAATATTAATCTAAACAACCCAAAAATGACATACTAACCATTAAAATTAGTTTAATTTATAAAAATTCTCAAATTAAATTTATTTGGATACCTATAAGGTCAATTATTTTAATCTTTCATTAATACGGTAATTACTGTATCATCATAGTGACATTAATAAATTTAATTATTTAAGGTATAAAAATTATAAATAAAAAACCATTATTTTGGAAATATTTTTATCATTCTAATGAATATTTATAGTCTAATTTATCTTATTTTAAACCCTATATTAAAAATTTTTTAGTTATTAAACTTGGATTTTAACTGATTTAACTCCTCTTTAAATAAAATAATAATTAATGTCCAAATATAATCCATGTGGACCAATGCGGTTCATATTTTATTCATAATGTTGTTATTGGTAAATTATACTTATCCAATAGAATTATTACATGTGTTATGGTAATAATAATATCATTTTTACCCTTAATTACCCTCTTTACTTTTAACCGTGCTAAATAAAAGTAAAAAAGTTACTATTCACCAAATATTAATTACAACTTATTGAACCACATTTTACGTATTGATATCAATATTGTCTCTCATATTTTTTAAATTCCACTGACAGAAGTGGTAAAATTATGTTTTTTGTGAATTTGAAAATTCTCTTAGAAGGATGGTAAAAGACGGTAAAAGTTCAATAAAATTTTTATATATCTAAAATTATTATAAACTGACTCTAATGAATTAAATTGAACTTATATAGGTGTTATGTATCTATTTTAACCTAAAATAAATTTAAATAAAATAAATGATTATTTAAATAAAAATTCGCTTTTAAACAATAACTCAGTGTTTTTCACTATTCATCAAAAATTGAACGTTTTAAAAAAAATACCAAAAATTCACCCTAATATAATTTCAATATTCCGAATCAAAAAATGAAGTCCATTTTGAATGATAAAATTTAAAAAAATCCAAAAAAGTGGTTATTACTCTTCATAACATCTAGTTTGATTGGTTGTGGTGTGTTAGAACTTGAATTTGCGTAGAACACACGCTATTGTATTATTCAAAGGGAAGCACGCAGTGGATTATTGGGGTCTTACATTCTCCCCTCCTACAATTAATTTCATCCTCGAAATTTCTAGAGTATTACTATGTAAAATGATTCGGGTGGTTCTTCATCATAAGTTCCATGAGTTCCCATGTTGCCTCTTCCATTTTATGGTTTCTCCATAGAACTATTAACAGACGAGTCATTTGGTTTCTCAACACTTATTCTCCTGTATCAAGAATCATGAAAGGAACTTCACAATAAGATAGATCATGTTTCAATTATAATTCCTCATAGGTGAGTACATGTGTTTGGTCAGGCAGGTATTTTCTCAACAGTGATACATGGAATACATCGTGATATTTGGAGAGACTTTGTGGCATTTCCAAATGGTAAGCTACATACCCAATTAGTTCTAGGATTTTTAAAGGCCCGATGTACATGGGACTTAATTTTCCCTTCTTACCGAAATGTATAACACCTTTCTAGGGAGATACCTTCAAGAAAACAAGTTCTCCGACTTGAAATTCCAAATCCTTCCTTCAGTTGTCAGCATGGCTATTCGGCATACATTGAGTTGTCTTGATGTTGTTTTGGATTTCCTTCACCTTTTCCTTCATTTCCTCAAAAAGTTATGGGCCTAAGAGTTTTCTTTCACCAACATCATCCCATCAGGTTGGTGTGTGACATTTCTTTCCATATAACACTTTATATGGTGCCCTCTAAAAACATGAATGGAAGCTATTGTTATACAAAAATTCTAACAGAGGTAAATATTGGTCCCACATACCTTGAATGTCAAGTGAGCATTATCTCATCATGTATTGTAATGTTTGAATAGTCCGTTCTGATTTTCAATCAGTTTGGAAGTGGTAGGGAGTCCTCAAATGAATATTAGTATCCAGGGCTTTCTGAAGACTATTCTAGAATATTGATGTAAAATGGGGATAATGATCAGAAACAATCGATTGTGGTACTCCATGAAGTCTTACAACTACATTAATATATAGTATTGCTAAATGTTCAAGTGGTTAATTTTCTCTTATTGCCTGAAAATGTGCTGACATGGAAAGACGATCAACAATGACACATACTGCATCGATCCTTCTAGGAGTCTTTGGTGGTCCCATGAAAAATTATGTCTTAATATTATCCCATTTCCACTTAGGTATGAGAAGAGGTTTCATTACTCTTCCAGGATGTTGCCTTCCAGCTTTCACTTGTTGAAAAACCATACATCTTGACACTAAATCAACAATCTCCCTCTTCATTTTGTCCAACCAAAAATGTTCCTCCAAATCTCTATAAATCTTATTACTACCAGGGTGTATAGAGAAATTGGAACTCTGAGAGTCATCCAAAAATTCCCTTTTTAGATCAGATATATTGGGAACACAATTTCTCTTCCCAAATTTCAAAATTCCATCTTCATACAAAAATTCACTCAATCTCCCATCATTCATAGCTTTAATCTTCTTTTGAAACTCTTCATCATCGGTCTGAGAACTCTTTATCCTTTCTAGTAAATATGGTTCAGAAACCATTTGAAAAAGTATTGATGTTTCACCTCCCGTGGTTATCCCCATGTCCAACATTACTAGATCCCTGAAAATAGGATCTCTTTCAACTCTCATCTTGTTCATAACTCCATGATCCTTTCTTCTCAAATCATTTTCCACCTTATTTTCTTTCCTCGGGTGGTAGTGTATAGTGAAATCATAATCCCTTAGTAGTTCAAGCCATCACCTTTGTTTCATGTTGAGTTCTCACTACTGGAAATAATTCTTTTCCAAACACTTTTATACCAATGGTTCTTTTGAACCGTTGGTATAGTTGTTCTTTACCAACAGTTTGAATGAACCATTGGTATAGATGGAGTTTAGATGGCATTTTCCCAATGGTTTGATGAAACCGTTGGAAAATCATTGTTTTCCCAATGGTTTTTAATAACCGTTTAGAAAATATGCCCCAAATTTGTCTAAGTCAGGTAACCCCCCCCTGATTCCAAATCAGATTGTACAACTCCCAGAAGCACTACCTGACTCCCAAAATCCCTTGAGAAGCCCCAGCACAGGTGCACCTCTTCTATCCGATCAACTGCCAGGTTAGAATCGTTCCACCTCTTCTCAAGGATATCCTTCCACCTCTTCTCAATGATCTCCTTCTATTCTCAAGGATATCATTATTCCTTATTTCTAGGGAATTTGGAAGATATTATGATTCACTAATCCACAAATTGTGTACTCAAATTAATACATCCAGGAATTGTGTACTCAAATCACTAATTCAGTGTACACATTGTCCAATTAATGATTTCATTACACATATACATTTATAAGGGCATGGTGTCTCTTTCATGTGTTCTAATGTTAAATATTCATAGTTTTTTTATTCTCAATACTTCAAATATTACAGCTTCCTGTATATGAACTCATAAGAAATTTTTTGTAATATTTATTCATAGTATTTCATGAAAATAACACCTTTCATTAAGATTATGTCAAGCCTGAAGAAATTATTCATCTTATGTTTTGTAAACTATGTGTATTACATAACATGTATGTATTAGGTTTCTATCAAAATCTATATATATATATATATATATATATATATATATGACACACTGTTCACTTATCCTTTAAACAATAGAACATATAGAGTGTCTTCTTAAAATTTGAAAAATAGTATATGGTCCCTAATTATTCTTCACAGAAGAAATAAGAAATACTTAACCGTACAATCCAATGTTCTATATGAATAAAATATCTACAAGGGGAACTCTTAGTGGGACCTATCCTTCTCCCATGTAGTACTTCTTCCTTCTTCATGAAACTAATTCACATAATGTCAAATTCACAATATTAATGAATGTGTGTTTTCTTAATATAACCACTAATAATTTTGCCTTCAACATCATACATGAGTTTTTAAATCACCTTTTTAAAAAATAATGAACATTTTCACTGATTTGGGGTTCCTCAAAATTCTTGGTAAAATCAGAAAAAAAACATGTATTGAATCGTGCTTCTCATATGGTTTCATGGATACATGTTCATCACGAAAATCATGACTGTGTGGTTCAAATATCAAGAGGATTGTGGGATTATTATTCTTCACACAAATGAAGTTATTTTGATCTCTTCCTTTTGTGAACACAATTCTCATGATCCACTCTATTTCACTACCAAAAATCATTATTCATATGTGAGATAAAACACAATAGAACTTGTATGGAATGGATAGACATGGTACTTTCTATGGTATATGAGGTTTTCCTTTTTTTTAGTGGGGTGATATGGTACTTTATGTGGACATTAGTGTGGGTTTTATGAAATGTAATAACACATAAAAATATTTCCATTTTTTATCATTAATAACTTATTTAAAAAACTCTCTTAACATGGTTGTGGGTGGACATTTAGGATGTAAGATAGTATGACTTCATTTTACTTGATACATCCAATATTATTATTTATTTATGTTCAATTTGACTATCTTTGACAAGTGATTTTGTTTAATAAGTTTTTATTAATGGTTGTAATAATGATGATATGGTATAAGGGTTCACATGGTGTGTATAATGGTTGACATGGTGTCTACGATAATCTAGTGTCTTGGGAATGTACATGGAAATGTACACACAGTACATGACCTGGATAGCCATTTAAATATACATGGCCAATACCTTATGGTGAAAAGTATGTTTGGACAAATTGGGTGCTAAAAATGTCCCATGTACACATGGTTTTGTTTCATGGGTATGCACACATGATGTGTTGGCCATACTATATAGTAGGTAGTAATTAGCTCTGTCAAAACACTTTCATCCCTAAAATTCAAGACTACATGGTTAAATAAAAGAACCCGTGTTATAATAACATTCCTAACATGTCTTCTAACTCACCTCACCTAAAAATAAACTAGAACACTAGTTAAATGCAATAATTCAACCTAAATGTACACTATAACATTGGTTAAATGGAAGAAATCATCCTCGTTACAGAATTTCATACACATTTGGGAAAAAAACCATCATTCACAAACATCACTGTAATGTATAGGCTTTTCACAAGACATATATCCCTTAAATTTCATGAAATTACAGTTGGAACTGATTTAATGTTTTCATGTTTATAGGTTGAATCTTTGTAGCTTTGGATAATATATTCTCAGAACTATAGTGTGGAACCCAATTCGGTGTTTTGAGGTCCACCCGAGACAACCCCCCTCCTTCCTGGACCCAGGACAACCCCCTCCTTCTTGGACCCTAGACATCCCCCCACCCACCTCCCTAGACCCCAGATAGCCCCCACCCTCCTTCCTTGACCCTGGACAACACCCCCTCCTCTCTGGACCCCAGACGGCCCTCCAACCACCTTTCTGGACCAGGACAACCCCCCCCCCCCTCTTTCCTAGAACCTGGATAGCCCCCCCACCCT
The DNA here is from genome assembly GCA_963277665.1 of Viscum album. Taxonomy (NCBI): domain Eukaryota; kingdom Viridiplantae; phylum Streptophyta; class Magnoliopsida; order Santalales; family Viscaceae; genus Viscum; species Viscum album. The sequence goes on from OY728120.1 coordinate 814,172,504, forward strand.
CCTCCCTAGACCCCGGACAACCCAAAAAACATTATTTTTATGTGAGAAAAAACACAGTAGAACATGATGGTCCCTATCTAATGAGTATCCATCTAGGATTGGGTCACTAATTAGTGGCATCCGGGTTTGGGACATCCCAATTCTTGGATGTCATTTTTATATGCGTTTATTATCAAATCCATACCTATAACTACTTAAGGTCCCTATCCAAAATCATTTGGGACATGATTAAATGAATAAAACCTACCAACCTATGATCTATGGCCCCAAAACTAGGATCCTTTAGTCCATGGTTAAGGTGAAACTTCATGAGGCCATGACTACTTTTGATGTGATCCTCATCCTACTCCTCATCCTAATATCCCTGAAGAAGTTAAAGTATAAAACTCATATACTCCCAACAAAACCCTTAAGGATTATGTGTTCCTTGGTCTACATCCAATATCATACTGGGAAATCCTTGAATAAATGCATTAGAAATTATGTATCTTATTTCCTTCTATACACTATTTTTTGATGTATTTCTTTATATGATTCTCATATAGAGAAATGTGTCAGTTATGCTTTTATTTAAAGTAAACAATTTTCATTTACCTAAATATTTTTTTGATTGAACATCACTAATATTGAATTGCTTTGAAATGACTTATTGAAATTTTTTTATAGAATGTATTGAATTTGGATGTTTGAAACTGATCAGATTTCAATTGATTTTCAAAATAATTTGAACATCTTTTTATATTCTTCATTTGACAACACTTCAAATAGTGGTCTCATACACTTTCCCAGTTCTAATTGTGTTGGTAGACCATGGTTGAGTCGTGAAGTAGTTAGAAATCATATAACCAAATATGGTTTCCAAACAAACTATTATGTGTGGTATCACAATGGAGAGAAAATGGAATCTCAAAATGTTGATGATTCAAATGATATGACTGATTTGGAGAGTTTGATATATGATCGGTTTCCATTTATTCGGAATCATGAGAAGGAAAGGATGTTAAGCCAACAATATTTTGATACAAGCACACATGATGCGTCCAATGAAATTGTTGATGTTGATATTGTGAAAAAATTGAATGATGCTGCAACGAATCTAGTGTATCAGCAACGTGGTAAAATGAAAAATTCTGATTTTTTCATCTAATTGTTTCATTGGAAAAATGTGTATGGTATTTCAAATACTGTAATTGATTAAATTCGTACCTTCTTAAAGGACTTACTTCCAGATGATGTAGATATTCCCTCAAACCACTATTTGTCATCAATGTTAGTTGATGAACATGGATTCTCAAAAACAAATTCATACTTGCCAGAATGATTTTAGCTTATTTTGGGAGGAAACTTATAAAATTAATGATTGTATCAAATGTGGAACATCCCGATGGAATCCAAAATATTATGTAACACCATCTCATGTTCCAAAAAAAATTAATTTGGCACTTTCCATTGATCCCTATATTATAGAACCTTTTCATGTCTGATGAAATATTAGTAAAAATGTGATGGCATTACAGCAAGAGAAAAAATAATAATGAGGAGTTGGTTCACCCAGCAGATGGATTTTCATGGTAGAGATTTGATGCTTGATATCTTGAATTTGCAGCCGACATGCGTAATATGAGACTGGGTCTTTAATGTGGTGATTTTAATCCATTTTGGTATATTCTTACTTTTCACAACACATGGATGGTATTCATAAACATTTATCACCTTCCCCCTTGGTTGTGTATGAAGAAGCATTAAACTTTCTTGATTATACTAGTATATAGTCCTTCTGATCCTAGCAATGAAATAGATGAATACATGCAACCTTTAATAAAATAATTGAAACTTCTTTGGGACGTGGTTGTCCCCACATATGATACAAGTTCGAAAGACATATTTCAGATGTGTGTTGCGCTTATATGGTAGATCAATGATTTTCCTGCTTATTCAATGATGTCAAGATGGATCACAAAAGGAAAAGTTTCATGCCTTGTTTGTATGAAGAATACTCGATCGAGAAGTCTGAAATATCGTCATTGTTTTAGTTTTATGGGACATCGTCGATTCTTGCCAATGAACCATCCATATAGAATCAATTGTTGAAGATTTGACAATTCCATGGAGACTGACGATCCACCTTAGAATATGTCTAGAACTGATGTGCTTAATGAATTGAAAGATATCAGTTATTCATTTGGGAAGGGTGTAATAAAATCCAGAAAGAGGGAAAATATTTCCAATGATACCTATTACAATTGGAAGAAGGAGAGTATATTCTTTGAGTTGTCGTATTGGTCAACCAACTTGTTACATCATTTCATAGACATAATGAACATTGAAAAGAATATATGTGAAATATTGATTTCGATTCTTCAAAATGTCAAGGGGAAGACAAAATATGATTTTCGATCTCAGCGTGACTTGGTAGATTGGGTGATCAGACCAGAATTGCATCATGTCTGTATCAGTGAAAATAAATGGAAGGTTCCATATGCTTCTTATGTGATGACACCTGTTGAAAAAAAAATCAATTTTTGGAAGTTCTAGATACTATTAAATTCCCTGATGGCTATTCTAGGAATATATCAAAAAAGGTCAACATAAAAGAGTTGAAGATGAAATCTTTGAAGACTCATGATTTTCACGTCCTTTTGCATGAGTTTATTCCAATAGAAATCATTCAACTCTTGTCCAATAATGTAAGAGTCTCAGTTATTTGGTTGTTCTATTTGTTTAGAGATATTTGTGCTAATAATTTTCCCAAATCCTTCTTGAAAAAACTGTTGGCAGAGATACCATTAATTTTTTTGTGAGTTAGATAAAATATTCCCTTCATCATTTTTAACATGCATGTTGCATCTGACTGTCCATCTTCTGACTGAAATACATATTGGAGGACTCGTTGCTTTCTGTTGGATGTATCCAACTGAAAGAAACATGTACACATTGAAATCATATGTTTGGAACATGAATTATCCTGAATTCTCTACTCTGAAAGGATACATGGATCAAGAATGTATGGATTTCTGCACAATGTATTTTTCTGATCTTTCTACAAGAATAAACAGACCAATGAAAAATGAAGAAGAAAAGTATGAGAAAATTGATCCCAATTTTCCCTCACTTCTTTAGACAGGAGGAATTCTAGGATCATATACATTGATGACATTAATCCTTGAAGAGCGAGATATGGCACATTGTGCGGCGTTTTTCAATTGTGATTTTTTCTATTAGTATATCATTTAAGTAAATTTTACACATATCTCTTATATTATCTCTTAAAATTTTAAATATTTGTTAACATATTATTATTTTTATCTATAGGGGACATGAAGAATTGATATATAGAAAGCATCATTCTTTATCTTTGAGCATGAAAGAGACTATTCATAGAAAAGGGTTTCCTTATTTTTTGATACAGATGGTAAAATATTTCTGTAATAACTAAATAAAAATAATATGTAATTATGTTTTCAATTTGTTAATATTTCAGGTGTCGAGTTTTCCTAATGAAAATTATTATTTTTATTAAGAAATACACTTTTGAGGAAAAAGTGATAAACCATTAGTCCAACAACCACCAAACAGCAACAACCAGAAGATCAGAAACAATCTCACCCAAGCAGAAGCAGCAACCGCAGGCTCCAAAGAAGGACCACTCGGCGATCCCATGCAAGTATGGTACCTCCAGATGGAAATCCATCCCTCTGTATCAACCACATCCCAAATGGCATGTAGAGGAACAAGCAGTATGCTCTAGCTCGTCTGAGCCGAACTGACCCTTCCACATTCCTCACACAACCAGGACAGTAACTCAACACAGTATAAGTTAGGAAAGAAGTAAAATAGAATCATTGAAAACCAGATGGATTCTACCAGAGTCAATGTACCTAAACAATATCCATGATAAATTAGATACCTGAAGAAGTGGATCACCTCTTATCAGGTCTTCAAAGGAAGAAGTCAACGTATTCCAGACCTGCATATATTCCTCAAGACTGATCAACCCCTTGTTGAAACCTCCAACCAGGATAATGTCTTGTTTATCCTCCCAAATATACTGGACCTCATTAAGCTCCACTTCAATATTCCTACCCATCATCTTGGCTGCATCCTCTTCTGAGGCGTTGAGGAATAACACTTGCTCTGACACCATATCACCAGAGCTTAAAATCAAATCCCAGGAGGGATCATGCTGTCCAGCTGCCTTTTAGGGACACCTACTCTCCTTATACAGCTTCTCCACCAATATTTTCTTGGCTGAACGGGTCTTCATTGGAGGAGGTAAGGTGGATTAATCCTTCCTGCCCCTCCTTCCTCGCTTCCTCTTGACCCTCCTCGAACCAGATTCTGCATCTGAGAAACTTCTACCAACCACGTCGCGTTCATTTCCCCTTCCACCATCATCATACTCTGGATAGGTATTTCCCCTAATCTGACCTTCCATCAAAAAACCATCAGCACTCCCCCTATTGTCCTTACCATCCTCAACTAAGGTAGCTGGTTCAATACTATGCTCCTCCTCAGACAACATTCCATACCTATGGCTCAAGGAGACTAGCGTTCGGACTGAAGATCTAGCCCCTGGCAGACAAGCAGCGCTCAACCCTCCTGCATATTCGAGGTTAGCCTAAACCTGCACCTCCAAAACAGACCCAAACAGTTGGCTCGGAGCACTACCCAGATCAGGCCCTACCCCACTAGCCCCTTCCTTCCCAATGATACAGTTTTCCTCAACACCTTATCCCTCCAGAAAGGCGGGTTGATCAAAACCCCTTCCCATATATTGAGGTTGTGGGTTCAGAGTCTCCCAACCTCTGATAGGAACACAATTGGCCTCAAACCTGGAAGGATCACCTACAGACAAATAGGGGCTCTCCAACAAACATTGTTTCTGCGGAAATAAGTGATTTTTCTTTTGGTCCTAATACCATGTTTCCTGCTTGTAAATCACTTGTGATCAATGGTTACAAATTTATTTTCACTGAACGAGCAATAAGCATGAGAACACAGAATGATGGTGTTATGCTAACTACCACAACATATTGTTATGCCAGTTCATCGGATAATAGACCGCATTCTAAAAATGTAGCATATAATGGAGTCATGGTGAAAATAATAATTTTGGATTATTACTCTCATGGTCGAGTCATGATGATGAAATGTCAATGGTTTGATTCAATATCGAGGCAAGGAAACATTATTGATGATTGTGGATTTCAAGTTATTGACATGACTCTCACACATTCCACAATCAACTATACGTATCGGCATCAATGGTGAAACATGTTTTTTATGTCAAAGATCATCATCTTCTTAAATTCAGTGTAATTATTGAAGTAAATCCCTAACATGTTTTTGATGATGGTGATGATGAAGTTGAGATTATCCCTACTATAATTGGATGAAATCCGTATATTACTTATGAAGACTCCAATAGCTCAATTGTTAGAGTAGATTGTGAACCTGATTTTGTGGTGGGAAATTTAAAGAATCATACAGTCGTGTACTCACCTACATCATTCAGAGTGTGTATCCTAGTACTTACCTTCAAACCATCATAAATCTTCTGTTTGTTTATGTTTTTTTATCAGTAAGTTTTTTCATTATTTTGTTTTTTGGGTTACACATTAGTTATATATTTCTAATTTCTTCCATATTTTTTTCATTGTAGGAAATGACACCCATTGAAGAGAGACAGCGGAAAAAGATGACAGAAAATAGTCTTCACATGACATAGATGACTGTTCCTCCACTCATCCCTGTTGTGAGTGTTTTATTTCAAATATATATATTTCAATAACATATAATATCATGTGTTTAATTTTGTGCTAAACTATTTTTCTGGATCCATCCCAGAGACAAGAGATATCTAACGAAGAGCCTGATATTTATCCTAGTACAGAGGCTGGTGGTAGGGGTGTTATAGGTAGACGATCAACTGGTGGTCCCGGTACGAAGTCCAGTGGTACGTGGGCTCGTGGTGCGAGAGTTAGATGATTCACTGGCCATACTCGATTGGACTATGCACCTAACACAGAAGTATCATGTATGCCTCATTTTGATCGTCGTGTGTCTTTAGAGACACATGGGTTATTTAGGCCTCCGATGTTTACACTACTCATTGGCCAAACATCTGTGCCATCATATTTAGCTTCTGGTTCATTATCTCGAGTCTATTATATTCCACATTCTTCGACTCCTGCTCCAACACAGTATGTGGCTGAGGAGCATACTCTTAGGGACATTCCCCCTATACAGGATATTCCTTCAGCTTCTCCACATATAGTGATGCCCATTGATCCGACTACCACAGGTATATTTATATAACTCTAACAAATTTTTATAACAAAGTTTATTTTTATTATAACTTGTACTGATATTTTTTCAGAAATAATAGATTCATCTACTGATAGGAGGCAGGGGGAGGGGTCATACTCGCTTGCATGTGGTATGGAACTGCTAGACACAATTTATGGTTGAATACAATGATGATGGAAATATTATTGATAAATCTAGGTAGGAATGTTCGGTTTTTTTGGCGATACTAGCCAAATACTCCGACATCATTCCGGTCATCCCTCTCTCTCGGAGCCATATTCCACACGAAGTCTAGGTTAATGTGTGTGAACAAATATAGGTAAAAAATCTATTGTATTTAATGTAGTATTTTTTTGTATTTATATGAATTAATCTATTGGGTGTCACCTTCAGTTTAACTTCCCTGATGGCAAAGGTGCATGACCAACACGTTTAAAGGAGCTAGGAGTGATTTGGAGAGCTTATAAGCATGAGTTGTATATTGGATAGTGTGATATAGTGGGAACAAAGTTGGGTACATTATCATTCATGGATGACTACCTGATAGATCAATATCTCCAAATTATTACCCATTGGGTAACTACCAAATTTAAGGTATTAATCCCATTTGAGGTATTTAAATTTCAGTTTTCATATTTTTCATAAATATTATCTTATTTGTTATTAAACATTATTTAGGAATATTATGAAAAAAACAAAAAAACATTGATTGAAAGAAATACGTCCACACTTTGGGGCACACAACTATGTCATATCATGAGAGGCATGTGGTATAATATCGTTGTTTACAATTTTTCTTTAGGACATTCCATTTTTATTGTTTCCTACTTAAATTATGTGATTTATTGAATATTAAATATATGAATATACATTCACTTTATATAGTTTCAATGTCATTATAGAAGCACAAATTTAATATTTAAGGACATATCCTGGGAGCAAAATTGTTTTGCATGAGTAGAAGGAAAAAAGATGGAACTACGGTTAATGAACCGACAAAAGAAAAGATTGTAAGTTTTAATTTTTTTATTTAAAAGTTTAATATATATTTTAAAATTTATTAATATATTAATATTTTAAACAGTCTTCATTAGAGGCCCTTGATTCCCAGGGGCATTACAATTTAGGGCCACATATCATTTATATTAGGTTTTGGGAGATGAGCACTCTGGTCGAGTATGCTGCCGACCTGGTAAGAATATAGTCCCAATGATGTATTGGTCCTCTCAAGGTATCTAATATATTTCCACCAAGTTGGAAAAGGTTAAGGATCATGCAAGAAATTCTGATAAAAGGGTCACAGGGTTGGAAGAACTGGTTCAAACGAGGGAGAAGTAATTTATGATACAGATCAAAGCATTATCTCCATCACTTCCACTAGAGGCCAGTGTAGCTTGTCAGACATATATGTCATTGATGGGTGCATTATCCAATTCTCCAGGTTGAAGTTCTAGTGGATGTTAAGATGATGACATTCCGGGTGATGACGAAGATGATGAAGAGGATGAGGGTGAGGATGAGGATGAGGATGAGGATGAAAGCGAGGATGGGGTCGAGGGTGAGGATGGGGATGCGGGCTGGGATGGGGCTGAGGATGAGCATGGGAATGTTTATAAGGATAACGATGAGAACCGAGATGATGGGGAGGATGAGGCTGATGATGACAGTGGTGATGGTGATGGGGATCAGGAGCAGATTGATCCATTACATTTTGGAATTATTTATAACACTTTATTTTTTTAATCAGATTATTCAATTTGGTATGGATTTTTTTGAATTCAGTATAAATTGTTTTTCACTCTAGTATGGATATTTTTGAATTAAGTATAACCTAGTTTTCACTCTAGTTTTTCACTATGGTATGGATATTTATGAAATGGACAACATTTTAAGTGAAAACAACAACTGAAAATCGGAAAACCGACCAAACGCATCCAGATTCTATTGATAATTCAGGAAAAGGATCCATGGGTCATTTGTGACGTGTATGAGTCAACCCTGACTCAATCTAAGGAATTGTGTGGCAGGTATCTCTCAAAGTGTCTGTCTTTTGTTTAAAATGGACACTATTTTAAGTAAAAAAAACAACCATACTAAAATCCGAACAACTTATTCTGATTGTGTCTAAAATTTAGCATAATGACCCATGGGTCATTTGTGATGTGTATGAGTAAACTGCGCCTCAATCCGAGGCACGGTTTAGCCGGTTCCACTCAAAGTGTCTCACATTTATTTGAAATGGACCACATTTTAAGTGAAAACAACAACTAACGTACACAAAACCGACCAAACGCATTTAGATTATATAGATACTTCATGACAATGATCTATGGGTCATTTGTGAGGTTTATGAGGAAAACATGACACAATTTGAGGCACAATGTGGCTGGTATCACGTGAAGTGTCTATCTTTTGTTTAAAATGGACACTATTTTATGTAAAAACAACCACCATATAGAAAAATGAACAGATGTATTCTGATTGTGTCGATACTTTAGAACAAATATTCATAGGTAATTTGTGATGTGTAAAATTCAACCGTGCCACAATCCGTGTCACGGTTTGTCCAGTACCACTCAAAGTGTCTCACATTTATTTGAAATGGACAACATTCTATGTGAAATCAACAACTGGCATACAGAAAACCAACCAAACACATTTGGATTCTGTTGATACCTCGTGACAATGATACATGGGTCATTTGTGATGTGTACAAGTCAACCCTGATTCAATCTGAGGAATAGTGTGGTAGGTATCACTCGATTTGTCTGTCTTTTGTTTAAAATGGACACTATTTTAAGTAAAACCAAAAGAAATATGGAAAACTGACCAAATGTATTATGATTTTTTTTATACTTTATCAAAACAATCCATAAGTCATTTTTGACGTGTACGAGTCAGCTGCGCCTCAATACGAGGCACGGTTTGGCCGGTATCACTCAGTGTGTCTCACTTTTATTTCAAATGGAAAACATTTTATATGAAAACAACAACTGACATATGGAATTCTAACCAAAAGTATTTAGATTCTATTGATACATTAGAACAACGATCCATGGGTCATTTTTTATGTGTACGAGTCAGTCTCGCCTCAATCTGAGGCACAGTGTGGCCGGTACCACTCAAAGTGTCTCACTTCTGTTTGAAATGGACAACATATTATGTGAAAACAACAACTGGAATACAAAAAACCATCCAAACATATTAGGATTCGACTGATACTTCAGAAAAATGATACATTGGTCATTTGTGATGTGTACGAGTCAACCCCACCTCAATCCAAGGCAAGGTGTGGCCTGTATCACTTGAAGTGTCTATCTTTTGTGTAAAATGGACATCATTTTAAGTAAAAACAACTAGCATATAGAAAACGAAAAAAACTTATTTTGATTGTGTTGATACTTTAGCAAAATAATCCATGGGTCATTTGTGACTTGTACAAGTCAACTATTCCTAAATTCGAGGCAAGGTTTTGCCAGTACCACTAAAAGTGTCTCACATTTATTTGAAATGGATAACATTTTAAGTGAAAACAAAAATTGGCATACCGAAAACTGACCAAATGCATTCAGATTCTATTTATACATTATTAAAACGATCCATGGATCATTTGGGACGTCTACAAGTCAACCCCACCTCAAGCCAGGGCATGGTGTGGCAAGTAACACTCTAAATGTCTGTCTTTTGTTTAAAATGGACACTATTTATATAAAAACAACAGACATATGGAAATCCAACCAAACGTATTCTGATTGTGTTGATACTTTATCACAATGATCCATAGGTCATTTGTGATGTGTAAAAATTAATCGCGCCTCAATCTGAGGCACAGTTGGCCGGTACAACTCAAAGTGTCTCACTTTTATTTGAAATGGAAAAAATTTTAACTGAAAACAACAACTGGAATACAGAGAAACTGACCAAACATATTTGGATTCAATTGATACTTTTGAAAAATGATCCAGGGGTCATTTGTGACGTTAAAAAGTCAAACCCACCTTAATCTGAGGCATAGTGTGGCCGATACCACTGAATGTGTCTCATTTTTTTTGAAATGGACAACATTTTTTGTGAAAACAACAACTAGCATATAGAAAATTGACCAAACACATTAATATTATGTTGATATATTAGTAAAATGATCCATGGGTAATTTTTGACGTGTAAGAGTCATCCCTTACTCAATCTGAGGCATGGTGTGGCCCGTATAACTCGAAGTGTTTCTCTATTGTTTAAAATGGACACTATTTTAAGTAAAAACAACATCCATACGAAAAACCAACCAAAGGTATTCTGATTGTGTTTACACTTTAAAACAACAATAAATGGGTCATTTTTTTCATGTATGAGTCAACTGCGCCTCAATACAAGGCACAGTTTTGCTGGTACCACTCAAAGTGTCTCACTTTTATTTGAAATGAACAACATTTTAAGTGAAAACAACGATTGGAATACGGAAAACCGACCAAACGCATTCGGATTTTGTTGATAATTCCGGAAATGATCCATGGATCATTTTTTACATGTACGAGTCAACCTCGACTCAATCAGAGGCATAGTGTGCCAGGTATCACTCAAAGTGCCTATCTTTTGTTTAAAATGGACATTGTTTTATGTAAAAACAATAGACATATGGAAAACCATCCAAACTTATTCTGATTGTGTTGATACATTAACAAAATGATCCATAGGTCATTGTTAACATGTATGAGTCAACCGTGCCGCAATACGAGGCACGGTTTGGATGGTACCACTCAAAGTGTCTCACATTTATTTGAAATGGACAACATTTTAAGTGAAAACAAAAACTGGCATACTAAAAACCTACAAAAACATTCGAATTTTGTTGATACTTCAGGAAAACGATCCATGGGTCATTTTTGACGTGTACGAATCAACCCTGGCTCTATTTAAGGCACTGTGTGGCAGGTATCACTCGATGTTTCAGCCTTTTGTTTAAAATGGTAACTTTTTTAATTAAAAACAACATACATATATAAAACTAACCAAATGTATTCTGATTGTGTTGAAACACTAGCACAATGGTACTTGTGTCATTTGTGATATGTAAAAGTCATCCGCACCTCAATCCAAGGCATAGTTTGGCCGCTACCACTCATTGTGTCTCACTTTTATTTTAAATGGACAACATTTTAAGTGAAAACAACAACTGGGATACTGTAAACTAACCAAACGTATTTGGATTCTGTTAATACATGAGAAAAACGATCCATGGGTCATTTGTGATGTGTACAAGTCAACCCCGCCTCAATCTGAGGCACAGTATGGACGGTACCACTCAAAGTGTCTCACTTCTGTTTGAAATGGGCTACATTTTAAGTGAAAACAGCAACTGGCATATGGAAAGCCAAAAAAACGCATTTGGTTTCTATTGATACATCAAGAAAACGATTCATTGGTCATTTTTGACGTGTGCGAGTCCACCCTGCCTCAATCCAAGGCATGGTGTGGCCTTTATCACTCAATTGTTCATCTTTTGTTTAAAATGGACATCATTTTATGTAAAAACAACTGGCATATGGAAAACTGGCCAAACGTATTCGGAATATGTTGACACTTGAGCACAAGGATCCCTCGTCCATCCTCACACAATCCACTTCTCATATGAGTAACTCCTATCCCTATTCTAAAACACATGTCATTTATTACGCCAAGGACAACTACATTCCCTAAGTCACACAATCTCATTGATACACACCCATTATCACCATCACTAAGTTCAAAGAATCCCGCCCCAAACAATGATAAATTATATTTGTGTTTAGATGATTTCATTTATCGATTACCTTATTTTGGAGTTATTAGCTTCTAATTTCATTACTCAATCATGTATGTGTTATACAAAATTCAATTTTATATGTATTCATATTTATGTATAAAAAAATAATTACGTATTCAGTTTTTTATGTATTGTATTCATAATTGATAACTAAATTATGTATGAATGTAATTCATTATTCAATTATGAATTGAATTTCAGATTGCACATGTAATTATCTCTACAAATTGAATTTTAAATCAATTATGTATGTTTATAATTTCCTTATGAGTTATGTTTTCATTCTATATGTGTATAGTTTCTAGAAGGTGGAAACTAATTGATTTAGAATTATTTTTTTCATTGTATATGTTTTAATTCTCTGTATGTATTGAATTTAGGACTAGAAATGTAGGCCTGGAAATCACTCAAAGAAGCCTGGATAGCAGCAGCTCACCACTCACAGCAGCAGCTCACAGCAGACTGCTGCTGCAATTTCTCTGCATGGCCTATGCCAATGGTTGTAAATCGTTGTCATAGAGAGTTTTATACCAACGGTTCTATAGAACCCTTGGTATAAAACGTCCAAACATATATCTGGAATAGTCTCTTGATCAACAGTTTCAAACCGTTGGTGAAAAATTTATACCAATGGTTATGTAAAACCATTGGTATAAGGTGGATATCCTAAGATATGCCAATGGTTTTCCACAAACTGTTGGCATATCTCTTTACCTACACTTTACTTCCCACGGTTTGGATAACCATTGGTATATATTATACCAATGGTTATCCAGCCTTTACCAATGGTTTTGAACCGTTGGTAAAGACTTATTTTCCAATAGTGTCTTTCTGTGAGAAAATATACTTCAAACTCTTGTGATCAGTATATATCTCCTAGTTTTCACCATATTGATAATTTCTCCATATCATCAAAGAAGATATTACAGATTCTAACTCAAGATCATGTGTGGGATAGTTTTGTTTCTAAATTTTTAGTTATCATGATTAAAAGTCAAGAACTCTACCATTCTTCATAAAGACACAACTGTGTCCTTTCTTTGAAGCATCACAATAAATAAAAAACTCATCATTCCCTGATGGTAGAGTCAATATAGGAGCTTTGACTAATATTATCTTCAGTTCTTCGAAACATTTTTCACACTCTTTTGTCCAAACCAATTTAACCCCTTTCCATGTGAGCTTTGTTAATGGGTTAGCCAACAAGGGAAAATTCTGGAAGAAACATCGATAATATCCTACTAAACCAATAAAACTATGTACCTCAGTTATACATGTCAGTGTTGGACATTCTTGGATTTGCTTGGTCTTAGAAGGATCAACAGGGATTATGTCCTTAGAGACAATATGGCCAAGAAAATAAATCTCCTAATTCCAGAATTGACACTTGTTAAACTTCCCATATAATTCATGTCTTTTAAGAGTCTTTAGAATAATGCGCATGTGATTTTCATGATATTTGTTGCTTTTGAAGTATTCCAAGATATCATCAATAAATACCACTACAAATTCATCATGATATTAATTTAAAACTATATTCATTATATACATGAAGACAAAGGGAGAATTATTCAATCCAAAAGGCATTAATGTAATCTCATAATGCCCATACTTGGTTCGAAATGTTGTTTTTGGAATTTCTTACTTCTTCACACACAACTGATGATATCCAAATTAATGTTCAATCTATTAAAAGTATTTAGCTCTATGAAGTTGGTTGAATAAATCATCAATGTGAGGTAGGGGATACTTGTTCTTTATGGTTATAGCCTTGATCTCCCTATAGTCATTGCACAACCTCATAGATTCATCTATTTCTAAACAAAAATATCATGGGCTCCCCATAGAGAAAAACTAGGGAGAATAAATACCTTATTACTCAATTCCTCTAGTTTTTTCTTTAGATCCACTAATTCCATAGTGGCCATTCTATAACCTGTCTTCGATATGGGACAAGAACCAGGAATTAAGTAAATGGAAAACTCAATTTCACATTCTAGAGGATGTCTAGTTAAATCCTCTGGAAACATATCAAAATAATCATTCTCAATAGTTAGATCATCTATTTCTAAATTCCTTTCCTTACCCACATTTATTTCGTTATCTTCCTCCCTAATAATTGAATTTAGGTGAGATACTGGGGGTGGATCAAGACAAGAATTAGGTGGTGACGTTTCTGCTCTAAAGATAAGGTCTTCTTTATCATCATCATCAAAAAATAGTAACCAACATCTTCTTACAACAAATTTTTGCATTATGGTCTGAAATCCAATCCATACCAAGGATTATATCAAATTAAATCATAGGGTTGATGATGAGATCAGTAGATAAAGAACATTTAATGCAGTAAGGGGGATTGATTCAAAAAAAAATTAGTACAATGATACTTCCATTATGAGTTTTGACTGAGAACTCCCTTGTTAAATCAAATTGAAAATTTCTAATTTTCATAAGAAACTGGAAAGATATGAAACAATGGAACGATCTAGAATCAAATAAATCATTCTCTAAACCTGAGGAAACCATTAAATTACATGTAACTACATCTTCGGAAGCATCATCCTCAACAGTAGTGAAAACATAAACTTATCCTTGATCCCTTTTCCTTTTTTAAGGTATGTTCCCCTGACACTTAGGACATTCATTCACATAATTACCCCTTTCTCTACAATTGTAAAATTCAACATCAACAGCCTCTTTCTTCCCCTTGCAATCATGATCTTAGTGGTCTTTTTTACCACACTTGTAACAGACTCCCATTCCCTTCAATCAAGTACCAGGGTGTTTCTTCCCATATTTATTGCAGGATGGGTATTCAAATTTTCCCTTCTTCCCCTTACATCAATTTCCATAATGTTCAGCATATCTCTTTTTTTCTTGATTTTCTTTAAAGTCATAAGAATTAAGGAATTCTTTTTCTGTCTTGATATCACATTAGACAATATCTTCATATGACGAAAAGGATTGTGAGGCTAATTATTGATGAAGAAATGGATTTAACACATAAAATAAATGATCAACATTACTTCTTGGGTTATGTATATAATATGCATCATGCCTCGCTAACCTTGTAATGCTAGCTTCATACTATGTGACATTCTCATCCTCCTTTTGCCTCAGACTGAGAAATTGTCTTTCTATATCTGCCCGATGTTCATGAGGAAAGTATTTTTCTAAGAAAATTTTATTAATCTCTCTCCATTCCATATTTGATACTTCATCATATTTTTTTGTGTTTTGAATCAATGACCACCATTGATCAGAATCTCTAGTGAGGTGGTAAACATCCATGACAACTTTTTCCCTTTTACTACTCCCCAAGGTGTGGAATATTTTCTTTAAGGAATTAATCCATTGCTCAGCTACTTTTGGATTTGTTCCCCCATTGAATGTTGGTGGTTGTTTCCTCATGAAGCGATCTATCATTGATCCCCCACGCTGTGGATCACGGTGCTCCATACAGGTAAGGTTATTATTCACAACCTGAGTGGGTTGTCCCAATATAGTAATAAGTTAATCAGCACCAGTTTTATCACCAGTTATACTATAATTATCTTGAGAAGGAGGGAAATCCCTACGTGGAGTGCATGCATTGATATGGTTTCCATTCCTTCCACTAGGCGCCATTTATAAATAATGGCATAAACTATATTAGTTTATGAATCGCAATACATAAATCCAAACTTGTAAAACACTTATCATAAATTGAACATCTTATGGATATATTCCATAATTATAAAAAAAAACCTTTTAGGATGTATATACACATAAACCCTTCATAATGGTTTTTAATGAAAATTAGAATTATCCTAAACATATCCCCTGGTAGTGTCATAACCAAGAGTGCAGCATGGCCCGTTGTCGTGCACCAGTTCTCGTTCGAGTCTATATCAAAGAGGTGTTTTCCGGTTTTACCACTAGGCACATCTATGCCAGAGCTGCCTCTACCTGCTCGTATCTAGACAGGGATTTATTTCTTAGAAAACTCACAAAATCATACAATACCAAAATTCTAGGAAGTTATTCTATTCTAATCCTCAAATTCTGTCTTTGGGTAATGTGCTCTAATCAGAGTTTATCTAAATATAGATTCCATGGATTGTACTAAACTTCCACTGATACCAACTGTAATGCCCTAACCCTAGTTATCTATAGTTGATGTGTTATTACATATCAATGTAATGATCACAAATGATTATGTCTCGAAATACTGATTAGTTTAGTAGCCCTGGAAGTACTAGATACAATAAAAAGTTTTACATTACATTATAAAATGAAAAAATAAAACAACATTGATTCCATAGACCACACTCATATCCCCCCAGACTATCCTTGTAGGTTAGTCATAAAATAATTCTTCACATCCTGGGAAAAATAAAACATAGAAAGTGGTGAGCTCAAATGCTTAGTAAGAATAACAATATAGAAGAAAATTTTATAAATAAGCATAAACATTTAAGGCAATGTATAAGAATAAAATAAAATCCTTTTAAACTTGATCTTAAATATAATATAGTAAAGATAAAATAAAATAATTCCATTTACTTACTCACATGGATATTCTATTAGAAGAATAATCATAAGAAATATCAATAGCCACTTTCATAATGATGGAATTCATAATGAAAAACTTTCATAACCACATAGTAAATGCCTTGTTCCAAGACTACAACTACGATTTTGTCAAGGCCTTGGGCCAAGACACTAGCTGGTATCATGATACCTACCGATGCATCGAGGAGCTGTATCAGGATACACCCGTCACTTACAATATCCAATGCATTCCTCATATGAAAAGGTTTAAACATACCATAAACATTCATATTTGAACTGGAAAATGAAATGTCAATACATTATCAATAAACCATGAATGGTATAAAATAACACATACACAGTCAAAAATATCACAGAACCATCAATACAATATAGAAGTTTGGTATCATAATAAATCAACTTCCAACAAACGTAAAATCCATCAAAGGATTTTGACATAGATGAAATCAAAACCTTTTACAGAGAAATATCTCTTTCTATTTTGGAATAATTTAAGTGTCACATAATTATAGAGAAAACATTTATTTTGAAAATATTCTAATAATATTTTAAGGGAAGCTTAGGGAATTTTATAATGGTGTAAAATAGATGAACCCTCCGTATTAGTTTAAAAAAACATTCTTACCTTAATTTTGTCGAAAAGGTTATAAAGGAACTTGTTTGGAAAACGATGGAAGGATTCATTTATAAACATCTTATAAAAATTCAAACAAGGGTATAAATGAAATTAACACATAGTTCATAAAATAGTAAGAATGTTTTGAAAAAAAAATTATGAAACATTGTTGTGGATGATAAAGAGTTCCTAGTAGATAATTACGTAGAAACAACCTCGGATAAAGAAGAGATTGTAGAATTAACCCTTACCTTGTACTTTTCCTTGGTCGAGGGTAGTTTAACCTCCTGTATAATGGTGAAATAGTTTTTATTAAATTATACATGAATCATATACATTAATATGATATCATATATGATCTTTTAACATTTCTCTGTTAATAATATCTTAGTATTATCGTCGTTTTGGGTGTTAACTAATTTTTTTCCTTTATATGATTTGTTTCGTAAGTAATGTTTTTATAGATAGGATGTATCTTATTAATATTAAGAATTATATTAAGTCTTTAAACATTATTTTTAATCATCTAATGAAAATTATTCTTGAATGGATGTGATGGGGAATAAATATCATCATGTTCGTGGAGATGGTAATCTAAACGTACGCACGAGCGACAATATCATTCTTTTGATATTCAAATAATATATAATTGGATGGTATATCATATATACAGAATCATTATCATGTTACATTTTTTATTTACATCAATTACACATCATTATTATACCCATCCGAATAATAATATATAGAATAAGAATTACAGCACGACGTGGAGATGGTAAGTCATACGTACACACGTATTGTGACATGTCATTCAAAGGATGGATATAATAATTAATTTGGTTGTACCATAATTATAATAACATCATAGTATATAGAAGATATTGGAGTAATTATTTGAGAATGGAAAACAACAATGGTAGTGGAAGAAGAAAGGAACTTGGAAGAGGTGGTGAGATATTTACCTCTTCTTCGGGTTCTTCCTCTTGATTTGGTCAAAAGGGATCCATAGGTTCGATTTTTGACTAAAGGAAGGCCGCTACCATAAATGGAGGACAATTGATATGGTATTTCGGCTGGGTTTGTCTGAACCAAATGGCTTTGATGCTGTGAATTACAGATAAGGGGAAGTGCACTTTTATAAGAGCGATGAGGGGCACCTTAGGAAAAGCTCGAAATATTATTTTATAATAAAATAATTTTTGGTTTCAAATGGCTCAAAATTGAATTATTAAAATGATAAGGTGGGGATGGGTCGAAAACCTCTCAACAAATAGGTTTTATACAGGTTTCGGTCACTATATTGACCTTATCTTTTATATTTAACTCTTAGTTAAATAGTTTGACATTTACCATGTCTATTTGTATTTTTATATTATATGGTTAATAAACCTACCATAAACATCAATGAGAACATAAAGATATAAATTAATAAAATATATAATATTCTTTAAGACCATTGTCTGAACATTAGTTTTTTATGAATAGAATATCAATTAATAATATAATATTTGTTTCAAAAACACTTTTATGTCAATTTTGACACTATTTTGTTTTTTGATAAATTCATAGAAAAATTATTACTTCGAAAAAAATTCATCTAACCAACCCTAACATGTCATAGTAAACTTTAATATTAGTGGAATTCATAAAAAGTCCCAAATTACATTTATTTGGATATTTATAATATCAGTTATTTTAATCATTCATTAATACGGTAATTACTACATCATCATTATGTCATAAATAAATATAATTATTTAAATTATAAAATTTTTAAATAAACTACCATTATATAGGAAATAATTTTAGCTTTCTAATGAATATTTATAGTCGAATTTATCTTATTTATAATGATATTGTTTCGGTGCGGATGTGCGTCGGGTTACGCTGTTCCGCCAGGACGCGTTCGCGCGTGCACCCGTCGACCCGAGGGGATAGGCGCGCGGCTTGTGGTCTCGCAGTCCCGCTTTCCAAGGGTGGGCGGCATCCGTCCCTTATTTAGGGGTGTCTGCTCCTTGATCGAAACCGGGATGATGGGATGTCAGCTCCTCCTTCCGTGGACGTCTCCTCGGAACTCGTCGCCTAATCGGGGTCTCCCTCATAGATTTAAGAATGTTCGTGAATCTCGTTCCCAGCGCCATATCTTCATGGACACCGGTTAATTACGCTGCTTCCGCCCGGACGCTCCAAGGAGTCCGGTCGGGGCAGCAACCTGCGGTGAGGAGACCGGGTGGCTCTGGGTGTCGGGGGCGTGTCTTAACACTGCGCCTCTGCATGTCTGCCTTCCGTCCCTAATAGGGCTTCTCGAAGGCGTGATGGCCTGAGGCATCCCGCACTGGATGCGGGGAACTGTGTTACCTGAGGTTTTCATCAGCCTCCCATGTTTAACACGGGGTATGCCGCGAGTTTAACGTCCAGCGGGGACGGCATCGGACTGATCAACACGAGGAGTGGATCAGATGACAGAACCCCTTGCGGGGAACCTCCGACGCTGGGGCCAGCACATGGGCGGCTTCCCGAGTGAAGTGGAGTGGGATGAAATGGCATGACCCCGCCGGGATGTGGTGGCCTGGGTAAGGATCAGGGTGGATGATGGAGTGAAGAGCTTGGACCCCGTAGGGGCTTCCTACGTACCGCGCGTTAGCGCGGATCAAAGTCAGCGTAGTTCGGATATACAGTTTAACGTCATGCTGGACGTCGGCAAGCCGACTCACAGGGAGATCGAGGCCGCCGGGCGGAGGATTGAACCGAACCACCTCGCACAGAGGGGGATGGAACGGCCGGGTGGATCACAGTTTTACGTCATGCTGGACGTTGGCAAGCTGACTCACGAAGAGATCGAGGCAGTGGGGAAGCACAATGGAGATACACACGTGCAGTCCCCCACGGAGCGGATTCATAGGTGAATCGACGCGAGTGTGAACCCAGGAGGGGTCCACTGATGGACGAACCGACGTAAATACGACCGGGACGACCAGGTGGCGGGCTTGAACCTCGGGAAGGCTTCCTACGTACCCTGTTTAGAAGACAGGGATCAAAGTCCACGTAGATCATTCTGTCAGGACTTACGCAGTTGAGGCAGCCCGGATGCGGCAAAACTCAGTTGGAAGGGACTTGGACCGAAAGTAGGAGACACCTCGATCCCAGTCACACCCTCTACTGGTTTTGGCAGTGGGGGAGCGCAATGGAGATACACATGTGCAGCCCCCCACAAAAAACTAGGGGGTTTGTAATACCCTACCCCCGTGGGGAAAAGCCGCTCCCATTAAATCGTCCCTAAAGAGGGGAAATCCCGACATCCCTGCAGAGACGAGCGGGTGGGGGCCACATCCAGACCGGGGGGGACCCTGCGTGCGAGGCACGGGATCGGGTGATGCGGACGGTTTAACGTCTTGCCGGACGAAGTACAGTTTAATGTCGTGTGTTGAGGAAGAAGCGGATGGTTTAACGTCTTGCCGGACGAAGTACAGTTTAACGTCGTGTGCTGAGGACGAAGGTGCTTGGCGGTTTAACGTCATGCAGCACAGACGATAGGGGCTAGGCAGTTTAGCGTCGTGCAGCTTGGACGTAGTACAGTTTAACGTCATGTTGGATGGATGCAGTTTAGCGTCATGCGGGACGAATGTGCAGTTTAACGTCATGCGGGACGAATGTGCAGTTTAACGTCATGCGGGACGAATGTGCAGTTTAACGTCATGCTGGACATATGTGCAGTTTAACGTCCTGCTGGACAATGGTTGCCGCCGATGGGTCCGTGTCACTTCGCGCAAGCCTGGAGGGCCGCACGGAAAGACAACGCACGGTGCGGGCACCCAGGATGAAGATCATCGGGCGCCACGCAGGCGGGTACCCTCAGGGGGTCAAAGGGGGCGACCCCGGCGGTTTGCACGCAAAAGAGGAGCTTTGCGCGCAATACCGCGGGTCGGCGCGCAATTGGGTGGGCTGGCGCGCAATTGGGCCAGCGCTTTGCGCGCAGATGATTGAGATTGCGCGCACCGGGCTTCGGACAGCTCGCGGGGGCAACGGCTCATTCTCTAACGAACGACCACTTTGAAGAGGGGGGTGCGCGCAATCGGGCCGGATTGCGCGCACCCTGGTGGCAATCGCGCGCAAGAGGCTTCTTTTGCGCGCGAAGGCCTTACGGTGAAGAATTAGTTCAAAAGAAAGAAACCAAAGGGATTGCGCGCGATGGCGAACCCCAAGGCTCTATTGCGCGAACGAGCGACGCTTCGGATTCTGGCAACCTTCAAAACGTCGGGGGTCGCCTTATATTTATAGGCAACCCCGGGCGCGGAATCCGGTCGTCGGGCGCGGAATTCTCTTCGCGGGCGCGGAATCGGGCCCGGCGCGCAAGGGAGCCGCGCAGGCCACGGGCGCGCAAAATAGCACGCCGGCCCAGCGCATTGCGCGCATCCCGGGAGGATTGCGCCCTGCGACTCAATTTTGCGCGCGGGACTCTGAAATTTCGTGCAAGCCCTCCGGGCCCTCCGGAACGTGCCTCTGACTCCAAATATCACTTCGCTTTCCGCATCCGGAGCTTCGTTTGGGAACAATGTACTTTTCCGGCGTCTACAAAAGCCCCCCCCTCGGAATCTGATCGGCGAGAGGTCGCAACGATCGAGTTCCGAGGGAGACGCCGGAATGCCGAAGTCCTGGGCGGCGCGGGACTCAGGCGCGCAAAAGGGGGCGCCGGGCGCGCAATTCGCAGCCGCGGTCGCGCAATCGAGCGTTCCGCGCGGCGCGGAATCCCGGCCTCGTCTATAAATAGGGGTCCAGGGTTCCGCGTTCCGTACACAGGCCTTCCGCGCGATAAGTTTCAACGCTCCCGTGCGCGAAATTGCCTTTTCTGGTCGCGAAATTCGCCCGATCGGCGCGCAAAACCATCCGGATTTCGCCCTGTCTTTACGCGAAAACCCGGAACTTTGCGCGACATTCTTCCCGATTGCGCGCCGTCCACTTGGATTGCGTGCCAACCTTCAAACATCTCTACCAGCCTCGTCCGATTCCGCACGCTTCATCCCTTAACCCTCACGACTCCTGAAGCTTCTGAGATGGCCACGCATCAAGGAAATGAGGGGGACGCCGCCACTCACAGAGCTGAGATGGCGACGAACGAGGAGGTCTACGGAGCCAAGGAGATTGTTTCCAACAATCAATCCTTGTTCGACTTGCTGACGCCGGCCCATAAGACATATCCGCTGTCAGACAACCTGCCGCTCTGGAACTTTGGCATCCTAGATGAGGTTCCGGTGCCAGGGTTCGAGGTTGATGCGCCACGGACCTGGGTGACTCGGGAGGACGAGCTTCCCCGCTATAACATCACCAACAATGGGCATCCTTCCAGGGAGACCAGGCACTTAGATGTCTACGTCCTGAACCCGAGGACGCGAACCATTGACGGGGGTGAGCCTACTGCGGAGAATTCTCCGGCCCTCTACTCGAGCACATACCGCCAGAGTGTCACGGACGACACCAAGGGTTGGATGAAGGACTGGGACTTGCGATCTGGGGGAAATTTCACCAGCGAGTGGGCCTGGGCGTTCTGGGTACGCCACACTTGCGATCACTTCGCAGAGGAGCTGCGGTACATCGGCCTGTTTGAGGCGGTGTGGACGTCGCAGTTCCACTTCTACCAGCAGTCCGAGCTCGGGCCGGAGCTGTTCACCCGCTGGTCCTCGGATACCAACACCTTCCATCTTCACCATGGGGAGGTCGGCATCGGTCTCTGGGACATGCACTGCATCGGAGGTGTCCCGCTGGAGGGCTACCAGTATGATGAGTTCCTGCCTCCGAGGAACACCTGGGGTGACAGGTCACGGACTCCCATCCTGACGTGGCATCTTCTGGACCTGGCTACAGAGCGGCTCGGGGTCAAGGACTTCCAGAAGGACATAGCCTACAAGGAGTGGTTCGGCCAGTTCTTGGAGCATGACCCAGCGGTCAAGATGCCAGGCAGGGGGAAGCGGTGCCCGACCGCGGCTCAGAGGAGCCGGAACGGGTCGTACTGGCGGGTCCTGGAGACGGGCGACTACCGCTCATGGGGGTACCGCGTCATCGAGGCCCGGGACCCAAATGTCCGGTACGCGGCATTCCTGGACACCTTTCTGAGTGGGTGGCTCCTGCCAGTGCGGGACGCGAGCGTTCGCCCGGCGACACTAGCGGTGGTGGGCGCTATGGCCGCCAACAAAAGATACAACCTCGGGGTCCCAGTGTTGGCTAAGTTGTGCGCCATCCTGGGACGCATCTCACAAGGGGGGTCACCACGAAGGATCTGTGGGCCCTTTCAGTTCTTCCACGGCTGGGTGGCTGCTCACCTCTGTGGGTACACGTTTCTGAACGCCATCATTCCTCCGGGCAACGGCCTGCGACCCTCCCTGCTGAACATTGCGGGGGTCGCTCCGATGACCCTAAGTGAGGAGGGCGTGAGGATTCGGATTGGCAATCATGCCAATTTCAACTTCAGCCCGTTCCCCACTCCCGTCGGCCAGATGATCGACAATGGGCAGGGTCCGCTAGAGCAGCATGAATACTTCCTGAACATGCGGGGCGGGGTGCTCGTGGCTCGGATCGACGGGAAGGTGATCTGCGAGCCTTACGTGCCAAACCGGTTCGCCAGGCAGTTCGGGTGCCTTCAAGGGATGCCGAAGAGGGTATTCACTGCTGTCCGGGAGGAGACGAACCCTTGCGTCCTTCGCCAGATGTGGCTGATGTTTGCCGCTTTCGGCTCCGGCGACGTCATCACTCTCCCTCCTACCGGGGTTGACGCAGGCTTGGCAACCGAGTACGCCGAACACTGGGCCATCGCGTACCCCGAGGGGCTTCTACGGAAGCCAGTTCGGCGGCTCGAGGTTACCCGTGCGGAGACCGGGCGTCAAGGAAGGAGGCGAGGCGCCGCCACACGGGGGAGAACGGAGGCGCGCCAAGCAGCGGAGCCGGCGCGAGCAGGGACTTCGGCGGCGGGCACATCGCAGGCTGCCGCTACGACCTCGGCGCCCAGAGAGGGGGCACGCACGGTGGTCGAAGAGCGGCCCGGGAAGCAGGTGAGACGTCTGCTCGAACCCTCCCACGATGCAGTCTTCCCGGTGCTGTGGTCGGCCTGGATGACCCTGCGGCAGTCACTGGGGACCGACGCCATCTGGCGAAAGATTCTCAGAGAAGGAATCCATCTGCCAGAGGTCGGGCGCCTCCATATTGCCGACAGGGTGGACTTCAACCGGCAGTATGCGTATCTGACGGCCATGGACGATTACGCGCGCCAACGTGGTCAGCGTGCGGAGCCATCCCTTCTGGTGAAGGTGATTCTCGGTATAGAGCCCGCTCCAGAACAGATGCCGCCGGAAGAAGACGACAGTAGCAACGACTCCGAGGAAGAGGAGGAGATGGGGGAGGATGAAGGCTCCGAGGGAAGATTCCATCAGGGGAGTCCGCGGGAGAGCGGCGAGGTGGCCGGCTCTGACAATGTTGATGTCACTGAGCTCCTCGAGGTCCGCTTCTATCCCTACTCAACCTGCTTCATCCATTCCCTTATGCAACTTCTAACCCATTTCTCCACCTTTCTCAGGAGCGCACGGATGTTGGTCAGGCGTCCTCAGTGGGAGTAGGAGGGGCGCCAGCAGGACAAGGCGGGGGCCAGGCACCCATTATCGAATTGACAAGCGCGGAAGGGCCCCCTGTTGCAACTGTTCCTGCGGCGGCCGGTATAGCCGAAGATGATGCTCTGAACTCCCGTAAGTCTCCTTGCTTCTCCTTGCTTTACTGCTGGTGCTTGCCATTGACGATCCGTGACTAACCATGGCATGCCCCGCGCAGTGATCTCAACACTGGAGGCTCGTCGGGTTGCCGAACCCGGGCCATCTACGAGTGGACCAGTGGTGGACATGCCGCCTGCTCCGGAACAGACTTCCCAAACCGAGCCGGCCCCACCAACTGCTGATCAGGGGGCTGCGGACGCCGGCGGTGCTGACATCGGAGAGAGGTCGGGGGCTGACGAGGGTGTCAGCGCCGCCGAGGAGAGAGAAGAAGGTCGCCCAGATGTTGGGGAACCTATCCCTCATGAGGACCTCCCAGGGGCGGACCCTGCAGCAGACCTGCTCGCTGCCTTCCCTGCCTACCGGCCTGCCGACCCCGAGGAGATGGACGACTCGGACGCAGAGGCGGTCGAGGAGAGCCGGATAACGCGCCGCAGGGGGTGGAAGTGCATCCAGCGCTTCCTCAAGCGAGACCCATCGGAGTGGCTGGGGCGCATGGGATCACTTCAAACCTGGCTGCGCTTCCTGTGTGCCGGGGGAGCTGATGCTCAACACCTCCATCTGACGGCCCGTGATTTCATGGCCGAAATGATGCGCGAGAGCTGCCGGCGTGCCGACGTTACACAAAGTCGAAACATGTCGGAGAGCACGCGGGTGCTCCTCGCGGCGGAGCAGGAAGTCCGGCGTCTCGAAGGGCAGGAGGCAGAGAAGGAGGCCTTTGTCGCAACGTGTACCGAGCTTGTGGAGCAACTAGCAGCCCAGCTGGTCGACGCCCAGGTACAGCTGACGGAGGCGGGCCAACAGATGGTCACAATTCAGGTCGAGCGGGAGCATGCACAGGCCAGAATCGACGAACTGCGTGCTGCGACCGCCGACGAGGAGAGGGCACGCAGAGAGCGAGAAGCAGCCCTGGAGGCCGCCAGCCAAAGGGTAGCAGCGTTAGAGAGACTCATTCAGCACGCTAATCCCTAGGGGCTTTGTTTTGCCACTCCCAGAACATTTTGCTTCTGCTACCTTGATCCATTTGTATGAACCAATATATTTATCTGCATCTTTTGGCTTAACATGCTCAACCACAATTCACTGTCTTGCGGGAGCGTTAACCAAGCATCAGGCATCCATAGTTGGGCCTGGATTGCTGGAGAAAAGAGGGAGGTCATTCCTAGGAAAGGAGACCTCAAGCCTAATCAATGTATCATCCCCCCAACTTGTTCCAACACATGAGTGGGACAATGCTAGGGGCGTTGAGATTTTATCCGAACATAGGGAAATGAGAAAAGCTGAATCGCGTGTCCCGAATCCAGACATCCACAACGGTCGGCCTTCCAGGAAATTCCCAAGACGGTAGGCGGACATTGGATCGACCATAACAACTGCAATAGACGGACCGAAGGTCATCATTCATATTGCAGGAGGCGGACCACATGTCATCATGAATACCGCTTTGGGGGTTCCTTCAGACACAAGGGTGGAAATCCAGATCAACAGGGCATGCGAAGCGTGGGGCGAAGTGACGATTGTTCGGACAGAATCCAATGCTCTCAGAATTGCGCCACCGTGGGGAAAGCGTATTAGGCGGATGCACTAATCTGGCCGTGAATCACCCCAATTCTCAGACAGCACCTCTTTGACGAGGAAACCGTCACTTCCCATCATTGCAATGGGGCATCCCGAGCTGAATCGTGGAGAATATCACAACTGCACTGTAACACCCGAGACTTTTATGTTATATAAATCATCAAAGGAATCTTTTTCTACACAACACTTGCTTGGCTTGCTTTGCACGCAATCGCGACCTTCCTCGATAGCTTGCGTCGTACGCAATACCGAGTTTCACTAAACAACAATATGCTATTAAAACTAGCCGTTATGAATAGTAATAACCACTTTTTAAAATTTTATAAATTTTATTTTTCAAAATGGACTTCATTTTTGGACTCAGAATATCGAAATTAGCCTAGGGTGAAATTTTGGTATTTTTCTGAAAACTTTCAATTTTTGATGAATAGTGAAACCACTAAGTGGTAGGTTAAAAAACTGAATTTTGCATAAAACTTAATTTTACCGCTTCTGTGAATGGAATTTCGAAAATCCGAGAGACACGGTTAATATCAAGGACTAAAATGTGGTTCAATGAGATGAAAATAATTTTTTGGTGAATAGTAACTTTTTACATTTTTTTACCGCGGTTAATAGTAAATAGGGTAACTAAGGGTAAATATGATATTAATATTACCCTAACACATGTCCTAATTCTATTGGACAAGTTTATCTCGACCAAAAACAACCTTAAGTGTAAAATATTATCATTTAGGCCCACTTGGATTAGATTAGGACATTTATTATTAATTTATTTAAAGAAGGGTTAAAATAGTTAAAATCAAAGTTTAATAAGTAAATCATTTTTAATATGGGGTTATAAATAAGATAAATTCGACTATAAATATTCATTAGAAAGATAAAAAGATTTCCTACATAAGGGTATTTTATTTGTAATTTTTAGACATTAAATAATTTAATTTATTTATGACACAATGATGATGCAGTAATTATCTTATTAATGAAATATTGACATAATTGATGTTATAAACACCAAAATAAATGTAATTTGAGACTTTTTATGAATTCCACTAATTTTCTAGGTTGCTATGATATATTAGTGTTGATTTAATCAACTTGGTTCGAACATATAGTTCTGTTATGACTTTCACAAAAATCATATATCAAATAGTGTCAAAATTGACACAAAATAGTTTTTAAATCAAATATTATATTATTAATTGTTATTTTATTCCTAAAAATCTAAGGTTCGGACAAATGACTTAGATAAGGATATATATATTAATAATAAACAATTTGGGGTTCGTTTGGCATGTTATAGTAAGTGTATTAACCATATAGTGAAAGAAAACAAAAAGACACGGTAAAAGTTAAATTAATTAACTTAGAGTTAAATCTAATTGATAAGGTTAAAATAATACCCTAAACTTGTCTAAATCCTATTGGTTGATAGGATTTCGACCCATCCCCACTTTAGCTTCGAAATAAGACCCTTTGGAACCATTATAAACCGATTTTGACTTTAATATAAAATAATATTTTGAGATATTCCTAAGGTGCCCCTCTCCTCCCTTATAAAAGGGCACCTCCTCCCCCTCCTCCTCACACCAATTTGAGCACTCAAGCTCGGCCAACCCCTGACATTTTCCCTTCTCCACTTCCCTAGAATAATCCTAGAGGTCCTGGTCTTCTCCAAAGACCAATCTTAGTTCCTTAAGTGGAGGATTCAAAAAGGCGTTCCAAAGAAGAGGTAATATCCATTACCGATCTTTTCAATTTCTTTCTTCTTCAACTTCTTCTTCTTTAGTTGTTTCATGATAAAGTAATAACATCAGTATTACTTACATACTGATATGTTATTATAAATATGAAACAACCCTAATTCACCTTCTATCCATCCTACGGAAAAATGAAATCACCGCGCGTGCGTACGTACGGAATACCGTCTCCACGCCGTGGTGTAATCTATTTTCCACCATCACCTTACAAGGATGAGTATAATGGTGTAATCAGTAACTATATATGATTATTATTAAGTAATATTGATACTGAAATAATATATATATATACTCCAATACAATTCCACGATCATAGGAACGATATCATCACTCGTGCGTACGTACGGAATACCGTCTCCACGATGTGATGCGACTCGTTCTACATGATCTTCATTTCATAATGATTATATAAATGAATTGAATGAATGAATATGGTATATACTACACTAATACCATTCTGGAAATGAATTATCTATAACCTAAAGATAAGAATAAGAATTTATTCGACAAAACACGCATAAGAACAAAAAGTTATAAAGACCCGAGTAACAAGTAACAATGAAATATTACTAACAAGAAGCTAATAATATGACCATATATGATCTCATATCAATACGTATGATTCTGGAATAAGTCAATAACATTATTTAAACCATTATACAGGAGCTTCGGACACGAACAAAGCAAATCAGACCTAAGGTAAGGGAAATATCACAATCTCATTTTTATCCGAGATTGTTTATTCGTAAGTATTTACTGGGGTGTATTTTATCATCCACATCCATGTTCCCTCAATATGTAATATTGTTTCCATCCACTTGAAATAGTTTAAATCCAATTTTACCCTTAGGTGAGTTTTTAGTAAAGAATAAGAAAGGAATCTTTTGTCGTTTTTCCGTACGAGGTACTTTTTGACTTTTCCGACAAAAGTACGAAGAATGTTTTTTTTAACTTATACGGCATGAATGGATTTTTAAAACATTACTTAAAAGAAGCTTCATTTACAAGTTTTCAAGTTTATTTTTAATCAACTTCTTTTATTTCAAAGTTGTATGACATGTTATGAAAGGAAAAATGTTTTTGAAGAAGAAAGGATATTTTCCTCAAGAATTCAATTCAAGTGTTTTATCAAAATTATTTTCCATCTAAGATAATAAAGGGTTCTGTTTCTATCCATATTTTTACATTGGTTTGACTATGTTGTGATGGAATTATGTTTATGAATTCCTTTATCATATATGAATTGATTTATGATGTCATGATGTTTCAAGAATCCCATTTTTGTTATATGTGTTATGCGATGATGTATGTTTTATGATTATGTGGCACACATAAGAAAGGATTCATTATAAGATGGGTGGGACCTATATCTCCCTCCAATGCATTGGGTAAAGATTTTATATCTCATGAGATAGACATGGCTGGAACGGAAGGTTATTTCGGTTCAGTGATACAGGACTGAAACGAGGAGTGAACTCGGTTCAGAAAGGGACTTTGTCCACTAAGATAGTCTTGGCAATGAGTCATGACTAACAAGAAATGATTTTCCATGATTATGTGTGCATGCCACAAAGATTCAAGTTTTATGTTATGATTATGGGGATCTCATTCTCACTTCTATGATTTATTCCATGTTAAGATATTATGATCTCTTTTGCAGGTTTTGATTTTCATAAAGATATGATATGATTTTTTTATTTCTTTTATTTGCCCTTGCTGAGCATTTGAGCTCACCCTTTTATGTTTTCTTTTCCCCAGGTCAGGAAGATGGATATTAAGTAGAATATGCTAAAAGGGACCCTAGATATGATGAAATAAATGGGAGACACTGTAGAAGATTTATGAACCAGTTGTTTATGTTTCCCCAGTTTCTAAAGACACTATACCTATACGGTCCTTTGTGGTTTTGTCATATGTTGTAATAAGTGTGCTTTAATTTTGAAGTATTAACAATGTATGTAAAGTGTGGGTCGTTATAGTTGGTATCAGAGGAAAGGTATAGTCAACCTTTGGAAACTAGGATGTGAAAGCCTTAGTAAGAACCCTAAGGATAAGTCTAAGCATAGAACACAATCTTAGAAATGGCCATGAATAACCTAGGATAAGACCATAAGCATGAAAATTTTATTCTTGAATTATGTGGTTTCCTATTATAATTAGTGTTGCTCACATTATTCTTCTTGGTTTTAGTCAATGGCTGGAACCCGAAGGAACCGTGTTAATGCGGAATGTGATGGGCAATGCAATGATTGTCCCCCTGAGCAACCAAACGATATGGGAGCTGGAATGCAAAATCTTGTAGCCATGCTCACACAACTTTCTCAAGCTATGAATCATGCAGGATTTCCAAATGAACAAAGGAGGGAGCAACATTCTGTTGAATCCTTCATGAGGCAGCGTCCACCATCTTTCAGCGGGTCTACTGATCCATTAGTTGCTGAACAATGGATTAGTACTACTGAAAAGATATTTTCAGTTCTTCAATGTTCTGAGCATGATAAAGTCATCCTAGCAGTGTATCGTTTGGAAGGAGATGCTGATCAATGGTGGAATCTTGTTAAGAATACAAGGCAAAGGGATGAAATTGAGTCTATGGAATGGGACGAGTTCAAGAACTTATTTTTCAATAAGTACTTCCCTCGTATTCTCCGAACAAAGATGGAGAAAGAGTTCCTTGAACTGAAGCAAAGGGATGATGAATCTGTTAGTACCTATGAAGCAAATTTTACAAGACTTGCAAGGTACGCTTCTGGTATTATTATCCAACCTGAGAGTAAGATCGATCGATTCTTTAGTGGCTTAAAACCAAGTCTTTGAAGGGCGTTAGCCATAAGGGACTTCAATAGCTACGAGGAAATCGTTCGATGTGCTCTCAAAGTCGAGATGGAGATTGGAGTAACCCATCAGTCACATGGGTTTGATAAGAAGAGGAAGATGGAATTCAAAGAAAAATCTAAAGAGCACACGGAAAAGAAGATGAACTTTCCCTTATGCTCAAAGTGTGGAAAGAAACATGGAGGGAGTTGTCTTAAAGGGACAAGTAAATGTTTTAAATGTGGAAAGGAAGGTCATCGGGCATTTGAATGCCGTGATAATGGGAAGAAGATGTCTAATGATGCAAACAAAGGAAGGGATACACAGAATGAACCTGCTACACTTCAATGTTTCAAGTGCAAGGAGATGGGGCATTATGCCAATCAATGCCCAAATCCAAGGGTTGATGATGATGGTCGACGTCAACGAACTCTTAAGGCTAAAGAAAAAGGAAAGTCACATGCAATTTCTATCAGTGATGTGGAGTACGATAACGATGTGGTGAAAGGTACACTTACCATCCACTCTAAAGTAGCAAATGTTTTATTTGATTCTGGATCCACCCACTCTTTTATTTCTGAAAAATTTTCTAAGGGTATCACCGTATTACCTCAACAATTAGATGTTGAGTTAGCTGTGACAACACCTAATGGCACATCAATCGCATCAGAAGTTTATAATTCTTCTCCAATCGAAGTTTGTGGGAAAGTGCTTCCTGCAAATCTTGTGATCCTTCCTTTAGTGGAATTTGATGTGATTCTTGGCATGGATTGGCTTTCTCTACATGGAGCTCATATCAATTGCCAAAGAAGGGAAGTCACATTTCATATTCCAGATCAACCTATGATCGTCTATCAATGCAAGGATGAACATAACCTTCCAGTGGAAATTTCTTCCATCTTATGGGTATTGATTACACTAAATGAAGGTTATTTATCTCAAATGGTTGGTGAGAAACTCACGATTAAGAATATGCCCATTGTACGGGAGTTTGATGATGTATTTCCGGAGGAATTGCCGGGTCTTCCACCAAATCGTGAAGTTGAGTTTTCAATAGAACTCGTACCGGGTGCTTTGCCTATTTCAAAGACACCTTATAGAATGGCCCCAATTGAGTTGCAGGAATTGAAGAAGCAACTCCAAGAGAATCTTGATAAGGGATTCATACGCCCTAGTGCGTCACCTTGGGGAGCACCTGTTCTATTTGTTAAGAAGAAAGATGGATCAATGAGACTCTGCATTGATTATCGAGAACTTAACAAGATCACTATCAAGAACAAATATCCTCTCCCACGCATTGATGAATTATTTGACCAACTACGCGGAGCTCAATACTTTTCCAAGATTGATCTTTGTTCAGGGTATCATCAATTAAGGGTCAAAAGGGAGGATATACCAAAGACGGCTTTCTGTACAAGATATGGACACTATGAATTTATAGTGATGCCATTTGGTCTTACTAATGCCCCTGCTATCTTCATGGATCTAATGAATAGAGTCTTTAGAGACCATCTTGATCAATTTGTGGTAGTCTTTATAGATGATATTCTTGTCTATTCAAAGAGCAAGGAAGAGCATGAAGATCACTTGAGAATTATATTGAAGACCCTGAGAAAGGAGAAGCTTTATGCCAAATTTACCAAGTGTGAATTTTGGCTTCAAAAAGTTGCATTTTTGGGTCATATAATCTCAAAAGAGGGGATATCTGTGGATCCAGCAAAAACAGAGGTTATCGAAAGATGGTCAAGACCAACAACAGTAACTGAGATCCGAAGTTTTCTTGGTTTGGCTGGTTATTATCGACATTTTGTAAAAGATTTTTCACGATTATCTAATCCACTCACCAAGTTGACTCGGAAAGGAGTTAAGTTTGTCTGGACAGAGGAATGTGAAGAGAATTTCAAGGAGTTGAAAAGAAGGTTATCCAGTGCACCTGTGCTCACACTGCCTTGTAGTGGAGAAAGGTTTGTGATCTATAGTGATGCATCCAAGAAGGGATTGGGGTGTGTTCTTATGCAAAATGATATGGTGATAGCTTATGCCTCACGACAGTTGAAAATCCATGAGCAAAATTACCCAACACATGATTTGGAGTTGGCTGCGGTAATCTTTGCATTAAAGATTTGGAGGCATTACCTTTATGGTGAAAGGTGTGATATTTATACTGATCATAAAAGTTTAAAGTATATTTTCACACAAAAGGAGCTGAATATGCGCCAAAGAAGATGGTTGGAGCTGATTAAGGATTATGACTGCTCAATCCATTACCACCCTGGGAAAGCAAACAAGGTGGCAGATGCATTAAGTCGACAAGACCATGCTAGTTTATCCATGATGAGGATCACAAAAGATCCAATATTTATGGATTTACAAAGGATGGATCTTAGAATTATAATGGAAGGGGAAAAATCTTATCTTTCTCAAATGAATGTTCAACCATCTATACATGTGAAGATTAAAGAGGCACAGAAAGAAGATGTCGAGTTACAAAAGAAGGTGAGAAATGTTCCTGAATTCAACCTTGATTGTGATGGGATAATAAAGTTCAGGAATCGGGTTTGTGTTCCTCCCATCCCCGAATTAAAGAAAGAGCTGCTGGATGAGGCTCATAGTTCTTCATTCTCTATTCATCCTGGAAGCACGAAGATGTATAGGGACCTGAAAGAGTACTTCTGGTGGGATGGCATGAAAAGAGATGTTGCTGAATATGTCTCTCGATGCTTGGTTTGTCAACAAGTTAAAGCTGAGAGACAGAAGTCTAAGGGGATGTTACAACCATTACCCATACCCGAATGGAAATGGGAAAACATCACTATGGACTTTGTCACAGGACTTCCTAAAACATCCAAAGGCAATAATGCTATCTGGGTCATAGTTGATCGTCTTACAAAGTCTGCACACTTCATTGCTATTAGAGAGGATTTCTCTCTAGATCAGCTTGCCAGGATATATGTAAAGGAAGTGGTAAGATTTCATGGAGTACCACTTTCTATTATATCTGATCGAGATCCGAGATTTACCTCGAAGTTCTGGCGAAGTCTTCAGCATACTCTGGATACAGAGTTGAGTTTCAGCACTTCTTATCATCCCCAGACATACGGTCAGTCTGAGAGAACAATTCAAACCCTAGAAGATATGTTGAGAGCTTGCTCTATGGATTTCAAAGGAGGTTGGGATCAACACCTACCTTTGGTGGAATTTTCTTATAATAATAGCTTTCACTCCAGTATTCAGATGGCTCCTTATGAAGCTCTCTATGGAAAGAAATGCAGGACTCCAACTTGCTGGGATGAAGTTGGGGAAAGAAAGCTATTAGGACCTGATCTCGTTGATGAAATGGCAGAAAAGGTC
Organism: Viscum album; assembly: GCA_963277665.1. Taxonomy (NCBI): domain Eukaryota; kingdom Viridiplantae; phylum Streptophyta; class Magnoliopsida; order Santalales; family Viscaceae; genus Viscum; species Viscum album. Next base: position 814,207,037 of record OY728120.1, read on the forward strand.
AGATCCATTCAACAACACATAAGAGCAGCTCAGAGTCGACAGAAAAGTTATGCCGACAACCGAAGAAAAGACCTAGAGTTTGAAGTGGGCGATAAAGTGTTCTTACGAATATCTCCCTGGAAGAGGGTTATGAGATTTGGAAAGAAGGGGAAGTTGAGCCCTAGATATATCGGTCCTTTTGAAATACTGGATCGTGTTGGGAAGGTAGCTTACCGATTGGCGCTTCCACCGAATCTCTCTCAAGTTCACGATGTGTTCCACGTATCTCTCCTGAGAAAGTACATACCAGATCCTTCACATGTACTCAGCTCAGAAGTTGTACCGCTGGAGCAAGATCTTTCTTATGAAGAACAACCGATAGAGATTCTGGATCGTAGCGAAAAAGTCCTACGAAACAAGACCACTCGCTTGGTGAAAGTTTTAGGGAGGAACCACCAACTTGAAGAAGCTACATGGGAGCTTGAGGATATGATGAGGGAGAAGTATCCTCATTTGTTTGTTACAAAGTGACGAATTTCGAGGGCGAAATTCTTTTTAAGGGGGGTAGAATGTAACACCCGAGAATTTTATGTTATATAAATCATCAAAGGAATATTTTTCTACACAACACTTGCTTGGCTTGCTTTGCACGCAATCGCGACCTTCCTCGATAGCTTGCGTCGTACGCAATACCGAGTTTCACTAAACAACAATATGCTATTAAAACTAGCCGTTATGAATAGTAATAACCACTTTTTAAAATTTTATAAATTTTATTTTTCAAAATGGACTTCATTTTTGGACTCAGAATATCGAAATTAGCCTAGGGTGAAATTTTGGTATTTTTCTGAAAACTTTCAATTTTTGATGAATAGTGAAACCACTAAGTGGTAGGTTAAAAAACTGAATTTTGCATAAAACTTAATTTTACCGCTTCTGTGAATGGAATTTCGAAAATCCGAGAGACACGGTTAATATCAAGGACTAAAATGTGGTTCAATGAGATGAAAATAATTTTTTGGTGAATAGTAACTTTTTACTTTTTTTTACCGCGGTTAATAGTAAATAGGGTAACTAAGGGTAAATATGATATTAATATTACCCTAACACATGTACTAATTCTATTGGACAAGTTTATCTCGACCAAAAACAACCTTAAGTGTAAAATATTATCATTTAGGCCCACTTGGATTAGATTAGGACATTTATTATTAATTTATTTAAAGAAGGGTTAAAATAGTTAAAATCAAAGTTTAATAAGTAAATCATTTTTAATATGGGGTTATACATAAGATAAATTCGACTATAAATATTCATTAGAAATCTAAAAAGATTTCCTACATAAGGGTATTTTATTTGTAATTTTTAGACATTAAATAATTTAATTTATTTATGACACAATGATGATGCAGTAATTATCTTATTAATGAAATATTGACATAATTGATGTTATAAACACCAAAATAAATGTAATTTGAGACTTTTTATGAATTCCACTAATTTTCTAGGTTGCTATGATATATTAGTGTTGATTTAATCAACTTGGTTCGAACATATAATTCTGTTATGACTTTCACAAAAATCATATATCAAATAGTGTCAAAATTGACACAAAATAGTTTTTAAATCAAATATTATATTATTAATTGTTATTTTATTCCTAAAAATCTAAGGTTCGGAAAAATGACTTAGATAAGGATATATATATTAATAATAAACAATTTGGGGTTCGTTTGGCATGTTATAGTAAGTGTATTAACCATATAGTGAAAGAAAACAAAAAGACACGGTAAAAGTTAAATTAATTAACTTAGAGTTAAATCTAATTGATAAGGTTAAAAGAATACCCTAAACTTGTCTAAATCCTATTGGTTGATAGGATTTCGACCCATCCCCACTTTAGCTTCGAAATAAGACCCTTTGGAACCATTATAAACCGATTTTGACTTTAATATAAAATAATATTTTGAGATATTCCTAAGGTGCCCCTCTCCTCCCTTATAAAAGGGCACCTCCTCCCCCTCCTCCTCACACCAATTTGAGCACTCAAGCTCGGCCAACCCCTGCCATTTTCCCTTCTCCACTTCCCTAGAATAATCCTAGAGGTCCTGGTCTTCTCCAAAGACCAATCTTAGTTCCTTAAGTGGAGGATTCAAAAAGGCGTTCCAAAGAAGAGGTAATATCCATTACCGATCTTTTCAATTTCTTTCTTCTTCAACTTCTTCTTCTTTAGTTGTTTCATGATAAAGTAATAACATCAGTATTACTTACATACTGATATGTTATTATAAATATGAAACAACCCTAATTCACCTTCTATCCATCCTACGGAAAAATGAAATCACCGCGCGTGCGTACGTACGGAATACCGTCTCCACGCCGTGGTGTAATCTATTTTCCACCATCACCTTACAAGGATGGGTATAATGGTGTAATCAGTAACTATATATGATTATTATTAAGTAATATTGATACTGAAATAATATATATATATACTCCAATACAATTCCACGATCATAGGAACGATATCATCACTCGTGCGTACGTACGGAATACCGTCTCCACGATGTGATGCGACTCGTTCTACATGATCTTCATTTCATAATGATTATATAAATGAATTGAATGAATGAATATGGTATATACTACACTAATACCATTCTGGAAATGAATTATCTATAACCTAAAGATAAGAATAAGAATTTATTCGACAAAACACGCATAAGAACAAAAAGTTATAAAGACCCGAGTAACAAGTAACAATGAAATATTACTAACAAGAAGCTAATAATATGACCATATATGATCTCATATCAATACGTATGATTCTGGAATAAGTCAATAACATTATTTAAACCATTATACAGGAGCTTCGGACACGAACAAAGCAAATCGGACCTAAGGTAAGGGAAATATCACAATCTCATTTTTATCCGAGATTGTTTATTCGTAAGTATTTACTGGGGTGTATTTTATCATCCACATCCATGTTCCCTCAATATGTAATATTGTTTCCATCCACTTGAAATAGTTTAAATCCAATTTTACCCTTAGGTGAGTTTTTAGTAAAGAATAAGAAAGGAATCTTTTGTCGTTTTTCCGTACGAGGTACTTTTTGACTTTTCCGACAAAAGTACGAAGAATGTTTTTTTTAACTTATACGGCATGAATGGATTTTTAAAACATTACTTAAAAGAAGCTTCCTTTAAAAGTTTTCAAGTTTATTTTTAATCAACTTCTTTTATTTCAAAGTTGTATGACATGTTATGAAAGGAAAAATGTTTTTGAAGAAGAAAGGATATTTTCCTCAAGAATTCAATTCAAGTGTTTTATCAAAATTATTTTCCATCTAAGATAATAAAGGGTTCTGTTTCTATCCATATTTTTACATTGGTTTGACTATGTTGTGATGGAATTATGTTTATGAATTCCTTTATCATATATGAATTGATTTATGATGTCATGATGTTTCAAGAATCCCATTTTTGTTATATGTGTTATGCGATGATGTATGTTTTATGATTATGTGGCACACATAAGAAAGGATTCATTATAAGATGGGTGGGACCTATATCTCCCTCCAATGCATTGGGTAAAGATTTTATATCTCATGAGATAGACATGGCTGGAACGGAAGGTTATTTCGGTTCAGTGATACAGGACTGAAACGAGGAGTGAACTCGGTTCAGAAAGGGACTTTGTCCACTAAGATAGTCTTGGCAATGAGTCATGACTAACAAGAAATGATTTTCCATGATTATGTGTGCATGCCACAAAGATTCAAGTTTTATGTTATGATTATGGGGATCTCATTCTCACTTCTATGATTTATTCCATGTTAAGATATTATGATCTCTTTTGCAGGTTTTGATTTTCATAAAGATATGATATGATTTTTTTATTTCTTTTATTTGCCCTTGCTGAGCATTTGAGCTCACCCTTTTATGTTTTCTTTTCCCCAGGTCAGGAAGATGGATATTAAGTAGAATATGCTAAAAGGGACCCTAGATATGATGAAATAAATGGGAGACACTGTAGAAGATTTATGAACCAGTTGTTTATGTTTCCCCAGTTTCTAAAGACACTATACCTATACGGTCCTTTGTGGTTTTGTCATATGTTGTAATAAGTGTGCTTCAATTTTGAAGTATTAACAATGTATGTAAAGTGTGGGTCGTTATATGCACCACTCTACCAGAAGCCAGGCCAGACGGCCGGTGACGAGGAGGGGCGGGACTTAACGATCCCTGAGGCTGGACCCGAGTCGGAATGCCCGGGCGTTCCTACGTACTCCATCAGGCTGGAGATCGAGCCACACGTAGTTCTGAAAGCGCAGTTTAACGTCATGCGGGACGCAGAATCCCGTTTGGGGAGATCTTAGTTTAAGGTCGTAGAGCTTGGACCATAGGGGTAGATCTTAGTTTAAGGTCTTAGAGCTCGGACCATAAGGGGAGATCTTAGTTTAAGGTCTTAGAGCTCGGACCATATGGGGAGATCTTAGTTTAAGGTCTTAGAGCTCGGACCATAAGGGGAGATCTTAGTTTAAGGTCTTAGAGCTCGGACCATAAGAACCTCAAAGCACGCCACACCGTGGTCCTATCCCCTGGATATGCGAAGATGCACTGAGGGATAGTGTCAAGAGTGTCGAGATTTTTCCTGGTCAGAATGGGGGGTGGAAAACGTGAATCATGCGGCCATTCACTCAAGGACTGGGGGCACCGGCTTAACGATATGGGAGTACTGCCGACCGTGGCGGAAAAGCAGCATCAATATCGCACTAACCGTTGATGGAATGAGGCAGCAAACGAGCATCGACCGCTCAATCGCAGGATTCATATCGATTTGCTGCCCGAGGCCATTGGGGGCACCAGCCCGAGTCGGTGGGAGAGCACTGAGGCATTGTGTCCAAACCGTTCACGGGGGCTCCACCCAGGGCGTAGGCGATGGGTCCGAATGAAAGGGAGCATGAAGCCTGAAAATGGAAGGAACCTGACCAAGCTGAACCTGACCCTCCTGGCAATAAACCAGAGTACTCTTGACATCATTGGACCACTGCAAGGGGTCGAGGGACACGCCTTGAGGGTGGCCTGAAGGCGGCGGATTCCCCAGAGAAGGGGGAATCTCTAAGAGGTGGGGGCTGGACCCGAAGTTTCAAACATCCGGGCGTTCCTACGTATCCCATAAGGATGGGAATCAAGCCGCACGTAGTTCTTGAAGCGCGGCGCAACACAATCGGGCACCAGCGCGGGGAAGGGTGCGGGTCTGACCCTCGCACACAGAAGAAGCGGTATTTGATATTTCTTGTTTGTCCTTAAAGGTGGATGGTTTTTCTTTGTGCAGCGACATACCTGTGATTAAGAAATCCCTGGCGTCGCTACAATAATCAAGCCATGAAAGGCATTGATAAATGGCGTGGTTATTAACCAGCGCCCAACGTGAGTGTCCTTTGAAGAGAACATCACAATGCAGTGCCGTTTCTCATCGGGCGGCCAAGACGATCACAGTTTACGGTCGTGTGGTAGGACCAGACAACACAGTTTAAGGTTGTGTGGCTCGGACCATGGAGGAATCCGCGTATTGCGATATGACGGACTCAGCGGAGGTGGGAACATACCCAGCCCTGCGGTCACGCACGATTCCAGGAGGATCCTGGGATAGGGGCCTGCGTATGTCCATCACCCGAGGGGCAAAGATGCTAGCCTCCAGATACACCGGGCCCAGAACGCAATTGTTCGGGCGACTCCTTCCTCCTTATGGGGACGAGGGTCCAGCTACACATGGCCCTTGGGGAGGACATCAGCATATATCCTTGGTGCTCAGATCGTGGGAGCCTCGACAGACACCATTACCCTGGTTGGCCTGCCTAACGTGTAAAGGTGTACTGAAGGTCAGTATGAAGAGAGTGTCGAGATTCCACTACAACGCACAAAGGCGGAGTGTGATGAGGACCGCGCAACCAATGTTCGGAGCCTAAAAAAGGCGACATGGCGATCAAGGATGTCGCTGACCATATTCGCAACACAACATCCGATCGCGTCAGCCTAGAACGGGGCAAGCAAACGAGCATCAACCGCTCAATCGCAGGATTCATATCGATTTGCGGCCCAGGACCCGCCGGTAAATCGACCCAGAGCGGTAGGAGAGCACTGAGGCATCGTACCTAAACCGCTAACGAGGATCCCTTTGAGTGAAGGCCCGAACAAGAGGAAGCGCGAGGCCCGACAAGCAACACATGACTTGCCGGGATTGCATCCGACACCACGGGTCATAGACCGAAGTACCCAAAACATGTTACCAGATCACCGGAAAGGATCGGAGGACTCACCCTGAGAGCAATCCAAAAGACAGCAGGTTCCTGTGATCAACCAAGAGACGGGGCTGGACCTGAAACACAAGCGTCCAGGCGGTCCTACGTATCCCATAAGGATGGGAATCAAGCCGTACGTAGTTCTTGAGAGGCAGTTTAACGTCATGCAGGACGATGACGGGTGTGAGGTAGTCCTACACACGGGGGAGGCGTACAGCGCGGCCAGTAGACCGACGTGAATGAGGACATAATCCCCCGTCCACACCATACGCCACATACCCAGAGGCAACTGGGCCAAGGGCCCGAGGTGGGATGGAAATTCCCGAAGGATGGGGCTGGGCCTGAAACATGAATGTTCAGGGGGTCCTACGTATCCCATGAAGATGGGAATCAAGCCGCACGTAGTTCTCGAGGGGCAGTTTAACGTCATGCGGGACGGATGCTGAACAGTTTAACGTCTTGTAGCTCGGACGTAGTACAGTTTAACGTCATGTTGGACGAAACACTTGGCAGTTTAACGTCTTGCAGCGCGGACGATATGCTAGGCAGTTTAACGTCGTGCAGCTTGGACGTATGCAGTTTAACATCATGCAGGACGTTGTACACTCAGACAAAGTACTGCTTGAGGAACCTAGCGTTGGTGGGAGGAGTGACACGCTCACCATCCATAGTCGCTAGGGATTACGCGCCATTGGGATAAACTTTGTGGACGACAAGAGGTCCCTCCCACTTGGGCTCCAACTTGGGTGGCTTCCTGCCGGGGATCATTGGCGCTCTTAAGGCTAGCACTAGGTCACCCTGCAGGAAGGAGCGGAGGCGAACCTTCTTATTGAAAGCTCGAGCCATTCTGCTTTGATGCCTCTCCAAGTTGTGCAAGGCGCGAAGTCTATTCTCATCCAGTGCTTCCAACTCGACTAGACGGGCTTCAGCAACTCTGTTCGGCGCTTGCTGGTCGTAGACCGCAGTGCGCAAGGACGGCAACTGGATCTCAATGGGCAGGACGGCCTCAGCTCCATACACCAGGGAATAAGGGGTCATCAGGGTGGAATTGCGAGTCGTCGTCCGATAAGCCCAGAGGGCGTTGGGGAGCTTGTCCGGCCAACTCTTCTTGTTCTGACCAACCATCTTTTGCAGAATGTTAGAGAGGGTTTTGTTAAATGCCTCGATCTGTCCATTCGCCTGCGCATGATAGCGAGATGTATGGTTCGAGCGAATGTTATACTTGGCGTACAACTTCTTCAACTCGGCTGCTCGGAAATTGGCTCCGTTATCCGTTAGGATAGCGTGAGGCACTCCAAATCGGTGAATGATGTTGGAGGTCACGAAGTCAGCGATCGAACAGGATTTGACCTCTCTGAGCGGAATCGCCTCTGCCCATTTGGAGAAGAAGTCCGTGGCGGTCAGAATGAACCGGCACTGGCGAGCCGTCGCTGGCGGGTACAGTCCCACAACGTCCATCCCCCAGACTGCAAAGGGCCAAGAATACCCGGTGGTATGGAGAGGCTCCGGCGGCCGATGCACAAAGTTCGCATGAACCTGGCACGCATGGCACCTCCTGGCATACTCGATGCAGTCATGGATCATGGAGGGCCAGAAGTATCCCAATCTCCGAATCTGGTGGGACAGCTTCGGCCCAGTCTGATGGGCACCGCATGAACCAGCATGAACCTCTTGCATGACTCGTGGGATCTCAACTCCCTGAAGGCAACGGAGGAGAACACCATCGAATCCGCATCTATAGAGGATCTGCCCCAGGCCGGGACTGCTCTGGAGGACAAACTGCGATGCGCGGCGTCGAACTCGCTCGCGCTCGGCCCGATCCGGCGGGAGAATGCCATGTTGGAGGTACTCAACCAAAGGCGCCCTCCAATCAGGGGCTGATTCCACTGCCATATCTGGGGTACTCGGGGCTCCGGGCACAGGGGAAACCGCGGTGAGATTACTTACCAACGGGCCGCGATCTTCCTCCGGGATAACGGGAGCGATGAGCCTGCGGTGCGTCACGCGGACGATCAGGTTATCCTGTTCAGGCTCTGCAAGTGACGCAGCAAGGCTGGCCAAGGCATCTGCTCGACCGTTCTGCGACCGGGGAATATGGACAATTTCTGGCCGAGAAGGGAACCGGGCCATCAGAAGGAGGGTGCACTCCAGCAATGGCACAAGTTCCGGCTTCCTGACAACATAGTCTCCATTGATCTGCTTAACAACTAGCTCGGAGTCCCCTTTCACGCACAGATGGGGCACGTCGATCTCAAGAGCTAACTTGAGGCCGGTGATGAGGGCATGGTATTCCGCCTCATTGTTGGTACAGCCCTCTGACAACAGGAAAGAGTATGGCAGCACGGCCCGCTCCGGGGTAATGAAGACGATACCCAAGCCCACTCTGTTGAGCTTAGGATTATCGAGCCTTCTACCGGTGGGGCTCCGGGAGGCACCGTCAAAGTGCATCTGCCAGCATGGATCGACATGATCGACCGAGAGAATAGTCTCATCAGGAATGCCTAGATCCAGCAGCTGATCCGCGGAGGTCGGGTGAGCTGCCAGAAAGTCTGCCAATGCTTGCCCTTTGATGGCCTTCTGAGACACATACCTGATGTCGAACTGTTGGAGAATCACAGCCCACCGTGCTAGACGGCCAGTCAACATAGGTCGGCTCAGGATATATTTCAACGGGTCTACCCGAGAAACCAACTGTACCTCGTGGTGCTGCAAGTAGTGCCGTAATTTCTGTACGGAAAATACGAGCGCCAGGCATCTCTTCTCGATGGGGGAATACCTAACTTCCGCATCGAGGAGCATGCGACTGAGGTAATAGAGGCTATTCTCCGTTCCCTCGTTGTTCTTCTGGGCGAGAAGGGCACCCAGGGACCGTTCCAGGGCGGTCACATAAAGGACCAGCGGCTTTCCGGATACGGGCGTCATCAGGACCGGAGGTTGAAGCAGGTACTGCTTGATTTCCTCGAAAGTGGTCTGACACTCTTTATCCCATACATAGGTGACGCCTTTCTTCATGAGCCGAGAAAAGGGCTTACACTTGCCGGCCAGATTCGCGATGAATCGGCGTATATAGGCTAAGTGGCCTTGGAACCCTTGCAGTTCCCGGATGTTACCTGGGGGAGGCATCTGGCTAATCGCCCTGATCTTCTCTGGGTCGATCTCAATACCCCGGTATCTTACCACAAATCCAAGGAACTTTCCGGAGGTGACCCCAAAGGCACACTTCAACGGGTTCATCTTCAGGCAGCGAGACCGGAGGAAGCCGAACACTTTCTCAAGATCTTTGAGATGGTCCTGACGCTGGCGCGATTTGACCACCAAGTCGTCGACGTAGCATTCCACCAGTGTGCCGAGGATTGGCTTGAATATGCGGTGCATCACCCGTTGATAGGTGGCACCTGCATTCTTCAGGCCGAAAGGCATGACCCGGTAGCAAAAGGTACCTTGGGGGGCCCTGAAGGCAGTGAACTCCTCATCCTCAGGGGCCATCCGGATTTGGTTGTATCCGGAGTATCCATCCATGAAGGAGAGGGCTTGGAACCCTGCCGTGGCATCAATCAACAGCTCTGTCACTGGAAGGGGAAAATCATCCTTTGGACAGTGGCGGTTGAGATCGCGGAAGTCGATGCAGACCCTGATCTGCCCGTTCTTCTTCCTGACCGGCACAATGTTGGCCAGCCATTTGGGGTACTGAACTTCCCTCACGAAGTTGGCTTTGATAATCTTGTCAACTTCGGCCTCAACCATGGCACCGTGGGATGGGTGCATCTTCCTGGGAGGCTGCTTGAACTCGCGATGGTTCGCCGGGAGACCAAGGTGGTGGACGGCTACCTGAGGATCTAGCCCCGGCATCTCGTCATAGCCCCAAGCGAACACATCACGGTGCTGCCTGAGAAAGTCCACGTACTGCTGCCTCTCCTCAGAGGGCATGGCGGCACTGACCAATGTGGGTCTTGGATCGGCCTCGGTTCCAAGGTTCACCTGTATTAACTCATCGACCGTGGCGGGGACACCCTCCTCAAAGGCTGGGGGTGCATCTTCCACGTCCTCTCCACTCGGGGAGGGATCGTCCACGGGAGAGACTGCGTTGGAAACTGCATTGGGGCTACCAGATCCTGCTGGGCCACCGGTGCTGGCACGGGCGGTCGCGGTCATCTCATTAGGAGACTCGCGGGCCGTCGAGACCATGGCCACGTCCAACCGTTGAACCGGGAGGACGTAAGCGTCATCCAGACTTGCCCAGGGATCACTTGCAACAGCGACAGGCTCAACCTCACCTGCCAGGATCTGCTTATCCTTGCTCTTGTAATAGTCCGCGTCCAGATAGCGGGCTTCACATGAGGCAAAAGGAGAGGCATCTCCTTGAAGCACGCCTACTCGACCATTAAGGGAGTATTTGAGGCATTGGTGGTATGACGAGGGAACCGCCGCGTGAAGGTCGAGCCATGGCCTGCCCATCAATGCGTTGTACGCAGTGTCTTGAGAGACTACCATGAATTCGGTGTTGGCAACCAAGTCACCGAACTGGGTCTTCAAACGTATCTTGCCGACCGGAGTTTGCTCGGTGCGGTCGTACCCCTGGATCCTGAGGTCGGAGGGAATCAAGTCATCCTCAGACAACCCCAATCTCCGGAGCGTCCGAGTTGGAATCAGGTTAATCCCGGACCCCGTGTTGACAATACAGCACCGGACTTCAAGGCCATTGAACTGGTCGGTAACATACAGCGGACGAATATGCCCATGTATATGAGGGTCTTCATCCTTACCAGAGAACGAGATAACTGCCTGGAATTCGGCGTCCTCAATCGTTTCTGCGTGAAAGGCCTCTGCAGCTGCAACCTCTGTCTCAAACTGGAGGGGGCTCTTCAGGGCTTCAGCGAGTGCCTCGCGCATCTCAGATGACATGCGCAGAGCCTCAAGGATGGAGAGTCTCGCTGGGATGTCGGCCAAGTGCTTCAGGACATCATACTTTTTGGCCAAGCGCGAGCCCCTGGTTACAGGAGGTTGCTCTGCGGTTGGAGGCATGACGGGCCTTGCCGGTTGGACCGGCGGCCGACTGGTGCTTGGCGCATCTCGCTGTTCATTGGTTGAAGCCCGGGAAATGGTCACCGTACTGGGGTCAGGAGGCCGGGATGGACTCGTGGCAGGACGGAGCTGATTGCGACGCGGCTGAGGCGGTTCTGCTTGGTCCCACACCACAAACAGTGGCGGAGGCGAATCCTTCATCCCCGGATGGGGGGCCTGCGCGCGCTGAGCTCGATCTTGAGCCTTCTGCCTAGTCTCAGTGGCGTGCACGGCTTGGCTGGAGGTACCAACTGCTGTGCCCCGACGACTCCTGCTGTTGCGGCTCCTTCGACGGTGGCGATGACCGGGGACACTAGGGAGGTCCACCTGGTGTTCTTCAACGTCGGGAACCGAAAAGGGATTTACCAGCTCAACGGTATTAACCGAAGCGTACCCAACACTTTCATCAGACGAATCATTCACCACTGGGAGGATTCGGGGAGGGATCCCCATCTCCGGGGGCATGAAATCGCCGAGAGTGCGGGATAGTGGCGGAACTGGCGGGGCGCGCTCTTCCTTCTTGTGCCGCCGCCGTTTGCTCTTCCCGGAAGAGGCAGGCTGGGATGACGATGCCGAAGCAGCACCCACGGATTCTGGGGGCTCAGGCTGATTCAAGCGCGCACGGATGATTCCATGGGCGCGAATGATCGTCTTGCGGGCCATCCAGTTTTTATACTTCTGGGACCCGCGGTTGGAGACCAGCTGCCATTCGTCCTCATTGCCGCTATCGTCATCTGATCCCACGAACACGCCCGCCACTTGTGCCGGGGCTGGGCCCAACCTGATTACGTTGTTGTTAATCTGGTCTTGGAGCCAATCCTTAAACACATAGCACCGCTGGATGGTGTGTCCCAGGGCCCGATGGTAAGGGCAGTAGCGGGGGTTATCCGTGAGATGTGCCTCCTCTGGCCTCCAATACTCAGGCAGTCGCACGATCCTCTGCTCCAGGGCGCTCCGGAAATAACCGGGGACCTGATCCTCGTGAAACGAGTAGGTCAGGTATCGTGGGCCCCTGGGAGCGTGGTCTTGACGAGGGGCTGGAGGGGCCTGCCGAGGAGGTGGACCCTGATTATCTCGCCTGGGTTGTGGCGGTACATTACGCGGAGGGGCCGGCCGGTTCTGAGGCTGCCGTTGCTGGGCCGGGAACTGAGCCCGTGGAGGCGGATTCCTGTGAGGCTGTGGAGCTGGTCTCGCCGGCAGCAACTCCAATGGCCTGGGGGCCTCTATCTGGGCAACAGCAGCGGGCTCAGCCCTGCTGGCTCTCCTTGCAGGAATCATAGGAGGCAGCGGGTGTGCCTGGCTGGCCTGTTGCAGGGCTTCCTCAAGACGTTGAGCTTTGTCTGAGAAGTCCCTGAACCCTCCGGGGTAATTCTGAGTGATCAAGGAAGGGACCAGCTCGGTCTTGACGTTCCCGACGCACATTGTCAGCAACTGCTCCTGAGTCAATGGCATGTCAAGGGAATACGTGAGACCCTTCCACCGGGCGACGAAGTCCACGACTCGCTCATCAGGCCTCTGCTTGCACTTGAAGAGGTCTGCGATACTCGTCTTCCGGGTCGTGGAACTGAACTGGTAGAGGAATTGTCTACGAAGGTCCTCCCAGCTAGTTATCGACCCGACGGGGAGCTGGCTGTACCAGACAAATGCTGGCCCTTCTAGTGTCTGGACAAAGCAGTGAAGCTTAGCGGCCTCTTGCTGCGCCGGAGTCCCCAACATAGGCCCGCACCTCCAGTTGAAATGGGCCAAATGCTGTGGCGGATCTCCAGTCCCATTGAAGGGGGCGAAAGCGGGATTCCCGAATCCCGGAGGCGCCGGCATGTCATCCACCCATGCTGGGTATGGCTTGCCGTCCGGTGGGATTGCCACTTGCCGAGTCTCCAAGGCTTCCAAGCGGGCAATAAGTGCCGCCATCGGATCGTCCGGACATGGGTTCCAGTCCTGGCGAGGATCTCTAACCATGAGCGCATTGCATGGCCCTTCAATCGGGTCTTCGACCGGGTCGTCGAACTCGGCAGCTCGTGGGATGGCGGGCGGTGCGGCCCTTGGGGCAGCGGGAGGAATCCGAGCGGGGTCTCTCAGGTAGCCACGCCGCTCGGGAGGGTGTGGTGAAACATACCGCGCCCTCTTTCCATAGGCGATGGCCTCTCTCCTGTCGGCGAACACGGCATAATCACGGTTGCCCGGGAGAGCCTCATCGAGGGGTGGTTGTTCCTGTCCCTGCTGTCCTGGCCTAGGATCACCGTAGTCAGGCCGCTGCTCTGCAGCGCTCTCGGCGAGGAGCTGGTCAACCAGCTTCTTCTGCTCGGCGAGCTGTTGACGTAGCGTAGCCTTCTCGGGATCCTCATCTGCCCTCTGCGTGGAGGCAGACGGGTCGGCGGGCTTTATAGCCTCGCCGTGCTCTTTACCTTTGCTGACGTTTCGGCTCAACGTCAGTGCTTCAGTGGGTGCGGGGAGTCCCAGGAGGTTCCTCTGATGACGAGTAACTCTCACCGATGGATCCAACGACGGTTTGTCTTCGGGGGAAGAGCCCCCGTCGAGAAGTTTCAAGTCGTTCCCCTCTCCCGACAGGTCAGCCATATTGACTGTTTCCATCCCTGGGGATGTACCCTCAGGGACACCCAGTGAATCGGGCTGTCGGCGAATCGCACTGAAGCGTAGGGCAGCGTACTGCCCCCATCCACGGATATACACGTGGGGAGTGGATTCCTCGATAACCTTGCGGAGTACTTGAAAACACTCAACGCATCGTTGTCGGAGGGCCTCGTGGTGCCCAAATGACCCGGGGTGCCGAACCGCGGGGAGCGTGGCCAGGTCAATTTGACGGCACTGCTCACCAATATCCTCCAGGTGCACTTGACTCCCGGGATATGGCATTTGTAAGTGGTGAAGACGGGAGTGAGTCTCCCGGAGAGTTCGGCGGAAGCATTCGAACTCATCCGGGGTGAGCGATTCGGGTGCATCAAAGTCCGGCCCTACGACTGGCCAAAACTTCTCAGGGAAGTGGCCCTCTGCAAGGACGGTCCAGAAGCTCCACGACTCAAGCTCGGGACCCAGGTCTCCTTGGTCCTCTTCAAAGACTGGGAATGGACGGGGAACCGGCAGTGGTGCCGAGGCGGGCCGCCGGGCCGACGTGCTGGCCGGAGGTGAATACGGCGAGCAGGCCGATTGGCCTCCATATCCCGGGCCGCCCTCTGAGGGTGGCGGTGCCCCAGCTACCACATCACGATAGGACGGGCCGGCGAGCGAACATCCTGCCGTAGCGTCGGTGCTCGCCGAGGGTGCACTAGATCGTGGTTCGACCGTCGGTCCCCAGAAAAGGTCTCCGGGTTCTCCGATCGAGGCAGAAGGCGCTTCCAGAGGGGCCGGTACCAACCGCAAGCTTGATCCTTGGGGGTCTACCAGGCCTTCGCTACTCCGGATATACCTTCGGAGAGAAGCGGGGATCGTATCGATCTCGCTCTCGGGAAGTACGAGGCTGACGTGCCGCATTCCTACCCCTGCCCCTGACTGGCGGGATTGGGGGGAGGGCTCTGTCGCCGAATCATACTCCGCCTCCGTATCAGAGAAACGAACCGGTCGGATCTCTGTCCGGAATTCCGTAACATTCTTCCCTCGGCGTCGACGCCTCGTCTTCCTGCCCCTGGGTGGTTCTTCGGGGCAGGGCTGATCTCTATCCTGGCGTCCTCCGGCCGCACTGGTGCTGGGGCCGAGAGGACTAGAAACCAAGGTGCGAGGGGCACCGGGACAGATATCAAAGGGGACGCGGGAAGAGATGATTCCGGGCGGGCCTCCGGGCCGAGATCGGAAGGTGGGATGACCCATGCCTCTCGGATCGGCCACACGGAGTAGCCCCTGTTGGTGAATAGCACTACCGCGAGGTGGTCCGCGGTGGCTATTGTATGTACCAACAACCGGGAGAGTCAACCCAACCTGACTTTGGGGCGGTCGGGGCCTCGATTCGGGTCGGGCATAGAAGTGCCCCTGCTCAGGATGCGCAGGGGCCCGGTTACTGGAGCCAGCATTGGCTTGAGCCAACGCGGTCGCTGTCGCTAGGTCCCCAAGGTGGGCATCCTCATCCGCTCGTGCTCGACGTTGGCGTCGAGACAGACGAGTCGGGATGAGCGGCGCGGGCAGGTGGAGAGCCCGTTCCTCAACTTGAGGGGCCTGGCGGCGGTGTCGCCGTGGCCTGGCAGGAGCCCTTATCGTGGATCCCTGGAGCGGATCTCGGATAGGGTAGTCCCGGGCATCTTCCACTTCATCCGCGTAGGGGAAGGAGTTGTCGGAGCGCTCCGGGGATAAGCTCCCAAAGCGGTTGGACGTCGAGGTAGGCAGCGGTGCCTCCCTGCGCGGCCCTCGGGGGCGGCGTTGGCGGCGAGGTGCAGCTCCCTCGAGGTCTAGGCGAGCCATGTCCCTGATGGGGATGACTCCCTCTTCCTCATATCTCCGCACCAAGCTGTTGATCACCTTTCTTTGGATGACCTCCGAGGGGGAGAGAGGGCGTGGTTTCCCTACAGCTGCGGCTGCTGGGACGGCTGTGGAACGGGCGGGACCGCGCGGAGTAGCCGCGTCGGTGTATACCCCACCCCTGCGCCAGTGGGCGGGCGGTGATCGGGCACTGGATTGGGAGACCTGATTTCTGAAAGCAGGGAGAAGAACCCGTTAACACTGACAGGAAAAGGAATCGACAACCAACCATTAGTGCCACGACGCCTTCCGTGGGGGGGACCCAGGCCCTCGACGTCGCGAGACGGAGTGCCCGAGTTCCCTTCCCCAGCCCCTGGCGGGTAAAACTGAATGCTCGGTCGAGCAGCATGCTGGTCTTCCAACACCTCTGAAAGCCATCGGTCTTCGTATCGAGGAGAAGAGATTCACGTCGGGTTCACCATTTTTCTGTTTCGGTGCGGATGTGCGTCGGGTTACGCTGTTCCGCCAGGACGCGTTCGCGCGTGCACCCGTCGACCCGAGGGGATAGGCGCGCGGCTTGTGGTCCCGCAGTCCCGCTTTCCAAGGGCGGGCGGCATCCGTCCCTTATTCAGGGGCGTCTGCTCCTTGATCGAAACCGGGATGATGGGATGTCGGCTCCTCCTTCCGTGGACGTCTCCTCTGAACTCGTCGCCTAATCCGGGTCTCCCTCATAGATTTAAGAATGTTCGTGAATCTCATTCCCGGCACCATATCTTCATGGACACCGGTTAATTACGCTGCTTCCGCCCGGATGCTCCAAGGAGTCCGGTCGGGGCAGCAACCTGCGGTGAGGAGACCAGGTGGCTCTGGGTGTCGGGGGCGTGTCTTAACACTGCGCCTCTGCATGTCTGCCTTCCGTCCCTAATAGGGCTTCTCGAAGGCGTGATGGCCTGAGGCATCCCGCACTGGGTGCGGGGAACTGTGTTACCTGAGGTTTTCCTCAGCCTCCCATGTTTAACACGGGGTATGCCGTGAGTTTAACATCCAGCGGGGACAGCATCGGACTGATCAACACGAGGAGTGGATCAGATGACAGAACCCCTTGCGGGGAACCTCCGACGCTGGGGCCAGCACATGGGCGGCTTCCCAAGTGAAGTGGAGTGGGATGAAATGGCATGACCCCGCCGGGATGTGGTGGCCCGGGTAAGGATCAGGGTGGATGATGGAGTGAAGAGCTTAGACCCCGTAGGGGCTTCCTACGTACCGCGCGTTAGCGCGGATCAAAGTCAGCGTAGTTCGGATATACAGTTTAACGTCATGCTGGACGTCGGCAAGCCGACTCACAGGGAGATCGAGGCCGCCGGGCGGAGGATTGAACCGAACCACCTCGCACAGAGGGGGATGGAACGGCCGGGTGGATCACAGTTTTACGTCATGCTGGACGTTGGCAAGCCGACTCACGAAGAGATCGAGGCGGTGGGGAAGCACAATGGAGATACACACGTGCAGTCCCCCACGGATCGGATTCATAGGTGAATCGACGCGAGTGTGAACCCAGGAGGGGTCCACTGATGGACGAACCGACGTAAATACGACCGGGACGACCAGGTGGCGGGCTTGAACCTTGGGAAGGCTTCCTACGTACCCTGTTTAGAAGACAGGGATCAAAGTCCACGTAGTTCATTCTGTCAGGACTTACGCACTTGAGGCAGCCCGGATGCGGCAAAACTCAGTTGGAAGGGACTTGGACCAAAAGTAGGAGACACCTCGATCCCAGTCACACCCTCTACTGGTTTCGGCAGTGGGGGAGCGCAATGGAGATACACATGTGCAGCCCCCCACAAAAAACTAGGGGGTTTGTAATACCCTACCCCCGTGGGGAAAAGCCGCTCCCATTAAATCGTCCCTAAAGAGGGGCAATCCCGACATCCCTGCAGAGACGAGCGGGTGGGGGACACATCCAAACCGGGGGGGACCCTGCGTGCGAGGCACGGGATCGGGTGATGCGGACGGTTTAACGTCTTGCCGGACGAAGTACAGTTTAATGTCGTGTGTTGAGGACGAAGCGGACGGTTTAACGTCTTGCCGGACGAAGTACAGTTTAACATCGTGTGCTGAGGACGAAGGTGCTTGGCGGTTTAACGTCTTGCAGCACGGATGATAGGGGCTAGGCAGTTTAGCGTCGTGCAGCTTGGACGTAGTACAGTTTAACGTCATGTTGGACGGATGCAGTTTAGCGTCATGCGGGACGAATGTGCAGTTTAACGTCATGCGGGACGAATGTGCACTTTAACGTCATGCGGGACGAATGTGCAGTTTAACGTCATGCTGGACATATGTGCAGTTTAACGTCATGCTGGACATTGGTTGCCGCCGATGGGTCCGTGTCACTTCGCGCAAGCCTGGAGGGCCGCACGGAAAGACAACGCACGGTGCGGGCACCCAGGATGAAGATCATCGGGCGCCACGCAGGCGGGTACCCTCAGGGGGTCAAAGGGGGTGACCCCGGCGGTTTGCGCGCAAAAGAGGAGCTTTACGCGCAATAGCGCGGGTCGGCGCGCAATTGGGTGGGTTGGCGCGCAATTGGGCCAGCGCTTTGCGCGCAGATGATTGAGATTGCGCGCACCGGGCTTCGGAAAGCTCGCGGGGGCAAAGGCTCATTCTCTAACGAACGGCCACTTTGAAGAGGGGGGTGCGCGCAATCGGGCCGGATTGCGCGCACCCTGGTGGCAATCGCGCGCAAGAGGCTTCTTTTGCGCGCGAAGGCCTTACGGTGAAGAATTAGTTCAAAAGAAAGAAGCCAAAGGGATTGCGCGCGAAGGCGAACCCCAAGGCTCTATTGCGCGAAAGAAAGGAGGTTACCTGAAGATCGGCATTGCGCGCGGAAGGGGTTGGATTGCGCGAACGAGCGACGCTTCGGATTCTGGAAACCTTCAAAACGTCGGGGGTCGCCTTATATTTATAGGAAACCCCGGGCGCGGAATCCGGTCATCGGGCGCGGAATTCTCTTCGCGGGCGCGGAATCGGGCCCGGCGCGCAAGGGAGCCGCGTAGGCCACGGGCGCGCAAAATAGCGCTCCGGCCCAGCGCATTGCGCGCATCCCGGGAGGATTGCGCGCCGCGACTCAACTTTGCGCACGGGACTCTGAAATTTCGCGCAAGCCCTCCGGGCCCTCCAGAACGTGCCTCTGACTCCAAATATCACTTCGCTTTCCGTATCCGGAGCTTCGTTTGGGAACAACGGACTTTTCCGGCGTCTACAGATATATTAAAAAAATTAGTTATTAAACTTTCATTTTAACTCTTTTAACTCTTCTTTAAATAAAATAATAATAACTATCCAAATCTAATCCAAGTGGACCAAATAAGGTCATATTTTAATTCTAAGGTTGTTTTTGGTCCAATTATACTTATCTAATAGAATTAGGACATGTGTTAGGGTAATAATAATATCATTTTTACCCTTAATTAGCTTATTTACTTTTAACTGTGGTAAATAAAAGTGAAAAGTTACTATTCACCAAAAATTATTTTCATCTTAATGAACCACATTTTACTTACTAATATTAACAGTGTCTCTCATATTTTTGAACTTCCACTAACAGAAGTGGTAAAATTAAGTTTTATGTGATTTTGCAAATTCTCTTAGGAGGTGGTTAAAGACGGTGAAATGTTCAATAACATTTTTATATATCTAAAATTATTATAAAATGAATCAGATGAATTAAATTGAACTTATATATGTATTATGTATCAATTTTGACATAAAATAAATTTAAATAAAATAAATAATTATTTAAATAAAAATATAGTTTTAAACTATGACTCGGTGTTTTTCACAATTCATTAAAAATTGACAGTTCTAAGAAAAATACTGAAAGTTCACCCGAAGCAAATTTCAATATTCCAAATCCAAAAAAATGTATTCCATTATGAAAGATAAAATTTATTAATATTAAAATTTTGGTATTATTATTCATAACGGCTAGTTTGATTGGTTTTGGTGTGTTAGAACTCGAATTAGCGTACAACACACGCTATTGTATTATTCAAAGAGAAGCATATTGTGGAGGATTGGGGTGTTACAAAATAAGCCCTAAATATCCCTATATTCCACCTTGAAGACTTACCTTAGGAATATGGAACTTAAAGAAATCCTTTTGGCTCAATCCAAAGGGAGATACCCAATTTAAAGGTAATATCTTCTCTTAAGTCCTTTTGTTTTATTTTACATATCCAACTCCCTAAACTCTTTTTATTCCATTATATTATAACAACACCAGTATCATTAATATAATAGTTTTATTTATGAGAATTATTTAAACTACACATACACTAAACTCCATCTAATGGGTAATGAACATACTTTTTATGTGTACGGTGAACTATTGCTTCACAAAATAATGATTGTTCAAACATCTCCTAGAGCTTTTAATGGTGGCCATTAAGATGGTACTAAATTTATATATGATATATATATATATATATATATTATTTTTCTGTTTTCTAATGCTTCTATATTTTTTCATCTATATCATACCATTATTGTTTCCATTATAGGTAAACGCGATAATTTCATTTGAGAAAGTGCGGACTATCGCCCCCACAAATTGATATGAAATGTTCATTCCATACGTGGGACATATAAAGGATGGAGTTAATGAAATTATTTATTATATTATCTGGAACTATAATATACCTATGTATCATTATGTTTTCATTCCATTAAATATGAAATAGAAATAAAAGTAGCGTTCATGCATACTTATATCTTACCGTCTCCATGAATGGTGCATTTCATTTCTTACCTCTAAATGTTAGGTAATATTATTAATACATATATATACTGGATATATATGATATATATGATATATAAATCATGAATATCATTCTGGATATAATTTACTCTTGACCATATGGACAACATGTAATTATAAGGTGTTCATTTTTAACTAAAGTACCAAATATCGACAAAACGACCATTATTAACTTAAATGATTACTTAATGTTTCTAACATGGTAATAAGTGATATAAAAGTAATTTTAAACATAAAAAAGTTTTTAATCATGTAAAAATTAACTTATGTTTATTATTCAGTAAAAAAAGGAACAAACAGGTCAAGTCGGACATAAGGTAAGTGGTTTCTTATCTCACTTTTAATTCCTTGAGATTTCCATTGTTTTCCACATCTTTATCTTATGTGCTGTATTTTGTAATACCATTTGATATACATATTATCATGATTATCTTTATAATAATTGTATTTTTTGATTCATTTGATGGTTATTATGTTTTTTTCATAAGACTCGATTGACTATAACATGGTAGGGGTTTTTAATCTCACTTTTTATTCCCGTGAGACTCATGCTATATAAGACACTATTTCCTTTTATGTGGTGTATATACCACCCATAATTTTATTCTAGGTGTGATATAAATTAATTTATGGGTATTTACATCTTCATTTTATGATCCTTCCTTCATGGGGTCTATGTTTCGTATGTAACCAAATCTTTAAGGGATATTCAAATTCCAATTTCCACTCATTGGGCTTTATTCATACTTAATTGATTATATTACTCCAATATTGTGTGTGAAAAAAATATTTATTTACTATTTTAGTAATTTAAACTCCCCTATGTATGGATATACTTTTGATACACATAATCAATCCATTGAAAAATTCTCAAGTCATCGATATGAACTTGATAAAAGTAATTTTAACTCAACTTCCATTCATTGAGTTAAACATCCAAGTCATTGGTGTTGTTTTTACAAAAATATGTGTGATTGTTCTCTGATTGATTTACACTAAATATCCAATCATATTGAGTGTATTTATATTTTTTACACACTATTATGTAATTGATTTATCCTTAATCTAAGGATACAGTTTATATAAGGGATTTTGTCTCAATTTACATATCATTGGGACTTCATTCTTGTTATGCACCAATTCACTCACATATGGTGTATATACTATCCTTTGGAATATTATATCCATAATCCCTTTATTCTCATGATATTATAAAATTTTTATTCAATGTTATTCCTCAATTATTTTAATTCAAGAGTCTCTCATTTTTTAAAAACTCTTTAACTAAAATATCATTTTAAATGTATTAATGATTTATTATTATAAATATTTATCATCAATGTCCATGTTTTCAAAATGGTTTAAGGTTATATTTATATGGAAATTATTTTTTTTCAAATTATAATTTATTTAAATGTTTCAATGTGGTATGGGATGCTTTCACTAAAAATCTCATTATTAAATGGTGTAAATGGTCTTGAAAAAGGTTTGATAAAGCATTAATTATGTCTATATCTTGAAATAATATGATGTGATTGCAATGCGGAAATGTTATATTTCCTATATTATTGTTTTATGTTTTATGAAAATTTTATGGCTCATGGAAATTGATTATGTAAATGGTTGGTTCCATGATAAACCTAGGGCGGGTGAGCCTGAGATAGCTCTCCAATGCATTTTGAAACATGATGGAGGTTGACATTAATGTATCTCCTAAGATATTTAAGGAATATACAATGATGGGTATTTCAACATAACTCCCTACATATATGTTATATCTAAAATTTATGTAGTTTATTTATTCAATAATTTACCTTTATGATTTATGTTTTATGTTTGTTATTCATAAATAGTATGATTTCATAAGGTATGTTATGATTAAAAAGTATGGTTTCATTGTTTTGTATTTATTGAAGGGATAATTTTTTCATTACCTATTTTATATCTATTAATAATCTTTTTATACTCATCCAATTTTTATTAAATGCTTTCCATAGGAATTAAAGATGAATAAGTGTCAAGGATAAGATCAAGGAAAAGTCATGATGTCTAAAACATGGAACTGGACATGTTTCTTTTTTATTTTATGAAATAAATCGACACTGAGTAGTAGAGTCTACTTATAATATTCACGTTGATATTTAATAGTTATGGACTAATTATTTAATACTCAAAAGCTGAAAATATCCTCAATGTGAATTATCCATTTATTTCAAGAATATGTAATGTTTTAAAGCCAGGTCCCTGTATATAGAGTATAGGGTAATATTTCCGAAATTTGTTTCCATGATTACCTCCCCACAGGGTGATGGACTTGTACAGCATTCTATACACTGAGATGGCCCCAATATCAGCATTAGTTTATCGGATGGCTTTCGTAGAGCATTGTGAGACGAGGGTGTAGGTGGGGGACTTATAGAGGAAGGGTTTAGTAAGACCCAATTTTCAATGATATGTGTGTATTATTGGAAATTTATCCATGTTTCTATAGAGAACGATTAACCACTTATAAGGGGACGATGATCGTGATGATAAGTTGAATGTGGTAGCCTTTCACGTGGATGGAATGGTGATCATAGGCTTTTCAGCAATTGAGACGGATTTTGATGAGCACCCCGATATTTAGTTAGCATCAGTAGTCTTCAGATTGATGATGTAAAGAAACTACCTCCATGGGTTGATGGTTTACCATATACTCTAACCACAAGAGATCATGTATATCTTCCCTTAAAAGGATTTGAACTTGGGGAAAAGATAATGGTTGTAGTTCATCCAGGACTATGACTTTTATGTACTTTATAATCCTAGTAAGTTGGTCATGGTAGAAAATTATCTTAGTTGGAGATTCATTTCATAGTTGCAGAACAAGGAAACATATTAGTTGTACTCATTATAGTTATCCGTCATGGATGGGGATGAATCAGCACATTTTCCAATCATTGGTTGTTACCCGTAAAATCATAAATGTGTCATAGAGTCACAACTCGGTAAAACTGCCTATGATCTGTTACATGATCAGTTTTCCAAATGGAATACCCCTTATGGACATTGAAAATATGGGGAGCATGTTGTTCATTTCAAAGGATTCCCAGTTGTTTCTGAGATTCCATGAGTGGTGAGATACATTGGGATATGCGTGTGGGGTCATGGCAGAAACAGGGGATGACAAAACGAGTTGATGCTTGACTTACCTATTTGGATAAAAAGTGGAACGCCTATATGAATTAGTTTTATGGGTTCTTGTTTCTCATTATGGTGGTATAGGGAAGTATGTGGGAAGGGATATCATTATAAATCATGATGGGTTTACTAAATACATCCATGATACACAATACCATCCGGGATATCGGTGACTGATTTACCAAGTCAGCCCACTTCCTTACTACCCCCGAAGTAGAGCAATGTAGAGGGGTTGAGATGCCTCTACATCCTGGAGATTTGACAGGGGTGAGAAGAATATTGAGGAGAAGGAGATTTTTTCGCGTAGTTTACAAGAGTGATAGATGATCGACAGGAAAGGACCCTATGTGGGTGATCGATTCCTCTAGTGAGTATTTGGTGGTAGCACATGAATCTCTAAGATATAATGTGCAAGTGGGAGGCTAATGTTTGGGGTCGTACCCTCAACTGGTTGGTAATCCCTTGGGTTGGATTTTGGGGATGTAAAGACTTAATTTTGGAGTGATGTAATGGCTCGTATATTCCAGGTTATATTTTTATAAAATTCTTAGGAAAATTAAGAGACTATGAGCTAAAACGGTGTGCAATTCAATGGTCTAGAGTGCCCTGAATGGTCTGTCGAAAACATTTCTATTTTAAATAATGCATGTGATCTATTTTTCTAAAAAATGGAATAAATCATAAACAATATCACGGATAAGAAATTTGAGGGCATCATTTCACTCATAGCAGTTGGTTTACCCCAGGTGAGACATAATTTTAGTCGGTGTGGGTCTCTCGTGAGAATCCCAAAAATAGAATAACCATAAATAAAGTAATTATAAAATATTATTTTATTTTTTATTCCATATAAAACATAAACGGTAACTTTGATTGAAAATATGAGACCACCATAGAGCTCATAAGGGATGAATCTCCTTAGGCAGAGCCTAAGATCAACTGGTGCGGGATGGTTGTGAATGTTGGTTTTTTGGATATAAATATAAATAAAATAATTTAAATAAAAATTATTTTATTTTTTAATCCTCATTACTCACAAATGGTAACATGGAATAGAAATATGAGACCACCATTGAGTTTTTAGTGTGATGTTCTCTATATGAAGGATATAACCTCAACCGGAGAGGGTTGAGGGTAAATGATAATTTTGTGACCTGCTAAAAGAGAATGAAATAAACTATATGATGTTTATTTCATTCCCATTTAACGTTTTGCAGTATAGAGATGCAACAAAGAAGTGATGATGAAACCTGATATCCTTTCATAACTAACGTAGCATTATGAAGCTGTTTCAATGTGTCACAGTAACGCTGAAACACTTTGACGAGTTTCCTCCATTAATCGAGAAGATGTTCCAGCACCAGAATTCATAATTCATGATAATTCCTTTTGAACTATACAGTTTCCATATAGAAAGGGGGAGGAGGCTCTTTAACTAGAGATGATATATGGGAGTTCAGGGTTTGATCATGCAGCGACAAATCGATGAACACCTGGGGAACAAGGACAACGTGTGGACGCGACTTCAATCTACATCTGCAAGAGATCCAAATTGAGGTAGGGTGTCTGTTTAATTACTTTTCATTCCCCATTTCGAAATATCTGGGATGAGCATGAATCATTTGATGAATGAAATGATTCATGGATTGGGCAGGATAAATGTTTCATGGGTTTATTATTGTAGGATTTGAAGGGTATAAATTTTTGTGATTATCTCTTTCCGATATTTCATTCCAATAAGACAAAAAAAGCCCAAACAAACTAAGACAACAACCATTCCTCCAGTTTTCTTAGTGAATTTTCCCGACATCATTATATTTTTTTGAAAAATGGTTCAAAAAGGCGATTTGAGCACGTAGAAAGAGAATTAATGTCCTGAGGACTCCAGAGTAGCTTTCAGTCCATAGAACAAACAATCCGAGTGGACCTAGTGGCCTGAGGAAGAGACCAATGACACAATGGTGCCGATGGTGACAAGTGGTGGCGACCATATTCGGTTGGAGACTCATGCGAACAAGGAACCATAGTGGTGAGAAAGCCAACAGTATTGGTCATGGGAGATGATCCTGGCCACCCACAACAGTCAGCAACAGGCATGCGCGGACACAGAGAGACACATCGTGTCCCATGGATGTGGACATCATGGAGACCAATGGATGATGTGAGACACGACACATCTACCACCCCATATTGAGAGTAGGCCAGCTCACTTGGAACATGCATGACAGGAGGAGTCGGGCCACCTTGGGGGGCCAGTAGGTCGAAACAACTACCAAACCATTATTCAAACCTACAGTCCCCCCATTCTGGGTTGGGCCCATCAGGCAGGGTCGGACCCAGATCAGGTCAATGGATCCTGGGTGGGGTCGGGTCGGTTCGTTCCACTGAGGATAGATCGCAGTCGGACCCAACTGACCCCATTTTAGTAAAATAGTCATTTCTTGTCCACCATACATATTATTGAAGAGATATTTGTGGTATTGGGAATCTCGTGATGAGGTGGTCCTTTTAACATACACTAAGTGTGTTTTTGTGTGGATTGAGATAATACAGATGGATTGAGGAATATATTCTCTATGAATCAAGAGCACAACAAGCATGACTCATGTGGTTAGAGGTGATGAGATATAAGTGACGAGTAGCCGAATATATCTTAGTGTCCCATCAAAAGTGTGGCCATGAGGACCTCATTTTCTTGGCATATGAGTAGTATCTGAACAGACCATAGTGGCCACGAAGAAGAGCTTTATCTAAGTGGAACTCAGTGGATCGGAAGCAAAGTAGTAGACAAGAAGACCTCAATAGCCCAATAGCCGAGTGGACCTAAGCGGTCCTAAAGAGTAATAGTACCCGAGTGGACCTCGGGGCCCGGGAAAAAGAGTAGTAGTCAAGTGGACCATAGTGTCCTGACAGACAAGAAGACCTCAGTTAATCCTCAGGGATG
Organism: Viscum album; assembly: GCA_963277665.1. Classification (NCBI taxonomy): domain Eukaryota; kingdom Viridiplantae; phylum Streptophyta; class Magnoliopsida; order Santalales; family Viscaceae; genus Viscum; species Viscum album. The sequence goes on from OY728120.1 coordinate 814,233,728, forward strand.
AGTCCATCACTAGTAAAAGATTTTCATGATTACTACTAAACCAGTTTACATCGGGTAGTTCTTAGTGTGTTATCTTTGGGTGGGGATCAATGAAGTGGGACCTGTTTGCGAAGGTACCTGATTACTTAATATCTCAAGAATCGAGTACTCCCAAGATAGGTTTTCCTGTATCAGAACCTTTTGATAAAGGATTGAATTTGATAACGAGACTTCTGCTCTTAGTGAGACTAGATGACTCTGGGAAACATCATGATGTATCGAGACCGGGTGTTCTCTCTGATAATTTTGCTATACTATCACTACCTAGTTACTATCAGATAGCCTGAGGAGTGGGATCTCCCCGAATCGAGTATTATATACCCAGAACAATATGGCCGATCGTAGAAGAGATGTTTCGTCTTCAAATCCGTGAAGAGTATACCCATATGATCTTGTTATATGTGTTGATGACATATATCTATGTTGAGTTGATTGTACCTTCTTGGAGGTATCTTCCTTTGTTGTATTCGGCCTCGTTGTTATCAGGGTCCCCTAATGATCATTTTTTTCTTCAATCCTTCACAGGATTTTCCCGCACGTCTTGCATTTTTATTACGGATAACCTCTTTGATAGAGGCCTTGGTGGTTCAGGACCATGTAGTGTCTGGTGATATCAGACAGTCAATTGGTACTCCTACGGTTTCCGACAGCTACTATACACCTACCCTTCAGGTAGGTTTTAATTTGTACTAATTTATAGAGGCCTTTTTTACTTTCTTATTTCAGAATACCATTGAATAGATTTTATTTTGTTTATCTTTACCTTCATTTTTTCATGTTTTAAAATCAGTGGTTGTCTTAGTGGAAAGCGTGTTTTTTTCTACATTGTGGGATTGGGTTGGGAGTGTGCACGGGCACACGTACATGGCTAATTCCTCCAATGGGTAGGATAATTCATTCGGTGCTAGTAACCAACACCTGGCCTTTGGGAGGTGAGCATTGGGTAGTTACAGCCTAAGCCTCAGGGTACACGTCAAGATAGAATTATTGTATCTAATTTAAAATTAATGACTTTGGTTTTTGAGGTGTTAGATCATCGTACACACCAATAATGATTTTGTATCCTATATGACAGAAGGGGAAATGGATTTAGGTTATACCACTAAAATATTAACTTCATATAATATCAAATGTATTTTTTTATTGTATAAACATATTTTATAATGAATTGAATTTGGTGGATGGAAAAATTAAATAATGATGCTTGGTAAATCATCATATATATCTTTATATAACCTACCTAGGTAAGCTTAAAAAGACTTTACAGAATCGATTTAAAAAATAAATATCTACTATATATAATAATGATGGAATATAAGAAGTCATTCTAACATATTATAGCTGATCCAATGGAATTTTATTGTGTGAAGAGATAGAATAGGGGTTTAATTTTATAAGTGAGGTGTGTGGAACACATTTAATTTTTGAAATAAAAATGTTGTACTGACATTTTTAACATTCCACAAGGCTCTAAAATAGTCCTATACTAAGAAATAAACATTATAAGGTCAAAATATGGCCATTAAAAATATTTTTTATTTTTAAGTAATTTTTCCATTATTTGTTCTATTTCAACCACTAAGTAATTCCATTTTCACCATAACCCTAGTACTAAATTTTTATTATTATCACTATTTATTAATTTCAAAAATTAACAATACCATATTCTATAATCAAATTTTTATCATTACAAACATGAAATAAATTTCACCATGTTCAATTTATTGTAGGGGAAAACATAATTAAAAATTATACACACAATCGCGAGTGAAAATCATTTTTTAAAGAAGTGTATTTTTTAGGAAAAAAGATGCAATTATATTAACTCTATGATTAATAATAATAACTATATGAATATAAATTAATATTTATAGATATATAATATTTACATTTCATTTAAAAATTACCTAATTGAATATTAAAATGGTTAATTACAATGTATAAACATTATGTACATTCAAATGGATGTCAATAAAATTATTATTTTGTGACTAAAAAACATTATTCTAAAATAAAGTATAAATTTGATTAAAAAGTTCATTTTTTATAAAATAGAACTTATTAAGACAATTTTGATATTAATTCATGTTATGAAATTTATTTCACAGTTATGTTACATAATTTGTTTATAATATATGACTTCATAAAGAATGAAAATTTTTACGATTCACTGAATAATACATATTTTTAGAATGTAAAAAAAATTAACCAAATTAAAATTTCAAATATAGATTCCAGAAAAGATATTTATTTTTATATATTTTTTATATTAAATATAAAAAATAAACATTGAATAGAAGTGTTTAATTCGAAACTATTTCTTTTTTATATAAAAAATTACATAAATTTTTATTATTATTAATATAGAAATATTAATATACAAGAATGTGATTTATCCAATAATTAATAGGGGTCTTACATTTTTTCCAATTTTAAATTTTTTTTCCAAAAAATTTTATTAAATTATTATGATATTGGAGATATCATTACCTTATAGCTTTTTTATATTTTATTTTTTCCTCTATAACTATATGGGTTTTTCCTAAAACTATATCCTAATGAATCATCTTATTCCATAACACATTCATACTATGAGTATGAAACTAAATATTTGTATCCTCACATTAAAGTCATTATTCAATCTTAAATACTTAAACGATCAAAACAATATATGAACCTGAGGCATATTTTCTTGTCATTGAGACCTGAAAAAAGAAATTGTACATTGGATAAAAACTATGGTAAAATCCACTTAATTAGAAAATAATATAGCATTATCCGGGATTTCATACGGTATAAAGAACCAAAAACATAACATCACCTTTATACTAAAATTCTTAACACCTTTCCATGGATATACGTTTAAAATAACAAGATCACATACCTCAAAAAGAAATATATTCTCTCTAGATATCTACATAACTATTATACATAATCTGATCCATCCTAATATGTTTACGAATCAAATGAATATTCTCATACATTTCCTATATTACAAATTTTCCCATCAAATTCATTTTCTCTATCAATCCCAAAATTAAATTGCTTAACACTATTTCCATATAATTGATCCAATGGTTCCATATTTACACTGAAATGAAAATTATTGTTATAAGAAAACTAAACCAATGAATGATTTTGATCCCAAAATCACTTTTAGTCTATTGAAAATGAATAAATAATATATATTATGGTATTCTTCATTTAATTTTACTAACCAGTGTTTTGAGATTAAAAATATGTATTTAAATTCTATTCTGTATCCATTGATTTCTGAATTCCATTCAAAAAATAGATGTGAACCTGGGATCAATTTCTGATTAAATAGGAAGAGGAGCTCATTTTAACCTCAATATCACCTTTAGAAATATTTTATAATGATAATTAGATGGTATAGAATCTCTAATGGGAAGGAAATGATCCTATTTGTTTAATTTCACATCAATAACACAAATCATATTTTTACATCATGACGTCATATGTAATCCAACCAAATTTTTTTTGGATATATTTTAATATTTTCCACATAGAATTATAAATTATAAAATAACTATAAAGAGTAAATTTCATTATACATTATCCTGATAAAAATTCATACTCTTAGGGATGAAATAATATATATCTAATTTCATTCTATCCCACCAGTTATACTCATAATTTACTATATATATATCATAGTGTTATCAACATGAATGTAAATTGATGAACTATGATCCTAATTCAAAAATTCATTCTTAAATGGGAATTTAGAATCCACAAATAATCATTTTTAAAATTAAAAAACAACTTCTGTATTAATATTAAAATTATGCAACTTTCCCTTCATAATGTATTTTTTTTAAAGAATTATCCTTCTTCTAGGTGTTCATTATTCTTTTTAAAAATATCAATTTCAAAGAAACCTACAATGAAACATACTACATCTAACATCCATAGATTCTATACCAAATTTCATCAAATACTAAAACCTCGGGATGTATTCCAATATAAAAATGCGCATTTTTTTGGACTCGAACCATCAACCGGTTATTTATTTCTATGAATATAATTAATTTTGAAGTTATAATACTTGATAAATTCAAGAAATAATCCATGTATAATGTGTAATTATTTTGTATTTAATATAATCTTAAATATGTTGTGATTAATATAAAATTCACTCTTAAATCCATAAAAATGATGCCACCATATTTTCAAATAAAAAACAACAGTACATAGTTCCTAACCATCGGTATTATAATTTAACTTGGGAGTTCTCGAATGATGTGAATCATAAGATATATAATTAATATTATTCATTATAACCCATCCAAGTCCATTTAATGAGTCATAATTTTATATGATGAAATATCCATTTCTGAATGTCGAGGAAAAAATATGATCATCCACTAATCTAATTAATAGTTCTAAATAAAAATCATTACATTCATATATCAAAAAACATTTTACTCTATTTAGAGGTAACCTATTCATATGTATAGACAACACTGTAATGTTTTCAAAAAATATGTTAATAGTAACCCAGTAATCTAAGAGATATATGAATCTATATGATATTTTTATGTCATTTCCATATAATGACCTTACCTCAATAAGCCTAAACATGGTGAATTTCATTATTACTATGGAATAGATAAAAGATTTGAATATAAAATGACAAGTCAGTTTAGATGTTTTGGAAGAAATATACATAAATGATACCCACTCTACATTGGGAAAATGAAATAAAACATATTACCAAAAAATAATAATAACAATCATTTGTGAAAACTGATTCAATGATATATTTTTAATAATATGGAAAAGTTAAGAAAAATTAGTCTGAGATGAAATTGTATGTAACGGTTATATAACGAATAAGATATCATTAATCAATAAAGATAAATAAAAATTGAATGGTAAATTTCTAAGAACACATGCCATTCAAATAACTGGAAATTTAAAAAATAATATGGAAAAGTAAATAAATAGAAACTCATGACATTTAATGAATAGTATAAAAGTGAAATGATTCAATAAAATGTTTTTATAAAGGAAATCATATAGATAATAAATAAAATGAATTTTGAATTAATTAAATTCATTATTATTTGATGTTATATATCTAGAATGTAAACTTTTATTCCATCAATATCTATTCTTAATACACTTTATACTACACAGATTTTTCAAATTGATTAAACCCATGAGACTACCGATGTATCGAGGGGAAATCTATAACTGGTACTAACCCATGTCGACCAGTTGAAATCATTACATATATATAATATAACCAATTTAATTAAAAAACAAGGGGCCTAATTATCAAATATCCTTATGGAATAAAAGATATATTCTTATCAAAAGTTCCAATGGTAATAAAATAAATTCAATTTAAACACTATATGTAAATATGGAATATAGTTTAGGAAATAATCATATCCATTATAGAATAATATATATATTTTAATGAAGTAACATTTATAATGTACAATGATAACAAGAAATTTATTTTTTTTAAGATAAATTTAACAATCACAATAGAAAGTGAGATTGTAAGATAACTTTTACCACATGTAAATTTTCAATATAAACCACAATCGATGAGATAATTAAAATTTAATTATTAAATTACATGAATATAAAAGGACTAATGATATAATATATCAAAACGTGAATAATTTACACTACTAAAAAGATGTGTGAGGTGAAAATGGATTATTCCTCAAAGATTGAATAGTCAGACAACAATACCTTACCTTGAGTCTGACTTGTCATGGGTCACTTTATATTCCTAAATAATAAAGTATGTTATATATTTACATTAGATAGAACATTTTTCAATATTATTATCAATTTAATTTCACTTATTTAAATTATTTATAAAACTACTTAAAAAATTATGTTTATATAGGGTGTTTTGACTAAATTCTATTCATGTGTCAAAAACGACTTTGGTGGTGAAACTATAGTAATAATGGTAATTATATAAAATTATAATGACTAATAATCATTATATAATTATTTTATTTTTATATAAATAATAATTTTATGTAAAACATCAAATATTGTTATGAAAAATAAATAATCGTTACAACCATGGGGATAGTAAGCCATATGTATGCATGAGTAACATTTCCATTTTCTGATTATCCTTATGGAAATAAGGTAAAAAATTATATCTCTCCAACATATTCAGTATTTAATAAATACCATGTTATTTAATCATATATAGTATATATATATGGGTGGGGAGATGTAAATGTAATCACATTGCATCGAGGAGGCGGTACTCCACACGTCAACAAATGACGTTGTCACATTTTTTAGTATGTTAACTGGGTAATAATGAATATTATATTTTATATTTATATAATGGTAATTAACTCACTAATATAATATAGATTTTTTATTTCATATATGTTTAATTTAAAAAAATATTTAATATATTCTATGTAATGTGTGAACATATCACACCACTTTAGGTAGGTGGTAGTCCGCATGACCACAAAAGATATTATCATATTTACACAAAATGGAATGCATGAAGGTATATGTTAAATAAAAATTATGTTACTATGAATGAAAACCAAATATAAAAAATATCATATTAAAAATCTATTTCAATAATATTTTACAACCCCAAGAGATGTCTAAGGAAAAATAAACAACATCGTTATGCGAGGTGCTAGTCCACCATATAAACAAACCGTTTATTCGTTACCCATTTTATAGAAGTATATATAAGTGTAAGATAAACCGGTATAAGAACAACATATATGTATATTCAGTATACTTATGTTATTATATAATCATGGAATAATAATATTTGAATAGTTTTTAGAGGTTGTAAAACAAAAGATTAACCAAATGAATTTTAACTGTTTTTAGGTAACTCATTTTTGGTTTTCACAATCCAAATTGTTTTTCTGGTGTGATGAATTGGGATGGGTGAGAGCCTTTTTTATACTAGTGTATGTGTGTAATTATTGTAAATATAAAATGCTATACACTATTTGGAAGTATCCATTACATCATGATCCTCAAAATATGAAAAATAATGGATCAAATTTAATTTATTATTGATAAAACCCTCCAACACATAAAAATATGTGGTTTTTTGTAAATTTTTTCAACAACATCGTTGTTTCTCCGCTTTTAACATTTTGTTTTTTATTAATGTAACATAATTCTAACTTAAGTAATTTAATAATTAAAATAAATTAAAGTTTAATTTAGTTTAAAATTTAGTCTCAATTAATTCTAAATATTATATATGATTTAAAATTTAAAGATAACGTATTTTTGGGAAATTAAATTTAAAATGAGAGCATGTAACACACAAAAACACTATGTAACATGAACTGTGCTGACATTTTTACTATATATGGGTAAATATTTTAATTATAATTTATCAATTGGTAAATTAATGGAAAATAATAAATATTTATTAACACTTAATGATAAAATTTTATAATAAATAAGTTTTAATAATTTTACATCATTTAAATAAAATATCAGTTATTGTAAAATAACATTACTATAAATTTTTTACATTATTTTTTTAATTATAATTTGGAAATATAAAAAAAATATTGGAATTAAAATATATTAGTTCATAGTTGTGTAACATGAAAAATTTATCCTATAAATAATTTAACCTAATAATTCATTAAATTTACATTACTTTTAATTTTCTTAGAATCATTTGTTTTACTCAATTATTAACAAAATATTCTAAGCATTGGAATTTCATAATAATTTAATGAAATAATCTCATCTGTAAAAATACAATTTAAATTATAATGATATGAAAAATTAATTTAACTATCAAAATAATGATTCAAAATGAATGAATTTAACTTCGTCCATACTACAAATCATTGAAGTCATTAGAAGCAATGATTGTACATTTCTGGCCTTTTTCATTTCATAGCTTATTATTTGGGTAAATTTCAGGAGAATGTGTCCCATTAACTTAAAACATTATATGATAGAGCGTATTTCATATAAATATTTGCATCAAATCCATTTTGATTAGCTTTTTTGGTCATATTTGCCCTTATATTTAAGGTTTAGTATGTTGTTAGGCTTAATTTTACCACAATCATTATAATAAATTTTAATCAATTTCAGTAAAAAAAAATTTATCATTTTTTTATATGATTAGACAATAAATATTACAATGATTACAATCATTGATATCCATTTATTCTAATTCTATTTATAGATTTTAAAATTTTAATTTTATTTCTAATCCTACTGGAATGGAAAAAATTTGTTGGTTTTAAGTGAAAATGGTCAAAATTTTATAGTGATTATATATGTATATTAAATATCTAAATTGTACAAATGACATAAATTAGGTTAATATATTTATATTTTATCTATGTATATCATAGAAAATTTAAAATATAATTTCGCATTAATAATTTTTCAATAAATATTTATTTTCCATCTAAATTAAATTATTTTTCATTATTCATCAAAAAAATAATCTTCTCTGCAAATACCATAAAATCGCTATTATATATATTTTTTTAAATTACATATTTAATAATTATGTTCATTTTGACAAAAAAGTATAAAATTTTCAAAATTTAGTTTTTCATTTTCTTCCCCATTAAAAGGCGGTAAAACGTAGTCATGTATACAACACAAGTTAACTCAGTATTGTCTATAGTGTTATCATAACCTGTAGTTATGTATAAATTAAACTACAATTTATTAATTTTATAATAGAATTAAAATATTATAATTTTTTGGTTGTTACATTCTCCCCACTTTATTTGAATTGTCTCGTTTAAATTCAAACATTATCTAAGTAATTGAGCATTTGATATTTGAAAAGATTATTACTGAAACCCACATATTTTAAAGAGGTTCAATAAAACATATTGTTAATAAAATTGATATTAAAATTTTTAGGTCTCAACAAAACTATAACATCTAAAAGGACACCATTTTTTAAAACTTGGACATGAAAGAGAAATATAACTATTATGATCTGATAGAGAGTGATATAAAACATGTCCATGAAAAATTAGTTGACCACTAAAACATAACCTAGAGGTTTGATTAAATTTAATTGATATCATAAAAAATGATGATAATTGGAAAAAAATATCTGACCCCTTTCCAATAGTTGAGTGCATTTTTCACACTCTAAAAAATAAGTAAACATGTGTTTCTATAAAATCAATATATTCCTTTGATTATTCCTTGAACTATTTATCATTCATCTCTTAGAACATGTCCCATCATATATTGGAATAATTTCCAATCCTCTAAAACAATTTCTAATAATCTACTTATACCATTTTATAAATGGTTAATTTTTCAAAAAAATTATGATCAAACACATTATAATCATTTTTAGTGTAATTTGTATTGACGAATTTGATTTATCCATATGAATCATCTCTTTGTTAAAATTTAATTACAAATACATTAGAAACATATTTTGGAATATATTTCCATAACCCATTTATTTAAAAATAATCATTATATTGAATCAAATTTCATTGTTATTAATAAATATCACCACAATATTTTTAATCAATGATAAAAAATACTATAGTATGATCCAATTACAATTTATAATACTTATAACCAGGATATAATCAAAATTTTATATTTATATTGTTATTTTGGCATTCAAATAGAGGATAAAATTAATCATTCCACATAGGATATATCAATGGCATAAGAAGGACCCAGATTCCCAAGCATCTTTTGAGGTATAATACCTTTATTCTTTTGGAATTAGTTTCCATAGTTGCCTATCTCCTTATAGTTTTATATGAAAATTGTATCTCTTTTATTAGTTAACATAGTTACCCTTATCAACACACTTATAGTAGACTTTCATTCCCATAAATCATTTACCAAGTTGATTCATTCCCACAGTTATCATATGTGTGAAATTTTTTATTCCCCTTCATCACATTATCTATTTTTTCCCTTACATCCCCTTATTTTATAGGATTCCATTGACTAAGTATATTTTATATAATTCCATTAAATTTGCATTGTATAAATATTTATTTCATCATATGAATTAAATTTTTGAGATAGTAGTTCCCTTTAAGGACTTTCCTTAAGTCCCTCAAATAAATTGTCAATATTTTATTTTTTCATTCATATGAATAAAATATAAAACAATACTATACATTAAAATGTAGATTGATACTCCACAAAAATTATATCCCCTTGTTTATTTAAGGTAAAGTTAATTCTCTTCATATTGTTTTTTCTATTTAGAATAATATTTTTTCATGGAGTGTGTCCTTAAACGATATCAATTCGATGAGTTCTAGTTCCCCTTCCTCTATAGTATACAATATCAATGACCAAAATTTATTAGAATCCCCATTGAGAATATACACATTAAGTGTATCCTTTTCTTTTTAACCACATCACAATTCAATAAAAATCATCTTAAAATACATTATACATTTATCTTCCACTATTTGATATGTAGACCCACTAAATGATTTAGATCATTGATTCATGAAGATATCCAACATTGGAGAATCTAATTGTGGAATTTTTTTATCCATCCATTAAAGGTTAATTATCATAACATTCTAATTATACAAAAAAATATTATTAAAAATCTTTGTTATAATACAACTTATATCATATTTCTCTATAGGGAATCGTATATATTGTCAATGAAAATTAATATACTTATCCCTTTATGATTAAATTTCTATAAAAATAAAATACACATTGTTAGATCATAAAACTATAAAATTTAATCTATGAAACAAATAGTAATGAGGTACATACTAGAAATTTTAAAAAAATGTGTATTTAATAACAAAACCATGAACAATGTTTATTTAGGGTTTTTCCTATATATTTATCCTCAATTTTTATCATTGGGATATTTTTCTTAATTTATGTTTCCAAAATCTTGTTTCAATAATTTCTACTAAACATTCTCTAAAACAAACTATAACAACCCTAGCCCAGTAAGGATAGATAATTTTCATTACATTATTACAATGTCAACAATACATGATTTGAATAAAAAGGATGGATCAATTAAGTAATTTTGTGTACTAGATATATATATGATATCAATTTTACATTTGTAAAATAAAATAAACCATAAAACATATCAAATGATAATAAACTACATCCTTCCAAACTCATTTCAAAATATTTTCTTCCAAACAAGGGGAAATGAAAAAAATAACATTGATCTCAAATTCTAAATAAAGGTTATGTAATGTGGAATTTATCATTAATCAATGGAAATAAATCCGCATCGTAAGTTATATAATTGACAAAATCTTCCATTAAAAAAACATGATAATACAAAATCAATAATGAAATATAGATAACTAAATTAGATTTCATTTACTAAATTTTATGAAAATGAAATTAATTAATTAATTTTTTCCTATGGAAAATCCTCATGACAAAAACTAAAATTAATTATGAATGATGGAAACTCTTTAATATTGGATTTCATGTATCTGGATGTTGAACCACTATATCATCAAAATCTTTTCCAAATACATTTTAATCTACTAATATTTGGCCAACTAATTCTTACAATGAAACTACCTCTACATCAAGGGGTATCTATAATAAGGCCTATCCAATTTCATCCATTCCAAATACTTCCTCCTATATTTAATAATTTATTTAATTAATAATTAATTTATCTTATCATAAAATATCTATATTGAATAATAGAAACAAATTTATCATTATTTCCCAAGATAATAAAATAACATTAAATGTAAACATGTTCAGTAAATATTTTATATGGTTTAAGAAATATTCTTATCCATTATACAATAATATCTATATAAAAAATAAATATAATTTAGATTGAAAAATGATTATGAAAAATTCATTGATTTAACACAAAGTTAACTATCACACAACAAGTTAGATGGTAAGTTAACTTTTACCACTGGATAATTTTCATGTTAAATCCCATTGGATGAGGAAATTAAAATAAAAACATTAAATACCATGAATATAAAATCATTAATGATATAGAATATATAATTGTTAATTTGACACTGCACTCAATAAAAGTAAGTGGTGAATATGGACTTTGCCTTCTTGATTGAAAATTGAGGCAAGAATCCTTTACCTGGAGTCTGTATTATCACATGTGAATTTAACATCCTAAATTATAAAATTATGCTTAATAAATTATTTAATTAGATCCATTTTCATTTTTATTATTACTTTTATCTCACATATTATGTTGATGTATACAACAACATAAATAGTTATGTTTACATCTGGTGTTTTTACAAAATTTAGTTCATGTGTCAAAAAAAGACATTGGCATGTTGACTACATTGAATAGGGTCACTATATAAACATATATATAATAATAATCACGACATATTTATCATTCTTATGAATAAATTATTATTTCAAAAAAAATTGACATATTGTTATGAAAAATGAACCAACATTACAGTAATGGAGATGGTATTCCATTCAAATGCATGAGTAATGTTTCCATTTTCTGATGATCCCTATATAAATGAGGTATACAATAATATATCATTGAATAATGATAATTATATAACAATTACCAAGGCATTTAATCACATTAACTTATATATATAATTATTTATATATAAAAGTAATCACATCAAGTCGATGAGATGGTAGTCCACATTTCCACAAATGATGTTATCACTTATTATATTGTTTGAAAATGGTGTTAAATAAAATTATATAGAATATTTCCATAAAAGTAATTATGTAATTAATATCCTATTAATGATTTTATGGCACATATTATTAAATAAATACTTCCTTTGTACATACCATGTAATGTGTGAAAATATTATATCTCTTTAAAGAGGAAGTATCCCACCCTTCCTAGAATCTCCAGGACCTCTCTGGTCTATTTCATTGAAAAAATATTGTTTTTGAGGTGTTATTTGAAATCAAGGTGACTCATTTCTAACACTTTTCCAAATTTCCATCACTATGAATCGTGTTTCTAGATTTGTGAATAGTTTCATCAATGATTCATCTGTTGGAAAGTCATCGGTCTGCAGGTCATCTATTAGTGAGTCTTGTCGTTAAGATAGATTTAAACAGTGTATTCTATGACAAATACATTAATAGTGTCATCAATCTGATAAATGTTAATCACTATTTTTAGCATCCTATAGTTCTCCCCTTTGATGATATAAATGACTTAAAATGAATTCAAAGTCGAGTTTTAAGGGATTTAATTCCAATTCAATGACTATAAATCCAATCACAATTTTCATAAGTCTATGGGTTCCTTTATTTGGTGAAACCACATAGTATTGACCAGAACATCCTCTAATTGAAAATCTATGTCATGTCTAAACAGCTACTGAATATATATTTTGAAAAGTACTGAGACACCTTCAACCCTTGTTCTTCCTTCTCCATTATCATATTGTGTGGCACCTTAACCTTTGTTCTTAATTATTTTTGTGATTGAGCTATCCTTGGACTGTTTCCCCTTGGATTATTTCCTTATGTATGCACACCACCACATTTTGGTGCAACCAAAAAGTGTTGTTATGTATTCAATATAAGTCTTTTCAAGAGATTATATTATCACACATTGTGTCATCCATTTCTCATCTAATGAATTTCAGAATACTTTTTATGTTGGGGATTATTGGATTCTTTATTTTTTACATTAATCATGTAGTAATCATGATTTATCCCACTTGATCACAATTAAATTTTCAAAATAAATATTCAAACCATTTTAAATAATTGGTATCAATTTCCAAGATATGTTATAGCCTCTTGATATTCTAGATAGTGTGATATCTAGTTTTCTAGAACATTGTTCAAGATGGAAATTGTAAATGAACTTAATTTCAGGATTAACTGTAAATTAATTGGCTATGAAGAAGATTAATAGAAAATGAATCCAGTTTTTGTTTTTCAATTTGAGGATAATAAAATTTTATGCAATGAGTATATTTAATTCAACTGATTGAAAAAACTTAAGGAAGTTGGTTCTTTTTTATTAATGTCATTTCAGATTAATTGTATAACAAATATGTGATAGCTTGGGACAGCTGGTTGTTTAGGTTTCCCATATTTTGAAACTATGATAATGAATCATTAATTCAATATGGGATAAATAAATGGTTCTCTTATGAATATAATGTCTTGTTGGGTATGATTTACCCTATTTCATTGAAATTTCTTGTGACTTGTGCTTTAGATTTGTGAGTGTTCATTATGTGTGGAGCTTGAATTCCCATTTTAAGTCTAAGATCTCAAATTGTTTGTTGATTGATTACAACTTCTTGTTATGCTATGGTTGAGACATGGGGGATGTTGTTGTACATGGGTAATGGAGGTCGAGTTGTTTTGAAAGTAGTTGATTCCTATAGTGGTGAGATGAATCCATTTAGAAATATGGGTGTCGGGCAGGACACTAAATGTTATGGGACATGATGAATCTAGGATTACCTATTAATAATAGTGTTTTGATTCTTGTTAATGCGACATTTCTTTATCTTCTTTACTTTCCCCACTGCATGAAGAGTCATGTGTTTCTTACCCTCCTTCCTAAATAGGAAAAGATGAGTGGGGTAGGTGATTTTCATTCTGTTTTTATCATCTTGAGGATGGATGGGTATATGCTCTTTCTATAGTTGGAAAGGACTCAGCATATAGATCATCTACAGACTTTTTTAAACCCCATGTTCATGGTAGATAAGATTTATTTCAAAGAATACCTAAAAATATGGAAGATGTAAATGTTGTTAAACAAATTAATAAATGATTATTATCCCATGGGGTTAGAGCTTATTAGGATGTAATGTTGACGTTTTCACTTTGAGAAGTCGTTGAATCGGTTTGATTATGCCTAGAAGGAATGGATTTGTGTTGGAATGGTAGTTGGATCTAATTTGGTAAATGTAAAAGGTTATTTAATGGTTAATGAAATATATAACATAATGTGAAACTGATAAAAAGGGTTAATTAATATAGTTTATATCTTTAAATGGTTGTGTGATTGTAGAATATCTAGGAATAACAATGGAATCTAGGAGTCTAATAGAAGTTAGCCATATTTCGGTCAGTGGCTATGTTTTTCTTATAATGAGGTTGTGAGATATATTATATTTTGTTTTTTCTATACATTTCTCCCACATATCGGTTAGGGAATCTTACTCTTCACGGATTCTACACCATATTGGGTGTTCTACCCAATATCTCTGTTGGAGGATGGATGGATGACTATCCCCTTTGGCCCCACTCACTAAATCTTGGTATTTACATTTTCTAGTATGCACGGTGGATATTTTTACCCATTTATTTGCGTAGAGGGTTGTAATGGATTATGGTTATTCATGAACATATATTCTGGATATGTTTTCTTAAGGACTACTATATGTGTGAAGTGTATAGGCTATGGTGGCTTGACTTTCCTTAATCGGTGTATGGGATGTAATGGCGTGAGGTATAATATCTGACATATGATACACATTATGTAAGTTATGGTGGATCTCAAAAACAACATATTTATTTTCGTTACATGGATCTGGTGGTGTTATGCATGAGGTGGATGTTGACAAATGAAGTTCATGTTGTGGTGCTTCACCTATGAGTCTATGGGTAGGCTTTTTTGAAGAGTGATTCTCAGGACGTGTGATGTTTGGGAAATGAGGAATCCCAGAGGGGAAGTTGTAGTTGGGAACCCATGATATTATTTATTATCTTATATAATATTGAATTTTACACTTCATAAGAGTATCCATGGTGAGGCTGGGAACATAAAATACCTATTTAGTTTAAAAGTTTGTTTCACATGTTGTTCAATATGATTTATCATTGTTTCCTTTCTTTTTTCATAAAAAGTTATTGTGAGGATCCAAATGATTATTTTATTATACTCACCCTACATTATATAATGAATTTTTTAGGACACATGGAGCAGATGCGTGATCAGGGTGGTTACCACTAGCTTGGGGTTTTATAAGAGCGCTTCGAGCTTCGTGGTCGCTGCATTTTACATTATTTTGGAACTTGTATTTTTCTATTTCAGTTGTATTATTTACTTCATGACATTACATAAGTGAACTCTGGTGTATTTTACATTGTAGTTGTAGTAGGTGTTAGTTAATTTCTATCTTATCTATCTTTAAGCATGTTATCTATTAGAGGGTAATGCCTCCCATCTGTGTGTCTGTAACACACTCGGTCCTAGAGACCAACCTGGGGCCTACTGGAGGCTGGATAGAGGATTCATGATCTCTCTTATCACATTTTTGTTCAAGGAGGTGTACATATTTAATGGGTGTTTTCATGACTGAGTGGTATATGAGGTCTAGTTGAAGGATATGATTGTTTTTAGAGTTAGTAATAGGAGAGGTCACATGGTTTCATAGGGAAAGTATGTCCAACAAGTTTAACAAGCACTGTAAAGCACTAGAGACCAGCTAGGTAATGGGAATTTAGGCCCCCTGTGATCTGATGTAAAAACCATTAACTTTACATTGGCTAATAAATGAGGTTATACTACATTAATTTTAGAGACCTAGGAATGTACTATGCTTCATTTTTCCTTAGGTCTATTTTTGAATGGGTAAACCACAGTATTGTTTTAACTAAAATTAATAAAATAGAACAATTAATTAATGTTAAATTCTTACATATTACATTTTTTGGAGATTTAAATGGTGTTTTTGTTGTTGTTATGGCTCTTGGTCGATGTCCTCTTCAGGATCATGTAGAAGATGTTCACCAGGTTGTGCTAGCAGATCGTTGTAAAGTATAGGTTCATGATGATTACACTTATAGGATGACACTCTGAGAGTTTTATTCCTAGATTATATATAATTATGAGGTCTACATTTTATATAAAGTAATGGAAGACTAGTTAGAGGAGGTTAAGAGATATTTCAATTCAATCCTTGATCAGGTGGAGCACCGGGTGTCATTGGTTATGATGATGATACATGGCACTGTGTTGATGTAGTGGTTCTTCTACCTTTGGGATCGTGAGGATTCGTTAATCTTGAGGGAGGAGATCTGATACATGTTCAGTGTCGTGTTCCATTCTTTGACCATGATGGTGGGTATTGACCAGGAGCTGCTTATGCTTGGACATGGGATCTCCAGTGTGCAAGTGTTTGTAATTATTTTTAGGAACCTTTTGTTATATGATTTGGACATGTTTCTAGATGATTAGGCTCTATGGAGTCATTTTTAGGTGTCTTTATCTCCAAACATACAGTTATAGGTCAACCCATTTTTGGAGAAGACGTATCCTGATGTGATAGAGAGGGTGGAGTTCATAGAGATAACTTAGGCAAAACCGGATGATGGTGAGAGGGGAATTTTTAGGATTCCTCATGAAGAAGAGAAGTGGTTTGAGCTTCCCAGTTTTCAGGGTAGACTATTTTTTATCATCTAGGGGTAGGTCCTATCCCTTAGTATCTCACTTGTATGGGAACAATGGTTCTCTAACCTATTCTAAGGTATCAGAAATTTCATTTCATATGGAGGCATAGGATAACAAATGCGAGAGTTACTAGCTATTCTGATCGGTCAATGTGTGACAGGTGTTCCTCATCAGGTTCCTTCATTGAGGCAGTTCCAACCTTGGTGCAACAATAATTTAAACTAGATTTGGATCAGTGGAGATACGATGGGGTAGATAGATGAAAACACTATAATTCTTCCAGTACTTTGAGAGTAGTGCATAGCCTTGATAGAGGTCATCATTAGGGTCAGAGAGGTCGTAGTGTAACACCCAAGGTAAATAAAGAATATTACATTTTCATATTTATCCATATTTGTGAATAAAATGGTAATATTAATTTAAAGGGAACGCTATGCTCGATGGCCTACCCAATACGCAACAACGAGTTCCTTGGAAATATTACATTGCAGTCTAATAATAAAATAATATTTTTTTTAAATTGTAGTTAACGCCTAGTCGTTGTAATGGAGAGAATGAACAGAAATAACTACAAAATGATTTTATACGATTGTCGAATATTTTTACTTTTATCCAATTAAAGTTAGATTCTTAACATTCAAATGAATCAAATTATAAGCTAAAATATTCTAATATTAATTAAAAGGCCGATTAACCTCCTTTTGATGGAGAACCCTTTTTAAATTCACTTTTTGAAAATTTCATATGTTATATTTGACCAAATAAAATCCTTCTTTAGAATCAGGACATCAAAATTTATTATGGGTATGTTTTTGTTATTTTTTTGATAATGTTTATTTTTAATGAATAAGTGAAAATTGTTGTATTTTATTTCAAAACCTCTTTTTAAAATAATTTATTTATATGATATGATCATCTTTTGAATTGGTTTTAAAGTTCAATTAGAATATATTTTTACCATTTAATCCAATGTTGGTCATTGGAAATAATTTCCCAATGAAATATGACTTAAACTGGTGTGAATCTTTTAATAGATATTGTTTCTTAAAAAAATGCTATTTGTTCTGACAGCGGGAATTAATTATTAAATTAATTAATGTAACTTATATGTTTTTAATTTTGTAAAATAGACATCATTTTTGAATTCTGAATATAAAATATAGCTAAGAGTGAATATTTGGTATTTTTCTGAAAAACATCAATTTTAGATTAATAGTGAAACCACTAAGTGGTAGTTAAAAAGATTATTTTTCGTTTAAATGAAACTTTACCACTTTTTTTATTTTATTTTCAAAAATCCAACATTCATAGTTGTCCTTAGGATGTAAAATGTGGTTTAATGGGATTAAAATAATTTTTTGGTGAATAGTAACTTTTAAGTTTTATTAATCGCGATTAAAGGTAATTAGTGTAATTTAAGGTAAATATAATGTTATAAAAATATGAAATGACCTTGAAACATGTCCTAATCTTATTGTATGAGTCATGTATGACCAAAAAAATCCCTGGGTGAACATGGGGACCCCATGGAGCCACTTGGGTAAGAAAATTACATTAATAACTTTTTATTTAAAGTTAAAATAAAAATGTCACAAACATGTATTGTTTTATAAAAACATTTTTTACATGGGGTTATACAAGTCATATTTCTGACTATAAATATTTATTGGAAATATAAAACTATTTCCGACATCATATAAGTTTTTTATAATTTTTAGACATTAAATTAATTAATTTATTTATTACACCATAATGATGCAGCGATTACCTAATTAATGAACGATTTAAATAAAATGAAAAGATAAGGTAAAATATAAGTCTTACACATGTCAAACAGCTATTGGATGGGTTTATTTCGAAATATTATCACCTTACCCTCAAAATATATAATTTTGGGACCTTTAATATCGGAAAAACATTTTATAATAAAGTAACACTTCAAGACTTTCCAAGAGTACCCCTCCTCCCTCTTATAAAAGGCCCCCACCTCTACCCCCTTACCCACAACTCTCAAGCCTTTGGATTGACCAAACACTGATCATTTTATTTCTCCAAATCCCTCTCTTAATCCTAGAAGCCTTACCTTAGGCATAAATCTCTTCAGGAATCCTTTTTGGTTCAAACCAAATGGAGTTACCTGATTTAATGGTAATGTCCTCTCTTGTGTTCTTTTGTTTTATTTTGCTTATCCAACCCCCTAATCTATTTTTATTCCTTTATTTTGTAAAAAAATCAGTATCTTCAATATACTAGGATGTTTTTATGAGTATTATTCGAGCTACACTCATACACACCCCCATCTAATGTTTAAAGAACATACTGTTTTTGTGGGTGGCGAATTACTGCATCATGAAATGATGATTGTTGAATATTCTTTTAACACCACTCATGGTGGCCATTAAGATGTCACTGTATTCATATATGATATATAAATTATGTTTATGTATTCTTTATGCTTCTTTATTTTTCATTTATGCCATACCTTCATGGTTTCAATAATGGGTAAACGCGATAATTTCATTTTCGGAAGTGCGGACTACCACCCCCTCAATGTGATTTGAATCGTTAATACCATATGTGGGATTTATAAAGGATGGATTTAATGGTGTTATATATTATATTATAATGTAATTATAATATACCTATGTATTTTTATTTTTTCATTTCATTAACATATGAAATATAAATGAAAGTAGTGTTCATGCGTACATACGGCTTACCGTCTCCATGAACGGTACATTTCATTTCTTATCTCTAAATGTTATGTACAATTATAAGTACATATATATAATGGATATATATGTCATATATTAAATCTAAATTATGTATATCATTCTTGAATTATAATATATATATCTATCATTTAGTTTTAATTCCATTAATATGACAAAGAAATGAAAGTAGCGTTCACACGTACATACGGCCTACCATCTCCATGAACGGTGCATTCCATTTTTTTATCTCCAAATGTTATGGAATAATTTAAAATGAATTTATACTGGATATATATTATAATTAAATAATTAATATTTTCTGGAGATGATGTACCTATAACTACATGGAAAATTCTTTTCCAACAAGTTCAATTTTGGCTCATGTACAAAACATCGACAAAAAAGTCTGATATGAACTCACATTATTAACCAATTATTATAACATTATAATATGTGATATGAACTGAATAATAATAATTAAAGGAGTTCCATAAGAAATTATAAATTAACCAATGTTTATTATTTATAAATATAAAGAAACGAACAAGAAAAGTCAGACTTGAGGTAAGGGATACTACCCATCTTTTTCTTTTTAAGTACTCTCTTTTATGTCATTTACATTAAGCTCATATTTATTATGTTTCGGGATGTTATTTAATATTCATCATACTTTACTATTTAGGATAATATTATGATAGACCATATTTTATCTCATAAATCCATTTTTAAATGTTTTAAGTGGCGTCGTTAGGGTGCCGAGTTTTCATGAGGGATTTTTCATCTCACTTTTCTTCTTGTGAGATTTATTCTACATTTACCACTATTTCCTTTGAGTGGTGTATGTACTTTATATTATTCTACTCTTTGTGTAATATACTTTATCTTATGTGTATTTACATCAACATTTTATAGTCCTTCTTTCATGGGGTGTACGTTTCGAAAGATACCCGAATCAATAAGGGAACCTTTCACCCTTCTCTTTTTAAAAGACTTTTTTTGATTTGTATTTTAATTTACATATTGTTATGTTGGGATATGTTCTTATATATCCTTATTTATTTAAAATTTAGGTCCATGTGATGAGATACCATTTTCTCTCTCATTTAATCATTTTCTTAATTTTAAAGTGAGGTCGTTAGGCTGTCAAATTTTTGCAAGGGAACTTCTTAACTCAATTTCAATTCATTGGGTTAAACATGTACTCCTTGAATATGTAATTATGTGAATATGTGTGAATGAATATGATTATTTTACACTTAATATCCACTTATATTGGGTGTATTTATTTGTCACACATAATTCTGTAATTGATTTATCCTTAATCTAAGGATACCATCTTTGAACAGGACTTCGTCTCAATATCCTTTCATTGAGGAATATTTTGTTCTAATACAAGACTTTATTTTATACACTTTATAAACCCCTTTGAATTCTATGTTTATTCAAAAGTAATCTTTTCTATATTAATCTTTTTACTAAATGACAAAAATAAAGTTTCTTTTTAATGTACGCGGTGACAATGACCTTTCCACCGCTGCGAGTATTATTTGGTCTTTGGCTTCCTCAACAAGCCCTAATGTTTTTAAAATCAAATAAATACCATATACTCTCTGGTATTGAAAATGGTTTTGATAATGTATTTTTTATGGCAATATATTTAAGTGATATATTGTGATTGAAATGTGGTAATGTTTTCTTTCCATTATATTTGTTTTATGTCTTATGATTTTATAATGGTACTTGTTCATTTGATGGGTGGTTACGTGATAAACCATATGACGGGTGGTGCCGTGAATACCAGGATAGGTGGTTACGTTATAACCTCCAATGCTTTGGGTTTGGATGCCCTCTATATGGCTATTCCATTTAGTGATGTGTGGAAGTCGCCATAAGGTTATTCCATTTATGTATGTTTATATCCCAAGTTACCTTTATATGTTATGTGTTCTTTATATGGGTTTATGGTAATAACTTGGTTTCAAAGGATAAGTTGTGATATTTTATTTAGTGAAGAGTATTCACTACTTCATAAAGGTTAAAAGTATTACTTTGATAAAGTATTCATGGTTTACTTTTTGTTTTGAAAAACTAACAGTTTTCCTTCTTTGTGTATCCTTTACTGGGATTTTTATGCTCGTCCCAAGTTTTTGAAATGTTCTCCGCATGACATAAAGATGAATAGGGTCAAGGATGGGATCAAGGAAATACATGCTATCTAAAACATAGAAAAAGCCATGTTTCTTTTTAAGAGTTTTTATTTTATGGAAACTTATTAGAAGCGTCTACTTTGTAATCTTTTGAGATGTAATAGTTATGTCCTAATTTTCAAAAACTCTAAACCTGAACAGATCCTCTATATGAATTATTCATTTATTTCATGATTATGTGATTTTTTAAGACCAGGTCCTTATAGATGGTATCAAAGGTCAGTTTAGATAACTTTAGAGGTTAGGGTATTCTTTAAGCACAAGTGACATTACCATAATGGTTAGAATTTCAGAAAGGGTCATAGTTTTAGATAAAGTGAATGATTTTCAGACAAAATGAATAATTAAATCTTAGTATTATATGATGATTATAATGATATACTCACACTGAACTTTTTGGTTTTAGTAAATGGCTGGATCTAGCAGGCACCAATGTGATAGTGGATGTGAAGAAAACTATGACGGTTTTCTGAAAGAACAACTTAATGATATGGGAGTTGCAATGAGAACTCTTTTGGTTTTTCTCAAAAAAATATCAGGAGTCATGATTAACCACTTGAACCTTGGTGAGTTCTATAATGCATCATGTATGAGATAACCAACTCGATCTGGAAGTTCAGGTAATAATTATAAAGGTAACCATTAGGGATTATATGTTACTTACTTTTGAGATAATTATGGGTTACAATATGTTATGATGGAAAATGAAAGGCATGAGATAAACTTTTGGTTAAATTATGTTCTGGTTATTTTTTATGATTTTATCTCTTTTTGTGGAATGTTTTAAGAATTACATAGTTTTGTAAAAATGACAACACACAGACTGTGTGACAACCCGTCGTGTCGGAAAAAGCTGTGGGAATCGAACCCACAACCAAAGTGCGATTGGAATTTATCGCCTGCCACTGGACTACGTGAACTCCCTTGTTAGTATGCCAAATTAGTTTTAGTTATATAATTTTATTAATCAAGAATAAGTTGATTTTGGGTTATCTAGGAAAATATTGACCTATCATGGAGGATAAAATATTAGGTTAATTACTTTTCAATATGAGACTTTAAGAGCAGCTGATGTTATTTGGAGATAAATGTTAATTTTTACCTTGAAAGTCTATGTGATTAAATCCTTAAAATATTTGGGTTTCAATATTAGTTTTTTTTACATAGAATAATTTTATGGAAAAATTGTTTATCGTATGGTCTTCGTTGAACATTGGGTTTTGTTGGACAAATTTTAGAGATTAAGAATAGATTTTCTTTTTATAAAGGATTATAATTTTGTGGATTATCTGATCATGTTCTATCAATTTTGGTTTTGGTTATGGTATAAAGACATGGGAAATATATAGTTATCATTTTTGGATTAGGTGATTCTCTAGAAGTTGATTATAGTTCTCTTAATGTGAACAAGTCATCCTAAATACTTGTCTTTTGGAGGAAAAAATGAGTTTGTGTAAGAAATTTAGTAATAAATGAAAGTCTACATGACAAGTATGTTCCCTTATGATTTTTTTAAGCTCATAAATAAATTCCTCAATTAAAAGTAACTTAAAAAAATGTTGTATGTTAAATTTTCCTACTGGGAATCAAATACCTTTTAACTCATCACAAGTTTATGATTTTCTGGTGGTTAACTTTCTCCTAATCATGTTTTCTATCACTCCCCATCAGAACTTGACCCTTTTTTTCTTCCATATCCATGTTTTCCTACATGGAATCCTAGTATAGGTTAACTCGGGTGACCATTGTACTTCTCTTTCTTTTTTTAAAGTGATAATTTTGTTGACTCTTTTTCCGATATGGGGCTTTCAATGAAGTTTCCAAGCCCAATTTTAAAATTGTGAGGATGCAATTCTCAAAAGGGGGGAAGGATGTAACACCCCAGGTAAATAAAGAATATGAAATTTTCATATTTATCCATATTTGTGAATAAAATATTAATATTAATTTAAATTGAATGCTATGCTCGATGGAATAACCAATACGCAACAACGAGTTTCTTGGAAATCTTTCGTTGCATTCTAATAATAAAAATAATATTATTTTAAATGCTGGTTAACACCTAACTGTTGTAATGGCGGGAATGAAAAAAACTAACTACAAAATTATTATATACATTTGTCAAATATTTTTACTTTTATCCAATAAATGTTAGAGGCTTAAAATGCGAATGAATCAAATTTTAAGCGTAAATATTCTAATATTCTTTCAAAGGTCGATGAACCACCTTTAGATGGAGAACCATTTTTAAATCCACTTTTTGAAAATTTCTTATGTTATATTGGGCCAAATAAATTCCTTCTTTTGAATCGGGACATCAAAATTTACTTTGTGTATGTTTTTGTTATTTTTTCGATAAATTTCATTTTTAATGAATAAGTGAAAAATGTTTTTTTTAATTCAAAACCACTTTTTAATATAATTTATTTATATGATTAGATCATCATTTGAATTGGTTTTAAAGTGAAATTAGAATATATTTTTACCATTTAATCCAATTGTGGTCATTGGAATTAGTTTCAAAATGAAATTGGACTTAAACTAGTGTCAATCTTTTAATAGATTTTGTTTCTTAAAAACACGCTATTTGTTTTGACAGCGGGAATTAATTATTAAATTAATTAATGCAACATATATGTTTTGAATTTTTTAAAATTGAAATCATTTTTGAATTCGGAATATCAAATATATCTTAGGGTGAATTTTTGGTATTTTTCTGAAAAACTTCAATTTTTTATGAATAGTGAAACCACTAAGTGGCAGTTAAAAAACTAATTTTTTGTTTAAATGAAACTTTACCACTTATGTGATTTGATATTTAAAATCCTACATATATGTTTTTCATTAGGATATAAAATTATTTCAATGGGATTAAAATAATTTTTTGGTGAATTGTAACTTTTTAGTTTTATTAATCGCGATTAAAGGTAATTAGTGTAATTTAAGGTAAAGATAATGTTATAATAATATTAAATGACCTTGACACATGTCCTACCATTATTGGATGAGTCATGGAAGACCAGTACAATCCATGGGTCAACTTGGGGACCCCATGGAGCCACTTGGGTAAGAAAATGAAATTAATAACTTTTTATTTAATGTTAAAATAAAAATGTCACAAACATGTCTTGTTTTACTAAAACAATTTTTACATGGGGTTATATGAGTAATATTTTAACTATAAATATTCATTGGAAATATAAAAATATTTCCTACATCATAGTAGTTTTTTATAATTTTTAGATAATAAATAAATTAATTTATTTATGACACCATGATGATGCAGCGATTACCTCATTAATGAACGATTTAAATAAAATGAAAAGATAAGGTATAATATAAGTCTTACACTTGTCAAAAACCTATTGTATGGGTTTATTTCGAAACCTTATCACCTTAACCTCGAAATATATAATTTTTGGACCTTTAATATCCGATATTCATTTTATAATAAAGTAACTTTTCAAGATATTCCAAGAGTGCCCATCCTCCCTCTTATAAAAGGCCCCCAACTCCACCCCTTACACACACCTCTCAAGCCTTTGGCTCGACCAAAATATGCTCATTTTATTTCTCCACATCCCACTCTTCATCATATAATCATTAACCTAGGCATAATTTTCTTCAAGAAACCATTTTGGTTCAAACCAAATGGAGTTACCCGATTTAAAGGTAATGTCCTCTCTTATGTTGTTTTGTTTTATTTTTCTTCTCTAACCCACTAAACTCTTTTTATTACTTTATTTTGTAACAACACCAGTATCTTCAATATACTATGATTTTTTTATGGGGAGGATTCTAGCTACACTCAGACACACCTCCATCTAATGGTTAAAGAACATACTGTTTCTGTGGGTGGCGAATTACTACCTCACGAAACGATGATTGTTCAATCTTCATTTAACACCTCTCATAGTGGCCATTAAGATGTAACTTTATTTATATATGATATATAAATTATTTTTATGTATTTATTATGCTTCTGTATTTTTCATTTATTCCATACCATTATGGTTCCCATAATGGGTAAACGAGATAATTTCATTTTAGGAAGTGCGGACTATCGCCCCCTTAATGTGATTTCAATCGTTAATACCATATGTGGGATTTATAAAGGATGGATTTAATGATGTTATATAATATATTATAATTTAATTATAATATACCTATGTATAATTATTTTTTAGTTCCATTAATGTTTGAAATAGAAATGAAAGTAGCGTTCATGCGTACGTATGGCTTGCCGTCTCCATGAACTGTACATTTCATTTCTTATATCCAAATGTTATGTACTATTATAAGTACATATATATAATGTATATATGTGTCATATATTACATCTAAATTATGGATATAATTCTGGAATTATAATATATATAACTATCCTTTGGTTTTAATTCCATTAATATGACAAAGAAATGAAAGCAGCGTTCATGCATACGTACGGCCTACCGTCTCCATGAACGGTGCATTCCATTTTTTTACCTCCAAATGTTATGGAATACTATAAAATGAATATATACTGGATATATGTGATATTTAAATCATTAATACTATTCCGGAGATGATGTAACTATAACTACATTGAAAATTCTTTTCCAACAAGTTCAATTTTGACTCATGTACCGAACATTGACAAAAACGTCTGATATGAACTCACATTATTAACCAATTATTATAAAATTATAATATTTGATATGAACTGGATAATAATATTTAAAGCATGTCCTTAAGAAATTATAAATTTACCAAAGTTTATTATTCAGGAATATAAAGTAAAGGACAAGACAAGTCGGACTTGAGGTAAGTGATCCTACCCCTCTTTTTCTCTTTAAGTACTCTCTTTTATGTCATTTAATTTAAGCTCATCTTCATTATGTTTGGGGTTGTTATTTAATATTCCTCATACTTTAATTTTTAATTTAATATTATTACAGACCCTATTTTATCTCATAAATCCATTTTTGGAAGTTTTAAGTAGCGTCGTTAGGTTGCCAAGTTTTCGTAAGGGATTTTTCATCTCATTTTTTTCTTGTGAGATTTATGATAAATTTGACACTATTTCCTTTGAGTGGTGTATGTACTACCCATTATTCTACACATTGTGTAATATAATTTATTTTATGTGTTTTTACATCAACGTTGTATAGTCCTTCTTTCATTTGGTGTACATTTCGAAAGATACCCGAATCAGTAAGGGACCCTTTCACCCTCCTCTTTTTAAAAGGATTATTTTTTATGGGTCTTTTAATTTAAATATTGTTATGTTGGGATATGTTCTTCTATATCCTTATTGATTTAAATTTTATTTCCAGGTGATGAGATACTATTTTCTCTCTCATCATATCATTTTCTGGATTTTAAAGTGACGTTCTTAGGCAGTCAAATTTTTGCAAGGGAACTTCTTAACTAAAAATAAATTCTATGGGTTAAACTTGTGCACCTCTAATATGTCATTCTATGAATATGTGTGAATGAATTTGGCTGTTTTACACTTAATATCCACTTATATTGGGTGTATTTATTTGTCACACATAATTATGGAATAGATGTATCCGTAATTTAAGGATATTGTCTTTGAACGGGACTTCGTCTCAATCTCCTTTCATTGAAGCATATTTTGTTCTAATACAAGACTTTCTATAAAACTTTGTAAAAACCCCTTTTAATTCTAATTTTATTTAAAAGGAATCTTTCCTATACGAAGTAGTTTACTAAACGACAAAAAGTATGTTTCTTTTTAACGTACGCGGTGACAACGACCTTTCCGCCGTCGTGAGTATTATTTGGTCTTTGGCTTCCTCAACAAGCCGTAATGTTTTTAAAATGAAATAAATACCATATACTATTTGGTATTGAAAATTTTTTTGATTATGAATTTGTTATGGCAATATATTTAAGTGAAATATTGTGATTGAAATGTAGAAATGTTTTCTTTCCTTTAAATTTTTTTTATGTCTTATGATTTTATAATTGTACTTAAACATTTGGTGGGTGGTTACATGATAAACCATATGACAGGTGGTTCCATGAATACCAGG
The DNA here is from genome assembly GCA_963277665.1 of Viscum album. Classification (NCBI taxonomy): domain Eukaryota; kingdom Viridiplantae; phylum Streptophyta; class Magnoliopsida; order Santalales; family Viscaceae; genus Viscum; species Viscum album. The sequence continues at coordinate 814,262,115 of OY728120.1, forward strand.
ACGGGTGGTTACATTATAACCTCCAAGGCATTGGGTTTGGAATTCGGCCGAATGGATATTCCATGTAGTGATATGTGTGGAAGTGGGTCGTAAGTTCATACCATTTAAGTATGTTTGTGTCCCAAGTTACCTTTATATGTTATGTGTTCTTTATATGGGTTTATGGTAATCTTTTGGTTACAAAGGATAATTAGTGATCTTTTATTCAGTGAAGATTATTTACTACTTCATAAAAGTGAAAATTATTACTTTGATAAAGTATTCATGGTTTACTTGTTGTTTTGAAAATATAACATTTTTCATTGTTTGTTTATCACTTACTGGGATTTTTTTTAAAGGCTGGGGTCGAAGCCTCATTTTTATTATTAATTCAAATAAAAGACCCCTTTTAACTTTACTGGGATTTTTACTGGGCTTTTTAGGCTCATCCCATGTTTTTGAAATGTTCTCTACAGGACATAAATATGAATAGGGTCAAGGATAGGATCAAGGAAAGACATGCTATCTAAAACATGGAACTAGACATTTTTCTTTTAAGGAGTTTTTATTTTATGGAAACTTAGTAGAAGTGTCTATTTTTTAATCTTTTGAGATGTAATTGTTATGTCCTAATTCTCTAAATCTCTAAGCCTAAAAATATCCTCTATGTGAATTATTCATTTAATTCTTGATTATGTAATGTTTTAAGACCGGGTCCTTACATGTAGAGTAGGTTGTGGTCGGCCTAATTCATTATCATTGCCAACAATAGGAAATACAAACCTCTTTCAAGGTACCATTTTATTTTATTTTTATTTGGTGCATGACTTGTATGATTTAGGGAAAACAAATTCATTTATATAAGATTCCATTTTCGATGATTTTGGAGTTGTGTTAGAGAGGCTTCCAATGCATTTGGAGTTGACTATGCCAAATGGAGATCGAACTGACTTTTTTGAATAATGTATAGTCTGGGAGCTAGTTATGGTGTAGCAATACTCTTGCTGAGTTTTGCTATTTTTTTGAATACAACCATATGGTATCATCCTCATCATGGATTGGTTGTACTAGGTGCATGATATAATGGGTCTCATTAAGATGAAGATGGTGTTCTTAAATGATGGTATAGATCCAACATTGTTTGTTGGTGAGAGAGATAGTCTGATGGGTCAGAGGAATTTCATGTCGTTCTCACACATTATGGCGGGGCTGATGCTGAGTTTGTCAGAGGTTCAGCTGTCGGCTTTTCCCAGGGTCATGGAAGATAACATTAATGCCTTTATAGAATATTTTGTAGAGGTTCCACCTCGATGAGGAATTAAGGTTGAGACCGAGCTATAACTAAAATCATCTCATATCTCTATGTATCTGTATAAGATGAAGCCTTATATGTTACAGTTGTAGCATGTATTTATTGATGGTGTTTTGGAGAATCGTTTTGTTTAGTTGAGTGTGTACCCATGGTATTTCACTAGTTTATTTCATAAAGAAGGATGAATGTAGTTTGTGGTTTTGTGTTGATTATTGTCACTTAAAATAGTGAAAATGAAGAGTCTCTATCCAATTATGTGGATTAATTATTTTTTCAGTAAATAAAAAGGATCATGTTGGTTCCCAAAGATCAATTTTCTATCATGATATCAACAGATGCATGTAAAAGATGAGTATATCCCAATGGATTCTTTCTATTGTCTCTAGGGACATTAAGAGATCATTGTGATCTTAATTTCTATGATGAATGATATAGATGTGTTCATGGGGTTGATGAAATCCATGTTTTGTGTCTTCATGTATAATTTCAGGGTGGTTTTCATCAATGACATCATTGTGTACTCTGCGTCTAAGGAGGATCATGTTGGAAACATACATTCTGTTTTGGGTGTTCTTTATTGATAGAAGATGTCTATGAAGATGTAGAAGTGACGGTTTTGGACTTGAGATGTCTGTTTCAAGGGTCATGATGTATCCATGTAGGTAGTAGCAACGGATCCATCAAATATATAAGGAGATATGTATTGGGAATCCCAATGATATGGGTAGAAGTGTGATGTTTCTTGGTCTCATAGGATATTAAAGGTTATTCATAGCCTCATTCTCCAAAATCAAGACACATATAATAGTGCTGACCAGAAAGGGTCAGGATTTTTTTGGATAGATTAGTGTTAGTCATATTCTAAGTATCTGATGAAGAGAAGATGGGAAGTTATCAAATTATTTTTCTACCAATAGTAGACGTTCAGTTAAAGGTTATTTGTGATGCTTCATGTATGGGGTTAGTCTGTGATCTAATGAAGAAGAGATCAGTTGATACTTTTGGGTCTTGGTAGATACATCCCCTTGATAATAACTATGCAACCCATGATCTTAGGCTTGAAGTAGTGGTGTTTTCCCAAATGTTGTGGAGACATTAACTCATTAGAGAGTATTTAGTGGTCTTCAACAATCGTAAGATCATATGGTAAGTATTCTCCTAGCATGAGTTAACATTTTGAAAGGGTCAGTGGATAGAGTTCTTATGGTATTATGACAACGAAATTTCATATACAACTAGAAATTACAAGGTTGTAGCTGATGCATAGAGCAAGAAGTCATGTTTCAATACTGTACATGAATCAGGTAATTCCTAGAGGGTGATGTAAAATATTTCAGCATTACATATTGACATAATATATGTTGGTGAATTAGGATGTCTTTTTAAGTTGATACTATAGTAATCTCATATTTAGCATGTATAAGAGTCCCAGTAGTGGGATTGTGAGGTGGAAGTTTTGAGATACCGAGTTGTTTTTCGCAAGGCCCATGATGGTTAGACTGAAGACGAACCACTCCTGGTGTTTTTTCAGTGAAATCATTTCATTCCATCAGCGATGTATGTGATGGTTCTCATAAATTCCCATAAATATCCATTATTGGTACATCATAGAATGAAGTAGATGTACCAGGATTTGAGGAGTCACCATTGGTGGCGTGAATTTAATTGTGCCATTGTAGAGTTTGTGACTTGATACATGGTCTTCTAGAAGGAGAAGATTGTGAACCATGTTCCTAGTGGTTTGCATCAGTTGTTATATGATCCCCTATGGATGTGGTTGAATACCTCAATGGACTTTATTTCTAGTTTAATTTGAGAAATGGAAGATATGACTATATATGGGTAGTAGTGAATCGTTGACAAAATTATCCCCTATTATAGTGATCAAGGGGTCCATCATAGTGCATGTTTTGTAAAGGCAGTATTTAGAGGAGGTGGTGAGACTCCATGGAGTCTGGGGGATAATAAATTCTGATCATTCCCCCCTTCTTACATCTAGGGTGTGGAGAGGTCTCTTTCATGCTTCCAGTTTGCAACTATTCCTTAACATTGTTTTTCTTCTACAGATTGATTTTTAGACAGAGTGGAACATCCATACAATTGAATACATGTTCCTCACTTGTGTCTTATATTTTTTAGTTTTGTGGATGATTCACTATCCATTGGTAGAGTTCTCTGAAAATAATAGTTTCCACTATACCATCAGTACCACACCATTTGAAGCCTTGTATGTTCAACCTTCCTATTTTTCATTATACTATAATAGGGTCAGATATTCTGCATTTCATAGGAATGAACTATTATAGAATATGAAATAGATGGTTCTGATAATTCTTGAGAGGATGAAGGCAACATAGGATCATCAGATGTCTTATTTTCATCGTAGGAGGACACCTCTAGAGTTTTTTGTTATCGATCACAAGTTTCTGAAGGTGACTCCCCATAGGGGCAGTGAAGGTTTGGTCATGGGATTAAGCTTTCTCCCAATTTTTTGGTCCATTCAAAGTATTGTCTCATGTTGGTTCCATGGAATATAGGATATAACGTCCCCCAATGATAAATAGGATTCATCATTATTTTCATGTGTTGCATCTCGGTTATTATCTTCCTAATCACTCTCACATCATCAATTGGGGTTAGATCAATGTTGACTACGACGAGGCCATTAAGGAGTGTCTAGTACATAGACATATCCATAAAGAGAATGTGTTTTGTGGGCATGATATCCCCTTGGTTCATGTATTCCATTATCATGGTGGTGCAGAGTCAAGTACCTTGGAATGTGAGTCACATATATGTAGTAAGTACCCTATGGTATTTAAGGTTTAATTATTTTAATGTAATGACGTTCGTTTTTTGGTTTTAGACCTTTCATTTTTATTGGATGTATTTATTTTGTTTCTTCTAGTGGATTTCAATTTTTTGTTTGGGATCGCTAGGATGAATATAAAAGAGGGGGTGAATTGTGTCATTTTAAAAAAATTGATAATATTAAAACATCACCCATGAAATGAAGCAATCCTTTCTATACCTATTAATGTCGAGGGAGTAGCCAAAATAAATATCAGAAAAGAACACAAGGATGAATAGTGATTTGGGGCACTAGAATCCCCTATCCACTCCAATGATTCTCTACTACATGAGCATGGAGACTTTATCTAGTTGGTACACTTATCACAATACATTCCACAACTGATTATAGGCATTTGAAAACATACAAGGATTTTACACGACCATATAGTTCTCTTACTTGGAACTGAAATATAAAAAGAATAGTTGGAGAATCCGCCACTCCACCATGACTATGTCTGAGTAGCTGATATTCAAAAATAAAATAGATGAGATGTACATTGTTATGAAATAATTTTATCTCATAGTTCACGTAGAAACTGATATATGTATGTGATATTAAATATAGTACAACAACAACAAAAAATATTCATTTTTTAGACAGAATCTTCGTCTTCAAAATAGTAGAAAATATATAAAACAATGATTTTGAAGGATTTATTCATATTTACACCATTAGAGATTAAGAATGTACAATGAATCTGTATTCTCCTTTCAAAACGTTTGAGGGTTAATATGAATATTTTTGTGAACCTACTTCTTAACAGAGTATTCACATCATTGCTTTTCCTCATTTTGTATATTATTTTCCTGATAACGATATATATGTGTGTATATATATATATAGAAAATAAATATCCAATAGTTGCAAAAACATTATTCTTTCTAATGATACTAAAAAAATAGATTTCATTACCTTCCTAAATATCACCAAAATAGAATAACATTGTTACCTCTTTATTCCTATAGAATAAATATCTAACAAATTAATTCAAAATATTTTGATAAATCTCCCAATAATATATCCATAATAATAGAAGCACTCAACAATTTAAATCACCTGTTTAAATCCATTCAAACCACATTAAATATATTCTAAATAGTTACTCAAAACATGAATCACAATTAATCATGAATATTTTAAATAAAATCATTCAATGATATTAATAATTTCCCTTATAAAAATGAATGACTTAATCTGTTCCAAGAGAGCCTATTAATGGGTCATTAAATAGATTTATAATGATTTATATGTCCATTAAGACGGTCACAAAAATCATAGATAATATATTTTAATAATATTCTGGTGTTGACTAGTCAAACAAAGGGCTCCTTCATGTAACTACAAAATACCAAACGTAGGCTTCAACTTAGTAGTGTATGGTTCCTTTTTGTTTCATAGGGTTCCTACCAACATATGGTTCCTTATCTATACATTCATCATCATGTAATGTACAGATCAAAAAATTAACATAGGGATGATGATCCATACATTAATACTTGTCATTATAAAATCTATAACATAACATTTACTAACCATTCATTCAACTTCTAAAATGTAGGGTTGAAAAAAATCAAGACTCCAACATATTGTTTCTGATCCATAAACAAATTGTTCAGCATAGTGTACTGTTTATTCCTTATGTTACATTTATCAACTCTGTGTAGTAATAGTGTTCCAATAAAATGTAAACAAAAAAAACATCCTAATTCATTGAATTTTTTGACCCCTTCACCATCAGATTCACCATTTGTCCCACAAGGTTTATTTATAGTAAATATCTAGATCATTACAATGGTGCCAAAGGTGAATCAATATAGATTCTACAACTCCTTATATCATTAAAATAAATAATCCATATGATTGGGAAAAACTCCTACTAAAACATCAATCCAGAACATCGGATAATTTATTGACCATCCAAATGACTTTTTAGCTGTCAATGTAAACTAATGAAATCATGATAAACATATTGGATTTCTATCTCCCTAGGTCTAGAGTGATTCCATCATCATCAGAAATTTCATCATGATAAATACTATAGGATTTTCTCTAAAAAAGATAAAAAGAGAAAATCATGAAGCCATAAAAAAATATATAATATTATTTAATGAATAAAAAGTGTTGGCAATGAATTTATTAAAAAATTTAATTAATGCTATAATAATGAAACATTTAAAAAAATATAAATATTTAATACAACTACCCCTAAGACCAAACATAAATATTTATGATATTCAACCAATTTAAATAAATTATTTTCAATGATTTTTGATAAAATATTTTAAAAAAATTAATATAATATTAAATGATTTTTAAAGAATTTAATTAATAGTTTTAAAATAATAATTATTAAAATGTTTTCAATAAATTAAATTAAAAGATTTTAAAATAATTTAATTAAAATATTTTAAAATAAATAAATTAAAATATTTTCCAATAATTAAAATTTTTACAAATTTCATAAATGACTAAAAAAATTTAAATATTCAAACATTAAACACATACATACACCCAAGATATATAAAATCATAATAATAATTTTAAAGGTCACTGGTCAATTAATTAATATATTTGATAAAATATTAGTGTAAAATGATTTATTTTTTAAGCATGTGAATATTAATTAAATATAAAGGAAAAAATATAAAAAAATTAAAAAAATATCTCCCCTATATAAAACAGTAAGTGAATTTAAATTGAATAATAAAATTGAATAAAAAATACTTCCTAGATTATAAATTTTATCACTAATGAATTTTATATTTAATATTATAGGATATACGAATATAATAATATCTATTAATTTTCAAGAAGCCATGTGATGATATAACGATGACGTTTCATGGAACATACAAGAAATATAATAAATACAATATTCTTTTGGTACCCTTATACCTTTGATTACAGCGATGTCAGTAATTATTGATTTAGGTATCCTAATATGTTTATTTTGATCAATAATTTTTTAATTAACACTGAATAATTAATTTTAATAAATAACATTCTTGACATCATATAATTCAGGATTTCTAAAATAATAGTTATTAGAATAATTTACATCAATACCAAAATATAAGCATTTAAGAATGGACATTCATTTGTTTTTTTGAAATAGAAACAAAATAATTTTTATATAATTTTGGAATTTGTCCATTACTACCAATATCAAGTTTTCCTTTATGAATTTAATGTTTACCTTGACTTTGATTAAAATATTTTTTCCCATAATAATCATACATGATGCTTTCATTAAATTATCAACATCAACCCACAATGCTTTAATTTCAATTTCTTACACAACATAAGAAATATTTAATGAATTTGATTTTTAATCTGCAATCTGTTTTGACAAACATTGATTATAAATTGAAACAACATCATATGTTTTATTTTATTTTTATGTTCATTAATTACTGAATTGAATTTATATTGAATAATAAAACAATAATTATTAATTTCATTTTAAATAAAACACTCAAAATTAGAACAATCAGAGGTGGAAGACTGTAACAGATCTACATGATACATAACATATTGATTAACCTTTTAATTTTAATTCTTATTTTTTGAGTTTGAAGTAGATTCATTATTTAAATCATAATATTAATTACTAGTATCCAACATGACATTCTTTCATTTTTCTTTATATAATTATTTTATTTAAGCTTTATGAAATGGAAAATCGGGTCTTAGATTACCTTTCTTTTTACACTTGTAGAATATAACTTCATTCTCACTATTCGACTTAAATTTATCTTTTCTCCTTTTATACAACATGAATTTTTTTAATAAAGATGTGGTAGCTCATCACTTGAATCTGAATGTATAGAATCTGAATAAGAAAATTCATCCATTGAAATATTTAGTGCAGTTGATTCCTTTTTAATAGAAATATGATTTTCAACTTCTACATGCATCACTTCTTCATACATCATCAATATTCCAGTCAATTATTTCATCTTTAATTTTTTAATTGGTTTGTATTATTGAATAAAATATGAAATTCCATTCAACATAGTAGGTAAAACTCTCTGTACCTATAACACATGACCTGGTTCTTGAATTGGTTTTCCCATGAAAGAAACATCATTAATATCTTCAGTTAATTATACTTTCATCTAACTGTTGCTCTCATATTCATGAATCCTTAATGTGTCAAATATATGTTTTTAAATATTGTTCCTTATTTGTCTATCATTTTTAGTTCCTTTATATTCTAAAAAAATAATCTTCCTCATCTCATCGGCATTATTCAATTGAAAAACACGGTTAATATTATAAGGATGAAGACAAAATATAATTGCATTCATGTATTTTTAATTAATATAATACTCATCTTCCTTTACATCACCCCACTAACATGGTCCTTTAAGAATTTTATAAGGATTAATGAAATTCTTATAAATTAGGAAACCAAGATTCATCAAATATATAGAAATTCAATATTTTCAGTATCTATAATCATCACCATTAAAATAAGGAGCACGAATCCTCGACATACCATCTCTGAAATTTTCCATTGAGATTTTTCATCATTTGAATCATTAACATAGGCTTTTTAGAGACAACCGAAATAAAATGATCCCTACCTATGATAAAAACTGTTAGTTCATGATGGTTATGATGAAGACAGGAGAGGGTCTGAATTGTGTCAATTTAAAAACAAGATAATAATTAAACATTCCTCTTGAAATGAAGCGATCCATTCCATCCCACTTAATTTCATGTGACCAGTAGAAATAAATAAATGAAAAGAACAAAAGTGTTTATAGTGGTATGAGGCAAAAAAATTCCATATTCCACTCCACCAATGTTATACTCCTTGAGTTTGGTGATTTTATGCAGTATTTTTTCTTATCAAAAGACCATCCCCAACTGAGTATGGGAATTTGACTACACTCAAGGATTTTGAAGGGCCTTCTAAATATTTTACATGGAATTTAAATATCCACATCATAGTTCGAGAAGCTGATACTCCACCATGACTATGTCTGAGATGATAATTCTCAAAAAGAAAATATTTGAGTACATGTTTTTTGGGGGACAGATCAAGCTCACAATTCTTACAGAAACTCCGATATGTAGATGATAATCAATACAGTACTACAACAGAAGCACAAAAAATAGTGAATGTCGACCATGATTCAGCATCACTAATGTTGAATAAAATAGGTAAAAAAATTTGTGTAGACTTCTTTCATTCTTACACCGTGAGAGAATAATAATTTAAATGTAATTTCATTTCTCTCATCAAATGTGTTGAGAATTAATATGAATATTTTTGAGTGCCTTCTTTTTAATAGAGTATTCACGTCTCGTTTTTTCTTCATTGGGTATATTCTATTCAGTTCGGAGAAAAATATATCATTAGAATAAATATCCAGGAGTGGTAACTACTTTCCTCTTTCCTAAGATAATACAAAAATTAGTTAATAGCCTTCATAAATATTTGTAGAAATAAAATCCCCTTGATACCTATTTATTCCTATAGAATATATCTCTAATAACATCATTCATAATAATTTTATTAACTCCTCCAATAATATCTTCATAATAATAGTACTGTTGAACAATGTAAAACTCTAATTTAAATTCATTCAAACCAGATGAAATATAATTGAATCAGTTCCTCAAAACTTGTAGAAAAATTAATCATGAATATTTGAAATCCAATCATTAAAATAGATTCATAATTTTCCTTATAAATATGAATGATTTAATTTGTTCCATGTCATCCTCTAAATTTTTCGTAAAATGGATTTTAATTATATATACTTCCATTAATACGGTTGCAGAAATCATAGTTAATATAATTAAATAAACCTATATCGTTGACAAGTAAAATATAGGGTTCCTTCATGTAATGACAAAAATTGAAATATATGGTTCAACAATAGAGTGTACAGTTCCTTTGCATAATATAAGGTTCCCTCCAATGTATAGTTTATTATCCATATGTTCATTTCCCTGTTATGTATGTATCAAAATGTAACAGAGGGATCTTAATAAATATGTTCATCATTTTTAGTATAAAATCCAAAATGTAACATTTATTAATCATGCATGCATCTTCTTGAATGTAGGGTTGGAAATATTAAATCTACACTCTAATGTAGGATTTTTTAGCAATATATGAATTGTTCAGTGTTGTATAGGGATGATTCCTTGCATTATGTATATCATCGTAGGGTATTGAAATTATTTTGAGAAAATTTAATCAACTAAAATTAAGATTTAAATGAATTTTTTAGCCCATTTCCATCAGATTCACCCATAGTCCCACTAGACATATTTTTAGTAAATATCATTATTTTACAATGGGTTAAGAAATGAATCAATCCATATTTCACAACTCCTCATATCATTGATTAAAAGAATCCATATAATAAAGAAAAAATGATGCTAAAATAGAAATCTAGAAATTCAGAAAATTATTTAACTCTCTAGTTGACTTTATTAGCCATGGATGTAAATTGATTAAATCAATATAAGCATATTTTCATTCTGTCTCCCTAGGTCTCGATTGATTCTAACATCAGTATAACTTGTAGAAAAATTCATACTATATGATTTCAAATATTTTCACTGTATTGTTAGAAAATGAATTATAAATTTGGTGGTTTTTAGAGTATCAAAAATCATTTTTAGACTTCTAGGTAAAATAATAATGTTTAGATAAAATCATTATCTATCCGATTGTATAATTAATAGGAAAACTATAAAATATTCCTTATTATATAATCATAAATCCTAATTTACATTATTCTGAAAATATAAATATCACTTGAAGATCTCGTAACAGATTCAGTGATTTTTTTCAACATTGAAAAAATATAATAGGCTTTCGACATAAATATATTAAATGAAGACAATTTTTTTATATTTCTAATGAAATAATTACATAATAATCCAATCATAATTTCTTCATATATAAAATAAATAATTTGAAATACTAAATCTAAAACACTTCATACATTTATTATAAAAGAAATATTTGATGTGTTATGTAGTTATAAGAAATAAATCAAAATATGAATTAAAAGGACCCACTAAACAACTCTAAATTGATAGGTATCTCCCCAAGGAGAGTGTTTAATAGTTTTTTGTGGTTGGTTCATGGTTTTAATTTGTTTTTTTTAAATGATATTGATATCCTTTGGTGGTGAGATCCCTGAGAGGTACCCAAAAAGGTGGTTGTTGAAACCCCTTTTTTCAAATTCCCTCTCTAGGTTGATTTTAGATTCTCAAGGATGAGAATATTTAGAGACTTATATGATGTAATTTCCTAGACCACTGTGATCTATTCCATTGAAACAATATGATGTTTGAGGAGTTCTGGATGGTCATGGGGACTTAATTCTTACACTTTTCAAAATTTCATGTTCTATGAATACTGCTTCTTTTTCTGTTAACAATTCCATTGCTGAGTCATCTGTTAGTGAGTACTCTACAGGTTAGTCAACTGTTAGTATGCTATCAGTCGATGATTAATTTATCATTCAGTCATCTGGCTATGATTCATCACATAGTGAGTCATCTTTCGGTGAGTCGTGTATCTGTGTGTCATATGTCAGTGAGTCATCCTTCAGTGAGTCATTTGTCGGTAATTTATCTATTTGTGAGCCATTTTTGGTTAGTCTTGACGATGATCCACATTGGAGAGATATATATGAACATTTTCTTCGGTGAAATATATGTGAACAGTGTAATTAGTGAGATAGATGTGAATAATGTTTCCAAAATCCTATAGTTTTTACCCCTTGACGCTATCTTTATTGTAAAATAAATTAGATGCCTTATTATTATGGATTTAATTCTAATTAAAAACCCATAACTCCAATATTATTTTTCCTAAGGCTCTTGTTGCCTTTACTCATTCAAAACATCTAGTGTTGACTAGATCTTCATTTAAAATAAAATATAAACCTTATCTAAACTACAACTCTCTCTATATTATCAAAAGGGCCATGATACCTTCAACCCTAGTAATTACTTTTCATTTATCTTTTTTATGGCTTCATAAACCTTTTTCATATTTATTTTTATTATTTTTCTATCATTGGATCATTTCCCCTTGGATATTTTTCTCGTATATGTGTACCCCATGTTTTGGTGAAACCAGAAAGTGTTGATTCGTCTTCAATATATTTCATTGTATTAGAGGTTATCAAGACCAACTTTTTCTGCCAATTCTCATGAAAATAATGTAAAAAACGTATTTAGGTAGGGTATTTGTGGCTTATATATTCGTTTTACATGTATTTGTAGAGTTATCATGTTTTATCCCAATGGATCACATTGAAATTTACATATTTAACATTTTTACAAGATTGTATAATTGGTATCTATTTCCTAATGATGTTATTGCCTCTTGATTTTATAGATAGAGTGATATTTAATTTTTTTTATTACAATTTTGTTCTTAGTGAATATTTTTAATGAACATAAATCCACGATTAAATTTAAATTAACTAAATAAAGATGAAGTGGCATGGTAAATAAATTTTGTAGTTTTAGTTTTAATTTAATGATAATAAAATTGACACATTAATCATGATTAATTTAATTTATAGATAAACATGATTAATTTTTACACTTTATGATTAAAGTCATGTTAAATTAATTCTTTAATTAATTTTTTCTAGCTTTAGATATCTACTTTCTTAGGATTCACATAGCTAGATCCTTTTATAATGAATTAGTTAATTTAAGATAGAATGATCAACTAGTTTTGTGAAAAATATAATTTATTTTTGGGTCTGAGTTACCCACCTCCATGTGAAGGACATTCGACTTATGATTATGAGAAATAATTGATCATTTTATGTTAATGTTGAATGCCTTGTTTGGTTCCAAGAGAAAAAATGATATGTTATTTGTTTCCTACTACTTGTGATGGGAAAATTGAGCCTGGAGGGTTGTTTTGGAACATTAGGTAGGGATGATTATTTGTTTTGGAAGGAATGATGCATATATTTTTTAGATCTATGGGTTTATACATATGAATGTCAGGGAGGACACTAGAGATGAGGGAACATGTTGAAGCTAGGCTTACCGATTTATACCAATATTGTTATACATGTTGAATCTATAGTTTTTTGTCTTTATTACATTCCACACTTCTTTAAGAATCTAGGATTTATTACCTTCCTTCATAAATAGTTGAAGATGTGCTGGTTATTCAATTTTATTTCCTTGTTTATCCCCTTAAGGATGGATGGGTTTATGATCCTACTAGAGGTGGAAATGATTTGATGGGTAGTAAATCTATTCACCATGTTGAACCCCTTCTGTTTGGTAGCATAGAATAATTTCTTTATATAAATTGAAATATCATGAAAGGAAATTTTGTTATATAAATGAATAAATTATTTTTAACCCTTGGGGTTGTAGCATACTGGGATGAAATTATGAGGTGGAGACTTTTTGAAGTTGTGGACTCGATTTGGTTATTCCTGGAAGTCATAGAACTTAGTAAGAATGGTAATGTGATGTAATGTGGTAAATATTAATAGTTAGATAATGGTTATTGAATTAATTAATGTAATGTGAAACATACAAAAAATGATAAGTAATTTAATGCGTCTTTTTAAATGGTTGTGCACTTATGTGGTATCTAGTCATAACATTGGGATATTGGAGTCTGAGAGACATTAGTTGTAGTAGAGTATGAGACTAGCTTTCCCCCACTATATTGTTATTAGCTATATTATATATTTTTTTTGTTTCTATATTGTACTTGACCCTATCGATTAGGGTGACTAACACCTCATGGATTTTGACCTCTAGGGTGGGGTTATTTTCTAAAACATCATGGTGGAAGGAAAGATGGATTACTACCCACTTCGGCCCCCGCTCTCTTATCCTAGTAGTTAAATGTTCTAGAATTAATGATGGTTAGTTTTCCTCATATATTTTTGTATAGGGATGTAATGTATTGTAGTTATTCATGAACATGTATTCAAGATATAGTTTCATATGGACTACTATTTTGTAGTGGGTTTAGTCTATGATGGAATGAGGATCATTACCTGATGCATGGGTTATAATGTCTTGAGTTATAATACCCGACATGTGATAAAAATTATGAGATATATGTTGTCTCCCAGAAACTACTTGGTTACTTTGATTACATGGACATGGTGGTGTGCTGGATGAGGTGAATTTTAATTCCTGAGGTGTGTGTTTGGTGCAATACACAGTTGGATGTGGGAAAGACTTCTTTTGGAGTGAGATGCTCAGGATGTGTGACATTGGAGAAAAGAGTAAAACCATTGGGGGAGCGGTAGAATGGTACAATTGATATTATTTATTGTATTATGTACTCTAATATGTGATACATGGTGAGAGTAACCGTGGTGAGGATGGGACGATACGATACTTATTTAGGTGATATGTTAGTTTCACTTTTTATTCAATGTGCTTTAGGATGATTTCATAACTTTTTCATGAAATGTTATGGGGAGGATCCTAATGAGTATAATGTTATACTAACAATACATTATATAAACAATTTTTTCAGTCACTTTGAGTATGTTTGAGATCAGCATTGTTACTACTAGCTTGGGGTTTTGCAGGAGCTATTCAGGATTCATAATTTCTCTCAATTCACTTTCTTTTGAAACATTCTATTTTCCTTTTCAGTTGTAATAGGTCTTTAATGACATTATATATGAGATATTTTTTTCTTTTACTTTGAATTCCAAGTAATATTTAGTTGGTTTCTATCTTATCTCTACCTTTTGCATGTTTTCTCATAGAGGGAAATGCCTCTCATCTATGTAACATCCATACCCTCAGTTCTAGTCACCAACTTGGGGCCTACTCGAGGTGAGACTGATGGGTCATTATCTCTCTTATCACATTTTCATCCAAGTAGGGGTACATAGTATGGGGATGGGGTTGAGACACTTCCAAAAATGATGTTATAGTATTTACACAAAATGCAATTAATGAATTATTGTGTCATATTACAATTATATAATTATAAAAATACATATATATCATATATTATATATATTTATACAAAAATAGTGTTACCATGAAAATTATCATTCAAAAGATGTGGAAAAGGAAAAACCAATGACATCAATGTGCGATCTGGGAGTCCTTTGTACACATGAATGATGAATTTTTTACCCATTTCATTCATGTGTGGTTTATAAAAAAATAGTAATATATGAAAATAGATAAAAATATTGAGTAAAATTATGTTATTATATAAGAATTGAATAAAAAATTAATGGTTTCATGTAGAAATAAATCATAATTGATCGTTGAAAATTGTTACCACTTTTTCAGGTAACCTGTTTTAGTTTCCCCCAAAGGTCCATGTCAGATTACTTTCATCCCAATGTGAGTAATCTATTATTAATGGAGTTATGTTTGAGAGTTATTTATGTAGGGTTCTTATGATCCAAATTGCATTATTTTTTTGATGATGTTTCATGATTGATTGTCTTTTTATACTGGGGGGAGTGGTATTCTTGTAAATATAAAAAATTAAGAACTATTTGGAGGTCTCTATTATATCATGTGCCTTCAAAATAGACGAATAATGAGTTATATTGAGTTTTTGGTTTAAAAAAACATCATCCACAAAATATATTTTCATTTTTATAGTTTTTTCGCTTAACCTATTTGTTTCACAAAATTTTAAATTTTGGATTTTGTTAACTTAACTATTTTCAAAATTATATAATTTAACCAGGATGAATAAATTGAAATGATATATATTAGAAAATGTTGACCAGTATAATTATAAATATTATCTCTAATTTTAAAAATAAATATATTATTTATGTTGGAATGTTAATTTTAAAATAAGACCATGTAGAGTGCAAAAACATTTATTTAACCCAAACCATGCTAACCAGATATTACTATATAATTTCCAATATGATAATTATAATAAAAAAATAGGTTAATTGTTATACCATATTTGATATTATTTAACACATAAAATTCACATTGAAATATGTACATTTTTTATAATTTTAATATTTTAATAAAACATTATTTACTGTAAAATAATATTACTGAACCGTTTCACATTATTTATTAAATTTTTATTTGAAAATATCAAAACTACATTGTTATTGAAAAATATTATGTTCATAGCTATGTAACATGATATATTAACCAATAAAAAAATTGAATACAAAAATTATTTAAATTAAATTTACATTGAATGTTTTAAACATTAATTATTTTTTTAAAATATTAACTAAAAATTCACAACCTTAGAGTTTTATAAGATACATTATTTTTATAGCTATACTTATCTCTGAGTTTTTATTTTTTTGTTGGGGGATGAGTGTTGTTCTGAGAGTGAGAGAATTATTTTGAGTAAATGACCTTATGTTTAGGGATTAATGCTTGTTTGAGTTAATGGGGGTGGGTTTCAATGGGACTATGTGTTAATATCGGTTCCAACTAATCTGAGAAGCATTATAGGGGGTTCGGGTTGATTTAAAGAAAAATGGGCTAAAATAAAAACTACAAAACATTTATATTTCAGGTAAATGAATTACATGTCATTTAATATTTCAACAATTATAATAAATTAAATCAATGTTGAAGACTTTTTTGGGGAAAATTTCATTAAGAACATTTATAGGATGTGTGACCTGATTACAAAATATGTAAAAGGTAGACCTCTTATTGAAAGCATGTTATGCAGCTAAAATATGGTCTATTTCATAGTATCTCATATCCTCCCAACCCGACAGAATTATACATGTGATTTTGTCTTTCCAATGTCTCTTCCAGATGTTTTTTTCATCTTTAATCACTGGTATGTTCATTTATATAGGTTTTATCTACCTCTCCTTTTGTTCTCTAACCATTATGCTGAAATCATTTGGTTGATTGAATTGATGGTTTGTATCATTAAAATATTTCATCTAGGAGCCTCTTTGAAATTATCCTCACCTTGTTCCTCATGGTATATGGTTATTGGAATCATTATTGGATCATCAGTTAAAGGGATGTGTCAAAATATTAAACCTATGGTTTGATAATTTTGATGTTTATAAAATATTGTGATTGTCCCACCATTGTATGCATCAGAATCAATTAAATAACTTCATATAATTATTACATGAATTGTTTGTGTTTATAATGTATTTTTCCCTAGATAGTGGATAAATGTATGTTTGTACGTACACATGACATATTCTGATTTCTATTTATAGATTCCCAAAATTATGCATTATTGATCATTGATAAAAATGTTAATCAACTATGAATTAAATAGAAAGTGGATTATGAATGAAGAATGGAAATTCAGAAAATTTATGATTGATAATTTTTATTTGATATTCTGGTATCCATGATGTATGATAGGGAATGTGTTTCATTCTATAATTCTTATATATCTCTATCAGACCTGGAACATGAATTCTTATATGTTGTGATGTTGATATTTAGTAGGCTCAACCCAATCCATGTTATAATGCTTATAAAGAGAAGGATGTGACCAGGTACATGTTTCCATTTTTATAGGTCTTTGACTATGAATGTTGTAATGATTATATAGCTCTGACATTGAATTTTCATTGTCACATTACCACAGTTACATTGTGGTGTTTGGCATGGTTGTAAGGCATTCTCATAGATATTCCGGTATGGGACTGAAGTAGGTTATTTCACCATGGTTATATTTTTTTGTTGGCATGGTTGTATGAAATTCTCAAATATATTCTTTCATGGAACCAAATAATGTTATATTAAATTGGTTTTATGGTGTGGTTGTCACATTCAGAGGACATGTATAGAGATATTTCAGCATGGGGCCAATGAATGTTTTTGATTTATTTTATTAATTTCTATATTAATTAATACAAATGATTATCAATTTATTGAATATACTTTTTATCAGACTAGTTTTGTTTGGACATTTGTTTTCATCCTACTATTTTATACTCACAACATATTTAGGCTATCATTTGGTACCTGAAAAGATGTCATATATTCCCATTTGGACATCGGAAAATGACATTTCTATTGATTTCTTGTTTATTCATTGGAAATAGATTGGTTATGTGACTGACATGGGGTTTGGGAATGGAGTATTTCGGACTTTTATTTGAGTATTATAGTATTTTGTTTTTTATTTAACATTAATCATAGTTACATTCCATCATGTTATTACATTATTCCCTATCTATTAGTTGGATTATTTCATTGGATTTTATTTTTGACATCATCAATGCTTTTACTCTGAATATTTGGGATTATTTTTTAATATTTTTTAATTATATGACACTTTATATCAGGGGTATAGTCTATACAATTTACAATTCACACCTCCACTACTAGTCTGTAGCCTCTAGAATATTGAGAGGCATTCTTGAGGTCTTGTATCCTTCCCTTTCCGGCAATATGAGAGACTTCCAGATTAGGGGAGTTACAAAGTAGATTCATAGGAGAAGTTTTTATTTTCATTGAACTTTGTATTTGTGAATATGTTGAAAGGATAATAGAATTTTTTTTCACACATGGTAATGATCATGGTCATGGGAGTATCAAAACTGTGTATGGGGGAAAATCCATGTGGTCATGGATGGGATTTATTTTTTGGGATGTTCTCTTTTTACAATTGATACTCTATCACCAAGGGTGATTCACATGCTGTGTGAAGTAATTTTTTTATAATCTTTTTATTTTAGTAGATCTATACTCACAGAAAATTATGGGTCAAAATAAGAATGCATGAATCATAATAGTAACATAATTATATATTTTCATGAATTTTAATAATATGTTAATTTATTTTATTACATGTGACATATACATTCCCGTTGAAATATAATATGAGATGTTTGATTCAATGGAAAAATTAAAGGAGCTGACGATTCATACTAAAATACATTTAAAACATGTCTTGAGAGGCCTCGTGTTAGTGATTATCTATTATAGTCACCTATTGGGGTTGAACTAGTTCAAATCTACTTCACTAAGTTGTATGTCTTCTATGAAGAGAAAATTACACCTCATAATATTCAACTTGATGGTCATGAGAGTGGAAATAATCACGCTTCTAAGGATGCTAAATCAATACTTCTTATAGTTCCTGAGGGGAAGATGAATGTTCAACTTTTCAACAACTTCCTCAGGGTCATCTAATCAGTCAAAATATAAACTATTCATAATATTCCATCGATGACTGTCCTGAAAATATGTTTTCGTCTTCTCTATCTAATGATGTTTATTGGTGAATGG
Organism: Viscum album; assembly: GCA_963277665.1. NCBI lineage: Eukaryota > Viridiplantae > Streptophyta > Magnoliopsida > Santalales > Viscaceae > Viscum > Viscum album. The sequence continues at coordinate 814,281,485 of OY728120.1, forward strand.
GTCCCTAAGAAACCGATTTATTGACTGAGTTAGTCAAAAAAATCATCAAGTATCTTGAGAAACCCAAGGATAAGATGGTAAATCCTTCTGAGTATATGCTTCATGGACCTGCCAAGCATTGGTGGGATATTCTGAAGGAAGCTGCGAAGCTGGAAGTGCAATCCTTGATGTACTTTGAGATGATTTTCAGGATCCATTTCTATCCTGAGACATTGAAGGCTGAAAAAGATAATTGTTTTTTGAATATGATGTAATAGATTGGTACTTGATGGAATATTATGGATGTTCTTTATAACTATATTCTTTTCTCTATAATTACTAGTTGATGATATCTTAAGGTTAAAATATTTTCATCGTGGTCTTACTTATAAGATCATGTGATATGTAAATGTATTCTAGTTAAATAGCCATGAATTCGTAATGAATGAGGCACTACACATGAAAGGGAATCTGAGATAGGCTTCGATAAGTGGCCATGATATTTTTTTCTAAGGGATTTTTAGGATCATACTTGAGATTTAAGAAGTTCCATAATGAAATTATACACCAAATCTATAGAGTGATGAGATGTTAGGGCAGTAGACAACCATCGATAGGGAATGCTCTATTTCAGTTCTATCAATGTGTCATATTTGGCTACAAGAGCCCATAGTGTCCTTAGAATGAATTCGAGTGCTTTATTTTTGTTATATTATACCATCATTATTGTTTTTGTGTGGAAATTCCATTATAGAACAATGAAATATGATTGAGACAGGAAACAGAATCGGGATGGGGATTAGCTACCCTCACTAGGTGGGTAGCTGGTGTTCCACATGCTATTCCATTGGATGAAGGGGACATGTTACACCAGTAAATTTGCAATAGTACCAATGGAAATAGCTCTAGGTAGTCGCACAGTATCCTATGGAAGAAGGAAATGTCATTTTCATGTCATATAGACTACTCTAGCTGGCATAGATAGAGCATTGTATATTCTGAGAGGTAGGATTCTTATAGAATATACCTTATCTTGTTTTATTGATACAACATCATTGAATTATTTTCAATATTATCATTATCAAAATGGTTTGGGAATGAATTTGGAAATCATGGATGTTCTTTCAACCATTGAATCATTGTTGGGAGTGCAGTCAGGGAACACAAAATTTTTCATTGCATGTTCTCTAGAGATTGGTGGTAACCATTTCATTTAGGCACTGTTTGTGCTATAATTGATAGGATTCAACTTGATTATTTTTGTGGGTTAGTTATATTAATATTTTGATCATGTATACTATCATAGGAGGAGAGTTACCCCCATATCACTAGAAGGACGTTGATATTTTCAATAAGGTTAGTGGGTTCCTTAGGATGGTTTTACAAGATCAATTTAGTGGATATTGGATTGTCTCAATACTCAAATCTCCGATCATAAGAAATATAATTTTGAGTTCAATATGGAATATTTTCCCACATTGGAAGAATATTTTTTGGATTTTTTTCCTGATGATTTATATGGTTTATCCCATGAGAGATAGGTCGAGTTCATTTTCAAGTTGGTTCAGATTGTTGTGTCAGTTTCAATCCTAGTATAACGAATGGAACCAATAGAGCTTCAATAGTTGTAAGTTAAGTTGGGATATCTATAATATAAATGATTCATTTTCCCACAATCATCTCCTTAGGTTTATCTAGTTCCCTTTTCCAAAAGTATGATGAATCTTTATGCTTATGTGTGGATTATCTGATGTTGAACCAGTTGATAGTCTAGAATTGATATCCTCATCCACTCACTAGTGATGTTTTCAATTATTTGATAGTTTATAAGATATTTCCATGATTTAAATGATAGTATAATATCATTATTTATAGTTGATAACATTAGACATACCAATAGATGCTTTTACGAGTTGGTATTACAACAACCCTTCAATTTATTACACATTTAAATGTGAATTTTTTAAAGGTTGGGGACAAAGCCTCAATTTATTATTAAAAAAAAGGCCTCTTTATACTGGGTAGAGGGAGACCCATTACATAGCCCTAAGTCCCAAGGCCAAGTGGCCTGAATACAAGGCTTGAAAGCTCAATTTTTTCCCCAAAGAACCCCTCAGTGAATAGTAATGCTACAGTACCCGCGTTGCTATAGTGTCTGCTACAGTACGTCTTCCACTATAGTAGTGCTACAGTACCCCGCTACAGTAACCCAGAAATTCACCCATGCCCGGATTTGATCCTGTGTCTTTTTGATTCCAAGTAGGAGCTTGTACCACTAGGGTACAGGATTGTTGGCAATTTTTAAAGTGATTTATTACACAACATTCCACATATGAAAACTTTGAGGATTGAGAGGTCATGTTTCATGTGATGTTAAGAACATTACATAACAACTTAGAACATAAACCCCAACATCATTATTGAAAATGTCTTTTACATGACAATATTCCTTCATACTTAGCATTGCCTAGGATAACTTGAAGACATTCATAAAAAAAGGGAGAGCATTAAAGCCCAATATGGGAGTAAAAAAGTCTTAACATGAATAATATATTACTTTTTATTCAATAGGGATATCAATGGATCATAATAGAAACATGAAAAAAAATTCATTATCTAGTATTATTATCATAACATTGAAATTTTTCATCAACATTTAACAATATATTAGCATGATCCAAGGTTCATTGCACATGGAGCATGAGTAAACCCTCATTGATCTTGAATTAGCATTATTAAACCCTTATTTCACTTAATGTATCATGATACAATTCTTTACCCAATTCATTATAGCGCATTCTGGGGGCTGCCTTCTTAATCATTTCTTTTCATGCATAAGTGTGCACATAGATCATACAACATGAATTGATTAAAAATAATAATTTCAAACATGATAAAGGGATGTTGAAATAAAAGATGAATCTATATAATGAATATGTTAATGTGAATAATGTTGAATACCCTTAATATAGAAATGGGTTTGGTAATAACAATGTAATGACTTTGTCTTGGAAAATTGTGGTGCAATTTCTCCAACATAACAGCGTGACATAATAATTTATAAAAATGGATTCCAATAAAGGAATAGGTATATCATCTTATTTACATGAAATGGATTGTAATGGGGTAATATATATATATTTCCCTATATTTGTAATGTAATTTTGATGCATTATATAATATAATTTCATGAATGTAAATGTGAACAGAGAAATTCATTACTGAATTTCAACATGATAATGAGGGTAAATGGGAGGAATTAATGAGAAACAAATAGGTCTATCATAATTCAAACATAAGATGGTTAGTATATTGGAGGTGAGAAATCATACCCAAACTTTTTTATTTAAAATAGAAGGGTATTAGAACATAAAAAAATTGTACAATAATGATAAAGGATGAAATCCCTTACTTGGATGTGTGATCCCAAAATATTGGGAGAGGCTTGAGTGGGGATTATAGGGATTTTTAGGTGCCTTGGGAGGATTATAGAAAGTTTTTTTCAGGGTTTGGTCCTACACCAAATGGTTTTTTTGAAGAGTAATGGGGTATTGATTGATTTTATGTAGTAAAGGAGAGGTAATTCTTTGCTATTTAGGTTTTGGAAACCACATATTAAACTAATCAAAACCAAAAACCATCCCTTGGTTTTTGAAAAAAAAAATCCAATGTTGAGTGGAAAAAAATATTTTATAATACCATTGAATGAACATATAAAAATATTAGTCTTTCTTATGTGGAGTTGAGTCACACTCTCAGTGTAATCATTTTAAAATATTAAAATGTTTTTTATTTGATAGAGGGTCCACTAAGGCTTTGTAAAATAATTAAAACAAACCTAAAATCATATTATTTTAAAATTAAAATATAATTCATTTAATACCCCGTTTATATTATTTTATTTAATCATTTTTGGGTCATTATTATGTCATAAAATACATTATATATTTAAAGGGTATTTAATTTTTACCCAAAAATTTTATTGGCTTCAAAAATTATGAAAAATTAACAATTGGATAATTGCAACGTCTTGATTCCAAAAATAATTTTTATTTTGCCTATATAATTTTCTAAATATGTGAATTTATACTTTTAAAAAATATATTTATCAAAAATTCATGGGTTTTGACAAAAACAGCTTTCAAACCTTAATAAAAATTACAATTGTATTCCTAAATATTATACGATCATTTATTTTTAATAACATGTAATTTAGTTAAAAAAAATTATTGAAATATTATGTAATTTAAAATTCCATTTATTTGTCAAAATAGATTTTGAAATTGAATATTAACTGAAAATACTATTTTTTTTCTTTAAATATTATTTACAATGTAACAATAATAAAATGAATGTATTTTTTTATAAGGTTGGGGCTGAAGCCTCAATTTATTATTTAATAAAATACCTCTTTAGACTGGTTAGAGGGTGACACAATACATTTCCTGAAGGCCCAAGGCCAAGTGGCATGAATACAAGGCTAGAAAGCCCATTTTTTGGCCCAAAGGACCCCCCCAGTGAACAGTACTGCTACAGTACCCCCGCTGCTATAGTACCGCCACCGCTACATTACCTACTAAAGTCCCTCCACCGCTGCCGTTCTGCCACTGCTATAGTACTACTACAGTGCCCTACTATAGTAACCCAGTAATTCTCCCCTGCCGAGATTTGATCTTGGGTCTTTTGGATGCCAAGCAGGTGCCTGAACCACTAGAGTACAGGCTCATTGGCCATAATAAAATGAATTTATATTAATTATTCTATTCAAAAAATTCACAAAATAATATTTCTAGGGTATTGTTACATAAACCCTTATAACATTTTCATATGACCTAAGGGAAAGGTGTGCGATGGTGACAGTCTCTTGGGGTGGCTTGGGTAACATCATTTAGGTGGTAATCTCTATCGACTTCCATTTCCCTCATAGGTGGTTTTGTTCAAGCCTAACGTGTTGAATATCTGACTAGGATTGGTCAAAAGCAAATCCCATTGATGCCACCTCCTTTTGGAGCTCTGAAAAATGGGATTTGTATGGATCAATTGTACTGGATGATTCAATCGATTCCTTTTTCTATGTATATTGGATTTGTTGAAGCCCTATATTTTTACTAATCATGTGATCACTATTCAATGGCTGGATTATAAATGGTAAAAATTATTAATAGTATTTTATAATAAAAAACATAAAACCAAATAAATGGTTACGTTTTATATAACCATTTTACATAATAATACATTTAATTAGATCAAGAGGAAATTTCATTAGTAACGGTTTGGGTCATTATAATCTTCCCCCCTTAAGAAATATCACCCTAAAAACTTCCTTTTCCCACACTATAACAGATGATGTTAACTATGCTTTATCAGATCCTCTGATTCCCAAATTTATTCATCAAACATGTTATTTCACAACAACACCCTGACATGGGGCATTTTCTTATTATGTAAAACTTTTTCTCAACAATCTAATATCTTCACCAGATAATCTTTCTATGAGGGAAAATTATCTAATGGTATCACCTCTAGATTGAGTACATGTGATGGGTCATGTATGTACTTCCTCAAAAGAGATACATGTAATACAACATTTACTTGAGATAGGGTTGGTGGGAGTTCTATTTGATAGGTCAGTAGTACAATTCGATCCCGGATCTCAAAAGTGCCAATGAACCTTGGACAAGAATTTCAATTATTCCCAAATAACATAACTCTTTTCCGCGATGATATGAGGAGGAATACTGTATCTACGACAACTAACTATTTTTCTCGTCTACGATTATCAGTATTGATCATTTTTTCACATTGAACAACATTAATTTACTACCGGATGGTCATATCCTTCCCCACCATTTATTCAACCATACATATACCTATGTGTTTTTTCTCTCTAAATTCATCCCAACATGTCGGTGTTCTGCACCTCTTCCCATAATGGTCTTCATAAGGAGCCATTTTTTTTAAAAGGTTGGGGCCGAACCCTCATTTTTTATTAATAAAGCAAATCAAAGACCTCTTTTAACTGGGTAGAGGGAGACCCATTACATAGCCCGAAGGCCCAGTGGGCATGAAGCCCATTACATAGCCCGTAGGCCCAAATTTTTGGCCAAATTCCTATTCTGTGAATAGTAACCCGGCTGCTACAGTACCGCTACAGTAGCGCCACCGCTACAGTACCCTGTCGCCGCTACAGTTCCCTGCCGCCGCTACAGTACCCGCCGATCAACAGTACCGCCGCTGCTACAGTACCCGCTACAGTACTGCTACAGTAACCTGCGCCCAATGGGTTTTGAACCCCCATTTTTTCATGTAGTATTACGGGGTGCTTACCACTAAGCCAAACCCCAACTACTCATAAGGAGCCATTTTGATTCTTGAGTGGAAACTGTTATTATAAGAGAACTCAACCAGAGGATGATGTTGATACCATACTCCTTTGAAGTCCATTGTCTAATCAATCAACATTTCATCATGTATTTGTATATTCCTCTTAGATTGACCATCAGTTTGAGGATGATAAGATGTATTATGTTCATCTCTGTATTCATATAATGTTAGATACTCTTCCCAAAAATAGAGGTGAATCTCGGTTCTCAAATGGATAAAATATTTAGTGGTACTCCATGCAGCCTTACCACTTCTCTAATATGTATCTGTTCATGTTTATCCAATGGGATATCCTCTCTAATTGTAATTAAGACATAAGTCTTTCTAATATGTTCCACAACAACCCATATTTCATTTTTTCCTTTGGATGTCTTCGTATGTTTGGTGACAATGTCCATGGTGATGTTCTATAATTTCTATGTTAGTATGGGTAATGGTTGCATCATCCCCTTAGACCTCTTCCTCTCAGTCTTCACCTACGAACATTCCAAGTACATTTATGTATACTCATCAATATCCTTCACTATGTTAACCCACAAATAATGCACATGGATATATCGATACATCATTGTGTTTCATTAGTGAAAGGATAAATTCAAACTATATAAATTATCCAAAATTTTATTCTTTAACATCAGATTTGATGGAACACATAGTCCTAACCAAAATCTCAGAATTTCTTCTTCATTAACATTGAACTCCAAGGAATACCATTTTCTTATAGTTTCCACATTATTCGAAATTCCTACATCATAATTTTGAGCATCTTTTATCTATTACAGAATAGATGGTTGAGAAATCATTTGTGAAATGATTGATGATATTCCATTTTTTATGATTCCGGTGTTTATATTCATCAAATATAAGAAGATTAAATCATTTTAAATTCTCATCAATGATTGAATTTCTAGTTCCTTTATATATATAAAATCCTCCACATTGTTCCCTTTCCCATAGTGGTAATGGATTGAGCAGTCATAGTCTTTGATTAGCTCTAACCATCATCATTTTTGTATGTTTTACTATTTCAGTGTGAATATATACATGGGGATTTTATGATCTATGTTTATTTCACAGTTCAACCCAAATTGGTAATTTCACAAGAGTTTCAAAGTGAAATTACTGTAGCCAACTCCATATCATTTGTTGGATTGTTTTTCTCAGGATTATTCAATTTCTTTACAGCATTTTCAATGACTTTTTCATTATTCATCAACACACAACCCATTCCCTTATTCAAAGCATAACTGAATACCAAAAAAAGTTATCCTCTTGTGGGTAGTGTGAGAACGGGCATAGTGATAAGCCTTATTTTCATCTCCATGACACTCTATTAACATTCATCACTCCAAGAAAACATGACTCTCTTTCGAGTTAGCTTGGTAATCATGTCTGAAAATCATGATAAATTTCTCACAAATCAGCGATAATATCTACCAATCCCCAAGAATCTATGAATATTCATCACCGATGTTGGCCTTGGCCATCCCCCTATTAGAGCTATCATGGAGGTATCCACATATATCTCATTTCTTGTGATGATATGACCAACGAATGAGACAAATATCAACCATAACTCACACTATCTAAACATTTCTTAGAGCACCTCCTTTCGTAAGGCCTCTAGTATAGTGGTTAGATTCTCTTCATGATCCTCCTTGGTTTTAGAGTATATGAAAATATATTCTATAAAGAATACCAAAAATATATTAAGGTAATCTCTAAATTCCTTACTCATCAATTACATTATGATTACTAGGGAATTAGTAATTCTGAAAGGCATTATTATGAATTCATAGTGCCCATACAATGTAAAAAAAGATGATTTGGGGATATCCTCCTTCATCACCCTTACTTGGTAATATCCTAACCGTAAATCCAGCTTGGAGAAGTAATGTTCTACCCATAGCTGATCGAGGAAGACATCAATTCTTGGAAGAGTATACTTGTTCTTTATCATGATTTTTTGACCTCAAGATAATCAATGAAAAAACGAATTGACCCATCATTATTTATAACAAAGAGGACTGAAGAAACCTGTAGTGAGGCACTTGGCCGTGTAAACCCTTTATCACGATTATCCTATTGTTTTTTCTTTAACATCCCAATTTCAACAAAAAAAATTCACTATGGATTCTTGGTTATTGGCAATGCACCATGTATAAGATAAATTGATAATTCATCATCTCTTCTAGGCGGAAGACCATGAAATTTCTCAGAAACACATTAGTGAATTCCCACACAATATGAATGTATTCAAAGAATGTTCCTTCCTTAGACTTAATAATATTATCATGATATGCATCTATATAGAATAGTAATATCTATGCTTTAGGTGGTGGTTCTAAGAAAGATACATCCTTCTCCTTGTACTTATAAGAATAAGGGGTTGATTCACCATATAGATAGTGATTTCCAACTCATAGAAATTTATGTTGGATATATATAGTGAAATCTAATCCATGCTATGAATTTCATGAAATACCACCAGAGAGAGTATGGTAAGGTTTTCCAGGAAGTTCAAACCACAAATTTTTATAGGGGAGGAGTTATATTCATGGGACATAATGATTGGGCCATTTGCTGTTGTCACTGACATTATTAAATCCAGGATCTATGGTGGTGTTGGTATTATTATGCTAAACATTCAGGATATAAAATAATGAATATATCCATAATCATAAAGTATGTTAGTTATTCTTGAATGAATAACTAGCATACCAGTAACCATTTCGGTTTTCAAGTTCGCATCGGTGGTAGTGGGGGAAAATGATCGCCCTTGCTACCATGGAGGTTGTTGGTTGCCTCCAAAAACCATTGTATTAGGGAACTAGTTTGAAAAGTTGCATGGTTCATTATTTTTGAAGCAATGAACAATGCGTTGAGTGTCAAATGGTGAATTCCTCTCCTCTATCATATCATCACGTTTTTATTGTCAGAAGTTAATATATAGCTTACCTTCTCTTCCACACCTAAATCATTTCACACTCCCTTTCTAGAAATTTATGATGTGCTTATTTCTGAACCATTGGAAAGTGTGGTGCATGAATAACTTATCACCTTTGGATTTACTGATCGGACTGCCCAAATTATAGTTCACTTTATAATTCTTATCCTCATGATACCTCTGAGGTTCGCTGATTCCCATTTCTTCTTTGAGGGCAAATTGGAAAATTTATTCATAGCTCTTCAAGTCACGGATCTCTAGGGCTTTCTGTAGGCTAGGATTTATCCCACCAATGATGCGGTAAACCTTTCATTTGTGGGTAACGACGAAGCTGGAGGCATATCGTGCAAGCCTTGTGGGGTTTTCCTCATACACTCTATTGGATTCATTATATTTTTGGTTGATGGAATGGATGTCCATTTCCATTTTTAATCGGAGTGTCCAGGGAAAATACTTATCAAAATAGATTTTTTTATGTCCTTCCATTCCAATGCCTCAATATCATCATTAGGATGAATATTTTTTATCAATGTCTACCATTATTCTTCTTCATCTTCCATACAATAAACATCTTGAGGTACCTTCTCTTGATCAGAACATTGAAAGATGGAGAATATATTCTCAATGGTGTTGATTCATTATTTGGAAATTAGGACATTGGAAGATCCATTAAAAGTTTGAGGCCATTGTCTCATAAAGCTCTAGATTATGGCTTGTTCTTTTTGGGTGGGGTTTTACATTCCACTTGACCCATGATTCTATTCAAAACAAGAATTAATTGAAAGAGTATCGTGATAGTGTTTATGATTCCCTCTCCCATCGGATTGAAAATCTAATTAGAACAGTCCTCAAATTGATATTCACATCATTTATGAGCTTTATTACTCATATTACTAGCCATTGGATCGAATAAAATATATGTTATGGGTAACACATAAATGTAAATCCAATGGAAAAATGGAAAACTTATAAATTACATGTGTTACTTTATCTCAACTATGTTATCAATGATCTACTTCCCAACATATATTCGTAGGCGATTTTATTTAATTCTTTTAATAATGGTTCATACTAAGATTATAATTTATCAAATCATATCCCACAGGAGTTTCATAACCAAGAGTGTATCGAGGCCCGTTGTCTCGTTCGAGTATTGCACAAAGCGGTGTTTCCGGGTTTTACCAGGAGATACATCTGTGCTAAAGCCACCTCTACCTACTCGTATCCGGACATGGATGTATTTTCGTGATAAACCATTTACTCAATACTCACAATATTTTAGGGATGTTTTAATCATACATACTCTTATCACTAATTCTTTCACAAGGGTTTTCAAATCCTAATCCAAAAATTACTAAACCTATCCTACGATACCAACAATAATAACACTATTCCTTATTACACACTTAAACATGATTTATAACATAAAAATGAACATAATACAACTCTGAGGATTGATAGGTCTAGGGTCTTGAGATATTCGTAACATTACATAAAAAAATAAACATATAACTCAACATCTTTGTCGAAAACTTCTTTTACATGACTAAATTCCTTCATACTTAACATTGCATGGGATAACCTGAGGACATGCATAAGAAAATGGTGAGCTATAAACCCTTGTAATGGAGTAAAAATGAATTAGATTAAGAATATAGTTCATGTTAGGAAATTGGAATATCAATGGATCCCAAGAGAAATATGAACATAAAGGCCCGATATATCATGATTATCATAATAATAAAATGTGGAAACAACATTTGAGCTGATATTAGGATAAGCCAAGGCTCATTGAACACATAGAATAAGTAAAACCACATTTAAAATTAATTATCTTGTGTAAACCCTCATTTCACTTGATTTATCGTGATACTAATCTTTAACCATTACATTGGAGTGCTATCAATCTGCAACCTTATTAATCATTTTATTGCATGCATTACACTGCCACATAGATCATACAACACTGGTTCATTAAACATCATAATTTATTCCAATATGAAGGAGTGAGTAATTCATACATGAAACTCTAAAATCAATAAATTAATTTTCATAATTTCTAATACCATTGAAAGATAAATAGTCATGTATTTACAACACACTAACATTCGCATGGAGAATCGCGGTGCAATTTTGGGAGCATAACGACATTACCTAAAAATTCATAAAAATGGTTGATCAAAGAGAAAGGGGTATATCATAATTTTTACCTGAAATTAAAAGTAATGGGGTCATATAAATACATTTCCAAACATTTTAATGTAAATTAGATGCATAATATTAATGAATTTATTGAATCTAAATGAGAAAAGAGAAATTCTTTATGGAATTTCAGCATGGTAACGGGTCTACATAGGAGGAATTAATGAGAGATAAAGACATCTTTAATCATTATAAAATATTAAGGGATATATGAGATATTTGATAAATCATTCCCCAACATTATTTATTGAAAATATAAGGGTATAACAACATAATGAAATTTTGACAAAAAATGAGAAAAGAAAAAATACCTTACAGGGAATTGTGACCCTACTGGTTTGGGAAAGGCATCAGAGAGGCTTCATGGGAGAATGGGGTGCCTTGCGAGGATTGTAGATAGAGGATTTCTAGTTTTGGTCGAGCTCAAAATGGATTTAGAGAATATTAATGGGATATTTAGTGGATTTATAAAGGAAGGTAGAGGGAATTCTATATTATTTAGGTTTTAGACATCACACATTAAACTAATAAATCCCAAAAACCATCAAATGGTTTTTTCCATTAGTCTTTGAAAATGTGGATTAGAATACCATATATTATAAGGCCAATTCACTAAATTTATAGAATATTAGTATTTCTCTTGTGGAGCTGAGTATTACTCTCAAGGAAATCATTTTAATATTTTAAAATGTTTTATAAGTCTTGGAGGGTCCAGTGAGGCTTCAGAAAATAAATCAACCAAACCATAAATAATTTTATTTTAAAGTTAAAACATATGTTGGTCTAAAATAAAAATTATATTATTTTATTACATCACTATTGGGTTATAATGATGTCCTAAATCACATTATATATTTAAACCGTATTCAATTTTTACACAAAAATTCAACTGTCTTAGAAAATTATGAAAAATCCAATATTGGATTATTTTTACATCCTGATTACAAAAATAATATTCATTTTATCACTATAATTTTTTACATATTTTAATTTTTTCATTTAAAATAAAAACCTACCTTTATCTAAAATTCATAGGTTTGGACAAAAAAATATTAAATCCTTAATAAAAATTACAATTGTATTCCTAAATACTATATGGTCATTTATATTTAGTAAAATTTAATTTTGTAATAATATTTTTTTAAAATATTATTTAATTTAAAACTCCTTTAATTCAACAAAAAGTTTTTGTAATTGAATAATAACTAAAAATATTATTTTTACTTTAAAACCATTTTACAATGTAACAATAATAAAATGATTGTATATTATTTATATTACACTAAAATAATTCAAATAATCAATGAAATAGGGTCTTGTTACATAAGACCTTATAAAAATATTATCTGAACAAATAGTAAGGTGTTCTATGGTGATAGACTCTTGGGGTGGCTAATATTACATAGCTCGGGTGGTAATATCTATCAACTACTACTTCCCATGAAGGCAGTTCTGTTCAAGCTTAATGTATTGACGATCAACTTGGGCATGGTCAAGAACAAATACCAGTGATGAGAAATACTTTCCAAGAACGGACAAATAGAATTCCTGTGGATAAATTCTACAAGGTGAGGCCATTACATCAATTTTTTGAGTAAAATTAATTTTTTACAGACCTATGTTTATACTGATCATGTGATCACTATTCAACCACTATATTAGCAAATGTGACAATTCATAATGATATTTTAAAATCCAAAAGCATTAAATTGAAGATTTGAATACGTTTTATATGACCATTTATCATAGTAATACATTTAATCGGATCAAGAGAAGTTTTCATTAGTGAAGGATTGGGCGTTACTGGTATGGATTGTATGAATTCATAATGATTCCATTTTGGTTGACTAATGTGCCTGTGGAATTAATGGACATAATGAATAGGAAATTTAATACTTTTTGGGATCATTATTTGGGGTTTTTTTTCTACGATAACATTTTTATACACATTGAAAATAATATCATGAAAAATATTTTGACATATCCTTGAGTACCTTGAGAGATTGTCGACATTACTCTAAGTTAACCAAATGAATTTTCTAATAAATAATGTTCATTTCAGGGTCCATGTAATCAAAGAGTTAGGAATATCAATGGACAAATTGAAATTATAATCCATTATATCTTTGTAATAACACAATAATGTCTTGAAAATTTGGATAATTTATGGGATTACAAGGTTATTAGTGTTTTTATCCAAGATTATCCAATTTCGCATCCCCGAAGTCTAGGTTGACCATGAAAGTGGTGGTGTTTGTTTGTTCTGATTCAAGGGAGAGATCATTTCAAGAGATGAATGAAAGGATGAACATATTAGTTATCCATATTGTTATCATTCTCTGTAAATCATATACTTTTCATAATGACAGATCCATATTTGGGCTCGAGTGAATTATAATGTAGGAAGATCAGGTGGTTTACCATTTCTCTAGGAAGCTAAAACCATATGAAAGTAATTAACCTTGTCACGATATGGATTTATAAGTGGTAGTACATTCCCAAAGATTTTAAAGGCATTGTCTCATGGGTGAGATTTTTGTGGTATACATGGATCACATAATCCTCGAGTACAACATTTCATAGAGAGACTTGAAAATTCGGCAGAAGAGGTGGGTTAAGTCATTGTTGTCCTTCATATTTTAATTTTATTTTAAAATAGTTAATAAAAATGTTATTTCCGAAACAATATACCAAATCAAATAGATAGAGGAAATATGGTTTTCTTGTAACAATAGTAGAAAAATTGACATCTTTTTAGACGTGCATTTATATTTTAAAAAATCTCACTGACAAGTAGCATTGAATTCAATATTTTTTATACCCATGATTTGGGATCAGATTAAGACTAAGAATGAGTCAGATCTAGATGGATCAGTTCTAAGGGAAAAATATATTATTGGTAGATACTATCCTAATGAACTCTCATTTGTGTCAATTATCTTATTTTACATAGCCATGTATGGGTTCTTATAGGAATGTGAAAGGAGTTGACAATGGAGTTTCATACTTCAATATGGTTGGTTATAACTAGTATAAAAATATGTATCATTATCTATATAGATATTATTGGTTTATAGGTATGAATAATGAAGTGGAAAGATTCATGGAATAAGTTTCACTTGTTTTTAGGTGAAAGGGGGAATCAAAGTCTAGTTGAGAATTTGTAGACATTTCCTATTCCTGAGTAGAATTGTGATGATTTTCCAATGGATTTTTTTATAGGGTAACCTTAATTAATGATGTTTTTTCGGTTTTTGTGGATTGAATGGGAATTTAAGTCCAACTTATATTTATTATTGAGTCATTTACAACTTATTATTTGGGAAATTTTTTCTGGATCAATGTGGTTATGTTACAAGATTTTCTGTGGATTATCATTTCAGATTGAGTTCCTCATATCACATCATGTTTCTAGTAGGGTGTTCAGAACACCCTAGGAACATGAGTTCTCTTAAGAAAAAACTATTATCCATAGACTGATGAACAATATGAGTATACTATTTCAAATTAATATGATATGTTATAATCCTATGTTTTGGATTTTGGTGGTTCATGGGAGAATCATATGGAACTAGTGGAGTTATCACATAACAATTTATTCAATGAATCGATCCAATTATATCCTTCTGAGTTTGTGCAAGTATTGTTATGTTGTTCGTCTCTTTGTTGGCTGGATGAAGGGGAGTCACCACTTTCTGGGCCTAGTCTCATGTACAAGGCATCTGAAAAAGATCAGTTGATCAAATAGCAGTAGGTGAAAAATATGATATGGAAAAATCATATGATGAACATTGGTGATGTCATTTATAATTTACGGTTTTACATCATATTTTTATTTGGGTTTCACAAAGATTTGGTCAGTGTTGTAAACGTACATACAGAAAGCCATCAACTAGGTTTGTCGAGGCAATTGAAATATTGATAGGGGTCGGGCATGTGGCATATTGTTTATGCCTTCTTTAACAACATAGTTCAATGAAAAATAGGATCCACATGTATTAACTATGAAGATATCATCATTACCATTCCCTTGTGATAGACACACCATACATTGACCATTGTGTTAATGCATCCATTGAAGAGAATATGATATGGGTTTTGGATCATAGTTTGAAATATCATTAGGTTTGGACTATACTGTTGGTTATCATGTAATGGTATCATGGGTTACTTCTAATAGAGACCAATGATAGATATTTTTATTTGTGAACATCATTGTCAGACTTCTTCACTAAGAAATCATAATGACAATAAGAGAATCTCAGTGAAGAGCTATTATAAGTTGGGGAGATTATGAGAAACCATCTTTTTCTGGGTACAGTTCTCTCCATGTTTTACATTTGAGACTTTGTGGTTGAGTCTTGTTCAGATATGAAGATACTTTATTTAATTACATTACCTAATTTTAGGTGATGTATACTCGTTTGAGTTAATGGAGTCGAGGTATAAATAAGATGATGTGTTAATATTTGTTTTGATATATTGGGAAACTGTAATATGGGTCGGGGTAGTTTTAAAAGAAAATGAGAATAAATTCAATTGTATAATATTTACAGATTGTGTAAATGTATTAAAAATGTAATAATTGTCTGAGTATTTTATTAAATTAAATATGAGGTGATGGGGTTTTTGGAGATATTCTATTAAAACATTTTCATGGAATTTACCAACATTACACCCCCTGTAAATTCCCAACCTACTGTATTAAACATTAAATGTGGTTTAAATTCATTATATTACTCTACAACACCACTCCACTTGATACTAATCAATTATAAATTCCATTTTGGTGTTCCAAACTCTTGTAAAAATGTTCCATTAGCATAATAAATCTATGTTATGTTACATTGGTTAGTTTTATTCTTTCTTCCCTTTGGTTCTCCAACCATTTGATGGAAATCCTTTGGCCGATTATGTTTTAGGTTCTGATCATGATCCGTTTTTTATCTAGGATCCTCCTTGAAATCACCATCACCTTTTTCATTGTGGGATTTTTCATTTGGAAGTTTCAGTAGATAAATTTTCAAGGTTAGGGGTTTTAAATAATAACCATATGGTTGGATAATTTTCTTTTTTTGAAATATTTAGATTTCTCCCTTATTGTGTGAATTTGAATTAGTTAAACAATTATGTTAAATTATTCCTTGAATTCATTTATGATAAAAGGATTTTTAAATTAGCTAATGTCATAATTTATTTTTTTCAATAATTGTGTCCTACAGTGATTTATATTTGTAGAATACCAAAATTGTTACTTATTTATTACTAATATAATTTTTAATCAACATGGAATTGAATTTATATGTCGATTATGGATGAAGATTGGTAATTCACATGATTAACTATTGATAATTATTTTAAGATATTTTCACATCCATGTAATATGAAAAGGAATGTGTTACATGCATTAATTATTATATATCCGTCTCTTCCCTATTACATTCACAATTATATGTTTAAATTTTTATATTTAGCGGGATCAGCTATGACCAAGTTTTACTCCTTATAGACAGCAAGCTATGCCCAACCCCATGTTATAATGCATATAGTTATTTTACCCTTGAATGTTTTCATTATTATCAGGATTTCACTCAGACTGAATTTTATTACTTTACCATGGTTATAAGGTGTTTTGTGACATAGTTGTAAGACAAGATTTGTGATATTCTACCATGGAACTAAAGAAGGTAATTTAACCGGTGTTATTTCGTCCTGGATGGCATGGTTGTATGACATGATCTTAGATTTTCAGGCATGGAGATAAATCATGTTATTTTACCTTGGTTATATGGTTGGTTTTCTCATGGTCATAAGACACACACATTCATTCTGTAGAATGGATCTAAATAAAGTTGTTGATTTATTTTAGTAATTGTTGAATTCATTAATACACATGATTATCACATTATTTCACACACTTATTATAAGTAAATATTTGTTTAGACATGATGGGGTTGACTAAAAGGTTTTATACTCACACCTAATTATGGACTCTATTTGGAAATAGTGTAGACTTCATGGTGTAGGATTGGACAAAAAATGGACAATAAAGATGATTTCTTATTTGTTGTTGGGATGGAGTCTAGATATGGGACATATGTGGGAATTGAGACCTTAGACATTGAGTCTTTTATTTGAGCATGTTTATAGTTTGTAGTATTTTCCTATCATGAAAATTAGTTTTGTTATTGAATTTCATTATATTATTAACTGTCTATTTATTATATTATTTTTTGAGTTTATTATTATCTTTTGTAATGTATTTACACTGATTATTTATACTTATTTATGAATTGGTTATACTTATATGAAACATAATACCATGTATTACAATATCTCTACTTTCAAATTCCCAACCACACTACTTGAATGTTGCCTCTAGCGTGCCAGGAGACACGCTTGAGTTCTCATAATCAACACTTTTCATCCATCTGAGAGAGTGCCAAATTTGGGATAGATAAAAATTTCAAAATATTTCTATGTAGTTATATCATTTATAAAAAAGTCTGATTTGTTATCATGTTAATAACAACTCATATACATTTAGAAATAATTTTTTGAAAGATAATATGTTGCTTATTTCAAACTCTAAATATTTATAATAATTAAAAGAAAGGAAACTATATATTTTTGTTTACATTACATAACTTTTTATGTGGGTCACATTCGATAAAATGAGTCCCACTAACTCAAACAATTACAAAATATAGAGTATAAGGTTGAATATCGGTAATAAATTTCTATTGGACTTAACTTGGTGTTATTTTGGCCCTTATGATCAATGTTAAGTCCCTTCTTATTCTTAATTTTACCTTAATAGCTATAATTAATTTTAATCACCATCACAAATATTTTTTTGTAAAAAATTAATTTTATATTATTAGGCAATAAATATTAAAATTATTACAACCATGCATATCATTTCTTCCAAATTAAATTAATAAATGATACAAAATTAAATTTAAATCTAATCTCATTGACGTGGAAAAAAAAGTTTTTCAAAGTAAAATGATAAAAATATCATTATGTTTTTATACCAATATTTAATATAAAAATAATAGTAATGAGCTAAATTAGATTAATTTATTTATAATTTATCTATTGTGACTATAAAATCAATTTTATATATAACTTAACATTAATAATTTAAAAATGAAATGTATGTTTACCACTAAAATGTAATATTTGTCACTATTCATCGAAAAATTCTTGTCTGAAAATACTAAAAATTCACCCTAATATTATTATGACATTACTTATAAGGACTTTCCATTAAACACAACATAATATTGAATTATGTTAATAATTCACATTGGGTATCTTTTCAGTTTTTTCAGTTATAGGGAATTAGATTATAACTATTATAATACATCTCAAATATTACAATGTATAAACTAATTTTTATCCATTTTTTCATAAAAAAACTATTGAGAAATATTCAAATCTACTTCCATATTTTAGGCAGAATGTATTTTCTAGGATCCCATTATTGACCCTATTCATCTTTATGTCCTTTGAAAAAGAGTTCAAAAAAACGTGGGATGAGGATAGAAAGCTCAGTAATGATTATAAAATAAAGAAAGAAAATATTTGTCCATAAATACATAAAAAATCAACGAAAATATTTAACATAACTCTCTAGATCATAAATTTATGAATAAAAAATAGAAATCATAAATCGTAAAAGTAACATGTGTCATCCATAATATACATACATTGATGCTTTCATATCTATGTAGAGAGTTACATGTGGAATACTCGTCACAATATATTACCTAAATCTTTTAGGAGAAACATTTAAGTTTACCTCCATCATGTTACCCAATGCATTGGAGAGCTATCTTGGGCTCACCCGCCCTAGGTTTATCATGGAACCACCCGTAATACATAAACAATGCCCAAGAACCATAACTTATTCATAACACATAAAACATACATAAAGGAAATATAACATTCCAAATTTCAATCAAAATATATCATTTAATGATATGTAAATAATAAATTCTTTCACAAAATAATTCTCATTAACAAAATACCCAAATAATTTATATGGTATTTATTTTCCTTCTTAAAAAATTACGGCTTGTCAAGGTAGCCAAAGATCAAATAATTCTCACGGTGGGGAAAAGGTCATTGTCACTGAATACATTAAAAAGAAACATTCCTTTTGTTTTTTAAGAAAATGCATCATAGAAAAAAATATTCCATTTAAATGAAATTAAATTTCAAAGGGGTTTTATACAACGTATAAAAGAATGTCATGTATAAATCAAAATAAGGCACAATGAAAGGAGATTGAGACGAAGTTATTTACCTCATGTCTGACGTCTATCGTACGTTCTTTAATAACCTAAATAATAAACTAAATTTAATTTATAATTTCTTAATATCCTTTTTAAATTATATTAATCCTTTTATATTAATTATTACCAATTTTTAAACATTACATAATAATTTAAGTTAGTAACGATCGTTTTTGTCGATATTGGGTACTTGAGTATAAAATGAACTATCTATAATTAAAATTTGTCCATGTGGTAAAAATTCAATTATCTCTAGAATGATACTAATTATTTAGATATCATATATATCAATTATTTATATGTATTTATAACTGTACGTAACATTTTGAGAAAAGAAATGAAATGCACCGTTCATGGAGACAGTAAGTTGTATGTACACATGAACGCTACATTCATTTATATTTCATATTTAATTGAATGAAATCATAATGATACATAGGTATATAAATATTCCATTATAATATCATATATAATTTCAGTAACTCCTTCCTTTATACGTTCCATATATTCCATGAACAAGCCATATAACATTGAGGGGGCGGTAGTCTGCACTTCCTCAAATGAAATTATCGTATATACCTATTATGTAAACCATAAATGTATGATATGAATGAACAAAATAGAAGAATATAGACAATATAAATATAATATATATCAAATTTAAATTTTTTCCCACTATAATGGTCACAATGAGAGGTGGTGGGAGATAATCGAACAATAATTATTTCGTGAGGCAGTAGTTCGTCATACACAGAAACAGTATCAGTGTATCCATTAGATGGAGGTGTGTGTAAGTGTAGTTTGAATAAATATCATAAAAACAACATAGTATATTTAAAATACTTGTTCTTTTAATAAACAATTAATAAGAAGATAATTGGGAGTGAATAAGTATAATAAGAGAAGAGAACTTTAGGGAAGAAATTACCTTTAAATCGGGTTACTCCCTTTGGTTTGAACCAAAAGGATTTCTTGAATGCATAATGCCTAAGGTAAATAATCTATGAGGAATATTGGTCATTTTAGAGCTTATTTAGGAAAAGTATGTACTAGCCAATGTGGCTTTATAGGTGTGATTAAGGGTTAGAGTTGATAGCTTTTTATAAGGTGAAAGAGTGGTTGTTTAGGAAAGTTTGAAAATATTATTTTATTATATAATCATTTTTAGTTTAAAATGTTCAAAAACATATTTAATTAGAAGATAAGGTGTATATAAGTCGAAATAAAATCATCAAATAAGAATTTTTTATGTTTTTTATATTTTGTAATCCTGATATTTTTTATTTAATCCTTTGTTATCTTATTCCACATTTACCATTTCCTCTTATATATTTGTACTATATGGTTAATATATTTACTATAAAATTAAAATCCACCCTAAATGTACCATTAATTTCATTTTATCATCATATATTTCATTTTTCCAAATCATAGATTTTTAGGACTATTTTATCATTTAATGAAATATTGATTGATGAAAAAACACTTTTATGTCAATTTTAATAGTATTCACATCATGACTTCTTAAAAAATAAAAACCCATTTGATTCATTCAAGGAACCTTAATTAATTAAAATATATAACAAGTCATAATAATCTGTAAAATTATTGTATGTCATAAAAAGTTTCAAAATAAGTTTATTTTATTATTAATAATATCATTTATTTGAATCCTTTATTAATGATGTAATAATCTCATCACCATTGTGTCATAATTAAATTTGTTTATATAAGGTCTAAAAATAATAAATAAAATACCATGATGTAGGAACTAGTTTTATCTTTTTGAATAATATTTATATTGAAATATATAACTTATATAAGCCCATATAAAAATTATTTTAGTAAAATGATTCATTTTATGTTATTTTTTCCCTTACTTTAAATTAATTAATATAAAGTGCTATTATAACTACCAACTAGCTCTATGGGGTCCCAAAATCGACCCACAGATACCCATGGTCTGAAATGTATTATAAAATAAGGTTTCGATGTGTGTAAGGGTATTTTAATATTATTAAAATATTATTTACACCCTTCTTTACTAGATTTAACCTTTAACCGTGGTAAATATAATATTTAATAAAGTAAATATTCATAATGTCTGAAAATAAAAGATAATTATTTACACAATTTGGACCTCATAATTACCAATATGGAATCCATTTTTTCAAATTCAAAACACATAAGTGGCAGAAAGTAGTTTAATATTAATTCCCATTGTCAAAAAAAGAATGTTTTTTGGAAATATTAACTAACAAATGATTTACCTCAGTTTTTATCCAAATTAAGAATGAAATTGCATCAAATGATCCAAATTGGATTAAATGGTAAAAATATAATCCATTTAAACATTAAAAATAGTTAAAATAATAAAATTACTATATTAATAAATTAGATTAAAATGCATTTTTGAATTAAAATGTAGTATTTTTAACTATTTATTAAAAATGGACAATATCAGAATAATACCGAAATTTAATCCAATGTAAATTTTGATGTCCCTATTATAAGGAAGAATATTATTTTACCAAATAAAACATATAAAAGTGACAAAACCTAGATTTAAAAATTTTTCTCCATCAAAAGGTGGTAAATCAACCTTTTAAAGAATATAAGAGTGATTATGCATAGAATTGGATTCATTCACATTTTAAGCATCTAACATTTATTGGATAAATTTAAAAACATTTAAAAACATGTATAATAATATTGTAGTTAGTTTTGTTCATTCCCGCCAATAAAATGTCTATGAGTTAACTACCATTTGAAATAATAATATTATTACATTATTTTTCAGTATAACTCAATGTTTTATCTGACATATGATTTCAAAGAAATTCATTGATGCGTGTCATGTAATCCATCAAACAAAGAATCCCCTTTAATTTAAAATGAATATTTAACTCAAAAATATTAAAAAATATGAAAATGTCATATTCTTTATTTAAATGGGATGTTACATCCTTCACCCCTTTTGGAAATTGTGTGTTCGAAATTTGATTGACTTATCAAATAAATAGGGGTATTTATCCCTCATATAATTCTTAGGTTCCCATGTTGCCTCTTAAACCGTATGATTCTTCCAAAAATCCTTTACCTTATTAATTACATTATTTTGAAATAGTTTCTCTCTTCGTTCAAGAATCTGGGCCGGTAGTTCCTCATAAGAATGATTGTCTTCCAACTGAACTATCTATGCACTCAAAATGTGAGATGAATCCAAAATATACTATCACAACATTGAAACATGAAAAACACTATTTAAATGGGATAAACATGGGGGTAAAGAATATTTATACGCAACTGATCCAACTTTCTCTAGAATTTCATAAGGTCCAATGAACATCGGACTTAACATTCCCTTATTTCAAAAACGCATCCCAATTTTATGTGGATAAACTTTTAGAAATCATTATCACCTACATGAAATGAAAGATCATTACTCCTGTTATCTGCAAAACTTTTCTTCCTGCACATAGTTGTTCTCTTGTGCATCTAAATCAATTTAACCTTTTCTACCATATCTTCTACCAATTCGGGTCCCATTAGTTTCTTTTCACCTACTTCATCCAAAAAAGCTGGAGGTTGACATCTATTTCCATATGATTCCTTAAATGGTGTAATATATACACTGGAATGAAAATTGTTTTTATAAGAAAATTCCACTAATAAAATATGTTGGTCCCAACATCTCGTGTAATCAATTGAGAAAGAACATAGAATTTCTTATAGTGACTGAATTTTTCATTCTTACTTCCCATTAGAATGAGGATGAAAATCTATATATAAATATTATTCAGTACCCAATGACATCTGAAGGAATTTCCAAATGATAGATGTAATCCTGAGACCATGATCAGATTCAATAGATAGGGGAACTCCATGCTTTCTGACTACCTCTTTAACATAAAATTGAGAATGTTCATCAAGAGACAAAGTATCTTGAATAATAAGTAAATGAAAATATTTAGTCAATCGATCAACCATTACCCAGATTTTATTTTTACATTGAGATGTTTTTGGTAATCCCACAACAAATTCCACAGATATATTTTTCCATTTCCACTCTGGCACAGGTAAAGGCTGAAACATCCCTTTCAGTCACTGAATCTCTATTTTATCCTATTAAAAATTTAAACACTTCACAGTAAAGTAAAAAATATCTCTATTTATTCAATCCCACCATTAATACTCTAGATGATCTTTGTACATCTTAGTAATGCCTGGATGACCTAAAAACAAAGAACTACGAGCTTTACATAATAACTATTTCATAAAATATGACTCATAGAGAACACATAATCTCTTCTTGATCTTCAAAACATAATCATTATCAATGTTAAATTCAGGAAACTTACCCTTCTAAACCAAATCTACATTTTTCAGCAACTCACTATCTTCCTTCTGCGCTTTTCTTAATTATGTCTGATATAGATGATTTCAATAACACCTAAAACAAAAAAGAAGAATTCCATGCACCAACAACTTCTATGCCAAAGTTCATCAAATCATTAATCAAATGATCTTATTTCAAATGTAACAAGGTTAATATATCATTACTCCTTTGACTCAATGCATCAGCCACTTTATTTTCCTTTTTCAGATCATAATGGATCATGAAATCATAATACCTAATTAATTCCAGCCATTTCCTATGTCTCGTGTTAAATTATATATGATTAAATATATAATTCAAACATTTGTGGTCAGTATATATTTCATATTTTACTCTATACAAATGATGTCTCTTTATTTTTAAATAAAAAACAATAGTAGCTAATTTCAATTCATGTGTAGAGTAATTTAACCCGTGAGGTTTCAACTAACGTGAAGCATAAGAAATAACCTGATTATTAATTAATTAGGAAATAACCAAGTCCATTCAAGGATGCATCACTATAGATAAAAAAATCACTATATATGGAAGGCAGTGTCAAAATGGGAGAATTCACCAATCTTCTTTTCAATTTATGAAATCAGTCATCACATTTTTTTGTCCAAATGAACTTAACAACATATCAAGTTAACTTATTAATTGGGCTAGATAACCATGAAAATGATTCGACTAACCTACAAAAATAACCTCCTAATATAAGAAAACTATGGATCTCTGTGATATTGGTAGGTCTTGTCCCTTCTTCAACAGCTTTATTTTTATCTGGATCGACAGTTATGCCATATTTTAAACAATGTGACCAAGGGAATAATCTTTTTGTATCCAAAACTCACACTTTCTAAATTTCAAATATATTATATTTTCTTTTATGGTTTTCAAGATAACCCTTAAATGAAGTTCATGTTTCCCCATATTTTTTGAATAAATGAAAATATCATCAATTAACACAACCACAAACATATCTAGGAACTCATGGAAAATTCTATTTATAATATCCATGAATACAATAGGTGAAATATTTATCCCAAATGGAATAAATAAAAATTAATAATTGCCATATCTACTATGAAACACAGTCTTAAGAATGTAGGCTTCCTTTAAATTCAACTGATGGTACCATGGCATAAAGTCAATCATCGAAATATTCTCAGCTCCCTTGAGCAGATCAAACAAATCATCTAAATGAGAAAAAAGAGACATGTTTTTAATTGGGATGTTGTTAAATTCTCTATAATCAATGCAATGTATCATTGAACCATATTTCTATTTAACAAGAAAGACTGAAGAACCCCATGGTGATGTGCTAGGTTGAAAGAAACCATTATCTAATAACTCTTTCAATTTTGTCTTTAACTCTAAATGGTAAATTTGAGCCATTAGATAAGGGGGTTTTGTAATTGTTTTAACATTAAGAACTAATTCAAGAGTAAATTCAACATCTTGATCAGTTATTATACCATGAAACTCATCAAGAAAAACATCAAGATACTCATTTACCACTAGAACATCATTAATCTGAATGGATCCTTTTTTAAACAATATGTTAATGGTATCATTAATTTACATCTTTTAAAAGTTTCTCAAATTCTAAATATATTATAAAAAGTGTGGGTTCATTCTTGTACAAAAACTGAAATGCATACTGAAAAGGAAACTCTTTAGCTCTGCAGGTAATCTTAGCAAGGTAAACAGAATTCCAATCTATACTCAAAATAACATCAAACTCTACTAGAGGAAAAACAACATGGTTTGTAGATAGATTCTTTATACACACAAGTATATGAAGGTACTTATAATTTATTTTTGTCTCAAAATTTCCTCAGGCTGTTTTTCCCATAAGTTTAGGATTCTTATTTTGAGATGGAATTCCTAATCAAACAAAACATTGTCATAATCTGAATAATCAAACATTTTACCTAATACTACTTCATTCGATGGCCCAACATCTAATTAAGTACATTCAATGGATTTCACCACCTCTTTATTCTTGTAATTTGGTTGTTTTCCTGCAGTTGAGTTATTTTTTGGACACTCATTTTCATAATGACCCATTACATTGCACATAAAAAGGTTTACTGATTATAAATCATATTTTTTTCGTACCATTACACAAATATTTTTCAATGCAATTACGATCCTTATGTCCCATTTTTTTCACAACGGTATCACTTACCATAATTCAAAATACATTCTATAGCATTCTTTTTACAACAATTTCACAAATTCTAAACTTATATTTCATTCCATAAGTATTTTTTGATGAGTTCTTCAGTTTTTTTCCACCTTGACCTCTTATTATGTTGTTTGTGAAAGAACACCCGATCCTCAGAAAACACCATTTCCACCTTCTCCATTCATGAAGCAAGTTTTTCAAAACTTTTGAATTCACGAGAACCTAAAGACATTTCGATACGTTGGCATTAATCTTGAGTAGAAATTATTTATTTTACTACCAAGATATAATATAAAATTTAGATCATACATTTCTAGTTGGGTGAATTTTTCTTCATAAGTAGCCACTAGGACATGTTCCTTCTTAAATTCGAAGAATTTTATTTCCATCCTAAGACGAAGAAACATAGGAAAATATTTCTCTCAAAACATACATTTGAATTTATCCCAATCAAGAACATTAATCTACTCACTATCCCGAATTTATTTTACCATCAGCCACCACTGATCGGCTTCACCATTAAAATAGTGAACAACTAGAAAAAACCTTTGGATGTTCTGAACTCCCCATGACTTCCAAAATAATCTCCAGTGCTTATATCATCCCTTCAGTTAGCACAAGGTCAAATGATCTTAAGAATAACGGTGGATGATGCCACCTAAAATTCTCCACTACTTCCATGTTCCTATGTGGTTGATCTGGATGATCTT
This sequence comes from Viscum album, assembly GCA_963277665.1. Classification (NCBI taxonomy): domain Eukaryota; kingdom Viridiplantae; phylum Streptophyta; class Magnoliopsida; order Santalales; family Viscaceae; genus Viscum; species Viscum album. Next base: position 814,308,582 of record OY728120.1, read on the forward strand.
ATACATGGATGCCACCTCTATTTGTAGCCTGATTCAATTGTTCCATCACCGCAACAAACTCTTCAGTTCTGATTCTGACCATCTCAGGTTGTGGATTTGGAAGGTAGTTTTCCTCCTGATGTCATTCTGTCAGATTCTCCCTATTTCCTCTGCAAAAAACCATTCTGAACACAAAAAATATCTTAGGCAAAGCAACATGGTAATATGTAAATGCTATTTGGTTTCAATATTAACATAAATTAATTTATGGTTGTTAATTTAAAAATACCATAACTCCTAAATTGGTCTAAACCAACCTCTAATAAGCACTATAAGGACCCGGACATAAACAAAACCTAATCCTGAATAAAGATAATAATTCACATTCGGGATCTTTTAATGTTTATATTTTTTAGAGAATTTGGCCATAAATATTACATTAGATCTCAAATATTATAAAGTATACAATTATACTCAATATCCATTTTTTATTAAAATAAAAACTCTGTAAAAAATGATTCATGTCTAGTTCCATGTTTTAGACAACATGACTTTTCAATGAACCCATCCTTAATCCTAATAATCTTTAAGTCTTGTGAAAACAATTTCAAAATATATCTTGGTATGGAGATAAAAAGTACAGTAAGGATTATAAAATAAATTCAGAAAACATTAATCCATCAATACATACATGTTATTGAAAACATACTTTTAAATTTTTAACATACCACGCTAGATCATAAGATTTATGAATAAAAAATGGAATTCATAATTCATAAAGATAACTTGTAGAATCTATAACATACATACCCTCTAGCTTTCACAGTTACGTAAGGAGTTACATATGGAATACCAACCACAATATATTCCCTAAATCTCTTAAGATAAAAAATTATGTTTACCTCTGTCACGTTACCCAATGAATTGGAGATCTTTATCCGGCTCACCTTCCCTTGGATTATCACATAACCACCCGTATTATGTAAACAATTCCAAAGAACCATAACAAATTCATAACACATTAAACAAACAAAAAGGGAAGATAAAATTTACTCATTTCAATAACAATATATCATTTAATGATATTGAAATAATCAATCATTTTTCAAAACTATTTTCAATACCAAAATACGTAAAAGGGTATATGGTATTTACTTTTCTTTTAGAAAAAAACTATGGCTTGTTAAGGAAGAAAAAGATCAAATAATACTTGCTATGGCAGAAGGGTCATTTTCACTGTGTACATTAAAAGGAAACATTCCTTTGGTTGTTTAGTAAAATAAATCTTAGAAAAAAAATATTCCCTTTGAATGAAATTAAAAGTCAAAGGGTTTTATACATTGTATAAAATAAAGTCATGTATAATTCAAAATAAGCCTCAATGAAAGGAGATTGAGAATAATTTCTTTACCAAATGTCTAACATGACATATTCATTAATTAATCTCTTGAATAACTAAATAAATTTAACTTTTACTTAATTTGTAAAATCTTTCAAGTTAATTATTCCTTTTGAATTACATAAATCCATGTTATAAACATTACATAATAATTTATGTTAAGAATGGTATTTTTTTTCCATTTTTGGTACTTGAGTCAAAAATGAACTTCCTATAATTAAATGTTGTCTATGTGGTAAAAATTTCATTATATATAGAATGATATTCATGATTTATATATCATATTTATCATATATATATATATATAGTATTTATATGTATTTTTAATAGTATGTATCATTTGGAGATATGAAATGAAATGCACCGTTCAAGGAGACAGTAAGTCGTACATACACATGAACGTTACTTTCATTTCAATTTCATAATTAATGGAATGAATACATAATGATGAATAGGTATATCATAACTGCAGTATAATATCATATATAATTTTAGTAACGCAAACCATTAGATGTTCCATGTATGGAATGAACGACTCATATCACTTTGAGGGGCGATAGTCTGCACTTCCTCAAATGAAATTATCGTATTTTCTCATTATGGAAACCAAAAAGTTATGATATAATTGAAAAATATAGGAGCATAGAGAAAATATAAATTTTATACACATCAAATATTAATATAGTACCATCATAATGTCCACTATGAGAGGCGGTAGGTGATAATTGAACAATCATCGTTTTGTGAGGCAGTAGTTTTTCGTACATAGAAACAGTATGTTCGTATTCGTTAGATTGAGGGATGTGTAATTGCTGTTTGAGTATATCTCATACCAACAACTTAGTATATTTAGGATACTTGTGTTGTTATATAGTGAATGAATAAGAAGTGAATAGGGACTGAAGAAGTTAAATAAAATAAGAGAACGTGATGGAAGACATTACCTTTAAATCTGGTAACTCCAATTGGTTTGAAGAAAAAGGATTTCTTGAAGTGCATTCTGTATCAGGTAAGGCTTATAAAAGGAAGAGATGGATAATGATAGATTATTTGGGTAGAGGTTGGATGAGCCAATGGGGCTTGAGAGGTGTGAGTAAGGGTTATAGGTGATTAATTTTATTAGGGGGAGGAGGGGATATATAGGAAATTTTGAAAATAATATTTTATTATATAATGATTTTAGCTTTCAAAAGTTCCAAAACTTATTTATTTCGAAGATAATGTGTATATAAGTTGAAATAAAATTTTAAAATAATAATTGGACAGTTTTTGGATATTTTTTAATAATTATATTTTTTAATTAACTCTTTGTTAACTTATTTTATTTTTACTATGTCCTCATATATATTCATACTATATGGTTAATATATTCAGTATAAAATTATAATCTACCCAAAATGGATCCTTAATGGCAGTTTTTACATCATATATTTCATTTGGATGAATATAAGATTTTTAGGACTATATTATCATTTAATAAAATATTGATTGATGAAAAAACACTTTTTTTCCAATTTTAATACTATTCATATCATAACTTTTTTAAAAATCTAAAAAAACTCCATTCATTTAAAGAAACATAATTAATTTAAGGATAAAAACCTTTGTTAATCAATAAAATTAATGGATGGCATAAAAAGGTTAAAAATAAATTTATTTTAATATTTTAATATCATTTATTTGAATCCTTTATTAATGTAGTGGTTACTGCATCACCCTTGTGTCACAGTTAAATTTGTATATTTCATGTCTAAAAATTATACAAAAAATTTCATGATATAAAAAATAATTTTATACTCTCAAAGAGTATTTATATTTGAATATATAACTTTTATAACCACATTTAAAAATTATTTTAGTAAAAATAATCATGTTTATGTTATTTTTTTCCATACTTTAAATTAATTAATATAAAGTGAAATTATCACTATCAAGTGGCTTCATGGGGTCCCAAAATCGACCCAAGAATTTCCATGTTAGGAAAAGAATCATCAAATAGGGTTAGTACAAGCCTAAGGGTAATTTAATATTATTATAATATTATTTATTACACATATTTACCAGATTTACCCTTTAACCATGGTAAATAAAATATTTACTTAAGTAGGTATTCATAATGTCTTAATATTTAAGTATCCTATTTATACAATTTGTACCTAATGATTCCAAATAAGGAATTAATTTTTCCAAATTGAAAACACATAATTAGAAGAAATAAATTTAAAATTAAGTTTTGTTTGTCAAAACTAAAGTGTGTTTTTAAGAAATAATAACAATCAAAATATTTAAGTTTGATTATGTACAAATTAAGGGTGAAATTACTTAAAAAGAAATAAATTAGATTAAATGGTAAAATTATAATCAAATAAAACTTTAAAACCAATTAATATAACAATCTGACTATATAAATAAATTATATTAAAAGGTAGTTTTGACTTAAAATGCAGTATTTTTCACTATTCATTTAAAAATGAACATTATCATAAAAATACCACAATTTCATCCATAGTAAATTTTGATGTCCCAATTATAAATAACAATATTACTTTGTCAAATAGTAAAAAAAAGTGATAAAAACTATATTTAAATTGGGTTCACTATCCAAAGGCGGTAAATCGACCTTTTAAAGATTATTAGAGTATTTATTATTAAAATTGGATTCATTCACATTTTAAGCTTCTAAAATGTATTGGATAAATCTAAAAACATTTAACAAACCTGTATTAGAATATTGTAGTTATTTCTATTTATTCTCACCAATACAATGTCTATGAGTTAACTACCATTTAAAATAATGATATTATTATATTATTTTTCGGTATAACTCAATGTTGTATGCAACATATGATTTCAAAGAAATACATTGTTGCATGTCGGGTATTCCATCAAACATAGAATCCACTTAAAAGTAAAATTAATATTTAATTCAAAAATGTTAAGAAGAAGGAAAATGTCATATTCTTTATTTACCTAGGATTTACATTACTTATTTGAAAATATTTTCTAATTTAAAATATCAAATTTATAAAATTGTCATATTTTAGTTTTAAAATACATACTAAATTAAAATTCTTTTAAACTCAGTCTTATGTTTAACAAAATATAACTCAATGTAGTGAGTAGTGTAATATTAACATTGTGTTGTGAATAACAAATTCTATAAAAAAATTAATTTTATGCCGAAACTAAAATATTGTAATGTATTGTAGTGTTAAATTATATTCTTAATTTTTTTATATTTTAGTAGTATCAAAAGTTAAGACATCTTAAAAAAATAGTGTTTCTATGGAATGAAATATATAGAAACCAAAAATCATAGTTACTATATTTCCAATATAGTTTCTTTTTTAAGGATTTGAAAACATAAACATAGTTTACTTTATAATTCCTCCTTACACTTAGGAAATAGAAAATTTTCATCAATTAACACAACCACACACATATCCAATAACTCTAGGAAAACTATATACATGTGTCTAATAAATAAAAAATATGTATTGGAACACCCAAATAGAATAATTAAATAATAAAAATTCCAATAGATATTTTAATTATGATATTTTTAATCCCATACTCTTTCAGTATTAGCTGATGTCAACAGGACATTACATCAATCATCAAAAAATTCTGAGCTACACAGAACCGAAAAAGAAAATATTCAATATGAGGAAAATAATACAAACTCTTAAAAGATAGGTTTTTCAAGAATTTATAATAATTGAATAGTATCAATGAATTGTCAATATATATAAATAAAAAATTAGGAGAACCGAAAAGTGAATTTCTATGTTGAATGAATCCATTACATCAAAACTACAGCGATTCATTTTTCAATATTAAAACACAAACTTATGTTATTTGACAAGGGGGTTCTAAAAATTCTTTAGAATCATTTAATATTTCAATGGTCAACTCAACCTTCTAATCATGATTAACTTCTGAAAAATCATTAGGAATTACATCCATGTATTCTATCACTACTTTCCAATCAATAATTTGAATCGTTCCTTTATTTTCAATAATGTTATCTCGACAACATCCTCTTACACCAATAATCCATTTATTCTCTCTGGAATATGATATCAAAGGTATGATATCATTGAATAAAACATACATCACATTGAAATTTTTCATTGGTTGATACAAAAATCCAATCCATTACTATAATGATATTGAACTCTAATGTGGACAGTTCAATAATATTTTTAGGAATGACCATCCAACTAATAACAACTAGAAGATTCATATAAATCATGGTTTCTTTAATATATCAGCATAGAGTCTTCAAAACAAATCTATGTGATTTTCATGTGGTTATATCAAAATTTTACATTATAATTTCTCACTAAATAAATAATGTAAAGAACCATAGTAAAATATGGTATTGGAATTTTTTGAATACAAAAGTAACACACATCCCAATATTTAATTTGATCGACCAACATCAACTGTTGTTGTAGAAATTATTATTCAACACACTTTTTCATCCTATATTGATTATTCCAATATTGAGATACTCAAATTGGGATCATGTTGGCATAATGAAAAAAATTATTTCACTAAAACATAATATTATTGGATGGAAATATATTACCCCATCCATGTATTGTTTTATAATCTGTTCCTTTCAACCACAGTTCATGTGACCTAATTTTCCACTAGAGTAACAATTCTATGACTTGATAATACATTCTCTAGGGTTATTGTTAACACACATACCACATGATGAGAATATAGTTATATTACTTCTTGATTTTATTGATGTATTTTTCTCTATCCCCTACCATCTATACCACTATGAAATTTCATCATCACTTGGAAGATAACTGTTAGAAAACATAATCTAAAATTTTTCTCCACAATGAAATGATTTTTAATATCATTTAAATTCTTGTGTTAAAAATTATATATGTAGAATTTGTTTTAATTTTAGTGAAATATTTTATATTTATAATCATATTCCCCAAAAAATTTGTATGTACCTAAATAGTCATAGGAATGTGGCTTCATACATGTCTACAAAACCATCGTCTTTTTACCACAATTTGTTGAGAAAATTTTCATCCAGATTTTAAAAAAATTATGGAATTATTTATGAAGGAAATTATCCTTAAATGATTCATATTTCATGCCTTGAATATCATATTTCTTTATAATATTCATATCCAAATACCACCATTTATTAGATTCACCTTAAAATTGATATATAAAAGGAGTTTAATTTTTTACATTCAAACCCACCCATCATTTTAAATATATTATCTAGATAATTTATCCATGCTTATTCTAACATATGTTAAGATGATCAACTAAATGATGGGGTATTTTTCTCTTGAAATAATACACTATAGAAATATTCATTCATGGTAGATGAATTTACCCTATAGAATGGATAACCTCATCATATATAGATATTTTCACCTCATACATCACTTCAAAAAATTACTCAGATTCAATTCTAACTATCTTAGGATACTAATTCGGAAGGATATTTACCTTTAAGTAAATTTATTATATAGCTTCCATGATTCCTATATAGAAAACAAAAAATAAGATACATAATTTTTATTATGGAACATTGTAGTCATAAAATTCAATTTCCTTTAAAATTTATCATAATGTAAATTATATTTTTGGAATCCTATAAAAATATTGATGACATTTGAAGATATCTAAACTAATTACTAAGATCAACTATAAGTACTTATCCTTTAACATTATATATTCATTCATTTTATTTCAAGAATTCATTATATTACATTTTTTGATCTTTTCATATGTATAGTTATACAAAATTGGGTAATAAATCATACATAGTGAAAACAAATATTATAAATGTTTACACATCCGACTAGTATCTATTTTTTACATAATACAATCATTTTTAGTAAATCATTATTTTATTTCATGATAAATCATTATCACATTCAATATAAATTCATCTATTTCCATACCAACCATTAAATCGTGTGAATGTAATTTTAAAAAATATAAAATGAGCACAAATAGATCAGTAATGTACAAAAAATAACAATTCTATTAGTCTAGGGAAAACCCGAATGCCCAGGAACAACCTCTCCATTTACCTTTTCCTAAAATGTGATTAATTCTTAACTAAAATTATCAATGTATATCCTTTAAAAATCAAATTATTTTCATGAAAAATTATTTTCATGAAAAGTCATCGTAAAAAATTTAAAATAAAAAATTTCCAAGGTAAATCATAACCTAAAACCCTTACATACCCTCTAAAAAAAAGAATAACAATTTGGGCAGCATATAACATAATTATCACACTAAAAGAATCATTATTCAATTAATTGGAAGTCTATCTGTGGCACCCACTATAAGAGTTATAAATGTATAGCTTCTTAGCTATGATTGGGATTATCCATCCATAAAAAATTTCCATGGAAAATATCATTAATATAATATTATTTTATTCAACTTTTTAATTAAAAAACTATTTGAAAACTCATTCAAACTTGTATTCAACCCTCCTTCGACAACCAAATTACCATTATTTTCAAAACCAAATATCCATACAAAAATACCCATTTCTTTTAAAATATAATTTTCAAAAACAAAATACATAAAATATGGGAATTTTTGTTTTAATTTGATGAAAACGTGATATTTTGTAAAATAATCAAGGCTTTATATAATGGTTACAATTCTAGGAAACACCATTATCACCATAAAAGTTAAAATTGAACTTTCCATTTGTCTTTTGTAAAGATGAAAAACCATTATATACAATGAGTAAATTTCTAAAAAAATAAATAAATAAATACCAAAAAATTTCCAAAAAATTAATTTTCACATTTAAATCATTTTAAAAACATTTAAATGGATGAAAAATGTGGTTTATGGAAAATATTAAAAGTGATTTTTTTAGGAATGAACATGATTAATTTTAAAATGTTTTCATCACAATCCCAATGAAAGGAAAATAATAATAACAAACACTAATAACCATAAGAAGTGATAAATTAATGAAATAAAATATAAATGGATATGAATATACACACGTTTTAAATGAATATAGGTTCATAATATGAAAATACTACTCAACATAATAAAATTTGGATTGATACTCTAACATTGAGTGGGATTCATCATGTTTGTTCTATATATTCTTCAATAAAAATCATATATAAATTATTTAAATTATTAATTAGAATATTATGGAATATTATTCTTACTATTTATCTTGTTATCATGTCATATTAAATTACTAAATCATTTATCTTTAAACTAAATGTTTCGATAATGTTTGGGTTATATGTCAAAATGTCTTTGGTAGGTTGATTATTGGTTGAAGTAGTCATTATTTAATAAAATAATAATCTTAAAATATTTTTCATATCTATAACTAAATAATATTTTTAAAACACATAATTAATGTTGTATATAAAGAAAAAATAAACATTACTATTATAGAGAAGGTAGGTTGTACGAACAGATGAGATCGTTTTTCTTTTTTCCAATGATAATTTTCAGATAATGTAAGAAAAATTACATCTTTCAAGATTTATCATAATAAAACATATTTAAAAATATCATTAATGTGATGTGGTGATGAAAAAAATCACATATCATCATGGATGCAGTAGTCCACTTGTATGTGAATGACATTATATATTTTTGTGTAAGAAGAAAAACGATATATTATAATTACATAATGATTAATATTTCATTAATATAATTATGAAATAATTTATATCATAAATATTCATTTGCATTATACTTATTATCATCTATTTAAATCCTTAGGGATGAATGTGGAAAATCACTTCACAATGTGGTAGTCTCTAGTATAAACAAGAGACATTATCGAATCCTCGAAAGAATATTAATGATATGTTATATGTGACATAATATCTAAATAATTATAAATATGTTAAAAATTAAAATTATTATATACATACATATTTACAAACTTTTAATCCATCAGTATAACATGTTTTGGTAGGCGATGTTGGAAACTAAATGGCGTTGGTTCACATGGTGGTAGACCGTTATACAAAAAAAATGATGATTTCATATAAAATTAGAGATAATAGGGTGTGGATATATGTTAATGAATTGAAATAATAAAATATAAGTATATTTGATATAATTTTGATAATAATAAATAATAACTCAAAAAAAATTGAACGAGATGGAATATTAATTAAAATGAAGATGCTCAGTAATAGAAGATGCCACTTCTTTGGAAAACTATTATAGGAATGCACCCAAACATTTCTCAGGATTCCATAATGATAAATATAATTTATCTAGGACTTGTTTATTTAATTTTTTTAGTCATATTATAATTAAATGGGCATTATAGTTGGATTTTATGGTTGGAAGATGAGAGGAGAGTGTGTTTCCATTTATAAGTGAGGATAGCGGCACAATTGAAATGTATGAATATAAAAATGAACGTCTAGAATTTTAAATTTTAAAAAGATCCATAATGGAACATTATATATCCTCAAACCTGATAATGTATAAATATGTCATGAAAACTTAAATTAAAAATAGTTATAGTGCATTTTATCCTTGAACTGTTCAGTTAAAATATATTGCCCTGAGTTTTTGTGAACCATTTTTCGAATAAATTATTTGTATTTGATGATGTGAATTGAAATCTAAACAAATTAAAATAACAATTTATAAGCTATACCAGGATAATATTACACTACATGCAATATCAATGTGGCTGGAATTGCAAGCAACAATGCATTTCTATGAAACAACATTTAATTATTATAGTTATTTAATCATGACAGTTATAACATAGCTAATAAATATAGTAATATGATTAATGATTGATAAATTTCAAAGATTATTTATAATGGTTTTATATAGATAAATCAAATGGAAATTAGGACATACAATGGGTTTTGTGATTTTTTTTAATGATTGAATATATTAATTTCCTAAAATATCTCCTTTTTATGTCCTTATGTGAACAAAAATATAATTAATATTAGACACATTTAGAAATTTAATTTGATATAATATAATTAAAATTTTAAATCATAATTCCCAAATTATATTTGGGTTACTTTTTAGAAAATTTGTGAGAGACATAATTTTTTAATGAATAGTAAAAAATACTAAATTTTAAATCCATAATAATTTATCATGTTATTTATTTATAATGATTAATTATAATTGAAGGTGGTTTTAATGTAAAAATAGATAAATTATATATCTATTAAACCAATTTAGGTTATTGGATTCAATTTTATCTTGATGTTTTTTGTAAATTCTTGATGACCATTTGAGCCTTCTATCTTTAAAAACAAGCTTTCTCACCACGTCTACATGATTAATATTAAAATTAATTCTTCCAATTATGCAAATATAATGTTGAAAACCATAAATACATAGTTTTAAAATGTAAAATATTTCTATTCCAATAACATAAAACTAATTTTTGGACCAATAATATTAGTGAAGTTTATTAAAATTAATTACAAAGACTAAGGTAAAACTTAATATAACATGGGAATAAACCATAAACATAATCTGAATGAAGACATATTAAAATTTGAAAAATCAATTTGATTACCGTATTTAGACTGTATAAATTATTTTTTTGAATTTTATTTGTTATTGGGATACTGTTAAATAATATTTCCCTATCACCGAAGTTATAGAAGGAAAATGACCAGAAATGGACTTTCTTACCCATAATATTTATAAAACAATATGATATTGAAAAAGAAAATATTTATGGTTGTACATATACTATTGAAATATAAATGAATTATTTTTATCATATAAATTTATATTTAATTTTTATATATTATTTTGTTACATTGTATGCTTAACAAATGCTAATGCAAGGATAATGTGGATAAAAATTAAATAAAACAATTGATTCTAAAAACATTAAAAGTATAGTATATTTAATAAATTATTGTGTTGTATTTTTATTTTTATGAATATATAGTGTTAAAAGGATTTGAAATTTATATATCTGAATTAACTTATTGTTTTTATATTTTTGAATAAAAATTAATTAAATAATTTCAAAATTCAAATAAATTTTATTTGAAAAAAAATTATATTTTATTAAAGTATTTAAATTCAATATAACTCCTACCTTATTAGTGATTTTTTTATTATTAATAAATTAATAATAATTTTTATTAATGCTAAATATTATTATTTGTAATGAAAATATCGACCCATAAATAACAAATACATTTTTAGCCCGATTAGAGTTAAAGTAGTGTCTTTTTGCATACATGTGTTATTATTAATATTAATTTCAAAAACAGAAGACAATATTTTTTAGTAGATTAGATATAATTTTTATAATTAATTATGAATATATTTTATAATGAATAAATACTTTATTATGTCTTAATTGTTTACTTATAGTGGATGGAAAACCAGTTACCTAAATGGAAAACAAAAATGAAAAATAAATGGAAACATATAGAGTTGGGAATAAAATAATTATAATGCACTTATTTTATTGTAGTGTGGATTTGGGTCCTTCATACATTCATATTAATATATTATCTTTCCATTTGGGTAGATAATTATTTGTCATAGCCCCCCCAATGGTGCTTTCCATTGGGTATTTACAAAAATTCAACTCCTCATCCACCATAAAAATTCCCTCACTACCCCCCTTCATCGCACCTCTAAAACCATATAGTATTAGAAAATACAACCCCAATCCACATACTAACATACCCATATTTCTAATTAAATAATTATATTTTAAAAAAAATAAATCCCGGGAAGCCCTTTGGTGCAATCCAAAAGCAGTTTCCCAAAGAAGAGACGACATCCTTTCTTGAGCTCCATTACTTTATTTTCATTCTCCACTACCTCAATTATTTTTATTAAATGCAAACATAATATAATAATAATACTAAAGAGACATAGATTTATTATTATTAGGGTTATTCTTACACACACACTCTCTTCAATCAATGGGTAACAAATTTACTATTTTTGAGTATAGCAACTGCTGCGTCCTGAAACAATGATGTTTATTTTTACATTACCATCTCTCATGGGTAGGAATTATGATGGAAAATAACTTTTTATACGAAATATATGATGTATATTATTTATTTGTTATTCCTAATTAACTATATAACAAAAACCATATTTATTTCCACTTTGTGTAAATATGGTCATTTTTATTAAAGAAGTGTGAACTAACTTATCATCAATGTAGTGTGATTCATTCACACACCACATGGAATTTATGAAAGATTAGTTTAGATAAATTATATGATATAAATTAAAGATAAATTCTTGTTTAATATTATAATATATATATATATATATATATATATTTCATTTACATTTTCCTTTTAATATGACTGAAAAATGAAAGCATCATTCATGCATACATAAGACCTACTATATCTAGGAACTGTGTATTCCATTTCCTATTTATGAAAACTTTATATTATAATAAATAAATATATACAGAATTTAAATGATATTTATACAATTTTTTACATTTTTCAAATCATAATATATGTTTGTAGATAAAAAATAAATCAAATTAAGATATAATAGAGAAAACCAAGTGGATATTACCTGAAGTGAATTCATAAAATGGAATTGTTAATAAGAAGGTTATATGAATACATAATAAAACCATATATAGTTATATATAATAATATATATTTTAAAGTATTTATAAAAAATTTGTATTTATTATAGATAATTTTTTTATATGTATGATGGTAGTCAAGACATAAACTAAATAGATTTTTAGACTCTATTTATTTATGATGAATTTATGGCTTAATCATCTGTATTTATTTTTTTTGGAAAATATAATTACCATTAATATAATCAATGATTTATTATATTATATTTTTTGGTATTTATATTTTCATTTTATTATTTTTATTTCATTGGGTTTATGTTCCGAAAGATACCAAATTAGTAAATTAGTCTTTTTCCATTAGCCTTTTATAGACACATATGCCATGAACCTTAAAAATATTGTCTTCAAAATTGTATTAAAAAATGATTATTGAAAATAATATCCAATTAAAATGAATTTTATATTTTAATATGTTCTTAAATAATCCATTATATTCTTTCAATTTATTTTAATGAAACGGTTTTTAATTTTTCTTCAATCATCATTTTAAATTAAATTGTTTTAAAAAATGTTTTCAAGAATCCTTTTCAATGAAGTGGGTTTAAAAAATTATTTCAAGCATCATTTTCAAATAAATGAAAATGAAATTTTTCTTCATGAATCTTTTTCAAATTAATGTTTTTATAATTATATTCAATATTCATTAATATTTTTCATGTAAAATCGTTTTCATAATGTTTTCCAGCTTCTTGTTTTTGATCAAAAAAAAGGATTTAGCAATGCATTATGTAATCAAAACAATTTTTTTAAATAATGAATGATATTTTAGTCATGAAATTTTTGTACAATTATTTTTTAAACCTTTCTTCATCATATGATTACAATCATTGGTGTTACTCATGCCATTCAATGAAATTATCCAAAGGTTCCATTCATATTCATTATTTGAATGTCTTGTGTTTATATGGAATTATTTATATGAAACTCATTTCCCTATCACCAGTTATATTATTATGTAAACCAAATTTTTCTATGGGTTATTATTTGATTAAATTATTATAAATCCTATATCTTTTCCATATGTTATCATGTGACTAATTTTTTGATAACCATTTCATTTCATGTGAAATAAATTTATTTTTATGAAACCCATCTATTTTTATTGGTCTTGTTATTATGATAGATTTATTATCTAGTGGATCATGTGTGAATTATTTTATTTTGTGATCAGTGGGACCAATGTATACCTATAATACATTCAATAATGATTTATTCCTCATGAGATAATAATGGTAATAAAATAAATGGGATTACTCTACTAAAGGAAGATGGAGAAACATGATCCCTTACTTGGAAAGGATTATTATTGTGTATGGTGGTGTGTCACTCTCTATTGGGGTAGTCACCATAAAGTTGGATGATGGGGAATCCCAATCCACTATTTGAATATGGGGAAACATGATCCACAATGTAAATAATGGGAAACACAAACCCTTACAAAGAAATTACTTTGAATAGTGATGGTGGTGTGTCTCATCTAGTAGATATAGTCCCCATTATGTTTGATGATATGTTTTATAAATTCATATTGACATTTAAGAAATGATATTATAGATTTATGTGCATGAAAAAAATTGATGTCTCCAACTTATGTTTTGATTTCATTGATTATTCTCTTGATTTCATTATGATCCCTCCCATAGGAACTGCTAGACATTATTCCATGATTCATGCCTACAATATGAAGTGGATTATCTTATAATGTTATGATAACTTTATCATACCCTCGTGCTCTGTTTTATACAAACATATCTCTCTTATTTACCCATTTTGAGAATCATATCTCACCCCTTTTTTTGTTCCTTCCCCAGGTTGTGAACATACATTTTGGGTATGATATGTGATGGAGATAATGTAGCACACTCATGTACCATTTATTACATTTCAATGTTTCTAAAGGAAATAAACAAAAAAATCATTAAGAGTCAATTATTTTCAATGTAATATTTATTATACAAAAACAATTTAATCATATAATAAAATAGTAATGGGTTGTTATAGTTGGTATCAGAGAAATTATTTAGTAAACTTTTGGAAACATGGATGAGAAAACAATAGTGAAAACCCTAAGGACATGTCTAAGGATAAGTCTATGGATTTAGAACATATAGGAATACAACTCAAAATTTTGGTAATGGATAAATATAGTAGATTCTTAATAATACATCCAATATGTGATACTACTAAGGGAAAGCATTTCTTGAATAGTTGTACCTAGGATTAACAACTGTGACAAGGTGTGTCAGGCATGGCTCGAGTTTTACCTATTACATGAAAATAGGCCTTAGTACGTACCTAGTTTGAAACTCCAATGTGATGTAATTTAGGAATTAAAAAAACAAATAATGAATTATTATTATTTATTTAAAAATACGTTGTCCTTGAATAACCTAGGCCAAACCTAATGTTTCATACATTAAGGAATATTTTATAATTTAGTCATCCGATAAGTGGTCTTTCATGATCGTGAGACTTCACACTATGTAAATTATTTCATAATCAATGATAAAATGATTTTTTTAATTGAAATAACCATAATAAAAGTAATATAATTGAATGTGATGGATAATTTTTTGATTAGCCAATAAATATTATGCTCAGTAGAGTGAATGATGACATGATATTTCCTAGTCATTTTTCACAAATCATGATTGAAAATGTACACATTAACCTACTCTTGAACTCATTAATTAGTATAAGGAAGGTGTTAAATGATATTTCAGGTAATAGTGACCATATAGTAATGAAGATTCGATTTTGTTATTAAAATGAAGAAATATTAACCCATGTAAATGTCTTATAGGAACAATAATGTGTTTTTTACATTGGAAAAGAAGGACACAAGGTAGGCAACTACAATGGGAAAATGAAATGTTCAATGAACACAATGGATAGAAATATTGGCCACCATATGTTATTATTAATGTATAAAATCATTAAATGTGAAAATTATGGGTATTATGAAAATAGATGTCCTATTTGGAAGGCTCATTAAGAGAATAAAAATGGTGGTATAAGTACCGGTTCATCTACGGATGGGGAGAAGACCAAAATTGACATATGAAAGGTATGTTATTTAATAATATAGTTGATATGAATGATTAAATTGAGATTAATAAATGGTATGACATGGTTCATATTATTTATTTTAATAACGGGGTATTAAAGAATAAGACTAGAAATATTAGTTAGTTTTCTGATAATTAGTTGTGATGAATGTAGTATTTATGTTTTGGAATAAAATATTAAGTTACACAATTCAAGAAATATTATATATATATATATATTCATTATAATATTTACAATAATTATTTGAAATTATAAGTTGGATCATTTTGATTTAGTGGAAAACATAATTAATGAAAAGGTGACATTCTTGGGAAACATGTGATTAAGAGAAAGATAACTCAAAATATGTTCCTAATGTAATGATTATGATATTTGGATAAAAAATATATTGGATATCAATAAATGAATTGGGTGGTACATATTACCATGGAACTAAAAAGGGATTTGTTGAAAAAGTGGTATATGCTATCTTGGATGAAGTTTTAAACTTCAACATTCAGGAAATATATTTATTAATATTTGGAATAATTAAGGATTCATGGATTTGAAAAGGATTCAAAGTGATTTATTTTATTAATATGTTTCATGAGAATAAACGATGAGGGTATTCACACAATTGTAATGTGACAAGAAAGATATTCTTTATAATATATTTGAGATCAATTTAAACAAGAGATAGTGAAATTATTTCTGAATTTTTAGATTGTCATATTCTATAACTCTTATTAGGATATCCCTTAATTAAATGGTTTATATTAAACATCAATTGAGTTTTTATGGAATACCGAATTATCTCTCTATATGATGATTTATGCATATTGTATAACCAATTTAACTTTTAACAGTTGATATAAGGAATTAGTATTAGGGACCAATTCATCCCTTGTATTTTTTTTATAAAAAATTAACCTTAAATTCATGGGAAAAGAGATGAAGTTGTAATTGACGATGGAACAATGAAAGAATGATATTGTGATTATGAAATATAATATAATAAAGTAAGAATTAATTTTTTAAAATTTTGATAGGTTAAGGGAATGGATATTAAAATCCAAAATGTTAGCATAGTACCTTCATTTCCAATGAATCAAATTATCCATTATATCATGAAATTTTTATATCTCATTGATTGTTAAATTTCACCATTAAATGTTCCCTATATCTCTTCTCTAGAACATGATAGTTAGATTTCTCTTACATCTCCATGTAATCGCAGACCACCTATGTTCTCCTAATGGGAAACCTAATGATGAGTTACTTTGGGTAATAATTATGGTTCCAACATTACTTTTTTAAAGTATTATTTAGTATTCATTTTTATGATGTGGGTTCCTATTCAATGAACTCACAATAATTAAACCATTGATAACCTAGACAAATTTTCATAGTAAAATTCATATTAAGTGTTGTAGAATGTAATAACCAATTTTTTATTGAAATATTTTTTTAAAGAACATAATTATATTTTATATTTTGAGTAATAAACTACAGTATTTCAAAAATTATTGATATGTTACACCATGATAATATTTCACTACATGTAACACTGACTTAGCTTGTGTCACAAACAACACTGAATTTCCACAAAACAACTTTTCCTTATTATAATTATATAAAAAGTATAGTTATATCTTAGACATAAAAATTATCAAAATGATTAGTTATGAAAACATTTAAAATTTTACATAATGGTTTTAAATAGATATACATATATATAAAATATGACACACAATGGATTTTGTAATGTTTTTAAATGTTTCAAAATATTATTTTCTAAAAAACACCTTTCTATGTTCTTCTATGAACAATATTAAAATTAATTTTATTATATTTTAGAAACATATTTTGATAAAATATAAATATTTTTTTATTTTATAATGAAAATATTATTTTATGGATAATTTTTGGGATTTTTATGAGATGCATCCTTTCTAGATGTAGAGTAAAAAATACTGAATTTTAATTCACTACAATTTTTTGTATAATTTATTTATCATGTAAAATTATATTTAATGTTTGTTTTAATGACACAATAGATAATTAATAAATTAATTAATACAAAATATATCAATTTAATCATTTTTATTGAATTTAGATATATGATATAAATTAACATTTTACAATTCTCACTTTAAAACCCCACATTCATTCCATACATCTGCAATTTTCCTTAAACATAATTTTATCACATATGTCAATATACTTTCCTAAAAATCCATAAATGGTTTTAATGTGAATAATATTTACTTTATAATAATGTAAAATTAAATTTTTGACCCAAATTTTGTTTGAATGTGATTAAAATTAATTACTTTGATTAAGGTAAAATTATGCATAAATGGGACTAATCCTTAAACATAGGTGCCAAAATGAACTATAAATTTACCTAACATACATTCCTACTATATTTATTCTATATCCATTTATCATTATATTTTTATTATATATTTGGGTACTATTTAATAAGTGTTCTCTATTTCATAAGTTAAGTAAGGAATATGACATAAATGAACTTTACTTACCTTTAATATTTACAAAAAACTATGATCTGAATAAACCAAATATTTATAGTTATTAATATAAATTTTTAATATAAATTTCATGTTTTTATCATAATTATTTTTAAAAAAAAATTGAGAAGAATTATGTACATTAAATGCCTAATAAACGCTAACCCGTTGATTATTATGTTATCAATGAAATAAAATAAATGATGCCAAAACACATAAAATAGAATTGATGTTAATGAATTATTGTGGTATATTATTTTTGTATATGAATATATCATTTTAAAAAAAATGTGAAATTATTATATTTCAATTAAAATAATGTTTTAAATTTTATATTTAATATAAAATAAATAATGTCAAAATTTCAAGTTAATTTTATTTTACAGTGAATTATATTTTATTAAATGGATTAAAATTAATTTAAATAATTCCTTTTATAAACATATATCTAATAATTAATAAATATTAAATATGGTATATTAATTCACCAAATGATCTTTTATAATGAACATATAAGCCCATAAATAGCAAAAAAAATATTAACACATTTTTTTGTAAAAGTAGTTCTTTTTCACATTACATGTTCATGTTTTAAAATTAATTTCCAACACACATGACAATTGTGTATATAACACTAATAATTATATGGGTATATATTTTATATTAAATCAAACAACAGTTTATTATGAATGGTTTATTAATAGAGGATTTAAGACGAGTTATGTAAATGAAAAACAAAAATGAAAAAAATACAAAACTTCAAGTCTGAGGAAAAATTATTAAAATGATCATATTTTTTGTTCCCTTTGGTGAAAACCAAAACGAGTTACCCAATGAAGCAGTAACACACTTCTATAATAACTTTTCCTTTAATTTCATTATCCACTATATAAATTCATTTTATTCCATGCATAAATAATAACCTGAGTATCTTGAATATAAAGAGTTATTGTTATGATAATAGATTTACCAAAATTTACACAAAAGTACATCTAATGGGTAAGAAACATAATGATTTTGTGTAGTGTGAACTACAGCCTCACAAAAATATAATGTTTTTTTTCCATCACAACTTACCGTTGTTGGAAATTATGATGGAAACTCTGTATTTAGATGACCTTGATGATACAAATTCTGCATTTAATATTATGGATTTATTATATAATAGACACCCTCTTGATTTTCATTTTTTAAAATACGATAATTATGTTTGGGGATGTGTGGATAATTGTCTCCCCAAGGTAATCTAATTCATTCACACAGTAAATATAATGAATTAAGGATTGATGTATAGATTTTTTTTATGATATATATGACATAATAATTCTACTCTGATGGAATTATATATATACACACACATATATGTAATTTACTTTCTTTCGTTCAATGTGACAATAAACATAAACAATTTTATTGTGAATGTGTGACCAACCATCTCCTTGAACAGAGTAATCCATTTCATATTTCGATATTCAATATATTATAATAAATACATATATAATGAATATAAATTATATCTATATTGTCACGACCCATTCCTCGGGGCTCGTACCGTGACTACCCAAAGCCCGCCTTCTATAGGCCCGATGTTGGAGACTAGCATCAAAGGTTTAAATCCCTAAACGGGGAAGGCATTGCCTTTATTTAAAGTAAACACACACAACAGAGCACACATCTGAACACAAAACACTAAGTAAAACTGTATAATAAAGGATTTCTGAAATGTAAAGGGGCCGGAAATACAATACCAACTGTAAAGTACAAGTACAACTCAAAAGGAAAAAAATATCTGAATCGTTAAAATCAGCTCTTGGATTGTCCACCATAGATCCATCTTGAAGTGTAGGTACTTATAGCCTCCTAAGCACTCCACGTCCGTCAATCTCCTCTGGGTACTGACTCGTCGTGAGGTCCACCTCCAGGTACTGTCTAGTCCTCGTAAACTCAGCCTCGTTCAGCGATGTCTGTCAGTTGCATCCAACACAACGAGGTGAAGGAATCACCCATGCAGGGGTGAGTATAACAATACTTAGTAGGGACATCGAGACCCTCAAGGTCTCAAAAAATCCAAAAAGTATAAACCAAAAGGTATAAAAACAACAGATAACCCCACATAGGTATATGCCCATACATATACCTAAGTTATCAACTAATCCATCTCAATCATGAGGAATACACAAATTTATTGACTCAGATCACACAAGTATACAACTTATGTAGTGATATAGAGATGATCCGATGTTTCCACTAAATAATCTATTCATTCGAACCCACACAGGATCCAGGAATAGAAATCATAACTGTTGAACCCACACAGGATCTAGGAACAGTAAACGTAGTTATCGAACCCATACAGGATTTGGGAATAGTTTTTACTGATTTCAAACCCACACATGATCCAAGTATAGTTGATAGTTTTTTCTAACCCACACAAGATCTTAGAATAGTTGTCAGTGCTATCGAACCCACACATGATCTAGGAACAATTGTCAGTGCTTTCGAACCCACACAAGATCTAGGAATAGTCGTTAGTGCAAAACCAGCCACTAGGTTCCGTACAATGAATGTGTGATTACGGGAGGGTCTGCTCCTCAATCTAAGTGTTGATATATCAACTTCCATGATATCCCAAGTTTATGTATCCAAAAGAGTTGTCTTTCTATAAAAAACTCAACACAACATACGGTGCGTCAATCAGACACCTGGTCTGAGTGTTATTGGCATTTCCATTCGTAGGGCCCAGTTGGATTTACGTACGATCCAACCCGGACATACCCCAACTGTGTACAAACATTGAGTGGCGTATGCCAAAAGAACTGCCTCCTTCAAAGGTTTCTGTGGCCACAGACGGTTCGTCAATCGGATGCTCATATCTTAAGTTAAGGGAAAAAGAGTGGAAACTCGTCAAACGGGTCCAGGTCCGGTCCAACCCAGTATGACCAATCCGGTCCCACATGGGTCAAGACTGGGGTCCGACACCGTCCGCGAGTCCGACCTGGTCCATGGGTCTGACCCAGTCTGCAGGGGCGGCCCATCCTGCGCTATGTCTGGATCGCATTGGGTCCGGCACAAGCGGCTGATGGCCCAAGCAAATGGTGGCCTACAGGGTCCACCATAGCCGCATCTAGGGTGGAGGCTGTACCCCCTCGAAATCCCGAATGGCTTAGCCGTTCGTGTGAGAGTCAACCGGAATGACGTGGCACCGGTCCACGTCACGCGGGGGCCAGCGATGGGTCTCGCTCCTCCCAGCTGGCCGAGCGGCCAGCTGCCTCCCATGCGGTGTCGATGCACCGCACCTCCTCCAGCGACCCGACGGCTTGGGTCGTCGTTCTTCCATGAGGTCGGCCTTGCTCCGGCAGCCGTTTCACCACCGCGGCCTGGGGTCGAGACCCCTTCTGCTCCATCACGTGGCGCTATTGCATTGCGCCATCTCCGGGAACCCGATGGCTCGGGCCACTGGTTTTCTTCACTGTCGGGCTTGTGTCGGTAGCCGCGGGTTACTCCTCCAATGGCCCAATTGCGCTGCCACCGTCACACGGTGACGTTCAACAGTTCCATCCACCATCAAACTTTCTATGGGTCATCGGACCAGTTCTGGGGGTCCGATTTTCATTCCATAAGAGTTCGTTCACTCATCGGGACGTCGCCTTCGATCCATAACCATTGTTGACAAGTAACGTTCACCCCAGACTCATGTCGTGTTTAGCATAAAATTCCAAAAATATGTCGAAGGGGTCAGGCCATGTTTGTTCGACCCGCTCCCTCCATGTTAGGGTGATATGAAGAGGCTTCAAATTCTAATCCGCGATGCAAAACGAAGAACATGAAATATATATCCAAACATGAACCCTTACCTTTGTTCATTGGTTATTGAAGATGTCATGGAAAGGTGGACGTTGATTCATTGAAGAATAACGCATCCTAGGTTGAAGGAGGTTCCAAGGAAGGAAGTTGATGAGATCGTTGCAAGCGATCTTCGTTGGAAGAACACATTCTTCGTTCTTTGATAGCAGGATCATTTTTTCTCTTCTCCCACGTTCCACAAATTGAGCAATGCCAACCCTCAAAATAATAGATTGAGTTTATCTATTATTTTATTGTTGGCAAAAAATTTAAAATTAGTTAATTAATTAGGTTAGCTCCAATTAATTAACCAAGAGTTTGGCACCATAATGCGGGGAGCTCAAGAGGATTCTCCCCACTTAATGGGGAGTTCAAGGTGTTCTAACCTTGGGTGGTCCCCACCAAAATAAATGTTAAGAGGAGGTTAGGTTCAGGCGGGCCACACCCACATAACCTCTCACGGGAGCTTATGGTGTGGTGGTCCCCACCTCCGACTTCCACATGGTGGTTATAACAAATAAAATAAAATAAGACATTCACTTATTTTATTTTATTATTTCCACAAAAACCCAAAAAAATCTTTTATTCCCAATAATCTACCATCAAGGTGAAGGTATTATTAAGTGAATACTGGTGATGAGAGTTCAAAGGTGCCCTCAAGTTTCAATTCTGAGAACTAGTTCAAAATTTATAAAAACTCACTCGTACGTTTACTGTATGTACCTGAACAAAACTTCAAAAATTGATTCTGGGCACACTGGGCCTCATAATCACGCACCGTCAATTTTTGCAGACTCGTAAAATTCCCATGTATTTAAGAAAAAAATTTCCTCAAAAATTCTGGGTCTTTAAATTCTCCCCACCTCAGGGATCTACGTCCCCGTAATCCACAACTCATAACTATGGATACAAGTGGGGGTACTGAGCACGCATCTGAGCCTCCCACTCCTATTTGCTCTCCCGGAGGTTCCTATGCTGCTAGGTAACGCACACCAGTGGTATCGACCGTCCACGAACGACCTACTCCTGTCGATCCTCAGTCTCCACTGGAACCTCCGTAAATTATTCCCCATCATCGACATCCAACTCTCCATGGTCGATGATGTGAGAAGGGTCATGCACGTATCTACTTAGCTAGGATACATGGAAGACGTTGTGCACCTGGTGCAACAGAGGTGGAAGACCTATAGGTTATGCCACCTCACCAACTCTACTGAGGACCTAAAAGGTTCCACTGAAACATAGATATAACTTTTCACCTTGGCAAAATCTCCATACGCCTCTTTGGGTTGAGACCCGTAGAAAGACGTGGTTGACATCCTCGAACTTTAGAGTTCTCCATCTCTTGTTAGAAAATGACTTTTGTCTGCTCTGTGCAGTCTTCAATCGCTCTAGGATGATCTTCGCCTTCTACGTGGTAGCTCATACCATCTCTGGTCCCACTAGTGCTGACTCCCCAAGGTCATTCCATCACAAGGGTGATCTTCAAGGTTGCCCGTATAACACCTAAAAAAGTGTCATCCTTATGGTGGAGTAATAACCGTTGTTGTAAGAAAACTCTTCCAATGGTAAGTGATCCTCCCATCTATGACCGAAGTCAAGGACACAAGCACGGAGAATGTCCTAGAGGGTCTGAATGGTCCACTCAATATGGTCATCCGTCTAAGGGTGGTAGGTGGTTCTCAGACGAAGTTGTGTCTCAAAAGCCTCCTGCAACACCTTCCATAGCTAGGAAGTAAATAGTGTGTCACAATCGGAGATGATAGAAGAAGGTACTTCATGTATCTGCACAACCTCCTTCACATAGAGGCGTCCCATGATCTCTACTGAACCCTGATCTTTGATCGGTAGTAAGTGGGCCGACTTGGTGAGTTGGTCAACGATCACCCAAATCATGTCGTGACCCTGGATGTAAGTGGAAGTCCTATCACTAAGTCCATGCATATCCCATACCACATCCACTCAGGGACCTTTAAATGTTGAACCAAACATGATGGCACCTGATGCTCCACCTTCACTTGCTGACAAGTTAGGCTACAAGAGACAAACTCTGCAACTGCCTTCTTCATCCCCACCCACCAGTGTTGTCGTTGAAGGACCTGGTACATCTTCTCCACTCCTAGATGTACCGCTAAAGTGTTTGTGTGGATCTAACTCAACAGTTCCTCCCGAAGTGACACTCGTACCATATTAAATCTTCTGAAGAGGATGACGTGCTCCCCACTTTCAGAAAATCCATTAGGTGCCAGTCCTACGGATATCTGAGCATGTTGTGTCTCATAGTCAGTGTCTCCATTTTGTGCCTCCCAGACTCGCTCAAGAAGTGGGGGAGTTACTATAAGAGACTGAAGGAAGGTTTCTCTATCTCTATCCACAATCGATATCTTTAAAACTACCATTAGCTCTGTCTCATCACCTAGCAGCTATATACCATATCTTCTGCTAAGTTCATCTGCAACAACATTCCCCTTCCCAAGAGTATAGACTATCTCAAAGAAATAGTTTTGGAGGAACTCAAGAAAACGTCGTTGTCTCGGGTTCAGGTCCTTCTAAGATAAGATATACCTGAGAATCTTGTGATCAGAGTAAATAGTAAAACATTCACCCATCAGATAGCGTCACCACATCTTCAAGGCGAAGACCACTTCGGCTGACTCCAAGTCATCGGTAGCATATTTATTCTCATATTGTCTCATCTGTCGAGAACCATATGCAATCACTGCTTTCTCATACATTAGGACACATCCAAGTCCAGTCCGTGATGCATCGCAATAAACTATATACCCTACACCCCCCTCTGGAAGCATCAATATAGGGGCACTAGTTAGCCTCTTCCTCATCTCCTGAAAGATCTGTTGGCATCTCTCCGGTCACATGAAGGTTTTCCCCTTCTTTATTAAGGATGATAGTGGTGCTGTAACTCTCGAGAAGTCTGGTACGAACCTCCGAAAGTATTCAGCTAATCCCAAGAAACTATGTACCTCCATCACACTCCTAGTGTCTCCCAAGAAAGTACTTCCTCAATTTTCACTGGATCTACTGCAACTCCAGCCTCTGAGATGACATGTCCAAATAAGTGAACCTCTCTAATCCAGAATAGGCACTTCGAGTGCTTACCAAAAATATGGTGCTCTCGTAGTGTGTCCAGTACTACCTGAAAATGGTAGGCATGCTCCTCCTTAGTAGTCAAGTAGATCAAAATGTCTTCGATGAAGACTAAAACAAAGCGATTGATGTATGGCTAAAAAATCATGTTCATGACTCCCATGAACACTGATGGATCATTGGTTACACTGAATGGCATAACCAAGAACTCGTAGTGGCCATAATGACATCTGATGGTCATCTTCTGTATATCCTCATCTTGAACTCTGAGCTGGTGATAGCTAGATCTGAGGTCTATATTCGATTACCACTGTGCTCCCTTTAGCTGATCAAAGAGGTCGTCAATCCTCAAGAGTGGGTACCTATTCTTCACGGTCACCTGGTTCAAGTGACGGTAGTCGACATAAATCCTCAAGATCTAATATTCCTTCTTGGGGAATAGAATTGGGGCTTCCCAGGGAGAAACACTAGGCTGGAGGAATCCCTTCCCCTGTAAGTCCTCCAGCTGTACCCACATCTCACGAAGCACAGTGGGAGCCATTTTATATTATGGTGTAGATATCGGTGTCGTCCTGGGGTACAAGTCACTGTAAAATTCCACCCTTATACGAGGAGGTAGTCTTGGTACATCGTCAGGGAAATCATCTGTGTATTGGTCCACCACTATAGGATAGATCAGACTCTCCTCATCTACTTCTCCGAGGGTATGGTAGGCCAGGTGATGAGTGATCGGCTGCACCCTCCTCCGAGTAAGTCTGTCATGGGCTGCAAAGGCTCCCTTCTCACCGGTGAAGGTAAACCTAGTCTCATCCATGTGGACAGACTACAATTTTCACCTAATAAATTTGATCTAAGCATGGACTGTAGATAACCAGTCCATACCCAAGATGACGTCATAAGGCCTCAACGCCGCTACGATGAGATCCTTGCCGAATCACTCTCCTCCTAGAGTAAGCTCACACTGCCGGCACCAGTGCCTGATCATTGAGTCTGCTCCCATAAGAGACTCTATCTATAAAGATCGATCCAAAAGCTTCGTCAAACCCTCCGAGCTTCGAACGAGAGCAGTGGTAATGAAAGAGTGACTAGCACCTGTATCTATAAGAACTGTAGATAAGGTGGAGTAGACATATATCATACCTCGAATCATCTCTGAAGTTCCCTGATCAATGCCTCAGCTTCCTGGAGCTAAGCTCTCCCATGTCCACCTACTCCTTGCGGTCGGGGTGGACCTCTTGGTGCTGGTGGTTGTAACATCCCAAAATGTCGTCCACCTCAAGTTGAATGACTAGATCCACTGCCACGTCCGTCTGCGCCCTTCTGATCACCTCGATCGAACCTCTGCCTCTACCTGGGAGGTCCCTCAACATTATGTTGATCATCTAAATGGATGCTCGGACAGTCACGAGCCATGTGACCCTGCCCTCCACATGTGAAACACTGTATGTTCCTCGATTGAATGGCTCTGTCTCGTGTGACTCGCACAACCAAACCCATGTCAAGAGGTCGTTCACTGGATGGTCTGGTCTGCTTAGACCTATGCAACATCTTTCTAATACCAGTTGTAGAAGACTCTGCTACATGATGCCCGGGGGCGGGTCTCGCTACTGTTGATTGCTCAGCAAGTAAACTCTCTACTAATAGGGCTCACCAAAGCACCCCCGCCTGTGTTGAGATTCTAGGTGAGATAGTAAAAGCCCTGATCTCTCTCATATTCCCATGCCCAAATGTTCAGGCCCAGAATAATGGTTCCCGCACCATATCTGTGTAGTAGCATGAGAGGTCGGTGAACCTCACTGAATACTGAGCTACAGTCATGATACTCTATAGTAGATGGAGTAGCTTTTGTGTCCGCACTGCACGTAGGGTGGCTGGGACAAATTCTTCCAGAAACATGCTCTCGAAGTCTGACCTGAGTAGTGACACCTCGTCATGTGCCTGGAGCATCAGGATCCACCATCTGCCTACTGTTTCCTAAAGGAGACTCACGACAAGGATCATAATAAGGTCTTCTAGTGTCCCTTCCAGTCTGAAGACTCCCACCACAACCTCTAACCAATCCTCAGATGCCTACGGGTCCATCTCGCCCCTATACCTGGGTGGCCTCTGGCACTGTACCTTGTGCAATGAACTTAGGCATCGTGCACTCTCTGCTGCTAGGGCTACTGGCATCGGTGTCCCAATAGGTAGTGGTACCACTGGTGCCTCTGCTATAATATGGACCTACACCAAGGACTCATTGCTCGGTGGGCTACCATCTTGTATAAAGCCTAGAACCCTAGTTGGATGACAGTGTGGACACATCCTGTAAATAAATAGTTGCGCCACATTCAAAATGTTATACCTGTTGAGCTGACTCAAAGAGATCACAAAGAAACTCCTCAAAACACATACGCAACTAGTGTTTTTGTGCACTGAGTCAGAAATCAGAAGTCAGGGTCCTCGTGTATCTATATGTTGTCCACTGGACCAACACTGGACTCCCTGAACTGAAAACCACACTCGTTACCCTTAACACTATGGATTCATAGAGAAGATCATATTCCTAAGTTCTACCGTAGAACTGACTTCTCTAATAACAATTTGCCATGACCTGTTCCCCAGGGCCTGTGTTGTGACTACCCCAAACCTGCCTTCCATAGGCTAGGGGATGGCGAATTCCACAGAAGGCGTAAATCCCTAAATTGGGAACACAGTTATTTTATAACTTTAAACACACATAACAGAGCACACAGCTGGATACAAAACACTATGTAAAACAATATTACAAGAGATTGCTGAAAAGTAAAGGTACTGGAAATACAAGACCAACTGTAAAGTACAAGTACAACTGAAAAGGAAAAAAACAACTTAATGATGAAAAGCAGATCTTGGATCATTCACCACAGATCCTAACTGGAGGCTACGTATAGATAGCCTCCTCAGCACTCCACATCCGTCAATATCCTTCAGGTACAGACGCATCTTGAATTCCACCTCCGGGTACCGTCCAGTCCTCGTACACTCAGCAACGGTCAGTGTTGTTTGTCGTCTGCATCCAACACAATGAGGTTAAAGCATATCCTGTGTAGGGGTGAGTATAATGATACTCAGTAGGGACCCCGAGACCCTTAGGGACTCACAAAATCCAACAAAGATAAACCTCAATCTATGAAAACATCAGATAACCCCACTTAGGTATATGCCCACACAAAGTTACTGACTCAGCTCACACATGTATAAAAATTATGTAGAGAGATAGATATGATCAGATTTACTCACTGAATCACCTATTCTATCAAACCCACACATGATCCAGGAACAGAAATCAGAACTATTGAACCCACATAGGATCTAGTAAAAATAAATAGAGATATTGACCCCACATAGGATCTAGGAACAGTCGACAGTGTTGTCGAACCCACACCAGATCCAGGAACAATTGTCACTAATGTAGAACATACATAGGATCCATGAATAGTCATCAGTTCTATCAAAGAAACACAGGATCCAGGAATAGTTGTCAGTGCTGTCGAACCCACACCGGATCTAAGAACCATCTTCCGTGCACAGCCAGCCATTGGATTCTATACAAAGCATGCTTTATTCCAGGAGGGTATTCTCCTCAATCCAAGTGTTGATACATCAAATTCCATGAATTCCTAAGTTGATGTATCCAAAATATCCATCTTTCCATAATAAACTCAACACGATAAACGATGCGTCAATTGGACATCTGGTCTGAGAGTTATTGGGATTTCTGTTCTGAGGGCCCGGTTGGATTTACATTTGATCCAACCCGGCCGTACCACAACTGTGACCAAACCTCAAGTGGGGTATTCCAAAAGAACATCCTTCTACCGATTTTTCTGTCGACGCAAATGGTTAGTCAATCGGATGAACGTAGCTAATGTTATGGGCAAAAGAGTGGAAACTGGTCAAAGGGGTTCGGGTACGGTACGGCCCAGTCGGACCGACCCGACCCAACCCATGTCTGAACTAGGGTCCGACCCGGTCCAAAGGACAGACCCAGTCCGTGGGTCAGACCTGGTTCACAGGGGCAGCCCGGCTCGTGAGGGTGGCCCGATCCGCTCTGGTTCCGGCCCGCGCTGGGTCCTACCCACACGGTTGGCGGCTCGCGGGGTCTTCCATAGTCGCGTCTATGGGAGAGGCTGCACCCCTGGAAATCTTGAATGGTCCTTGGGCCACCAGTCTTCCACACAGTCGGCCTTGCGCCGGCTGCAACTGCACTACCACGACCCCCTTTTGCTCCACCGCACGAAGATGTTCTGTCGTGCCATCTCCGACAACCTGGTAGCTCGGGCCATCGGTTTTCTTCACATCCAGGCTTGCATCATCCACCGCTAGACCACTGCTACCCGATGGTCGTGGGTTCATCCTCTGGCGGCGCGGTTGCACCCCCGCTGTCACGCAGTGGCGTTCATCAGTTCCATCCACCGGCAAACTTTCTGCAGGCCACCAGACGAGTTCTGGTGGCCCGATTTTCATTCTGGAAGAAGTCGCGCACTCCTCAGGACGTCTCCTTCGATCCGCAACCATTGATGACAAGTAACACTAATCCCGGAATTATGCCGCATTTAGAATCATATTCCACAAAGAAGGCGGAGGGTTCGGGCCGTGTTTTTTTGGAACGTGCCCTCTGCGTTATGGTGATATCAAGCGTCTTCGAATTGTAATCCTCGATCGAAAATGAAGAACATGCAACAATTAACCAAGCTTGAACCCCCTAACATTGTTCGTTGATCTTTGACGAAGTCACGAAAAGGCATATGTCAATTCGTTGTAGATGAACGTGTCCTATGTTGAAGTAGGTTCTGAGGAAGGAAGTCGAAGAAATCATTTTTGGGGTTCTTCGTTGGAAGAACTCATTCTTCTTTCTTCAATGGCAAGAGATTTTTCTCTCTTCTCCCACGTTCCGCCAAATGAGAAATTCAAACCCTCAAAATAATAAATTGATTTTATCTATTTTTTTGTTGGCACAAAATTCAAAATGAGTTAATTATTTAGGTTAGCTCCAATTAATTAACCAAGAGGTTGGATCCATAATGTGGGGAGCTCAAGAGGTTTCTCCCCACTTAATGGGGAGTTCAAGAGGTTTTAACCTTGGGTGTTCCCCACTAAAATAAATATGAAGAGGAGGTTAGGTTCAGGTAGGCCCCACCACCATAACCTCTCATGGGAGGTCAAGGTGTGGTGGTCCGCACCTCAAACTTTCACATGGTGGTTATAACAAATAAAATAAAATAATACATTCACTTATTTTATTTTATTATTCCCACGTAAAACCCAAAACTATCTTTTATTACCAACTATCTGTTGTTGAGGTGAAAGTCTTCTTAAGTGAATAGTGGCGCTGTGAGTTTAACGGTGCCCACATATTTCAATTCTGAGCACTAGTTCAAATGTTATAAAAACACACTGGTACATTTACTGAACGTACCTGAACAAAACTTCAGAAATTGAATCCGGGAAGGCCAGGCCTCAGAATTATGCATCGTTAATTTTCGCAGAATCGTAAAATTTCCATGTATTTGAGAAAAAATTTCCACAGAAATTCCGGGTCATTACATATGTAATGGTTAAATTCTTTAAATCATTATACAAGTATGAGGAACAAAAATATAACAATTTAATACACCTAAAAAAGTGGATCTTACCTGAAGCGAAGCCTTATCATGTAATTGTATATAATTGGGTATTATAATGTCATAATCCGAACATATATTGAATAATATATTACAATATGTATATTTTAAAGATGTATAAGAAACATATATTTTTTACAAAAGTATATTTATGAGTACAATGGGAGTCATGATATATGATAAGGAGATTTATAGTTTCAATTTTATTTTTGTGATAATTATACCTTATTCACCACATATTTATTTTCTTGGTGAATATACATCCCATGAATATATTTTATGATCATTAACATTATATATTTGTTTATTAACAAGTCAATATTATTGTCTCCATAAATGGGGTTTCTATTTCTAAATTTACCAAATCGGGAATGTAGTTTTTCAAAATATTCCTTCATTTTGATATATACTATGAAAATGAAAAAAAATCATTAAAAAATGCTTTCAAACATGATCTTTTAATATCATATTTAACGAAAAATTATTTTATTTTTTACTATTTTTATTTCATCTATTATATATTTTCAAATTATTTTTAAATAAATGATTTTAAAAAATGTTTTTGGCCATCGTTTTCAATTAAATAGTTTTCAATTTTATTCACAACTCATTTTCAATGAAATAGTTAAAAAATATTCTCAATAATGTTTTTCAATGAAATGAAAATAAAAAAAAATAAGAAACATTTTTAATGATTTTTTTTTCAAAACATCTTTATATTTCTTTTATATGTTTCAATGAAAATGGTTTTCAAAATGATTTAAAGCATATATTATACGTTTTCAATGAAAAAGTTATTAAAAATTCCTTTTTTAAATTATTTTCTTATAAAAAATGATATTTTCCCCAAAAATGTTTATTAAATATAACCTTAAAAAGTATTTCCACATGAGATGAAATTTATTTTTGTTACTCATTCCTTTCACTAAAGTAATAAAATGGTTCCATTAATTTTATTTCATTGAATGTATTATGTTTTGTTGGAATTATGTTTATAAAACCCATTTTTCATTCATTGATTTTGTACTTAGGAATCCTAGTTGTTTTCATGGGTTATACATTGATGAAATGATTATAAAACCTGTATCTTTTTCCATTGGTTATGATGTGCATAAATTTTTATGATACCAACTTCATTTCATGGGTTATGACATGATGTATATGAAACGCATATCTTTTTATGGATCAAGATATGATGAAAGATTAATTAACTTATGGAATATGTATGAATGGTTTTTTATGTGATTGGTGGGACCTATATATCTCTCTAATGAGATGTGTAAATATTTATATCTCTTAATTTAATGATGGGACACAAGCCGACAGGCTAGATCTACTATGGGACGGTGGGTAAATATTATCCCTTTTTAGGAAAGGACTTTGAATGGGGATGGTGGTGTGCTCCACCCAGTAGATGTAGCCACCATTATGATGAAACATAGGGAATAACAATTTACTATGGGATGATGGGGAAAAATACAATCAGAATTTGTGTAAACCTGATACCTTAAAAGGATTGAACTGTGATTGGGGAAGGTGGTGTGTCCACCAAGTTGGTGTTGTCCCAATGATGTCCCCTAAAATTTTCAATAAATATTCTTGACTTATATGAAATGTTATTAAATATTTATGTGTATTCCAAAATTTCTTGGCTTACACCTATGGTATTTATTAATACCTTATTCTCCTGAAATCAATATTATTCATTCAACGTGAACTACTAACCACAATTCAATTATTTATATTTATGATATGTATTGTATGATCTTCTAATGTTATGATAATTTTCTAATCCCCTTATTGTCATGTTTATCTGCACATTTCTCCCTCATTTACCCTTACAGAGAATTCGAGATCACCGTTTTTTTATGTTCCCTTCCCCTTATTGTGAATAAATATATTATCTATAATATTTCTAAGAGGTTTGCGAGTCTTCGAGAACCTAGAGGGAGATAGTATTGATCACTCATGTACCAGCGTTTATGATTCCATGCTTCAAAAGGGAATAAACTGAAATAGTATTTGGGGTCTATTTTTGTAATGTATTAATTATTCTAAAAAAATATTTAAAGTACATATATGTATTGACTGGGTTGTTATATTAACCGCTGATAAATCAATTTTTATGAAATATAAGGTAATTAATATTTACTAATTTTACTATTCATTATAGTAAAAAAATAAAGTCGATACTATTAGATATTATAATTATTTATTATTGAAAATTTGGAACGAAATTTAATTATTTAATTTATATAATGGTAAATTTAATATTTAACCAAAAATGGGCTGGAAACTCAGGATTTCTGTAAGAGTATTTATCAAGAAAAAAAATTATATTTTCTTCATCATTAATAATAATCAATATATGAATCTTAATAAATATTTATTAATATATAATATATAAATTTTATATTATAAATTTCTTCATTAGGGATCATTATTGAAAATTAAAATGGAAAAACATTATGCACTTTAAATTAGTTGTTGGAAAACTATAATTTTTCAACCCAAAAACTAACTAATACACAAATCCTATATAATGTTATTTCAAAAGTAATTAAGTGGATTTAATATAAAATAGTAATAAGTATGCCACATTATACAATATTAATATCATAAGTGTAATTTGAAACTAGTTAATTAATTAAAAATAAAATATTCTAATCCAGTAAATGATATTTTCCACTATTCACTAAAAACCCAATATTTTCTAAAATTACACAAAATTTCACTCTATGTAATTTTTTATATTTATTTCAATAAAAATATTTAATATTTATGAATAAAAATATAATATTCTAAATTTAGAATTTAAAATTAATTTTTATAAAAAAATATTTTAATAAAATCTATTTCAAATTTGATATATTATATTAGTTGATAATTTTATAATTAATATAACTATTTTAAAAACATGAAAGTAATTTATTCAATCACTACCTAGGATACTTGTTGAGTATATATGGTTGTATTATGACATCTCTATTCATTATGGTTTTAGTTTTTGAATAACACAAACACTTTTTTTATTAAGTTCTGAATTTTTCATTCTATTTTACTTATAGCTTTGTCATTCTGTTGTACTTATAGTATTATAATTGTGTTTTCTTACAGAAATATCATTCTATTATACTTATAGAATTACCATTATAATATACTTATGAATATTTCATTATGTTTACAAATATATTTGACTTTCGGTTTTATGATACCGATTCCAGTACAAATGTCATGCTATTTTTTGATACCGATTTAGGTACACAGGTGATGTTGTTTTTCATGATACTGAATCTAGTACAAAAGTCATACCAATTTCATGATATTTATTCTGGTACAAATGTGATATTTTTTTTCATAATACTGGTACCCAAAACCGTGATACCATTTTTCTCAATCCGATTGATGTATTTTCAAAAAATCAAATTTCTAGATAATGTTACAATTGCTAATGTATAATTCCAATATAATTGAATTATAATTTCTTCTTATACATAAAATTAACATAAAATTGTTTTCTTATATAAAATTATGTCATACAATCTATTAAAAACTAGTATTTGAATGCTTGAAACATGTCCAGTTCCCTTATAAATTTAAAGAATGTATGACCATTGGAGTGTAGTCGACCGTTGGGAAATTTTTCCTATAAATACAAGTTAATTTTAATGAACAGATAACTGAAAATCATAGTTAATGAATAGTGAATAGAAAAGTGATCAATGATTGTGAAGTGAATTCTAGAAAGAGGGTCTCTTAAAACCCTCATTTCTTCATGAAGATGTCATGAAAAACTTTTTTCGGTGTGAAAAACTTGTTTAGACTTGGTTATTACAGACTCTGATCGTGCTTATAATTTGTTTCTAGGTTTTGAAGACAGAGGTTCTAATTTCATTCTAAATCGTGGGCTTGTGGGGGTAGCAAAACAGATGCCGATCTTTGGATTGAGGGCTTACTTGGGTTTGTGTATGATAGACATTCATGAACATATAAATCAAGGTAACTTTATCCAATGTTGTGGGGTACCATTCTCATTGGGTTAATAGAATCATATTGTTACATGTTTTCTATTTCATGTTGTTTTTATTCCACTTATATTTTAACCTTCTTGTATTCAGAATGTATAACTTTCTTATACTTTCTAATCATGTTACTCTGATTATATTAATGATTCTATATGATTTAAGGTTGAATATCTTTTTAAAGAAATTTTTTTAAAAGTTTTTACCTTATGGACGTAAGGTTTAAGAAAATGTTTCGTTAAGAAGTTTTGTGAATGATTTTTTAAATTTGATAAAATCAGTTTTGTTAATGATAAAAGTTATCCATAAGAAAAATATTTCTATGAGGCTAATAATCTTTCCTTAAGAATGTTTTATATCAACTTTAATGGTTCCAATTAAAATTTTTAATTATACAATTCACCACCCCCTCATGTATTTAAACATCTCATTTTCAATATTTGATCCTATAATTTGAATCATAGAAGGTTTATTAAATACTCATATTCACATATAAGTTTTCTAGATTAAGATTTCATTATTCTTAATTCCTTCATATTTTCTTGTTTACAAACATTTATTGCTAATAGGTTTGGTGGAATGAAATTATCTTTTTGTATAACAAGCATTCATGTTAGATCTCTAGAAAATATCAATACCACTAGAATAATGATCTTTTATGGTAATAACTATGAGTACTGGATAGAAAAAATGAAGACGTTTATGATAAACACAGGTGTAAAGAACAATATTATGTTAGGTGGAGATTATAAGATTCCTAATAAGGAACTTAGAACCTTTAATAATCCAGAAAATGAGGAATACCAGATGAAAATTATGGTATGAAATTATTTTATTTCTTCTATGACTATAAATATATATATATATATATCAAAAATTCATCTTTTGAAGTTGAAAATAGAATCTAGAATAATCTCGATGTAACTCACTTTGGAAATTCAAAAGTCATTGAAACTCGAAGAGAAATGCTCAGAGCTGAGTATCATGGTTTTTTTTCCTTATGGAGAACCCATATATATGGTTCAACAATGATTTATGACTATTGTCAATATCTTACAATCAATGGGTCAGAAATGTTTAGATGATGAGATTCTTGTATACAAGATTACAGACATCATGCCTCATTAATGGGAATCCAAGAGGACAACTATAGATGAGAATAAGAAACTTAGTCAGATTTCTCTTGATGAGCTATTTGGAAATATTCTTCAACACGAAACAATAATGAAGAGAGATGTTGATATTATAAAGAAGAATAATGGAAATGGAGGTGTTACTTTTACAAATACATCAAATAATAGGAAATCCATGACTCTTGAGATAGTTACCTGATCTGAATCTTATAAGGTTGTTATTCAATCTAAATATAGTGAAAGTGAAGCTTCAACAAATGAGTTAGAAAATATTTCTTAGAGAATGAAAAACATTGTTGTATAGATGAACATTAAATATAGATACAAGAAGAAATATGTAAGAAAAGAAATTTAGATAAGTTACATGCTATGAATATACGAGATGTGGTCATATTAGACCCGATTATTCCTTCAATAAGATGAGAGAAAATAAATACATGAATTCTAAAATGAAAAAGAATAAGTTCTAAATATCACAACATAAGAATTTTTTGAAATCCAATGACACTTGAGTTCTAGTGGTGGAGATTATTTTAATGATTCATCAGAAAATTAATCATCCGAGAAAAAGAATATTGTTCTAATTTCCAGATCTTCATTTCATAATCATTGTCTTATGGATAAGGTACGAACTGCATAATCTTTAACCAAAATGTATTTATGTGAAAATTTTCCTAATAATGATTTTTCCTTAGATGAAGAATCCACAAAATCAGACAGGGATAATTATTTTCCTTCCTCTGAAAAAGTTTTTTGATTTTCTATGTTGCTTGCAAAGAGAAATTGTAAACTATCAAAGAAATGTGAAAAGAAAAATTCTATAGATTTTATTTTAACAAAATAAATTCCAGATGTTACCAAATACCTTGATAAAAAAATGTTGTTTTAGAAAATCATTCTATGAAACATGAGGAAGTTAATTCTATGAAGGATAAAATTTATAAGGATTATAAAATCCTATTTTTAGAAAATTATGTTTTAAGGGATAAACATAAATCTAATGATATTATTATAGATGTAATGACTTTATTCCTAAGACTAATATCTGATATATTTTCCTTTAAGAAACATCTTGCAAATTTTACTTCCGGTAAGGAAATTTTTGATAAGATGTATTCTCTGATCTGACATCATTATTATAATCAAGGACTAGGATATTCTCATAAAACCCCAATTTTCAGAAACAATTATTTTGTTCCTCCTAGAGCTTCTTTTTGACCTAAATGAATGATAGGTGGGTATTGGAAGAAGAACTTTTTTTTAAATAATGTTCAATCTGTTGGGATTCATAAAGAGTAAATTTATAAACAAATTTGGATACCCTTGATTTTATTATCTAATAATTCTAGATCCAGGCATGTTTGGATTCGGAAAACCTAACTCTTTCATTTTCAGGATAATGAAGGATGTACCAAAAACATATGGTATGTGGATAGTGGATGTTCCCTGTACATTACATGTAACAGAGACTATTTCCAAAATATTTTGAAGACTCCAATGGGGGATAATATAGTAAGGGGTAGTTTCATTAAATAAGAAGTGTTTATCTAAGGGGGATATATTTTCTTAAGAAAGAAAACTGGATACTAAATATCTAGAATCTGATCCATGGGAAACATATCCTAAAGGGTATTTAGTTGTATTCAAGCTAAATTTCTTTTAAAGGGGGAGATATGTTTTTCATACAGGTTTATCAAAGTCAATATATTATTTTTTAGAAAAGTTATTTGTTCTTTCCAAAGACGGTGAGACTGTTGAGTAAATAAGGTTATCTTATGACTTCTCCATTCATTATGGTTTTATGTTTTGAAAATCACAAACACTTTTTTTCTATGTTCTGAATTTTTCATTCTATTTTACTTATAGTTCTTTCATTATGTTATACTTATATAATTATCATTACATTTGGTTATAGAAATCTCATTATGTTATAATTATAGAATTATTATTCATCTATACTTACGAATCATTCAATAAGCTTACCTACATATTTGACATTATGTTTTATGATACTGATTCCAATAAAATGTCATGATGTTTTATGATACTGATTCTGGTACAAATTTCATGTTGTTTTTCATGATATGGAATCCAGTACATAAATCATACCGATTTTATGATACTAATTCCAATACAAATGTGGAACTATTTTTCATAATACTGATACCCAAAAACCATGACACCATTTTTTACAATATGATTGATGTATTCTCTTAAAATCTGTATTCATGATAATTTTAAAATTTATTAATGTATCATTCAAATATTACCGGATTCTATGTTTTTCATATACTAAAAATTAACATAACATAGTTTTCTTATATTAAATGATGGTGTACAATCTGTTACAAACTAACCGTTTTATATTTGACACGTGTCTAGGACCCTCTAAAGTGTATGGAAAATTTGACCATTGGAGTGGATCCGATCGTTGGGTATTTTTTCCTTTAAATAAAATATCATTTTAATGAAAAACTAACTAAAAAACTCTGATAATGAATAGTGAATATAAAATCGATCAAAGATTGTGATTTGAATTATAGAGAGAGACGGTCTTACAACTCACATTGCTTTATGTGGATGTCATGAAATGCTTGTTCTGGTTGGAACAACTTTTTGAGAATTTCTTAGTATAGACTCCGATTGTGCTGATCATGGGCCTCTGGTTTTGGAAGATTGAGGTTCCAATTTCATTCTAAATCATGGGCTTGTAGGGATAGCAAGATAGATACTGATCATCAGATTGAGGGCGTACCTGCGTTTTGGTATGTCAGACAACCTTGAAAGTATAAATCAAGGAACCATTATCCAAGGTTGTTGGATACCATTATCTTTGGGTTAAAATAATCTTATTTTTACTTATTTTTTATTTCAAGTTGTTTTTATTCCGCTGTAATTTTAACTTTGTTATTGTTAGAAAGTATAACATTATTATAATTTATAATTATATTACTCTGATTATATTAAATATTCTTTACACTTTAAGGTAGAATATTTCTTTGAAGAAAATAATTCATATGTTATTATATTAAGGTTTTAATGGTTAAGAAAATTTTTCTATAAGAGGATTTATGAATTTTTGTTTAAATTTGTTATAATAAGTTTTCTTATATTTAAAAGATAACCTTGTGAAATAGATTTCCTTAAGGATAAGAAACGTTCTATAAGAATGTTTTATATCAATTTTAAAGGTTCCAATGGAATTTCAATGTATACAATTCACCCCCTCTTGTATTTTAGCATCTCATTTTACATATTTGATCCTACAATACTAAAAAACATATTATGATCCTTTATAATTATCTCAAT
Source organism: Viscum album (assembly GCA_963277665.1). Taxonomy (NCBI): domain Eukaryota; kingdom Viridiplantae; phylum Streptophyta; class Magnoliopsida; order Santalales; family Viscaceae; genus Viscum; species Viscum album. The sequence goes on from OY728120.1 coordinate 814,348,243, forward strand.
TACTTATATAATTGTATCTCTAGATTCCCACATGATATATAAGTTGAATTCTCTACTGATCAATTTCATAGGATCAAATTCATTACATTTCCTTCTTACTGAATGACCCCTTATTGGTTAAATTAATAAATTATCAATTATCGATATATCAAGGTAATTTTTTTTATTTACCTATGTCAATTATATGGAAAGCTATAGTTTTAATTATTAATATTGATGATATATATCTCTGAATTTGAATTTATATATATCAGATCAACCAAATGACTACAAAAAATGAAAATCCATTACCATAAATTTATAGAAATTATAATTAGATTTGAAAATTGAAATGGTTATCTAAAATAAATCCTAGGTTTTTATATCAATATGTAAGTGTTCTTGAGGATGAAATCTCCATTACTAACACATGGAATATATTTTTGATATATGATTATATGATTATTTTCATTATTCAATGGAATTATCAAATGGTCATCATTGTACATATTATTTAAATCATTCATTAATGAATTAAAAAACATTCAGTTATATTTTTCAATGATATACTAGATTATTCATATATGGGGAATACCTTGAGGAACAACATGGAATCATTTTTAGAAATATAGAAACACATATTCCTTTTATGAGGACCAATAAAGGCCATTTTTTGAGATATATAGTAACTCTTTGGAGAAATTATGGTAATTAAAAAGTAGTTTACTAGAACCTAGAAAACTTGAGGAACAATACAACAAAACACAATTTTTATAGTGTAAAAAATGAAATTTTCCAGTAGTTAGAATTGCTTTCAGTATAAAATTTATAAAAAAAACCCCAACCGTTATCAGAACTTTTTATTTAACACTAATAAAAGGTAGCATAAATTAGTGTTATATGAGGAATTTATTAATGGTACCATTATAAATGATAGATGAAGAACTGATAAAGGGTAATGTTAATAGTTCTTGATGAAGTAGTGATAATGTGTCACTTTTATCTGTTCTTTATGTAGTGTTGATATAGGAAATTTCTGATGCTACACAACATCACCCCTACCACAACCATCATAAAACCCTATAAAATCACACCAAAAAAAATACATAAAAAAGTAAATAAATATATAATAAACCATATTGGAATACAAATAAAACATTAAACTGTCATTTCTATTAAAAATTTACATACAAAATATATACATTAATGTCTTATATTAAATTAAACCAATCAAATACAAGCTATAACAAAAATATAAATGATACATCACTTTCCAATGATGAAACCCTATTTAAATTTCTAACCATAAAATGAAACAAATGATTGTTTTAGTTAAAAAAAATTAAAAAAAATTTATTTTATTGTTCTCAAATAAATATTTGATAAATAATATTTTTAATTACTTGATATATTTTTTATATAATCAATTAATCATGATTTGGATTGATGTGTGGTTGATTCTGATGCGTCAGAAATATATTATGGGTCATTTTAAATATTTTTAAAACAATATTTTCTCTATTTCTTGATTTTGGAAATGTAATATAATATTTAATCTAATATTTTACATCTCTATTAAAAACATGAACATCAAGTCATACTAATGGAATATTCTATCAAAATTCTGTGAATTAAATTCCTACACATCAAATTTTCATTAGGGATCAGTGTTCTATGGATTAAAAAATATCCCACCCTTTTTCCTTGGTATTGGATATGAGCTATGTGTTTAAAATAGAAACGATTTTTTTATTGAAATAATGTACATAATGTCATACAGATGATATTGTGTTTTAGAGTGACATGTTGTCGAATATTATACATAATAATGTATATTTGATCTTTGTCAAAAAATTTAAAAATAATCAATGATCTCTTTCTTATTTTTTGGCTATGTGATACACATTTGAAAAAACATTTTCACATATATTGAAAACCCTTAATATGAGCCATATTGACTACATAATCTATCAAATTGATGTGTGTTCTATAAAAATAAATCAAACATGAATAATGTACCATTTCATTATTATTTAAAAATATTCTGGACTCATTTTAATGATTTTGTTCATGTGACAGACATTTTATTCTAAAAAGAAACATTTTTATTGAAAACAGACACATTGAGCCACACTATGAAAAACATGTGTCATATTCATTGGAAATTAATTCCTAAACATAAAAAAATACATTATGGATTATTTTACAAATATTATAAAATAAAATTGTCTTATATAATTTTTTTTCTATCTGATATTCATTTTAACCTAATATGGTTATTTTAAATTGGAATAATGATCTTTGGGTCATACCAACCATATAAATATTCAGATTAATATTGAGTCAATTCCAACACATAAAAAATGAATTATGGTAAATTTGTATAATTATTAAAAACAATACAACCTCTTTTCTTTGGTTTTGGAAATGTAAGGTGCATTTTTAATTTAAAAGACATGTATATTTAAAATATCTATTTTGAGACATGCTAAACACATCATGTGTCATATTTATGTGTGGTAAATTCATACAAAACATAAATATATTATGGATCATTTACCTAAATTTTTAAAATAATAAAATCTTATTTCATTAGTTTTTGAAATGTGATACATGTTCTAAAATAAAATGAAACTACAAACATGAATAGTTCGATATGAATTTATAATGACCCCTTCATTAGTAGAAATGATGTGGGTCAATTCCTACACATAAAATTTGAATTATGGACTACTATACTAAATTTTTCAAATTAACCAAACTTTTTCTCATTTGTTGGGATTCTTCATGTGCCTTTTAAACTGAAATGACACTTTTATATTGCAAACAGAAAATTTGAGTAATACCAAACACGTCATGTTTTAGATTGATGTTTTGTAAATTCCCCCATTCCAAAAACGAATAAAAAATATTTTTCAATTTTTTTATAAAATAATGCAATCTCATTTCCCTTTCTTTAATGTGATACATAAATAAAAATAAAATTTCACTTATAATAAATATACACACATTATTCCATACTAACTGCATCATTTATCAGATTAATTTGTAGTCTATTCCCACACACCAAACATGAATTATGGATCATTGTAGTAGTTGTTTTAATACAATATGATATATTTTCCTTGGTTTTGTGATTTTGAAAAAAAAAATTAACTAAAATGAAACTTTTGTATAGAAATCATATACAAAGAGTCATACCATCCACATCATGTGTTGTATTGAAATGTGGCCAACTATTAAAAATAAAAATATATTATGGATAATTTAAAATAATTAAAAATATATATATGAACATTTTCATGGTTTTTTAAATGTGATAAGATTTTTAGACTACATTTTATATTTTGAAGCTAAAACAAGCAATTTTTGTCATTATGAACACATAATATTATATATTTATATCTTCTAAATTCTTTCACATCACCAATTAATTATGAAATGATTTCATAATGATATAAAATGATATTATAATTTTTAGTTATTTTTTATAATTTTATTCATGTTTTAAATTGAAATTAAACATATGTAGAAAAAACTCATTTTTAGTCATATCGTAACATCATGTGTTAGATTGATGTGTGATTGATTCGAACACATAAGAAATTTATAATTTTTTTCTTAAATTGAAAGAAAATACATCATAGTTTTATTGTTTTTGACTCTTCGGTATATATTTTAAACTAAAATGTAATATCTGTATTGATTAAATAAACATCGATTCATAACAAATAGATCATCAGTTGAGATGATGTATGCTCAATCCCAACAAATCAAATAATAATTATGAATTATTATCCTTATCCTTGAATATAACCCATGGTCTATTTCTCATTTTTAGTTAGGTGATGAAAATTTTGAACTAAAATGACACTTTTATGTTGAAGACACATACATGGAGTCATACAGACCTCATTTTGTACCAAATTAACATACGGTTGATTCATACATGTCCGAAATGAATAACAGATGATAGTCCTAAAATTCAAAAAAATCATACATAATTTCCTCAACTCTTTCTCTATGATAAAAATCATAAATTAAAATGACATTTATATTAAAAGCACCAACGTTGAGTCATATAGACCACGTCATAATACATATTAATATGTGGTCAATTGACATGATATTTCTTTTATATACTAGTAGTACATATTTCGTCAAAAAATTATTTGTTTTTATCTTTATGTATCATTTTAGGTCATTTTATGGAGAGTATAATTATTAAAATTTAATTTATGTACATATGCACAACTGAGAATCCCAACTATTCAAATATGAGAATATCATTTATAATATCAACACCAAACACTTATTTAATGAAATTTATTAATATTTCTTATTCATATTGAATGTAGGAAACATATCAATCATGGAATATTATTTATCCATGATGTTGTAGTGATAGTATATGTTTTATATGAACATGCAGGGAGAAGGTGCGCCTTGATATTATTTTTTCAAGGATGATTCATTATGTTGTATTTATCAGACTATCCTTTTCCCCATAATTTTTATATCTGTAATGTCATATCTCACATCACAGCATTATTCTTCAACAGTTATAGATTTCTCATTGGAATAAAATTGGTAATGGAATACCTCATGTAACATTATTTGATTCAATGTACCCTATATGGATGTTACAAGAATAAACAATGAGCATTATAATATCTGAATCATCATATTGAACATGAAAAAAAGGGATTGGATCATGAGATAATTCCAACACCACTCTCATTTGATATTTTGTGGGACATTTATTGTGTAGTTTATCTCCACACATATTATACATTTTAACAAACAAAAAGTGGATGCATAAGAGTTGATAGATTGAAATAAACTAAATCTACAACCTACATAATTTTTAGAATATAATGTTATATGAAGTTGTTTGATTCATCCTTATGAAAAATAGTAATTAAAAATTTATTAACTCAAGTAATTAATAAATTTAAGTGGAATGAGAAGACTCATTACTAGTGGTGTCATTTGGATGTTCATGTGGTGTTCTTTATTCCACTTCAACTTATCAATGATCTTATCACATATATTGGCCCACTAAACCCAAATAAACCATAATATATTGTGAATCGTCTATTTGTTTACTAAAATAATCACATTATATGATATGTATCTTCTTTTAGTTTTATATTCTTAAAATATGTTCATGGAGACTCTCAAAATATTCCACCTATGTAAAAAAATATATTATTTCAGTCAGCGAATCATATTGAAATTATTTTTTCATCTATTATGGTTGGTAAGGATTCTTATGAGATACTCTTATAAAATAATTATGAACATAAATAGAAATTTTTATGAAATACCATTATAAATAATTATAAATAATTATTATTTTACTCTTATACATGATTCCCAAAAATCATTTTCTTGTTTTATCAACTATTCTACCCTCCTTATTTACGAGGACTTCCTTTGATAGAACATGCTGTGGGATGAATGTGGCTTCAGATTTTGATATATCAATATACATATAAATAAAGGAACATTTGATGTTTCATAAAACATAATAATTTTACTGTTGATTTATAATATATAAAAATTTATTATATAGTGAAGTGTACCATATCATTGCATCACGGTTGGGGTGAAACGGATTTGATGGACATTATTTATTTTTAGAACTCATTTACTGTTATTGAAATCAACAATTTTGAATAAAATTGAATAATCCAAATAATGTAAACTAATATATTACAAATAAATTGTAGCTGAAATTATTTATCATTATGAATACTAAATAATAATTCCATGATTCCAATTTTATAATATTTTCATATGTAATTGGTTACTAGGTATTACATTCCCTACCAGATCCATAACATGAAACTTGTTATGAAGTAAGCAGAAGCCTCTACAGGATTTTCTAAACGCCATTATTTCATATATATTTTAAATAATTGAAAAAAAAACTCAGATAGAATAATGAAAACTGAATAAAAAATTCATTAATAAATTTATTTAGTAAAATATATAAGGTATATCATAACATTACCTTAAAACCTTCTTGGGGTATTTCCTTTGTTAGAGGATAGAAATGATGTGAAAAAACTATATCAATTATCATATTCATTCTCATTGTGACACAAACATAACTAATGAATATTTGCATGTTGGGGTCAATATATTGGATGTATTATTCCAACCAACCTCATGTTTTATAACCACTCTTTATAGGATGATTATTTTGGTCAACATAGTGATGAAATATTGTTCTTATTTTTTTCATTGAAAATTTGTTGATCCCCAACCAATTTTTATGTATTAGAACCAACCATATCTTCTTCCATATGATTGGTAACATCATCATTTGCAGATGTCATTGGATGCATGAGTAGTAAAAAACTATAATTTATATTCTCTTAATATAGTAGAGAACACATAACATTTTGATGAAAATAACAGTATATTTAAAAACATTAACATACTAATTTAACCCCCTCTTATTATTTAATGCTTGAATGGAGTTGGATCCACTATTGAGTGTCCAAATCCCCATTTTTTTGTCCTCTATGACATATAATCAGTTTTCTATATTGGGAAATCTATCAAATTATTGTACTCTAATAATAAAAGGTACATCCATTAAATAATTTTCATCATTCCACTTAATTGTTTTTTCACGAACATGATAAATTAAAAATTAGATTTTGATGGATTTGAGATATAAAATACCTACATATCTTGTGATTCCATTATAAGTGGATTTAAATTTCCCCCATGAACAATAAAATTCACTTTCACAAATCCAATTTCCATAACGATCACTACACTCCTATTTTCAACCATTTTGAATTATAAAATCAGGAAATGAAATTTCTTATAATCAATTTTTTTATCTATTTGATGATAAAAAAATATGAAACATATAATTATATTGGATTTCTATCTATGGAACTAGTTATATGCATTGCTTCAACCCTAAATGTAACTCCACTATTTTTCATTGTTCTATTGTTATCATGGTTTTATGTATAAGATGTATAACCATCAATTTCAAAACAATTATATGTACTAAAAATTTCTTTTGGTACCCTATATATTCATCCAAGACATTCAACACTTCAATTTAGTTTTTTAGATATCTCTTAATAAATATAGTCCAGGAACCATTTTATCAAATATTTATTAGGTTTATTTGATGTAAATACATTATCCATTGATTAATTAAAAATTTAGAAGAACTTATTTATGGGATTCAATGTATGGATCAATTTATATAATATTATGAAATATGTAATGGTGATATTTCTCTCACTTCGTGATGGTAATTATAATGACATCTATTCTGGAAATAAATTTTCCCTTAAGGAATCTCTATTAATGATTATTTTTGAGATTGATGAAATCAATATCGGATACGGAATAAGTATAAAATTCAATATCATCATAAACAATATATAATTCTTCAGTACAACCTTCTGGACAACTTCGATTATTTTTATACCCATTCAAAATCTTCATATATCATTTAGTGTGGTACCTCCATTTTCAATCATTATAAAAACATAGTCTAACATCCATAACCACATGAACAATCAAGTGGGCCGTTTTATTAAAGAATGATGGTGTGAAGAACATCTCTAATTCACACAATTTGACTGAAATATCATTATTCATTATTTTCAACATCACTAGATCCTAAAATTATGGTCTAATAATTTTAAAAATAATAACATTCTATTTAATGAATTTAAAACATGTTTATGAATAATGCAACATAAATCACGGCATCAAGTATCACATCAAAACAATATTTTCATGTTATTTTTTATCATGCATCATCAAATTTTTCTATAAAATGACATTCTTGAAATTTGACAAATAATGAATCTAAACTTTCACACTACAATGTAAAATGAAAAATGGAAATTTTCCATGCCTGGAAATATTATAGGATTCTAAATGAATAAAATTTTTACTTTTAGTCTTCCCTAGGGCCACATATTCCCTTCTCCCCTTTTCAATCATGTACAATATAAACATAATGCCATTTCCTCCAATAACATTTAGTAATATGCTAACAAAAATGTAAAATTCATTTTTTTATACCTGCATGAAATTAAAAAATATTCTAAAAAACCAAAACGATATTATGTTAATTCCAATAAAATTGATATATTTTTTCATCCAAATTTCATATGTTTTTTGAAAATAGTTTATCAAAAACAATGTTAATAAGTTTTACATTATTTATTATTTGATCACCTATTTCTAGAGACAGTGTTGTACAATGTTCAGTATCCTAATCTATCATTTTCTCCTTTTATTATTATTTAGGTAATTGAGGTAACAATTTCTAATGTGTATAAAACATATTGTTCAAGTAATGTTTCAAGAGAACCTAAAGCATTAATTCTTCAAAAATATGACACTCCAACATTCTGTTAATTCTATATATTGATATATATTTTTCTTAAAAATGAATGTCATTTCTCATCCGATAAAATAGGTCCCTCGTTGTTATTTCTTCACTTCTACGAGAATTATAAATTATAACACCTCTATGAAAATAAATTTCAAAAAATCTTTCAATGGAACAAAATAGGCATTGATTTCATTGCTCAGTTTTTTGGTTGACATATAAATAGTCACAATATATTAAATTTGTGCTTCAGGTGTTAATGAGGTTGTAATTTATATTTTAGCTTCATAACTATGTATGAACTATGATCCATACTCTATAAACCATGATGATTTATTACATCTATTGATAATGGATGATAGATTTTTTCAACTCATTTACAATTTCAGGAAACTCATAATCATTTTTTCTCATGGGGGAGTTTTCTAGATGACATAGCTTCACATGTTTAATTCTTATTTCAATAGTCCATGTTAATAGTCTAATGGATTCATTACATATTTATTATTATAAACCATATATTTATGATAAATTAATACCCAACATTAAAAGGAAATGATTACACATTCTATAATAAATTCATCCCACACATACTAAACTTTAGGATTGATACATCATCCTTTAAAAAAATATAGAATCATTGGGGAAAGTATGTATTTTTGAGAGATCATTCCATTTGAACAAATAATTTTCTTGGTACCATATTTTGTATAAGGAATCTAATTTTATTCTAATAAAATATCATTCAGGAATCCAGGTTGTTTAGTAAAGCTGGTGTCACTCCATAAGATACAATATTTCAAATTATATCACATCAATATAGTTGAAAATATTGTGTATATAATATAACCAGTATCTAGTGGTATCATCGAACAATTTTTTTTCTTATCAACCCACTTTGGAAAATCACAAAGGTGATCTTAAATTTATATTTTCATTAATTAAATATGATATCCATAATGTATTCATATAAAATGATCAATAAATAGGTGAATCATCCTATTTGATTTACATATTTAGTTTTTCATCATGTTTTACTCCAAAAAATATATATCTGATCAATCCCATGAAAAATAAAATTTTCTTCCAACTCATATAGAAATATTTCCATTAATAACAACAAATTAATCATAGAAAAAAATTCTTAATGATAGGATGTGTTCTCTAATGAAATCTTGATGAAATATTTGACTTCATCTTTATACTACTGTGTTATATTTTATGTGTTCATCCAAAATTGACTCATATTTATCCCATTTTGTTCATAATATACAAATTTTTTACAATGGATAAATAAATACATGTAATATTTTCATATTCATTGGATAGTGTTATAGATAATTATAATTAGTGGAACCCAACATTTGAATGTACCCAGTAATGATTCCTTCCATGATATAATTTTTCTCTAGGTTGACAATAAATGAAATAAACTTGGGTAGACATTATATATTGTTCCCGTCCTAGAATCCACTCAACTTGTGCTCCAAGTCAGGTCTCCCCAAGACCTAAGGTGCACCATCCTGTATTCAATGGTCAACCTAATAGTAGTTAGCATCTAATGTAATATATGGGGGAATTATTCCCCCTTTATTTGTGTAATTCACAACATAAAAAAAAGAGAACTAAAGGAAAATAAAATAACCAATAACCATGAATTTGAATCCATTTTTAGAAATTTGGTATAATCCCACAACAAAAATAAACATTCTATTAAAATTCAATATACTGTCAAATATTGGGAAATAAAAAATGAAGAATGAATTGAAGAAGAAATAAAATGGGTCTCAAATCCATTTTTGGGGCCCTCTTCTATACAAACTCCATGGCCAAATCAACCATCTTTCATATCTCTCATTCCCTTTTCATGACCTGTAACAATGAAATATTTTTGGGTACCCAATGAAGGTCTCAAAAGGTTGTGGGAATAAGTTAGTTGGCCACCACAAATAGTATCCCAAAAATATTAAGTCTGTAAAAATAAGTAATGAATGAACTAAATTAATCACAATGTGAAGAAAATAAAAACTAAGATTCATTGATTCAAAATATTAACCTAAACCATTTTCATAATTTCTTCAATTGTAAGAAAATTCAATTATGTTGCACTAGCCTATGGTGGTTAATTACTATGTACATGGAATATGTAAAGTTACATATCTCAATAAGGAAACCATTTTACAATAAATTACATAATAATTAAACTATATCCTCAATCAAGGTAGTCTCATTTAGTGAAATAATAAGAGGGCCAAGAGCCTCATTCTTAATCCCTAATCACTGCATTTTAGTGGTTGGGATTTGTGCCACAGTCCATCCCAACCCCTCGGATAGCCACATTCTAATGTCCCACACACCACCCATAAATTATCACATTATTCAATATCCATTCATTACATAACCCATTTTATGAAACCATAATCAATAAATATACACATCATTCACAATTCATTGTTCATTAAAAAAATAAACCATTGTTTTGTCTTAGAAATCATATATTGTAATGACCCACTCTAACCCTCGATCATGATATTTTCTACTTTGGGATATCCTGCATGGATTAGATTTCCCAAGGATTTGGATCTATAAAATCCCCCATAAAAATTCCACATTATGGGAGAGGTATCCACCACACCTTATAATGTGTTATTCTTGCCTCTCCAACCTCGATGTGCGATTTCCATAACCTCCCCACTATAAGGGACAAGAATCAATGGCACATTGAATTTAAAATCAAAATAATACCATATATAAAGCCTATTACATCACATGAATCACTAAAAAAATTGGCAAAACATCAGTTCCCCGAGTTGGGTAGTCACATGACCTAATGCGCACCTCCTAGTATTCCAAAGGCTGAAGACTAAGAGTGAGGGTCTGATAAGTTGATCTTGTGTAGAAAATAACCTCTTCTATCAGATAAATACACTATTGTAAATAATAAAAAATATAGGAATCATATACAATCTTGATTAATACCAATATACCATGATAATCATTGTATTGAAAATACAATATCCAACTAAAGAAGAAAACATGTCATGCTAGTGTATGTGTCTAGTGTGTAAAATGAAAAATAAAAATGAAGACAGTAAAAATCCTTAATCGGGTCCCAAACCACATTGGGTTCCCTCAAATAACATCTATCCCAACTCCTCTATATAACACCTCACACTTTACCTTATCCTGACCTACAATGATGATGACCATTCTAGAGTCGATCAGGAAACCCGAATAGGTTGTGATTACAACTCAATAGGTCGCCACCAACAATGTCAAAAAAACAAATAAATAATAAATTTATACATTTTTATAAATAATTAATTACATTGTGTAAGTATTTTGATATCACATTTTCGATTATCTTTATTAAACCAAATTGGCCACCATGTTCCCAAGGAAACATATACCTTAATACTTCCTTCAAGTCACGCCAGGTCTGAACTATGTTACATATTCAGTTCCCATTTCATTGTAGCACATGGGATTAAATTATCAATGTCACTATAGTTTCAGTATTATGGCCACTGGGAACCATAGTATAATGCCAATATTTTGGGTTTAGAACACCCAATCTAGAACCTCATTTTATCAACCAATCTTGTATATCATGGGAATAAAATGTCATGCCTTTCACAACAATTCTTAATCATACATATATATATCTAGGGAAAAACATCATTTTTAGAAACCCAATTCCCAATAATAAATATATATCCTTAGAGGGTAAAATCATGTATATCTCCCCAATTCCCAATTATACATATATATCATGGCCATGGAACGACATATATATCATCAAAATTATCAATCATACATATGTGTAATATGAATAGAATGTAATGTCTAGCAACATCATTTTAAATCAAGGGTATATATCATAAAATATCACATTATCATATGTCTCTCATTATCACATGTTTTCACATTGTAATTTCAACCGAGATTAATAAAAAGTAACATTCTTATCATTATTAACCTCCAAAAACTAGATTTAATTAAATCATATATTAAATAATTCAAGTAGATTAATATATTTGACAACTAATTACCCATATTAATAAAATTAATTAATTAACCTATTAATTGTTCATAGATATTTCATTAATTAATTCAATTATTAACTAATCCTATCACAATCTTCACATATAACATTTTTTTCCAATTAATTAATCTAAATTCCCAATTCAATAATTAAAAAATTTAAATATTAACTCAATCATTAATTATCCCATATTCCCTAATTCAATACCAAGATAATTATTCATAAATTAATTATCCTAATTCCAAAAAAAATCCATTATTTAATCAAATCTACAATTCCTCAATTCATTATGTAAACACATTAAATAATAATATTTTGTAATTGAAAATGCTAAATGAACCTTATCAATTCTAAAATCACCTATATGTATTTGATATAAATACTACATGGTTGGAATATTATAACACCTACCTCTAAACACTTAATAATACATTCCCAATAGAAACCCACAAAACTTGAGCAGCACAACGACATAGATCTACATTCGAATCTCAAAACATGAAATGAAAATTTAATGAAACAAGATATCTTAATTCAAATTCTTGATCTGAAATCCTAGATCTATATTCACTAGATCTTGAACTATATATATTAAAAAAGTTTATTACATCCCACCAAAAAAATTATAGAAGGAAAGAGTTTGAACAAGAAAGAAACAAGATATAATCCAATTATCGGGAGAGGAGAAGACCATCAATCTATAATTCAAAATGTGAGGAATGGAGGTTGGTAAGGCTTGGAATTCATCTAGAGAGCTCCCAAATCAGTAAAGTCCCCCATGGAATTATTGGGGGTTTGATTTGGGGATAATGAGGGTGTTTTGAGATTTTAGAATAAAATTTTGTGATTAATTAATTCCATCTATTGGTTAAGAAGGCTCGGTAAGATGGTTTTCCCTGTGAGTGCATCAATTGTGAGCCGATTATTTTAGGGTTTCAAAATTTCCTTTAATAGTGAGGAAAGTTTTTAAAAAATGTTCCAATCATGAAATTCCCCAATGTCAAAGCATGTTTGGCTTTCTGGGTTGGGGGCATTGTTTTCTGTAACCCTGCACCAACAATGCTCAACCCGTTTTCCTTTCATTTTTCACAAAAATATTACCAAACATACTCTATATTGTAGCCCAAAAAAATCCCTAATATTTATAATAAATTACAAGAAAACAAGCCTGAGTCAACTCTAGAACTGTTTGGGATAATATAATATTTCCACATTATTATATCTCTTCCTTGAGAAAAATTATGATGATTACATATGATTCCATTTTTAAACGATTGGTCCACTATGGCAACATATATTCTTTACATTAATGTGTCCTTTTCAGTACATTAATAGTATTCTATAATAGAAAAACTATTGGCATGGTGTTTCACTATAACACAATCCAAATCATGTATCATATTCTCCAAAAATGAAGAATTTATATCATGTTCAACATCATCCATGTATATAACATGATAACGGTCATATTGATAAATCTATAGTTTTCATACATGGATATTTAATACATATAAGTGTATTTATGTGGAATATAAAAATGGTATAACACTAGATCGATTCTCTCCAATGCAAAAAATGGTCCAACAAACATTGGTGTCAGTGTGCCATATCACTGTATACAATGATGACCCAACCTAGGAAATACCATGAGGAATAAATGATCACCCTATATAAACTCTAGGGGTATTCAACATCAATCATTATAAAATTTATTTCTATTATGAGTCTTCACCCTCTGATTTGATATCAGATAACCATGCTCTGATGAATTTTACATGACACATATTCTAAAAAAATATAACTCACATTCCTCCATCCAACATAGTGATGATCTTCATGGACTAATATAAAGATCCTCATATAGTTACATATGTATAGTATCCTAATGTGTATTTTTATTAGAAAACTCCACTAAGGTCATATAATTCTTCATGTATCCTATAATGTCAAGTAAATATACCCTTAGAATATACTCAATAACCTATATATTATTATATTATTGGCCATCTGTTTAGGGGTGAAAATGAATAAACCAAAAAATAGGTGTACCAAGAGCCTTCTATAAGCGTTTGTAAAAGAATGAAGTTAATCATGAGTCATGATTTGAAACAATAGTCTACATATCCCTATGTAGATAAACTATCTCCCAAAAATATAAATATTTTATCTTCTCCACTGAGAATACTTCTTGTATAAGAATAATATTTGCTACTTTCATCAAAATATCCACAACAACCTAGATATTTTCATTCTTCCTAATCAACTTTGGGAGATCCAACACAAAATACATGTTGACACCATGCCACTTAAATTATATAATTGGAAACTGATGAAACAAACCTCATGGTCATTGATTCTCTTCCATCACCTTATAAAATGTGTAAAATCATGTCATGAAACCTATTATCAGAATTTTCATGTCCGGACAATAATAATTCCCTTGAATAACCAGGGAAATTTTAGCCACGATACATTTTATAGAGTTATTTGATTGATATAAATATTATTTTAATTGTAAAGTGATTCTTTTAGGGGATTAAGAAAAACATAGTTAATACATAGCGTTCATGTGATGACCAAAAGAATGTATTCCTAATTTGGATATGGAATACACCCTATGAAGTCAACTATTTCATTTTGATACATGGACTATTTGTTTCAGGAACATGAACATGTTATGGTATGGATTGACATGATGCCATATTTTGGTTCATAAGGTGTATTTTCCCTTAGATATTAGAATTTCTATATCATTTGGTTATAAAATTTAGAAGAGAATTGAATAAAATATCAAAATGAAATGAAATTAAAATCACACCACACATAAATTTAACCATTCTTGGCCATAGTAGAGGGACGCAGGTTGTGTATCTATTATTATATATTAATATTTCGGTCACCCAGACCTAACTCTTTGAGTTGAAAGAAGGGTGTGATAATTACATTTAAATGCATTGTACCTTTTCTATTTTTATGTTAGCGTAATTTTTGTTATGAAATCCTATCCACATAACATGTGATAAAATTTTAGAGCAATTCCACCATGACGTCTTCCATTTGTACGCCAACTTGACTATGACTACCATGCCCCTGAGGTGGTAGTTGTTGAGCCACCAGTTATACCTCTAGTACTGCCTCATGAGGAACATATTCTTATTATTTACATGGGTGATGATACATATTTTAGAGGATACATTCTATGACTTATGTTGATTATATATGGAAGATCATGCTCTTCCCCTTCTATGGGAGATGTGACTTAGGAGTTTCAACTATAGCATTCACCCACGTATTTAGGTTATGGTAGACCACATGATATTGATTTCTTGATCAAGCCTATTATGTTTATATTCGAGCATCTAGATACAAATCCTAAGGGGATTCTCACTCTCTCTACTTATATGTTGATAAGATCCTCAAAACACTGGTGGGATATTGTAAATCAGTTTGGTCGGTATCCGGAAGCACTGTAGAGGGACATGAAGGACCCTAGGACTCCATGAGAGATAAGGGGTGAATCAGGGTGTCAACATTTTCTTTTAAATTGATGGATATTGATCCCACATTGGTAGGATATTTTTAAAACTATCTAAAGAGGAAGTGTAGAAAACAAAAAATTACATTCAAAGCAATGTCACAGTAATTTTATATGGTTCTCCACCAAGGCCTATTTCTATGGAGCATACGCCGACAGTGTGTCAGTCGTACCAAACACCTCTAATCATCACATTTTTTTGATTACAAGCATTTATCACAATAACTTTATTCTAGGTTCATTTCTTTAACATGTTTTTAGTTATAGCACATTACATCCCTCAGATAACTTCCACGGACCCCTTACTCACATTTGATGAATCATCACTCTATTTATTGACATTATGTTATCTTAAATGGTTTATCACTAAATCATGAATCCAAAACTGTAAATAGAATCTCCATTGAAATACCATTTTATTCCACATATTTATATCATTTTACCTTATTAAGAAAAAAATTGAAAAGTGAGTTGGTCACATTATAGGATCCCTTGAGTGTTCTGCGTACCACCTCACCACCATTGCATACTGTGTACTGAGTATGGTTTGTGGATCACCTTTCAGAAAATCATATCCTTGTTTGGTCTCTACAAACTGCCTTTTCGAACCACCTCTATGTACTACATTCAGGTAATGACTCTGTATATTGCCTATAATAAATACCTTCTACATACTACCCCTGCATCGCATCCCACATCTGACCTGCATACAACCTTACATGGTCTGTGTACTACCCTACTCTGCCACAAACTATGATGGATTCCTCTATGAACTACACTCTCTTTCACGAAAATTGTTTCCTTATTAGGGTTGTTATCTTCCCATTTCATCTTCTCCTCTACAAACTACTTCATACATCTCCAAATTTCTAATGGAATTTTTAATCATCAATCCAGAACAACAATTACATGGATTTAATCTTCATATATAGGAATCAAATCGTCAAAAAATTCCACTAATCTGTGACTAACCAAATGATTAATTTCATATAGGCTTCACCGCATACTGATCCAGTCCCGCAAACCGCATCTATCCCATGAACCTCTATATTTCTATGTACCACACACCTCCATCTGCATACCATGGCTACAAACGGATTCATCTTCCACTAACCACTCTTCATACTATTCCTTCAGTATTATACATGTTCTATGAATAGTTCCAAGACATGGTATGTGATCCATGTACAGGGCTACGTGATTCCCTTCCTTTTCCAATTTTCTTAACTACACATCATGTTTTTCACTCCTATGAATGAATTCGCGATTTTGAGGCCCAAAAATTAGGAAAACTCTGGGAAACTACTCCAACTTCAATATAGCTTTCATCCTAAATCATATGACCACATTCTATGAAAATTACATGGTCATTCAACTACATATTGACAAAAAACACAAACCATAATCCATTATTATAAATAAACACCCTTGGTTCCAACAGTATCCTCATTTGGTTTTGTTGAAATTCTCTAGATAAATTCACTAAAGTGTCATCTATGATCAATACACAAAAATTCTAGAAACAACTCAAACATAACATTAACACTATGTGAGTTGTGATCTATATAGAAACAAATAGAGAGGACATGAATTCAGTTCCCATGATTTTCTTTTCCCCCTTATTGTTTCATTTATAACATTCTATATTTTCCATCATTCTTGTAACTAGAAAAAAAAAATTCATTTCACTCTCCATTAAATTTATCCATTCTTCCTCATTGGAAATCACCCCAATGTACTGAATCATGACTTGAAGAGCACAAAAACATGATCCCATGGAATCATATATCCTCCATCAACCTGAATCATATCCACAACCATTTTAAAAGAGTTAATGTAATTAGAGAGAGGGTATTTTCTTGACCTCATTATACTGTTGTAGGTGCATGAAAACCAAGGTTCAATCGATGTTCCTCAAACACAACTGTTTCTAGCATCTTGGTATTAATATCATCCACTTTATAATCAGTTCCCACATGATCGATTTTAATCGTTCCATGTTCATCATTTTCCTTGAATAAGTGATATCTGATTTAAATAAGTTTTGTATGACAATGTTTAACATTATTTTTTAAAAAGATCAATTATAATCTTGTTATCATAGTAAATCACCATTGGTTGTTTCCTCTCATAACCGATGTATTTATGTTTCTTCTTCATCCAATGAAGTTGAGTTCAGGATTTTTCTACATAGATATATACATCATCTATAATACTAAGAGAGGTACTTTCCTATTTATTTCTTATCAAACCCACACATTTCTTCACAACATAGAATTATCCACCACTGATTAAATTTATATCCACTACATCTCCAGCCCAGAAAATATTGTAAAATGATAAAGGTCACTATTTTCATAGGTTCATCATTTAGACAGTTCATTTATACAATAGTTTAATTCCTTCATTGTTCACTATAGCCATATGTTCTTCTCCATCCATGTCAGTACCTTGAATGTACCTTGTCATTATTTTCACTACTTCTATATGTTCTTCTTTAAGATTAATCCAAATGTGGGCTGATAGGCATGATGCAATGAAAATATCAAGCCTTTTCTTTTTTTCGGTATAGTATGTTGCGAATGATTCTCCTATACATTGGGGGATCCACAGATGTTCCATCTTCACAATTTCCATGTTTTATTCCAAGTTAAATCTTGGTCGACATTGGTTTGGAATCATGCATATTGAATTTTTTAGTAGTCCTCTTTCATAATTT
Organism: Viscum album; assembly: GCA_963277665.1. NCBI lineage: Eukaryota > Viridiplantae > Streptophyta > Magnoliopsida > Santalales > Viscaceae > Viscum > Viscum album. The sequence goes on from OY728120.1 coordinate 814,366,910, forward strand.
TCTTGATAAATGAATGTGTATTCCTTCTTCTAAATCAACTAGATTCCTAAAAAGATTTGGGATCCCACTAATCATTGACATTTCAAATTCCAATTTCTTGTGATTGGAAAATTTATCCACTAATCCCAACCTGCTTCCACCAAAAATGATATAATCAATGTACACCAATACCTTGAACTGTTCATTAATAGATTTTTTCACATAGAGGTTGTGATCCACTCTTCCACTTTGGAATTTATGATTTTTAAGGTAAAAATACAGTCAAGAGTATTATACCTTGGTCCTTGCTTCAATCCATAGAATTATTTCTTTAGTTTATAGACATTAATTTCAAAATTTCAAAGAATGAAACCCACCGTTTGTTCAATGTAGACATCATCCTCAGGAATACCATTTTGGAAATCTTTCATTAGATCCATTTGATATAGATTATATCCTATTTGGATTTCCATTCCATGAATAGATTGATTAACTCCAGTCTAGCTACTGAAGAAAATGTTTCTTCAACATCGACACCCTCAATATGTGAATTTTCAATACACGCCAATCAAACCTTGTTTCTAATAAACTTTCCATGTTCATAAAATTTATTATTTAAAATAAATAAATTTCCAATCACAATGTGATTTTTAGGTCACATAACAAGATCCCATGTATCATTTCTTTCAATCAGATCCAACACTTCATTAATCATTTTAAACAATGATTCATACTTTGAAGTTTATTCACATGGGGACGGTTCCATAACTGGAAGGAATAATAATTTTGTATTATTTCTCACTCTCCATGTTTATGTTGGTGGATTCCAATCACCAATTTTGTTGAATTTATCAATCAATACTCAATTATTTATCCATTTAGGTTTAAATTAATTCTCGCTATCCATGGATTCCACTCTTGATTCTTCCATAGAGTCAACATTTTTTTGTGAACATGAAGTGTTTTTTAAGCCTTCCATTACTTATTTATTGTGATATGAACCATTTTCACATTCTCCTTCATTTTATATTACATAGGCATAAGAATTCATAGAGCTAGTTGTTCTTTTATCTTCACTTATACAAAAATAGCTTCTCTCCACAAATTTCCCATGATGCTTATTATAGAATTTATAGGATTTGATATTCATTGAATATCTGAGGAATATGAATTCATCTACCACAACCCCATAATTTCCTATTTTCATTTTTATTTTTGAAAAAAAAAATTAATTCTGAAAAGAAGAATTTTCTTCAAATAGGTATTTCATCCATGAAACAACTTGTAGTGTATCCTAGTTTTACCCATATAAAGATCTATTCAATTTGGAATATTTAATCAATCTTTAACCACCTATTTACTTTAATTCCAAGAGATATGGATCTCAAATCAGTATAGGTCTAGCCATGATGTTCACATATCGATTCTGGTGGTGAATAACTCCATTTCACATGGGGTTCTCACATTATCCACTACATGCTGAATTTCAAGTTAATTTATGTAATTTTCAAACTCAATTTATGTATATTATCCTCCATTGTCGGACTATAGAACACTCATTTCTTTCCTAGAATCATTTTATGTAATTAAACTAAATGTTTTCATGAAGTCGATCTCTTGATGCTTCTGATTAATAACCATCACACATGCCAATGTACTATAATAACCTTGGAAAAAGAATGATGTACATTTATCCATGAGTTCAAACATCATTTATCAGACCACAAACATTAGTGTTGATAAAATCAAGAAGATTTGATGCCAGTTTCTTCATTAGAAGATAGGAACTACAAAACAGCTACCATCTATGTTAGCATCATAAGAATTATATCATTCATTCATTAGGTTGTGGATATCCATGAAAATATTCTGCATGGATATATTTTCCATATATTTCTTATTGATGTTCTCCAACCTTTGATGCCACAGGATATTTTCATTTCAACAGTCATATAGAAAATGTTTTCATTACTATTGACCTGATACAAGTTACCCTCTATTCTTAATCCTTTAATAAGAGAATTCATGTTCATTCCTCTTATGGTAAAACCCTTCAGATTGAATTTTACAAAAAGGACTGAGTCGTAGAGTTGACCCACACTCAGAATATTTTGACATAATCTATCCACATAAAGAACTTTCATCTTATTTCGCTCGCCATTAACTAGTTTAGTATTTCTTTTTCATTTGATCTTAAGAGATAAATCCTTGTCTAACATCACTATTTCGTTGACCTTTTTCATTATTTTCATTAATAGGTGTCAATTTCTCATAAAATGGGATAAACATACACAATAAATAATCCTTGTGTTATTGTTCTAGGTAGCTTTGAGATCTACTTTTTCAATGTTAGCATTCCCATTTTCCACTTCTCATTCCATGAGATGTTGGATTGAGTTTAGGACACTGATGGAATTTCAATTCTTTCTTACATGTAGTCAGTTTCTTCATATTTATACTCTTCTTTCAGATAAAAAACTGGTATAAAATAATCATACCATCTAGATGTCAAGTTTTGACCTGTCTCTATGAGTTGTATGAATTTCTCCAGTCATTCCTCTTCTTTCAATAAATAGCTTTAAAGCCACTTTTAGAATAATAAAAACAATATCCATAGAATCTATATATTCTATATTATGTATGATGTAATGATTTCTTATTTTTTGAAGTCCTATCTCTACCTCATTCAGATGTCTCCTTTCCTCTTTGTAATATGACATGGTACGACTCATATTTCAACAGAACTGACACTTAGTGAGTAGAAATGTCTTCCCACTTATATTTCTCCTCATGATCTCATCCTCAATAGAATAGTTTGAATATAAATAAATTTTGAAATCTCAAGGATAATATTCATTTTTCCCTTTCATTTTAATTTAATGGTCCATGTTTATCACGTTTGGTGTCTTCCCAAAATGATAAACATTCATATTTCCTTTATTCTGGTCTACATTATCTATTGCATTTGATTTTTTGGAATTACAACCAATTCCACTTTTCCCCATGCAAGTGGGTGTTCGATCACTAAATTTATTTTCAACTCTATTACACATAGCTCTCGCCAGTGACTCAGCATATGAGAATTTTCATATTGTTTTCCCTTCAATACTTGTTTTGAATTTGATCCTTTAATGATATTACTAATAAGAGTAAAAACATCATATTCAAGTGCACAATGTTAATTGATATCTCCTATAGTCATGTGGTAAGGTCATTGATGACCTTTTCATGTTCTTCACTTTTGAGTTTTAGTTCCTATAAATCATTTGAGCAACAAGGATTGATGATTGTACTTCCACTTGTTCTTTCAGTCATCAATTTCAACTTCTAAATGATTAACATATTCTAAGGATTCTTCCACCATTTTCATTCTACATTTTGGACCTCTTTAATTTATTCTCAATCTTACCAAAATCATCATTATTATGCAACTTAGGATAAACATTAGTATTCATATGATAATCACAAGATTTATCTATTAATGGTTCTAACATTTCAATGGTATCCATAATGGAAGAATGGTTTCTAATACTAAATTATTGTTCTTCTTCCGTAGAGAAATCATAATAATTATCTTCCTCTTCAAAGACAAATCTATTCTTATGTACATTATCTCACGTTTTGGAGTCTCCATTTATGAAAAAACTTTTCGGATGTTTATCAATGTTTTTAGCTTCTCCCTTTTCATCATTGAACATTCATGAGAAGTGAGAGGAAATGTTCCAAAATATTACACAATTAAAACAATATAGAGGTAACCTACCATTTAAATTTAACTTTTCCATTGGTAAGATTCATGGAAGTGATGGAGATAATTTCCTTTTCCTCATAATATTCATCAATATTTTCTCAAGAAATTTTCTGTTCGTAGATGGATTTTAATGTCATTTCCTTTCATAAATGAGTCATAACAACTTTTGTTTTGATTATCACCACTTATAAAACCATTCTACTTTGTACATCATCCAAATAATGTATGGAATGATCTATTTCCTAATAACATGAAACCTTATCATTGTAAACGGGTGATGTAATTATAAATATTTTCTTTAAAATAAAAATGTCATTGACTTCTTCACCAAGACCTAAAATTTCTCCTACAACATTAGTAATTCGATTAATGAAGGAATAGTCATTCTCATATGGCTGAATATTCAGATCGGCAAACCTATTGTGAATCACTTGTAGTTTCCCCTACATCACTTTACAATGTCCTTCATAAATATTTTTATGTTTTTTCCCAAATATACATTGCTGAGGAGGAACTCATCACCTTTAGATAAATCGAATCAAAATGATCTATGGAGAAAGAATTCTGAGCTTTATCATCTACATCAAGAATTATCTTATCTATATTAAACAATGATAGTATTTTCATATCAATTACTTATATTCCCTTAATAGTAAAAAAGAGGAATTTCAATCCAAGAGATCATAGATAAGATATCATTTTATTCTTCTATATCTGAACATACTACCACCAAATTGGGGGACTCCACTATCGTTGGTTGAATTCACTATGATGGAAAATGATAGATCTAACAAAATCAATCTTTACCCTCTAATACCTATTGAAGGACCCCAAAAAACCCTAAGAGGGGTAATGTGAATTATGGTGAAATAATTTATTTTAAACTTATGTATCTTATTCCTATTCTTTTATAAACCTATTAAACCTGTTGGAAAAGGATGTGTAGAAAAAATCACTTGCAAATAAATGAAATAGTAATTTAATTTGGTTAACCACTAAGGGTTACAACTAGGGATTATTCACCGAGAGTGTTCTTGTCTTACCAAAAACTACCAATCATCACTTGTTTTGGAATATAAGCATCGATATGTTTTTAGGGAAAGCACAATAAATCCCTCGGGTAACATCCACTGACTCCACCTTGCTACCTATGTTGGATGAATCATTACTCAGTTAATTGACTTGAAGGTCGCTTCAATAATTTATCATTAAATCATAGATCCCTAAATGTAAATAGATGATATTTTGAAGTCAATTTTTCTTCCACATATGTATGTCAATTTTTCTATTTATGAAAAAATACTTTCATAAACTGATTTGGTCACATTATAGCCTCCCTTGAGTGTTATGTGTACCATGTTAACTCATATTCATACTAAGTAGTGGGTATTGATCAAAGATTTCCATTCTGTGAACTATCTATGTTTTCCTCCTCCACAAACTACCTCCTCATAATGATTTTGCATACTACGTCCATGTACTAACTCCAACTTCCTAAAAACACCTTCTTCAATCTTCCCATGATTTGTGTACAACCTCTACATCATTTACAACCATTCTTTATCCGTGTACTACCCTTCTCCACTGTGTAATGAGAGTTCTTCCTCCATGATCTATGATCTCTTTCACTGATAGTTTTTCCTAATTTGGATCATTCTTTCTTCATACCATCATATCCTCTGTGAACCACTTCAAGTATCATCAGATTTCTTCCTGAATATTTAGTCATCTATCCATCACACCAACGAAGGGGATTATTGCTAATTATATATTACAAATTGGATCTAAAAAAGAAACTAATCCCTGATTTACAAATTATATTATTGGGTACAACCTTCATAGCATACTGCTCCAATCCTGTGAACCGCCACTCTCCCTCGAACATACATCTTTCCATGTACCACATGCCTTCATCTGCATACCTTTTCCGCAAACCTACTACAGTTTTGCAACCCGCTCCATGTACCATTACAACTTTTCACTATGATTTTCGTGATCCGTTCATGGACATGGTATTCAGTCCATGTCTCGAGCTATGCGGTTCCCTTACTTATCATATTTTCTTCATTTATTATCATATTGTTCAATCAATTTTTGTGTGATTCTTGAGGCTCAGAGACTAGGGAATTCAAAACCATGTGGTCTAGTCCCAAGGATAAAAATATTCTGATCTTATGCAATACTAGTTTCTTATATTCGTGTTTTCATTACAACTGACAATCTGTTTAACACGTTCTTCTTTATTCATTTTTCACATATGTAATATTCCAAAAACCACCCATATATCATGATAACAACATGATATAATTACTATTATTCCATTTCATAACCCTAACCAACAAGTCGACACATTAATCAAGGTCTCTACGTAATAAATAAATAGTTGAATTATTAACATTACAATTGTTCATTATTTTGGTAATGTAACACTCCATCAGTGGCCCTATAATTGGCATAATCAGCCTCAATTCATCCAACGGGGATCATGAGTATTTCAATTCATCACATAGGATACAAAATTAGAAAATATTACTAAGTGTATCAAAGGAAAAATGGAAAATAACCAACAACCCAACTACATGCACATAATAAACATCAAGATTATCTGATATAACATATAGACCACCTTCCTTGATCCCATAGACAAATGTTGTCTTAACCATATCCCTTGAGTCAATCCAAACAATAGTCAAAGACCCAACATAAAAGCTACTATAAAAATAGTGACTTTTGGAATCCAAATAATAATAATGTCTACACAAGATCTATCCTAAAAAATTAGATGGGTAGGAGTATTAGGATCACTAGATGCTTTGATTCGTAGCCAACGACAATCTTAATGGTTTGTTATTGATGGATATTTATCCTGCATAATCATGAGGCGTTGTGGGTCATCACTATGGTACATGGAAGTGATTGATGGAAGAATATTAGGTGAAATTCATAAATACCTAAGTGGAAAATAGTGTAAATACCATATTTTAAGGAGGATCATGTTTTTATACACAAGTTTTCAAAATGTGCATCAATTTTCAGCAGGCCTCTATCTACAAAGGGCTAGTTCATATGATTACCTAGGGATCCCACATAGTTTAACAAACTATAAGAAAATATTATGTAATGGTTTTGTACTATTCTTCATAGTTTGGCATCCCCTCTTTCACTTTTTAACTAACTATGTTCCCTTTCTCCTTTCTAGCAGTGTTTTTGTGCATAGCTTCTCCAAGCCATGTGCCAACAATAAAAAATGCATTGGATGTCCATTTTTTCAATATCATTTGTGGACTGAACCCTCAGAAGACCCCCCTAACCTCCTCACAAACATGGTAAAAATTTCAAGGAAATGCATATAGAATTTATAAAAATACATTAATCAATAAATTACCTCATCATAATTCATGAATCATATAAACTTCCTAACTTTTAATGGATCTTCCTCAAGCTAATCATCCCTATAGTCACCATGATTTTAGGGAAAATGGGACATGACTCTTGTCCTTAATATATGTTTCCTCCTCCAAATAGTCTTCATAAACATTGCCATGCTACCATAACACTGTAACTGAAGGAACAACCTTTCCTCAGATACCATTACCACTATAATCCCCAAAATGAACTGGATGGTCTTTAATGGATGCATCAGTCTCAATCTCAATATCATTAACTAAATCACATAAGTGGGTTCATTATTGTATTGTTGAATCAATGAAAAATGTATAAACGTTTGAATAATTTTATACCATAAAGGAAGAACCAATCAGTATTCCACTGATCAGATCATATCCATGATATGAAATGGCCCCACATACTTGGGGGCCATCATACCATATTTTCAAATCCAATAGTCACCCAACCTAGACAACACCTAACGAAACATTTGATCACCACCTATAAAATAAAGAATTCTATGATGCCGATATACATATTTATTTTTCATACATTGATATATATAAATTAGTTTCCAAATCAAATTACCCTTCTCTGATGTATCCTTCATTATACTTTCTCCCAACAACTCGAATTCAACTATCTCCATCTAACATAATGGTGACCTACACTACCTGAAGTAGAGTTCTTCAAATAGTTTCATCTGAATCTTTTCAGGTAGATGCTATTATAGGTGAACTATAGAAGCATAAAGTATTTCTCCCATTATCCACCAAAATATCGGTCACCTTCTTCAAACATGACCTCTAGGACATAAATAGTATGCTCCCATTGTCCGTCCTTCTTTAGGTGAAAAAAACATACTCAAGAACACCTGGGTACCAGTTGATTTCTATAACCCCTACCAGAAGTGTGACTTAAAACATGGAACATGATATTAAACAATATATCATGGTTCCCCATGAAATTATATATTCTCATGAACATAAATATATCCCAATTGACCAATGGTGATTTTTGGTCAAATTGGTATGAAATGTGCAACCTTGGTCAACCTATATAGAATTATCTATATCACATCATTATTCTGAGGAATCATTAGAATAACCACAAAAAAATCTATATTCATGACATCCCTTTTCCATTCTCAAATCCAAAATGTCTATAATATACCACCCAACCACTACTTTTACTATTTTAATTTCTGTTAGGTATAGTATCAATCCCCCATACCCACAATGTACTTCTTAATCCTCATCCACTGAAACTTTATATGATGATAATGATACATATTGGTTAATCCAAGTTGCACCACCAATATATACATGAAATTTTCACATAAACTTTTTATAAATACATGTATGCATGAAAATAGAAATGTGAATATAAACGATCTCAACATCCCCTACAGTCCAACCGAACGGTGTCTCCCTACCATCATGATGTTCCCTCAAATCGAAAAACATTGAATCCTTCTATTTACTCATTTTGATCAGGCATAATAGGGTTGAACCGAATGCCAAGATTTCTAGGTTCATATTCCATTGTACATCTATCTAATACAAATTCAACTCAGTAAACAATGCAGTCATCCTCCACATAGAACTAGATTCTTGAATCTCTTGATTCTGAGCGTTCTGAAAAAATTATTCGGCAACATTGTTTCCCTTTTCCCATGTTTAAACCATCTAAACATAAAAATAATTCATGTATTTTACCCATATGAACATAAAAAGATTCAATTCATGTTGTATTAAGATATATTTTAGGCTTTTGCGATCATTATAGATGGTAAACCCATATACCAATATGTTATGTCACCAACCCTTTAGGTAATAACCCACTACCACAAATTAAAGATCATGAAAAGGGTAATTTCATTCATCATCCATCAACTTCCATGACCCATATACCATAAGATGGTAAACCTGTATCTACACTTCCCCTATCCCAACACCCGATGCGTAAAAATACTAGGTATACTCCTTACCCGGTTTGAGTACTGTAAAAATCAGTGAAAAATTTGGCCACTTCATTAACCATTGAACGACATTCTCACATGATTCATACCACTCATACATGATTCCCTTCTTACTTTGACCTGAATGTGGGGAATCTATATGGGGGTAAATCCTTTATTAACCATCGGTAATAGTCCACCAATCCTTGAAAAAAATGGATATTGAAGAATCTATTAGGGTATTCCCAAGAAACAATCATATGTACATTCTATAGGTCCACCAACACATCTTACTCAGAGATGATGAAACCCATTAAAGTACCATATCAATCTAGAAATGGATCATGGATATATTTTTGTATAGACTATGATATTATATTGTACTCAATACGTTGAAAATATGTTAGGAATGATCATAACATTTTTTGGAGTACACAAAGATGACATTAAAGAATAAAACAACATTCATATCCAGGTACAAGTGAATTATTTGGATGATTATGGACATAATATTTTTTGGTTCATTTTTCAAGCCAAAAAAATCACTGTGAAGTCATATAAATGATTTCTTCTCTTAAAAGTATCCTTATGTATTCCAGACAGTGTAGACATTAGCTAATGATATCATGACAACAAATAAACGATATATAACATTAAATAACCCCTTATGTAATAATAAAGATAATCAATTTTAGGATGTGAGTGTCTATTTATTACTATTAAATGATTTAACATCGTATGATTAACACACAACCATAATGATCCATCAACGTTTAAAAGATAGAACTCCAGAACCCCGTAGTGGTGTAATTGGATGAATAATCCCGTTATTATACATTTCTTAAAACTAGTTTTTATATTCCCTGAGTTATAGTGGTGCCATTCTGTATAGAGGAATGGACACTTGTTCTTCCCCGAATATCAACTCTATCATGAAATCAACCTTTCTCGTATGTTATTTCATAGAGACGTCCCAAAGAAAAATTTTCTGGAACCAGTCAACCACATGAGGAAAGGAAATATTTTCATATCCCCCATCATCAAGATTATGAAAAGACACCAAGGTTTTCAGTTCAATAGAATAATGAAAAACAAGTCCTATATGGAATACTAGGATATCCCATTCTCCACAATGATCACAAGTAATCACCTACAGGGAAGTAAATGTTACCCTAAAATGGTAATAGTTAATGTGGTCCCCATAAAAATAGAAAATATATCTCCAATATCATATCAAAATGTGAATTTAAGAGCATAAACAATTCCTCAAAAAATTGTATCGATGAACCTCGAGAGCATAGTCCTTACACTGTAGAATATTTTCCATGTGCACCTCAAACACAATATTGATCAACATGACCATGAAAATTTGTTCCACAAATAAGAAAATCACACTCACAAACTAACCAAATATAAAAATTTTGAATCTCATGTATCAAATAATGAACTTAAAATATTTGAAGTGTCAAAAATCAATCATAAAAATATTGATGGTCTTGCCTCACCTCCTCTAGTTGATGGATTAACTATGTGAAGATAACATACTAATCTATGATGGGATCAAGTTTGAGATCCAAGTTTCTTAATACCCTTCTTATAGGGATGCTATCATATTGGAGTATATAATCCATTACCTTATTTGGTATTGTCTGGAGAGCTACATATTCCTACTTGATATCAGTTAAATAACCCAATTAATGTACTCTACCCTGACCTCAATCTCCTAATATATTCCCTTATGTCAAGGGTTCCAATATAACCTATAAACATTCCACAATCTGACACACACTCTACACTCAAATGGTTTCCTGGAACACCAAGAATGCATGGGTCTCATCCTACCACACTGATAAAACAAAAATATATCCCTAACATTGGAGGTCAGTTTCTATTTCTAATTATAATGTACACCACTGCCCTGGTGTATCCTGTTGATGTGAAACTTCCTACCATCAGATGCCAGACCACCCGATTTACTAATTCGGAATTCATGTCTATAACCAGAAACCTCTTAGAGACTATCTTCTAAAATGAGAGCACAATCCACCAATTCATCGACCTTATTTAAACAAAAATACATTCACTTGGGAAATAATATTAGGCATAATTTCCTCAAAGAAACGCCTAATTGTGGCTGCCCCACCCCCTACCAAAACAAGAATAAAGAGTTGAATGTCTGTGAAATGGCCAGTATAATCCATCACTGACATATACCCCATGTACAACTTCATATCTCCACAAAAATTTCTTATATCGGGATCTATTGATAATAATTATATATACACTTTTAATTGATGTCCTTGAATATCATACCATGTTCCTACTGGGTCTAAATTAGAACCTCCCACCAATACTATTCATTACCCAATTGAATGAAAGCCTCCAATTTAACTCTCTTATTAGGAGGATTATCTATCTAATCATGATTCATTTGAATAGACTCTATCTGAGAATCATCTGCATCGGGACATCCCTCTCCATAAAAATATCGAGGTTCTTGAAGTTGGTAATCCCTATTCATCTCAAGTATACATGTAATAGGACACCCTAGGATATGTTTTCGCTTTTTCATAAAATGAGTGATGTTCTCACAGAACAACACCTCTCCCCTTTTGAAAACATTCACTGGGTTTCCTTAATACACTCCCACATGAGAATTATCATTGATGTCATATTTTCACAAAAATAAAACATGATGTCATGAAGGAAACTTCCTAAAATTTTAGAGAGAAGTCTTAGATCACATATCACGCAACATCCACAACATTCACAATATTCAGTTCTGCCCAATCCATAAACAACCCATTTGTAATACACTACAGCAAATTTTGTCATTAATTTTCCACAATCCACCCTAACCTTCCCTAATGTCAGTAATTAACCACATAGGGTAAACCAATAAACATAAACCCAATATTACAAATATTTATTGAACCATTTTAACATCAAAACATAAATATTTCTCAATTAAGAACCATACATTCATCAAAAAACCCAACAACCATACTCCGAACAATTTCTAATTATTTTTATTGAGCATTATTTTTTAATCGCCCATTCATGTTCACTCCATTTACCTATTTTCATTTCATTTATTGAACACCAAATATCTCAAATTTTTATAGAAAATGATATTTTGTTTATCCATCATGTATCACCAATCTTCCTTGTGTGTGTCTACGATGATGCATGACACATATATCCCAAGGTGGCGAAAATGATGAATGAATTCACTACCTAATAATATTTCTACAATGAGAATAATATCACAAAATAGTCGCATCATAAAACAAGGGTATCACCCAATGGTGTAATGTCATTCAACTATAATAACACAAACCAAAATAAATAATCCCACCAAAGGTTACTAGGATTTCCCCCAAGCATAGGCTAGCTAATCCAATGCATAATCACATTTATATGACCAAAATAATTATAATAGCACATATATCATTCCCAAAAAGTTAAAAAAATGAATATAACTATCTTTGATAACACATTATGACGTCCCAAACCCGGAAGCCATTAAACTGGTGCTCTGAGTCAGGATTCCATGTGACCTTAGGCATGCCTCCTCATATGCCAGATAATAGCGACAAGGAGAGAGGGTATAATGTAATACATTGTTATAATATTCCCTCTTTATTAGTGTAATCTACAATAGATAACAATGAAAATTAATGGAAAATATAATTACCAAAAACCTTGTATCTGAATCCATTTTCCAAAATAGGGTACATGGCCGTAAAAAAAGTAAACAAGATATGTGATTTCAATATAGTATAAAATGTAATTAAAACTAAAAATGAATACAAACTATATAACCCCAAAAAGATGGCTCTAATATATGTTTGGGTCCATCATCCATGCACATCCCATGGAAAAATAAGCCCTCTTGAATATGTGATTTTCCCTTTTCCAGACCTACAACCATGAAATTTGCTCAGTTATAAAATGATGACTCGGGTAAGGTTTGATTAGAAATTAGTAGTTCATCACTAGTTGTGCAGAAAAATATCTTGTTTAAACAAATATTATATGCATGTACTAAAAAAATTAAAATTTTCAAAAAATAAAAACTTGGTTCAATCAACTAACAATATTTACTTAAATCATTTTCATCATTTATTTCATGGATTCAAAAATTCATTTATAACAAAATGACATGTGGTGATCAATTAATATGTATAAGGGAATATATAAAGTTCCATATCTCACTAGGGATCCAATTTAAAAATCAATTACATCACACATACTTTCTAGCATTAGTCCAGGTATTCTCATTAAATGCAATTGTTAGGGGTTTAGGGCCTAACTCTGACTCTGTGACCCATGCATTCTTGTGGTGAGGTTTAGAGCCTTAGTCCAACCCATCAAATGGGGTAGCCTTATTCCAATATCCCACACACCACCATGACATGTGAAAATTATTTAATAACCATTTATTATATAACCCATTTCATGAAACCATAATCATGTAATACACACTACATTCAAAATTCATAGTTCATTCAATACCTATGTCATCATTATTCCTTATCTCACATACATATATCCATTACAACCCATATGTAATTTACCTCATTCACCAGAGTTGATTTATCCCATTCACAACATTCTTACCAACCCCTAATACCTTGTTAAAAAATAGAAACAACTACCATTGTTCAATTTATTAACCCTAACTATCAACTCAACATAATTATTAAGGGATCATCATAATTATGAAACAATTCAAATCATAACATTTCCATTTTTCCTTGTTCGAGTAATTTAACAACTCATGGGTGGACCTATAATGTGTATAATCAACCCCATGGAATCTTATAGGGATCATGAGGGGTAAAATTTATCACATAGATGACCAAATTACCAAATATTATATTGGATGAGTATGCATAACCAACATGAACCAGTAACACAACCACATGCACATAAAGCAACATCATGACAACAAGATATAACTTGTATACCACTTATCACCATTTTAAAGACAATAACATTCTTAAAAGTATACATTGTGTTGGATTTGAACACCATTAGATGTTCCAAACTATGAACAAATGGAAAAGTATGTTTTAGAGATTCGAAAGAATATGAATGGCTACACAAGCCATAATCTAGAAAATATAAGGGGGTGGAAGATTAGACTCACCTAGAGCTTTGATTCACAGCCATTTTTTCTCCAAGTGGCATAGAATCTAAGGATATTTAACAATAGGAATCATACAGAATTTTGGGTCATCACTAGGGTTGAAAGAAGTGAAATGAGGAAGAAACTCATATAAGAACTCATAAATCATGAAGTGTGAATAGGGGAAATTCAATTTTTAATGAGGCACATAGTTCAGATGTACTGTTTTGTAAAACATGATCAACTATGAGATATTGTATTTCTATGAGTGGGTAGATCACACATTTACCTAGGGATACTGCATTGTTTAATAATATGTTCACCAACCATGTTGAATGGTTATATCTAATCCTTAACATTTTGGACTCCCACTTACATGTTTTACTTAACCATCCACTCGTCATATTGGTTATCGTGGTTTGAGCACAAAGTTACTCTTAATCATGTACCAATAATAAAATTTGTACCAGATGGCCATTTTTCACTTTTCTTTCTTGTAAAAAAACCTCTAGAACACCCCAAAACCTCATTATATTCATGGTTAACATTTCATGAACAATAAATAGGGTATTTTATAATAATTTAATCAAGGATCAATTTCACTAGATGTATCGGATCTTACATATGTGGTTGTTGGTATGGGTTATCTATTTGATTCCTTTATGGAAGAAAGTTGGTAATACATTTGATGGTAATAAAGTTGTTTTTTATTAAATTATTGAAGACATCCTTATGATATTATATACCGTTGTTGTCATTTATTTATCACCTAAATTTCAATTTTTTTAAATATATCCTTCCTCGTAACAGACAAGGTCCTGTGATCACCATATTTTGATAGTGGGTCAAGGAGAATTGAGTTTCATTGAATGAATTCATGAAATGGTTCTTGATAATAATGTAGAAGATTGATTCCATGTTAATATATTTCAATATATTATTCTATATCATGTATTATATGAATTCAATCAAATATATTAGTTTTAAAACCCACTTAAAAACCTCTATCTCAAAAATAGTAGAGCTAAAAATCCTATGTATATTTCATGTATACTGCTTTATCAGAGACCGCTATTCAATTTTCATAAAAACCCCAAAAACACATTCCCACAATAAAAATTCCAAAATATTTAGTTAGCATGGATTTTACATCATTGAGATCCAAAACATTTGGATTGCTCCTATAACAATGAAACAAGTCACTATACACAATCTCACGCATCATTTAATCAATATCTACATAGGTATATCCAAAAGAGTATTCTCATTCATAATAAACAATACACCACATGTTTAGGGGATATTATAATAAACCTTAAAAAATTATTCCATTACCATAAAACCATATGAATGTCCATGATAATTAATTATTAAATTATAAATTTCTATGGGGACCCCAAAACAATCTTAATGACACAAAATATATTAGAGTACTAACACTATTGTGTACATGGAATAATAAAAACAAATAATGTAAACTAATCATGCATTTTTTCAGAATACCATGAATCAACTATAAATACAAAGTTGATTCCTATATTTCATAACTCTAATGTAAAACACTCTAGGGACACATTACGTACTAAAACCCACAAATTATCGGTGTTTTTTAGCTTCTCTAACCCACATTAATGATTTTGACTCGTTATATCGCATTATTCATTCACAAATGTCTTATATTTCATTGAAATTCAACAATTAAATATACTATTTTCATAATTTATATGAAAATTTAATCAATAACATACCCAATATGCCTATTTAAAAATATTACACATGTTTCGAACATGATCTATCATTTTTAAATCCATATGAAATTTTAACATATCTATATCCCTCAACCATCATGTACATAATTTTTATAAGTATTTCAAATATATATTCAATAACCAAAAACATTTTAGATTTAGTCATCATCATATATAAAATAAATAGTTAAATTAAAAAATTAATTTTATAATCAATGAAATAAAACAAAAACAATTTCCATATAACCAAAAAAACACATCCTAGTTATATTAACAAAAAATAGAAGGAGTTTATGGTTATATTATCGTAATTTTTTTATGTCTACTCACAGAAACAAGAAATTACAATAAGAAAGGGTTAAGGAGAATAACATTTGTTTCATAAAATATAAGAAAAAACATTTATTTCCTTGAAAAATAAAGAAACAAATGAAAAACAATTCATCTTTAAAATCCTTAAAAACAGTTTATTCAGAAAAAACACACCAAAAATGAAATGAATGCAAAAAATTAATTTATAAACACTTGAAAACTCATATAAATATCACATTTTAAATAAATATGTATATGAAAATATAAATCAGTTTTATAAAAAAATGATACACAATTAAATAATAATTACATTTCCTTACTCGAAAAATATAATTTAAAATTTCACTCAAAAAACCACCAACATCAAAAAATTCCATAAAAATTTAATTGTATAATAATACTAATTAAATAAATAATTTAACTTTCCATTATTTTAAAAATTAATATTTATTGAAATCACTATACACAGAAATCCCAAAATATTGATATATAATTTAAAATAATAAATATAATTTAATAAAACACGTTATAAAAATATAAAGAGAAGAAATCATAATAACTTCAACATATCCATTGAAAAAGGTTGAAAAAATATTAATAGAAAAATTACGAATTCAATATTCTTGATGTAATTCACATACATAAATAACACATTATAGTATACCCAAAACCCTCTTTCTTATATATTTTATGATTAATTGTCTACTTATATGTCCCCAATTCTCAAATACATCACTAAAGAAAACTGTCATCCATTAAAAGACTAAATCATTGAAGCTAAATTCCACTCAATTGATTTTTTGAAACATAAAAAACCTTATCCAATTATAGTAATGAAAAATATATTTATAATAATTTAAATGATAAAAATTTATTTTTAATTCGAATAAATATTTTCTTGAAAAAAAAAGTTTTTTTCAAACTACCAAATTTTAATATGTACATAAATAAGACCCAAATTAAATGAGATAAAATCAAAATAATTATAATATATTTATTGAAATGATACAATTTCATATATAGATAATGAGACATAAAATATATTTACAAAAACTACAATAAAAATAATAACATTTATTAGAATTGATAAAGTACCAATGAATTAACATAAAACATTCCATTCAAAATAATTGCATAATATATAATTGTAAATGATACCAAAAAAATTGTTAAATAATGTATAAAACCCTAAACAATTAGGGTACCGTTGTATCTAAAATATTAATAACGGTTTTGATTTTGTTTAATGATATTTCACATGACATATTTTATGTTCAAAATATTAATGAAAATCATCCATTTAATTAATAGCATATAATGACCTCTATAAAATATAATAATGAAACAATTATAAAATAACATTCAATTTGTTATATTCAAAACCCTATACATCCAAAAATATATTAATATATTCCAATTTAACCCTGAAATATGTCCATTAAAAATACTAAAATGCTAAAATATAATTGTTTGGTTTCTAGAAAATAAATTATTATTGATAGAGGACACACTAATGGCAACAAAAAAATATACAATATAATGAAATGGTTTAAAAATACGTTGTTGTTTTACTCCATGATGGTGGAGAGATACCTGAATGAAAATGGGTAGAATTGTTTTATTTTAATATAAAGGGGAATGAAGGACACTTTGAACATGGAGCTGATTACCATATTAAAATTGCAAAAACCCTGTCGATATATCATCTTTTGTCACCACCTTGCAAGACAAGTGGAAATGGTTTTTTTATGGTGAACAAATATAAGATCTATTTAATCATATTGAAAAATAATGATGAATGAGTGAAAATGAATGTGAAAGAGAGATAGAGAGAGAGGTTGAACCAATATTGGTTAGAGGTAAAAGAGACTCGGTATAAATTTAGTGAGGTTGAGTGGGGAAAATATGATCACATTTGAGCACCCGATTACAACCATTTGGGAAATTTCCAAGCAACAAAATATTTTTATGGGGGAGAAATGGGACACATGTGATCACATACCTTGATTTTAACATATCATTACAATTTCAAGAAAATTAATTTATATAATATTTAAATTAAAAGAAATATGAATATAATTTTTAATTTTTTTAAAAATATTTCTATGAGAGTTATTTCACATATTCATTTTAATTATTTACATAAAACATATATATATTTATATTAATGTATAAAGTATAAATTTAAACATGATTATTACTATAAATTAATATTTATACATTTAAATTTTTACGACAATCAAAATATTTTCAATAAATTCTTTAAAATATTTACACACCATTTATTTAATATATATTGTTAAAATTATATATAAATTACATAGATTGTTACCCAATAAATTGCATCACCCCGTTAATAACTTACATGATAATGCTGATCAAAATACGCATTTTCGAAAAGCGTTCACCACTAAACCCATGATTGAAATCAAATTTCCATGAAACAAATCATTATAATTTATTTCATACACCCAAATGACTACCTATTATAATCACGATCGGAACTATAATCCTAAAAATAGAAAAATGCATTGAAAATTTTATTTTCTCTTTTATTGATAGTGGTAGTTCACAATAACCACTCATAAATTTCATGGTGGTTGTAGTGTGGCTAAGATAGTGTGACAATGGTTCTTTTTGGTTAAGTATTAGGCTAAGGTATGATATTGAATGTTAGGACAATACATCAATGGGTATTTTAGAATGATCTGGGGTTTCCTCAAATAGTGAAGGCATCAGGATTGGGTAATTGAACATCAATTTAGCAGTGAATGTGAATTATTTTTAGAGGGGTTGTCCAATGGAGGATCGATTAGTAATTTTTTGTTTTACATGATTTGGTGGGATAATAATTGTATTAGGATCATTTTTTGAATGTAATGTAAATTTTCAAGGATTGTGAATAAATAGTATTAGAAGTAATAAAATGTAATAGCTTTTGAGGGGATTGATTCATCGAGAATATTGTTGATGAATGAGAGTAGTATTTGAGAATTCTGAGGTCATGAATGATGAGATAATGTAAAAAAATATTAGGGTTATATGTAAATTATTATAAAGGAATATATCAACACTTTCTAAAAAGTTCTCATAAAGAGTGATTTTTTCAGCTCAAAAATTGTATGTGTTGATAAAAAAATCATTATTGTTGCTTTTTTAAAGCTGATAAAGAAACAGCATTATTATACATAAAAATTTTCTAATAAAACATATCATAATCCAATATAAAATTCTAGTAAGAAAAAATTAATTTTTTTAGAGCATTATTATTTATGATAAAATAAATATTTATCATCAATAACAATGCACTGATAACAATAATATTTTAATAATATAATTAATAAAATGAAATATAAAGTGTTATAAATATATGTATTTATTATTTATATATATTTTTTATAATTATATAACTATATAAATATATATATTTGTTTATATTTATTATTATATGTAAATAAATTATAAAATATTTCTACACAATTTGGAATATATTTATTTGCATATGGATGGAGGGGTTGGTGGCTTCAAGTGGGTGGTGGGACCTTCAATCAATGATCCATGGTTCGAATATCTTGATGATGAAGGATCCATGGGCATCGGGCGATGATTACTTCATCTATATCGTTGACCATGTCTAGCACTGGTAAACAACGATGAACAACATGTCATCTGGTGTTTCTCCTGTCATCAGGATAAATTGGGGTGGGGTATTAGGACTTTATAATTAAGTCTGCAGGGATATGGTAATATATATAATAAATAATGGGTCAATATGGATGGGTTATTCTGTGGGGGGGCATGACCTGCCTCTCAGACCCTATGGGTGTGAGTTTCATCTTTGTATTACGTTGTCATAGTAACCCCAAAGAACCAAATATATATAATTGTATAAATACAGTAAATATACATTTAGAAATATATTTATTTATAAATTCTTATTTATAAATATATTTTTATCATTATTATGGAATATACAATCATAAATGCTTAAAGGTTAAAAATTAGTGAAATTTAATAATTAAAAGTTAGAAGACATTAAAAATATTGAAAAAAATGAATAAGTTTTATTAATTTTTCAGCTTATTGAAAAACTAAAATAGTAATATATATTGAAATGAAGATTAATTAATGTTGAAAATTTTAAAACATAGTAAAAATTATGTATAAATAAATATTATAAAATAATTTAGTATGAAAAAAATATTTAAATATTTAAAATGACTATATAAAATTTACCTTTTACAAACATAATATATTAAATATAATATGATACTAAATTTTATTCAAAAATGAATATAAAAATTTTAAATAAAATACATATATATTAAGTGTCTTTGTGTTTTTATTTATGATTGCATTAATTTTGTAATTTATTATATTTAATTGATATGTGTATATATACCACTCTACATTGATTCATGTAAACTTGAATAATTAATTTAAATAATATGCCATTTCTATTAAAGATAAAAATAATATTAGTGAATAAAATTTAAAAATGATTACTGTGTTATTAATTATATAGATTATTACAATAAATAAAAATGAATATTTATAAAAAATAATGTTAGAATTAAAATGAATACATATTGATTATATAAATTAAAATCATACTAATAACAGTAAATTGTAATGAATAAACATTTATAAATAAATATTGAAAATGTATAAATGTATAATCATATTTAATAATGAAATATTCCAATTTCATTATTTGCACATATATTTAAAATAGTAATAATGAAATATTTAATAATAAATATGAATAAATCTAATATATATATAATTTGAAAAAAATATAATATTTTTTATTTAATTAAATAATAAAAAATATAAAAGATGAAAATAAATATTTCATTTATAAAATTAATAAAAAAAATTGGTATATTAAATTTAAATTTTTTTTTAGAATATTATTTGTCTTATGAGTGAATGAATTTAATATATATATATATATATTAATAGAATATTAATTTTTTAATAATATATATTTTTGGGTAAATTATTTTTACCAGTAAACTATTTTTTGTTTAAAAAATAATAATAAATTATTATTTTGTTTAATGAAAACTTTTGTAATATAATTTAAAATTTAAATAAAAAAACAAAAAAATTATTAATATAATTAATATATTTTTTATTAATTTTTAATATTTTGTTACTATATTAAATTTTTTAGAGTTAATAAATTTAAATTAAAATAAGAGACTAAATAGTAATATATTTTATAGGTAAAAATGTTTCTAATAGAGATGGCCTTGATGGGTCATTCTGGCCAAGAAACCCGGCGAGGAGAGGACACCATATGCCAAAGTGGATAACTTGGGAGCTAGAGAAAATGCTGAAGTTTGGTGGTAAGGACCACATAGTTACTGGAGGGGAGGTTCGTTGGTGGTGTCTTGCACTAGCTACATTAGGCGTCATATCAATGTAGTATGACATGATTATAGCTATGGTGTTAGTCGTTTACTGAAAATGAATAGTAAATATATTTTGCATAATAGATGTGGGACATGCACCTATGTTAGCACTATATGATTTATGACCGCTTAAATGAATTCACTAATTAAGGTTATCATTTACCATTGATTTTATTTAAATGTTGCTGTTGGCGGCATATAATGTAATATTTTTTAGTGCTTTTATAGATCACACTTTGTTAGCTCTTTTATTTAGCACTGATAAAGACCAATACACTTAATTTTAGTAGTGAATTTAATGTAATTATGAAATATAAATGAATATAATGATAAATAATTTCAATAAATTGCAAATATGTATTTATTAATATAAAAGAATAAATTTATAAACAAATAACTACTTATATAAATATAAAAATATTACGAGAATTGTGAATATATTTATAATTATAAATATGTAATTATAATTTAACTATAAAAAATATATTTAAATAAATTTATAAATATATGTGCATAAATATTTATAGAATAAATATATTTTTTATTTAAATATATTTTAAATAATGTTATAATTTTCTTATAACAAGTTTTTTACATATAATTATAAGAAAAAAATTAATAAATATTGTAAATATACATTTATCAATATATCTATTTATAATTTAATAATTATGAAGATATTAAATATATTAATTATATATACTTGTGTTAATTTTATAATTATTTTAAAAATTAATTATTTAAGTTCATTCAAAAAAATTATTTGTAATTAATAATATTGGATTTTATAAATATAGTAAATAAATAAATTTATATATATTTATTTATCAATAATTATTTACAATTTTTGTAACTTTAATAATGTCTAATTTATCTTAAATACACAAGTGTTAAAGGTTGTGAAATTTTTATAATTAAAAGTTATTACACATTAAAAATATTAAAAAATGTATATGTTTATTTAATTATACTAATTAGGTAAGAAACAAAATATTAATATATATTGAAATGAAGATTCATATATATTGAAAATATTAAAACATAGTAACTAAATATGTATTGATAATTATTATAAGTGGACTAAATTACAATAAAATAATAAAATATTATATAAAATATAATAATATTTGAAAAAAACTAAAAATAAAGAATGAGAGTTTACCGATTAAAAAAATAATGTATTAAATATACTATGTTTTTAAATTAAATTCAAAAATTGAATTTTAAAATTTTAATCATTTATATAAATTTTATGTTTGTTAATTTTATTATAAGATTTTATTTATTACATAAGTTTTTTTTGGTGTCAAATTAATATACATATACATACATAAATGATATATGTAAAATTGAAAATTGAAATTATATGGTATGTACCACCTATTAATGAAACAAATAATAATTAGAATGAATAAATTTAAATATGAATTACTATTGTTAATTAAATTGATAAATTTAAAAAATAAAAAATGGATATTTATAAATATATAATGGGAATGTATACATATAAAATATATATATGACAACAATATTATATACATTAAATTAAAATTAAACGAATTTTATAAATGAATAGTACTTATTTCATTATGTATATAATATTTTTGCAATTATTTATTTTTTAATTAGTTTGTAATAAATATTTATTACTATATATTTATATCAAAATTAATAAATTATGTATATATATATAATTAAATAATTAATATACTATTCATTAATATATATCAACATATATTTATATATAAGAATGTGTTTTTAGATATATCAATATTTAATATATACATATATTTATTTATATATTAAAAAACATTATT
This sequence comes from Viscum album, assembly GCA_963277665.1. Classification (NCBI taxonomy): domain Eukaryota; kingdom Viridiplantae; phylum Streptophyta; class Magnoliopsida; order Santalales; family Viscaceae; genus Viscum; species Viscum album. The sequence continues at coordinate 814,390,418 of OY728120.1, forward strand.
TTATTTATGAAAATTCAAAAAATAAAATATATAATAATCTAATTTAATATATATATATATATATAAAGGTTTCTCTTTATCAGCGTTAAAAATAAAGCGATTATAAGATACCCTATATCACATCTTTTTGTAGCGCTTATAATGAATACATTTATTACTGGTTTTTTCAAGCATTTATAACTACAAGTATTGAATAAAGCACAAATTGTTGTAGTGGTAATGATTTATTGCATGGATCCCATAAGTATTTTTAAATGCCCAAGTTTTTTGGATCTAATAAGGGACTATAAGAAAATTTATTGAGTTTCAACAATCATGGATTTACCCTTGAGTGATTTGACCCAAAACCATTGATATCTAAATGTAATATTGAATTCGTAATTTTTAAGAATATAAAGAGGAAGTGGTGGACAAATGCACCTTCTTGGGATATTTCTGATCATTGTTATTGTTAAACTTTTTTTAAAGCCCCAAAAATATCTATTTTTCTAGATTTTATGTGGAATGATCAAATAGTGGAATATGGATATTATAAATTACACCCTCATGAATGAAATTACACTTATAAAACCTTGGAAAAAATACATGATTAAGGAAATTATGTCTTGGGGATTCTATTAATTCAGATATAAATTTATATTTTAAATATAACGTAATTGTATGAAATTAATTTTTTCATAGAAGGATCAAAAAATAAAGAATATATGATGGATATAGTCTATTTAGGAATTTGAAATTTTTTTTATTATAATTTCCTTAATGAGAATATTGTTACTAATTTGGTTAGATATAAATTTATAGTCAATGAAATATATGATTTGAAGAAGGAATTTTGATTGATTAGGCACTATAAAACTGTGCATCTTAATATGGTATAAATAGGTCATATTTTTGTTTCAAATTATACATACTAGTTAGAACAATTTTAAATTAATAGATCAAATATGTATTGTAAAGACCCGTAAATTTCAAGGAAAATTTTTTCTTAATTTCTTTGGGATTTTATGAGTACGTAGTTTCTAACGGCACCTGATTCTGAGGCCCGATGTGCCCGGAATCAATTTCCATAGTTTATCTCGGGTACGTTCAGTGAACGAACGAGCGGGGTTTTTTAACATTGGATGTGGTGCTCAAAATTGAAATCTAAGGGCACCGATGAAACCGCAGCACCGGTAATTTCTTAATAATACCTTTACCGGAGTTGCTTTTTCTTAGGAGGAGTTGTTAAAAAATAGGGAATTAAATGTTAGGTAAAATAAATTGTGTGCAAATTTATTTTATCCGTGATCGTTTAATTCTCTCATGGGAAGTTGTTGGTGGGGCCCACAACCACCCAACATCCCATGTGAGGTTATGAGGGTGGTGGGGCCCACACGATCCCCCATCTTCTCATATTACCTAACTCCTCTAATCTCCCTCTTAAGTGTGTTACCCTTAAAACATCCCATTAATTTGTGACCTTACCTCTCCCCACATTTATTCAATGCCAACCCTTTAATTTAATTAAAGTGAGTTCTGTAATTTGAAATTAGTAATTTTGAAAGGCATGAATTAAGATAATAAAATGAGAGGGATCTTATTTGATTAGGTTGGCTTGTAGGGTAAGGTAATTGGGAGAAGAATACTCTAAGTCTAAAGAACTTCATCTTCTTCGCGAAGAATGCCAAGACATCGACGAAGAATGTCTTCACCGCAAGGAGAGATGGATGTGTCGTCTCTTCTCCTATCTGTAGCTGGTGTGTGATGCATTTCACGAAGAAAGACGATGCGCCCTCTTTCGATCTTCTTACCGAGTCAAAGGAAGGTAGATGCCGCTTCTCCCTAGACGTTCTCTGTCAACATATATGGAGCTTCACCTTGTGACGTTGTTTCCCGCAACGATCATCGTTTGACAACTTCTTCGAGGTAGGGGTTGTTTTCACGTTCATGATTATTTTTGACGTTCGTTGTTAATATTGGCCGCCTGTTATCAATATAACGGGAGGAGGTCGGATAGCACAAACACGACCGAACCTCCTCCCCTCTTTGTTGATTGATTTTTCTTCGTGGCTTGAAATTGAGGCGGAACCGTTGCACGGCGCGAGGTCGAGAGAACTGCAGCCAGAGCAGGTCACGGTAGAGGGGCGCGGTGCTGATGCGCCCCGCCGGAGCACCATGGAGGGATGCGGTACGGGCGGGCCACAGTGGAGGGGCGCGAGACCGTCGCGCCACGCTGGATAGAAGAAAGTTGTGGCCGGAGGCCGTGGCGGTTTAGCAAGGGGGGCGGCCGGACATCCGGCCGCCGGCGCTCTAGGGGGGTGAGACCAGCATGTCCCGCATGGCAGAACCGGCAGGCCATTACGGCCGGCTGGATTCAGGAAGTCCAGGGGTTGTAACCCCCAGGGGAAGGCAAGGGCGGGCCCCTCCATGTGGGGGTCTCCGTTTCAAAACAAGGGGTGCAACGCTCCCCCTCCCCTTCGCGTCCGCTCAGCGCATGGGCGCCCGCACCGGGCCAGACCACCCGTGCCGAGCTGGGCCACCCACGCTGGGCTGGACCTCCGCGCTGGGCTGGGCTTCACCTGCTGGGCCGGGCCGTGTCCTAACGGGCCGGACCCGGACCCGGGTCGGACCGGGCCCCAACCCCTGTTTTCCGGACAGATCCATTCAAATGCCCATAACATGGGCTATGGACCTCCGATCGACAAACTGTCAGTTGCGTAGAGATATTTGGATCGATACGGTCGTTTTGGTATATTACACCCATGGTGTTGGAGAACTTTGGATATGGCTGGGTTGGTTCGAAAACGAAACCAACCGGGCCCTCGGAGCGGAAACGCTTATAACTTGAGCTTCGGACGTCTGATTGACGTGTCGTCGACTTTGTTGGATTCCTCTTAGTGAGAAGGTTCTTTTGGAATGATCCTCTCTAGTTTTGGACCCAGTTGGAGTAGGGTCTGGTTGGTTTTGACTTAAAAACCAACCGGGACCCTGGGACGAAAAAGCCAATAACTCTCAGATCGGGCGTCCAATTGATGCGACGTCTATCACGTTATGTTCCTTTCGACGAGACGGAACTTTGGGATACATCAACTTCGTATTTCGTGTCAGTTGATGTATCGACCCCCTTGGCTCGTGGGGCGGACCCTCACGGAATCGAGCATGCAGTGTGCAGGAACCCTAGAGCTGGCTGCGATGAACATGACTTCCGTACTAGGATCCTCTGTGGGTTCGACGAGGACGACTAATGTACTAGGATCCTCTGTGGGTTCGATGAGGAAGACTACCGTACTGGGATCCTCTGTGGGTTTGACAAGGAAGACTACCATACTAGGATCCTCCGTGGGTTTGACGTGGATGACTATTGTACTGGGATCCTCTGTGGGTTCGACTACCGTGCTGGGATCCTCCGTGGGTTCGACGATGAATACTACTATACTTGGATACTTTGTGGGTTCGGTAGCAACGACTACTAAACTTGGATTCTACGTGGGTTCGGCAAATGAGAAGATTCAGAGGCTAAATCTAATAATCTCCACCCTTCTTCATAAATGGATACATGTGTGAGATGAGTCTTAACAGACAATCATTATCATCGATATGATTGTTGTGCTTTCCTGTGTGGATTGGGTTGTTCCTTCCTATGTGCATTGGGTTGTGAATTCCTATGTGGAATGAGTTATGTTCTCCTGTGTGGACTGGGTTGTACTTGGGATCGTGTGCTGGAGACGATCTGGAATTGATGACATAGGTATGTGTATGGGAATATACCTAAGTATAGTTGGTTGTTACTTCGTGATTGTATCCTTCCTTTCTGGTTTGTCTTTCATGGATTCTGGGAGACCTTCGGGGGTCTCGGGGTCCCTACTGAGTATCGTATACTCACCCCTACACGGGCTATACCCGCACTACGTTGTGTTGGATGCAGACGACGGACAGCGCTGATCGAGATAGGAGCTCGTGGAGCTGGACGATACCTGGAGGTGGATCATTGGACGGGACGTACACAGAGCGGATGGCTGGAGCCGAGGAGCGGAGGATACTATATGTACCCACCCATCAGGTGGGATTTCCAGAGGACGACTCAGTGTTGCTGCTTTACATTTCTGTTGTCGTACTCTCTTTTCAGTTGTACTTTACATTCACTTGGGTTTGTATTCTGGCCCATTTACTTTCCAGCACTTACTTTTGTACTCAGTTTACTTAGTGTTTGCTTCAGCTTGCGTACTATGTGGTGTTTGTTTACTTTTTAAAGGAAATACCTTCCCTTTTATTGGGATTTATGCCTTTGGTTCTAGTTGTCAGCCCCTGGCCTATGGAAGGCGGGCTTGGGGTAGTCACGGCACGGGCCCCGAGGATGGGTCATGACAAATTGGTATTAGAGGAGTTTGGTTCTACCGTAGAACTCAGGACTCTGATATTTCTTCTACGTGAAGGAATAGTGTTAAGGGTATTGAGTGTGGTTATTAGTCCAGGGAGTCCAGTGTTAGTGCGGCGGCTGACGTATCCATACACCAGGACCCTAACTTCTGATTTCTGACTCAATGCACGACAACATTGATTTCTTGTCTGTTTCAAAAGTATTCTTTGTGATTACTTTGAGTCAGCTTACCAGGTATACTGTATTAACCGTGGTGCACCTGTTTCTTTTTAGGATGGACCCACATTGGAAGCCATCTAGGTTTCCCAGTTTCGTGCAAGATAGCAGCCCACCGAGTGACAAGGCCTCGGTGCAGGGCCCCATTACAGTGGAGGCACCTGCGGTACCTCTACCCGCTGAGCCACCGATGCTACCAGCCCCAGCAACTGAGAGTGCAAGTCTCCTGAGTGCACTGCACGAATTTTAGCATCAGAGACTGCCCAGGTTCAATGGAGAGATGGATCCTCAGGCAGCCGAGGATTGGATGGAGGCTGTTGTTCGAGTCTTCAGGTTAGTAGGGACACCATTTGACCTCATGGTGATCCTTGCAGCGAGTCTCCTCCACAGGGCAGCAGGTAGATGGTGGAGCCTGAAGCTCCAGGTGCACGACGAGGCATCACTTCTTTGGACAGACTTCGAGAGCCTCTTCCGCTCGGATATTGTTCCATCCACTCTCCGTGCGGTGCGCATTCAGGAGTTACTACAGCTACGGCAGGGCATCATGACGGTATCCTAGTACTCGGCAAGATTTACCGATCTCTCATGCTACTCCACAAACATGGTACGGGACCCATTCTTCCGGCCCTGGACCTTTGAGCAGGGACTGAGGCATGAGATTAGGGCTTCTATGATCTCCTTAAACATCCCAAAGAAGGCAGGGGTGCTGGAGAGAGCTCTTCTAGTGGAGAGTTTTCTCACTGAGCAGTCACCAGCGGCGAGACCCTCCACAGGACGACCCGTAGTGGAGTATTCTGCATCTGGCAGTAGATAGTTGACTTAGAGGTCCAAGAAGGCCAGGCCATCAGATGAGAAATCTCAGGATGAAGATTCGATTATAATGGGCACATGAAGGAGATCCAGCCACACGAGGAGCAGGCAGTTCTATACATGCGGTGGGCAGGGTCACATGGCCCGAGACTACCTGAACCGCCCTATAGATGAGCAGCAAGCAGTAGAGGGACCTCCTAGGTAGTGGTTCAACCATGGTGGTCTGCAGGGAGCAGGAGGACGTGGAAAAGGAGCTGACTAAGCAGCGGATGGTGGGTGACGCTTTGAGGCCCTACCACCACCACCACAAGGAATACCACCCCGACCGCAGGGAACAGGTGGACAGGGGAGAGCTCAGCTTCAGGAAGCTGAGGCTTACGACCATGGAGCTCCAGGAAAAGATGGACAAGAGCGGGACTAGCTCCAAACATGGATACTTTTGTTCATTTTTCTTCTAGATTTATTGATGTTTTGTGTCTTTGTACCTTGAGATGCAGTAATAAAAGATACTTGTTCTTATGAAGTTTTGTTCCCTGTCCTTTTTATGTAGTTGATAATAAGAGGTTCTGGTTTAAACTGTTGACTTGACCCTCACTTTTGAGATACCTACTAGAGGAGACCCAGTGACCACACACCGATACTGAGAGTGTGACTCGACCCTTGGAGGTGAGGGTAATGGTTGGATCTCTTGGTAGTAGCGTCGAGGCCTTATGACGTCATCCATGGCATGGATTAGTATCATTCATGTCAGGATTGACTGTATTAGTAAGAGAACGTGGTTCATCCAAGGGATGATCCCAGATTTCTCTTATCGGAAAAGAATAAATCATAGCAGCTCTTGTAGGACCAGAGAAGGTTCAGGTCATCAAGGAGTGGAAGAGGACAGCTCAGAGCTGACAGAAGTCTTATGCTGATAGGAGGCGGAGACAACTAGTGTTCGAGGATAGGGACCACATTTTATTACGGGTCTCACCTCAACGTGGTTTACATAGATTTGGCCTGGGAAGCAAGTTATCTCCAAGGTTCATCAGACTCTTCTAAGTCCTCGACAAGGTAGGCAAGGTTGTTTACCACTTGACCTATCCACCTTAGTTGCACCAGGTGCACGACATCTTCCACGTATCTCATCTGAGGAGATATGTGCATGACCCGACGCATATCATCAACCATGGGGAGCTGGACATCGATGACGGGGTGACTTTTGTGGAGGTCCCGGTGGAGATCGAGGATCAACAGGAGCGGGTCCTACGTGGGTGGTCGATTCCTCTAGTGTGCATCAGGTGGAAGCATGGGAACCTCAAGGAGATTACTTGGGAGTGGGAGGCTCAGATGCATGCTCAGTACCCACATGTGTTTCCCTAGTTTGTGATGTATCTTTATGGGGACGTAAATCCCTGAGGTTGGAGTAATGTAATGACCTGTAAATTTCAATGAAATTTTTTTCTTAAATTCTTTAGTATTTTACTAGTACACTATTTCTAATGGCACCTGATTCCTAGGCCCGGTGTTCCCGGAATCAATTTCCAATGTTTTGCTCAGGTACGTTCAGTGAACAATCGAGTGGGTTTTCTAACTTTTGATCTGGTGCTCGGAATTGAAATCTGAGGGAACTAATGAAACCGCAGCACTGGTAATTGCTTAAGAAGACCTTTACCGGAGTTGCGTTTTCTCGGGAGGAGTTTTTAAAAATTAGGGAATTAAATGTTAGGTAAAATAAATTGTGTGCAAATTTATTTTATCTGTGGTCGTTTAATTCTCTCATGGGAAGTTGTTGGTGGGTCACACAACCACCCAACATCCCATGTGAGGTTATGAGGGCATTGGGGCCCACACGGGCCCCCATCTGCTCATATTCCCTAACTCCTCTAATCTCCCTCTTAAGTGTGTAACCCTTAAAACTTCCCAATAATTTGTGACCTTCCCTCTTCCCACATTTATTCAATGTCAACCCTTTAATTTAATTAAGTGAGTTATGTAATTTGTAATTTGTAATTTGTAATTTTTAAAGGCATGACTTAAGATAAAAAAATTAGAGGGATCTTATTTGATTAGGTTGTCTTGTGGTGTATGGGAGTTGGGAGAAGAATACTCTAAGTCTAAATAACTTCATCTTCTTCACGAAAAACGCCAATAAATCGACGAAGAATGTCGTCACCGCAAGGAGAGATCTATGTGTCGTCTCTTTTCCTCTCTACAGCCAGTGTGTAACGCCTTTCCCGAAGAACGATGGGGTTCCATCTTTAGATCTTCTATCCGCGTCAAAGGAAGGTAGAATCTGGTCCTCCTTAGATGTCCTCCGTCAACATATACGGAGCTTCACCTCATGACGCCATTTCCCACGACGATCATTGTACGACAACTTCTTCGAGGTAGGGGTTGTTTTCACATTCATGATTATTTCAACGTTCATTGTTAATATTGGCCACCTATTATCAATATAACGGGAGGAGGTCAGACCACACGAACACGGCCGAGCCTCCTCCCCTTTTTGATGATTGATTTTTCTTCATGGCTTGAAATGGAGACGGAACCGTTGCACCGCGCGAGGTCGAGATAACCGAGGCCAGAGCGGGCCGTGGTAGAGGGGCGTGACGCCGACACGCTGCACTGGAGTTCCATGGATGGTCACAGCCAGGGCGGAGGGGTGCGGCACCGTTGCGTCGTGCTAGACAGAAGAAAGTCGTGGCCTCCGGCCGCGTCAGTCCGGCCGCCGACGCTCCAGGGGGGCGGAACCAGCAAGTCCCGCATGGCACAACCGGCCGGCCATAATGGCCGGCCGGATTCGGGAAGTCCGGGGGTTGTAACCCCCGGCGGCTGGAAAAGGGAAGGCCCCTCAACGTGGGGGGTTCCATTTCAAAACAAGGGGGGCATCCCCCACTCCCCCTTCCGTGTCCGCTCTGCGCGTGGGCGCCCGCACCGGGCCAAACAGGCCACGCCGGTCCAGACCGCCCACGCCGGGCTGGGCCGCCCGCTCTGGGGCGGACCCCCACACCAGTCTAGACCACACCGGCTGGTCCAGGATGGATCACGCCCTAACGGGCCAGACCCAGACCCGGTTCGGGCCAACCCAGGGGTGTCAGGCCAGGTCGGACAGGGCCCGAACCCCCTGTTTTCCGGATATATCCGTTCAAACACCCATAACAAAGGCTACGGACCTCCGATCGACACACCGTCAGTCTCTTAGTGATCCTTTGATCAAGAAGGTAGTTTTGGTATATTACACTCAAGGTTTCTGAGAATTTTGGGTACGTCTAGGTTGTTTCGAAAACGAAACCAACCGGGTCCTCGGAGCAAAAACGCTTATAACTTGAGCTCCGGACGTCCGATTGACGTGTCGTCAACTTTGTTGGATTCCTCTTAGTGAGACAGTTCTTTTGGAATACTCCAATCGATGTTTGGACATAGTTGGAGTATGGTCAGGTTGGTTTTGACTTAAAAACCAACCATTCCCCAAGGACGAAAAAGCCAATAACTCTCAGACCGGGAGTCTGATTGACACCCCGTCTATCACATTATGATCCTTTCGATGAGACGGAACTCTGGGATGCATAAACTCCGGACTTCGTGTTATTTTATGTATCAAACCCCTTGGCTCGTGGATCGGACCCCCCCGAAATCGAGCATTCTGTGTGCAGGAACCGTAGAGCTGGCTGCGACGAAGGGGACTTCCGTACTAGGATCCTCTGTGGGTTCCATGAGGACAAATACCGTACTAGGATCCTTCGTGGGTTCGACGAGGATGACTACCGTACTGGTATCCTCTGTGGGTTTGACGAGGATGTCTATTGTACTGGGATCCTCCGTGGGTTCGACTACCGTGCAAGGATCCCTCGTGGGTTCTACGACGAAGACTACTATATTTGGATCCTTCGTGGGTTCGGCAGCGATGACTACTTAACTTGGATCCTATATGGGTTCGGAAGAGGAGATGATTAAGAGGATACATCTAATCATCTCCAACCCTCTTCATAAATGGATACTTGTGTGATCTGAGTCTTAACTTACAATAATTATCATCGATATGATTGTTGTGCTTTCCAGTGTGGATTGGGTTGTGCCTTCCTATGTGGATTGGGTTGTGAATTCCTATGTGGAATGGGTTATGTTCTCCTATGTGGACTGGGTTGTACTTGGGCTCGTGTGCTAGAGATGAGCTGGAATTGATGACTTAGGTATATGTATGGGCATATACCTAGGTAGAGTTGGTTGTTACTTCGTGATTGTATCTTTCCTTTGTGGTTAATCCTTCGTTGATTCTGGAAGACCTTCAAGGGTCTCAGGGTCCCTACTGAGTAGCATATACTCACCCCCACACAGGCTATGCCCGCACTACGTTGTGTTGGATGCAGAAGACGAACATCACTGATCGATATAGGAGATCATGGAGCTGGACGGTACCTGGAGGTGGATCATTGGACGGGACGTACACGGAGCGGACGGCTGGAGCCGAGGAGCGGAGGAGACTATCTATACCCACCCTTCAGGTGGGATTTCCAGAGGATGGAACGGTGTTACTGCTTTACTTTTCTGCTGTTGTACTCTCTTTTCAGTTGAACTTTACATTCAGTTGTGTTTTTATTCTGGACCATTTACTTTCCAGCACTAACTTTTGTACTCAGTTTACTTAGTGTTTACTTCATCTTGCATACTCTGTGGTGTTTGTTTACTTTTTAAAGGCAATGTCTTCCCTTTTATCGGGATTTACGCCTTTGGTTCTAGTCGCTAGCCCCTGGCCTATGGAAGGAGGGGTTGGGGTAGTCACGGCATGGACCCCGAGGACGGGTCATGACATGTATAATGGTGTGATTTGAATTGTATACACAATAGATATATTTTCATTTCAATGGAGGATGATTTTCAATAGTCTATGAAACTTAATGTGTCACAATAAAACACGATATGAACTAGCATTTTAAAGTAAAATGGTGAGTTTCCTACCCTAATTCCTCTTTATATATCCCATCACATAGTAGAAATATTTTAATATATGGTAGGAATTATCCAAATAGACCCAAACTAATACACATATTTAAACATGATATAAAAATATTTACCATATAATGAAACCACCAATAGTATAAAATTTAAGAGAAAAATGATACATATATATATATTGAATCAATATAATGAAAATGGTGATAAATAGTAATCTTATTAATAAATGGAAAATTCAATCCATAAATAAGAAGATGGTGAGGATATTACTGTGAAAAAACGCATAAAATCAACATTGTCTATTCCCTTTAGTGTCATCTACCATGGTTATCCCTCACCACTAACACTTTATCCATTATATTTTATCCATGAATTAATTTCATTTTCTTATGATATTATAGTTTTAGGGGAGATGTCTATATAGGTGGTGATATTTTTCACACCCAATATGACACCACAAAATGATAATTTTTAACATGGAATATTTGAAAAATAGTTTCCTAAATGGCATAGGGGATCCTTGATATGAATTTATCTATATGAGAAGAGTAAAAGAGGCGATTTCTTATCTACATGAAAAATATATTAATGAATCAACAATAGTATGAAAACCAATAAATCAATGTACCCAAATTTTCACCCCCAGAACACCTCCAAGAAAAGTAATGGGCGGCCGATCATTGTAAATGAATGTATATGTCAATGTATAAAATTACCACAGTGAGGGACCCAAGGATCATCATATAGAAAATATAATATGTTTGATTATATGTCTTTTTAGATAGATGGATCAATCCTCATTTTTCTGATTGATCTCATAATACATTATGTTTTCTAGGGGACCCAAACCATTTTAGGGGAAAATAAATATTTACCTGATGCATGGTCATGAGGAATTTTACACAGAGAATATGTGATGCCCCGACCCTAGTTACCTAGAGTCGGTGCATTATTACGTATCATTGGCATGATCAAAAAAGATCAAGTCTCAAAAGACCGATTAGTTTAGTAGCCTTGTAAAAACTAGATATATTCATAAGTCTTACATTACATCATAATGTGAAAAAAAACTACAACAACATTGTGTCTTCATATCCCCTCATACTATCCCTGCATGTCATTCATAAAATAATTCCTCACATCCTGGGAAATATTAAAACATTGAAAGGGGTGAGCTCAGATGCTCAGTAAGGATAATAATATAGCGGAAACATTCATAAATAAACATAAACATTTAAGGCAATTTATAACAAAAGCCTTTTAAACTTGAACTTCAGCATAATATGGAAAAAATAAAATGAAATAATGCCATTTACTTATTCACATGGATATTCTACTAGTAGAATAATCACATTTAATATCAATAACCACTTTCATACTGATGTAATGCATAATTCCAGACTATCATAACCATGTAACCAAGGCCTCATGCCAAAACCACAAATAAGATTTTGTTAAGGCCTCGTGTCAAGACACTAGTTTGTCTCATGAGACCTACCGATGCATTGAGGAGCTATAGCAGGCTACACCCGTCACCTACTAAGTCTAATTCATTCCTTATGTGAAAAGGTTTAAACATATCATAAACAATTCCCAATAACTATAACATAATCGTATCACATAAAACATGCATAAAAAAAACATAACATTTCGACATTTCAATCACAAGATATCAATACAACACATTGATATAATCAAAAATTTATCAAAACCATTTTCAATACCAAAATAAAAAAAATTAAAACATGGTATTTTTTCATTTAAAAAAAGTTATGTCTTGTAGAGGAAGTTGAAACTCAAATAATGGTCACAGAGGCGGAGAAGTAGTTGTCGTTGCATATGTAAGACAAAACATTCCTTTTGTATTTTAGTAAAAACACTTCGTATAAAAAGATTATTTTTGAATAAAAGTAAAAGTCAAAGGGGATTCTACACCATATAAATTAATGTTGTGTATAAAATAAAATATGCCTCAATGAAAGGAGATTGATATGAAGTCCCTTACCTCGTGTCCGACTTGACTCGATCGTTCTATAATCTCCTTAAAATCGGGTAACTCTTTTTGATTTGAGACAAAGGCTTCCTTGGGAATACTTCTGCCCAATATAATGCTTCTAGGAGTAAGAGAGGGATGTTGACAGAGTATTTGGGAAGAGGTTGGCCGATCCAAATGGCATTGAAGGTTTTAATAAGGTGGTAGAGGTGGGGGCCTTTTATAAGAGGAGAGGAGGGCTCTTTTGGTAAGATTGAAATATTAATTTATTATGAAATGATTTTAGGATTTTAAAGGTCCCAAAATGATATATTTTGAAGATAAGGTGATAATGGTTCGAAATAAACCCATCCAATAGGTTTTAGACAAGTTTATGTCTTAGATTTTACCTTATCATTTCATTTTATTTAAATTATTCATTAATGACGTAATCACTGCATCATCATGGTATCATAAATAAATTTATTTATTTAATGTCTAAAAATTATAAAAAAAACTACCATGATATAGGAAATCTTTTTAGATTTCCGATGAATATTTATAGTCGAAATGTTAACTTATATAACCCCATGCAATAATTGTTTTAGTAAAACAACACTTGTTTGTGACAATTTTCTTTTTACTTTAAATAAAAAGTTATTAATGTCATTTTCTTACCCAAGTGGCTCCATGTGGTCCCCAAGTTGACCCATGGATTGTCTTGGTCATACATGACTCATCCAATAAGGGTAGTACAAGTGTAAAGGTAATTTCATATTATTATAACATTATATTTACCTTAAATTACACTAATTACCTTTAATCGCAGTTAATAAAACTCAAAAGTTGCTATTCACCAAAAATTAATTTCATCCCATTGAACCACATTTTACTTCTTAATTACAACCATGTATGTTGTATTTTTTAAATTAAATTCACATAATTGGTAAAGTTTCATTTTAATGAAAAATTAGTTTTTTAACTACCACTTAGTGGTTTCACTATTCATCAAAAATTAAAGTTTTTCAGAAAAATACCAAAAATTCACCCTAATATATATTTAATATTCCTAATTCAAAAATGATTTCTATTTTAAAAAATTAAAAACATATAAGTTTAATTGATTAATTTAATAATTAATTCGTGCTGTCACAACAGATAGCGTGTTTTTAAGAAACAATATATATCAAAATATTAACAATTCTTTATGTCCAATTTCAAAGTGAAATTAATTCTAATGACCAACATTGGATAAAATGGTAAAAATATATTCTAATTATACTTTAAAACAACTCAATAGTATAATTTATCATTATAAATTATTTTTATTAAAAAAGTTGTTTTTAATTATTTTTTCAATTCAAAGAAGATTGTAAGTTCTCAGAAAATTACAAAAAAATAAACTTAGGATAATTTAGATATTCTGAATACAAAAATGAAGTCCATTTAGAATCATAAAATATATATAATTTCAAAAGGTGGGTATTATTATTCATAACGACCACTTTGATTGGTCACGGTGTGTTAGAATCTCGAACTTGTGTATAATGCAAGTTATTGAATTATTGAAAGATAAGCGTACCATGGAAGTTTGGGGTGTTACATTCTCCCCTCCCTCAATAAATTGCATCCTCGCAATTTGAAATTGTTCTTCGAAAATAAAAGGTGGAAAATAGAAAATACCTTTCTCGAAAACCCATATCGGAAATAGGGTTAATAAAATTTAGTCTTAATTAGAGGGAAAGGGAAATGAGAATGTCACCACCACATTAGGGTTTTGAATAGGACAACATTAGTGAAAATTATAGACACGTAATTAGAGGGAAAACGTAAATATTTATAGGGAGTGATTGAGGTCATCAATCATAAACAAGTGTAAAATTGAGGGCCTCAAATTCATTAATCAATGATGAAAATATCACCAGTTCAACAAAACATAAGGTATTAGTATAACACATTTTTGTTTTAATATACCTTCCCTAAAGTTTAAGAATTAATTTATTTATATAATAAGATATATATATATATATATATATACTTGACAAGTCGAATTTCACCCTTCAACTAATTTATTCCACAAACTCATCTTTCACTCAAAAAGACAACAGAACTCAAAAATATTATATTTATCTTAATCATATAAGGTTCCAAATATTAACACATACCATGGAGAAAAATAGTTTGTAATAACCAGGGACTTCTTATAGGCTAGTGGTATGTAATAAAGGCATATCGCACTATGGTTTTGGGTTCGATTCCTGCAGCTTTGTCCGACGCGATGGGTTATCGCCCGACCTGCAGGTTTCCCTTTTCCTAAAACTATAGTATTATAATATTTGAAAACAATAATCATAATAAATGTTTTATCCTTAAATAATACTATTAAAAGGTCAACTTAATCCATTCCAAACATTATAGCAATCCAAAATACCTCTGTCCAAACTCATAGTCCAATTTTATAAGGAATGTAATCACAATGAAGATCCTTTTTTCCGCATAATAACATGTGAATACCGTCATCATGTATTCTTTCAAAACACTGCAACATCCTGAGTTACCATAAATCCTTATTGATTACATTCATGATCCCTTATTCCTTATAGAATACTAGATATACTCCTATCCAAAAATGTATACAAATCATTAATCAACTTCTAAGAAGTAAACAATATCCAATATAATTTATCCAAATAAATCATGTGTTATTCCAAAATCACTATCTTGGTATCAGAACCATATTATGGTTTATCTTTCTCTCAACCATATATTTTCCAAAAATTTAACCTGCTATTGAGTCACTTTTCATGGTTCCACACAATATCAATTCCTTAATGAAATAGTAATACAGTACAATCCTTATATGCTTCATAATTATTATAACCAGTAAATCATTGATACAACACTCAAATGACATAATTCGTTAATAACAACATAAGAACTCTAATCATTACTCCTAATCTGTGGTAATATCATAACTTGATTATTATCTAATAGCATCATTTGGGGCATACTCTGATGATTTGAAAATTGGTTTTCATAGTGTCCCCACTCCTTGCCGATGAATCATTGTACAGTTAAAAACTTTTTCTTACCCTTGCAGTCACGCACTTGGTGTCCTTTTTCTCCGCACTTATAACAAACTCACATTCCCTTTAGGCAAGTTCAAAGGTGTTTCTTCCCACAGTTATCACATATTGGAACATTCTTCATTTCCCTCTTCCCTTTATCCATCTTTCTCTCTTCTATCCTTTTCTTCTCTAGATTCCCTTCAAATCCATATGACTCAGAGAATTCTTTACTTATCTTATTAACACATGATATTATTTCTTCATATGTAGAGAATATATGGGAGACTATTTCAATTCTAAATTTTGGCTTAATATAGTGAAAGATATTATCCTTCTACTCTTTGGATCATACGTATCGCTGGAGTTCACAATCATTCTACTAGGCGCCATTTCTATACAATGGCATAAAATAGGGCAGTTTAGGAATTGCAATGAATAATTCCAAACCTGTAAAATACTTAATGTAAATTTAACGGTTTATCGATATAATCCATAATCATAAAGATGTTTTCTATGAGGAATTATATACTCAAAACCCCTTCATAATGATTTTTAAAGAAAATGAGAATTATCCTAAGCATATCCTCTGGGAGTGTCATAACAGAAAGTGCAGCAAGGCCCGTTGTTGTGCACTAGGATACCCCAGGTCAAGCCCGAAACTCCTTGTTGGATTTTTTACTGCTAGGTACATCTGTGCTAGAGCTGCCTCTACCTGCTCGTATCCATACAGGGAAGTATTGCTAAGAAAATACACAAAATCTATACTTTACAAAAATTCTAGGATGTTCTTATATACTAATCCCCAATGAAAATCTTAGGCCTATGTGCTCTAATCAGAGTTTCTCTAAATCTAGCTTCCAAGGTTAGTACTAAATACCTCTGATACCAACTGTAATGCCCCGACCCTAGTTACCCAGAGTCGGTGTATTATTACCTAACATTGGCATGATCACAAAAGATCAAGTCTCTAAAGAGCGATTAGTATAGTATCCTTTGAAACACTAGATATATTCATAAGCCTTACATTACATCATAATGTGAAAAAAAAACTACAACAACATCTTGTCTTCATATCCCCTCATACTATCCCTGCAGTTCATTCATAAAATACTTCTTCACATCTTGGGAAAAATTAAAACATTGAAAGGGGTGAGCTCAGATGATCAGTAAGGAAAACAATATAAGATAAACTTTCATAAATAAACATAAACATTTAAGGCATTGTATAACAAAAGCCCTTTAAACTTGAACTTCAGCATAATATGGAAAAAATAAAATGAAATAATTCCATTTACTTATTCACATGGATATTCTACTAGTTGAATAATCACATGCAATATCAATAACCACATTAATACTGAGGGAATGCATAATGTCAGACTGTCATAACCATGTATCCAAGGCCTCGTGCTAAGACTATAAATAAGATTTTGTCAAGGCCTTGTGCCATGACACTAGTTTGTCTCATGAGACCTACCGATGCATCGAGGAGCTATAGCGGCCTCCACCCATCACTTACTAAGTCCAATGAATTCCTTATATGAAAATTTTTAAACATATCATAAACTATTCCCAAGAAAAATAATATAATCGTATCACATAAAACATGCATAAAGGAAATATAACATTTCCACATTTCAATCACAATATTTCAATACAACACATTGATATAATCAAAACATTATCAAAACCATTTTCAATACGAAAATAAAAGAAAAGTAAAACATTGTATTTATTTTTCATTTAAAAAAAATTATGGCTTGTAGAGGAATATGAAACTCAAAAAATGGTTATAGCGGTGGAGAAGTAGTTTTCGCCGCATACGTAAGACAAAACATTCCTTTTGTCTTTTAGTAAAAACATTTTGTATAAAAAGATTCTTTTTGAATAAAAGTAAAAGTCAAAGGGTTTTATACACCATATATAAAAAAGTTTTGTATAAAATAAAATATTCCTCAATTAAAGGAGATTGAGATGAATTCCCTTACCTCGTCTCCGACTTGACTCGATCGTTCTTTAATCTCCTTAAAATCGGGTAACTCTTTTTGATTTGAGCCAAAGGCTTCCTTGGGAAGACTTCCTTCCAAAGTGAGGCTTCTAGGTGTAAGATAGGGAAGTTGAGAGAGTATTTGGGAAGAGGTTGGCTGAGACAAACGGCTTTGAAGGTGTGAATAAGTTGGTAGAGGTGGGGGCCTTTTATAAGAGGAGAGGAGGGGCTCTTTTGGAAAGATTGAAATATTACATTATTATGAAATGATTTTCGGATTTTAAAGGTCCCACAGTGATATATTTCGAGGATAAGGTGATAAAGGTTCTAAATCCACCCATCCAATATGTTTTATACAAGTGTAATTCTTATATTTTACCTTATCTTTTCATTTTATTTAAATTCTTCATTAATGAGGTAATCACTACATCATAATGGTGTCATAAATAAATTTTTTTATTTAATGTCTAAAAATTATAAAAAAATTACCATGATGTAGGAAATATTTTTATATTTCCAATTAATATTTATAGTTGAAATGTTAACATATATAACCCCATGTAATAATTGTTTGAGTAAAACAACACATGTTTGTGACAATTTTATTTTTACTTTAAATAAAAAGTTATTAATGTCATTTTCTTACCCAAGTGGATCCATGGGGTCCCCAAGTTGACCCATGGATTTTCTTGGTCGGACATGAATCATCCAACAAGGGTAGGACAATTGTAAAGGTAATTTCATATTATTATAACATTATATTTACCTTAAATTACTCTACTTACCTTTAATCGCGGTTAATAAAACTCAAAAGTTACTATTCACCAAAAAATATTTCTATCCCATTGAACCACATTTTACTTATTAATTACAACAATGTATGTCGGATTTTTAATGTTCAATTCACAGAAGTGGAAAATTTTCATTTAAATGAAAAATTAGTTTTTTAACTACCACTTAGTAGTTTCACTATTCACCCAAAAATTGATGTTTTTCCAAAAAATACCAAAAATTCACCCTATGATATATTTGATATTACTAATTCAAAAATGATGTCTATTTTAAAAAATTCAAAACATATAAGTTCAATTAATTAATTTAATAATTAATTCCCGCTGTCACAACAGATAGTGTGTTTTTAAGAAACAATATATATCAAAAGATTAACAATTTTTTATGTCCAATTTCAAAGTGAAATTAACTCTAATGACCACCATGGGATAAAATGGTAAATATATATTCTAATTATAATTTAAAACCCCTCAATATTATAATTTATCACTATTAATTATTTTTATTTAAAAAGTTGTTTTTAAGTATTTTTTTATTCATAGAAAATTGGAAGTTCACAGAAAATTACAAAAAATTCAACTTAGGATAATTTCAATATTTTGAATAAAAAAATGAAGTCCATTTTTAATCATAAAATTTATATAATTGGTATTAATATTTATAACTTCCACATTGATTGGTCACGGTGTGTTAGAATCTCGAACTTGCGTATAATGCAAGTTATTGCATTATTGAAAGAGAAGAGTACTATGGAAGTTTGGGGTGTTACAGAATATGGGGGATAATAATATTTTGGAATAATGTATGATACTTCACCCAATCACTATTTCACTAGAAAATGTTTTTCTAACCCCTTTCATTCGATAATAGTCGCAAAAAATCCACATCATCATCTATATGGAGATTATGAAAATAAACTACCCAAAAAACCATTCCTCACTCATATAATTAAAAATGGGGATATACCATCATAAATATTTCATATATAAGAATAGGGTTTATTACCTATGTTTTAAAATTAAAATATGTGAAAATTCATCATTTCTGTAAAAGTACATGGTCACAACATTGATGGAAGACAATGGGTATGACCTCAACCTTTGAATTGTAGTGTATTTACACCCATGTGGATGGTTTGTGTGAATCATATTTGTGTGTTTTATTGTATAAATAAATGTGTATGACTAACAATGTAACTCTTCATGTACTATCACAACAGGAGTAATAGAGATACTTATCTACATGGCAGGAACTCTGACACCAAATAATGTATCAGGCTATACAATATCACTCTATGCTTGTCGAGCTAGTGACCTCTAACCACCTAATAGATATATATATATATATATATATATATATATATTATGAACATCAGGTGATATTTAACAAACATAAAAACAATAGACATCATATTTAGGGTTATATATTGGTAGTGTCTCTAAACAACATGTTTTTTTGTCTTTGAGATCCATATCTACAAAATTCCTATAAACATTTCATCACAAGTGATATAGCATAAAAAAATTATAAGGATATCTTATATCATTTTTTTAACTCTTTGAAACCCCTATAACTATCCTTTGATCAAAAAATTATTCACAAAAAATTTGAACACAGTTCCTAATGTCCCACAAACCACTTCACTTTTGGAATCTACACCAACATATATCTTGATGATCCTTTATTACTCAGTTATCCACCCCTAATTATCACTGTTAGTCATCATTTCCAAATAACCAAATCTCGCACTAATATAGTGATAAATCATTTATATGATTAAATAATTATCATAATTCTATATTAGATTGCATCCACTAATGAATTCAAGAAAAAAATACTATAATATACGGTGAATTAGGGTTGGATGTTTGAAATAATCATCAATCCATCAATAATTTTGTTTCATAAAACCATCAATGAAGAATAGAAATAAATACTCATAGATATTGGGAATATAAAATATGTATAAAATATTGAGGGTTCACAACTTCTTAAAATTAAATAACAGAAAATTATTATAATCAAATAAAAAGGTCATAAAATGAATTGATTGGAATGAAAATAAATATATGTACCATGTGTATAGTTCATTTTATTGTGATGATTATGACCAAGTATAAAATTTTTGTGATACACATTAGATAACTCATTCATTGGAATCTTGTATCAAGGATTATCTAAGTTCATGTATTCCTTTTAATTTATTTATTTGTTGAATGATTCAAATTTACTAATATAGAGATACAGATAAATAAATAAGTTTCCATTTAAAAATTTAACATATAAAATTTATTAAATTATTAATACCATGATTTTCTTGGCCTGGGGGTCTAAAGGTAGATGAAAAATAAAACATATCTTAGGTAAACATTAGTCTAGACCAAATTGTGACATTCTTTCTCCAATATAAGTAACCATTTAAATGGAAATGATATTTTACAGTAATCTTTATCATTAAATAAAGAAAACATATTGTATATTAATATTTTCTTTTTATACACCCATTATCATGATAAATGAAAATTTATCATATAACCTAGTATACATATTTATTTATCAAAATCGCATGTTTTTTTGTAAAATCAATTCCACTACATCCTCTCTAAATTCAATTCATTTTTATATGATAAAAATATCCATGAAATGTTTTGGGTATTGATCTATCATTTAAATGTTTTCACATAGAATCCCCCCTAAACATTCCAAATGTACATTTGAACAATCATTGATGTTATTTAATATTTTAAAGGGTCCTTCATAGAATGAGTTCAATTAATATTTTGTACTCGAGGAAGGTATTATCATTGTCAATGTCTTGGATTACCTGGTATCATGATGTGGAATATATTGTGAAGGATTTCTTTTAGTTCCAATATATGAAAGTCAGTTTTCACATGATGTAACTGTGGGGGTAATGATAGTTACATAGAAACAACAATTTTCATTCATATAGTCTATAGGGGGATTATAAACCTCATAGATCATTTAATCCCTTGAATAATCCACATTAAAAATTATTGTGGGGAGTATTTTAGAATCACATGATTTTCCACCTCAAAGTAGAAATGGCTTCACCGTAGTTTCTTATCAAACATTTTATGTCTCTTGGAAATATGAATTTTTTCCTTATTCAAATTAAACATTGTGGTTTTAAATTCCTTATACATTATCCCCCTCAACTAAATTTCTTAAAATTCCTTCAATTATTGTGGGGACCTACAGAGTCTTCAATATTATTTATTGAAAGGTTAAATAAATTTAATGTAGTGGATGTTGTTGATGTATGTTAAATTGACTAAGGGTATGTGATCCTCCAATGTCATGATGAAATATAGAACACAATACGTCATTTTATTCAAATATACATCAATTTTTATCTAATCCTGGTATACTATATAATGATGTAATACGACAATAAACTACAAATATATCCTCAAAACCTCTCTCAAATTCCTAAAAACAATGATGTAAAAAATTAATCATAGATTGATTTGATCATTGATGGTATCCTATAAAATTAGACAATCTATGACATTTATATTAATTCCACTTAATCCACAACAATCATATCCCATGTATGAAAGAAGTGTCCAATCATGGCCAATCATTTTTTGATCATTATAAAATTATCATTAACAACCACTAATGAAGGAATAAACCTCATGAAAATTTTATTTATTTAATAAAAAGTTCAATATGCATCATTAAGGGGTTGATATTGACCTAATAGGAATTGTTTCTCTAAAATTATATTTTTACGTGTGAGTATCCAAGAGGAAAAATAATGAACTCATTTTTAAATATATTAAGTCCCAAAGTGAGGCTTGAGGAACTGGTATATCCTCATCCCAATTAAATATACTAATAATGGGAAACTATAGAAAACAATCAATAAATTGTCATTAAATATTATAGAAACAACAATTTTCCCACGAATATTGATGATCCTCTCCATGCCATCATAATATTTATTATTTAATTAACCTATGGATATCTCATTATAATGGATCTCATAACCAATGTCTCTTAAAAATACTCCATTATGTATATTTATGATTGTACAGATAGTAAAATTCATCAACGATAAAAATAATTTCTTATATATACAGAGGGAAATTATGTTTGAACCAATTACTCAAACACCACACCTAAAAATAAAAAAAATCAAATAAGGGAATTTTAAAAAATATTTCCTTTCCTAGGAGAATTGAAACTATTGAAGTCATTGACCATTGAACCTATTATCTTAACCTATACATATAATATCATTTCCCATAGTTATTATATATATAAATATTCATTGATTCACATAGACTATGAAAAACTAATTATGAATTTAACTCCTTCATGATTATATGGAAATCACTAATGTGTCTAACTCTAAATTATAGGTCTCATAGTTCAGGTCAAGTTGTCTCAATCATTAATAAATATGGGAAATCAATATATGAATCTATGTAAACATACAACCAACAAATTATAGATAAAGGTTTTAGAACTCCACCTATGTAAATATAACCTCTAATAACCTCATAATAGTAGGACTCATCATCCTCCACTTGAGCTACTCAAAATCTCTTTTTAATTATTCATTGCTAATAATGGGATGCCCCATTGTAATAAAGAAAGTCATTGATGATGAAATCCTAGTGAATATTTCAAAAAATAACCATTATTATATTTACAACACATTCTATCATCGTTCGAAAACATACACATGGGTGGACCAATGATATCACATATTTTATCCATGATGGGTCCAAAACTACATTATTATATGAAATAAAATTAAAGAAAGAAAAACTATTGAACTAAAAAAATCATGGTTCATTTTATTACCATAGATTTATTTCCATCATCGAAATTACAAGACAACCCTTATATACTCCAATTTAATATCCTTTGAAAATGTGTATAAGAGGACATAATTGATTTGGTAAAAATAAAACAAGTCTATGTAACCATGAATGATGTAGTTCCAAGTATTATGAACACAATCAGATAATATTTCATGATGAATATAAAATCCAAAAAATAGTAATTTCTATAAGAAAACATGAATGAAAATATTTAGATATCCTAATTTTCTAATTTGTTGGTCGGAGTGGATACTCAAGATGGGGGGGTCAATTGAGCTCCAAATAAAAATTTCTGTTAAAATTATTTCTATTAAAAAAACCAATATTTAAAAACAAGTTAAACTATATTGAATTTATACATATTTTAAGAGTTCAATTAGTTTCTTGAAGATTGATTAGGTCTTAGTTAATTTAATTGGAGGATTAAATTAACTTTTTAAACTAACATACTGGTTCACAATAAGTATAAACACTTGCTAATTTAACTATCAAAGTAACTTTAAAAAAAATTGTATTTAAAAGTAATTAGAAGTGTAATATAAAATATATAGTATACATTAAACTTAATCAATGAGGCACAAAAGATGTAACCAAGAGGTTCACTCTAAAGCTAAGACTCAGTCCTCTAAAAATAATTTATATAAATTTGATCCACACACCCTGGATCGGGGTAAACAATAGTGAAAAGACCGTCCAGGTACTAAGACCTCTACGACAGTTATATGTGGGAAAAAAATAGCACACAGGTTATCCAGGTCACACTTGACCTCTTCCACAATTCATAGTGGGATATAGTAATGTGAAAGAAGTTTGGAGAGAGGATTTAGTATCCTCCAGTTCAGTCCAGGACTCAGTGTGTAAATACACTGCTAAAAAAGATAATGAATAAAACAAAATAGATCTAAATAGATAGAGATGAGTTTAGAGTTCTCTATGTGTTGTGAGTGAAGCTCTGGACTCCTTGGATTTATGTAAATGAAGCTCTGAGTCCTTCTCTGGTTTTTTTTCTGAAAAATAGAGGGTTGTTTTTTTCAAGTTCAGTTTGATCATCTTGAGTGCATGAGGATCTTTCATTGTAGATCTTCACTCCTTGAATAAGGTACAGCTTGTGTTCTCCTTCAGAAATAATTTCTTCTTGTAGGTTCAGTGATCTTCGAGTATGGAAGTAGTATTTCTGTATGCACCACATTACAGCATTATTTTTACCGTTGTGTGTACTCTTTGTGAAACTACTTTTCTACTCTTTTCACGTTCCTTCTTCCTTTTTTTCTGCTCGGCAATTGTCCTTCTTTTTATAGCTTTCATCTCCATCAAAAGGAATGATTACCTTTTCATGGGTACTAGGTACAGTTCCCTAACATTACAACAACCCACATTAAATAACATTGATTTCATTAAAATCATAAAATATGACCGTTGCATAATAAAAAAATAATATTGACAAAAGTAGAGTTTGACTGGTCAGTATATAAGTAGCTTTCTGTTGGTAGATATGCAATGGTGGACTTTTTAAAGCAGTGAACTCCTATCAGTAGCTCTTTGATCTTATACCAGTAGCTCCTTGTATCAGTAGCTGTTAATCTGTGTATCAGTAGCTCTATATACCGGTGACTCCTTCTATCGGTAGCTCTTGGTCTATCAGTAGCTCGCTTATCTATCAGTATCTTGCTTATCTATCAATATCTTTCATGTCTCGGTGACTCTGTATCTAAAACCACACTTATCAGTAGAATTTGTGTTAGTAGCCATGCTCTATCGGTAGACTTATTCTATTGGTAGTTGTCTGTATCAGTGGATCTTTCGTATCGGTGGCTCGTTTTGTATTCATGACTCTATCGGTAGCTTGTGCATAATGGTAGCTCTGTTCTATACCAGTGAAGTGTATATTGATAGACTTATGCATACCGGTAGACTTGTTCTATCGGTATCCCAGCTTCTATCGGTAGCTCTCTGTATCGGTGGACTTGATCTATCAGAGACATGTTCTTACCGGTGGACTTATACATACCGGTACCTCTGCGTATCGGTGACCTTATCTTATGGTGACTATTTCTATCGGTAGACTAAGTACCGGTAGATCTGTGTTAGTATCTATAAGCATATCAGTGACTTAACACTTATCTATTTTATACAAAACATATCTGATTGAGTTAGAATTATTTTAAAATTCATATAAACATAGATAAACCTTGATTAACATATTTAAGATATTATTTTAATATAATTATCAAGTTGATCATAGGTTGAATGAATTAATATATAGACACACATTATTTGGGATTATCAAATTTTGTACAAGCATAATTGGGATTATCCAAACAGTTGAGGTTAACAATATCCCCCTTTTTTATAATCACAACTTATGATATTATAATCCCAAAATAATCAGTAATGTATGAGAGGATATAGAATTAAATTCAATTGTAGTAGAGAAAACAATATATGATGTGAAATGTTAAATGTATCACAGGTAGAATTAAATGAAATGGTATCAAAGTCACAAGTTAAAAAATGAAATATATAGTAGCTCTCCTCTTCAGTTTTGTTAGCTCTCCCCCTTTGTGATTAGGAAAAAGTGGGAAACAACAAAGAGATAAGGAGAAAAATGGGAAAGAAAAGACAACCATTTGTATTTCATGTTGTAAAAAGGTACAAGGAAATAAACAACAAAATACAAGGGATTACTATCAAACATCTTAGCCACCTAGTCAATCCACATCCTAAATGTGAGATTTTCCGTTGGGATCAGAAGAGGATTCCGGGTGTGTGGATGTAGGTGTAGGATTAGGAACACCAGAAAGGATCACAGGATGTTGAGCTACTAAAACTGTTCCTGGCCTGTACTGTGTAGCTCTCTGAGTGATCATAGGATAAAGGCATCTGATAGCTTGGGCAGGAGTCATTTGAACAGGAGAAGTAGCAGAGGCAGAGGCAGGTAAAGCTGGAGGTACAATCACTGGCCTAGCATCCACATGCAAGAAATGCAACAAGAGATTTCTGAAATCCATAATGATTCCTCCTCCTAACTCCATAGAAGATATGATATCATCCTTGTTCTCCATGAATTTGTCCAAGGCTGGAGTCAACTCTCTGAGATTTCTTACTTGTTCTCTGATGTCTTGATTGACAGGAGGTAACTTCATGTTTTCTAACATAAGCTTGAAATGATTATTGAGTTGATGATTAGTATAAAACCTTTGGAAATAATAATCTACATTGTATTTCACTTCTTTCTGAGGAGCATAAGCTTCTCTCAAAGAGTCAGGAACAATATTCATTATCTCTCTAGTTGTATCTCTAGTAGAAGTCACCACTTTGGATAGATCTGATGAGTCCATAGAGCCACTGGTTGATTCCGAACCAAGCTCCTAATTCATCAAATCTCGAATCTGATTCAGTTCTATTGAAGGTCTTGGAGTAAGAGAACCAATAGAGAAGGTTACTCTTTACTTGAAGTTTCTGGTCAACCCACTAATAAGATTTTTCACTTGGGAATCTTGGGTGCTGAAATGATCTTTCGTGGAGATTTTAAATCCTTCAAAGACTGATACCATCTGGCTCACAACATTTTTGAAATAATCTAAATATTTTTCTGTTTGGTATTTAGAACTCATATAAGATTCTATAGAGATAATAGATTTATTTAGAACTTAAACATACTCTTCCAGTCTACATACGTGAGTCTGGAAAGCTGTAACTTCATCTACTATTTCTGCCACAAAGTTTGACAAATTACAACTGAGATATAGTTCAAAAGACTTTTCCAAATTGCTCATCTCTTCAACAAATCAGTGCTTCAATTCGTCAATAGAGGCACTAAAATACTCTTTCAGCTCAATTTTTAAGGATTCAAGATCAGCCTTGGTGATCATACCAGCCGGTGCAACCACAACAGGTGCTCTTTCAGATACTATTTTGGCCATGGAGTCATTCATAATCGATTGAATGGATGACAGTAGTGAGGCTTCCATTTTCCTTATTTCATCCACAAAACTGATTTTGATATCAGACTTTAGCTTATCCAGATCATGTATTCTTACCAAATCTTCAGGTAACAAATCAGTCTGAATACCATAATTGATTTTTGTTACATTGAGGGATGCTTCATTATCAAAATCTGGATAATCCAATCCAAAACCCACAAAGCCTGGGTCTTCGGCCCAATACTCAATTTCAAATGCCGCTGAAACACTACCAAACCTGATTGGATGCTCCCCCTCAACTGGAGAATTCTCTTGTACAGCAACAGAATTCTAAACAGGCCTTTCTTCCTCAGAATAATCTTCTACAATCAACTCCATCTTTGCAACAGTAAGAGGATCCTCTATATTAGGCACAAGACCTTCCATCTCACCCACTACATCCTTAATAGGAACAACTGACCTTCCAATCAATGGAATCAGTCTTAAGCAGATAGAATCAGAGGTTTCAGATTCATTCTCTCACACTTCTTAATTATCAGGGGTAAGCTGGTCTTCCTCAATAACAAGTGTTTCTTATTCTAATAAAGTTTCCTTTTCTGAAGATATAATTTCAGAAACAGGACTTGGGGGGCAAGTCTGGATCCCTTCCATCACCCATAGAAGTCACCTATTCGTCAGTCTAGTCACTGTACTCAGGTTCTTCTTCATCAGGTCCTAGACCTGGATCCCTCACATCCTTAGGCCTTGAAGGATGGTCCACAAGATTGAACTTATCATATAGCTTCTTGTCATAATTAACCCACTCTCTTCTCTATGGATTCTAGTTTATCTTCATGTATTTGCAAACAGTTCTTGTGATACAGATGTTGTTTTTTAACACCACTGTTTCATCTTGAGACTCAGCTACTCCTTTCACTTTGATCATCACTGAGATCAACTTGGCAAAGAATAAGGAATTTTTTTACTTTGGTCTAATCATATCCTCTACTTGAGTCATTAGAAGCCTGCATAGATTCACTTTCACACCATGCCTCAAAAGATGCAACAGATAGATATCATGATATCTTAAATTCGCAAAGTCCTCCCTCCTTGGAATTAAAACAAGCTTAACAAACTTGAATAGCAATCTGTTCTCTCTATCCATTTCAGCAGGCACCACCTGTCTTTTCTTACCACTACAAGTGAGCTCCTCTAAAGCAGTCTCATAATCAAATATGTCACTTGTATGTGGTACTGATTTCGAGAAATATCCAGGAACACCTTCACGTCGAACCTTCAGGCATTCAGCCCACTCAACAGATGAAAAAGATATCTCCTTTCCATTCCCAAAGGAAATCATTCGTTTCTCATATTCTGATTTCTCAAAGCTTACAAACTCATAGAACTGTTTCACCAGGTTTAGATAGTAGGGGCCATTGTTGTTCAAAATCAATCTTCCCGCTTCCGATCTTCTATCACCTCTAGAACTAACGATTTATTGGAAAACAATCATTCCATGCATAGCTCTTTTTCAATCACAATAACTCTATTTTGTAAATACGGGTTCACTGGTCACCTCCCTGACCTTTTTCTACCAACAATGAAACTTGCTTCTGGATCGGTCTTCTGATTCTTCGCATTTGGCTCATCAATGTCATCTCTAATAGTACGGAGTTTGGTTTTTTCCATCTTTGGTTTGAGGAACTTAGGGTTTTCGAGAAATTCGAGAGCTAAGGCTTGAGGGTAAAGGAAAGGTTAGGTGGATTGAGAAGTAACTAGGACATAGTTTTATCATTTAGGAACTATAAAATAAATAATTAAAATATCATAAGTATAAATGATTCAGATTATAGTGGCAGAAAGAAGTTTAAAACAGCAGTAGGTTATATCCGTGAGAATTCCTAACAGTGAGGATTATCTACCAGTGAGGTCCATTGGTGAGGTTTATCGGTGATTTATTACATCGGTGAGGTACATCAGTGAGGTATCACATTGGTGAGATACATTGGTGAGTTATCACATCAGTGAGGTACATCGGTGAGGTATCACATCGGTGAGGTACATCGGTGAGGTATCACATCAGTGAGGTACATCAGTGAGGTAGATCGGTGAGATATCACATTGGTGAGGTTTATCGGTGAGGTTTATCGGTGAGGTATTACATTAGTAAGGTTTATCATTCCTAACTCAGGTCTAATGTATCTTAACTGATCCTAACTTAAAGGTTTGGTGAAAATGTCACCTAATTGATGTTCATTACCTATAAATTCAAGAGTAATATCACACTTTTGGTAGTGATATCTCAAGAAATGGTGCCTTACATCAATGTATTTGGTCCTAGAGTGAGACAAAAGATTATTTGAAATATTAATTGCACTAGTGTTATCACAGTTAATAGAAACATTCTTAAAATCATATCCATTGTCTAAAAGAGTGTATTTCGTCCACAGAATTTGGGCACATCAACAACCAGCAGCTATATACTCTTCTTCGATAGTGGAAAAGCTACATAATTCTACTTTTTAATACACTAAGATACTAAGAAAATACCTAGAAAATGACATGTTCTAGATGTAATTTTTTAATCCAACTTGAAACCAGAAAATTCAGCATCTGAATAACTCATTAATTCAAAAGACTGTTCTTTTGGATAAAACAAACCTAAATTTACAGTGTGTTAAAGATACTTAAAAATTATTTTAACTACAAGAAAATGAGATTATTTTGGATTAGATTGAAATATTTCATACATACATACACTAATCATAATATCTGGTCAACTAGCAGTAAGGAAAAGTAAGCTTCCAATCATACCTCTGTAGTTGGTTTGATCCACTTGTTTCCTAGTTTTATCTATATCCAATTTACAGACAGTACTCATAGGAGTATCACTTTCTTTAATACTATCCAAGCCAAAAAAAATTAAAAGATCCTTTTTATATTTACCTTGATTCAAAATAATAGCATTTTCATTTTGAAAAACTTGAAATCCAAGAAAATATTTGAGTTCTCCTATTAAAATCATTTCAAATTCCTTTTTCATACTCTTTGAAAAGTCAGTAAACAAAGAATGTTTAGAAGATCCAAAAATAATATCATCAACATAGATTTTTACTATAAAAAAATATTTAAAAATTATTTTAATAAAAAGAGTTAGATTAGAAATCCATTTAGTAAAACCTTTTGAAATATGAAAATTGCTAAGTTTATCATACTAGGATCCTGGAGCTTGTTTCAAATCATATAAAGCTTTAGAAAGTTTAAAAACATGATTTTGGAATTGGGGATTATTAAATCCAGGGGGTTGTTCAACTAAAACATCTTCAATTATAAAACCATTTAGAAAAGCACTTTTAACATCCATTTGATATAACTTGAAATTCAGATTAGCAGCATAGGAAAGTAAGATCCTAATGGATTTTAATATAGATACAGGTGAAAAGGTTTCCTCATAGTCGATTCCTTCCTCTTGACTATATCCTTGTGTGACTATCCTAGCTTTGTTTCTAACTATATTTCCAGATTCATCAACTTTGTTTCTAAAAACCCATTTAGTGCCTATTGTCAAAGTGTCATTGGGTTTTTCAACTAATTCCTAGACTTTGTTTCTTTCAAATTGATTTAACTCTTCTTGTATAGAAATTACCCAAAATTCATCATTGATTTCATCATTGATATTTTTAGGTTCTAGATGTGAAAGAAAGGCTTGATGTTCAACCTGGTTTCTTAGAGAAACTCTAGTCTATGTACCTCTATCAAGATTACCAACAACAGCATCCAAAAGATGATTCTTTAGAATCCTAGTTGATCTAGTAAGGGTAGGACTAGAAATTTCAGGATCTTCTCTAAGTTCGAGTTCTATAGAAGCAGATTCTAGAATATGTCAAGAACTGGATGTTTTTACAGCAAGTTCATTAGTTTTATCATTATGGTCCAGAATAGTCAAATCTTCTTCATGATTTTCAAGAGAAGACTTAGGTTCATGTGGATCAGTTTCATCAAACATGATATGAATAGATTCTTACACACATTTGGTTTTTTATTAATGATTATATAGGCTTTTCAGGTTAATGAATAACCAAGAAAAACTCTTTCCTAACTTTTAGAAGCAAACTTGTCAAGATTATCCTTTGTATTGAGAATAAAAACCGTGCAGTCAAAAACTCTGAAGTAATTAACCTTAGGTTTCCCATTATTCCACAAATAATAAGGAGTATTCATAAGAATGGGTCTAATCAAGACTCTGTTGATAGTATAACATGATGTATTAACAACTTCATCCCAAAAATAAATTGGCAGGTCATACTCATTAAGTATAGTTCTTGCAATCTCTTGAAGGGTTCTATTTCTTCTTTATACTACACCATTCTTTTGAGGTGTCCTATGGGTGGAGAAATTGTGACTATAGCCATTTTCTGAGAAATAAGATTCAAACTCACGATTTTCAAACTCACAACCATGATCACTTCTCAGGGTCTTAATCTTAAGTCCACCAAGTTTCTCTATAGACTTGGAGTATTTAGCAAAGTAAGAACAAGCTTCACTTTTGTGAGCTAAGAATTATACCCAAGTATATCTAGAAAAGTCATATACTAAGACATAGACATAGTGCTTCCCATTTAAACTAGAAACTCTAGAAGGTCTAAACAAGTCCATGTGAACCAACTCGAGAGGTTGAGAAGTTGAGACTTATTTCATTGATTTAAAAGAAACTTTATGTTGATTACCCTTTTGACTGGGATTACAAAATTTGACAGTTGTGAATTCATGTTTAGGTAGGTCTCTAACTAATTTCTTCCTAGTCATATTTCTAAGTGAATAAATTTTGTAATGTCCTAATCTTCTGTTCCATTGCCAAGATTCTTTATTAAAAGCATTTAAACAAGTAACATTTTGTTTAGGTAAAGAATTCAAATCAACAGCATAAACATTTTCATTTCTCAAAGCAGAAAATACTAAAACATTTTTGGAATTAAAACCATTACATGAATCATTTTCAAATTTAACATTAAAACCATCATCACATAACTGATAAATACATAACATATTATATTTAAGTCCATAAAAAAACTTTGGAAATTAAAACTGAATCAGTGTTACCAATCTAGACTAGGATGATGATATTTCCTTTAGAGTTATCACCAAAGGTGATATGGCCTCCATAAACATTGATTAAACTCTTAAAGCATGAGTATTCCCCAGTCATATTCCTTGAACATCCACTGTCCAAGTACCATACCTTCTTATGAGAACTCTTTAAGAAAGTTTCTGACAAAACAGATTTAGATGGAACTAGCATAATTTTTTCCATATTTAGAAATAAATCTAGTTTTAGTAAACTGTCCAGATTTAGATGGAACTAGCATAAATTATATTGAAATATAAACTTTGTTTGATCTATTAAAATGTGAATGACTAGTTGAGGCATATGAATTTCCATAATTGGAACTAGCATAATTTTGTCCAGATTTAGAAATAAATCGTGTTTTAGTAAACTGTCTCTATGCAGGCTGATAGCCTATTCCAGTAGTATACTTTGATCCCACTTGTTTTCCTAGAATTTTAGTGAGAGTATCTTTTCCAGTTGTAAATTTTTTTAAGTCCTTCCTTAATTACTCATTAGAAAATTTTAGTTCAGTATTTTCCTTCAGCAATTGAGCATTCTTTTCCTTTTCAACATCAAGTGCATATTTTATAGAACTAGATAGGGCATGCTATTTCTTCAAGGTATTATACTATTACTTCAATTCATTACATGTCTCTTCTAGAATATTATAGTATTCAAACAATTCTTCATTAGACATATTTTCATATTCAGAATTATAATCAACTCCAGAATAATATGAATTTAAAGTAGGAGTATCCAATGTTACCTTAGATGTGTTTGTCATAAAATACTTGTTAGCATGATTCTTTTAAGAGTCAGAAACTTCAGATTCACTTGTGTTGTCTTATGAAGCACTCCAGGTAGCTTTCATATATTTCTTGTACTTATTTTCCTTGTAGTCATATTTCTTTTTGAACATCAATTTTGGACAGTCTCCTTTTACATGTCCTTTCCTTTTCCATTTATATCAGATAATCTCATCACCTTTATCAGGCTTCTTCCAGCCCTTCTTACAATGACCTTTGTTGTCATATTTACCTTTGTAGTTTGATTTTCTGAATAATTTCTTCTTTCTGTATAAATTTTTATTTCATCTATTTATCTGAGCCATCTCAGCATCACTGTCAGATTCTGAACATTCACTTGTTGAGCTTTCAGTTGGTATGTGTACTTTCTCCTTGTCCTTGCTTCTTGAGGCAGTAGACTTAAAATCCACTGACTTCCTTTTTGGTTCATCATCTTCTACCTTATTCACTTTGAGTTCTTCCTCATACATCATAATCATACCAATTAGTTCATTAACAGGAAGTGCACCAATGTCACATAACTCTCTTATTGAAACAGATGTGCCTCTCCACTTGTCTTGCAGACATCTCAATATTCTCATAATTTGTTCCTTTGCTGGAACAACCTTTCCAAGTGAGCTCATAGTGTTGAAAATATCATTGAACATGAGATACATGTCAGAAATTTGTTCATCAGGCTTCATTTTAAAGTTATCATATTTAATAGTATAAGTGTTCAGTCTCATTTCTTTAACATTGGTTATTCCCTCATGTTAAATAGCCAAAGTGTCCCAAATTTCATAAGCAGTTTTACAAGAAAATATTCTGTTAAATTCCTCATCACTTAAAGCACAATACAATGAATTCATTTATTTACAATTATTATTGTAAGCTTTTTGAGTAGGTTCATCCCAAGTAGTTCTAACAGTCTCTGGAATCTTATATTGAGTTTTTATAGAAGTCCAGATATCAAATCTCATACATTCTAAATGAATTTTCATTTTAAGCTTCCATTGAGCATAATTTGTACCATTAATGAAAGGTGGCATGTTGGTAGTATCACCTTCTAATATATAATAAATAGATAGAGTTTAGTAATTATATTTAAAGATATAAAATTTATAACAAACAAAAATTTAAGATCTTTAGGATACAACTAAAATCGCAGTTGAAAAAATAGAGTGTTTCGAAAACCGTTAATAATAAATCTTCCTCTGATACCAAATATTGGTCGGAGTGGATACTCAAGAGGGGGGTGAATTGAGTTCCAATTAAAAATTTATGTTAAAATTATTTCTATAAAAAATTCCCCTATTTAAAAACAAGTTAAACTATAATGAATTTATACAGATTGTAAGAGTTCAATTAGTTTCTCAAAGATTAACTAGGTATTAGTTCATTTAATCAGAAGATTAAATTAACTTTTGAAACTAACTTACTGGTTCACAATAAATATAAACACTTGATAATTTAACTATCAAAGTAACTTTAAAACCAATTATATTTCAAAGTAATTAGAAACGGAATATAAAATATAAAGTATACTTTAAACATAATCAATGATGCACAGTATACGTAACCAAGAGGTTCAGTCTCAAGATGAAACTTAGTCCTCTAAAAATAATTTATATAAATTTGATCCACACACCCTGGATCAGGGTAAAAAACAATGCAAATACTTTCTAGGTACTAAGACCTCTACAAAAGTTCTATGTGGGAACAAAAACAATAGCACACAGGCTATCCAGGTCACACTTGACTTCTTCCAGAATTCACAGTGGGATATAATACTGTGTAAGATTTTTGGAGTGAGGATTTAGTATCCTCTAGTTCATTCCAAGAGTTAGTGTGTAAATAAACTTCTCAAAAAGTAAATGAATAAAATACAATAATTCTAAATAGATAGATATGAGTTTAGAGTGCTATATGTGTTTTGAGAGAGGCTCTAGACTCCTTGGATTGATGTAAATGAAGCTCTGAGTCCTTCTCTGGTTTTTGTCTGAAAACAGAGGGTCGTTTTCTTCATGTTCAGTTTGATCAGATTGAGTGCATGAAGAGCTTTTGTTATAGTTCTTCACTCCTTGACTAAGGTGCATCTTGTTTTCTCCTTCAGAAAGAATGGCTTCATGTATGTTCAGTGATCTTCGAGTATGGAAGTAGTCCTTCTGTATGCACCACTTTATAGCATTCTTTTTCCTATTGTGTGTACTCTTCATGCAACTACTTTTCTATTCTTTTCACGTGCCATCTTCCTTTTTTTATGCCCAGTCTTTTTCCTTCCTTTTATAGATTTCAGCTCTGGAAAAATGAATTATTACCTTTTCATGTGTACTAGGTACGGTTCCTTAACATGACAACAACCCACATTAAATGACATTGATTGCATTAAAATCATCAAATATGACCATTGCTTAATAAATAATTAATATTGACAAAAGTAGAGTTTGACTGGTCAGTCTATAAGTAGTTTTATGTTGGTAGATATGTAACGGTGGACTTTGTATAGCAGTGAGCTCCTATCGGTAGCTCTTTGATCTTGTACCAGCAGCTCCTTATATCGGTAGCTGTTACTCTATGTATCAGTAGCTCTATATACCGGTGACTCCTTCTATCAGTAGCTTTTGGTCTATCAGTAGCTCGCTTGTCTATCAGTATCTTTCATTTCTATCAGTAGCTTTCATATCTCAGTGACTCTGTATCAGAAACCACACTTATTGGTAGACTTTGTGTCGGTAGCCTTGTTCTATCGGTAGACTTGTTCTATCAGTAGCTGTCTGTGTCGGTGGCTCTTTTGTATCAGTGGCTTGTTTTGTATTCGTGACTCATTTGGTAGCCTGTGCATACCGGTAGCTCCGTTCTGTGCTAGTGAAGTGTATATTGGTAGACTTATGCATACCGACAGACTTGTTCTATCAATAGCTAAGCTTCTATCGGTAGCTCTTTGTATCGGTGGACTTGATCTATCAGGGACATATGCTTATCAGTGGACTTATACATATCGGTAGCTCGGCATATCGGTGACCTTAGCTTATCAGTGACTATGTCTATCAGTAGACTAAGTACTGGTAGATCAGTGTTAGTAGCTATAAGCATATCAGTGACTTAACACTTATCTATTTTATGAAAAACATATCCGATTGAGTTAGAATTATTTCAAAAGTCATATAAACATAGATAAAAATTGATTAACATATTTCAAATATTATTTTAATATAATTATCAATTTGATCATAGATTGAAAGAATTAATATTTATTTACACATTGTTTGGGATTATCAAAGTATGTGAAAGCATAATTGGGATTATCAAAAGAGGTGAGGTCAACATAATTGTAACATGAAATAGATTAATCTAATATTGATAATTAATAACCATTTTTTCCTTAAACTAATAATATAGATCATCAATCCTTGATAGAGGATAATTATTATTGACTATACCCCATTCTGTATGAATGAATCTCAAAAATAACCTATAAAACATCCACAATCATAGAGAAAATAGTAGACTTTCTAGGTGATGTGATAAAATCATCATATATATGGTAATCATACTATAACATTAGATCCTTGAGATTTGATCTAGATATATGAAAATCTATTAAGGATATCCATGTTTCCATGCTGTGAAAATAAATAAAAATTTTAATCACCTAGTTAAGGGTGAATTCAAAGTACATCAATTACATGGAAATCAGTACTTTCTTTCATGTATACATAATGAAGACCATATTAATTATCTGATTTTTACAATTCTATGCTCTATATTTCTTGTTAAATTGACTTCTTGTTCCCATACAATGGATCTAGTAATCTTGAATTAATATCCGACCTACCTAGGGATTAAATTAATGTTTTATTTTATCAATAACACAATAATAATCTTGGAATGAACCCTATAAATGTATGTGTAGTGGGTATTTAGTCAATATCTTGGATTATTTTACATAAAATTATCTATTACATTATAATTCCTAATTAAAAACCTCCCCTTTTACTTGTATACAATGGTAATGGTAGATTATTGTGAATTTTTTATCACTTATAATTTTATTTTTATGTAAATATTATAGTAATGTTAACCAAAATTAATTTGGAGCTCCTAAAAATGAGATTTAATTTTAAATAATTAGATTACATTAGAATAAATATGATTTCTTGATAGACCATACAATTAAAAAATTGTACACGAAATTATGATTATTACAACTTGATCATAAACTTTCATATTCAATATATTCTTATTAAAATGGATTTTGAGTTCATTCCCATTTAATATACATATGGGGGAAGTGGTGGTGGATGAATTTTATAAGAATGTTAACAAGAGGTAATGAGTTAGAGGGAATATTATTAACATGTATAATTTTTTTCGGGGGGGGGGGGTTATTCAATATGTTTTTAGAGGGTTTTAATGGGGTCATTGAATGGGTAGGGTAGAGTTATTGAATAGGTAGAGAGGCAACTGAGTAGTAATTATCCTTCTAGATATATAATTTGGCCTATTCAGCATATGTGATATTATTCCAAAGTTCCTTCCCATTATCCTTCACTCTCATGTTTTTATTCAACTATGGTGTTCATATTATAGAATTAGTGACCCAATTTTTTATAATCATCTACCCTAATAGATTAGCCTCATCCTATAGAGGATTCACATTCATGTTTTAACCACATAATATTCCTCATCTTCATCATAACCAAAGGTAACTTGATCCACCCATGTTATGTTTTTTGGGGAACACCTAGTCCAAAAGTACAAAGTTTCATTATTCATATAGGGTTTTTATTAGAGGTAGTACACCAAAATAAAACATGTTTTGAGAATATACATTCAAATAGATATCATCTAAAAATCATTACTATGGTGTAGTGGTCTTCTTTGGATGATGCACTAAGATGAATCTCATTCATCACAGTAGGTGGCCTACGAGAAACAACTTCTTGGTTTTCACCAAGACATAGGAGGCCGAAATTTTTGGTTTGACAATTGATGGAGGTGTACTAGGTTTCCCTTGTCAGCATCAGGAACACAATATCCCATTAACTCACATCGATGAGTTATTCACTAGAAAATATTTCTCCACACACTAGTATAGAGAAATAAATAAAAAAGTGAAAAATAATAAATAAAAACATAAAATGATATGGGTATAAAAATTTATTATATTATTTTATTGTTGAAGTATGTTTAAAAAAATTTATGTGGATTGTTTCAAATATTAGTTACTTTTTAGTTGGTGGAGAAAAAAAACAAAATAGTTCCTTCACTTCTAATAAAAAAATCATGGATAAATTACTAATGTCATTTCTAAATTTCACGGATGAGCTCCTAATGTGAATCAACTCACTTCACATACAGAATCTACAAGGAAATTCATAGTTTTAAACATACCCAAAATCCTAGAATGGTAATATAATAATGATACTACTTAATTACATGTTTTACGGTTTTGTATTCAGTAATCCATGTGAAATAGCCACTACTTACCAACAAGGTGTAGATAAAACATTTTTCATGATGCTGGGGATGGCCACTCAATTTGGGAGGATTATAACATAGCCGATAGAATTCATGGTTCAAAACTTGCATAATACATCATTTACATTGATAGAGACTTCTTATATTCTCACGATAACTATAGTGAACTCTGTAATATTTTGTAATATAGAGGTGGATGAGAAGAAACTGTTAGTATAATGGATACCTCAAAAAGAGTTTTATTTATGGAATTATCAAACTACTAGTCTGTAATAAGGGTATGTAGATGGTTTTTACTAAAAGGACCATTTTTTTATACCAATAATCATTCTTGACAAGGATGATTATAGGATAGGGACTATATTGTTTATACACCATTGAAGAAGGATGATGGTAGTTGCATACAAATATTATCTATCAAAATTTATTCCCTGAAGGGGGAAAATATGAAAAAGTAAAATTATTTGTTAGGGAGATTACCAATAATCATGGGTATAAAGGGGAAATTCTTGTAAACCATTAATAATATTTATCATTGTTTAATGGGATAATTTTTTTTCCAAATTGAGAATCTAAGAAATATATTTTGGGAGATCACGTGGCTCCCCTGTTTTGTAAGTCCACTTTTATTAAATCAGGTGGAAAATTCACTTTTATGTTGTAGGGAGTTTTAATAACCAAGGATATTGAGGTAATAATGTTAAATGTTATTAGTTTCTATTTGGGGGGAGGGGGTAGAAAATTATCATTTGGGAGGGCCCATGGGGGTTTTTAAATTGATAGGCTAGAGTGTGGTAAGGGGTTGATATGAAATTTAGAAGGATTTATCTGGATTTGGAATTAGACTATTGTAGCTTGTGAGTGATCAATGTTGAGTTACTTCTCTATTATATTCCCCTAAAAATATATATTCTAGTATTATAGATATAATACAATATGTGGGTACTTTTTCATTATCATACATAAATATATAACTCCATTTCCTTGTACCCTACCTTCATATATACCAAATATTCGTCATTTAAAAGAATACTATCTACCACGATAAACCCTAGATTATAATGACACCCCCAAAAAAATTTATCTATTACATGATTTATTTATTCTACTAATTATATTTGGTAGTCAAGAGAAATAATACCCTTTTATCCACATGCATGAAAAATCCTATATTTTCACAGTCATGAACCACTATTTTCTTATTGTGGTAAAAATACATAATAATGGGACCATACATTTCCATTACATTGATGTCACAACCATTAAAATTACTACCAATTGATCAGAACTGATTACTATATTAGATACCTACATTAATCTCTAGTGATAAGTTTCTCAGCTATAAAAAATTCAGAAATCAGTAGATTCCTCTGTATAATTCCAGCATGGGTGGGTTCATATAAGGGATAAATTTTGGTTTAGATTTCAAAATGAAGGCTATACATGAACATCAATTCATTTCAAAACCCATAAATAACTATATCATGTGACAACATCATTTATTAGGTTAACCTCTATGCATAATCAGTGACATATATTCTATAATGAAATTGATACAATCAATCCTAACTTGATATTTCAGACTATATTTCAGTAGTAGCACTTGAGAATTATATTTTTTGATTATATCCAGGGCTTTTTTTTCCTAATTGTTCAATATGATACTTGTAAACTACTGAGTCACTACACCATTTAGATGGATTTATTCTAACTCCACCATTTGATCATAGTTTCTTTATATAAAAATAGATAATAAATTCGTCGCATATATAAAATAGTATTTTACCAACAAGTTAAGTGATTCACATAATCATGTTTTTAACTATTAGTGGATTCTATGATGTGCACATTGAAACACAGAAATCCTCATCATGCTGCATTGGATAAAAATAATGTTATATTTTTGGAGGGAATTTTACTTCACCCTAGGTGTTCATTCAATGTGAAACACAATGATCATAGTTACTTCTCCCATTATTTTTGGTCATATTATTTCATGATATTATCACTATATAAAACAAATATTTCTCAACTATACATCAGTAAATATCTCAGTCAGAATCATATATACATCATGACACTACCTCAGATTATCTTTCGATTGAATTCATAGGGGAATAATGGATTATACAACATAAAGAATGATAATTAATTCATATTTTTTGAGTTAAAAAATGATATAGGTATGAATATATTAATAATTTTTATAATATTCATGTAAAACTTATTTTTTTTAAAAAAATTAGTTCTATAGTCTTCAAAATCATTAAACTGTTAATCACAATGTATTTGAATTGAAACGTTAGTTTTCACACCGTCATAAGGATCTATATGAAAAAATATATTTTGATTACTCTGGTAATCTATGTCCCAATAATCAGAGACCAATCTCAAAAGACTCCTAACTATATACCATATCCCAAAGACCAACCTTCTCAAATAAAAATATGATACAACCCGACACATGAGTTCCATGCCTGAATCTATAGTATTTCATGTGTGACACACCCTGATATCCTCTAAAGGGAATGGGGTGGGTGACAAGAATATAATTGTGGTACAACATAAAATGGGAGGAAATAACCTAATAAAACTATATAAAAACTATCATCTCTAAATATAATAAAAAATTTAGTTCTAGATAATAATCCATTTGAAATATATAATTTATGTGACAAACTATATTCATCCTCCAAAGTATAGCATGATAAATGACAATATTGTGAAAAAAATGATATGAATTATAATGGTATAAAGAAACCCAACACAACTAGAAGTTGATGATGAAACCCAGATGCAAAGCACCTAACATGAACCCTGCCAATGACTTTCACATTCAAGAAACACTAAAATCTATCTCTACATACACTATGTCCAAAAATACTGATTGATGAATTATATATATATTTTTAAATATAAAATTAACTAAATTAGAAAATTAAATGTTTGTTATTTTCATTTTTTACAAATATTATTATAGGATAATATTAGTGTATAAATCTATGAATAAATGGCATTGATGATAAAAATATTGACATCATAAAATTTTAAATGACAATTTGAAATGTTAAGGGGATTATTTCCATGCATAAAAGGTTCATTGGCAATTAACAAAACTAAAATGAAAATTTGGATGTCATGATTCATGACATGTAACTATAGTTAATACATAAACATGATGACATTAGTGTCTTGTGACATGTCATGAATCTAGTCCATGAACCAATTATAATTTATTTATACATGATTTATGATTTCATGAAACCATGTTCCACGTTTTGAATCATGATGATGAAAATTTTATTCATCTATTATTTAAAAAACTTTTACCAAGACCCACAATTAACACACTGGTAACTTCCCGAGTTCACATTGTAAGAATCATTAGTTGAATATATTCAAATTAAAGATATTTGGGGGGTTAAATCCTTTCCCTATAAAGCTAGGACTATGATAGTTATACATCTTATTCATTCAATGAGTAGATAATTTCCCCAAATAAAGTGTTTCACTATAGAATCCTTTAATATATTCTATAATTTAATTCCTTATAACTTCCCATATAACCCTCTCATTTTTAGAATGAGGGAATAATTTGAATATTGTGGTGGGTGATGTAAATATAGGTGGAGTGTGCACATGATTTATTTTCATTCTATGTGTTTTTCATGTTTGTGTTGTGAAATTAGTCTTTAATCCCTTCTATATCTCTATTTATCATTTAATAATCATTGATAATATGATTATAAAATAAAAATATAAATTTTAAATTTATTTTATTCAATCCCATATTAATTTATTAAAATATTTCATGACTATATTTAAAACTTTAATTGAGAAAATTAATTCATTAATAACCCTATGTAATTGACAATATAAAAGTGTAATATTTTTTTGGTTAGGATAACATAAACTAGTATATATTTTTCTTGAATCTAATGAAAATATGGAAAAATTAATTTTAATTTAGAAAAAACTTTGTCACTAAACTAGAATTTGAAAACATGTCCCCTATAAAATATTGAATAAAAAATTGTATTATTCATCCCTCTAATTCATAAATTAATAAATAAGTATATCATTAATAAATTCATAAAATCTACTTTTGTTATATGATAGGTTTGACCATGGGAAAATCATTTTAATATTTCCATTTAATAAGTAATTATTTGTGTATTGAAAATTAATAAATTTTAGTTGACCCAAATGAATTAAAGACTCCCCATGGGATGATAAAATTTTTAGTACCAATTCTAAGGATAGTTCAAATTTATATATTGTATTTTTAATTTTATATTTAATTTTTTCAATATTAATTTCAAATTTTACACATGGTATTGTCATGATGTAATTTTCAATTTGTTATTGATGGATAACTATTCCAACATGTCAAATGTTAATGATATTTTTATATATATCCCTAAAATCAAATAAATTATATTGAGAAAATATATATATAGGAAAACGGATGGTTCATATGAAATCCATAATGTTGCCGGTGGTTCCATAATAACTCCATGACTACAAATTCATTCAAATTACAGGACTCCAAATAACACAAGAGTGTAGTAGAGCATCCTAGTCCCTCCTATAGTATACAATTACTTTTAATCATAGTGTCCTTCACCCAAATGA
Source organism: Viscum album (assembly GCA_963277665.1). Lineage (NCBI taxonomy): Eukaryota > Viridiplantae > Streptophyta > Magnoliopsida > Santalales > Viscaceae > Viscum > Viscum album. The sequence continues at coordinate 814,433,324 of OY728120.1, forward strand.
TATATGACACCTTTAAAACCTTTTTATCACTACATGATGATCTTAATACAGTTGAATTTTTATTAAACTCACTGACACTATTCAAATTTGGAACTTTTAATTTGATGTTGTAAGAGTTATTATTTTTAATGATTCATTATTAGACAATGAATGAGAATACATTGAAATCCTTCTTCTTCATTCCATTACCACTTGGGATGATTTAGAAACTGAAATTCACATACATTTCCATCCTATATAGAAATCCATTTACATTTAGATATAAAATTTATTTATTAATAAATTTTTTGTTGAAACAATCTACAATGCATGAGAGATATTCTTTGACATGACTAGATAATATCCTCATCATGATATTCAAATTAGTTTTTTATTTAAACACTTTTATATATTTTTATTGTATTTAAATTGAACCTCTATGAATCTTCTTTGGTCATATCATTATTGGGAAAATTATGATAGTAATGTCAAAAATTATCAACGAGATGGAATGTAATTGTTTTAATGGATATATGACTGAACAGGAAATAAGGGAATCTACTTTTTAAACAAAAATGAATGGATAAGGGTTTATATGAGAGCACTTATGAATAAAATGGACATCATAATGGGAAAAAATAACCCCATGGTTGGCATAGTGATGTAACTAAATTTTTAAATTATAGTAATGGAAATACTTTTCAGGGTTGGATACCACAACAACAAAAATATGGTTATCTACAATGAAGATCGATATTTCCAAACAAACCATAATGCACATCTATCCAAATACATATATAAATACATGAGGTATATTTTACCACATTATGGATGTCTATGAGAGAATCCATTAGAGTTATAATGGATATCTCAATAAATAAATGAGGATCAATAATGAAAAATGAATTTATGGTTGTAAAAATTTATGAATATATTTTAGAGAGATAATGATGATTAGTTCCAGGAAACATAGAATTAAATCCCCATTGAGACAGGAAATCCATTAATATTAAAAGAACATAGGTAACATATGAAAACCCATAACCAACTAAGGTGAACAAAAAATATGTTTAAAAAAATAAAATGATCATATTTTAATTGAAGTAATGAAATATTCCATGCATTAAATCTAAAAAAATCAATTTGTAGAGAGGAATATAAGACATAAATTTGATGTACAGTGGAGTATGATTATTAAAAATGTTAAAAAACAACACATTAACATTTTTTTATAATACATGGCCAACAATTAAATATATATGTAATTACTGAAGGAGCTACTATCTAGTAAGAAGAGGAAATATGAAATTTACACAATGTAACTCACATTAGTCAGCTCAATTGTGATGGTAAAGAATATTAAGAGTAAACAACTGGAACCAAGTATCCTTTCAATTATAATTAATATTCCTTAAAATTATATTTTGAGGGAACTATGGGAAATATGAGAATGTTTGAACATAATTTCTTAAATACAATTAATGAACACACAGACAAAAGTCATGAATACCATAGATATAATGATATAACTGTAAGAATAAAAAATAATGTATCTTTGAGAGATCATTAATGAAATTATATTGATAGAAGAAAAAATTATTTGTTTTGTGAAATATATTATTCTACAAATGGATGGGGATATGCCACTCAATATTATAGGGAGGTAATTATTGGTGACTAAAAATGAATTAATTATTTTCCGAAGTAGTGATCCGTTATTTTAGTTCAGACATGTGAATTTTATTTTTAAAATACATATGGAAATAATGAAATTTGTTGTCCAAGAGGGTGATATGGTGGAATAAACCATTATTAGGAAATAATAAGTTGATATTTCCACTACTGAAAAGGATTATTTGAAAAATATGAATAAATAATTAAATCTAAAATACAATACTATTTATGATGTATGAACATCCAGAAAATACATGTTAAAATAATATGAACATATATGGATGCTGAAAAATATTAATTCTGGTTATTCAGGTCTGATAAATACCTAGTGGATAGTCCCAATAGAGGTTGAGAAGGTGATAACCATGGGAAGTGTAATGATAAGAAGAGATATTGTATGTGGTCCCATATATGTTTAGATGACCCATCTCAAACCATTAATCTATCCAGAATAGGAAACTTCATTCCAACACTTATTCACCTGAGTGGATATGAGATATGAATTGGAAAATGATGCAACATACCAGAACTTTGTGAAGAAACATGATTGTATTAGTATTTTCAATTATCTATTATTAGGTTAAGATAATAAATACAAAATATTTTTGAATTTTATTAAGGATGGGTTTTCACTATTATAAGTTGTTTTTTAAGTGTAAATGAGGGACAAAAAATTAAAAAGAAATAATAATAATAATAATAATAACAATGAAACCAATGGAGTGGCTAAAATAAAATTAATATAATTGATCAGAGAAGTATATGTTTGAATTTAACAAAAAAAATTATACACCCTAACATTTATGTATATAGAAATAGTTTAATAGAAAATTCATACATTGTGTTTTACTTCTTACATTTATCATTAATTGTGGGGAAAGTAAAGACTTAAAAAATTAGTATTATCATCTTTTATGTTTCATTGTTAGCAATTTATATTGAGAAAAATGGAATAATAATAATTATAGATATACATGGGGATTTATATTTGAAAAATCATTATCTGGTTAATAGTTAGACCCATAGAAATTAAAATTTTCCTAGACATTCCATGTCTCAAATTTTTGAAATTTATGTGATCTTGTTTTATTATTGTGCATCTCCTGTAGTGATTTTCCCAACCAAATGCTCTCATACTACAGAAATTAATTAAGCCTAGTATTTCCCATTATTTTTTTCAGATATTTCTTCTAATTCCCAGACAAGCATTTTTTTTGGACATTCTTTACATCTTATTGAAGCTATGATTATATAAATTCACATTTAAAATTTAGGTGGTAAATATTTTATAGAACTATTGTAAAGGGAACTACATAAAGAATAATCATTCCTAATACTATTAAATCCAAGAATAGCCTTGATAGATAATATCCATATTGTATTCAAATTTTACAATCTCGGAACATATTCTAACTATTCAGTGATATTATCAAACAAATTTGTGTGTGGAAGAGAGTTCAATTGTGTTAGGGAAGGGGCCATTGAAACATATAACTATTGGGGTTAATTGATAGGATTTAGTGAATTTTTAATGATTGAAAATTATAAGCAGTGGACAATATTTTTTAATATGTGTGTGTGTATATATATATATTGAAAAATGGTTCGTTATATGGGAAAATCATAAACAAATCATGTCTGGAGATATTGTTATGACTATTACAAATAGTGTTGTGATAGGATAAATTAGGGATGAGTAGTGGTTGTTATATTTTTCCTACTCATAATATTTCAAAATAATTAAACAAAAAAACCAATCAACAATGTAAATCATCTATTATAATTAATTGTTTCTCGTTTTTCCATGAATTTCGAAAAATGTGAGATTACATATTGACTAGAAAATTTTTCAGAAGTTTTTTTTATTTTCATAAACAGTATATAAAATATTAGAATAATATTGAAGACTACATGTCATATATCATTTACCCACCTACCCTAAAGAATCATATTCATTTGAACCAAAAATTTAATTCCACATGATTATTTTTTATTTTATTTTTCATGGTTGAGAATGTAAATTAATTGAAATCCTATAGTAAGGTGCAAGACCATGGAATGAGAAATTACTTTAAATTCATAAGTTGAGTGGTGAGTGAAAAAAATTAAATTTAGTGAAATTAAAAATGGAATGAACATTGATAGTGAATTATGTGGTAAAGATATATTAAATTAAAATCATGGTAAATTCAATAGTAAAAATGAAAAATAATTTTTTACATGATTTTATAGATAAATGTGAAGTTGATGAAAATTTACTAGGTTATTTAAAGGAATTTAATTAACAATTTAATTATTTATTTTTTGTATTAATTACATTTAAAACATGTCATGGTTAGAGATATTTTTATTTTGATGATATTTTATTATGGAGGACACGCCTGAGTTTATCTATGGGTGGATTTTGTGACTTCATTTTATACATATATTTATAAATTTGAAATACATTTTCAACATAATTAAAATGATTTTTCTTATCATAAATGTTATTGTTTCTATTTTTAGTATGAAAGGGTATAATGTGATCTTGATGCTGGGAACAAAAACACTAGATTATACTAAGATTCACATATTGGAATATGAATTCATGTATTGATATATTCATGGGATGATATCATGACATAAAGATTAGCATGGAGTTAAAATTAGTAAAAACTAAAATAAGTATAGCCATTCATGATGTGAATCTATAATAACACAATAGTTATAAAAATATAATGTCTTGAGACACATCATAAGGGAAGTCTGTGATCGAAATCTAATTGTTGTAGAAATGATTTTGCATGGTTAGAAACTCTGTTTCATTCCCTAATAAATAAAAAATTGGAATTATTTATTCTATTATTAGAAAAATATTTATCATGCCTCATGATTAACTCATCAGTATTTTCTTGATTAGATAAAGGATGATGTATTCGGTGATTTTATTTATATTTAGTTGACTGAGGGTCATTACACCAACAAATATAGTGATATGGGTGTGCCTTAATTAATTAATTCATAGAGTGTAAATTATCCTTGAATGAATTTATACACTTGAGAATATTCCAAAATTTCCTATAATTTATTTCATTCCCTCTTCCCCTCTAAATGTCTCATGAATAATGTGAGGGGTTAATTCTTATTTTCTTATTTTTGATGTAAAATAATTGGGTATTTTCATGTGAGTAGTTTTTCTCTCTTTTTTCATGTTTGGGTCGATTAAATCATCTTAAAATATTTAATTATTTCCTGTTTTAAATTCTAGACCATTTACAATGGTATTAAAAAAGTCAAAAATAAAATGAAAACCTGATTATCTAAAATCTTGCAAGACTATTGTTAAATTTAGTACAATCAATTTTAAAAATGGTATCCAATTAATTAATTCAATGATAAACATATTTAATTATTATATTAAAATATAATTAATGAATTAAGGAACATATTTAAAATTCATATGTCATTATATTTCTTAAATCTGGTGAAATGTTTGAAAAATATATTTAATTTCCAAATTTATTGGCACACAAACCTAAAATTTACAGAACATGGAAAATTTTATAATATTAAATTAAACCCAATATTTTCCATCCCAATACTTATAAAATCAATCATCAAATTAAAAATTAAAAATTATTTAATCCAATTTTCATTGCCTTTGGGGTTCGACCATGAACATTGAAATTTAATACCTCTATTTAATAAGTACTTTTTTTATGTTTTATAAATTAATAAATAGAATTTTCCCTAAAATAATTAATGACATCATATGATTAGACTATATATTTTTACCAAACTATCAATAATCTAGACAAAATTTGAAAAAATGAAGAAAATAACCCCTTCAACTATTACTATATATTGCTAATAAAATTCCCAGAATATGAAAAAGGTTAAATAAGAAAACATGTAACCTCAAAACCACATCACAATGAAGAATCATAGACATGATTTTATATTTTATAACAATGTTATTGAAGATATCGATATTATTAGCTTCTTAGTTATTGATTATTGAGGAATAATATAAAAAAAAATTAACAAAAAATACCTATATTTACATCCTAAATCACCATATATAAAAATAAAAGGGTACCCACACTTTTTAACGCTATGTAATAATCAATAGAGTAACCAACCTTCTTGGAGGGATTGTTCCTCATGTATTATATCATTTATGATCATAAGTTACACGATTCCATGGATAGAGGACTCATGCCTCAAGTATATGTGGTAGTTCTTATCTTTATCGAATGTGTTAGGGTCATTCATCATTTTAGTTCAACGGTCATAATGATCTAATTCTAATTCTAGAGTACCTAAACCAAAATTATTGGTTGATGTACTAGAATATTTAAATAATAATGTGTAATAGTTCCCTTTTACTATCTCACTACCTAGGGAGTCTGTAATCCCTTTTCCTTATTGATCATTATGCCCAATAATGATAATCATCCTTATAGAGACAAGTAAATGAGTATTAAAAAGTAAATATTATATTACATATGACTATTAATAGGGTTGAACAATCATTCCCAAAGTATAATAAAATTTATGACTAATAATACACATTCTCAATCCTATGTTCTAATCCTGATGATGTAAAAATCTAAATGTCTATATATGTACACAACGTGTACTTGGAGGTAAAATATTTGCTTTACATGGGACATTTTCCAGTAATGTTTTAAATATATAAAGAATACATGGGTCAACCAACACATAATTATCTATAGTGTATATCGCATATATGGCCAATAGAGGTATTTGATGAGTACTATAGAAACCTGATCCATTTGGTGATTGAGGTATCAAAATATAAATTCATGCCACATTATACTAGTGGATAATCATATGCATGCATATCGCACACCAATATAAAAAATTATAATGGAAAATGATCTATATTTTAATTTATATGATGTACCCATCATGAGGTATTTGACTCGCCAAAGAACTCTAAAAACCACAAATAGGGTGATTCACATTTAAAGGAACAATATCAACATCATTTCACAACATCACCAATCTCAAGATATATGAGTAACCCAAAAATATTCCTTTTCCACCTATATTAACATTTATTATTCTCAAAAGACCATAAACATACACATTCAAGGTGTATCTATATCATGAGAACCCTCATCGATCCAACATACTAGGAATAATAATATCGGAATTAATCACATGAACAAATTGTTCCCAAGAACGTTGCTCCTCTATTTGATTCCAAACAATCATCCCTATTGTTGATCATTTGTAACATAACAATACTCTCAATAAAACCTATTTCCACATTCATATCCAAATCATTATATCATATTAGTATACACATATTCTTTATTTATATAATCATCGATTCATCAAACCAACATATTGTGAAACCACCATAAGTGATTGTGTGTAAAATGAAAAAAATAAAGAGGATGAATGAGAGATGAATATCTGAAATGACCATAATATTATCATCAATTGTGAGAAATATAAATACAATTAATAATGTAAAAATAATCCATTATTTTTCTAAACAATATATTAATTTATTTAAACATTACATTTCCTTCTCCAATAATATCCCATCATTTTTTTATGTTCTCACAAAATTTGACATCATTATTTCTTCAATATAGTTTATAAATATTCTGTAAATAAATCTATCATTTTTTATATGAAAAAATTGAAACCCCACCATAAAATCATCCATGTTAATTTTTCACAGTGAATGTGACAAAATGATCTAGGAAGCCCTCTTAAATAGGTACCCGACCCAAACCATCACATACCTGAAGGATATTATGAAACCCCATGGGATGGAGGATTCCACCTAGGAATCAAAACATCAATGGGGAATTATGTCTCCCAAACTGATGTAAAAACATTTCATACATATATTAAGTAGGGAGAATCAACAAAATTGATAACTAGAAATATATGACACAGAAAAAGGATACATCAGATGCGATAAAACCCAAATGTAGATGAACAATTACCAAGATACAAGTCCAATAGTGAAGGAAAACTAAAACAAAAATAGAATCCTTATGTGATAGTGTGGTGAATCTCCCTCTATCTCAGCACTATATACTCATTCACAATTGACAAAAACATCATACCATCAATGTTGTGCCATTTAATTCCATGAATTTGAAGACATAACAATTTCAATGCACTAGAAAATGGTTGAATGCGGTGTGAGAGAGATTGTATCAGTTGGATCCCACTATGTTGATCTATATAAATTAATTTTATCCTAATATAGACATTCTAATAAGAAATGAAATCAAGGCATGATAATTTGATAATAAATTTTTATATGAAATGTGTGGTTAATAAATTCATGTTTTTTCACATTTCCATGTAATACTAGTAAAACATAATAAAATAATATCTCAAATAACTAATAAGATAATGAAAATCATGTATCACATACCATATAAAGTCTAAATGGTATTAACCAAATCATAGGTAACATCAAACCAAAGATCACACTACGTCAGGCTAGCAGGAACAACTATAACCAAACATAAAATATTTCATGAATGAAGCCTCAAGATATATACCTCAAATATATAGAGTAGAGGACACTCCTACTAGTGACCCTTCCAAAAGGTCTATGAAGTCCCTAGAACTATAGGCCTAGTGAGTAGAGTAACATCCAATGGGGGAGACTTCTGACAAAATCAATGGACTTGGAATCATATTATACATTCCACATATGTATTCAATGATTCATATATGATTCATTTTCCAAACATTTCATCAAAAAAATAATTTTCAAACTATTTTAGAAATATATTTCAGAACACTTTGATAATATCAATTGTTTAACAATATTACGAGAAAACCACCATTTCTAAAAAAACTTATTTATAAAGAAATAATCAAATTAGTTCAGTTCATTTATAAAATAATTTATAAAAACTATAGGAAAATTGTTCATTGATTGTAATCTATGGATGGATCCACCTACCTAAACTCATGTTGCAGGCGTCTGCACTGGGATCCACAAAATAAGAATAACACATGAAAACCCACTTAATTCCTAGGGTCAATACTTACATTTAATACTAAATTTATTAAGAGAGTTGTTTGTTTGAGATGGAAAATCACAAATTTACTCCAAGAACACAAATGCTACACCCCATAAAATAGTATGTTTAACATCTTGAATAAGTTTTATAAATAGATCAATAAAATATCAAGATGATTATAATCACATATCAATGGATCCAAAGATGTTTTGAAATAGGGCTACTATGATTAATAACATAGAAGAAGTAGAAGGATTACATACTCAGAGAGATTTAATACAATAAAAATGATTATCTACCTTTGAAATAATAATATCGAAGGAGAAAATGATCCATAAAATCACATTATAGGTGTCTTAGGTTATTATAGACAATCTTGCATGTATAATGAAATTTTGAATATTAATAAAGCATCTTAAAACTAACTAATCATAAAACATTCATGGAGATAATTTCACTATTAAAAAACTCTTTAAGACTTGTCAAATGAGATTAAAAATCCAAACATTGACCATTTGACAACATGAACCCAATTCATGTCATGTAAACTATTCAAGCGATAATCAAATTCATGATAACTTACCAACTACCAATACATTATGTGTAATAGTTCATGAATTGGAAATTCAATACATGATGTGAACTACCTTGATAATAAAGAAAAACCCAAAACATCATTATTATTCTCCAATCTAATTGGGGATCCATTAAATCCTATGGCATATTTTTATCTTGACACTATTAATTAAACTATTCATTGGTCAACAAATATTTGTTCATTTTCCTCTGTAAAGCCTCACCTTCTTAAAATTACCCAAAAATAACCCAATCATTATGGAAAACGAAATTATAAATTTAAAATACCTGAAATATTGAATGGGGTGTTACTAATATCCAAAAATAAAAAAAAATTCATTGGTATATAAGGTGGAAGAATATTGTTCAAAGCGATGTGGTTCACCGCTCTCTAATCAATAACTTATACTCTCATATATCTTAAAAATGTGATCTATGATACCAAAAAAATATAAAAAATAGAATATATATTCAATGTATTAATTTCACCTAATTTTCAATGACCTCAACTATCTTCTCTACAATAGAATCATCTATCTCGATTTTCACCTCTTCCCAACTCATAACATCAAAGGTATTAAAAATTACATTCTAAGATAATATTTCAGGAAAAAATCATGAATACCCATTATCAAAATTATAAATTTTCATTGATAAGAAAAAATAAAATATTTCTTAGTGATTTATAATGGTGTAAAAAAATTTTGACACAACATTCCATATTTTATATGTAAAAAGTGACCCAAATATTGGTAAACATTAATGAAATCCTTGTCACCGATGTAAAACTCCAAATGATGACACAAATTATCTCCATATATTTTCTTTTGAATCTACACTATAAATAGAGGTTGACATATATCCTAAATCCCTAATTTTGAGTCTTTTATACGAATTGGGCCTATAAGAGAGGTCGCACCCACTATTTATGGTCCAATAGGTGACCCCCATGGGTAGCAATACAAATAATTAAAAGGATCCATTCTGAGCACTACTTGATAACAATTGTTATAATAATATTAAATTAGTCCTAGTTGGTTATCCCAATATCAACCAGAATCTAAGATGAAATCATATATAATATCCACCTAAATTTGAATAGAATGCTCCATCTGGCCATCTATTTGTGTGTGGTGGGTTGCACTAAATCTGACCCGAGTCACCATCACCTCTTCTATACTATTCTATGACCATAATTTAATCTTATATTTTCAAAATGAAACAATGAAGGAGGGAATTCCATGTAACCTCACAATGTATTGTAAATATATCATTCATATATCATCAACTATTATGTTGTTCTTAATTGTAATGAGTTGATCAATCATTTTTTACCAGTCAATCACAAACTAGGGAGAATTTTTTCCATCTAATGTTCATGTTAATTAACCAAAAAATTAATATACACCACATTACACATCCAAAAAGACACCTAAAGAGGTTGTAGAAAACCAAAATGTTTCAGTTGTTATGGCTTTATCTATTAGAAGGAGTAACATCTTGGCACAAAATCAATTGGGTGGTGCTTCAAGCTCAACCGCCAAAATCACTATCTCATGCAATAATAGTTCCTCAAGGTGATCAGATAAACATACCATGATGAATAAGAAGAGTAAAAAATTAATAATATTCTCACATATTCTAGGTTGAAAAAATAGTCCACAAAATTTTGAATTATATTTGTAGGGAGAGACCCACAAGAAGTGGTCTACCCACCATATAGAGTTTCTCAAATTCTAATATAATCTTCATCCTCTAATAGATCCTACTAAATAGAATCATAAAGGGATTGAAATAACTGAATAACTGTTTGAATCATAATTGAAATGTCGTATAGATATTCAAAGTGAATCTATGTGGAGAGACGAGAATGTTCTACTCCTCTTTGATTCAAGGACATCCTATTATGGTACCATCCTTCAAATAAAATCTGTGAATAAATTACCCTTATTTGGGGTGTAAGGGATTATGAAGTTAAATGTTTAATGTAATTCCACCCACTTCTACAATATGAAATAAAATTATTTCTATGAAAATATATAACTTAGTTTCTTATGGTCCAAGAAAAATGTGAACCTCTCCCCAAAAATATAGCGCCGAAAAAATTTAATCACATGAATAAACATGGAAGGATATAAATCTTGAGTGATGTAATTCTTCTCATGTGTTCAAATGTAATGAAATAAATAATCCCCCACATGATAATGTATATAAAACATATACCAATCCTATACCAGAAGCATCAAAGAAAAACACAGAAATATTACCAAAAATTACTAAGAGAAAAATTGTAATTGATGTAAGAATTCATTTCAACACATCAATAGAGGAAATAAATTTCACATACAATGTGAATTTCAACACATTTTGGTTTACATCAGTCCAATTTGATTATAATTTTACGAAATTATTGATGAAATATAAGTATTATCCACCAATGATTGACCTGAATCTGGAAGATGTTTTGTGGTTCGTCCCATGATAATACATCCTTTAACTTCTAAATATATATTTGTAAGCCTCGATATTGAATAAACATCCATAATATATTAATTCAATGATATGTAAATTTATTTTTGAATGTTTCTCATGGAAATAGTGACTCATCAGGATTTTTATAACCAAAATAAAATGGGTCTCATCCTCACTCTTAGATCTTGAATAAAAAAATCAATCCATAGACACTAACAAAAAAATATTGAACATACTGATGGAATATACGTTTTATAAATGCGATGAGAACTAAAAAAGTGTTATTCATATAGATTAACATCTCTATATATTCATTATGGTCATACCTTCTCTGGGAAGCTATCTTTGTAATATCAAACATCATATATCAAAGATGATGATACCCTGACAGAATATTGATTTTCAAAAACAACCTTCACCCATTTTCTATTCATAAATTTCATATATAGGGGTAAAGGGGTGATTATACTTAACTATTACCTACTTCAACTTCTTATTTTCCACATACAATTAGATGGTACCATCTACATTCATGGAAAACTATAAAGGGGATACCTAAGTTTAAACAAAGGCTGAACAAATCCTTTTTCATAAAATAATCTAAAAGAATAAAGATCCCTTTCACCTTTTATATATTTATAATCTAATATGGTATCAAAATCAGCTACATATATCGAATATGATCAATTATTAACTCGACATACCACTATCATTGATGAGTAAATAAATCATTTTTCAAATTGCTCATAATTTCTCGACCAATAGTAGGAAGATCAACCAAAGATGGTATATTATATGGATCAACTACACCAATATACATAAAGTTAATTAACTTTGGAAGGTATGGTCCCAAATAACCAAACCATGAATCCTACTCACTCTAATAAACCCCATTGCTCCCCTTGGCTGTAATAACTGAGATACTCAAATGATAACGATCAATATCATCCAAATGAGAAAAAAAGAAAAAAATCCCAATGGTGAAATCAAGTAAAAATAGATCAAGAATGTATAAATCCAACACCAATATTGTGTATTCTATCGATAGTGAACAATATAAAAAATGAAACCAATAAACCATCTGATTTACAAGAGGCATTGATAACTCCATCACACGTGAATTGAGTTTCATTTTAGGTTTAATAACATGAAAAAAATGTCCTAATATTATTTTTTGATATGAATGTTTATCATATTAAGAAATTTATACTAACAATTAAATAAATAATGTTCATCTCACTGTATCAATACCCGGATCAACCTTCTCTATAAACCAATAAACTACAGGAAAGTGCTTCACTTCTGAGATCATTGGTTGGAGTATTTTAGTCATTAATATATTCAAACTCACTATTGTAGACTTTATAGACAATGACCCTTGACAATATCAAGGAGTATACAAGTATGATATAATCCTGATAGATGTTTCTAGTGTCTAAAACTATTACACAACATCATGGGTGAATAGTAATAACGAAGGGTGTTCAAGAACCATCCATACTGATTTAAAGTCAAGGGTAAATTATTGGTCGTAAAGGAAGGTTCAATGGATCCCTATTAGTAAGAACAATCAATAGAACTCATGAAATTTTTATTCCACTTAAACATCATCCCCTACATGCTATTGATGAAATCGCATAGTAGAAGAGTATAAGCATGATAACCAGCCTTTCATGTCATATCTATTTTCACTGTAACTTCCCAATCTAACTTATTTTCATAGGTAAAAATTGTACACATAAATACCAATAATCTATTATTTTTTCTCATACCTAGAAGATACTCTAGAGAATTCATCTTTACAATTTTCTACCTTGAGAAAATAATTAACTACCTCCAAGAATCAATTGGTCTATAATGACACTAAATATTTTCCCTACTAAAAGAATGTGAATTCTATAGAGTTCTAAAACATTATAAAATATGGATGAAACCATTTGAAAATGTTGGTTTTGAAACCATTTATGTATAATCACACATGTATTTCTTTATGCACCATGGAGTCACATCAATGCTTAATAGGTCCCTAGATTCTAATGGCTGCAAACAACACCATGATTTTATCATGGGTATCTTTGAAGTAAAAGTTATTATTATTCATTTAAATCCTATAATTTACCTGTTTATGTACCTTTATACACTTAAATGATGGTGTAGTCTTTCATAATAACTCTCATGATCGATATCTTTATTATAAAACTCTTGTCCTACATCAAAATATTCATTCTGGAGATGTGGTATGATTTACTAAATAACATGAACTTCCAACATAATATCCATTATATAATAATAATAAATAGAGTATTCCCTTCTGGAGAATCCACTTCACCCTCCAGAAGAATCTATGGAAGTCATCTCAAATGCATACTATTGCATAATGAAATAGAAGAAATTATTAGACAATAATATAATTTCATTTCACACTAAAAATTCATAATAAAAAACTAATACATAGAACATCAACTCAAACTGGGGACCCATGTCCCAATATCCCCTAGTAACTAGAGTATCATAATATCAATATATGGAAAATAAATAACAATAACAAACCTCTCATGTATCATAATACCTCTCTCTAGTCTACCAACATCCCAAAACAGAGAACAAAAACATTTGATACCAAACTGTGATGTATCTAACAAGAATACACCCTAAAATTGTTAAAAAAAATGAACCATCACATACCTTAATGGTTTTACTGATCCCAAGGGTTTGCAACTAGCACCCTAGAATTAACAAAAACCAAGGGAAAAGATTTCACCCTATGCAAAGCAGAAAACAAGGAAGAAAAAAATGAAGTAGTGATATATAGTGGAATGATAAAAAAATATAAAATACTACAAAAAGAAAACAGAATAGGTGATACAACCCAAATATAGACAAAAATTATACAATATATAATTCCAATAAAAATGAATATCTAAAACTGAAATAGATAATCCATTTGACATGATGGTAGAACTACCACCATTGTACCACCAACTACAAAGACATAGTAGACAGAAACCTCACTGCCACACTATGGTTCCCCACCATTCCCCACACTGTAAAACATAACATAGTCTACAAACCGTACAATGGTTTCCTAGGGTGTCAGCTAAATACTATCAAAATTTTCCAACCTTCGTGTTCCATATCAAGTTTCTATACAATAATCTGAAAATTATCTTCTTTAATTAAAATAAGGGACAAAGATCTGTTAAATTATTTGTATATAAAAAATATTATAGATAAATTCCCATTTATCCACATTTCCAAATAGTCAATGTTAAACAGTTTTGAAAAATTTATCTTCTATCAATATAGTCAATGAAAATCATGTATCATATTTAATATCATATAAGAAAAATTAAATACCAAGACACAAGTAGAATCACACAAAGGATCTCACTATGTTATTCTAGCTAGTACACTCATTCCAAAATAAACACTTTCAAAAGCAAGTAGCCTCTATATATATTAATCAAATCTAAATATTATAGAAAATCCAAGAAGTGGAACCTTCTATTAATATTATCAATTCCCTAGAAAAATATCCCTAGGAATAATAGGAACCCCCCATGAGTGAACCACCGATAATATCAACGGAAGAGGAATATTAATAAATATTATATCTAAGTACCCTAGGAATACAATTCGTTGCATTTTTATACCATTTTATCAAAACCATTATTTCAAACCCATATCATAAATCCATTTTACAATACATTGAAAATATCATTTCTTTTTCAAAAAAGGGGAAACCCATATTTTAGAAGAAAATATATTTTCACAGACACATTCCACTCATACCAATACAATTATCTAAAAAAATAAAAACTAAGGAAATATTTTTTTTCATCTTATGATATAGATTTAACTACCTTCCTCAAACTAGGGTCACACATGCCTATAATAGTATCTGCATATAAATAACTACTTGAGGACAACAATGGAGGTTCTAAAATAAATCCATATATCTCAAAATTCATTCCACATTAAAATAGTTCATTGGATAAGAATATACAAAACATACCACAAACAACATACATTCCTCATAACAACCAACAATGGGGTCAACATCTAGATGGAGATCAAACGAAGGATCTATAATGTATCCTAAAGGATATTATCACCAATCAATGGATCTATAAAAGTACCAAAATAGTTAAAAAATTATCAATAAAAAAATAAAAATAGGGATCTCATTCCAAGAGAGAAACACCACAAAAAATACATTAACTAATCCCCCAAGTATTGATATAGAAGGAGTAAAAATCTCTATAATCTCATAGGAAAGCTCCTAGGTCTCATTATAATTGAATGAACATTTAATTGATGATTAATAATGCATGTATTGACCTTAAAATATATAATAATTATAAATTCATGATATTAATTTATAAACATAGAAAATATATTAAATAAGACATCACCTCATATTAAAAAACCCAGACCTCAACCATTTCACAATAATAACCCGATTCATTGTGTATAAACATTCATGATTTTAACTAATATAAGACATATTCCTATAAATCCAATACCAGATGTGTAACCATTCATGAAATGGAAATGAGTTAATTGATATAAATATTCTAGACTATAAATAAATAACAAAAACTATATATTGTGTTCTTAAAAATTGGTGAAAAACTTGAATAGACTCAGAAAATTTTATACCCCCACTCCATTCGTTGAAAAAATAGAAATCAATTAAAATTATGTTATCTTCCCCAGAAAAGGATCTAAAACAAAGAAGAACCAAAATAAACCCAAATAATGAGGTAAGTGATAAGAGATACCAGAAATACTTGAATCAAGGTCCAATGATGTATAATATAATCTCTTTTGTTCTAGTTTATCATTTGTACTACCAAGGTTTTCATCTATGTTCATTCAAGTTATCTAGTTGGGTATGTAAAATATTTGGTTTCAAAGGGTGGATGACTAGATTAAAGATTCTATATTTCAAACCCTCATAGTATCCATAGTACAACAAATCTTCATCAAAATCCTAATACACCATTGATTGTAGCATCATAACTTAATTGGTAGGCCAAGTGGTGAAGGATATTAGGGGATCATTGATGATTATAGTCCTCATGAATGATTAATACCACCAGCGATCATGGACAATGATGGTTATTCTCAAATAACGTGGACTATATAATTATTACCATATCAGTGGTGAAGAACACTAGGATGATATTGACATCAGTTGTGATGATCTTCGAGTAAATGGGATGGAACTGGAGGACATCATGGGCACGATCCCTTAGGAAATGATCTTAGTACTCACTATAAGGGAAAGTTCCAATGATGTGTTGGAATTAAGAAGAAAAATTCACATCATCATTAATCATGTATACAAGGAAAATTATCTAAAGATCCTCAAGAAAAATAAATTAATTTCATTTCACAATGGGGTATCAGTGGATGAAAATACAATAAATCTCACTAGGTTATTCATTATCTCTTTGAAGGAGGTTATAGGGTGACTTAAAGAGGAAGATAACAATTATGAGATAATTCACACCAACAATTCTAAGGGGAATCTGATCTTAAAGTTAGTGGAGTGATTTGTGCAGATGTAGCACTCATCGATGAGGTTGGAATCCATCAAAGATTCAGATTATAGAAATGTTTTGACACAATAACTAGGATGAATGACTGAGGTCATAATCAATGGGTATTAAAGAGATATCTCAGGATTCACTGATTTTATTATTTCCCAAGGTAAATATGTTATATTAACATAAATATGCATCAATTCACATATGGTCTCTATAGTAAAATGAAAAGGGTTAAGGTTCCTCCAAAAAAAGAAGATGATAAAGAGAACAAACATCTTATAAAAAGGGATTTCATTGTGACCCCATATTCCCAATTATTTCAATCCACCAACCCCCATTATTATATCACCATAATGAATCCCTCATAAAATGGGCAAGGAATATATCATCACACAACATGGTCAAGAGTATGGACAAGATGAAGACATCAAGTAACTCATCCCCAATTCCACAAACTAGATGGAATATTACAACACTATATTCATTGAGTTATATTCTGGTATATAGAAGATAATGATGTTTTGTTATAGATATGTCATCAAAATCATAGTGTGAATGACCAATTTGTTTTCTAATAGAATAGGTGAGAAATGAATTCCCATGGGTTTGCATAAAATCCTGGGGCTCAAGACCACAAAAATTACTATAACAAATCATAATGAGAATACTTTATAGATACTAATAAATGAGGGAATCTTGATGATCTATTACCACAAGTGGGACCTTGTTTCTAAGGGGATGTTCTTCACTATACATATGTACAAGACTAAACTCAACATTAAATAGTTATTATGCTTTTTATCATCGGGTTCAAAGATTTAATAGTGTTTTCATGTGAGGTATTTCTATTAATACCTTTATAATTAAAATAAAAAATATGTTTGATGGTGTAATCCACATTAGAAACCTAGTTTAAACGAACTATGATATAATATTAAATTAAAATTATATAAAAATGATCATTATATCCTATGTATTAATTTGTTAGTTAGGAATAATTTTATCCATTTAAGGAAATATATGTAAATTTTCTACTCAACATAAATGTATTTAAAATTAATATGAAATAATAACATTGTTTTTTAATAAAAAATGAAATCAATTTTTTAATCTATTTTCAATTGAAAATGTTATAATTAATTTTTTGATCTTTTATAAAAATTTAATATATACTTTTATTTTCTTAAATATTCATATTGATACCAACTTGTGGATAAATTCTATTTTTTTTGAAAATGTATTTTTTTGAATAGTTAAATAATTCAGTTTCATAAAATTTTCATTTAGTTTATTAAATAAACTAATTAAAAAGATAAATTATTATTTCTATCACAAACCAGCCCAGGTAGACCCTGAATTTGTCACCTGAGCTGGTCCGCGGCAAGCCCTGATGCGTGTTCCCTATCCCCATGGTCAGTACACCAGTGCCAAGCATCAAGATTTAACCATTAGGAACAATTTGACCCACACGTGAACAAAATATAAATAGATAAATAATAACATGTGATAAAAATAAAATTAGCTGCAAAAAAGAAAGTAAAATTGTACTTACATTAACGTGACCTTCTAGGACACCAACCAACTAATGTATAACATTGCTCTACTAATGAGAATCCAAGCTAAGAGAACCTAGGAAAATTGGACCATCAACTAAAATGATATAAATAGTCATGAGCATTAAACATAATCTATAGGGTTTCCAAGATAAACCACTGAATCCAATATCTCATTTCCCAAAACAATCCACAAACACAACATGGAAATACAAATATAATATAATGGGTTTTCACATTATAAAATAAGAAACATGATTTTATAATTTATAAATCCAACACACGCAATATAACATTTCCAAAATAATTTTTCATTTTATAAACTAAATCCAAAACAAATTATAAAATAGCTAGGATAAAGTAGAACATGTAAGCAGTGTATGGTAAAAATAAAATAGTATAATGGAATGTAATCAAGTGATGAAAATATTCCAGTAACTATGGGTGATCCTAAACATCCCTAAAAGACCCCTGTATGTACTCAGTTTCAGAACCACATGTCAGCGTATGGTGAAGCTCGTATGTCTATAGCCAACCAGTAGCCCTATAACTGACCAATCCAATGGAAAATCCCTCTTGTCCTAACAACCAATCCAGGGGTTAACAACCCATCTAATAGAGTCTTATTAACAACCACAACATGATAATCTAAAATATTCCTAAGAAACCATGGCGGTTATAAGAATAATGTGTATGTAGATGGCCCTTACACGCATGACTAATCTCAAGGATCATTCCCAACCTAAACACGAGCATTCTATATGATAACCTATAAATGTATATCCCCCTATAGTGGTGCCCCAAAAATACATAAACATATATAAATATGTAATATCATCAAAGGTTCCAACTGGGCCGTCATACCATAATATCATTAAAACCATTTGATACTTTTTTAAAAAAATATTAAAATTTTTAAATGGTCACACAGTAAACAGAATACTATCTTTTCAATTGATTGATACACGCGTTACAATAAATCATAATGTTCCAAATGAATCATGCTCTCGACATAACTATAATGTTACTCAAAACATCACACAAACACGTCTTCATATTTATAAATCCAAATGGGCCCTTAAATTCCAAAATGCTCCCCAAATCATTTCAAAACTACCAAAATAGCCTTTATCATTTTCAAATTCATGCCAAAACACATTTCAATTGAAAATTTCAATGCTTTAAAGAATACATGTAAAGTCTTCCTTATATATCTCCCAAGGGGAACCAACATTATTTGAAAACCAAAAACCATTTAATTCACTGAGGAATAAAGATATAACCATTTTACAATTTCCATGTTCATTTAAAAACATATCCAATGGTACACAACAGAACCAAGAGAATATTTTAAAACCCATTCCAAAAATTCATTTTTTGATTCAAAAACAAAACTCAACAATACACAACATTTGGAAAAATAAAAAACTACCCTAACGAGACCATAAAACCCCCTCCAAGATATTTATCCCACATATTTTTTATGAAGCACCGCTCATTACTTTAAAACCACAAAACAATTTTAGAAACCACAAAAAGAACTGAACATTATTTTTTACACAAATTAAAATTTCAACATCCACAAACCATATGTGCCAGAACAAGTTCACCGACAAGCAAATACCATCATAGAATAATTAAATATTATGGTTTTTAAAACCCCCAATTTCACCGTGCTTGTGTAAATACATTATATCTGATATTTTGGGTTCATAAAGACATAAAAACATTTGTTGAAACATGAATTATCCAAAATTTCAATCCACATAAAAAAATATATTAAAAAAATGGGAAATAATCAAAATAATTTTTCATTGGTTTAGATCATCATAATTAATGAAATTTTATTAAATCATTTTTTTACAACTTCTAGAATTTAAAAAAAAATATTATAGCAGAACATATAAGAGGAAAATAAAGCTACGAATCAGATAAGATAAATAATTGGAACAATGAAATTGTAAAAGGAAAACATCAGAATAGGATAAACCAGGATCCTACACCCTCAAATCATGCATAGACACAATAAAGAATCTGCAGAAATAGGAACAACACCCAAAGGAACAATTGCATGCCCTAGACAATGAGCATATCGTGAAAAAGACAACCTGCATTATTTGGATTAAGCCAAACCAAATAAAAACACCACATATGAAGTGAAGGAAAATAAATATATAAATATACCAGAGAAGGGGGGGGGTTCAGCGTGATGATAGTCTTAGTAAAAGGGAGAGTGAGGGGGTATGTTGCTATGTTGATGAAAAAACAAGGAGGGGAGGACATTCCTTGAGTGCGAAGGGTTATAGGCTGGAAGGTTCGGAGGCTGGAATGACAGGAGGTGGTCTGGCTGGGTGCGACAATGATGGTGCAGTGAGGTCGATGGTGGAGGGTCGTAGGTGGGATTAAAGGATGGCACTAGGGAAAAAGGGAGGAGTGGGTGAATAGGGAGAGGCAATCAAGGACCTAGCATGTGGGTCGGTAGAACCGAAGGGAAGGGATGGTAGGTGGTCTGAGTGAGAGGCTGGGAGCACTGAGAGGGTGAGGCCGGATGCATGGAGGGTCGGGACGGTAGGAGCATATATATGGGGTCAGAATTAGTGGGTAAGGATAGGTGGAGGGAAAGTGAGCGATAGTGGAGGGGACCCTCATGGGTGAGAGGTGACGTGAGGTTGGCATGTGGGAGACGTTGCATAGGGAAAGCTGGGGAGGGGTAGGGGGTCCCCCCGACTTAGAAAGGGGGTGACACCACTAGTTAGGGTTTATTAATTTTTTGTTCATTTTATAATAATAATAATTATAATTATAATACCATAAATAATAAAAAAATTACAACAATACACCTAAAAAAATAAAAATTAATAACAATAATAATAATAATAACTATAATAATTAAAATATCAATGACAACAATGAAATGATTATAATAATAAAAAGGAAAATAATAATAAAAATAATAATAATAATAACACACACATACATACATACATACATACATACACACATACACACTATAACAACAATAACACTAATAATATTAATGAGCTATTGTACGACTATGGGATGACTACGCGTCTACCACCAACCATGCGATGATATTGCACGATTCTGAAATCCAGAAAAAATGTTAAACATCAAAAAATTTAAACCGAGACCCAACCTGAACCTTGTCGTGAGGACCCGAATCCAAGAAATAATAAAATAAAAATAATTTAAAAAGCCAGGGTGTGATAGTTCTCCCCACCATAGACACTTTCTACCCCCTGAAAGTCACCCAGCTGAACAATAAACAAAACATGAATCCATGCCCAATTGAAACTGAAAGAAATCACAACACAAGAGAATGGGAGAACATGAGGGGGTTCTCCCCACCACATAACTCATCTAGTTTTTAAATTTAACACATGTACATATAACCTTTAAAGGGGAGGGAGACACAAGAACTCCAGAAAGATCCAAACTATGTTCTACATCACGAGCAAAAAAAACCATCACTAAAACATGGAACTCTCAACCCAGACAAAAACCCACAACACTAGAGAAACCCTCTGAGAAGAACATACCCCAATAAGTAAACCAAGGCATGACCAAAAAAATTTATTTTCCACCAGCTCTTATATCTCCAAATGAACACAATAAAAACAAAATCATCCTTGACAAGGTCCAAACACACTTTTAAGAAAAATGCACGATTCAAAAAACCATAATCAGATAAATGGTACTATTTGGATTACAATTGAATGAGTTCATCACATTTTCCCATAGAATGACAAATAGAAAATAATAGTTAAATGTTAATTGTAGAAAAAAAACTAAAAAAACACATAAAATTTTCTACTGTCAACATGGAACACAAAACCCAGATTAAGGCTTGAAACCATTGAAAACTCATGATTGTGTGTGAGCTTCACCCCAAGACCTGTAGATGGGTCTCTGATAGCTGAAGAATATATTACCTCATAGTTAGGTACTATAATTCCTCCAGTCATAGTGTCTTAATCAAGATACACATCATACAAAACTTCTTTAAATGAACCAGACATTTGTAATGATGACAGGTCCTCGGTGGGACATTACATAACAGCTTCACAGGCCCGAACCGGCCACACAGGTGAACACCACCAAATGGTCTAACAAACTAGAATCCTGAACCACTGTGGAGTACTCAATAAGAACAGGCCCCTTGGGTTCATCCTTCTTTCCATATGAGGAAACTTCACGAGAAACTGGATACGCTGGATTTCCATCCATCTATGCCTTGGAGACCAACTCAGCAAATAACGCCTCTTCCACTAGCTTCTAAAAATGATGGTCCCCAAAAGGGAGGCCATGCTCCCTTATCTCAGGATGAAGACCCACTTTGAAGATATAATTCTACATCAAGTCATGTGATTCTACCTCTGATTAAAAGGAAAAATGTCCCTTAAAATGGTTATCATTTGTCTTTACCATCTATTTCCCTTGTTGAATACACATGAACTCTTCCCCTTTCCTCAATTTCACCTCTTCAGGTATAAACCACCGGATGAAGAAGAATTTAAAGACATCCCACAACATTCCTACATGAAGTTATGGTGGGATGAACAACTCCCTTTCGTCCAAATATGGACCTTAGAACTACCCAATACAGTTTTCACTTTGATAGCCATAATAGTTCCCAATACCCAGAAGAGGTGCTCGACCCCTTTATGCCACTCTACTACCTCTAATAGACCCCAATCACTGTGAATGATAGGAAATGTCTGAGAAGAATAAAAAACTAGGCATGAATTATCATAATCCTTATGGACCATTTTGGGTGTATTTTTCTGAATAACATATAAAACTAATATCAAAATAATGTCTAATTAATGGTTACTTCCTATGCCAAAATAACTGGCTCAAAACCCAAAAAAATACAACCACAACCAAAAATTACTTTTTCAAAATCCCAATTTCATTTTATATTTAAATAATTGATTCTTTCAAGGCCACTATCCAAATACCAATCCCACATTGTATACCAAATTCATTTTCCAAAAATCATTTCCCCTTTTTAAAAATAACTTTAGAATAACAAGGTCAAGCTTTTAATTCCAATTACACACCCCTATAATCCCATGAACCAATGCACATTTCTTCATCCACATTCATCCACATTTACCAACACACACATTCCTTACATCACCTCACATGCACAAACATTCATGAAGAGTACCCCATGTTGACGCCAAACCATTTCTCTACCAATTCCATGAAAAACACCCAATTTTTAGACCATGATCTTTCATTTTTAAAACCCATTTCACGAAATTAAGTCCATTTAAATAAATTATTATCATTTCAAAAACCATTTTTCATTCTCAAAATAGCACTTACCCCAACAATAACAATGACCACACTCAACTTGGATCAGACTACTAGTGTGTGAGACTAGTAGTCACGCATAACCTGTCAACATGGTTGGGGGCCATGCCCCATGTATGCGTCATCAACTAGGTGGAATGTAAACCATGTACTTGAGATACACATGGGTCACTAATCCAAGTGAAATAATGATGTAATATCGTCTTTCCATCGTTGTCATCCCTCAATCCAAAACAAACCAGAACAAGACAGGGGATTAATTACCGGACTACTCGTGGTTACTCGATGTTCAGAATGGGTGGGGGTTCATGATGCTCAACCCTTACCTACCTATCGAGTCCCCATAGTCATAAACTCAATCTACCGAACACCCCAAATAAAAAGAACCACCTTTGATACCATTTTTTATGAACAAGCCTGGGTTAACCTTGAACCGGTCACTCGAGCCGGTCCACAGGAAGGACCAATGGGCATTCCAGATTCCCACGGGGTGGAAAATAGTACCATGCATCAAAATATTACCATTGGGAATTATTTGAACCAAGAAAAAAATATAAAAATTCAAATAAAACACATCATAAAAATAATACTAACATATGAAAGAATTTAAAACTATATGTACCTCCACGTGACCTTCCATGTCACCACCCAAGTAAAGGCTGACCTTGCTCCACTAATGAGAAACTCATCCAAGAGAACCTGAGCAAAGGGGACCTATAACTAAAATGATAAAATAGGCGTGAGCATTGAAAATGCTCAGTAGGGTTTCCATGATAAACCACAGAATCCAATGTCTACTTTCCTGAAACAATCAACTAACCCATGATTGAAAAACAAATATAAAAGTAGGGTTTTCAGATTTTAAAATAGGAAACAAGTTTTTCTCATTTAAAAATCCAACCCACATAACACGCAACATACCATTTCAAAAATTATATGTGACATTATAAACTAATTCCAAAATAAAGTATACCAATGTTGGGGTAATATAGAATAGGTATGAAATGTAATATGGAAATTAACTATTATAACGGAAAGTAAACAAATAATGAAAATAATCCATTAACCATTGGTGGTCCAAAACATCCCGAGAAGGCCCCTGGATGTACTTGGTTTTGGATCCACCTATCGGCATATGGTGAAGTTCCTACGTCTATAACAAACTAGATGCCCAATAACTGACCAATCAAATGAAAAATCCCACTTAGCCTAACAACCGATTGATGGGGTACCAACCCTCTAATTGGGGTTGATCAGTAACTAGCACTTGATCATCTAAACAATGTCCAGGAACCCATGGTGGTTATAATAATACTATGTAAGTATGAGGCCCTTGACCATGTGATTCATCTCACAGCACTTGCCTACCCCAATCATGGACACTCTATACGATAACCCATAAAGGTACAGCCCCCAAAAAAGGTTCTCCAAAAATACATATTCATACATACATATGACATATCATCAAATTGAATACTAGGATGTCATTCCATGAGATCATTAAAACCTTTTGATTCTTTTTTTACAGAATATTTAAATTTCTAAATGGGAACACAATAAATAGAACACTTTATTTTTAAAGGATCAAAAAAATCATTACACTAATTCTGAAATTGAAAACGGGCATTGACCTCTATGTAACTATAACGTTAGTCAAAACATCACACATACTCTATTTCATATTTACAATGCCAAATGGGCCCTTATATTCAAAAACACACACCATATCATTTCACAATTACTAAATGACCCTTTATCATTTTCAAACTCATGCCATAAAAAATTTTAAAGAAAAATGAACATTATTTAAATAATACATTTAATGTCTTCCTTAGAAATCGCCCAAGGGGAACCAACATAATTTGAAAACCAAAAACCATTTTATTCATTAAGGCATAATGATTAAAACATTTTTCATGTTCCATATTCATTTAAACATACATCTAATGGTGCACCAAACACCCAAGTGAATATTTGAATACCCTTTCCTCAAGGTCATCTATTGATTTAAAATCCAAACCCAAAAATCAACAACATTTAGAAAAATAAAAAACAATCTCAATGAGGCCATAAAACCCCCTCGAAGCATTTTAACACACGCATTGTTTAGGAAGCACAACTCATTACTTTAAAACCACAACACCATTTGAAAAACTAGAAAAAAAACCCAACGTTATTTTTAACATAATTGTAAATTTCATCATACACAAACCATATATACCATACGAGGTTCACTAACAAGAACATACTATCACAATATATTTAAATCTATCATGTCATAAATCCCCCAATTTCACCTTGAAATGTAATTTAATTTTATTTAAAATTTTTGTTTCCTGGACATAAAAAAACATTTGTGGAAACAAGAATTATCAAAAATTACAATACACACACACAAAATTATTAAAAAAACAATGGGCCTTAGTAAAACTAATTATAATTTGGTTAGGATAATAATTCTAACAGAAATGCATTAAAACATTTATTTTTAGAACTTCTAGAAATTAAAAAATATTATATCAGAGTATCTAAGTTAAAAATAAACATGTGAATCATATAAAATAAATAATTGGAACAATGAAAATGTGAATATAAAGCACCGGAAAGGGGAAAACCAGGATTCTCCTACCTCAAATCAAGAATGAATAAATGATTCATCCTTGAAAAGGTGGAAAACCCCCAATGTACCAATATGGTTCCCTAGATAATGAGATAAATTTTGGAAACACAACTCGCTGTATTTGGATTCATCCAAAACAAATAAAAACACCAAAGATAAAATGATGGGAAAATAAATAAATAAATATACCAGAGTTGGGGGGTTTGGTGTGTTTTTTGATGGAGTAGAAGGATGAGTGAGAGGGGGTATGATGGTGTGGTGAGGCCGATACAAGAAAGGGGAGTCCATGACAGAGCGCAGAAGGTCAGAGGCTGGATGGGTCGGAGGCCAGAATGGCATGAGGTCGTCTGGTTGGGAGTAGCGATGCTGGTGCAACGAGGTCGAAGGTGGAGGTTTGTAGGCAGGATTGAAGGTTGGTGCTATGGAATGAGGGAAGAGGGAGAGTACCTGGAGAGGTTGGATGGGACCTGGTTTGTGGGTTGGGAGTGCTGGAGGGTCGAGATCATAGGTTTCAAGATCAGGCATCTAAGTGCGTTGAGGGGGTGAGGTCGAATGCACGGAGGGCCAGGACAGCAGGAGCGCGGAGGTGGGGTCAGGATCAGAGGGTGAGGGAGGGTGGATGGGATGGTATTGAGGGAGGAGAGAACCCGCATGGGTTAGTGGTGAAGCGAGGGTGGAGTGCAGGTGACACAGCATATGGAATGTTGAGGAGGGGGATGAGGTCCCGCTGTGGTAGAATGGGGGGTGAGTATTTATGGTTTCTTATTTGTTTTGTTTTAATAATAATAATAATAATAATAATAAAACCAGAAATAATAATAATCATATAAAAATAATAAAGATAAATAATAATAATAATTAATAACAATAATAATAATATCAATGACAACGATGAAATAATAACAATAATAATACGAATAATAATAATAATAATACAAATAATTATAATAATATTAAAAAAATATCAATAATAATAATAATAAAAATAATAAGAATAATGAGAAATTACATGACTCATGGGAAAACTGCAGGAATACCACCAACCATGCGGTGACCGTGCATGAGTTTGAAACCTAGTAAAAATGTTAAACGAAAAAAAAATTAACCAGTACCCAACCTGAACCATGGCGTGAGGAGCCATATCCATGAAATAATAAAATAAAACTAAATTTAAAAGTTAGGGTGTGAGAATTTAAATATAATTTAAAATATCAAATGATAATATTTATTTTTATTTAATACAATTAATTAAATATTAATCATGTTTTATCCAGATTTAATATATGTTTATTTACACACTATAAAACAATCTTTTTTAGAAACTATTTTCTTGTTATTAATTATTATTAATTAAATATAATTAAGATAACATCTTATGAGAAATTATTTAAGTTAAATATATTTATATTATATATATAAATATTAGTTTAAATAAGTTTAATTATGATTAATTTCAAAATAGTTTATATAAATCATCGTATACATGAAAAATGAATGTCTATAAGTAATGTTTTTCAACAGGTTTATGTGATTTATATTAAAATAAATTAATGAAATTCTATGAATTAAATTTTATACAATTTATTTCATATTTGGAATAATAATAATTTAATTTATATATTAATTTCAACACAATTTTTTAATAGTGAATATATAAAATAATGAAAAATATTTACAGTTGAAAAAAAAATTAAAATTGTTAATGTGAGAAAACTATATAGGTAAAGTGTAGGACAAGTTTAAAACATGTTAATTATTAGTGATAAAGATATGTATTAGAATGATCTCTCATTCCTCTTTCATTTTTCAATATTCGAATCTCATGGAAATATAGTGACTCCCCATTATTGAGTAATTTTGGTTTTTACAAGACTGTGAATAATCTTCAATTATAATAGGGAAACACTCCTATAAAACCATCAAACATATACATAAAGTTTCATAGTTTAAACACATCCAAAAAAACTCTCTAATATCCATTGAAATAATCAAGTTCCTCAAGACTTCAAAAAAACCCATAGGTTCCTTTATAATATATCCATGGAAGGTTCTTCTAAGATAAGGTATTAATCATCACCAGACTCCTAGTTTTTATTCTTATTTTTTCAACATAAATTATAAAATAAAAATTATATTTTAATAAAACAAATATATCCTATATAAATATATTTTTATAAATTTCATGAAATAATATTAACCCATATCCTCTTAAATCAAATGGGAAAAGATACTTCCATTCATGTCCACAATAAGATACCTCATTGCGAACCAATGCAATTCATTTAGCATAATCGCCTCTCAAGACTATTAATTAAGATGTATATGATATTATAATATGATAATCAAGATATATTATATTTTTTAAATGAAATATATTATATACTTTGTTAACATACCATCCATTGAAAATGATATCATTTTTCATGTTCATGGAAGACTACCGCCATACAAAGCGATGGGAGTTAATTTTTTCTTACAAAATAACATGGGTGGTATATTTAAGAGTATTTTATGAAATAATTTCTAATTTATGAAATAACTATCATTAATAATATATATAATAACATCTACATTATTTCAGTAATGATTATTGAATAACAGAAATTCTAACCAAGCTTATATACAACCAAACGACTCCTTGATTATAATGTAGTTAATTTTTCATATCTATACTTTATGATTATTTATAAAAGTATTTTTGTAATATCCCATGTAAATAAAGAATATAAAATTTTCATATTTATTAATTTTTTTAATTAAATATTTATTTTAATTTAAAGGGGATGCTATGTTTGTTGTTGTACCTTATGCACAACAACAGGTTTCTTTGATATCTTACATTGCACACTACGTTGAGTTATAATGAAAAGTAATAATATATTGTTATTTTAAATATTAGTTAGTGCATAGCCATTATATTGGTGGGAATGAATGGAAATAACTTCAATATGGTTATACAGGTTATTTAAATTTTTTTATAATTATCCAATAAATTTTATAGGCTTCAAAATATAATGAATCTATATTAATGCAAAAATACTCTAATATGCATTAAAAGATCGATTTACTGCCTTTTGATGGAGAACCCACATTAAATATAGTTTTGATCACTTTTTTATCTTCTATTTGACAAAATAAAATTCTTATTTATAATCAAGACATTAAAGTTTACATTGGGTAAAATTTTGGTATTTTTCTGATAAAATTCATTTTTAATGAATAGTGAAAAATACTGTATTTTAATTCAAACATGCTTTTTAATCAAATTTATTTATATGGTTATATTATCTTTTTAATTTTTTATAAATTTTAATTAGATTATATTTTTCCCATTTAATCCAATGGTTTTCATTGAATTAATTTCACTTTGAAATTGGACATAGAAAAGTGTTAATCTATTGATAGTTAATATTTCATAAAATACACGCTTTTTATTTTGAAAATGAGAATTAATTTTAAATTAATTAAATCAACTTATATGTATATAATTTGTTCAAATAGACATAATTTTTTTATTCAAAAAATACAATATATCATAGGCTCAATATTTTGTATTTTTTTTAAACACCAATTTTTGATGAATAGTGAAACCACAAAGTAGTAGTTAAATACTAACGTTTTCATTTAAATGAAATTTTATTGCTTCTGTGAATTGAATTTCCAAAATCTGACATACATGGTTGTTATTAGTATGTATAACGTGGTTCAATAAATTGAAAATAATTTTTAGTGAATGGTAACTTTTTACTTTTATTTACCGCGGTTAAAGGTAAATAGGGTAATTCAAGGTAAAAAGAATATCATAAAAATAAAAAATTACCATAACACTTGTCCTAACCATATTTGATGAGTCATGGATAAAAATGGGCATCCTTGGGTCTATTTTTTAGACCCCATAGAGCTACTTAAGAGTGATAATGGAACTTTAATTAACATAAAGTAAAGGAAAAAATGACATAATCAAATTTCTTTTAGTAAATTAATTGTTACATAGTGTTATATAAGTTCTCTCTTCGACAAAATATATTTTTTGAAATCTAAAAAGATTTCCTACATCATGGTATTTTTTTATAATTTTTAGACGTCAAATAAATAAAATTATTTATGACACAATAATGATGTAATTTTTACCTCATTAATAAATGATATAAATAAATAAGATTATAAGGATTAAAATAATATACAAAACTTGTCTAATTATTATTGGATGATTTTATTTCTACCATGAATCATTGCATCATAGACTGTAATATGTTTTGGGAATTTAGAAACAAAAAATAATTATATAATAAAATAACATTTTCACACATTCATAAAGATCCCCTCCTTCACATTATATATAGTGACCTGAGCCTTTTACATATAACATTTCATTATTTTATGCATAATTAATCATCAGAGTACAATCCATGGATTGTTAAGTCTAGTGTTTTGGAAGATTAGGTACATATAACATAAAACATGGGGCTAGGAAAAAACACTTCTTTATTTAATCTACATAATGAGCTCCTAACTTCCTTTGAGCCCTTACATCTGCATAGGGTACCCTAGGGAACACATAAACAAAGGGATGAGGTAAAAATGCCCAATAAAGGAATGACCATAAGGATACATCTCAAGCACAAGAGTTAAGAGGCATGACATAATGATATCCAAAGCATGAAACTTATGAAATCATTTAATATAAGCATGGGATCATATAAGAATGGGATCATATAAATTTGGCAGAGTCATAAATCATATCTTTAGTACGGGTCAAGGCTAAATTCTAATCTTGTTTCCCATTTTAGTACGGATCAAGGTTAACTGCCAATCCCGTTTCACATCACATATCATGAGACTTATCATTACCAAATGCATTGGAGTGCTATCTCGGCGCACCCGTCTCAATTTTTTCATGAATATTCTTGCCAGATAAATATTCCTACCACATATACAATCATACATAATCAACCATACACAAACATAAGGGTACCCATGCAAAGAATTGGGTACCACAGTCATGACATAAAACATATCCAATGGGTGTATCATGAAAGTGTCCATGAAAGGAAAGGTTTTGAACATACATGGACATTAATAGGATAAAATAGGCATATAACATGTTAAGTGGTGTCAAATAGAAGTGACAACATATTAGAAATGTATTTTAGATACATTAGCATTAAAACTTTTTTGTGCAGTTTTAAGGAAAACACTCTAGAAATTTTAAAATAGAAAAGAGGACATTATTTCATATAAAACCATAATTGAAACAATAAGGTTTTAATAATAAAAATACTGATTTTTTAAAGAAAATGGTTTCTTAAAATAGTGGATAGAGTGAACTTTAAATTTGGGTAAAAATTATGGAAGTCCCCTTAAAACAGGTTTGCTTATCGGAATGTTCTATGGAGGGAATCATTCAAAACATGTATATCCCTGAAAGAAAGTGATGAAAGGGTCTTGATATTAGAATCATTTAAAACTATCTAGAAATCATAAGTTTCACATAAATATATATGATAACACCATTTTGAAAGAAAGATAAGGCAATCTTAAAGAACGAAGAAGGTTTGGGTAGAATTCCTTACGATTTTACCGGCATGGTGTCGGGTGTACCCAAGAGAACTTGATGAGAGAGAGAAGGGGTTTATCATCACTTATAAAACATTAGGGAAGTATTGGGAAGGTGTATAAACATACCCCATCACTTGGTATTACAAAAAAAACATAGTATAGAGAACAATCTTGATTAAGACTGTAAAGGGGAGGATCCCTTACCTTAAATATGTTGGTGTTCTCCAATTATTATTAATGACATGAATAAACAAATTTGTATTATTAATTAATAAGTCTAGAACCTCATCTATATTAAATTTATTTATTATAACCATTTTTAGTTCATTAAAATATATTTTATTAGTTACAAGGTTCAATTTCATTGTTTGGGCTCGTTTGTTTACTTGGATTTTAAATATCGGCTCACTTATATTCAAGTTTGGATTATATGCATGATGAAAGTGGTTTTCCAGAATTGAAGTTATGTTATTTAGTTCATATCCAGGATATTACATGGTTTTATTTTTAATTAGGT
The DNA here is from genome assembly GCA_963277665.1 of Viscum album. Taxonomy (NCBI): domain Eukaryota; kingdom Viridiplantae; phylum Streptophyta; class Magnoliopsida; order Santalales; family Viscaceae; genus Viscum; species Viscum album. The sequence continues at coordinate 814,466,185 of OY728120.1, forward strand.
TACTTAGAGTGGTGTTGAATTATTACATATATAACCTTAGTGATAACCGTTTTTGTTATTCGGTGGGTTTGATTACAAAGAATGTGTTTTGATTTGTAACTTGATTCCATTTGTACCAAAAGATTACAGAACCAAAAATAGAATATATTAAATATATAAGAATCTTGTTTAACAATAACACAAATGGTTTCTTGAGCAGAATTAATGATAATAATAGAAATTGATAAACAGTTGTCCTGGAATGTGCTAAATTAGCACATCTCAAACAGTGCTTTCATTTCTTTCAAATAAAAGGGTGGGTAAAGGAGAGAAGATAATGAAATACACCATTAGCATGAAGAAATTACAGTACATTAATTCTACTAGATTTATCATACTATTATGGTTAAGGGATGTTTGTAAAGAATTTAAAAGTTAAAGAACATAAAATAAAAGAAGAAATTTGGGAAGAGGAATTTACCTCTTGATACTTCCTCCTTTGGGAAACTCTTACGGGGATATGTTTTGGTATTTTGAGGCAGCTGAGTGCTTTTGGACGTGGGGGAGGACATTGAGGATATATTTGGGAAGAATTTAGATAAGGCTTGGAGCTTGAGAGTAGTGGAGAGAAGAGGGAGTGAAGGGGGGTTTATAGTGGAGGAGAGGGGGGGTTTCATGATATTATAATCCTTAATTTATTATTTCTTCACAAGACAAAGAATATTAAGTATTCCATGATCAAGAATAGTAAATGGGTCATGTGAATTAGAACCATGGGTGGTGACATCAGCCATTATACTAGGAATAGTTAATTTAGCTTATAATGTATATATATGGTAAATTACCGTATTTTTCTATTCATCAAAATTTCATGTATTTCGGAAAAAACTAAAAAATTCACCGCAACCATTTTTCGACGTGTAGAATCCAAAAATGAAGTTCATTTTTCAAAAATAATTTTCTAAATATGATTATTTTAATATTTAATTAAAATCATAATTAATTATCAAAAACTAGATTTAAAACATGAATTAACTCATTCTAAAACATAGGTATATTGTACTTCCAACATGAATATTAATTTTATACTATCATAGGTGAGGTTAATATTCATTAGGGTATATCACTATTCATAAGGCTATGCAACTATTCATTAGGGTAGGATACTATTCACTGAAAAAATAAGATTTTCTTATCAGACTACAAAAAACCTCTTGAACACAACTGTGTATGTCAGATTTTCAAAATTCCAAACACAGGAGTGAAAAACTTATGTTTAAAGGTCACTTATCACTTATTAGTTCATTATTATGTGATTTTATGGCATATTTATAAGATGGGAATTTCAATTTAAAACATTGGGTCATTACATTCTTCCCCCCTTAAGAAATTTTGCTCTAAAAATTTCATTTTACATTCTAGGCCAAAAAAAGTTGTGGGTACTTTTCCTTCATTGCTTCCTCGAGTTCCCATGTTGATTCTTAAAACTTATGCTTCCTCCAAAAAACATTGACAAGATGGGTTGTCTTGTTGCATAGAACCTTATCTCTCCGATCCAGAATCTTTACTAGCTGCTCCACATAGGATAGATCATCTTCCAGCTGCACCACCTCTATGTTTAGTAAATGTGAGGGATCGGTTATGTACTTCCTCAAGAGTGATACGTGGAAAAATTCATGAACTCGAGCCATATTTGGTGGAGAAGCAAGACGATAGGTCACAGCTCCTATGTGGTCAAGGATCTCAAAAGGGCCAATATACCTTGGGCATAGCTTCCCTTTCTTCCTAAATCGCATGACTCTCTTCCATGGAGATATTCAAAGTAAGACTTTATCTCCAACGTTGAACTCCAAGTCCCTTCGACGGTTGTCATTAAAGCTCTTTTTCCGACTTTGAGCAGCTTTGATGTGTTTCTGGATGACTTTAACTTTCTCTGTCATCTCTTGAACAATATCGGGTCCAAGTATCTTTCTTTCTCCAACTTCATCCCAACAGGTTGGAGTTCTACATCGCTTTCCATATAGAGCTTCATATGGAGCCATCTGAATACTCGAGTGGATGCTATTTTTGTATGAGAACTCAACCAATGGGAGATGTTGATCCCATCCACATTTGAATTCAATAGAGCAGGCTCTAAGAATATCTTCAAGCGTCTGAATAGTTCTTTCAGACTGGCCATCAGTTTGGGGGTGATAGGTCGTGCTAAAATTTAATTCAGTACTCAAAGAATGTTGAAGGCTCCTACAGAATTTAGATGTGAACCTTGGATCATGGGCAGAGGCAATTGAGATTGGAACAACGTGCAGTCTCACCACTTCCTTCACATGTAACTTTATAAGTTGTTCATGGGAGTAGTCTTCCTGAATAGCGATGAAATTGGATGTCTTGGTGAGTCGGTCAACCACAACCCATATCGCATTATTTCCTTTCAACGCCTTTGGGAGACCCATGACAAAGTACATAGTAACATTTTCCTATTTCCACATGGGTATAGGCAATGGATACATCATACCTTTGGACTTTTGTTGCTCAGAATTAACTTTCTGACATACCAAGCACCTTGATATATATTCTGCAATCTCCTTCTTCATGTTATCCCACCAGAAGTGTTCTCAGAGATCACAGTACATTTTGGTACTCCCAGGATGGATAGAGAAGGTCTAGCTATGTGAATCATTCAATAGCTCTTTCTTTATCTCTGAATTAGATGGTACACATAATCTTGTCCCAAATCTTATAACTCCTTCCTCGTCAATTTTGAAATCGGAGGATTTCCCATTTTTAACAGCTTCCACCCTTTTCAGAATTTCCACATCCCTTCTTTGAGCAACCTTTATTGTCTCCAAGAGGGATGGTTAAGCAATCATTTGAGAAAGGATCGATTATGTTCCTCCCTTAATGATTCCCATGTAAATCCTTTGCAAATCGAAGAATACCGGATCCTTTTCAATTATCACCATTGATAAAGATGCATGATCCTTTCTACTTAGAGCATCTGCCACCTTGTTTGCCTTAACGAGATGGTAGTGGATTGAGAAGTCATAATCCTAATGAGCTCTATCCATATTCAATGGTTCATATTAATCTCTTTCTATGTGAAGATATATTTTAGACTCTTATGGTCAGTATATATCTCACATTTCTCCACATATAGATAATGCAGCCAGATTTTCAATGCAAAGATCACAGCCGCCAACTCCAGATCATGTGTGGGATAGTTTTGCTCATGGATTTTCAGTTTCCTTGAGGCATAGGCTATCACTTTATCATTTTTCATTATCACACAGCCTAAGCCTTTCTTAGAAGCATCACTCTACACCACAAATAGTTCTCCACTTGAAGGGAGTGTGAGTACTGGCGTAGTGATAAGCCTCTTTTTCAACTCCTTGAAACAGACTTCACATTCCTCTATCCAAACGAACTTTACTCCCATCTATGTCATCTTGGTCATTGGGTTTGACAATTTTGAAAAGTTCTTCACGAATAGTCGATAATACCAAGCTAAACCTAAAAAGCTATGGATCTCCATTACAGAATTTGTCCGTGGCCACTCTTAAATTGCCTTCATCTTGGAAGGGTCCACAGATATCCCTTTCCTGGTGTTAACATGCCCCATGAATGATACTTCCTCCATCCAGAACTCACATTTACTATACTTTTCATAAAACTTCTCCATTCACATAGACATTAACATAGTTTCCAAATGCTCCTCATGTTCCTCTTTTCTCTTCGAGTATATCTGAATAGCATCAATAAAGACCACCAAAAATTTTTCGAGGTAATCTATAATGACTATTCATTTAATCCATGAAAATTTTTGGAGTATTAGTGAGTCCGAAGGGAATAACTATGAACTCATAATGTCCATACCTCGTTCGAAAGGTAGTCTTGGGAATATCTTCCTTCCTAACCTTTAGTTGTTGATATCCCGACCGAAGGTCCACCTCTGTGAAATAACTAGCCCCACGAAGCTGATCGAACAAGTCATCTATCCATGGAAGGGGATACTTGTTCTTTATATTGATTTTATTGAGATCAAGATAAGAAATGAAGAGGCGCATTGATCCATACTTCTTCTTGAAGAAGAGGACCAGATCACCCCATAGTGAAGCACTCTGGCATATAAACCCCTTCTCCATATTCTCCTTTAACTGCTTCTTCAGCTCTTATAGATCTACAGTGGCCATTCTGTAAGGTGTCTTTGAGATTAGTAGAGATCCAGGGATAAGTTCAATTGAGAACTCATCCTCTTGGTCAGGGGAAAGACCAGGAAACTCTTCAAGGAATACATCTGTGTAATCCCTCACGACGGGCATGTCTTCAAGCATGATTCTCTCCTTCATCTCAATAATTTGAGATAGATATGCATGCTCGTAAGGAATAAATATCCACACTTGATATGATGATTCGAAAGGAGGTTCATCTTCATCCTTGCACTTGAAAAGATTCGAAGGATGCTTCGGGATGTGAACATTGATCTCCCTTTCACATCAGTCAATATTGGATTTGTATAAAGACAGACAATTCATGCCTAAGATAGTGTCAAACACCACCAATGGATGTATGACAAGATTTTTTGGGAGTTTCAGTCCACAAACGTTAAACGGGGAGGACTTGCAAACCACGAATGCAACGATTTCCCCATTATCTATTCTCACAGATAACTTTTCCTCCAAATTTTGAGGTGGTGTTTGAATAGTTCTACTAAACTTGAATGATATGAAAGAATGTGTAGAACCAGAATCAAATAATATGTGCACTATTATTGAATGAATAACTAGAATAACTATCACCACATCGTTTTCTAGCTCCACCTCAGTAGTAGTGATAGCATAATCCCTACCTTATTTCCATGGAAGTTGTTTCTGATTTCCTCTGACAACCCTTGGCTTAGGGAAATTGTTCACATAATGCCTAATCTCCTTGCAGTTATAACACTGCACAGCAATCTGAGTGTTGATCTGAACCTTCGTTTCTTCTTCAACATTAGCAGGATTTTTCATATCCCTTCTGCAGTTCTTGGCCATATGAGAAAAATTTCCTCATTTGAAGTAATTTTCAGTTCCCTTGAGACAGTCACCATGATTTTTCTTCCCATAATTTTTTCAAAGGGGAAACTAAGGCTTCTTTCCATCATGGAATTTGTTTGATGAACCACCCATTTTATTCTCCATTTTCCGCTTCTTGTCACTAGGCCCATGAGACCACTGAGAGTATCCCATTTCTATTTCAACCTTGATGGCACAATGGAAAATCTCCTCATACTCATCGAAGTCTCGAATTGCCAATACTTTTCATAGACTCAGCTTTAGTCTGCTAAAGAAGCGATCCACCTTGCTTTTGGTGTTCATGAAAAAGCCAGAGGCGTACCATGCAAGCCTTGTATTGTTCGCTTTATAGGCCCCGATGGAATCATATTCCATCTACTTGAGTCCAAGGAACTCTCTTTCCATATTGTGACGGAGGGTTGGAGGAAAATATGTGTTGAAAACATCATCTTGAATTCCTCCCATTCTATGGAATCAATTTCCACTTGGGACTTCATATTCATGATCAGTTTCCACCACTGATCTACTTCTCCATCAAAAAGATAGACTGCCAGTACAACTTTATATTCTTCCGAGCACTGGAGGATAGACAAAATATTTTCAATAGAGGTAATTCATTTTTCTGCAAGTATGGGATCAGAAGACTCGCTAAACATGGGAGGCCTTTGTCGCATGAAGGATTCTACGGCAACTTTATATTTCCTTGGAAGAGGGGGCGTTTCACCTAATTCAAGTTATTATTCATAACTCGAGCCCACTGAGCAAGTACTACCATGATGTTTTGAGCACCCACTTCCATCATATCAGGCATGTCATTAGGGCAATCATCACATTTCCTATCACATTGGTTGTTGGAACGTGTTCTTCAATTTCCTTCCATTAACTAAGAAAAATAATGTATAATTAGAGGTCTTGAATACTTAGCTTTTGATCATAAAAAGGAAACATTGAACATTAAAGGATAAACTTATAAATAATAATTACATCCTATCTTGTGATTCCTTAGGTTTATATACAGTTTATCCTCGATCTATTCCTTAACTTATATTCTTATGCTCTTTTTTTCTTAATAATGGTTTGTACTAAGCTTGTGAATCTACCAAATCATATACCCCGGGAGTGTCGTAACCAAGATTGAAGAAAGGCCTGCTATCATGCACCAGTTCCCATTTGAGTCTAGCTCAAAGCGGTGTTTTCGGGTTTTACCCCTAGATACATCTATGCCAGAGCCTCCTCTATCTGCTCGTATCCAGATAGGGATGTATTTTCTTGATAATCCACTTACTCTACACTCACCAAAATTTAGGAATATTTCCTTATACTTTGTATCATCCTTAAGGTTCTCACTAATTTCCTCTATTACTAATCTCCAAAAATAACTACACCATCCTCTGATACCAACTATAGTGACCCGAGCCATTTACATTTAACATTTCATTATTTTAAGCATAATTAATCATCAGAGTACCAGCCAAGGATTGTTAAGTCTAGTGTCTTTGAATACTAGTTACATATAACATAAAACATGGGGCTAGAAAAAAACACTTCTTTATTTAATTTCCATAATGAGCTCCTATCTTCCTTTGAGCCCTTACGTCTGCATAGGGTACCCTAGGGAACACATGAACAAAGGGATGAGCTAAAAATGCCCAGTAAGGGAATGAACATAAGGACACATCTCAAGCACATGAGTTAAGAGGCATGACATAATGATATCGGAAGCATGAAACTTATGAAATAATTTGATATAATAATGGGATAATATAATAATGGGATCATATAAATGTGTCAAAATCATAAATCATATCATTGGTAGGGGTCAAGGCTAACCGCCAATCCCGTTTCACATCACATCTCTTGAGACTTATCCTTACCCAATGCATTAGAGCACTATTTGGGAGCACCCATCTCAACATTTTAATGAATATTCTTGCCCCATAAATATTCTTACCACATATATAATCATACATAGTCAACCATACACAAACATAAGGGTACCCATGGAAAGAATTTGGTACCACAGTAATGACATAAAACATATCCAATGGGTGTATCATGAAAGTGTCCATGAAATGAAAGGATTAGAACAAAAATGGACATTAATAGGGTAAAATAGTCATATAACATGGTAAGTGGTGTAAAATAAAAGTGAAAACATATTAGAAATGTATTTTAGAAAAATTAGCATTAAAACATTTTTGTGCGGTTTTAAGGAAAACACTCTAGAGCTTTTCAAATAGAAAAGAAGGAATTATTTTAAATAAATCCAGAATTGAACCAATAAGGTTTTCATAATAAAAATACTGATTTTTTAAATAAAATTGTGTCTTAAAAAATGGATATAGTGAACTTGAAATTTGGTAAAAAATTAGGGAAGTCCCCTTAAAACAGGTTTGCTTATCGGAAAGTTCTAAGGAGGGAATCTTTCAGAAACATGTATATCCCCGAAAGAAATTTATGAAAGGGTATTGATATTAGAATATTTTAAAACTATACATAAAATAATAAGATTCACATAAATAGATATGAAAAAACCATTTTTAAAGAGAGATAAGGCAACCTGAAAAAACGAAGTAGGTTTGGGTAGAATTCGTTACGATTTTACCAGCATGGTGTCTGGTGTACCTAAGAGGACTTGATGAGAGAGATAAGGGGTTTATCATCACTTATAAAACATTAGGGAAGTATGTGGAAGGTTTATAAACATACCCCATCACTTGGTATTACACAAAAAAAACATTGCATAGAGAACAATCTTGATTAAGAGTGAAAAGGGGAGGATCTGTTACCTTAAATCCATTGGTGTTCTCCACTTGTTATTAATGACCTGAATAAAAAAATTAGTCTTATTCATTAATAATTTTATAACCTCTTCTATATTAAATTTATTTATTATAACCCTTTTTAGTTCATTAAAATCCTTTTTGATTAGTTACAAGGTTCAATTTCATTATTCGGACTCGTTTGTTTACTTGTCTTTAAAAGATTGGTTCAATTATATTCAAGTTTGGATTATATGAAAGATGTAAGTGGTTGTCCTTAATTGAAGTTATATTCATTATTTCATATAAATTATATTACATGGTTTTAGTTTTAATTAGGTTAATTAGATTGATGTTTAATTATTACATATATAACCTTAGTGATAACTGTTTTTGTTATTCAGTGGGTTTGATTACAAAGAATGTGTTTTTATTTATAAATTAATTCCATTTGTACCAAAGGATTACAGAACCAAAAATTGGATATATTACATATATAATAATCTTGTTCAACCATAACACAAATGGTTTCATGACCATAATGAAAGATAATAATAGAAATTGATGAACTATTTTCCTTGAATGTGCTAAATTATCACATCTCAAACTATGCTTTCAGTTCTTTCAAATAAAAGGGTGGGGAAAGGAGAGAAGATAATGAAATTTACCACTATCATGAATAAATTACATTAAATTTATTCTAATAGATTTATCATTATATTATGAAGAAGGTATGTGATGAAAGAATTTAAAAACAAATGAACTTAAAAGAAAAGAAGAAATTTGGGAAGAGGAATTTGCCGCTTGAGACTTCCTCCATTGAGAACCTCTTAAGGGGAGAGGTTTTGGTATTTTGAGGAGGGTGAGATCTTTAAAACATTGGGGAGGACATCGGGGAGAGATTTGGTTAGAATTTAGAGAAGTATTGGAGCTTGGGAGGAGTGGAGAAAAGAGGGAGTGAGGGGGGATTTTTATAGTGGAGGAGAGAGGGGATTTCATGATATTATAATCCTTAATTTATTATTTATTCACAAGACAAATAATAGTAATCATTCCATGACCAATAATAGTAAATGGGTCATGTGAATTCGAAACATTGGTGTTTACATCATCCATGATGCTAGGAATAGTTTATTTAGCTTATAATGTATATATATGGGAATTTACCGTATTTTACTATTCATCAAAATTTCAAGTATTTCAAAAAAATCTCAAAAATTCACTCTAACCATTTTTCGATGTGTAGAATCCAAAAATGAAGTCAATTTTTTAAAAATAATTTTCTAAATATGTTTATTTTAATATTTAATTAAAATCATAATTTTTTATCAAAAACCAAATTTAAAACATGAATTAACTCATTCTAAAACATAGGTATATTGTACTTCCAACATGAATATTATTTTTATACTATCATAGGTGAGGGTACTATTCATTAGGGTATATCACTATTCATAATGGTATGTTAATATTCATTAGGGTAGGTTACTATTCACCAAAAAATTAAGTTTTTCTTATCGGAATCCAAAAAACCTCTTGAACACAACCGTGTATGTCAGATTTTCAAAATTCCAAACACAGGAGTTTAAAACATATGTTTAATGGTCACTTATCACTTAGTAGTTCGTTATTATGTGGTTTTATGGAATATTTATAAGAAGGGAATTTCCATTAAAAACATTAGTTCGTTACATTATAAAATGCCCTCACCTATAACCCATTACTCACACCTCTCAAGTCCCTTGGCTCGTCCAACATCTAGCCAAATATGCTCTCAAGATCTCTCTCATCCTCCTAGAGCCTTAACATAGGTAGAAGGAACTTCATTAACCCATTTTGGATCAAATCAAAGGGAGTTACCCGATTTAAAGGTAACATCTTCTCTAAAGTTTTTTTGTTTTATTTTACTTCTCCAACCCCATAAACTCTTTTTATTCATTTCTTTTATTACAAAACTAGTATCTTAAATATAATCAGTTGTTTTTATGATAAGTATTCGAACTACACTTACAAAAACCTCCATCTTATGGGTTAAGAAGATACTATCTCTGTGGATGGGAAACTAACGCCTCACAAAATGATGATGGTTCAAACATCTCCAACCATCTCTTATGGTGGCTACTTTTTGGAACTGTATTTCTATATGATATATATTATGCTTATTTTTTCTCTATGATTATGTATTTTTATTTACAAACATACCTTTTTGATTTCCAGTATGTGTATATACGATAATTTCTTTTGAGGGAGTGTGAACTACCTCCCCCTCAAGTTGATAGGACTTCATCATGACATACATGGAACATATAAAGGATGTCATTAATGAAATTATGTAACATATATATCATATAAAAGTAAACATGAATTATAACATAACTATGTATCATTATATTTTAATTCCATTAAATATGAAATAGAAATGAAAGTAGCGTTCATGCGTACGTACTGCTTACCGTCCCCATGTATGGTGAATTTCATTTATCATACCCAACTGTTATGTAATATTATATATTCATACATATACTGGATATATATGATATATATGATATCTAAACCATGAATATAATTCTGGAGATAATATAATTTTTACCACATGAACAACTTGTAATTATAAGAAGTTCAGTTTTGACTCAAGTACCAAATATCGACAAAACGACAATTATTAACTAAAACGGTTGCATAATCTTTATAACATTGAAATAAGTGATACAAAATGAATAATAAACTTGAAAAAAGAATCTAAAGAAAGTATAAACTAACTTTATCTTATTATTTAGGAGATTAAAGATCGAACGGGTCATGTCGGACCTGAAGTAAGGGGTTTCATATCTCACTTTTAATTCCATTAAATGCCCATTGTTCGTCATTTATTTATTAAAAGTGGTGTATTTTGTACTGAAACTTGATATATATTATCAATATTGTTTTTATATTCATGGTACTCTGTGATTCATTTGGTGGTTAATAACTTTTTGGTCATACGACTCGATTGATTACAACATGGTAAGGGGTTTTCATCTCAATTATTATTCCCACGAGATTCTTGCTATATTGCAACTATTTCCTTTTTTGTAGTGTATGTACAGACCATTATTGTATTCCTTTTTTAATATAATTTAATTTATGGGTATTTACAAATTCAATTTTTGATCCTTCTTTCATGTGGAGTGTGTTTCGTAAGTTACCAAATTAGTAAGGGATCTTTTTTACCCAATTTCCATTCCTTGGGTTAATCTTCTAATTCTTAATTATGTCATGTTATGATTATGTGTGGAATCACGGTTTATTTATTTATGTTTTAGTTTCAAATCCTATTTATGTGGATTTACATTTTATACACATAATCAATCCATTTATAAATTCCCAATTCATCAATATGAACTTGATAAGAGTAATTTTAACTCCATTTCCATTCATTGAGTTAAACATCCAAGTCATTGGTGTTGCTTTTACCAAAATATGAGTGAATGTTCACTGATTTATTTACAATTAATATCCAATAATATTGAGTGTATTTATATTTATCACACATTATTATGTAATTGAGTTATCCTTAATCATAGGATACAATTTTTATAAGGGATTTCATCTCAATTTATATTCCAGTGATACTTCATTGCTGTTATGAACCAATTCACTCTTCTATGGTGTATATACTGTCCTTTGGAATATTATATCATGAATTTCTTTATTATCGTAATATTAAAAAAAATTCATTAAATGAAATTCCTAAATTATTTTTATTCAAGAATATCACTTTTAGTTAAGAACTCCTTAACTAAAATATTGTATTAAATAATTAATTGTCTAAATATTCCTCATTAATGTCCAGGTTTCCGAAATAGTTTTATGGATTTATATAAATGGAAATTATTGTTTTAAATTTTAAATTCCTTTAAAAGTTTCAAAGTGGTATTGGACACTTTTAATCCAAAAAACTCTTTATTAAATGTATTAAATGAATTTGAAAACGGTTTCATAAAGCATTGTTTATTTCAATATCTTAATTAGATATATTGTGATTTTAATATGGAAATGTTATCTTACCATTATTCTTGTTTTATGTGTTATGAATACGTTATACTTCTTTGGCATTGTATACATATATGGGTGGTTCCATGGTAAACCTAGGGTGGTTGGGATCGAGATAGCTCTCCAATGCATTAAGTAAAGTGATAGAGGTAAACGTTGATGTCTCTACTAAGAGATTTAGAGAATATATTACGATGGGTATTCCAATGTAAATCTCTATATAGCTATGATAGCTACAATGTATTTATTTTATGTATTCCACAAGTTAACATTATGATTAATGATTTCTATGTGTTATTTATAAATCTTATTATTTCATAAGGTATGTAATGAATGAAAAGTTTGGTTTCATTTTTTTTGTGTTTATTGATGGGATAATGTTTTCATTCTTTATTTTATATCCCTTACTGAACTTTTTATTCTCATCCCATGTTTTTGAAATGTTTTCCACAGGAATTAAATATGAATAAGGGTCAATGATGAGATCAAGGAAAAGGCATGCTATCTAAAACATGGAACTAGACGTGTTTATTTTTTTATTTTTTTTAAAAATGTATACATATTAGTAGTGTCAACATGTATTATTCAAGTTGATATCTAATTTTTATGGCCTAATTCTCTAAAAATCTAAACTTGAAAAGATCCTTAATGTGAATTATAAATTTATTTCAATATTATGTATTGTTTTAAGGTTAGGTCCTTATATTTTGTATCAAAGGTCATTTTAGATAACATTAGAGGTTAGGGTGTTATTTAAGCATAAGTGACATATCTATATTGGTTTTAATATTAAAAAGATCCATAGTTATTTTAGATAAACTAAATGAGTTTAAAATAACATGAATAAGTATATATTAGTATTTACCCTCTTTATAAGATATTATATGATGATTTTACAAATATACTCACACTGACCTTTTTTGTTTTAGTAAATGTTTTGATCTAGCAGGCACCAACATAACAGTGTATGTGAAGAAAACTGTAACAATTTTCGGAATGAGAAACTAAATAAAATGGGATATGCAATGAGAAATCTTGTGGTTATTCTAAACCATCTATTTGCAGTAATTATGACCACTTGATCCTTGATATTTTTTATAAGGCATCGTATATGTAGGAAACAAATCCCTACAGAAGTTCAAGTAATGATCATAATGGTAAGTGTGTTACAAAACTAATGTGTTAAGGATGAGGAAAGAAACACCTATAAAATTTCTTCATTGGTATGGGAAGATGTTATAAATGTTGGAATGATGGTAATTAATCAAGAACCTCCCTGGAAAAAAGGAAGCATCCAATTTATTCAAGGAAAGGGAAAGAAGATCTTTATGAGGGATCAGTTGAATGTTTTAAATGTGGTGTGCATAGTCATTATACAAATAGATTTCCTACGAAGAAGTTTCTAGAATGGGATATCCAGGATAGTAAAAATATATTTTTACCAATACCTAATGCCATTTTGATTGAGGATAAAGAAACTAGCCATGAAAAATGAAAGGTATGGATTATTTCTTAACATGTATTTTGATATTATAGAGTATTTAGATATGATTCTTGATTTTTTTTATAGGAAAGAATTATATCAGAATAAGTTGGTAAAGAATGGTTAATGGATCCAGAAGAACATGGAATGAGTAAGAAGTCAACATATAAGGGATTCAAGAGTTATGTTGGATTATAAAATGATGAAATGCTTAAAATTAATAAGGCTATTTTTATGATGAGATTACATTGGATGACTTTTTATTGTATGTGTAACCCTGATGTTGGATATATGAAAATTTTATTCAAGGAATAATTATCATATCTTTTGATGAGTAATGGTGGAATTTTATTTTGGAAGAAACCATGTTTTAATTATGTACATTTGATGATTTGGGTTATTTATAGAAATTATTAACCTATCATAGAGATTATGTTATTAGGTTAATTACAAATTAGATTGTGACTTTAAGAGTAGTCGATGGTTTTGGAGATAAATGTTATGATTTACTCTGGACGACAATGTGATAAAATTCTTTTGAATTTTTGGTTCCACTGTTATTTTTGATTATTTTTAATAATTTTAAGGACAATGGTATATTAAATGGTCTTTCTTGAAATTTGGGTACTTTTTGTTGAATTTTGGAGATTAAGAGTAGTAATTATTTTTATAATAGATTATTATTTTTTGGGATTATCAGATCTCTTACTAACCAATTTTTCTTTTGGATAATGTATAAATATAGGGGAAATATATTTTTCATATTTTGTGGATCATGTTATTCTCTATAAGTGGATTCTTGCACTTTTTATGTGACCAAGTCATCTTGAATACTCAGCATTTGGTGAAAAGATGAGTTCGTGGTAGAAATTTTGTAAGTGATGAAAGTATACATGTCATGTAAGTAAGTATCCTTATGTTATTATTCAAATGTCATAAAAAATTCTCTAAAATTATGAAAAGGAACTTAAAAAATGTTTTCTTTTTACTTTTCCTACTGGGAAAACAATTACCGTTTAACCCATCACAAATTTGTGGTTTTCTCATTGTTAACTTTCTCCAAATCATTTTTTTTATCACAATGCATCATAAAATGACACATATTTTCTCCTCCATATCCATGTTTTCATGGAATCCATGTATGGGTTATATTGGGTGAAATTTTCTGTTATCTTTTTCTATTTTAATGTGATATTTTTATTTACTCTTTTTTGATGTGGGACATTCAATGAAGTTTTCATGAACATTTTGTAAAATTGCGAGGAAAAAATTCCCAAAAGGGATAAAGGATGTAACTATAAGGCCCCAGCCTTAAACCATACTTAATCTTGAGTTATTACAAGATTACACATTGAGTATCTTTTCAGGTTTAGAGTTTTAGAGAATTAGTTCATAAAACTTTCATTACATTCCACATTTAAACAAAGTGGTTACATAAAAGATAGTATTCATTTTTCCCATCAACAGAAACATATTTTAAATAAAAAATGTATTCTTTCTTGACACTTCCTTGACATTATCATCATATCATGTACCCTTCCCTTGACCTATGAAAAACATTTAAAAAACTTGGGATGAGCATAAAAAGCTCAGTAAGGGATATAAAAATATGGAAAGGAAAATGAGTACATGTATACATATGAATGAAATCATACTTTACCCATAAAACAAAATAATTTTAACATACCTCATAAAATCATGAATAAATCATAGAAATCATAAGACATAAAGGTAACTTTAGGCATTCATAACATTCTTACGTAGGGAGTAACCCTCTTGGTTACGTTTGGAATACCCATCAAAGTATATTCCCTAAATCTCTTCGGAGAAACCATAACGTTTCACTCCTTCGCGTTACCCAATGCATTGGAGAGCTATATCGGGCTCACCCGCCCTTAGTTTATCACGGAACCACCCGTCTTCATAACAATTCCCAATAACCATAACATAATCATATCACATAAAACATTCATAAAGGAAACATGACATTTCCACATTTCAATCACAAGATATCAATACAACACATTGATATAATAAAAAACATTATGAAAACCATTTTCAATACCAAAATAAAATAAAAGTAAAACATGGTATTTATTTTTCATAAAAAAATTATGGCTTATAGAGGAAGCCGAAACTCAAATAATGGTCATGGAGGCAGAGAAGTCGTTGTCGCCGCATACGTACGACAAAAACATTCCCTTTTGTCATTTAGTAAAATACTTCATATAAAAAATATTCCTTTTGGATAAATGTAAAAGTCCAAGGGGTTTATACACCGTATAAAAGAAAGTTGTGTATAAAACGAAATATGCCTCAATGAAAGTAGATTAAGACAAAGTCCCATACAAAGACGGTATCCTTGGATTAAGGATAAATCAATTACATAATTATGTGTGACAAACTAATACAAAAAATATAAGTGGATATTAAGTTTAAAAAAATCAGAGGTTATTCACACATATTCATAGAATGACATATTCAAGGAGTACAAGTTTATCCCAAAGAATCAAATTTTTGTTAAGAAGTTCCCTTGTAAAAATTTGACAGCCTAACAGCGTCACTACAAAAATTCAGAAAATGAGTTGATGAGAGATAAAAATGGTATCTCATCACATGGACATAAAATTTAAATCAATAAGGATATATAAGAACATATCCCAACATAATATTATGTGAATTAAAAGACATAACAAAATAAGTCTTTTAAAAAGAGGAGGGTGAAAGGTTCCCTTACCGACATGGGTATCTTTCGAAACATACGCCCCGTGAAAGAAGGACAATACAAAATTGATGTAAATACTCATAAATGAAAGTATATTACACAATGAGTAAAATAATGGGTAGTACATACACCACTCAAAGGAAATTGTGGCAAATGTAGCATAAATCTCACGGGAATAAAAGTGAGATTAAAAATCCATTACGAAAACTCGGTAGCCTAACGGCGCCACTTAACACTTCCAAAATGGATTGATGAGATCAAATAGGGTCTCTCATCATACTAACATAAAGTTTACAGAAAGAGGAATATAAAAGAACATCCCCCAACATAACAAAGAGGAGCTTAAAATAAGTGACATAAAGAAGAGTACTTAAAAATAAAGAGAAAGGTTAGATCTCTTACGAAAACTCGGTATCCTAACGACGCCACTCAAAACTTCCAAAATGGATTGATGAGAGAGAATATGGTCTCTCATCATATGAACATAAAAATTACATTAAGAGTAATATAAAATAATATCCTAATAACAAGAAAGATTATCTTTTAAAAGGAATTACATAAAAGAGTGTACTTTAAAAGAAAGAGAGGAGTCGGATCCCTTACCTCAAGTCCAACTTGTCTTGTTCATTTCTTTATATTCATGAATAATAATATTTGGTCAATTTATAATTGCTTAAGGACCTCCTTTAAATATTATTATTCAGTTCATATCACATGTTATAATGTTATAATAATTGGTTAATAATATGAGTTCATATCAGATGTTTTTGTCGATGTTTGGTACATGAGTCAAAAATTGAACTTGTTGGAAAATAATTTTCCCTGTAGTTATAGGTACATCATATCCAGAATAGTATTGATGTTTTAAATATAATATATATCTAGTATATATTCATTTTATATTATTCCATATCATTTGGAGATAAAAATTAAAAGCATCGTTCATGGAGACGGTAGGTCGTACGTACGCATGAACGCTACTTTCATTTTTTGTCATATTAATGGAATTAAAACAAAATGAGATATATATATATATATATATATATTATAATTCCTGAATGATATCCATAATTTAGATGTAATATATTGAATTTATATGCATTATATATATGTACTTATAATATTACATAACATTTTGAGATAAGAAATGAAATGTACCGTTCATGGAGACGGTAAGCCGTACGTACGCATGAACGCTACTTCCATTTCTATTTCATATTTAATGGAAATAAAACATAATGATACATAATAGTATTTTAATTCCAGTATGTTATAATATATAATATCATTAAATATATCCTTTATACGTATCACATATGGTATTAACGAATCAAATCACTTTGAGGGGGCGGTAGTCCGCACTTCCTTAAATGAAGATATCGTGTTTACCCATAATGGAAACCATAAAGGTATGCCATAAATGAAAAAAACAGAAGATTAAATAAAACATAAAAATATTATATATCATATATAAATATATTTTCATCTTAATGGCCACCTTTGAATGTGTTAGAATAGTGTTTAACAATCATCGTTTCGTGAGGCAGAAATTCGTCATCCACAGAAACTGTATGTTCTTTAACCATTAGACGAAGATGTGTGTAAGTGTAGCTCGAATATTTCTTATAACAACATCCTCATATATTGAAGATACTTTATTTGTTACAAAAGAAATCAATAAAAAGAGTTTATGGGGGTTGGAGAAGCAAAATAAAACAATAGGACACAAGTGAAAACATTACCTTAAATCGGGTAACTCCCTTTAGTTTGAGCTCAAAGGCTTCCTTGGGAAGACTTCTGCCCAAAGTCAGGCTTCAAGGAGTTACAGAGGGATGTGGAGAGACAAAATGGGCAGGGTTTGACCGAGACAAAGGCTTTGGAAGTGTGTGTAAGGAGGTAGAGGTGGGGGCCTTTTGTAAGAGGATAGGAGGGGCACTCTTGGAAAGTAAAGAAATGTTAATTTATTTTAGAATGAGTTTCGGATATTAATGGTCCCACATTGATTTGTTTCGAGGATAAGGTGATAAGAGTTCGAAATCCACCCATCCAATAGGTTTTGTACATGTGTAGGTCTTAGATTTTACATTATCTTTCCATTTTATTTAAATCGTTAAATAATGAGGTCATCGCTGCATCATCATGATGTCATAAATAATTTAATTTATTTAATGTCTAAAAATTATAAAAAAAACTACTATGATGTAGGAAATATTTTTAGATTTCAATTTATTATTTATAGTCAAATATCTGACTTGTTTAAACCCATGTAAAAATTGTTTTAGTAAAACATCTCATGTTTGTGTCATTTTTACTTTAACATTAAATAAAAAGGTATCTATGTCATTTTCCAACGAAAGTGGCTCCATGGGGTCCCCAAGTTGACCCATAGATTTTCTTGGTCGTCCATGACTCATCCAATGAGGGTAGGACATGTTTCTAGGTCATTTCATTTTATTAAAACATTATTCTTACCTTAAACTACACTAATTACCTCTAATCGCGATTAAAAACTTAATAAGTTACTATTCACCAAAAAAATTATTTTAATCCCATTGAACCACATTTTACTTCTTAATGACAACCATTTATGTCGGATTTTTCAAATTCAAAACACAAATATGACAAAATTTCATTTAAACGGAAAATCAGTTTTTATAAGTACCACTTAGTGGTTTCACTATTCATCAAAAAATGAAGTTTTTCAGAAAATTTCCAAAAATTCACCCTAAGCTATATTTGATATTCTGAATTCAAAAATGATGTCTATCTTAAAAAATTCAAAACATATAATTTTCATTAATTAATTTAATAATTAATTCCCGTTGTCAAAACAAATAGCGTGTTTTTATGAAACAAAATGCATCAAAAGATTGACACTAGTTTTAGTCCGATTTCAAAGTGAAATTAAATCCAACGACCACTATTGGATTAAATGGTAAAAATATATTCTAATTTCACTTTAAAACCAATTCAAAAGATAATATAATCATATAAATAAATTAGATTAAAAAGAGGTTTTGAATTAAAATACATCATTTTTCACTATTCATTAAAAATTGAACTTTTTCAGAAAAATACCAAAAATTTACACAAAGTAAATTTTTATGTCCCGATTCTAAAGAATAATTTTATTTTGTCAAATATAACACATATAATTTTCAAAAAGTGTATTTAAATGAGGTTTGCCATCAAAAGGTGGTTAATCAACCTTTTAAAGAATATTAGAATGTTTACGCTTAAAATTGGATTCATTCGCATTTTTAATCCTCTAACATTTATTGTAAAAAGTAAAAATATTTGACAAACATATATAATCATTTTGTAGTTAGTTATATTCATTCCCACCATCACAACAGCTAGGCGTTAACTACCATTTAAAATAATATTATTTTATTATTAGAGTGCAACGTAAGATTTCAAAGGAACTCGTTGTTGCGTGTTGGGTACGCCATCGAGCATAGCATCCCCTTTAAATTAATATTAATATTTTATTCACAAATATGGATAAATATAAAAATTTCATATTCTTTATTTACCTGGGGTGTTACATCCTTCCCCCCTTTTGGGAATTGCATCCTCGTAATTTTAAAATTGAGCTTGGAAACATCCTTGAAAGTCCCACATCGGAACAAGAGTCGGTAAAACAATCAATTTAAAATAAAGAAAGATTAGTACAGAGGTCACCCGAGTTAACAGATACTAGGATTCCATGTAGGAAAAAATGGACATGGAGGAGAAAACATAGGGTCATGTTCTAATGGAGAGTGATAGAAAACATGTTTAGGAGAAAGTTAACCACAAGAAAATCACAAACTTGTGATGGGTTAAACGTTATTTGATTCCCCAGTAGGAAAAGTTAATAGACAACATTTTTGTTTTAAGTTTCTTTTTATTGAGGAATTTATTCATAAGGAAACATAATCACTTATCATGTTGACTTTCAACTTTTATTAGATTTCTTACACAAACTCATACTTTCCCCCAAAGATGAGTATTTAGGAAGAATTGTTCACATTAAGAGAACTATAATCAACTTCTAGAGAATCACCTAATCCAAAAAAGAGAACTATATAATTCCCATGTCTTTAGACTTTAACCAAAAACAAAACCAAAAAGGTTAGTACAAGATCAGATAATCCAGAAAAGGATAACCCTTTAAAAAAAGAAAATCTATTCTTAATCTCCAAAATTTGTCCAACAAAACCCAAAGTTCAACGAGGACAATTTGATAAAAAATTTGTCCATAAAATTCTTCAAATTAAACCAAACTAAGATTGAACCCAAATATTTGAAGGATTTAGTCACATAGTCTTCCAAGGTTCAAATTAACTTTTATCTCCAAATAACATCAATTGCTCTTAAAGTCTCGTGTTGAAAATTAATTAACCTAATCACATATCCTCAATGATAGGTTAATCATTTCCATAGATAACCCAAAATAAACTTACTCTTGATTCAAAAAATCATCTAACTAAAAAGAATCAATCAAACTAACCAGGGACTTCACGTAGTCCAGTGGTAGGTGATAAATACCAGTCGCAATTTGGTTGTGGGTTCGATTCCCGCAGCTTTGTCCGATGCGATGGGTTGTCACACGGTCTGTGTGTTGTCCTTTTTACAAAACTACATAATTCATAAAACATTCCCCAAAACGAGATAAAATCTTCAAAAATTATCATAACATATTTTAACCTCAAGTTTATCTCATTCCTTTCATTTTCCATCATATCATAGAGTAACCCATAATTACCTAAAAAGTAAGGATCATATAAACCCTAATGGTTACCTTAATAATTATTACCTGAACTTCCACATCGAGTTGTCCATCTCGTACATGATTCATTACAGAACATACCAAGGTACAAGTGGTTGATCATGACTCCTAGATAGTTGGTTTAGAACAACCACGAGTTTCCTCATTGAAAACCCCATTTCGTCCAGTCTCTTAATCAGAGAACCACCGCAGTTTCCTTCAAACCTATTGTCACTTTGGTGCCTTCTAGATCCATCCATTCACTAAAAACAGAAATATCAGTGTGAGTATATCAACAAAACCATCATGTACTAATGAGGAAGATAACCACTAAGATATACTTACTCATTCACTTTATCTAAAACTAGGACTCTTTTTGAAATCCTAACCATTATGGTAATGTCACTTATGGTTAGAAGATACCCGAACCTCTAATGTTATCTAAACCGACCTCTAATACCAACTATAAGGCCCCAGCCTTAAACCTTACTTAATCTTGAGTTATTACAAGATTACACATTGCGGATCTTTTCAGGTTTAGAGTTTTAGAGAATTAGATCATAAAACTTTCATTACATTCCACATTTAAAAAAAGGGGTTACATAAAAGATACTATTCATTTTTCCCATCAACAGAAACATATTTAAAATAAAACATGTATTCTTTCTTGACACTTCCTTGACACTATCATCATATCATGTACCCTTCCCTTGACCTGTGAAAAACATTTCAAAAACATGGGATGAGCATAAAAAGCTCAGTAAGGGATATAAAAATATGGAAAGGAAAATGAGTACATGTATACATATGAATGAAATCATACTTTACCCATAAAACATAAGAATTTTAACATACCTCATAAAATCATGAATAAATCATAGAAATCATAATACATAAAGGTAACATTAGGCATTCATAACATTCTTACGTAGGGAGTTACCCTCTTGGTTACGTTTGGATTACCCATCACAGTATATTCCCTAAATCACTTGGGAGAAACCATAAAGATTCAATCCTTCGCGTTACCCAATGAATTGGAGAGCTATATCGGGCTCACCCGCCCATAGTTTATCACGGAACCACCCGTCTTCATAACAATTCCCAAGAACCATAACATAATCGTATCACATAAAACATGCATAAAGGAAACATAACATTTCCACATTTCAATCACAAGATATCAATACAACACATTGATATAATAAAAAACATTATGAAAACCATTTTCATTACCAAAATAAAAGAAAAGTAAAACATGGTATTTGTTTTTCATAAAAAAAATATGGCTTGTAGAGGAAGCCGAAACTCAAATAATGGTCACGGCGGCAGAGAAGTCGTTGTCGTCGCATACGTATGAAAAAAACATTCCCTTTTGTCGTTTAGTAAAATGATTCATATAAAAAATATTCCATTTGGATAAACGTAAAAGTACAATGGGTTTATAAACCGTATAAAAGAAAGTTGTGTATAAAACAAAATATGCCTCAATGAAAGGAGATTGAGACGAAGTCCCATACAAAGACGGTATCCTTGGATTAAGGATAAATCAATTACATAATTATGTGTGACAAACTAATACACCAAATATAAGTGGATATTTAGTGTAAAACAATCAGAGGTTATTCACACATATTCATAGAATGACTTATTCAAGGAGTACAAGTTTATCCCAAAGAATCAAATTTGTGCTAAGAAGTTCCCTTGCAAAAAATTGACAGCCTAACGGGGTCCCTACAAAAATTCAGAAAATGAGTTGATGAGAGATAAAAAGGGTATCTCATCACAAGGACATAAAATTTACATCAATAAGGATATAGAAGAACATATCCCAACATAATAGTATGTGAATTAAAATACATAACAAAATAAGTCTTTTAAAGAGACGAGGGTGAAAGGTTCCCTTACCGACATGGGTATCTTTCGAAACATACGCCCCGTGAAAGAAGGACAATACAACATTGATGTAAATACTCATAAATGAAATTATATTACACAATGAGTAAAATAATGGGCAGTACATACACCACTCAAAGGAAATTGTGGCAAATGTATCATAAATCTCACGGGAATAAAAGTGAGATGAAAAATCCCTTACGAAAACTCGGCAGGATAACGGCGCCACTTAAAACTTCCAAAATGGATTGATGAGATCAAATAGGGTCTATGATCATACGAACTTGAAGTTTACAGAAATAGGAATATAAAATAACATCCCCCAAAATAACAAATAGGATCTTAAAAGAAGTGACATAAGGAAGAGTACTTAAAAAGAAAGAGAGAGGTTAGTTCTCTTACGAAAACTCGGCAGCCTAACGGCGCCACTCAAAACTTCCAAAATGGATTGATGAAATAAAATAGGGTCTATAATCATATGAACATAAAAATTACAGTAAGATTAATATAAAATAATATCCCAATAACGATAAAGATGATCTTTTAAAAGGAATGACATAAAAGAGTGTACTTTAAAAGAAAGAGAGGAGTCGGATCCCTTACCTCAAGTCCAACTTGTCTTGTTCGTTTCTTTATATTCCTGAATAATAAACTTTGGTAAATTTATAATTTCCTAAGTAAATCCTTTAAATATTATTTTTCAGTTCATATCACATATTATAATGTTATAATAATTGGTTAATAATATGAGTTCATATCAGACGTTTTTGTTGATGTTTGGTACATGAGTCAAAAATTGAACTTGTTGGAAAATAATTTTCCATGTAGTTATAGGTACATCATATCCAGAATAGTATTGATGTTTTAAATATCATATATATCCAGTATATATTAATTTTATAATATTCCATATCATTTGGAGATAAAAATTAAAATCACTGTTCATGGAGACGGTAGGCCGTACGTACGCATGAACGCTACTTTCATTTTTTGTCATATTAATGGAATTAAAACAAAATGAGATATATATATATATATATGTTATAATTCCAGAATTATATCCATAATTTAGATGTAATATATTTCATATATATCCATTATATATAGGTACTTATAATAGTACATAACATTTTGAGATAAGAAATGAAATGTATCGTTCATGGAGACGGTAAACCATACGTACGCATCAACGCTACTTCCATTTCTATTTCATATTTAATGGAAATAAAACATAATGATACATAATAGTATTTTAATTCCTGTATTGTATCATATATAATATCATTAAATATATCCTTTATATGTACCACATATGGTATTAACGAATCAAATCACTTTGAGGGGGTGGTAGTCCGCACTTCCTTAAATGAAGATATCGCGTTTACCCATAATGGAAACCATAAAGGTATGCCATAAATTAAAAATACCTAATCTTAAGTAAAACATAAAAATATTATATATCATATATAAATATAGTGTCATCTTAATGGCCACCTTTCAAGGTTTTAGAAGAATGTTGAACAATCATCGTTTCGTGAGGCAGAAATTCGCCATCCACAAAAACAGTATGTTCTTTAACCATTAGAAGAAGGTGTGTGTAAGTGTAGCTAGAATCCTTCTTATAACAACATACTAGTATATTTATGATAGTGGAGTTGTTACAAAATAAATTAATAAAAAGAGTTTAGGGTGGTTGGAGAAGCAAAATAAAACAAAAGGACACAAGTGAAGACATTACCTTAAAATCGGGTAACTGCCTTTGGTTTGAGCTCAAAGGCTTCCTTGGGAATACTTCTGCCCAAATTGAGGATTCAAGGAGTTATATAGGGATGTGTAGAGACAAAATGGTCAGGGTTTTGCTGAGACAAAGGGTTTGGAAGTGTGGGTAAGGAGGTAGAGGTGGGGGCCTTTTATAAGAGGAGAGGAGGGGCACTCTTGGAATGTAAAGAAATGTTACTTTATTTTAGAATGAGTTTCGGATATTAATGGTCCCAAATTGATGTTTTTAGATTATAAGGTGATAAGAGTTCTAAATACACCCATACAATAGGTTTTTTACATGTTTAGGTCTTAGATTTTATATAATCTTTCCATTTTATTTAAATCATTAAATAATGAGTTCATCGTTGCATCATCATGATGTCATAAATAATTTAATTTTTTAAATGTCTAAAAATTATATAAAAAAAATACTATGATGTAGGAAATATTTTTTAGCTTTCCATTTATTATTTATATTCAAATATCTGACTTGTATAACCCCATGTAAAAATTGTTTTAGTAAAACATCTCATGTTTGTGTCATTTTTACTTTAACATTAAATAAAAAGGTATCTATGTCATTTTCCAACCAAAGTGGCTCCATGGGGTCACCAAGTTGAGACATGGATTTTCTTGGTCGTCCATGACTCATCCAATGAGGATAGGACATGTTTCTAAGTAATTTCATTTTATTAATACATTATTCTTACCTTAAACTACACTAATTACCTCTAATCGCAATTAAAAACTTAATAAGTTACTATTCGCCAAAAAATTATTTTAATCCCATTGAACCACATTTTACTTCTTAATTACAACCATGTATGTCAGATTTTTGAAATTCAAAACACAAAGATGAAAATTTTTCATTTAAATGGAAAATCAGTTTTTATAAGTACCACTTAGTGGTTTCACTATTCATAAAAAATTGAAGTTTTTCAGAAAATTTCCAAAAATTCACCCTAAGATATATTAGATATTCCAAATTCAAACATCATGTCTATTTTACAAAATTCAAAACATATAAGTTTCATTAATTAATTTAATAATTAATTCCCACTATCAAAACAAATAGAGTGTTTTTATGAAACAAAATGCATCAAAAGATTGACACTAGTTTTAGTCCGATTTCAAAGTGAAATTAAATCTAACGACCACCATTGGATTAAATGGTAAAAATATATTCTAATTTCACTTTAAAACCAATTCAAAAGATAATCTAATCATATAAACAAATTAGATTAAAAATAGTTTTTGAATTAAAATACAACATTTTTCACTATTCATTAAAAATTGAACTTTTTCGGAAAAATACCAAAAATTTACACAAAGTAAATTTTGATGTTTCGATTCTAAAGAACAATTTTTTTTGTCAAATATAACACATAAAATTGTCAAAACGTGGATTTAAAAGAGATTCTCCATCAAAAGGTGGTTAATCGACCTTTTAAAGAATATTAGAATGTTTACGCTTAAAATTGGATTCATTCACATTTTTAATCCTCTAACTTTTATTGTAAAAAGTAAAAATATTTGAAAAACATATATAATAATTTTGTAGTTAGTTCTATTCATTCCCGCCATAACAACAGCTAGGCGTTAACTACCATTCAAAATAATATTATTTTATTATTAGAGTGCAACGTAAGATTTCAAAGGAACTCGTTGTTGCGTGTTGGGTATGCCATCGAGCATAGCATCCCCTTTAAATTAATATTAATATTTTATTCAAAAATATGGATAAATATAAAAATGTTTTATTCTTTATTTACCTGGGGTGTTACAGTAACATCTCAGGTAAATAAAGAATATAAATTATCATATTTACTAATATTTTTTAATTAAATATTAATTTTACATTAAAGGGGATGCTATGTTTGATGTTGTATGTGACACACAACAACAAGTTTCTTTTAAATCTTAAGTTGCAAACTACGTTAATTTTTACTGAAAAATAATAATAAATTGTTATTTTAAATGGTAGTTAATTCCTAGTCGTTGTAATGGAGGGAATGAATTGAAATTACTAAAATATTATTATACATGTTAGTTTAATGTTTTTACATTTATACAATCAATGTTAGAGGCTTAATATTTGAAAGAATATATTTTAAATCATAAATACTATAATATTCATTAAAAGGTCAATTTACCACCTTTTAAAGTAAAACCCTCATTAAATCTAATTTTGGTCAATTTTATATCTTCTATTTGATAAAAGTAATGTCTTTATTAGAACCAGGACATCAAAATTTACTTTTGGTAAAATTGTTGTATTTTTATGATAAAATTCATTTGTAATGAACATGGAACAAAACTGTATTTTATTTCAAAACTATCTTTTATTCTAATTTATTTATATTGTTAGATTATAATTTTAATTTTTTTTAAAGTTTTAGTAGATTAAATTTTTACCATTTAATCAAATTTTGGTCATTGGAATTAATTTCGATTTGAAATTAGACATAAACAAATGTCAATCTTTTGGTAGTTAGTATTACTTAAAATACACACTTTGTTTTGACAATGGGAATTAATTTTAAATTAATTAATTCAAATACTGTGTTTTTAATTTGGTAAAATATACATCATTTGTGAATTCAGAATATCAAATATATCTTAGGATTAATTATTTGTATTTTTTTGAGAAACATCAATTTTTTATGTATAGTGAAACCACTATGTAGTAGTTAAAAACTGACTTTTACATTTAAATGAAATTTTACTACTTCTGTGAGTTGAATTTCAAAAATACAATATACATTTTTGTTATTAGTAAGGAAAATTTGGTTCAATCAGATGAAAATATGTGTTGGTGAATAGTAACTTTGCACTTTTATTTATCACGGTTAAAGATAAATAAGGTAATTCAAGGTAAAAAGAATATAATAATAATAATAAATGACATTAGAACCTGTCCTAACCATATTGGATGAGTCATGGCCAACCATGGGGAATCCTTGGGTATATTTTTGGACCCCATGTATCCAATTAATAAATATAATGACACTTTATTTTAATTAACTTAAAGTAAAGGGAAAATGACATAAACAAATATCTTTTAGTAAATTAATTTTTACATAGGGTTATATAAGTTATTTATTCAACTATAAATATTTTTTTGAAATATAAAAATATTTCTTTCATCATGGTATTTATTTATAATTTTTAGACATCATGTAAATAAAAGTATTTTTTCCATTATTATTATGGAGGGTTTACATCATTAATAAATGATTTAAATAAATAAGACTATTAGATTAAAATAATATGAAAAACCTATCCAATTATTATGGGATAATTTTATTTCATCCATGAGTCATCTTATATTTGACTTTAAAAAAATTTGGACCTTTAAAAACAAAAAATTGTTATATAATAAAATAATATTTTCACAATTTCCTAGAGATCCCCTCCTCCCCCTTATAAAAATCCCTCACCTCTAACCCATTACACACACCACTAAAGCCCGAAGGGCTCTTTATACCTCTGACTAAATAATCTCTCAATATCCCTTTCTTCATCCAGAAATCCCTACCTTAGGAAGAAGTCACATCGAGAAACCCTTTTTGATCAATCCAAACGGAGTTACCCGATTTAAAGGTAACGTCTTCTCTTAAGTTCTATTATTTTATTTTACAGCTCCAACCCCCTAAAATATTTTATTCATTTATTTTATTACAAAACCTATATCATAAATATACTAGGTTGTTTTATGATATGGTTCAAAACTACACTTACACACACCACCATCTAATGGGTAAAGAATATATTGTTTCTATGGACGACAAACTAACGCCTCATGAAACGATGATTGTTCAATCATCTCCTACAACCCTCTATGGTGGCTATTATGATGGAACTGTATTTATATATGATATATATTATGTTTATTTATTTTTTATGCTTCTGTAATTTTTATTTACAACCAAACCTTTATGCTTTCCAATATGTGTATATATGATAATTTCATTTCAGGAAATGTGGACTACCACTCCCTCATGTTGATATGATTCGTTCATGACATAAATGGAACGTATAAAGTATGAAGTTAATGAAATTATGTAACATATGTATCATATGAAATTATATTATAATTATAATATAACTATGTATCCTTATGTTTTCATTTCATTAAATATGAAATAGAAATGAAAGTAGCGTTCATGCGTACGTACAACTTACTTTCTCCGTGAACATTGCATT
Organism: Viscum album; assembly: GCA_963277665.1. Lineage (NCBI taxonomy): Eukaryota > Viridiplantae > Streptophyta > Magnoliopsida > Santalales > Viscaceae > Viscum > Viscum album. Next base: position 814,494,827 of record OY728120.1, read on the forward strand.
TCATTTATTATCTCCAAACGTAATGTAATATTATAAATATATAAATATACTGTATATATATGATATATTTGATATCAAAATCATGAATATCATTCTGGATATAATGCACTTTTGACCACATGAACAACTTGTAATTTTAAGACTTTCATTTTTGACTCAAGTACCAAATATCGACAAAATGACCATTATTATCTTAAATGATTGGAAAATGATTATAATAAGGTAATAAGTGAAATAAAAGGAATATTAAACTTGAGAAGGGTTCTTAATAATTTTTAAATTAACTTTATCATATTATTCATGAGATTAATGAATGAATGGGTCATGTCATACATGATGAATGAGGTTTCTTATCACACTTTTAATTCTTTGATATTTCCATTGTTCATCACGTATTTATTGCATGTGGTGTATTGTGTAATAACATTTGATATATATTATCATTATTATATTTATATTCATGGTATTAATTGATTCATTTGGTGGTTAATAACTTTTGTTCATACGAATCGATTGATTACAACATGGTAACGGGTTTTCATCTAACTTCTTATTCTCGTGGGATTCATGATGTATTGCCACTATTTCCTTTTGGGTGGTGTATGTACTGAACATGATTGTAATCCTTGTGTAATATACTTTAATTTATGGGTATTTACAACATTATTGTATGATCCTTCTTTCATGTGGAGTGTGTTTCCTATATTACCAAATCAGTACGAGATCTTTTTAACCCAATTTCCATTTCTTGGGCTAATCTAATAATTGTTAATTATGTCATGATATGATTATGTGTGGAGTCAAATTTATTTTATTTATGTTGTAATTTACACTCCCCTTTTTTGGATATACTTTTTATACACATAATCACTCCATTTATAAATTCTCAAGTAATCGATATGAACTTGACAAGAGTAATTTTAACTCAATTTCCATTCATTGGGTTAAACATCTCAATCATTAGTGTTGTTTTCAGAAAAATATGTGTGAATGTTCTCTAATTTATTTACACATAATATTACATAATATTCATTTTATTTATATTTTTCACAGATTATTATGTAATTAATTTATCATTAATCTAAGCGTACAATTTTTATAAGGGATTTCGTCTCAATTTACATTCCATTGAGACTTCATAGTTTTTATGCCCCAATTCACTCTTATATGGTGTATAAATTCTCCTTTGGAATAATATATCAGGAATCTCTTTATTCTTTGGATATTATAAAGTTTTGATAAATTGATATTCCTCAATTATTTGTATTCAAGTATATCTCTTTTGGTCAATAGCTCCTTAACTAAGATATTGTTTAAGATATTTATTTATCTAAATATTTCCCATTAATGTCCATGTTTTTGAAATATTTTTAAGGATTTATATATATGAACATTAATGTTTAAACATTTTAATTCCTTTAAAAGTTTCAAAGTAGTATGTAACACTTTGATTCCAAAAATATCTTTATTAAATTTTATAAATGGTTTTGAAAATTGTTTGATAAAGCATTGTTTATTTCAATATATTGATATGATATATTGTGATTATAATGTGGAAATGTTATCTTTCATTTATTCTTGGTTTATGTGTTATGAATATGTTATGGTTCTTCGATATTGTTTACGTATATGGGTGGTTCCGTGATAAACCTAGGTATGGTGAGCCCAAGAAAGCTCTCTAATGCATTGGGTAATGTGATAGAGGTGAACGTTAATATTTCTCTTAAGAGTTTTAGGGAATATATTATGATGGGAATTCCAACGTAACTCCATATGTAACTGTGATAACTGAAATGTAAGTATTTTATGTATGCTAAAAGTTACCTTTCTGATTTATGATTTCTCTGTGTTATTCATGAATCTTATGATTTCCTGTGGAATGTTATGATTGAAAAGTATGTTTTCATTGTTTTGTATTTATAGATGGGCTAATGTTTTCATTCCTTATTTTAAATCCCTTTCTTTTATTTTTATGCTCATCCCATGATTTTGAAATTTTTTCCACATGAATTGAAGATTAATAAGGGTCAAGGATGAGATCAAAGGAAATTCATGTTGTCTAAAACATGGAACTAGGCATGTTTCTTTTTTTTATGAAAATGAGTATATTGAGTAGTAGTGTCTACTTATAATATTCTAGTTGATATGTAATAGTTATCGAATAACTCTCTAAAACTATAAACCTAAAAATATCCTCAATGTGAATTATCCATTTATTTTATGATTACGTGATGTTTTAAGACTCAGTACTTATAAAAATTCAAAAATAAAATTATAATTTTGTATTCCTAATTTTTTATAGATTATTTATCAATTACCCTTATATCCATGTCCAACAAACAGATTTATTTTTTATATTATAATACGGGTGTCTTCTAGATACTCGACATTGTTATAAGTGAGTATTTAATTAATCTGATAATCAAAATAAATGAATAAAATAGTTCAATAATATAATATTAATCATATTAATGTATATAAATAAAAAATAATAATTTATATCATTTATTATATAGTAGATAAATAAATACACATAAAATCATGGACTCGATGTAAGGTTTTTTCTCTCAAAACATCCTTCTTTGCAAAACAATTTCTATAATAGAAAAAATTTATTTTATTTGGTTTTTTGAATCCACTTTCCAATATATAACACTAATAATTAATATTTTATTTTATTTTAAGTTACAAATACTTTAATTAATTCATTGGTATTATGATTAAAATGTTATCATTGATGAATGGTTTTATTCGTCAACCTCATTTTAATTATGGATGATAATTCTTTATAATCCATTGAACAGAATTATTTATTATTTACAAATAAAAACAACTAATTTCATTCTCTTTGAGATATTAATGAAATTGAAATGTTATTTAAAAATTTTATTATAATAGTATCATAATTGTTTTAATAAAATTGATATAAGATAATCAGACTTCATTTCTCTCTTGAGTGGGAAAAAAATTTCCTTCTAAATCAATGTTTTCTAAAAATAAGTATTAATTTTTTTTAATATTAAAGAATTGTTTATTAAGGAATATATTACTTATTTTTTTATTTCTCATATAAATTGTTTAAAATGAATCTTCATATTTTTTATAAATGAGAAACAATTTGTATTTTATTAAAAACGATGAGGGAATGTTTATTTAACATTAAAAGAATGCATAGATTTTTCATACTGTATTTTTTTGAATATCACAACATATTTTTTTTAGGATATTTTCAATGAAAATAATTTCCTAAATATTTTTGGAATGAATTTTTTTTAAATTATTTTCAATGTCCCTTTGTTTTTAACCTCATGATTTTATTAATATTTTTAATAGGATATATAATAATTTATGGAAACTTAATTAGATTTTAGAGAATGATTATAAATTATATATATGTTATTATTACATATATACCTTTCATACTATCCATTCCTTTTATATGTTAATAAATTCCTTATTCTCATATCTCAAATGCGTTAATTATGAAATTTACTATGATTATGTTATAAGGTAAGATTATTTTACCAATTTTCTATCTATGGGATGTTATTATGTTTTTTTAATAAGATTAATTTATTTATAAGGTACCAATACACTTGTACATGAAAATTATGTGATGTCTATGCCCGATATTATATATCCCTCTATTGAATTGGGTAATATTTTAGCCCCATTGCATATCATTCCTGGGATTAGGGAGTGAACCTAATTCATTATAGAGATTTGTCCACTGTGTGATGTTTTATCATCTATTAACTATGACATCTGATTATTTTAGGATTTATGTTAATTACTTATTCATTTTTTTCCATGGTATTGTGATAACTTTATCATTAGGATATCCTACCATTGATTAATCATGTGACTATCTTTTTTTATATAATTTTATACCATTTATTCACATGAAATACATCCATATAATTTATATTTATTTATTTGGATTCTTCCTCACTATTTTTGTCTATGTATTCCCCAATTTCACATATTTGAAGAACATGAAAGGATTTTAGAGATTAATGTGGATAATAAAACAATTGCTTTTAATTTTATCCTCCAATTGTTGTATTATTAAACTAACATTTCAAAGACACTAGCCCCCTGATCTTTTTGTTTCAATAAATAGATGTTTATGTTGAAAATGTTGTAAGGATATTTTTAAAAGGCTTGGGTCTCTATAATTATTATCTTGACAATTTTTATTTTACCTTTGTAAAAAATTTTGATTAATACATTGTGAGAACCCTTCGGATGTGTACAAGGATATTTCAATGTATAGGAAAAATCTTGGAATTTTGGTGAACCTTAGAGAGAGTAGTCGTAGAGTAATTAAATCCAACTGTATATTCTAGAAGAATAATAATTTCATTCATATATTTACCTAATGTAAATAAATTTCAAAAATAAATTCTAGTCTTAACATGTGTTTTACCCGGTACACTGAAATATGATTTTCTACATACATGGTTTTACATTTTTTGGGTATTTTCTATAGAGTTTCACTAACTCTATATAAACCATTGTTATGTTCTTGAACAAATTATAATTTTATAATGAATTATATGAATCATTATCATGTATAAACTAGATTGAATCCTAGAGACACCTAATTAAGGATATACTTATAATTTCTAAGTCATTCCATCTATTTTTATATGTTTCCATTTTTATGTCAAATGATTTCCTCATATTTTTTTATAATTAATATTATTCAATGGAAGGAAATAGGATAATTAATACCATTTAACTATGTAATTGTAAATTTAATTTTTCCCATACTGATATGCATAGACAAATAATAAATGAAGTTAGACATATTGTGATTATGAAAGAAAATATTTCTCAAATTATTGTTAACAATAAGAACATGGTTGAATTTCCATACAAACCAAAGAAGATAAGGATGAAATCTAATGTAATTTCAAGTTCTAAATGTGAAAAAAAATTAAATTAAAATATTATACATAAAAAATGGGTGAAGATAATCCATGTAAAATTACTTAATATACGTTCATGCTGTTATGTATATTGAAAATGTGTGCCAAAATTTTCTTGTTACAGAAGAAAAATGAATATTGTGGTAAATATAACTGGGTTTAATAATGTTCAAATTATGAAAATACTAATGATTAACGGTTTTAGATGTGGGGAAAATTATAATTCAGTTATTTAATCCATATATTCATTGATTGATTATTAAGGAATTATGTTATGAAAATCATTGAAGTGGAATGATTTTTGTCTTATGGTGTGGGAACTCAATAATCAGGTTGTATAAGTACTTTTATAAAAATAATTCTACTTTCAAGGATAAAAATTATTATTTGGTTTTCTATATAGTATATTTAATTACGGACATTAAATAATTAATAAAATTCTTCTAATTAAATAGGAAAGTAATTTAATTGGATTGTGATATTTTATTAAAAAAACATGATTGTAGAAAAGGTAATAATTGATATTTACATGATTTTTTAGTAGTTATAGTCAATTTTGATAATTCAAAATTTTGAAAAACAATAATCTATATAGAAGGCATTAGTGGTTAAAAAATTATTATATGATTAATATTTTTTAGTTTATTCATCTTATTAGGGAAACATTTTAGTTTTTGATATATATATATATATATAATTGTTCTTTTATAAAAAATGATTAATTTAGGAATAATGATAATATATTTTGGGAAATGTTTCTTAAGGGTATGAGATAACAATTTTTGTTAAAATAATTATTATTTTTGTTGTTATTGAGGTTTCTTGGGATATAAGTAAACTTATTTAGGGAATGGTATATGTTAAACCATTGGTTTTATTATTAAATTTTGTAGATTGGGATATTTAAATTATTTTTGGGTGTAATCAAAAATTGTGAAAACTATTTGGGTTTTAATAATTTGATTATAAATAAATTGATACTCATTATGGAATATTATGATCCACTATAAGATAATTTTATTGAATCATGAAAAAAAATTCACATTGGATATAAATTTTTGTAGATTAAGAAGTCAAGTGAATATTTATAAAAGAACAAAAAAAGGATTAAATTCTATTTTTATGAAATAAAAATAATTTCAAAATATTTTAAGATGTTATATTTATTTAAAGTAGAATAATTCCTCAACCCATGGAAATGTGTTATTAAAATTTTAACATTTACCTTTATATGTTATGAATCAATGGACATTTGACTGATCGTGGTTTTTTAGTATTTTGAATATTATCCTCTTGTTAATTTAATTTCTCATGATAAGGGATCCCTATTAGACATAATAATTATTTATTACATTAATAAAAATCTATATTTTAAATTCCCGCTAATTTTCTCCAACTTGGAAAAAATTTCATGTGTTATTCTTGACGACATTTTTTCCAATTATATTTTTAAAATGATGTTTTACAAATAATTTCATTATGCGGGTTTTAAACAAAGAGAATTTTCTAATTTTAATTTCTTGATTACAACTTTTTTATAATTTTAGGGAAATGATTTCATTAAGAGGTTATTATTTTAAGACCTTCAGATTTAAAAATAACAATTCTTTTGATAGCATATTCATCATTCATTGTAGAGATTAAATGAATCGTGATATAATATAAAAATACTATTATTTGGGAATGATCATTATAAAATATATTTCTAATATAGAGGTATAAGTTGGATTAAAAATTTTATAAAATTTATATAATATATTATTAATATAAATTTATTTATAAATTCTTAGGTCATACGATATAATTTTTAATAAAAAAAATATATTTCAGAAATTATTTTTATCGCTTTTCAAGGGAATGTGATAAAAATAATTTTTAGATATTTTAGATAAAATATTTTATATAATTAAAACTATTCATTAAATCTTAATATTTATATTTAAATTGTTCTAAATTTCATTATTTTGATTAAAATATTTAATTCTCATTTAATAGTGTGGAAATAGGGTTTTAAAACATATCCATTATTATAGTCAATTAAGTAATTTAAAGTCTCCATTATTTAATTAATATGCTTTTATAGAAAATAAGTATTAAAATTTTATATTTCCCCTAATTAATTACATTGAAATAATACTTCTAATATATTTTTACACAAGTATATTTTATCCTATAAAAACCCCTTTTCTAAAAACAATTTTATAGTGCCTAAGGATTTTACATTTTATCCATGTGAAATAAAACCTAATAATGAATGATATGGATGAAACATACATGTTATATGTATAAAAATATTTATCTAAATTTAATTAATTATAATTATATGTCAATATGGTATTATAATATCATTTTATTCTTGAAAAACGAATTACTTGAAAAAACTATTTTTCCATAGGTCTTTGGGTTAATTTTTAAAATTAAATTCTCCCACCTATATGAATTGAATATGATAATATAGATTTCATATTTTGAAACATATTTTTTTATATTATAAATGATCCTCGTTATAATTTTTTCTTTTAATGAATATTAAAATAAATAACTAATAGTAACTATATTAATAAAATTAAAATGGGGAATGGGAATAACATTAGAGGTAAACAATATAATTTGTAAAACATGTTTCTTAATTGATTTAGATGTATTCATTGGACCTATATCTAAAAAAATCCATTATTTTTCAGCTTTGATTCACATTTCATGTGAGGGTCTTCCCGTTATTTAAGAGTTTTTGATATTTACAAGAATGACACTCCTCTAATATTATTAAAGGGATCCAACTACCTTCACTTAATCACACTTATCATTAAATTATTATCATCCAAACCCTTCTAAAATTGCTCCAAAATAATAATTATCCACATTATAGAGCCTTTGAACTTCCCAATAGAGCATACATAGGGTCATTGAGATCCAATGTATTTTATTCAAATTAATGTTAATTGTCACCACCAAGCTCCTAATTTTTCTTCTTCTTTTACACCATAAATTATGTAATGTTACCTAAAACATAATAAAAATATAATATCCTATTTAATTTAATGTTATTATTTTAATGGAATAATATCCATCAAACTCCACTTCAACCATATGCGAAAAAATCGTCAATATTGTATTGATGGAGTATTATCTCACAATCCTATACAACCAGTTTCCATAATCACCTATCATGACTATTCAAAATGTAGTAATTGAAATTTTTATATGATAATAATGAAATATTTTATATTATTTAAAATTAATAAATAATTTATTTCATACCTTACTATATATTTAAAATTATAATTTTTTTCATCTTTGAAGAGGACTACAACCCTACAAAGTGATACGATTCATTTATTTTATTATAGAACTACATATATGGTATATATAAGAGTATTTTATCTAGTAATGTAATATAAATTATATTATTAAAATTATGGAACCTTAAAATAACACCTACCATCATTCCATCATGATCGCTGATAAATGGAAATGTTACTCACAGATATATATGCTCTACCATCCCCATGATTGTGACATTGCTAATTTTTCATAACCATCTGTTGGGATTGGTTTTAAAATAATAATTTATGTATTAAAATTATAATTATTTTGTGATTTTTATTCATGAGATAATTTAATAATGAACACTTTGTCCACAGTCCACACACCGACGAAAATTTTAAATTATGAATCGAGCATCCTTGAATCACCTGACGTGGGAATAATTGATTATTTATTTAAAAATACAATTAATAAAAATTATTTAAATTTATTATATATAAGGTATTAAAATATAGAAGTTTTATTACAAAAATAAATAATTTATGTTATTTTATTATAAATAGGAAAAAAATCAGCAGTAATCCAAGACTCGAGTTAAGGGTTTCCATCTCAAAAAATCCATCTTTGAGTCTCATGTTATTTTGAACACCTAATTTTATTTATGTAGTTTATTAAATAATATATTAAATATTCTTCTATAAAAATAATAATTTTTGGTATTTTATGTTAAAACATTATTACTTCATTCATAGGTGTTATCATTCAAGTGTTACATAAGTGGAAAGATTTTATGATTCAATATCCTTTTAATAAAGATTGTTGAATTATGCATTTCTAATGAAAGGAATATTATAATTTTCTTCAAAGACCATTAATTTCATTCTACCTAAATTATTTATGAAAATTTAATGTAATAGTACCATATTCCCTTCTTAAGTACTTAAATACATTTAGAATCATTCTAATAAAATTGGACTTCATTTCTATATTTCATCGAAAATCCACTTCCATAAATATTAATATTTTATAAAAAAAATTACAATAATTATTATAATATTTTACAATGATTTATTACTGAAATTTTTATCCATGTTTTACTAAAAATAGTTTAAAATTAATTATCACGTCAAATTCCAAACGATGCACTTTCTGGATAATTTTACAAAATATAGAAGGAATTTTCTTAAAAGTTTTTTATGGAATATTATATTAATTTATTACTTTTATATTTTCATTGGAATTTATTCCAAAAACCTTTTTTGAAATTTCTCTAAAAAATTGTAAAGTTGTTATTTTTCTCAAAAATGTTTATTAATATTCTTATAAGTATTTATTTTCATGAATGATAAAAAATCATTAATAATTTGTAGTGGTTATGAAATAATTATATATTAATCTCAAATATATAAATCTCTCATGTTCCCTTCCTTTAATGTGGAAAATAATTCGTTGTTGTCATTTTATAAATTCCTTCAATATGAAATTTCTGTTGATTGTGTTATAGGGATAGATTGTGTAATCCATTCTATTTCCATGGGTAATTATTAAGTTTATACAATAAGATTGATTTATATATTTGTAAAACAAATTCAAGTACATGAAATGAATGTGAAAGGTATTCCCAAAATTAAATATCCCTCCAATTCATTGAGTTAGTTTTTTTCCCATGAGACAAGATATACAAGATTCAAGGGTGATCATAATAAATTATGGGAAACTACCAACCATGTTATTTGGACATGGAAATTAAAATTGATTATTGTTTATTTCATGATTTACAATGTAGCCATATTATTTTTTTCATGATGTTATGATACTATGCTCCTTGTGGTATTATCCAACATATTACCCATGTTCCTTATAATTTATTATTCCTTGTTATATTATTGACTCAAATGTTATGCTTGTTCATCTTGTTTATTTCTTTATTGTGATTTTAATATCAATGCATTTTTCTATATATTAACTAGGTTATCTCATTCATATTTATGATCATTAAAGAATTTAGGATATCATTATTGAAAATAATATAAAGATATTTTATTTGATCATCACATTCCTATTTTATAAAACCATTCTTCAAGATACAAATTGTCTAAAGATCATTGGGTTATAATGAATAGATTTTTATTTCAAAAATCATGCAATGATGTGTAAAATACATAGTTCAATATAATACAAAATGAATTTATTTTTCCTAAAACAAATTATCAACATGATATGGTGAGATGGATATAATAAAGTGATCATTTGGGTAATTTTATTGAAATCTATCCTGATGGGATATTATAGTTACTGTCATTCCTTGAGAATGTGATGTGTATCTTGGAGAATTTTCTCGACCATGATAACAGTGACCTGTATAGAACTATCATGTTGAAGAAACCTAGAAGGAACTAATATATTATAGTTATCATAGATATCATGAGACACTTTAGATGGATTAATGTACTCCTAAACAAGTACCACGATCTGGAATAAATATGAATCCTTCGGGCCATGTTGGATGTGTGGAAATTGTTTAAGATAAAGGTCCTACACACCAACTAACTAGTAGTTTGACTGGAGTAATCATGATAAACAATTTATGTTGAGTAGTAAAGATCCATACCCAATTGATTACACTACATTTTCTGAACTAGAGGTAATATAGACTATGAAGATAAAAAAATAGACGAGATTATCACGCACACTAAAAAGAGTGTTCTTTTCGGAAACTAAAACACAATATATGTACATGTTAATTCCTAGAGCACCAACCATAATAAAAAATTCCTCACCAATATTCAATATATAAGAATAAATTTTATAGATCTTATATATTCCCCAATTTTGTTCCTTACTATCAACAATATCCTCAAGGACATAACACCTTTTGGGTTTCAATCTAATAGATATACCCTAGTAATCCCCATTTCACATCAAACAATGTGAATTTTTTATAAATCTGAATATAACCATTATTTGTTCATGGTAATTATTTAGGAGATTGTAGAGACCCGAAGCTTGACGTACATTGACATTACATTACTTTTGCGGAATACTTAGTACATAACAAAAACACACACACAAGGATCGTAATAGTTTAGTGTCTTTGGAAACTTAGAACATAATCTTCTAATCGTGGTGAAATATATTCAATATCTCCCATAAAGATCTTCCTTTTTTTTACCTAAAACCTTTCTTTATATCCTGGGGAAAAGAAAACATAAAAGGGTGAGCTCAAATGCTCAGTAAGGGTATACAAAAGAAATAAAAATCATATCATATCTTTTTGAAAATCATAACCTGCAAAAGAGATCATAATATCTTAACATGGAACAAATCATAGAAGTGAAAATGAGATCACCATAATCATAACATGAAACTTGAAACTTTTTGGCATGCACACATAATCATGGAAAATAATTTCTTGTTAGTCATGACTCATTGCCAAGACTATCTTAGTGGACAAAGTCCCTTTCTGAATCGAGTAACCCTCGTTTCAGTCCTGTTTCACTGAACCGGTATAACCTATCATTCTAGCCATGTCTATCTCATGAGATATAAAATCTTTACCCAATGCATTGGAGGGAGATATAGGTCCCACCCATCTTATAATGAATACTTTCTTATGTGTGCCACAAAATCATAAATCATACATCATTACATAACCCATATAATACAAATGGGAATCTTAAACATCATGACATCATAAAACAATTCATATAAGATAAAGGAATTCATAAAAATAATTCCATCACAACATAATCAAATCAATGTAATAATAGGGATAAAAACAGAACCCTTTATTATCTTATATGGAAAATAATTTTGATAAAACACTTGAACTCCATTCTTGAGGAAAATATCCTTTCTTTTTCAAAAACATTTTTTTCTTTCTTAACATGTCATACAAATTTAAACTAAAAGAAGTTGATTAAAAATAACCTTGAAATCTTGTAAAGGAAGCTTCTTGGAAATAATGTTTTAAAAAATCCATTCATGCCGTATAAGTTAAAAAAACATTCTTCTCACACTTTTGTCGGAAAAGTCAAAAAGTACCTCGTACGAAAAACGACAAAAGATTCCTTTCAAATGTTTTACTAAAAACACACCGAAGGGTAAAATTGGATTTAAACCATTGTAGGTGAATGGAAATAATATTTCATATCGAGGAAACATGGATGTGGATGATAAAATACACCCCAGTAAATACAAAAGCATAAACAATCTCGGATAAAAATAAGATTGTGATATTTTCCTTACCTTAGGTCTGACTTGCTTTGTAAGTGTCCGAACCTCCTGTATAATGATTTAAATAATGTTTTTGACTTATTCCAGAATCATATTCATTGTTATGATATCATATATGGTTCACTTATGACATTATATTACCCGTTCTTTTGTAAATTCCATGTTAAAGAAGCGTTTTGGGTAAAATCGTTTCATTTATCTTAGGTGTTTTGACTTGTTGTTCTTGACATCATTATTACTTATATCATGATTTACTTACTTCCAGAATATAAAATACGATTTATATATCATATATATTCAGTATATATATATATATATAATAGATAGATAAATAAAATGAAAAACACCGTTCATGGAGACGGTAGTCCGTACGTACGCATGAACACTGTTTTACTTTCCTTATTGTCTTGAAATGGAAGTAAGTAGATGACATACATATATATATATACATAAATCCAGTAGCTTTATAATTTCATATATTTCATTATTATTTCTTATATATACTTTATAATCATTCTTAAATGGTTAACATGGAGAATGAATCTCATCGCGTCGTGGAGACGGTAGTCCGTACGTACGCACGAGCGATGATATCATTTCTATAAATATTGAACTGAATTGGAGTGGATTATACAATATATCAGAATCAATATGATGTTGTAATAACTATGTATATTTATTCTTTACACCATTATACCCATCCATGTAAGGTGGTGGTGGAAAATAGATTACACCACGGCGTGGAGACGGTATTCCGTACGTACACACACGCGGTGATTTCTTTTTCCATAGGATGGATAGATGGTGAAATAGGGTTGTTTCATACTTATAATAACATATCAGTATATGAGTGATACTGATGTTATTACTTCATAATGAAACAACCTAAGAAGAAGAAGTGGAAGAAGAAATAAAAATGAAAGAATTGGTAACGGTAATTACCTCTTCTTTGAAGTGCCTCTTTGAGACCTCCTCTTAGGGCACTAAAATTGGTCTTTGATGAAGACCAGAACCTCTAGGATGTTTCTAGGGAAGTGGAGAAGAGATTTCGGCAGGGTTTGGCCGAGCTTGAGAGCTCAAATTGGTGTGAGGAGGAGGGGGAGGAGGTGTCCTTTTATAGGGGAGGAGAGGGGCACCTTAGGAATTCTTAAAAATATTAATTTATAATAAATCTAACCCCACTTAAAAACCTCCAAAAATGACTCATATTCGAAGCTTAGATGAGATAGGGTTGTAATCTCATCAACCAATCAAATTTAGACATGTTTGGATCTTATTCTAAACCTTATCAATTAGATTTTACTCTAAGTTAAATAATTTAACTTTTACCGTGTCTTTTTGTTTTCTTTCACTATATAGTTAATACACTTACTATAACATGCCAAACGAACCCCAAATTGTTTATTATTAATATATATATCCTTATATAAGTAATTTGGCCGAACCGTAGATTTTTAGGAATAAAATAACAATTAATAATATAATATTTGATTTAAAAACTATTTTGTGTCAATTTTGACACTATTTGATATATGATTTTTGTGAAAGTCATAACAGAATTAAATGTTCGAACCAAGTTGATTAAATCAACATTAATATATCATAGTAACCTAGAAAATTAGTGGAATTCATAAAAATTCTAAAATTACATTTATTTTGGTGTTTATAACATCAATTATGTCAATATTTCATAAATAAGATAATTACTGCATCATCATTGTGTCATAAATTAATTAAATTATTTGATGTCTAAAAATTACAAATAAAATACCATTATGTAGGAAATCTTTTTAGATTTCTAGTTAATATTTATAGTCGAATTTATCTTATGTATAACCCCATATTAAAAATGATTTACTTATTAAACTTTGATTTTAACTATTTTAACCCTTCTTTAAATAAATTAAAATAAATGTCCTAATCTAATCCAAGTGGGCCTAAATGGTCATAGTTTATTCCTGAGTTTGTTTCTGGTCGAATTACACTTGTCCAATAGAATTAGGACATGTGTTAGGGTAATATTGATATCATATTTACCCTTAGTTACCCTATTTACTATTAACCGCGGTAAAAATAGTAAAAAGTTACTATTCACCAAAAAATTATTTTTATCTCATTGAACCACATTTTACTTACTGATATCAACCGTGTCTGTCGGATTTTTGAAATTCCATTCACAGAAGCGGTAAAATTAAGTTTTATGAAAAATTCAGTTTTTTAACTACCACTTAGTAGTTTCACTATTCATCAAAAAATGAAGGTTTTCAGAAAAATGCCAAAATTTCATCCTAAGCTATATTTCATATTCCGAATTCAAAAATGAAGTCTATTTTACCAAATTCATAACATAGAAGTTGAATTAATTAATTTTATAATTAAATCCCGCTGTTAAGACAAATAGCGTGTTTTTAAGAAACAATTTCTATCAAAAGATTGACACTTGATTATGTCTGGTTTAAATGTGAAATTACAACCAATGACCAACATTGAATTAAATTGTAAAAATATATTCTAAATATACTTTAAAACCACTCAAATTAATAATTTATCACTATTAATTATTTCGATTAAAAAAGTTGTTTTTTAATTATAATTAATAATTTTCACTATTCATCAGAATATGAAAGTTATCCGAAAAGTACCAAAATTTCACCTTAGGCTAAATTCGATACTCCGAATCCAAAAATGAAGTTCATTTTGAAATATAAGATTTACAGAATTTTAAAAAGTGGTTATTGCTATTCATAACGGCTAGTTTTAATAATATTTTAATAGCATATCATTGTTTAGTGAAACTCGTTATTGCGTACTACACACGCTATCGAGGAAGGTCGCGATTGCGTGTATGCAAGGCAAGTCAAGGATGCGTGTTGTGCAAGCTCCTTTTGGTGTAGCGTACAACACACGACATTAGTGAAATAAAAAGAATATTTTTCATAAAATCTCGGGCTGTTACATTCTACCCCCCTTAAAATGAATTTCGCCCTCGAAATTCGTCGGGGTTATAAATTGTTTACTATTCGAAAGTTTCTTTAATAGAAACCCACATCGTAAAAAGGAATACCAAAACCAATCTTTAAAAACGAAAGTATGAAACGTAACGGTTACCCAAATAAACTAATCACTGTGTTTCCACATAGGTGAAAATATGGATATGGATGAAAAATCTAACCATCATGTTCTGATGGAGAGTGGTAGAGAACATGGCTATGGAAAAGCCAAAAATCACAAATCCATAAATTTGTGACGATCTATGGTACCATCTGATTCATCGGGTATAAGATCACTAGGACAACATTTTTGGTTTTCAAGATCATTTCCCTAAAGTTAATGAAATTGGAATTAGAAGAAATACTTTCGTGATTTTGGTATAGTCTCACCGTTTTTCGTTCTTTGGACAATTTCCACTTCATCTCTTAAAGAAATGAAGTTGAATTTTTCATTCATGATGTGTTAGCAGATCATGTGATAGAATGATGGGTCATTACATCTGTCTCAAACAAAAGGTTAGAAAAGTTATCAAAAAAAATACATAAGTCCATCTATAGTGAGATTAATCATATATTGTTCCTAAAATGAACTTATACTTCACATATCATACTGCTTAATATAATAAAACTAGTTTCTACTAAACAGGGACTTCCTGTAGGTCAGTGGTAGGCGATAAAGGCCAGTCGCACTTCGGTTGTGGGTTCGATTCCCACAGCCTTGTCCGAAGCGATGGGCTGTCGCCCGTCCTGCAGGTTGTCCTTTTTCTAAAACTATATTACTATAACATCCCATCAATAATATCAACATAATCCATTCCAATCTTTAGGCTTACCCATAATACTGTAGTCCACTCTCATAACATAGTGAAAACGATTACCAGAGATTTAATACCATCGTTGATCCCCATATATCATAAGATATGTTTTGTTGGTCACATTCCAAACATTCAAAGTCCTTAATCATGTATTCGCTTGAATACCTTAGTGAAAACATGAATGCAGTTAAAAGTTAACACTCTCCACATACCAAAATCCTCAAAATTCTATATACTCAAACCATGATATCACTTAGTCCTTATATCAATCATGAGCTCATGAATACTGTTAAACATTTCATTTTCTCGTTTTCCCTTCATTATGCGCATAATATCTCAATCACTTTGAATACCACATTAGACCAATACATAAATATTCCAATATTCCATGATACAATATTATTTTGGAATCCCATTACATAAACACTTAATCATTCCACCACATCGTTGTCATATTCAACATTGCCAATAGTGATCGCATGTGACTTCCCTTTGTCCTTTGCCTTAAGCGGTTTCTCATGTCGATCATCACTAACCCTTGGATTAGGGCATTTATTAGCATAATGCCCCATTTCATTGCACTTGAAGCATTGAAGTGTTGGTTGTGCGTTCTCTGCAGTGTTTGCTTTATTCACTTCATTAGAATCCGTATTTCCATTACTTCGACACTCAGCTGCTCGATGACCTTCTTTTCCACACTTAAAACATTTTCTAGTCCCTTTAAGACAATCTCCACCATGCTTCTTTCCACACTTTGTGCATAAGGAAACATTCATCTTCTTTTCACCATTATTCTGAGATTTCTCCTTGAACTCCATCTTTCGTTTCTTGTCAAAACCATGAGATGGATATGTAACACCAACTTCCATTTCTACCTTGATAGCACAACGCACAATTTCTTCATAGCTACTGAAGTCTCTTATAGCTAATGCCCTTCAAAGACTTGGTTTTAAGCCACTGAAAAATCGATCAACTTTACTTTCAGGTTGGATGATAATACCAGAAGCGTACCTTGCAAGTCTTGTAAAATTTTCTTCATAGTTACCAACAGATTCATCATCCCTTTGCTTCAGTTCAAGAAACTCTTTCTCCATCTTTGTTCTTAGAATACGATGGAAGTACTTATGGAAAAATAAGTTCTTGAACTCGTCCCATTCCATGGACTCAATTTCATCTCTTGGCCTCGTATTCTTGATAAGATTCCACCATTGATCAGCTTCACCTTCCAAACGATATACTGCTAAAATGACTTTATCATGTTCAGAACATTGAAGAACTGAAAATATCTTTTCAGTGGTGCTGATCCATTGTTCAGCAACAAGTGGATCGGAAGTCCCACTGAAAGAAGGTGGACGTTGCCTCATGAAGGACTCAATAGAATATTATTCCCTTCTCTGCTCATTTGGATGTCCAGAATGATTCATAGCTTGTGTAAGTATAGCAATAATATTTTGCACTCCATCTCCCATAACATTTGTTTGTTCAGGAGGGAAATCATTGCATTGTCCATTGCATTGATCAACACGGTTCCTTCGGGTTCCAGCCATTGTCTGAAACCCAAAAAGAATAGCGTGAGAGGCAAAAATCATGCTAGGGAAAACAACATAATAAAGGGGGAGTACCTTGAACATCTAACATCTTAGGTTTAATTCTATGATCGTTAGCGTAGTTCTAGTACTATAACCTATACGTATACTTAACCTTAGGGACATCCTTAGACATACCTTAGAAATATCTCTATGGATCTCACTAACGTTTTCGCATCCTAGTTTCCAAAGGTTGACTAAACCTTTCCTCTGATACCAACTGTAGAGACACGAAGCTTGACGTACATTGACATTACATTACTTTTTCGGAATACTTAGTACATAACAAAAACACACACACAAGGATCGTAATAGTTTAGTGTCTTTGGAAACTTGGAACATAATCTTCTAATCGTGGTGAAAGATCTTCAATATCTCCCATAAAGATCTTCCTTTTTTTTACCTAAAACCTTTCTTTATATCCTGGGGAAAAGAAAACATAAAAGGGTGAGCTCAAATGCTCAGTAAGGGTATACAAAAGAAATAAAAATCATATCATATCTTTTTGAAAATCATAACCTGCAAAAGAGATCATAATATCTTAACATGTAACAAATCATAGAAGTGAAAATGAGATCACCATAATCATAACATGAAACTTGAAACTTTGTGGCATGCACACATAATCATGGAAAATCATTTCTTGTTAGTCATGACTCATTTCCAAGACTATCTTAGTGGACAAAGTCCCTTTCTGAATCGAGTAACCCTCGTTTCAGTCCTGTTTCACTGAACCGGTATAACCTACCATTCCAGCCATGTCTATCTCATGAGATATAAAATCTTTACCCAATGCATTTGAGGGAGATATAGGTCCCACCCATCTTATAATGAATCCTTTCTTATGTGTGCCACAAAATCATAAATCATACATCATTACATAACCCATATAATAAAAATGGGAATCTTAAACATCATGACATCATAAAACAATTCATATAAGATAAAGGAATTCATAAAAATAATTCCATCACAACATAATCAAATCAATGTAATAATAGGGATAAAAACAGAACCCTTTATTATCTTAGATGGAAAATAATTTTGATAAAACACTTGAACTCCATTCTTGAGGAAAATATCCTTTCTTTTTCAAAAACATTTTTTTCTTTCTTAACATGTCATACAAATTTAAACTAAAAGAAGTTGATTAAAAATAACCTTGAAATATTGTAAAGGAAGCTTCTTGGAAATAATGTTTTAAAAAATCCTTTCATGCCGTATAAGTTAAAAAAAACATTCTTCTCATACTTTTGTCGGAAAAGTCAAAAAGTACCTCGTACGAAAAACGACAAAAGATTCCTTTCATATGTTTTACTAAAAACACACCGAAGGGTAAAATTGGATTTAAACCATTTTAGGTGAATGGAAATAATATTTCATATCGAGGAAACATGGATGTGGATGATAAAATACACCCCAGTAAATACAAAAGCATAAACAATCTCGGATAAAAATGAGATTGTGATATTTCCCTTACCTTAGGTCTGACTTGCTTTGTAAGTGTCCGAACCTCCTGTATAATGATTTAAATCATGTTATTGACTTATTCCAGAATCATATTCATTGTTATGATATCATATATGGTTCACTTATGACATTATATTACCCGTTCTTTTGTAAATTCCATGTTAAAGAAGCGTTTTGGGTAAAATCGTTTCATTTATCTTAGGTGTTTTGACTTGTTGTTCTTGACATAATTATTACTTATATCATGATTTACTTACTTCCAGAATATAAAATATGATTTATATATCATATATATTCAGTATATATATATATATAATAGATAGATAAATAAAATGAAAAACACCGTTCATGGAGACGGTAGTCCGTACGTACGCATGAACGCTGTTTTACTTTCCTTATTGTCTTGAAATGGAAGTAAGTAGATGACATACATATATATATATACATAAATCCAGTAGCTTTATAGTGTCATATATTTCATTATTATTTCTTATATATACTTTATAATCATTCTTAAATGGTTAACATGGAGAATGAATCTCATCGCGTCGTGGAGACGGTAGTCCGTACGTACGCACGAGCGATGATATCATTTCTATAAATATTGAACTGAATTGGAGTGGATTATACAATATATCATAATCAATATGATGTTGTAATAACTATGTATAGTTATTCTTTACACCATTATACCCATCCATGTAAGGTGGTGGTGGAAAATAGATTACACCACGGCGTGGAGACGGTATTCCGTACGTACACACGCGCGGTGATTTCTTTTTCCGTAGGATGGATAGATGGTGAAATAGGGTTGTTTCATACTTATAATAACATATCAGTATATGAGTGATACTGATGTTATTACTTCATAATGAAACAACCTAAGAAGAAGAAGTGGAAGAAGAAATAAAGATGAAAGAATTGGTAACGGTAATTACCTCTTCTTTGAAGTGCCTCTTTGAGACCTCCTCTTAGGGCACTAAAATTGGTCTTTGATGAAGACCAGAACCTCTAGGATGTTTCTAGGGAAGTGGAGAAGAGATTTTGGCAGGGGTTGGCCGAGCTTGAGAGCTCAAATTGGTGTGAGGAGGAGGGGGAGGAGGTGTCCTTTTATAGGGGAGGAGAGGGGCACCTTAGGAATTCTTAAAAATATTAATTTATAATAAATCTAACCCCAATTAAAAACCTCCAAAAATGACTCATATTCGAAGATTAGATGCGATAGGGTTGTAATCTCATCAACCAATCAAATTTAGACATGTTTGGATCTTATTTTAAACCTTATCAATTAGATTTTACTCTATGTTAAATAATTTAACTTTTACCGTGTCTTTTTGTTTTCTTTCACTATATTGTTAATACACTTACTATAACATGCCAAACGAACCCCAAATTGTTTATTATTAATATATATATACTTATCTAAGTCATTTGGCCGAACCTTAGATTTTTAGGAATAAAATAACAATTAATAATATTTTATTTTATTTAAAAACTATTTTGTGTCAATTTTGACACTATTTGATATATGATTTTTGTGAAAGTCATAACAGAATTAAATGTTCGAACCAAGTTGATTAAATCAACATTAATATATCATAGTAACCTAGAAAATTAGTTGAATTCATAAAAATTCTCAAATTACATTTATTTTGGTGTTTATAACATCAATTATGTCAATATTTCATAAATAAGATAATTACTGCATCATCTTTGTGTCATAAATTAATTAAATTATTTGATGTCTAAAAATTACAAATAAAATACCATTATGTAGGAAATCTTTTTAGCTTTCTATTTAATATTTATAGTCGAATTTATCTTATGTATAACCCCATATTAAAAATTATTTACTTATTAAACTTTGATTTTAACTATTTTAACCCTTCTTTAAATAAATTAAAATAAATGTCCTAATCTAATCCAAGTGGGCCTAAATGGTCATATTTTATTCCTGAGTTTGTTTTTGGTCGAATTACACTTGTCCAATAGAATTAGGACATGTGTTAGGGTAATATTGATATCATATTTACCCTTAGTTACCCTATTTACTATTAACCGCGGTAAAAATAGTAAAAAGTTACTATTCACCAAAAAAATTATTTTTATCTCATTGAACCACATTTTACTTACTGATATCAACCGTGTCTGTCGGATTTTTGAAATTCCATTCACAGAAGCGGTAAAATTAAGTTTTATGAAAAATTCAGTTTTTTAACTACCACTTAGTAGTTTCACTATTCATCAAAAAATGAAGGTTTTCAGAAAAATGCCAAAATTTCATCCTAAGCTATATTTCATATTCCGAATTCAAAAATGAAGTCTATTTTACCAAATTCATAACATTGAAGTTGAATTAATTAATTTTATAATTAAATCCCGCTGTTAAGACAAATAGCATGTTTTTAAGAAACAATTTCTATCAAAAGATTGACACTTGATTATGTCTGGTTTAAATGTGTAATTACAACCAATGACCAACATTGAATTAAATTGTAAAAATATATTCTAAATATACTTTAAAACCACTCAAATTAATAATTTATCACTATTAATTATTTCGATTAAAAAAGTTGTTTTTTAATTATAATTAATAATTTTCACTATTCATCAGAATATGAAAGTTATCCGAAAAGTACCAAAATTTCACCTTAGGCTAAATTCGATACTCCGAATCCAAAAATGATGTTCATTTTGAAATATAAGATTTACAGAATTTTAAAAAGTGGTTATTACTATTCATAACGGCTAGTTTTAATAATATTTTAATAGCATATCGTTGTTTAGTGAAACTCGTTATTGCGTACTACACACGCTATCGAGGAAGGTCGCGATTGCGTGTATGCAAGGCAAGTCAAGGATGCGTGTTGTGCAAGCTCCTTTTGGTGTAGCGTACAACACAAGACATTAGTGAAATAAAAAGAATATTTTTCATAAAATCTCGGGCTGTTACAGAGATGAAGTTGATTGAGGAAAATTTCATAGGGGATCAAACCAATATTATAAGGACCTGACTATAAAACATTAAATAAACTTTAGTTAATTAAAGAGTTTTGCTATATTTTATGTTAACAATCATTTATGGTTAGAGGATTAGTGAATTTGGTAATAAATGATACATAACAAACCATATAAATACAATTAGGACACATCCTAATAGTATCCATTTCATTCATATAAAAACAAAATTAAAAAAAATATGGTCTCTTTTCATGTTTAATCGTCAAAATTTTCCGTCGATCCCATCCATGTCTCTATTCTCCCCTAAATCATTTGTAAAACATTTTAAAACATAGTATGAGAATAAAAAATCTTAATAATTGATTCACAATGAAGGAAAACTATTATTCATGTGAAAACATGTAAAACCATGGATACTTTATCATCAACTAATACATATCACCCTTAAGAAATATTTAATACTATCATTTGAAAATAATATCATCAAATACACTTTTATGATCAAAATATTACTATAAAACCAAATAAATCACATATAAAATATATGGTAACAAGGTACATAATCACACATAAATAGAATAACCATGCGATCGACTTCAATAAGTGTCACTCTTAAAAAATGGAATAGCCATATGACCAACTTCCATAACCAATGCATTGGAGGTTATATCATAACCAACCATCAACAGTTTATCAAGTGACCACCATGTTTGTTTTCCAACATAACCACCTAACAACTATCCATGCGCCATTATATAATCATATCACATAAAGAAATTCAATTCTCAAAACATATTTGGTAAAATTTCATTTGTAATCAGAAGAAAAAAATATCAGGATATTAAAAAAATCATTCCAATTTGAAAATTATTTTCAATACCAAAAAAACCATATAATGGAAGAAGTGATTTAGTTTTATTTTGGAAACATTGAGGTTCGTGTTGGAATCTGAATATCAAATAGCGGTCACAACAGTGGAGAGGTTATTGTCACATTATAAGTAAAAAAAATGACATTCCATTAGTCATTTGAATATAAATTCAAAAAATAATTATATAATGATTCTTTTGTGAAACAATTTAATGAAATTAGAATTCAAGGGGTTTATTATATACATTATAAAAGAGGTGGTGTATAACATCATAATATTCCTCAATTAATGTAGATTGAGACGAATTCCCTTACCTCAAGTTCCATTTTCCATGTATATTCTTTATCTTCCTGAATAATAACAGTCGACTAGTTATTTTGATTCATGGGAAAAATTTTGTGGTGATTATTAAATTTATATCACTTATAAAAAGAAATTTCAATTTCATAATTATTTATGACCTTTTTGAATATTTTGTTGATATTTCGTACATGTGTCAAAAATGAACATTGTATGATATTAAAAGTCCATGTGATCATAATTCCACCATCTCTAGCATAATATTCATAAACCTGTTATTAGTTTTATACAAAAATTATATTCATGAATAAAACCATCAAATATGTTTATAAGAAATGATCAATGTTATAATCACGGAGACTATAGGCCATACATACTCATGATTAACAATTTCTATTTTTCGTTAATCAATATATATAGAAGGTAATCATTATCTTCCCTTTTCATAATGATAAAAACATCATTAATATAAAATTAATCCTTTAAATATAAGTCCTCGGCCTTAAACCTTAATTAATATTAAATTAAATGAATAATTCAAATTGAGGATCTTTTCAGGTTTAGAGTTTTAGAGAATTAGGACATAACTATTACATCTCAAAAGATTATGAAGTAGACACTTCTACTAAGTTTCCATAAAATAAAAACTCGTAAAGAGAAACATGTCTTGTTCCATGTTTTAGATAGCATGACTTTCCCTTGGTCCCATCCTTGACCCAATTCCACATTAAGTCCTGTGAAAAACATTTCAAAAAAAACTTGGGGTGAGCATAAAAATATCAGTAAGGGATAGAAAATGAATGAAAACTTTTAGTTTTTCAAAACAATAAGTAAACCATGTATACTTTATCAAAGTAATACTTTTCACCTTTATGAAGTAGTAAAAACTCTTCACTGAATAAAAGATCATTACTTACCCTTTTGTAACCAAAATTTTACGATAAAACCCATATAAAGATCACATAACATATAAAGGTAACTTGGGACATAAACATACTTAAATGGAATAACCATACGGTCGACTTCCACACATATCACTTAATGGAATAGCCATACGGCTGACTTCCATACCCAATGCATTGGAGGTTATAACATAACCACCCATCCTGGTATTCACGGCACCACCCGTCATATGGTTTATCACATAACCACCCGTCAAATGTCCAAGTACTATTATAAAATCATAAGACATAAAAAAATATAATGGAAGGAAAACATTTCCACACTTTCATCACAATATATCACTTAAATATATTGACATAAAAAATCCATTATAAAAACCATTTTCAATACCAAAATACATAAAAGATTATATGGTATTTAATTCATTTTAAAAACATTACGGCTTGTTGAGGAAGCCAAAGACCAAATAATACTCACAGCGGTGGAAAAGGTTGTTGTCACCTCGTACATTAAAAGAAACATTCCTTGTTTTCGTTTTGTAAAACGCTTCGTAAAAAAATATTAATTTTGAATAAACATAAAAGTCAAAGGGGTTTATAAAACGTATAAAAGAAAGTTGTGTATAAAACCAAATATGCCTCAATGAAAGGAGGTTGAGACGAAGTCCTTTACCTTGGGTCCGACTTGAATTGATCGTTCTTTAACGTTATGAATAATAAACTTGAGTTAATTTCTAATTTCTTAAGAACCTTTTTCAAGTTCATTTTTCATTTTATATCACTTATTACCATGTTATGAGAACTATGTAATTATTTACGTTATTAATGGTCATTTTGTCGATCCTTGGTACTTGAGTCAAAAATAAACTCTTTATAATTACAAGTTGTTCATGTGGTAAAATATCCATTATATCAAGAATTATATTCATGATATAGATATCATATATATCATATATATCTAGTATATACATGCATTTATAATATTACATAATCATTTAGAGGTAAGAAATGAAATGCATCATTCATGGAGATGGTAAGCCGTACGTACGCATGAACGCTACTTTCATTTCTATGTCATATTAATGGAATTAAAACTAAATGAGAGGTATGTATATTTTAATTCCAGAATTATATTCATAATTCAGATGTAACATACATCATATATATCCATTATATATATGTACTTATAATAGTACATTACATTTGGGGATAAGAAATGAAATGCACCGTTCATGGAGACGGTAAGCCGTACGTACGCATGAACGCTACTTTCATTTCTATCTCATAATTTAATGGAGTGAAATCATAATGATATAAAGGTATATTATAATTCCAGTATAATATAATATATAATATCATTCAATCCATCCTTTATACATCCCACGTATGGAATTAACGAATCAAATCACTTTGAGGGGGCGGTAGTCCACACTTCCTAAAATAAAATTATCGTGTTTACACATAATGGAAACCATAAAGGTATGCCACAAATTAAAAATACATAAGCATAAGGAAAAAATAAAAATAATATATATCATATATAAATAGAGTGACATCTTAATGTCCACCTTTTAAGGTGTTAGAAGAATATTGAACAATCATCGTTTCGTGAGGCAAAAATTTGCCATCCACGGAAACAGTATGCTCTTTAACCATTAAATGAAGGTGTGTGTAATTGTAGCTCAAATAATTCACATAAAAACATCTTAGTATATTTAATATACTGTTGTTTTTACAACATAAAGGAATAAAAAGAGTTTAGGGGGTTGTAGAAGCAAAATAAAACAGAAGAACACAAGAGAAAACACTACCTTTAAAATGGGTAACTCTTTTTTATTTGAGATCAATGGCTTCCTTGGGAAGACTTCTGCCCAAAGTGAGGCTTCTATGAGTAAGAGAGGGATGTTTAGAGACAAAATGGGCAGGTTTTGGCCGATTCAAAGGCTTGCGAGGTGTGGGTAAGGAGGTAGAGGTGGGGGGCCTTTTATAAGAGGAGAGGAGGGGCACTCTTGGAAAGTTAAGAAAAGATACTTTATTATAAAATGGTTTTCGGATACAAAGGGTCCAAAAATTATATATTTAGAGGATAATGTGATAAGGGTTCGAAATACACCCATCCAATATGTTTTTGATAAGTGTAGGTATTAGATTTTCCATTATCTTTTCATTTTATTTAAATCGTTAAATAATGAGGTAATCGCTGCATCATCATGGTGTCATAAATAATTTAATTTATTTAATGTATAAAAATTTTAAAAAAAATATAATGATGTAGGAAATCTTTTTAGATTTCTAATGAATATTTATAGTCAAAAATATGACTTGTATAACCCCATTTAAAAAAAAATTCGTAAAACAACACATGTTTGTGACATTTTAATTTTAACATTAAATAAATAGTTATTAATGTCATTTTCCTACAAAGGTGGCTCCATGGGGTCCCCAAGTTGACCCATGGATTTTCAGGGTCTTCCATGAAACGTAAAATAAGGGTAGGACATGTTTATAGGTCATTTAATATTATTAAAACATTATTTTTACCTTAAACTACACTAATTACCTCTAATCGCGATTAATAAACTTAAAAGTTACTATTCACCAAAAAATTATTTTAATCCCATTGAACCGCATTTCACTTCCTAATGACAACCATGTATGTTTGATTTTTTAAATTCAAAACACAAAGGTGGTAAAAATTCATTTAAACGAAAAATCAGTTTTTTAAGTACCACTTAGTGGTTTCACTATTCATCAAAAATTGATGTTTTTAGAAAAATACCAAAACTTCACCCTAAACTATATTTGATATTACGAATTCAAAAATGATTTATATTTTAAAAAATTCAAAACATATAAGTAAAGTTAATTAATTTAATAATTAATTCCCACTGTCATGACAAATAGCGTGTTTTTATGAAACAATATCTATGAAAAGTTTGGCACTTGTTTATGCCCAATTCCAAAGTGAAATTAATCCCAATGATCACCATTGGATTACATGGTAAAAATATATTCTATTTACACTTTAAAACCAATTAAAAATATAATCTAACCATATAATTAAATTAGATGAAAAATCATTTTTGATGTTAAATGCAGTATTTTTCACTATTCATTAAAAAATGAACTTTATCGGAAAGATACCAAAAATTAACACAAAGTAAATTTTGATGTCCCGATTATAAATAAGAGTTATATTTGGTCCAATATAATTTATAAGAGTGACCAGTACTATATTTAAAGAATCTTTTCCATGAAAAAGCGATAAGTCGGCCTTTAGTGAATATTAGAGTATCTATGCCTAAAATTGAATTCTTTTCTTATTTTAAGCCTTTATCTTTTATTGGAAAAATGTAAAACCTTTTAACAAACATATATAATCATATTTTAGTTTTTTATATTCATTCCCTCAAGTACAACGGCTACGTGTTAACTACCATTTAAAATAATATTATTATATTACTAGTGTGCAACGTAAGCTTTCAAAGAAACACATTGTTGCGTATCGACTACACTATCGAACATAGCAACCCCTTTAAAGTAAAATTAATATTTAATTCAGAAATATTAATAAATATGAAAATGATTTATTCATTATTTACCTGAGATGTTACATCCTTCCCCCCTTTTGGGAATTGCGTCCTCGCAATTTTATTCACTTATCAAATTAAGTGGGGGTATTTATCCCTCATAGAAGATTCCCATGTTTCCTCTTCAACCATATGGTTTTTCCACAAAACCTTTACCTGGTGAATTGCCTTATTTTGCAACACTTTCTCTCTTCGGTCAAGAATCTGGACTGGTTGTTCTTCATAAGAGATATTCTCTTCCAACTGAACTACCTCTGGGCTCAAAACATGAGATGGATATGGCATATACTTTCTCAACATCGAAACATGAAAAACATTGTGTACCTGGGATAAACTTGGTGGTAATTGCACTCTATATGCAACTGATCCAACTCTCTCCAGAATTTCATATGGTCCAATGAACCTTGGACTCATCTTTCCTTTCTTACCAAATCACATCACACTTTTCCACAGTGAAACTTTGAGAAAAAATGATCACCTACCTCGAAAGATAGATCCTTCCTCCGGTTATCCGCATAACTTTTTTGTCTGCTCTGAGCTGTTCTCATGTGTTTCTGAATCAACTAAACTTTTTCTACCATCTCTTCTACCAATTCTGGTCCCATCAGCTTCCTACCCACTTCATCCCAAAAAGTTGGAGTTCGACACCGCTTCCCATATAATGCCTCAAATGGAGCCATCTATATACTGGAATGAAAATGGTTATTATATGAAAATTCAACCCAAGAAAGATGTTGGTCCCAACTTCCCTAATAATCCCTCGAACAAGCACATAGCATATCCTCCAAAGTCTGAATTGTTCGTTCTGTCTTCCCATCTTATTGAGGATGAATAGCTGTACTAAAATTTAATTCAGTACCCAACGACTTTTGAAGGCCCTTCCAAAAGTTAGAAGTAATCCTGGGATCATGATTAGATACAATGGAGAGGGGAACTCCATGAAACCTGACTATCTCTTTAAGATACAATTGAGAAAGTTGATCTAGAGAGAAAGTATCTCGAATATGAAGGAAATAAGTAGATTTAGTCAAGCAATCAACAATAACCCAGATTGCATTATTACCTCGAGATGTCCTCTGTAATCCCATAACAAAGTCCATGGATACATTTTCCCATTTCCACTCTGGCACTGGTAAAGGCTGAAGCATCCCTTTCGGTAACTGCCGCTCTGCTTTAACGTGCTGACAAGTCAAACACTTTACAGTAAAATTATCAATATCTCTTTTCATTCCATCCCACCAGTAATACTCCCGCAGATCTCTGTACATCTTAGCACTGCTAGGATGAACTGAAAACGGGGAACTATGAGCCTCACGTAACAACTCACCCTTCAACTGTGAATCACAAGGCACACATAACCACTTCTCAAACCTCAAAATACAATCATTATCAATGTTGAATTCAGGAAACTTACCTTTCTGAACTAGCTCTACCTTTTTCTGCAACTCACTATCTTGCTTCTGTGCTTGCTTAATTCTGTCTGATAGAGAAGATTTCACTGATACCTGAAACATAACATAAGAACATCCTACACCAACAACTTCTATGCCAAATTTCATCAAATCCCTAACCAAATGATCATGTTCCAAATTCAACATTGTTAATGAAGCATTACTTTTTCGACTAAAAGCATCAGCCACTTTATGTGCTTTTCCCGAATGGTAATGAATTTTATAATCATAATCCTTGATTAATTCCAGCCATCTCCTCTGTCTCATGATCAATTATTTCTGAGTGAATATATACTTTAAACTTTTGTGATTAGTATATATTTCACACTTTACTCCACAAAAATGATGCCTCCAAATTTTTAAAGCGAAAACACCAGCAGCTAATTCCAAATCATGTGTATGGTAATTTACCCCATGAATTTTCAACTAACGTGAAGCATAAGCAATTACCTGATCATTCTTCATTAGGACACAACCAAGTCCCTTCAACGAAACATCACTGTATATAACAAACTAACCATTCCTGGAAGGTAGTTCCAAAAGTGGATCATTCACCAATCTTCTTTTCAGTTCCTGAAAACAATCATCACATTCTTTTTCTCAAATAAACGTAACACCCTTCCGAGTTAGCTTAGTCATTGGCCTAGATAACCATAAAAAAATTTCTAACAAACCTTCGGTAATATCCTACCAAACCAAGGAAGCTATGAATCTCAATTACATTTGTGGGTCTTGGCCATTCCTCAATAACTCTTGTTTTTGAAGGATCCACAATTATTCCATCTTTAGAATCAATATGACCAGGGAATGAAATTTGTTACAACCATAACTCACACTTGCTGAATTTCCTATACAATTTATTTTCTTTAAGGTTTGAAAAATAACCCTTAAATGTCTTTCATGCTCCTATTTACATTTAGTAAACACCAAAATATCATCAATAAAAACAACCAACATTTTTCACCTGAGTCAACTGAGCCATCACTACAACAAACTGTTTAGTTCTGATTCTAACCATCTCAAGATACTGATTTGAATGGTCATTTCCCTCTGTATGCCTTACCATAAAATCTGTTCTATTTCATCTATGAAAAACCATTCTTAACACAGAAGTATCGTAGTAGAAGCAAAACGGTAATCATTAAATGCTATATCATTTCAATCATATCATAAATTAATTCATAATTTAACAATTTTATAACTCCTAAAGTTGTCTAAACCGACCATTGATACCAACTATAAGGCTCCGGACTTAAACCATACTTAACATTGAATTAAATGAATAATTCACATTGAGGATCTTTTCAGGTTTAGATTTTTATAGAATTAGGACATAACTATTACATCTCAAAAGATTACAAAGTAGACACTTCTACTAAGTTTCCATAAAATAAAAACTCTTAAAAAGAAACATGTCTAGTTCCATGTTTTATAGAGCATGACTTTCCCTTGATCCCATTCTTGACCATATTCCACATTCAGTCCTGTGAAAAACATTTCAAAAAATAACTTGGGGTGAGCATAAAAATCTCAGTAAGGGACACACAATGAATGAAAACTGTTAGTTTTTCAAAACAACAAGTAAACCATCTATAATTTATCAAAGTAATAATTTTCACCTTTATGAAGTAGTAAAAACTCTTCACTGAATAAAAGATAATTACTTACCCTTTTGCAACCAAAAGATTACCATAAAACCCATATAAAGATCACATAACATATAAAGGTAACTTGGGACATAAACATACTTAAATGGAATAACCATATGGTCGAATTCCACACATGTAACTTAATGGAATAGCCATACGGCCGACTTCCATACCCAATTCATTGGAGGTTATAATGTAACCACCCATCCTGGTATTCACAACACCACCTGTCATATGGTTTATCACGTAACCACCCATCAAATATCCAAGTACCATTATAAAATCATAAGACATAAAACAAATATAATGGAAAGAAAACATTTCCACACTTTGATCACAATATATAACTTAAATATATTGACATAACAAATCCATTATAAAAACCATTTTCAAAACCAAAATACATAAAAGATTATATGGTATTTATTTCATTTTAAAAACATTACGTCTTGTTGAGGAAGCCAAAGACCAAATAATACTCGTGGTAGTGGAAAAGGTCATTTTCACCGCATACGTTAAAAGAAACATTCCTTTTTTTCATTTAGTAAAATGCTTCGTATAAAAAGATTCCTTTTGAATAAACGTAAAAGTCAAAAGGGTTTATACACCGTATAAAAGAAAGTTTTGTATAAAACAAAATATTCCTCAATGAAAGGAGATTGAGATGAAGTCCCTTACCTTGGGTCTGACTTGACTCGATGGTTCTTTATCGTCCTGAATAATAAACTTGAGTTAATTTCTAATTGATTAAGAACCTTTTTCAAGTTCATTATTCCTTTTATATCACTTATTACCATGTTATGAACACTATGTAATTATTTAAGTTAATAATTGTCATTTTGTCGATCCTTGGTACTTGAGTCAAAAATAAACTCTTTATAATTACAAGTTGTTCATGTGGTAAAATATCCATTATATCAAGAATTATATTCATGATGTAGATATCATATATATCATATATATCCAGTATATACATGCATTTATAATATTACATAATCATTTAGAGGTAAGAAATGAAATGCACCGTTCATGGAGACGGTAAGTCGTACGTACGCGTGAACGCTACTTTCATTTCTATGTCATATTAATGGAATTAACACTAAATGAGAGGTATGTATATTTTAATTACAGAATAATATTCATCATTTAGATGTAACATACATCATATATATCCATTATATATATGTACTTATAATATTACATTACATTTGGGGATAAGAAATGAAATGCACCGTTCATGGAGACGGTAAGCCGTACGTACACATGAACGCTACTTTCATTTATATCTCATACTTTAATGGAGTGAAATCATAATGATATAAAGTTATATTATAATTCCAGTATAATATCATATATAATATCATTAAATCCATCTTTTATACATCCCACGTATGGCATTAACGAATCAAATCACTTTGAGGGGGCGGTAGTCCGCACTTCCTGAAATGAAATTATCGTGTTTACCCATAATGGAAACCATAAAGGTATGCCAAAAATGAAAAATACATAAGAATAAGGAAAAAATAAACATAATATATATCATATATAAATATAGTGGCATCTTAATGGCCACCTTTTAAGGTGTTAGAAGAATATTGAACAATCATCGTTCTGTGAGGCAGAAATTCACCATCCACGGAAACAGTATGCTCTTTAACCATTAGATGAAGGTGTGTGTAATTTTAGCTCGAATACTTCACATAACAACATCCTAGTATATTTAATATACTGTTTTTTTTTACAAAATAAAGGAATAAAAAGAGTTTAGGTGGTTGGAGAAGCAAAATAAAATAGAAGAACACAAGAGAAAACACTACCTTAAAAACGGGTAAATCTTTTTTATTTGAGCTCAAAGGATTCCTTGGGAAGACTTCTTCCCAAAGTGAGGCTTCTAGGAGTAATAGAGGGATGTGGAGAGAAAAAATGGGGAGGGTTTGGCTGAGCCAAAGGCTTTAGAGGAGTGGGTAAGGAGGTAGAGGTGGGGGCCTTTTATAAGAGGAGAGGAGGGGCACTCTCGGAACGTTAAGAAAAGATACTTTATTATAAAATGATTTTATGATAAAAGGGTCGCATAATTATATATTTGGAGTATAATGTGATAACGGTTCGAAATCCACTCATACAATAGGCTTTTGACAAGTTTAGGTCTTAAATTTTACATTATCTTTTCATTTTATTTAAATCGTTAAATAATGAGGTAATCGTTGCATCATCATGGTGTCATAAATAATTTAATTTATTTAAACTCTAAAATTTATAAAAAAAACTATAATGATGTAGGAAATATTTGTATATTTCTAATGAATATTTATAGTCAAAAATATGACATGTATAACCCCATTTAAAAATTGTTTTAGTAAAACAACTCATGTTTGTGACATTTTAAGTTTAACATTAAATAAAGAGTTATTAATGACATTTTCCTACCAATGTGGCTCCATGGGGTCACCAAGTTGACCCATGGATTTTCCTGGTCGGCCATGACACATCCAATAAGTGTAGGACATGTGTCTAGGTCATTTCATATTATTAAAATATTATTTTTACCTTAAACTACACTAATTACCTCTAATCGTGATTAATAAACTTAAAAGTTACTATTCACCAAAAAATTATTTTAATCCCATTGAACCACATTTTACTTCATAATGACAACCATGTATGTCGGATTTTTGAAATTCAAAACACAAAGGTGGTAAAACTTCATTTAAACGAAAAATCAGTTTTTTAAGTACCACTTAGTGGTTTCACTATTCATCAAAAATTGAAGTTTTTAGAAAAATACCAAAACTTCACCCTAATCTATATTTGATATTCCGAATTCAAAAATTATTTATATTTTAAAAAATTCAAAACATATAAGTTACATTAATTAATTTAATAATTAATTCCCGTTGTCAGGACAAATAGCGTGTTTTCATGAAACAATATCTATGAAAAGTTTGGCACTTATTTATGCCCAATTCCAAAGTGAAATTAATCCCAATGATCACCATTGTATTACATGTTAAAAATATATTCTATTTACACTTTAAAACAAATTAAAAAGATAATCTAACCATATAATTAAATTAGATGAAAAAGCAGTTTTGATGTAAAATGCAGTATTGTTCACTATTCATTAAAAAATGAACTTTATCGGAAAAATACCAAAAATTTACAAAAAGTAAATTTTGATATCTCGATTCTAAAGAAGAGTTTTATTTGGTCCAATCGAATGTATAAGAGTGACCAAAACTATATTTAAATAAGGTTCGCCATGAAAAAGCGATAAGTCGACCTTTAGTGAATATTAGAGTATCTATGCCTAAAATTGAATTTTTTCTTATTTTAAGACTTTATATTTTTTTGGACAAATGTAAAACCATTTAACAAACTTATATAATCATATTTTAGTTATTTCTATTCATTCCTTCAAATACAACAGCTACGTGTTAACTACCATTTAAAATAATATTATTATATTACAAGTGTGCAACGTAAGTTTTCAAAGAAACTCATTGTTGCGTATCGAGAACGCTATAAAACATAGCAACCCCTTTAAAGTAAAATAAATATTTAATTAACAAATATTAATAAATATGAAAATGCTTTATTCTTTATTTACCTGGGATGTTACATTAGATATATTTATAAACACCATCCATGTGATGTGGTGAATGAAAAATAATCACATCACTTATTGAAGGTGATAGTTCACACATACATTTAAAAGATTTTATCATTTTTATGTGCATGGAATTTAATAAAATAATTTATTAGTTATTATCTTATAATGATTAATATTTCATTTATATGACATATGAATATTAATTGCAGCATTATAACAAGTAATGGGAGATGGTTATGCAAAATAATTTATATATATTCTTGGAGGTGATAGTTCACACGTACACATGAACGATTAATTAAATTCCCATTTGATGGAAGTGAAGAAGGATTTGTGTGATAATATTAACATAATAACATCTCAGTATATTTATGATATTGGAGTTATTAATTTATCATGGTTTAATTGGTTTTGAATTATGTGGATGAATAAATAAAATAGAAACATATAAAAAAATTATATATCTTCTTCAAATTGTCTCCCTTAATTTCAACCTTAACAGCTCTACAGAGGGTTTTGTGCCTAAAATAATACCAAATGAATGTGGTGAGGGATTATAGGAAGGCGGTTTTGGTAGATTTAGGTGAAACCAAATTTTTTCATATATGTATTTAATGAAGAAGAGTTGGTTGCTTTTTATATGAGAGGAGAGAATTACCAATGTAAACTCTGAAAATATTAAATTAATAAAATTTAATTTATAACTCCAAATAACTCAAAATTGGGTATTTTTATACTGTAAAATGAGTATAGTTAGAAATACTCTCAACTAGTAATTTTTATACTTATTTTTTTCATTTTGAACAATATCATTTCATTTTACGCTTAATTATTCTATTTTAATATAAATTTTGGTAAAAAAGTAGATATTATGAGGAAAAATATTGTACATATATGGGATAAATTTACCATAAAATGAATACTAATGAGTATTTAGGCCTTATAATGTCTAATTTTAAATTTTAAATGATTTTTATGATTTCTAAATAATTTATTAAATATTTTTTATAATATATCTATAGTGTCAATTTTGACATTATTCATTTCATTAACATTAAATTAAATCCAAATTGATATATAACATTATAAACCCATTTAATAGAATTATTATTTTTTACTGTCACCTATATAATTCATGGAGTACCCTAATTAATTCAAAATATATTTATTTTAATATTCTTGATATCATTTATTTGATATTTCTATAAATAAAATAGTTACTATATTACTATTATAGAATCATTGATGAAAATTATTTAATCTATATTTTTTTAAAATAATTTCCCATTATATATTTAATTTCATTACATTTATATAGACTATTTATTATCATATTTATTTTATATTTATCCCTATATTAAAACTATTATACTTATAAGAAATAAGAGTGTGATATTTTTTCACATCCTTTTATCTTCATAATAATTATATCAACTTCTTTGTTAAAATTCCATTAAATGAGTCCATTTAGATACTCATGTGTTAAGGATCTAATTTTATTCATTCAAAATGATTTATGTATATACTAGGGGAATTTTATTGTTATTATCATAATATTTATTATGCTAATTTACTAGATTTAACTTTAAATATGTCAAATAAAAAAAATTTCATTGTTACTGTTTATAAAATCCTAAAAATAAAAGGAACATATTTACATAATTTGGACCCACTAATTCAAAATCTTGAATAAAAATTTAACAAAAATATAAAAATATTTTCTTGAAATTAAATTAAAATTAAATTTCATTGATGAAATAAAAAAACAAATTATGTAAAAACCATCAGACGATTGACACATGTTTATATAAAATTTCAGTGTGAAATTACTTCCAATGACATAAATTTTATTAAATGATAATAATAAAATCAAAATATAAATTAAACACAATTTATAGGATAATAAAATAAAATAAATAATGGAGGAAAAAATAGATTTGAATTAAAATTCAGTATTGTCACTATTCATTAATATATGAAATTTATCTCAATATACAAAAAATTCAACCAAATTTTATTTTGGTCTCCCACTTCCAATGAAAAGGTATAATTTTTCTAATTCAATATATAAATGATTCAAAATTAGATATAAAAATGGTTCTCTATCACAAAATGCTAAAACTTCTTTTTTGAAAAAATATTTTTAAATATAAAACTTGATTTATAACATATATTATGGAATATATTGTCTTTTATAATATCTATATAATAATACTTACTAAAAGAATTATTATGTCATTTCTGGGTACATGAAATTATTTCCCCATTTTTTAAAATTCATCCTTGCTATTTTATTCACTTATCAAATATGTGGGTGTATTTTTCCATCATTACATTTTCAAATTCATATCATTTATATTCAACCATTTGTTTTTTACAAAAGAACCATAAGTAGATAATTACCCTTATTTTGAATCCCTTATTCTCTATGGTCAAGAACCTAAAGTAGATGTTCCTCATAAGAAATATTCTCTTCCAAAGGAACTACTTTTGGACTCAAAACATGATATGGATCCGATATATACATTATTAACATTAAAACATGGAAACTATTATGTACCTCTAACTAAAATTAAAGTAATGAAAATCTAAAGGAAAATAATCCAAATTTATCAAGGATTCCATAAGGTCTAATGAATGATTGACCAAAATTCCACTTCTTATTAAAATACATCACACTTTTTCCATGTAGAGACTTTGGGAAAGACATAATCACCTACCTTGAAAAAAATATACTTACTTCATATAACTTTTCCAACTTCTCTATGATGTCCTCATTTTTCATCGAATCAAAAAACAACTTTCACTCCCATTTCCACTACCAATTATGGTCCCATCAACATCCTTTATCCTACATCCTCCCCAAATTAGGTAGTTTAAAAATGATTTCCATATAATACCACAAATGGAACCATCTGAATAATATAATAAAAAATATTAGAAAAGAAAACAAGACCAACAAAATATTTTTAAACCAACTTCCCTAATAATCCATCCAACAACCACGTATAATATTCTCAAGGTTATAAATTATTCTTTATGACTACCAATTATATTGTGGATAAAAATCTATAATAAAATTTAATTCAGTTCCTATTAACTTTTTCATGTCTTTATCAAAGATGAAAGTGATACTGGTATTACGATTAGATATAATGGATAAAGGAACTGCATGTAAGATGAAATTATCATTAATATAAAATGGAGATTTTTTATCTTTAGATAATGTGTTTTAAATAGTATTAAAATGGTCTGATTGACTCATTCAATAAACAATAACCAAGGTCACATTGTTACATTGATATGTCTTTGTTAATCCCACAATGCAGTGTATAGATTTATTTTTTTATTTCCCATATGGAACTGGAAAAGGGTGGAGAAACCTTATTGTTAGCCTCAACTCTTCTTTAACCTGTTGAAAAGTCATACATTTTAGTGTAATATCAATAATATCACTTTTCATTCCATCCCACCATAAATACTCATGAAGTACTATACACATATTAGTGCTTCTTGGGTGAACTTAAAATGGAGAAATATGAGCATCACATAACAAAAAATTCTTTAACAATGAATCAAAATGAAAAATAATATCTTCCAATGTCTAAAAATTTTAACTTTGTTAAATTTATTAATTATACCCATTTGGACCAATTCTTCCTTTTTCTTAAACTCACTATAATTCTTCTATGCTATCTTAATTCTGTATAATAGTGAAAATGACACTAAAACCATAATAAAAACTAATTTATTTCCTACATTGACAATATAAAAGATAGAATTCATTATATCATTAAACTAATTATCATTTTCTAAACATTAAATAGTTAATGTAGCATTAATTTTTGGAAACAAAGAACCAACCACATTATTTGATTTTCCAGGACATTAATGAATCATGCAATAATAATCCATTGCTAGTTATGGTCAGCTCCCATGTCTCATGCTTAATTCATTCTGAGTGAATATATACTTTAAATAGTTTTTATTAGAATATATTTCACTTTACTCTATATAAATGTTTCCTACAAATTTATAATGCAAAAAAATATTAGGTAATTCCAAATAATGTATAGGGTATTTTAATTAATTAGGATTCAACATATGTGAAGCATAAGCAATTAACTGGTCATTTTTTATTAGGATACAACAAATTACATTCGATGAAGCATCATTTTGGATAATATATTTACAATTTCAAGAATATAGGACTAAAATTAGGGCATTTACCAAACTTCCGTTCATTTCCTAAAATCAATCATTACATTCTTTTTTTCATATGAATGTATCTACTTAACAATTTAACTTAGTTAGTGGGATAGATAAATTCTCAATTCATTCAAATAACCATTTGTAATAACCCACTAATCCAAGAAGATTATGAATCTGGGTGATGTTGGTAGGAATTGGACACTCTTCAATAACATTTTTTTGGATTAGGGGGTTTTGAAATAGGCTTA
This sequence comes from Viscum album, assembly GCA_963277665.1. Classification (NCBI taxonomy): domain Eukaryota; kingdom Viridiplantae; phylum Streptophyta; class Magnoliopsida; order Santalales; family Viscaceae; genus Viscum; species Viscum album. The sequence continues at coordinate 814,533,919 of OY728120.1, forward strand.
GAATCTAAAAAACAATAGTAAATTCATCCTCACATTCAAGAGGAATACAATGTAATTCATTAGGAAAATATTCCTTAAATCATTCACTACTGGAATTCCACTCATCAAAACATTTTTTTATTTTCAAAAACTTGATCTATATAAAATTAACTTCCATCATTAATTAGAATATCTTATTAATGGTAAATTATTAATGTAATTAAACCATTGATCAAAACATTATTCTCTTTCTAATAAATTTTATCATGATAATCTGAATGAAAATCCAAACCAATAATGATGTCCCACTACACTAGGGGAAGATTGAGAAGATTTTTATGAAATACCATCCCATTAATGACAATAGGAATATTCATATAAATCTAGGTGTATTTAAGAGATCAATATATATTTTTTTCCAAAATTTATATATTGCATTCCTAAGGTGATATTTCAATTTAATTTCCTTGCTCTCAGAAATGATAGAATGTGATGATCTTGAGTCAATAGGAGTATTGTAATATTTTGAAAAAACCCATAACATTCTATCACCACTTCGTATGATGGTCCCACAGAAACTATAGTTCAAGAATAAAGGATTTTTCCACACCTTTCTACATCAATTTTTTCTTATTTTTACCCTAGGTGATCATCATTGGAGACAAAATGGAATAATTCCTTAACACATTTCATCTTAAACATCGTACCAATGTCCTTTCATTGCATTCCTGATCACCTCCCATGTAGTGACAAGAAATATGACAATTCGCCCCACATTTGAATCACATTATTGACTTTGCATAAAATTATCCTAGATTAGTTTTACCACACTTCTCATAAGAAGGAAATTTATTATTCTTACCCATAAATATCATTGATGAATGATTTCTCATTGCATGTCATCTGGACCACTTCTTTTTCATGATGTCATGGGAAACATGATCATTAGAGAACCCCATTTTTACCTTCTTAACACAGTAGACAATTTTACTATATATTTTTAACTCATGAGAAGTTAATTCACTTTGATATCTTTCCATCAATCCCAACTAAAACCGATTTATATTACAATCAAGATCCTGGGTATATTTTGGGATGTACCATGACAATTGATGGAAATTTACTTCATATGTAGCTATTGAATATTCATCCTTTTGTCTAAATTCCATGAATTTATTTTCCACACTAAATTGAATACCTTAGGAAAATATTTCTAAAGTAATATATTCTTAAATTTATCCCATTTTATGGCATAAATCTCTTCACTTCCTCTAATATTTTAAACCATTTCCACCAATGATCGACTTATCCTTCGTACCAATAAATTGTAAGAGTTACCATTTGGTGCTCCGAACTATCCATGATGTTGAATTCCTTTTCTATAGATTTAACTCATCCTTCAACTAGGATGGGGCCAGATGATCCTTTGAATGATGGGGGATGTTGTCTCATATAATGGTATAATATTATCATTTTTCTCTACAGTAGAGCAATTTTCTCTCTTACATGATCACCACCACCATTAATCACCTATGTCAACTAATCAATCACTACTTAAAACTTCTTAGTTCCAATTATAACCCTCTTAAGATGATTATTTCTAAGGATATTGTCTTCTTGAATCCTTTCCTGCACATGTCCCTTGTTTCCTCTATAAAAAGAATTTCTTAATATATATATTAGCCGAAGAAACCTTGTAATCCTAAAATTCTATAACATTTTACTATTACCATAAATTATAATCTATCAAGGGTATGTTGTTAATATAACCATAACCTCTATGGTTCTCTAAACAGTCCTTTGATACCAACAATAAGGTCAATCCTTAAAACATTAGAAAATTTTGATTTATGTCATGGATTTTTATTTACTTTGCATTGATGATATTTTTAGGTTTAGTGCATTAGATAATTAGAAAATAAATCATACCAAAAATATATATATATATACCAAGTTGGAACATCTAAAAAGTTTACATTTTTTTAATAAAAAATCATTTGAAAAATAAACATGGTTTCATTTCATGTTTAATTGTCAAAATTTTCCCTTGATCCAATACATGTCTCTATTCTACCATATGTCCAATGTAAAACATTTTAAAACATGGTAAGAGAATAAAAATATCATTATGGGATACATAAATTCTGAAAACTATTATTCTTGTGAAGACATGTAATCCCATGGATAATTTATCATAATTTAATACTTTCCACCATTAAGAAATAGTGTGTAATATCCTTTGAAAATAAGCTTATTAATTAAATTTTTATAATCAATTTTTTTTCAAAAAATCATTGAAATAGCATATAACATATAAAGGCAACATGAGAATTAATTTTAATTAAATGGAATAACCATGTGGTTGACTATCATATGTATCACTCATACAAAATGAAAAATTAGATATTCAGGCTATAGCCACAATTACAAACCATGGAAATATGTGTCAAAACCATATCTATAAGTAATAGAAATGGTTTTACTAGATTTCACACATATTGGAGAGGATATATAAAAAATTTATATACACAGTTTTGGAATCCATGGTAATAGATCACTTGGATTTCCACCATTGAAATAGCCCATATAAACCATGGATTTAGATTTAAAATAAATAGTTCTCAACCAGATTCGATCACCTTAACTCGGCTATCTAAACCTTTCACCTTACCACTACACCATATATGGATTTGTGTATGTTAATATATATTGTATATATATATTATTAATAACCATTTATATAAATTGTAAATTGTTACTATAGTACTTCCCGCCATTTTTTGTGGGTCAATTTTTTCCCCAAGCAAGGGCGGGAGACCTATAACCACAGTTTTGTTGAACTGTTGCTAATGAAAAAAAACATTATATCCATGGTTTAGGAATTACACAGCTATATCCCCCAAAACCCTTTATCCATGGTTTAAAACATTATATATATGGTATATATCAACAATTTCCAAAACTGTATCAATAACTCACATGGTTGTCTGCTCAGGATATAGGTTTTATTGCCACGGTGGATAATAGTGGTTATAGCCTATGTAAACCATCAATATATCCTTTGTATAAATACTTATAGCTTAGTTTTCTTGTATTGGTGGAATATCCATATAGACCACTTCCATACCCAATTCATTAGAGGTTATAACATAACAACTCATCCTTGGATTATCCCAAAACCACTAGTCTTTTGTTTATCACATAATAACCCATAAAATGTCCAGGTACCATTATATAATCATAACACATAATGGATTTTAATTTTCATAATTTTACTAATAAAACATCATTTAAAATATCCAGAAATAATTGCATGTAGTAAAATAATAAATCCATTTTCAATACCATTTTTAATATTGAGCTACACAAAAAAGTGTAGAAGTTATTTATTTTTATTCTAAAAACATAAAGACTTGTTGATGAATCCAAATATCAAATAATAGTCATGGAGGTGGAGAGGACATTGTCGTTGTATATGTTAAAAAACGAAAATTTCTTTTTTTCATTTTTAACGAAATTAAAACACTTCGTATAGAATGATTCCTTTTTAAAAACATTTAATGAAAATAAAATTCAAGGTTTTTATTATACACCTTGTAGAAGAAGGTGGTGTATAACATCAAAATATGCCACAATGAATGTAGATTGAGATGATGTCCCTTTCCACAAGTCTTATTTGTAATGTATGTTCTTTATCAAGATGAAAAATATAATTACGTTAATTATTTACCATCATGAGAAAAATTATAATGTTCATTATTAACTTTATATCACTTATTAAAATGTTATAAGAATTACATAATTATTTATTTTCTTTTCATACATTTTGTCGATATTCAGTACTTGAGTTGGAAATGACATTGGTATGATGTTAATAGTATATATGGTAATAAGTAAATCATCTCCATAATAATATTAATGACATTATGATAAATTTTATACATAAATAATTCTTTTAATTCATACCATTATGTTTGGTTTTGAAAAATGAAAAACTTTATAATCATGGATATGGAAGGACATATGTACGGATGTGTAGTGTTTTCCATTTTCCATTCATCATTATATAAATAAGGTGTGTATTATTTTATCTTCATGAATGACCATAACATAATTAATATCATATTAATCATTTAAATATACTTATATACACAATCAATGTTATGTGGTGAATGAAAATGAACCACATTACTTCATAGGGATGATAGTTCGCATTTATGCATGAACGGTGCTATCAATTTTATGTGCAAGTAAAGTAAGAATGAAGTTTTTATATTATTATTTATAATTAGTAATATTTTATGAGTATTTCATATTAATTTTAATTATATCATTATAATCAATCATGATATATGGTTATGTTAAATGAATTATATCAGTATATGGAGGTGATAGTTTATACGTACGCACGAACGATTAATTCCTTTACCATTTTAAGGAAGTGGTGAACAATTTAGGTGATGATATTAATATAATAACATATATGTATATTTTGGATAATTGATATATTATTTCATTCTGGATGAATAATATTTGAAGTATGTGTAAGAATAAATAAAATAGAAACACGTAAATATGATAACTCTTCTTCGAATGGTCTCCCTTAGTTACCACCTTAACACCTATAGTGGAGGTGTTCTTCCGGAAGAAATCTTATATAATGTTGCGAGAGATTAAAATAATGTGGTTTCAGAAGAAATTTCCCTAACCAATTAGCTTCTGAAGTGTAAATAATAGAGAATAATGAGTGCCTTCTTATAGATGATAGGTGTACACTTGAAAACTCTTAAAATATTAAATTAATATAAATTTTTTTAACTAAATATTATCAAAATTATGTTTTTTTGAAGATAATATGATTATGGTTTGAAATATTTTAAACTAATAATATTTATACATGTTTTGATTTCATTTTAAACCTTATCATTTCGTTTCACCTTTAATTATTCTATTTTAATTTTAATTGTGGTAATAATATTTTTAATATTAAGTGGATATAAGTTTTATTTATATTAGGTAAATTAAACATAAATAGACTATTTATGAATCTTTATACATTATAATATCTAACATTTATTTTTTAAATGTCTTTATCATTATAAAATAATTTAATAAAATTTTATTTTTAAAAAATATCTATAGTGTCAATTTTGAAACTATTCAATTCATATAATTTTAAAAAAAATTAAAATAAAGGGAAAAATTCAAATAAAAAATTAATAGACTTTAAATATGTCATATTCACCAAAAAAAATCTTGTAATATGATAATTTATTTAAAATTAGTTAATTTTAATATTTTTATATCATTTTTTTATTATTTCTATAAACAAAATATTATTGCATCTCTATTGTGTCAGAATTTATGTTAATTATATAATCTCTAAAAATTTTAAATAAATTACCATGATTTAGATAATTTAATTATATTTTTTATACTCTTTATGGTGAATTTTATTTCATTTTAATCCTAATATTAAAAATTTTATACCTATATGAAATGAGAGGGTAATATTTTGTCACTTCCTTTTATTTTATTAATATTTATATCCTTTTCATAGAAAAAAGTTCATTAAATGAGTCAATTCAGATCCTTATGTGTTAAGGGTCAAATTTTATTCATCAAAGTGGTTTTGTAGGTGATAGGGTAATTTTATTATCCTTATCATATTATTTGTTACCCTAATTTACCTCATTAAATTTTAATTGTGTTAAATAATAAGTTACCAAATATAATTATAATAAATAAAAAGTAAAAGGAACCTATTTACATAATTTAGACCCACATATTCAAAATATGGAACTAATATTTCAAAATTAATAAATTTTATGTTCTCGTTATTAGATTAAAATTAATCCTGTTGACGAAATGAGAAACAAATTTAAAGTAAAACCCATCAAAAGATTCAGATGTGTTTATATCCAATTTATAGGTAAAAATATTTCTAATGAACTCAATTTTATTAAATTATAAAAATATAATATTATTATTAGATTAAATAAATTTAAATGATAATTTATCAAAACAAACTTACTAGGAAAAAATCATTTTTTGTATTAAAATGGGGTATTTTTCACTATTCATTAAAATATGAATTTTGTTAGAAAAATAAAATAAATTAAAACCTACTATATTATGATTTAATAATTAAAAATATCAATTTTGTCATAATATAATTATAAAAGGTTCAAAAATTATATTTAAAATGGGTTCTTCATCAAATGGTTTCATAACAGTTTATTTTGAAAAAAAATATGTTTTTAACGATAAAACATGATTTTTCAAATACATTATTGAACAATTTTTATATTATAATTTATATGTATTAATATATATATATATATATATATATATATAAATTATTCTTTTATTACCTTGTTTTATATAGATATACCCATTGTCCTTTATCAAATTTTTCAAAAGATGGTAGTCAATTTGGATCTTGAAGAGCATGATATGATAAAAATGAACAAGATGGTGCTAATTGAAAAGGGGTTCATCTAGAAATAGAAGATTTTATTCAAGGAGTAATATACCCATTAAAAATTTTAATCTATGTGGCTCCTCATTAGGGTGGTCATGCAAGAAGGATAGATAGTATATAGCCACCACTAGACACCACAATCATGGAATTCCATACTCGATTACAACATTCTTACAACGATGTTTAAAAATAACAACTCAAAAGAATGTTGTGTACAATCATTGAAGTAACATGACTCATATAATCTTTTGATTTTATATTGTTGAAATTTTCAATAGCCTAACTAAATACAAATATATTATAATTTTCATGTTCAAGATGAAGAAGATCCTTCAAAAAAGTGACTTGGGATTTCTCTCCCACTACCTAGAACTTAAATTTAGATGAGGGACCATTGAAATTTACATGTTTCAATATTCATACAGGACTAAAATATTATAGATGATATTTTAGGTTGGTGTGAAACCTTTATAATGTTCTGATAGAATCCAGATGGTAGATGAGAAAGTCTAGCACAAACACGAAGGCAGATGATCCTCAATACAAAATCATCATTGGAAGCCTCTGGAACCTTGTCAATACTAGTCCATAGATTACCTATGTGGATTGTTACATTATCTAGTTCATTGGGGATTCCCATAGAAACCACTTTTATATTATAAAGGGGCAGTTGTGCTACATCACTGGAACATATAACAATGACATTTTCAACCCAAAATGAAACATATTTTCAATAAAACGTTTAGTGACATGGATAGTGATGTTAATGATTGTAAACATACAACCATGTTTTTCATCATCAATGGAGACAACCACAAAACCTAGAAATAAAATATGAAAAAATTGGTTGTAATGACCTCATGGGATCAGAAATACATTATCATGATGACTACGATGTTTCAAGGCATCTGATTAGCACTAATGTTAGTATAATTTCTCTGATAAATCCATATTGTTCTAGTTATCAAAGGTAAAATAAAATCCCTCATTTAAATAAAAAAGATTCCCAAACTTCCATAACTAGTTGAATCACATGGATAATTGGTTCCATTTTATCCAGGAGTGCATTCATAGGGGAAATATCATTATTGAGAACACTAATACTGAGGATATGCTCATTATAATTAGGATGATGCCACCTAGGATGACATGTTTTCGAAACAACACATGAATATTAATATTATTGAGATTACATTAATATATAAGATATTAGGGGAAAATGTTTTTTACTAATGCACTGATTAATTTCATTTACATTTTTTTTACTCTAATACTTTTCTATCTTTTATATTTAATTTTATTTCCAAATTTGGCTTCACTTTGTTATTTCTCATGAATGGTTATTAAATATATTTTAAATATGTATAGATTTTTTGGTAAATAATGATTTAAAATTAAAAAAATAAAATGTTATTAGTTTTAACTACACAAAATATATCTTGAGATTTAATTTCGTCCCATTTTTCCCTCGGAGGGTCTCATATGTGTTCATGGGAGATGAATTACTGGGAAACTCCAAAATTGACTATTGAAATAAAAATACCAAAAATATTTTTTATTGCAAATTTTTGATAATTCTGGTGGAATAAATTCTAGAAATTTTATTTACAATGTAATAATAATAAAGAGTTTGGAATGAAAAATAATGACTTTTTAAACATGATCGGAAAATTATTTAGTGATGGATGAATCTAAAATGGTTACAATTGGATATTCTCTTCCTAGATCTCATTCATTAACATAGTTAATCCATAATATTTTCACGAACATTACCCTATCCATTTTTTGTGTTTATAATTACTGATACTAAGATACTTTATTGATATTTAAGGATAAAAATATTTGGTATTATTTTTTCCTTCTTTTAAACTAAATATTTAATTAATAAATTAAATTATTTAATTACACCTATGATGTAATCAACATGGGTCCTCAAATGGAAAGAAAAAATACAGAAACACTATGGAAAACACATTATTGAGAAACAACTAATATGATCTTTTCATATTAGAGACCCTATTTATATATAAATTTGTTGAGAAAAGTATTGTTTTCAACAATGCGTATTAATGTTATTTAAAGGGGGAGATTATTGAAAATAATACTCTGTCTCTTTATGATAATTTTGATGCTCACAAATACCCTTAGTTATTTTCTAATGATTTCACTTAGTATTTTTCAGGAGATTATTAATTTATTTTACTCTTGAAATAATGAGAATTTATTACTTAGCGCGGAATCTGTTTTAGCGCATTCTGGAATCACTGTTCATACCCTACGTGGATAAACGTAGTGTAAGGATGAAAAGCGTGTATACTTCTTGAAGTACGAGAAACGTATGGTTAAACAACCATAAGTTTTTCAGAAAAGTATAGAAGGAGAACCTTACATTTGGAAGGAACGTTACGTTTTGTTATCATCAAATTATGGAAGGTGAGCTGTATGTAAATTCTAAGTGATACGTTTGTTTCTCAAAATTATGGTTCATTAACCTTACTTTTGTAAACAACCATACGTTCTTGGAAAAGTATGGATCATGTAAAAGTATGGATCTTTTACCATACGTTTTAATGATGAAGAAAAAGTATGTTTGTGATCAACCCTAAGTTTTTTATTAACCCTACGTTTGAAGACTATGTTATTAACCCTACATTTTTATGCCACGTCATCAACCTTACGTTTGGCGTCGGAATTTTCGGCAGACGGTTTTTATATACAACGATCAGTAAGCTGATTTCTGGGCGGATTTCAAGACTGATTTAAAGTCATTTTAAATAAAGACTTTGACTGATTCAAAGTCGTTTTATTAATGGATTTAAGATCGAATTAAAAGGAGATTTTTATGACGAGTCTTAAGGGAAGTTACAACTTCTCTGTAAATTCAAATTTTTGAATATTGCGAATCAGAAGGCGACTTTTATGGATCTAAACGTGCAGGAGATATGCATTATTATTTATGCTCTCTCTGAGATGCAAAAATAAGATGTATTATGAGGTGATCGATCTTTTATTATTAAAAAGGTGGAAAACAGATATTGCAACTATTCACGATTGATCTACTGATTCAACAGGAGCGTAAAATCTCTTTTTGTTCAAGAAGATGGAACTCGATAGAAGATTCACCTGTTCTACATAGAATATCTACTATGGATCTACTACTGTTGAGTTTGTGAACTATATCTCTATATCTACTACAACTGGATCAACTCAGAACTGCTTCATCTTGAAGATCAATACTTTTAGAGTCTTTGATCCATCTGTTATCAATTGCATTCTGTTGCAATTGTGAAGATCAACTGGAAATTTCTTTCTGAAATTTTTTATTCTTGAATAACCAGCTTCTCGTTCTAAGCTGTGTAGGTTCGTGTTTGAACCATAAGGCTTTGTTTTTCCTTGAATTGTATAGGTGTCAACTTCCTGTACTCAGTTGTGAATCGGTCTGTGGAAAAGAGGACCAAATAGTGAAAATCATCAAGCTCGTGGAATAGATCGTTGGTGGAGTGGACTAAGGGATTGTTGTTCCTCGAACCACTATACATCTTCTTGTTCTTGTTTTTACTTTTTTCGCTGCATGATCAAATCTGATAAAGTATAAATGATAGAACTCATTCAAGAAAAGAGCTATTGGAAAAATTGAAAAAGACACAATTCACCCCCCTCTTGTGTATAATCTGTAGATTCAGATCCAACAATTGGTATCAGAGGAGGAGCTTCTGACAGAGCCTTAGAAAGCTAGACGCATTTAAGGATTATTCAACAGAGCATTATGACTGATACAAGAGAAGGGATGTCGATGGTTAGAGACCATATTTTAATGGAGACAACTATGGTTGCTGGAATTCACGTATGATAATATATCTGAAAAACCTCGGATATAGAGTCTATTCAAAGATTCTGACTCCTTATAAAATTCCTGAAAATCCTGAGGCATGGAGTGCTGCTATAGAGGCAGAGTACGATATGAACTCGAAGGCTATGAATGCAATTATCTGCGGTCTAGGACCAAATGAATTAAATAGAGTATCTCAGTGCCCGACAACATATGAGATGTGGCAAACAATAGCTATGGCATATGAAGGAATAGCTAATGTAAGGAAAATGAGAGATGCAACTGCAAAACTGAAATTTGATACTTTCAGAATGATTGAAGGTGAGATCATTACCCTAATGAATGGGAGATTGACAGAAATTGTCAATAACATAACTGCTCTAGGAGAACCTATTAAGAAGGCTGATCAAGCATTAAATTTTCAGAGAGTACTTCCTACTAGATGGAATGGTATCTCTACTGCAGTCAGACAATCTACACCTGTCAAAGATCTAACTATGAGAGAGCCGATTGGTACACTGATGATGTATGAAGCTGAAATGCAAGATGAAGCTAATGAACATAAAGTTCTTATCAAAATAGAAGATACTTCATTGAGGGTAACTTCACTACAAAAGAATATAAAGAAGAAGATCAAAGAAGTCAAATCCAAATCAGAAATATCTGACTCATCTAACTCAGATGAAGAACTGGCTCAACTAGCTAGAAAATTTAGAAAATTATAAAGCAAGAAAAGAGACTTCAAAAAATCCTTTAAGGGAGATAATAAGGATGTGAGATGTTATGAATGCAAAAATATGGGACATATCAGACCAGATTTCCCACAACTGAAGGATGCAAAGAAAAATAAATTCTTCAAAAGAAATGACATTGAGTAGAAAGAAAAGAAAGCTATGAAAGCCACTTGGAGTGTATATGAAGACTCTAGTAGCTCTTCTGAATCAAGATCATAGAAATAAGAAGTAAATCTAAATGAAAACAGGTGTTTCATGGCATAAACTGATGAGGTAGACTCATATTACTCCTCTGAATCACATTCTGAATCAAGATACGCAAATAAAAAACTAGCAGCCTACTGCAATATACTTAAAAAAATATATGACTCACTATTTAAAAAACATAAGTCACTAAAAAATATACATAAAGTAATTTCAGATGAAAGAGATACAATGCTGAAACAACATAAAGAATTAACTAATAAATACAATTCGATTAACACTAACTACATTAATTTTGAATCAAGAATAAAAACACTGTAGGGTGAAGTAGAATCTTACAAACAGGCTGCATTGGTTTTTACAAAAGGAGATAATTCATTAAATTAAATTCTTGGAAAAACTGTCATTAAAAAGGAGAGATTTGGAATTGGCAGTAACGGAGAAAAACCAAAGCTATATAAAAATTATTTTGTTCCTAGATCTAAAAAGCTTAATTGTAATTTTTTTGGGGCAAAGGGACATATAGCTAAAAACTCTTTCTTAAGAAAACCTCAAATTTGTGGTATTAATAAAGCCAATATTTCAAAATACTTATATGATTCATCTAATTTTAAAAGAACAAAGCAAATCTGGATACCCAGATCATTGCTATCTAACACTCCTGGACCCAACAAAATATGGGTACCAAAGAAATTTGTTTGAATGTCTTTGCAGGTAGCAGGTCACCAGAGAAGAAAAGATATATGGTACATGGACAGTGGCTACACAAGACATATGAGTGGAAACTCATTGAATTTTTCTTCACTCACTCAAAAGGAAGGAGGACTTGTCACATTTGGTGATAATGCCAAAGGAAAAATCAATGACATTGGAACAGTTGGAGATCCAAAAACAGTCTCAATCAACAAAGTACTTTATGTACAAGGACTAAAACACAATCTGATAAGTATCTCTCAACTTTGTGATGATGGATATACTGTTGATTTTACTAACAATTGTTGTACTGTTTTTAAAGATAAACTGTTTAAATTTAAAGCACCAAGAACTGAAAATGTCTATACTTTGGATTTAAATTCCTAGTGTAAACAACAAGTAAACTACTTAACTGCAAAAGTAAGTGAATCCTGGATCTGGCATAGAAGACTTGGTCATTGAAATGTATATTTTTTACATAATTTATCTAAGAAACATTTAGTTTCTGATTTACCTTATCTCAAATTTGAGAGTGACAAATTTTGTGATGCATGTCAACTTGGCAAGAAAAAAAATCATCCTTCAAATCTGTTAATAATGTTTCTACATCTAAAACTCTAGAACTTATTCATATGGATTTTTTTGGACCTTCAAGATTAGCAAGCTTAGCTGTTAAATCAAATGTATATGTTTTAGTTGATGACTATTCAAGATTTACATGGATTTTCTTTTTGAAATTTAAAAATGAATCTTTTACTTTATTTGAAAGTTTCTGCAAATCTGTTCAAAATGAAAAAGGTTTCAATATAATCTCATTAAGAAGTGATCATGGTGGAGAATTTGAGAATTTGGAATTTAATTCCTTTTTCTCAAATATGGGTATTAAACACACCTTTTCTGCACCCAGAACACCTCAAAAAAATGGGATTGTCGAAATAAGAAATAGAACAATTCAAGAAATGGCTAGAACTATGTTAAATGAATATAGACTACCTATATATTTATGGGTAGAAGCTGTGAATACATCTTGTTATATAATTAATAGAGTTTTAATTAGACCTATTTTGAAAAAGACACCCTATGAACTATAGAATAACAGAAAACATAAAGTAAATTACTTTAAAGTTTTTGGATGCAAGTTTTATATCTTAAACACCAAGGATACTCTTGGTAAGTTCAATCCAAAATCTGATGAAGGTATTTTCTTAGGATATTTTGCTACCTCCAAAGCTTATAGAGTTCATAATAAGAAGTCAAGGATTTTTGAAGAATCAGTTCATGTGAAATTTGATGAATCTGATCCTTTTGAGAAAAGGACAGAACAAATGGATGAACATGACTCTAATGATAACATGAGACTTGAGAATTTAAAGAATCATTTTGATAATTATATAAAATAAATTCAGTCCAATTCATAGGAACATGATACTGAAGAACCTTTAAATATTTTACCTAGACAGTCTAAATCCCTAAAGAATCATCCTTTAAAAACCGTAATAGGTAACTTAGAAACTGGTGTTCAAACTAGAAGAAACTTAGGAAACCTAGTGGAATTCTCTGCCTTCCTATCTCAACAAGAACTTAAGACTATAGAAGAAGCTTTAGATGATGAAAGCTGGGTAATAGCAATGCAAGATTAATTAAACCAGTTTAAAAGAAATGAAGTTTGGATTTTAGTGGAAAGACCTAAGAATTATCCTGTGATAGGAACCAAAAGGGTTTTTAGAAATAAACAGGATGACCAAGTCACAATAACTAGAAATAAAGAAAGATTAGTTTCTAAAGGAAATAATCAAGAAGAGGGAATAGATTATGATGAGACTTTTGAACCTGTAGCCAGGTTAGAAGACATTAGAATCCTTTTAGCCTATGCTTATTATATGAATTTTAAATTATTTCAGATGGATGTCAAATCTGCCTTTTTAAATGGATATTTAATGGAGGAAGTTTATGTTGAGCAACCTCCTGGTTTTGAAAACTCTCAAAAACCTGATTCTGTTTTTAAACTTACTAAAGCTCTTTATGGCCTTAAACAAGCACCTAGAGCTTGGTATGAAAGATTAAGTTCTTTTCTTTTGAAAAATAATTTTACTGTTGGTATGGCAGATCCAACACTATTTAAGAAAATTGTGAAAAATAATGTTTTATTGGTTCAAATTTATGTTGATGATGTAATCTTTGGATCAACTAATAAAACTCTTTGTAATGAATTTTCAAAATTAATGCAAGAAGAATTTGAAATGAGTATGATGGGAGAATTAAATTTCTTTTTGGGTCTTCAAATATTTCAAAAATATTTTGGAAATTTTTTAAACCAAAGCAAATACATTACTGATTTACTTATGAAATTTGGACTTGAGAATAGCAAGACATTTACAACTCCTATGTGTACTAATATAAAACTTGATTTGGATGAAACTGGGAAATCAGTTGACAACAAGCTATATAGAGGTATGATTGGTAGCTTGTTATATCTTACTGCTAGCAGACCAGATATAATGTATTCAGTATGTCTTTGTGCAAGATTTCAATCAAATCCTAAAGAATCCCATCTAACTGCTGTTAAAAAAAATTAGATATTTAAAAGGAACTGTTTTTCAATATCTTCATTATCCTAAAACTTCTGATTCTAATTTTATTTCATATTCAGATGCTGACTTTGAAAGTTGTAGATTAGATAGAAAAAGTACATCAGGTACATGCCACTTTTTAGGAAAATCCTTAGTGTCATGGTCTAGTAAGAAACAACATTCAGTTGCCTTGACAACAGCTGAGGTAGAATATGTTTCTGCTGGCAGTTGCTATGCACAAGTGTTGTGGATGAAAAACACTCTTATGGAATTTGGATTGAATTTTAATAATACACCTACTTTATGTGATAATACGAGTGCAATTAATATTTCAAAAAATCCAATTAGTCATTCTAGAACTAAGAACATTTATATAAGGCATCACTTTTTAAGAGATCATGTTATTAAAAAAGATTTATTTTTAGAATTTATAAATACTAAAATTCAATTAGCAGATATTTTTACTAAAACTCTTCCCACTATAAGGTTTGATTTTATTGAGGGGGAGCTAGGTTTATTTAATTTTAAATAATTTTCTTTTTTATTTTTGTTTTTGTAAATTTTATTTTATTTATTGAATACTGTTTAAGTATTTCTTTCTTTTGCCGTATGAAAAATTTATTTATTTTTTAAATATATGTAATGATTAGTGATTACACGGGAATCAAGGCTATCAGAGTCTTTTCGACTTCTAAACCCTTTCACTTCTATCGAAACCCTTTCTAAATCCAAAAATCGCACTTCCTCTTCTGAAATACTAACCTTCAAACCTTTAGAAACTCTCGCAACAATGGTAAGGACTAAAAGAGCTAGTGAGGCCGAGCCGAGCAATGCCAAGAGACAAAACACTAAGGGAAGAAAAATCTTAAAAGGAAAGGTAATCGATCTCGATTGGTTGTTGTAGACAAATCTTTTGTTGAAGAAAGCGTTGTCGTTCCAGAATCTTGAACAGATGTTCAACAGTGAAAAAACGGAATTTCTATATGAAGTTGTACTTAGATACTTCTACAAATATGTAAAGTTTAGTCTGGGAGATACCGAAGACTGTATATTGGCTAAAATAGAAGATAGGGATTTCTCAATTTCTTCAGTAGAGATTATTCAAATTCTCAATTGTCCTCATGAGGGAGTTTTTCATTTTGACTTAAAGAATATAGGAGATTCTGTGCATAAATCTGAAGACATTATGTCTTTCCTTTTTGGTACCAAGACAATAAAGAAAATGTTTGTTAAGGATTCGGAGCCTGATCAGAAGATTTTGATAAAATTTATTCAGACCGGAATAGCTCCACGGATGGAAGAAATGGAGAATATTTTGTACCATGATATGTATATAATGTTTCTCTTGCTAAGTGATATTAGGGTAAACTTTCCAAGATACATGATAAGGTATCTCAGTTATTGCTGTCAAGGCGAGGCCAGGATGAATTTCTATCCCTTTGGTAGATTTATTTCCAGGTTGTTGTTTAAGAAAGACATGGTGAGATTAGTTGAAGCTAGAGTTAACTGTCATCACAATATTACATTTAATGCTAGAACTTTGAGGAAAGTTGGATATTTCTGGAGCACAATTAAAGGAAAGATTTTTCCAGTAGGAGCTGAGGAAGACTCGGAGAGTGCTCAGGCTCAACCTGCTAAGTCCAAGGAGGGACAATCTGAATCCAGATTTAGTAATGTAGCAAGAAGGATTTGTTTTGAAGTGACAGATGTTGAGGAAGACAGAATCCAAGAGGGACTTCATTCAAGAAGAAGAAGACTAGTAAATGAGGAAGTTACTTCCACTATTTTGGAAACTCCACCAGAACCTTTAATTTCTTATTCTTTTGTGAGAGAAGTTGTTTCTGATAAAACCATGAAAGATGTTACTGAGAGAATGGCTCTAGTAGATAAATCAGGAGCTCAAGAAGAAGCTCAAAGGGATAATCAGGAATAGATTGTTGCTGATGTTGAAGTTGCACTTCAACAAGAACAAGAGATGGAGGCAGTGCCTGGTGAAGAAGTGGCTAGACCTCATGAAACTTCTACAAATATTATTCTTGAAAATCCAATAGAAGGCATGGATGCTGATGTTTTTGATGATGTTTGTGATGAGCATGTTTCTAAAGCTCAAACAGTGGTACTTCAAGAGGATTTTTCTATGGAGGAGTTTGAAAACTCTAAGGAAATATCTATGGACCAACCTTCTCAGCACAAAGAAAAAAAGAAATATGATGTTGAATCATTGCCTTTGGTATTGCGGCATCAACCTGAGAATGTGAATCAAGCACAGGGTGCATCTGATTCAAGGAAAGAAGAAGTTGAATAACTGTACAGAAAAGTATCTCAGTTGGAATCTGAGAATGCTTCTCTTAGAAATGCTTTAGACTTAGAACATTTGAAGTTTCAAAAGCTGAAGGAGTGTACAGTTTCAAGGAATGAAGTTGAGATGTTTAAAGAGGATATTCATACTGTTGTTACTCAATTAAAATTTGAAATGGTTAGGAAGTAAAATTTATCAGATCTGAAGTTTTTTATGGAGAATCAATTTGCATCAGTTGCAAATAATGCAGTTAGTGGTTCAGGTACTCACTGGACTTAATCATAAGGTTTCAGGCTATCATAGCTGCAATGAGAAACATGAATGACAGGATTCAAGATCTTCAATGTAACAGTGCTCATCTGTCAGTGTTGCTGGACAATTAGAAATTCTTAGTGGATCAACTGACATCTAGTGAGCCATTAATAAGAATTCTGTTAAATCAATTCTCAGAGAAGCTGTCAGTATTTGTTGAAAAAGAGGAAAGGATGCATGAGTTTTTCGGAGTCAATTTAATTGAGGATATTCATATGACTCAAGAGAACAGAGAGCTCATTGTCAAGCTTGGAGATGGGATGATGAAGAGACTTCAGGAGCAGTTTACAGAAATCAAGTCTGCAATTCAGAGGAGATAGACCATGTTGCCTATCTTACCCAAACCTTGATTCCTGTGTATAGCATTGTCATGTATAAACTACTATTTTTGAATGAAATTTTTTATTCATTATTGATTTTTATCTTTCATTATTTGTTTTAATAATTTTATTTTTAATATTCCAATACTCCAGATTTAATTATTGATAAACAGTTCATAAAAGCATTTACTAACAGTTTAGTGCAATATTAAACGTGTTAAAATCCATGATTTTTCATTCTTTTTTATATCACAACAAGGAGGAGAATTTTGGATAAACACAACATCAATATTTAGGGGAAGTTCATTTTATTGAAAGAGAAAATTAGATGGGACATTTTGATTTATAATTATCTTTTTGGTGGAAATATTTTATTTAAAACATTATAACGAATTTTGAAAGTTAATTTTGTTTTGTTTAAATACTCTTAATTACTTTATGGGTTTTGTTTTATGGGTTTTGTGATCATCAAAAAGGGGGAGATTGTTGAGAAAAGTATTGTTTTCAACAATGCGTATTAATGTTATTTAAAGGGGGAGATTATTGAAAATAGTACTCTGACTCTTTATGATAATTTTGATTCTCACAAATTCCATTAGTTATTTTCTAATGATTTCACTTTGTATTTTGCAGGAGATTATTAATTTATTTTACTCTTGAAATAACGATAATTTATTACTTAGCGCGGAATCTGTTTTAGTGCATTCTAGAATCATTGTTCATACCCTACGTGGATAAACGTAGCGTAAGGATGAAAAGCGGGTATACTTTATGATGTACGAGAAAAGTATGGTTAAACAACCATATGTTTTTCAGCAAAGTATGGAAGTAGAACCTTATTTTTGGAAGGAACCTTACGTTTTGTTATCAGCATAGTATGGAAGGTGAACCGTACGTAAATTCTAAGTGATACGTTTGTTTCTCAAAAGTATGGTTCATTAACCTTACTTTTGTAAACAACCATACATTCTTGGAAAAGTATGGATCAAGTAAAAGTATGGATCTTTTACCATACGTTTGAATGATGAAGAAAAAGTATGTTTGTGATCAACCCTACGTTTGTTATTAACCCTACATTTGAAGACTATGTTATTAACCCTACATTTGGAAGCCACGTCATCAACCTTACATTTGGCGTCGGAATTTTCGGCAGACGGTTTTTATGTACAACGATCAGTAAGCTGATTTCTGGGCAGATTTCAAGCCTGATTTAAAGTCATTTTAAATTACGACTTTGACTGATTCAAAGCTGTTTTATTGATGTATTTAAGATCGAATTAAAAGGAGCTTTTTATGCAGAGTCTTAAGGGAAGTTACGACTTCTCTGTAAATTCAAATTTTTGAATATTACAAATCAGAAGGCGACTTTTATGGATCTAAACGTACAGGAGATATGCATTATTATTTATGCTCTCTCTGAAACGAAAAAATAAAATGTATGATGAGGTGATCGATCTTTTATTATTAAAAAGGTGGAAAACAGATATGGAAACTATTCATGATTGATCTACTGATTCAACAGGAGCATAAAAGCTCTGTTTGTTCAAGAATAAGGAACTCGATAGAAGATTCACCTATTCCACATCGAATATCTACTATGGATCTACTACTATTGAGGTTGTGAACTATATCTCTATATCTACTACAACTGGATCAACTCAAAACTGCTTCATCTTGAAGATCAATATTTCTAGAGTCTTTGATCCATCTATTGTCAATTGCATTCTATTGCAATTTTGAAGATCAACTGGAAATTTCTTTCTGAAATTTTTAATTCTTGAATAACCAACTTCTCGTTCTAAGCTGTGTAGGTTCGTGTTTGAACCAGAAGGATTTTTTTTCCTTCAATTGTAAAGGTGTCAACTGCCTGTACTCAATTGTGAATTGGTCTGTGGAAAAGAGGACCAGATAGTGAAAATCATCAAGCTCATGGAATAGAGCATTGGTGGAGTGGACTAGGGTCTTTATGTTCCCTAAACCACTATACATCTTTGTGTTCTTGTTTTTACTTTTTCCGCTGCATGATCAAATCCAATAAAGTATAAAGTACAGAACTTGTTCAAGAAAAGAGCTATTGGAAAAATTGCAAAAGACACAATTCACCCCCTCTTGTGTATAATCTATAAATTCAGATCCAACAAAATTGAGTTGTTTCATGACTGTATGTATGTAGTAAAAAATAAATTATAATATATTTATAATTTTATTTCTAAATATCTTTGACACACATTTTAGATAATTCCATATAATCCCCTATATAAAATATTATCTAAAATATTTTAAATGTGTAGATTGATATATTTGGATCTCTACATGGGTTTTCTATTTCTTTTGGGGTGAACATAAAAGTTAATTCAGCCATTACAATGATTGATATGATAAATGATGATCATTCTAGTTTTAATGTATAATATGGTTTTAAAACTATGTTATATGACCACAATCATAAATATGGGTAGCTTTGGAAGAGATTTTGAATGTTCTACTTTTTTGACATTACCTCTCCTATTATAATGTGATGTCTTGGAAGTAAATACATAAAATATTATTGTAAAAACATTCTATTACATTTTGGATAAACAATTTTATATTTAGGTACTTTGTAATTAAAGTTCCACAATAAAAATTTAAGTAAAATGATAATATCAATTATTATTAACAATTTTACTAAATTAACCAATTTCCCTCCTATGATGGTGAGTTAAAAGTAAAGGGATTATGGAAATCATCACACATAGTTGATATTGAAAATATAAAGAGTTTATTATAATGTTGTTTCAGTTCATAAACATCACAATACATATTATTATTTGATGGGTATTTAGATCACTAAACGAAATTAGTAAAATCATTTCATGTGACATGATCTCCAAATTGATTAATTGATGGATCGTTCTATTTAGTTTCATACTTATGGTAATCATTCACGCACACTTGAATTTTGTGGTTCATGGACGATTTTTTTAATGATGGAGTTTCATACAATAAAATATACAAATAATTTTCCACAATGGATCTATTTGAAGATATATATGGTTTGGAATTATGATAACCATTATGGTGGGATGATATAAGTAAATGATACTTTTTTAGAGAGTATATTGTAATATTTTATGTCTTGGATTACAAATATTTTTAAAAAAATAAATATTTATCAATGGATTAAAAAATACTATTTTTATTAATGAAATCTCCATTGGTTTTGTTTATGGTTACTATGAATTTCTAAAATTTGCAATATTTTTTGACATTAATTATTATGAAATATCTAAAATATCATGATGATAAATGATAGAACATTCAAAATCTAGGAATTACTCAGTAATGTGGCGTACTAGGTGATGTTGAGTCAATAAGGTTTTCCTTATGACTTTTCTATTCCTTCATACATGGGGGATAATGTTAAGTCATTAAGGCTTCCCTTATGAATTCACGATTCCTTTTTGTTTTGAAAATCAAAAACACCTTATCTCAAGGAAAATTTCTTTGTACCTGTGTTTTACTTCTTTAAGGAGAATTTCCTTCTCCAAGGAAATTTATCCTTACCATTTTTTCATTGTTCATATCATAATTTTTCTAAGTGTAAAATTCATTTTGAACACCAAAACCTCATAATCCTATAAATACCTAGATATGAAGCATTCTGTTTTAGGATCCAAATTATCAGAATTCTGGTTACAAACTCTACTAAGTTCTGACTCCATATTCTGATTACTAATTCTGGATATGAACTCTTCTAAGTTCTGACTCTGAATAATGATTACGAATTCTGGATATGAACTCCTCTAAGTTCTGACTCTGAATTCTGATTACAAATTCTAGTTATGAACTTCTCTGAGTTCTAACTCTGAATTCTCATGAACTCTTACTCTAAAATTTGTGAGTTCAGGGTCTGAATTTTTGTGAATCCAGACTCTGAATTTCCTTGAAATTCAGATTTCATAATTCTATAGAATTCTGGTTCTGAATTCCTAGAAAATAGAATCCGAATATTCTTTTATTTTAGACTCCAAATTCATTTCTGGTTAGACTTCGAACATTCATATTTCCATACACTCAGAATACTGGATTTTTGTTATGTAACCATATTTTTCTTACACTTGTTTTGTTTTAAAACGATTTCATACATTTAGTTACTAACTAACTGTTATTTGGGTGACACATGTACAGGTCCCTCTTAAATTCAAGGAAAATATGATCATTGGAGGAGGGAGTCGACCGTTCAATCTATGCCTATAAATAGGGGATCATTTGAAAGAGCTCAACACTATTCGATTACTATAGAGATTATATGTTTTGGAAGTGATTTCTAGAGAGAGACTTTCATTGCATTGTTCTTACTGAACATATTATTCAGTTTTTCTTCGTGCAACTCTGATTGTTGTTGTGTACAATCGAGGGCTTCCGAGGATAGGAAGACAGAGGTTCTGACTATCTTGAAGTTGAGGGATTCCCTTCTGAGGAAGACAGAGGTACCAACTACCTTGATGTTAAGGGCTTGTGTGGATAGCAATACAGATTCTGATCATCATATCGAGGGCTTACCCTGGTGTGGTTAAGACAGAAATTCATGAAAGTATAAATCAAGGGACCTTTATCCAAGGTTGTTGGATACCCTTCTCTTTGGGTTAAAATATTTACTATTTGTTACTTGTTTTGTTACAAGTTTTCCGATTCATTTGTATTGTTGAGGAAATTATAACATTCATATAATTCCTTATATATGTACTCTGATTTAGTCAGATTCTATACTCTTTAAGTTAGAATCATCATCATTGTAAACTTTCATTAAGTTTCATTTCTGGAATCACTTTCCTGGAATTTCTTTCTCCGAAACATATTTCCTGAATCAATCAAGTTTATAGATCTAGAGGTTTTGTGAATTACCTTGTTTAACCTAGTTAAACATAACCATATTTAAAGTTAAAAAGGAATTTTTAAAGTATACAACTCACCCCAGCCCCCCTCTTTTATTTGAGCATCTCGTTTTTACATATTCGATCCTATAATTGGTATCAAAGGAGGTGACTTCTGAACTAATCTCACGATTAGATTCATAAGAATTTTTTTTCAGAATCATTTTTGCTTAGATATACTCTTGTTCTATATTTTTCCTTGATTAGTAATATCTTTCTTGTTTATGAACTTTTTCTATTAAAAAGTTTTGTGTGGAAAGAATGTTCTTAAAAATGGTAGGAATCAATGTTGGTTCCATATACAATCTCAATCCAACTAGAACATCTATCTTTGATAGAAATTATTATGAATATTGGAGAGATAGAATGAATACTTTTTTTATCAATACTGGTGTTGATAATTTTTTTATGCTTACTGGAGGATACAAAATCCCTGACAAAGAAGTTAGTACCATTACCAATCAAGAAAATCATGAATATCAACTGAATTATAAGGTATGCTATACTTTTCTTTGCTCCATGAAAAGAAATATATATAGACAATTTAATCTTGTGAAGCAGAAAATTCTATATGGAAGAAACTCGAAGTTACACATTTTGGCACTTCTAAAGTTTTAGAAACCAGAAGAGCTATGTTGAGAGCTGAATACCATGGATTTAATTTTCATTATAGAGAACCCATATGTAAGGTACAACAGAATTCATGACTATTTTGAATAGTTTATAATCCATGGGTGAAAAAGGATTAGATGATGAATCTCTTGTTGATAAGATCATAGACATCATGCCCAATGAGTGGGAATCCAAGAGGACTGTTATTGATGAGAATAGAAAGGTTACTCAGATTTCCTTAGATGAACTCTTTGGAACTTTTCTTCAACATGATACTAGAATGAAGAGAGATGTTGATAATGTAAAGAATAAAAATTTAAATGGAAGTGTTGCTTTTACTACAACTTCTAATCATATGAAAGCTAAGACTCCTAAGAGAGTTACCAGATCCAAATATAAAAATTTTTTATCCAATCCGAATCTAGTGGAAGTGAATCCCCAGAGAATGAATTAGCAAATCTTGCTCGAAGGATGGACAAGATAGCTGGACAGAGGAACTTTAAATCTAGATAAAATAAGAAAGAAAGGAAATATAAGAAAGATTCAGAAGTTACATGTTATGAATGCAAGAGATATGGACACATAAGACCTGATTGTCCAATGCTTAAGAGAAAAGAAAGAAAGGAAAGGAATTCTGAGACAAAAATAATTATTACAAGGCTAAATCTAAGAACGTTTTAAAATCCAATGACACATTGAGTGCCAGTGGTGGAGACTCTTCAGATGAGTCTTCAGATTATGAATCTTTTGGAATGAATAATATTGTTCTAATATCCAGACTATCTATTGATAATCACTAATTTATGGCTAAGGTACACAATGCTGAATCATTGTCCAATGTTTCATTAAATGCAAATTGTAGTAATGATATTAAATATTATAACTCTTTGGAAGAAGAATATTTTTCTGATGAAGATGATACTTTACCTTCCTATGAAGAAGTTTCTAGGTTTTCCAAGCTTCTTGATATTGAGAACTTAAAAATCATGGAAAAAAATTATAAGGAAAAATCTAGGAATACTATTATTACTAAGGAAATATCAGATCATTCTAAAGATCGTTACAATAAAAATGCTGATTTTGTAAGTATTTCAAAAAATCTTTAGGAAGTAAATTCTGAAAAGAATATACTTTCTAAAGATCTAGAAAACGAAATTTCTATGAATGATGCTTTTGAGCCCAGCTCTAGTTCAAAATAAAATATTTTTTAATAAAAGAACTTGGTTATCTAACTCAAATCCTAAATATTTTCCTTGAGTAAGTGTTTGTTAAACATTACCTTAGGTAAGGAAAATTTTGATAAAATGTATTCTCAAATCTGACCTCTAAGGAATAGTTCTGGTTTTGGTTATACTAGTTCTAAAACTATGTTTACTAACAATTATTTTGTTCCACAAAGTGATCCTTTTTGCACTAACTGTTACTGTGGAGGACACTGGGAAAAGAATTGTTCCCTAGAAAAATCCAAGTCTTTTGGATTTCATAAAGCCTATTTTTCTAAGAAGATGTGGGTGCTGAAAATTTTTCTTTCTTAGAATTCCGGATCTAAGAAAGTTTGGATTCCGAAAACCTAACTTTTTCTTATTTTTAGAAAAATAAAGAAGGTACCAGCAGCAATACATGGTACATGGATAGTGGATGTTCCCAACATTTGACTGGTAACACAAACTATTTTGAAAAGATTATCAAGATGAAAGGTGGGAAATTATCTTTCGGAGATAATGCTTAGGGAGAGATTATTGGTTTATGTAACATTATTCTTCTTGGAAAACATTGATTTCAAATGTTTTGTTCGTTAAGGGTCTTAAGCACAACCTCATTAGCATAATTAAATTATTTGACGAAGGTTACCTTGTGAATTTTAGCAATGACAAGTGCTTAGTACACAATTCCAAGGAAGGGTTTGTTCTTTCTGGCCATAGGCAAGAGAATGTTTACACACTAAACATAGAAGACCTTAGAATGCAAGACCTACCTTTCCTTAGTGCAATGGAAGATAATTCTTGGTTATGTCATAGAAGGATAAAACACTATAATCTTAGGAACATATGAAAACATTCTAATAAGAGATTAGTTAAGGATCTACCAGAGCTTAGACTTCATTCTTCAAAAGTTTGTGACCCTTGTCAATATGGAAAGCAACATAAATCATGTTTTTAATCAGTTGGTGTGTAACAACCCAAAATTTTGAATAAATCTTGTTTCCTAATTTTATGTGTTATTTTATTTTGTTTTTTATACTCGACAAAAATGTTTCATTTGATAACATGAGTATAATTAAAATGAGTCCATTGGGTTTTGACTGTTATATGACCATTGGTCAATATGACCCCTAGAAACTAAACATTTTGATTATTGTCTCTAAATACAAGTAATCTTGCTTAATTATTATATAAAGAAGATTCGATGGCCTCACCCAGTTGTCTTGGACCGATCGAATCCCATCTAACAGAACTTGGGAAGGAGGTAGCACCAATGGGCTTTGCTCTAGACCAAACCCAAGCTGAACTTCATCGTGTGAAGCTAGAACGGAATCGCCTTTGCGAGAAGTTCAAACTGATAGAAATTACTACTCGTGTGATGTTAGCCTAGCCTCCCTCAGATTCTCTCACCTTAGCACACCTTACACTTAGGTCCTATGCTGGTGTGATAATGGGCTATGTAAGGAGACCGTAACTGCCTTGTGTAATCCCTTGTTTTAAATAAAAATTGGGATTTCTTCTTATGATGAAGTTTATGAATTTTCAAATGACCGGATAAATATAGAATGCATATTTTTGATGAATTTTAGAAAAAGGATATTTTAAAAATGTTTACGTAAACCTTAAATTATTAAAAATGTGTAATGATTTTCAAAAAATGGTCTTCTACAATTATGTTCAGTACAAAATTCAGAGTCTAATAAGATCAACTTGATTTTTGATGAATAATAAATTATGAATAGTGATTTTATGATTAGGATTAGTAATGTGTCCAAATGGATTAGTAATCTCACTTAAAGAAAGTATTAAAATAATCTAGGCACCTTGATTAAGTAATGTGATTCAATAAAATGGTTAAATAACGGTTTTATAAATTTTTATTCAAGTATTAGTTTTTTCGGGTGAATGGTGTTTTTTAATTAAAAATTAAATTAAAAATACTTAAAAAATTATTTTTATAAAATGGATTTCATTTTTGAACTCAGAGCACTGATATTATGTAATGGTAATTTTTGGGGTTTTTTCTGAAAAAATGAATTTTTGGTGAATAGTGTATTTATTTAAAAAAATAAATTAAAAATAATTAGAAAATTATTTTTATAAAATGTAGTTCATTTTTGAAATCAGAGCATTGATATTTGGTTAATTTGAAATTTTGGGATTTTTCTAAGAAAGTTGAATTTTCAGTGAATAGTAAAAATATAGTTTTAGGGTTTCGGTATGTTTAGTGACATCATAACTGTGTCATGGTGATTTCATGAGATATTTTAAGGGTTTGCCAACCTAATGAGATTTATATTTGTATTTTAGGCCCCATGTGGCAAAACATAATGGTAAATTTCATGGGAGAGCACATGGTTTTGAGAAAAGCACATGTGAGGTGTCCCTTGGCCATTAATGCCTTGTCCCCTCACTTTCCCTATAAATACCAAGCCCTCCTCTAATCCTTTCGACTCCAAAACCATACTCAACGAATTTCTGGCCTCCTTACCTCCCAAGGAGTCTTCCCAAGGTGCCCCGAATCCCTCAAGGTCCAAAATATTGAGTTTTAAGAGTTACATTTTAAGGTAAGGGATCCGACCTCTCTTCTTTTCAAGTAATCTCTTTTATGTCATTTCTTTTATGCTCCATGTTCTTATGTTAAAGTATGTTATTTTATACTTATATTACTTATATTTTCATGTTCATATAATGAGAGATCCTCTCTTACTCTCATTATTTCGTTTTATGAAGTTTTAAGTGGCGTCGTTAGGCTGCCGAAATTTTTGTAACAGATTCTTTCTCCCTTCTCATTTTTCAAGATCTATTTTCATGTAAAGTATTTCAAGTTCCTTTTTATTATGTTGGGGTATGATCTCTAAATTTATCATACTGATATTTTATGATCATATGATTAGATACCCCATTTGATCTCTTCAATTCAGTATTTTGAAGTTTTAAGTGACGCCGTTAGGCTATCGAATTTTTAAGTGGTTCTTCACCCTTCTCGTTTTGAAGTTCTACTTTCATGTAAATTCTTTAAAGTTCCTTTTATTATGTTGGGGTATGATCTATAAATCTATCATACTGATATTTTATGTTCATATGATGAGATACCCTATTTGATCTCTTCAATTCAGTATTTTGAAGTTTCAAGTGACGTCGTTATGCTGCCGAATTTTTAAGTGGTTCTTTCACCCTTCTCGTTTTGAAGTTCTACTTTCATGTCAAGTCATTCAAGTTATTTTTTATTATGTTGGGGTATGATCTATATATATATCATACTGATATTTTATGTACATATGATTAGAGACCCTATTTTATATCGTCAATTTTTTTTTTTTTTGAAGTTTATGTGACGCCGTTAGGCTGCCAAATTTTGATAAAAGAAATCTTATTTTTGTCTTCCTTTCATGTTCTTCATTTCATATGGTACATCTTTAAAATTTCATTACCATGTTCATATATCCTTCATATTCTTTCCCTCTACTGATTTATGGGTCATTTATGAATGTTTGACCCATGTCCCCTCTCTTTTCAATGTTTTCTAAAACCCCAAAATGTAGCCGTTATGTTGCAGAATTTTCGTCTCAAAATGCCTCTCTCTTTTGTCAAAATTATTTTATGTTATTAAGTGATTACTCAAAGATCTCGTTTCTACAGGGGTATTCACATATATATCAAAATGTTCTATTTTAAATTCTTGTATTTACATACATGAAACCCGCTTTCCCTTTCCGTGGGTTTAAAGTGACATAAAGATCATGTCTTTAAAGAAGTTTTTAAAACGTTATGATTATGAAATAAAACCCATTTATTTTATGCTATATGGGTTGTTTATGAAATG
Source organism: Viscum album (assembly GCA_963277665.1). Classification (NCBI taxonomy): domain Eukaryota; kingdom Viridiplantae; phylum Streptophyta; class Magnoliopsida; order Santalales; family Viscaceae; genus Viscum; species Viscum album. The sequence goes on from OY728120.1 coordinate 814,561,899, forward strand.
ATTTATGATGATATATGTGGCTCACATGATAATAAATACATGTCAAGGGTGCACCCAGATAGCGCTCCAATGCATTGGGTAAAGACTTAATCTCTAGAGATGACCTTTTAGACTGATACCTTGGTGAATAACCTCGGTAATTTTTAATGACACCTTGGGGATGGACCTTGGTGAAATGAAATTATTGTCAATATTAAATGTTGCAGCCACATATTCAAGTTCTGAAAAATGTTATTTTTAATATGATATATCTCATGATTTATTTCTCATGCCTTAAAGTTCTTTTCATGACCTTATTGAAGTATCTCATGTTCACATGTAAAATGTTTCTCTTGTTTCCCTTACTGGGCCTTCTGCTCACCCTTTCTTTTGATGTATGTCCCCAGGTTATGATATGCAGTTTTGAACCTAGGATGAACATGAGGAGAAGCCTTTCAGGTTTCTAAGAAGAATGTATTATGTTTTCATGTTTTAAGTTCCTGGATCCAAGACACTAAACCTTTAAGATCCTCGATTTTGTAAAATGTAATGAAATTTTATGTGATAAAAAGGAGGGATGCTATAGTTGGTATCAAAGGATGGTTTAGTTATTTTTGGAAATTAGGATATGAAAACTCTAGGAAGATCCCTATAGAAAATTTTAAATATAGAAAATCTTCCTGGTATTTTGGTGAGTATTGAGTAAGGGGTTGCCAAGCAAATACATCCATGTCTGGATACGAGCAGGTAGAGGTGGCTCTGGCACAGATGTACATAGGGGTAAAACCCTAAAACACCGCTTTGAGCTAGAATCGAATGGGAACTGGTACATGACAATGTGCATTGCTGCACTCTTGGTTACGACACTCCCGTGGGATATTCTTTGGTAAATTCATAAGCTTAGTATGAACCATTGTTAAAGGAACAAAGATAAAATAAAATAAAGATTCACATAAGAATATATGATCATGGATAACCTAGATGGGAACCTAGGGGATCACAAGTTAGGGTATACTTTTCTTCTACAAGTTATCCTTATATGCTTTAAGCTCCTTTTCATGATTATTGGTTAAGTATTTGAGCCTCTAATTATACTTTCTCTTCTTAGTTAATGGTGGGAAATGGAAGAACATGTCCCAAAAACCAATGTGATAGGAAATGCGATGATTGCCGTATTAATATGACAGAGATGATTAGGGGATTAAAAGATGATTATTATTTTGGAAGACGTTCACTATTTTGGGGACCCTATATGATCGAGGTAAATATATTACTACGGTATTTTCATTTAAGAGTAAGGTTGACTTATATTTTGAAGAATCGATGAATTTAAGGTGGACTTATAGTAATTTAGGTTACTTATGGGAATGATTACCTTATCTTGGGTAAAATATGTTTAGGTTAGCTAATTTTGTTATAAGATGTTAGGAGTGGTTGATTTGTTTTGGATATGAACAATGAAGTTTATTTTGGAAGACTATGTTATCAAATTCTTCTTGTATTTGGGTTTCAATCTTAGTTTGGTTTATTTTGAGGAATTTTAAGAACAGTTATTTATGGAATGGTCTATGATGAACTTTGGGTAGTACCATGGAACTTTGAATATTTAAAAGTAGTTTCCCTTCGTATGGGATTCTTTCTTTTTGAAGAGTTGTTTTACCATACCCTTTCTGTTTTTGGGATAATGTTTAAAGATAGAAGAAATATATAGTTAATCTTTTCTGGATTATGTGATTCTCTAGAAGATGATTCTTGTGTTTTGATGAGACCAAGTAGTTTTAAATGCTCATCGTTTGGAGAAAAGATTAGTTTAGGTAGAAATTTATTAAAGGATGAAACTTTACATGAAGGTAGGTATATTTTCTTATGTTTGGTTCTATGTAGTAAATGAATTCCTAAAAATTATGAAAAGGAATGTAAAACAAAAACGTTGTTGGTTTATGTTTCCTACTGGGTAATCAAAGACTGTTTACACACATCATAAGTTTGGGATTTTCTTATGGTTAACTTTCTCCTAATCTTGTTTTCTATCACTCTCCCTCAGAACTTGACCCTTTTTTTTCTCCTCCATGTCCATGTTTTCGTACATGGAATCCTAGTGTGGGTTAACTTGGGTGACCTTTGTACTTACCTTTTTTTTCTTTTAAAGTAATAGTTTTACTGACTCCTTTTCCGATGTGGGACATTCAATGAAATTTAAAAACCCAATTTTAAAAATTGCGAGGACGCAATTTTTTAAGGGGGGAAGATTGTAATGACCCAAAATTTTGAATAAATCTTGTTTCCTAATTTTATGTGTTATTTTATTTTGTTTTTTATACTCAACAAAAATGTTTCATTTGATAACATGAGTATAATTAAAATGAGTCCATTGGGTTTTGACTGTTATATGACCATTGGTCAATATGACCCCTAGAAACTAAACATTTTGATTATTGTCTCTAAATACAAGTAATCTTGGTTAATTATTATAGAAAGAAGATTCGATGGCCTCACCCAGTAGTCTTGGACCGATCGAATCCCATCTAACAGAACTTGGGAAGGAGGTAGCACCAATGGGCTTTGCTCTAGACCAAACCCAAGATGAACTTCATCGTGTGAAGCTAGAACGGAATCTCCTTTGCGAGAAGTTCAAACTGATAGAAATTACTACTCGTGTCATGTTAGCCTAGCCTCCCTCAGATTCTCTCACCTTAGCACACCTTACACTTAGGTCCTATGCTGGTGTGATAATGGGCTATGTAAGGAGACCGTAACTGCCTTGTGTAATCCCTTGTTTTAAATAAAAATTGGGATTTCTTCTTATGATGAAGTTTATGAATTTTCAAATGATCGGATAAATATAGAATGCATATTTTTGATGAATTTTAGAAAAAGGATATTTTAAAAATGTTTACGTAAACCTTAAATAATTAAAAATGTGTAATGATTTTCAAAAAATGGTCTTCTACAATTATGTTCAGTACAAAATTCAGAGTCTAATAAGATCAACTTGATTTTTGATGAATAGTAAATTATGAATAGTGATTTTATGATTAGGATTAGTAATGTGTCCAAATGGATTAGTAATCTCACTTAAAGAAAGTATTAAAATAATCTAGGCAACTTGATTAAGTAATGTGATTCAATGAAATGGTTAAATAACGGTTTCATAAATTATTATTCAAGTATTAGTTTTTTGGTGTGAATAGTGTTTTTTAATTTAAAATTAAATTAAAAATATTTAAAAAATTATTTTTATAAAATGGATTTCATTTTTGAACTCAGAGCACCGATATTATGTTATGGTAATTTTTGGGGTTTTTTTCTGAAAAAATGAATTTTCGATGAATAGTGTATTTATTTAAAAATATAAATTATAAATATTTAGAAAATTGTTTTTATAAAATGGAGTTCATTTTTGAAATCAGAGCATTGATATTTGGTTAATGTGAGATTTTGAGATTTTTCTGAGAAAGTTGAATTTTCAGTGAATAGTAAAAATATAGTAGTAGGGTTTCGGTATGTTTAGTGACTTCATAACTGTGTCATGGTGATGTCATGAGATATTTTAAGGGTTGGCCTACCTAAGGTGATGGATATTTGTATTGGGGGCCCCATGTGGACAAACTTAATGGGAAATATCATGGGAGAGCACATGGTTTTGAGAAAAGCACATGTGAGGTGTCCCTTGGCCATTAATGCCTTATCCCCTCACTTTCCCTATAAATACCAATCCCTCCTCTCATCCTTTCCACTTCAAAACCATCCAAAACTAAGTTCTGGTCTCCTTACCTCCCAAGGAGTCCTCCAAAGGTGCCCCCAAGCCCTCAAGGTTCAAAACTTTGAGTTTTAAGAGTTACGTTTTAAGGTAAGGGATCCGACCTCTCTTCTTTTCAAGTAATCTCTTTTATGTCATTTCTTTTATGCTCCATGTTCTTATGTTAAAGGATGTTATTTTATACTCATCTTACTTCCCTTTTCATGTTCATATAATGAGGGATCCTATCTTACTCTCATTATTTCGTTTTGTTAAGTTTTAAGTGGCGTCGTTAGGCTGCCGAAATTTTTGTAACGGATTCTTTCTCCCTTCTCATTTTTCAAGATCTATTTTCATGTAAAGTATTTCGAGTTCCTTTTTATTATGTTGGGGTATGATCTCTAAATTTATCATACTGATCTTTTATGATCATATTATGAGAGACCCCATTTTATCTCTTCAATTCAGTGTTTTGAAGTTTTAAGTGACGTCGTTAGGCTGTCGAATTTTTAAGTGGTTCTTCACCCTTCTCGTTTTGAATTTCTACTTTCATGTCAATTCTTTCAAGTTCCTTTTATTAGGTTGGGGTATGATCTCTAAATCTATCATACTGATATTTTATGTTCATCTTATGAGATACCCTATTTGATCTCTTCAATTCAGTATTTTGAAGTTTCAAGTGACGTTGTTAGGCTGCCGAATTTTTAAGTGGTTCTTTCACCCTTCTTATTTTGAAGTTCTACTTTCATGTCAAGTCTTTCATGTTCTTTTTTATTATGTTGGGGTATTATCTCTATATCAATCATACTGATATTTTATGTTCATATGATGAGAGACCCTATTTGATCTCGTCAATTCATTTTTTTGAAGTTTAAGTGACACCGTTAGGCCGCCAAATTTTGATAAGAGAAATCTTATTTTTGTCTTCCTTTCATGTTCTTCATTTCATATGGTACATATTTAAAATTTCATTAACATGTTCATATATCCTTCATATTCTGTCCCTCTACTATTTTATGGTTCATTTATGAATGTTTGACCCATGTCCCCTCTCTTTTCAATGTTTTCTAAAACCCCGAAATGTAGTCGTTATGCTACAGAATTTTCATCTCAAAATGCCTCTCTCTTTTCTCAAAATTATTTTATGTTATTAAGTGAATATTCAAAGATCTTATTTCAACAGGGGTATTCACATATATATCAAAATTTTCTATTTTAGATTCTGGGATTTACATACATGAAACCCGCTTTCCCTTTCCGTGGGTTTAAAGTGACATAAAGATCATGTCTTTAAAGCAAATTTTAAAATGTTATGATTATGAAATGAAACCCATTTATTTTATGCTATATGGGATGTCTTTGAAATGATTTATGATGATATATGTGGCTCACATGATAATGAAGACATTTCAAGGATGCACCCAGATAGCACTCCGATGCATTGGGTAAAGACTTAATCTCTAGAGATGACCTTTTAGACTGATACCATGGTGAATAACCTTGGTAATTTTTAATGACACCTTGGGGATGGACCTTGGTGAAACGAAATGATTTTCAATATTAAATGTTGCAGCCACATCTTCAAGTTATGAAAAATTTTATTTTTATTATGATATATCTCATGATTTATTTCTCATCCCATAAAGTTCTTTTCATGACCTTATTTAAGTATCTCATGTTCACATGTAAAATGTTTCTCTTGTTTCCCTTACTGGGCCTTCTTCTCACCCTTTCTTTTGATGTATGTCCCCAAGTTATGATATGCAGTTTTGAACCTCAGATGAACATGAGGAGAAGCCTTTCAAGTGTCTAAGAAGAATGTATTATGTTTTCATGTTTTAAGTTCTAGGTTTCCAAGACACTAAACCTTAAAGATCCTCAGTTTTAGAAAATGTAATGAAATTTTATGTGATAAAAAGGTGGGATGCTATACAGTGACATCTCAACTACTAATTCATTACAACTAGTGCATATGGATCTTTTTGGTTCTACAAAAACTTGAAGCATTGGGGGCATGTATTATGTATTTGTCTTGGTTGATGATTATACTAGATTTATGTGGGTCTATTTTCAAGCAATGAAGTCTGAAGCTTTTTTTTATTTCAAAAGATTTAGATCCCAAGTTAAAAATGATAAAAACATTCCATTAAAAAATATTCATAGTGATCATGGAGGATAATTTCAAAATTCTTATTTTGAAACTTTTTCTAGTATAAAGGGAATTACTCACAACATCTCAACACCCAGAAACCCTCAAAAAAATGGTGTCATTGAAAGAAGAAATAGATTTCCTCAAGAGATAACTAGAACCATGTTGAGTGAGTATTCTGTAGAAAAACATTTTTGGGCTGAAGCTGTATGTACTGATTTTTATACTATAAATCGAGTTTTTATTAGACCTTATCTTAATAAAACTCATTATGAGTTATGCAATGGTATAAAACCTATACTTTCCTACATTAAGTTTTTTGGATGCATGGTATTCATTCTGAATACTAAGGATGATCTACATAAATTCGCACCAAAATCTGATGAAGGAATTTTCTTAGGCAACTCCACAACTTCTAAGGAATATAGAGTTTTCAATAAAAACACGTGTACTATTGAAGAGACAGTACATTTTAAATTTGATAAAGCTGATCATTTTGTTTTTAAACAACCCCAACCTACATCTTCAGATGTGTTTTTAAAAATCTTATTATCAACCTTTGATAGAAGATCCTTTTGATAAAGAAAATTCCCAAGAAAATGTTTCTGAAGCATTTACCCCTGAATATTTCCTACCCTATGCTGATGAACATGTTTTAAAAAATCAAAATCTGTTGTCTCTAAATAATCATCCTAGTGAGAGCATCAATATAGATGTGAATCAACCTGTAAGGACTAGAAGTTCCTTAAGAAATGAAGTATAACATCTAGCATTCCTTTCCCAATTAGAACAAAAAATCACTGATGAAGCTTCAGGTGATGATGATTGGATAAAACCAATGCAAGATGAACTAAATGAATTTGAAAGGAATAAAGTTTGGACCTTGGTTGAAAGACCTAAGGAAACTTCTATTATTGGTGTAAAATGAGTCTTCAGAAATAAGTGTGAAGAAAATGGAATCTTTTTAAGAAATAAATCTAGATTAATCGCTAAAGGTTATAATCAACAAGAACGAATATACTTTGAAAAAACCTATTCTCTAGTAGCTAGACATGAATCTGTTTATATCTTACTTTCCTTTGAATCATTCTTCAATTTCAAACACTTTCAAATGTAAGTGAAATGTGTGTTCCTTAATGGTAATGTTCAAGAGGATGTTTTTGTTGAACATCCTCCTGGATTTAAAGATACAAAACATCCTGATCATGTTTTTAGACTTATCGAGGCTTTATATGGCCCTAAACAAGCCCCTCGAGCATGGTATGTTATACTTACAGGACTTTTTTCATCAAAATAAATATGTTAAGGGAGATGCAGATCCAACCCTTTTTATAAAAAAATATAAGAAAAAAGTTTTGATTGTTCAAATTTATGTTGATGACATTATATTTGGTTCAACTCAGCAATCATTAACCGATCCCTTTGCAGATCTAATAAAATCTGAGTTTTAAATGAGTATTATGGGTGAGTTAACATTTTTCCTTGGTTTTCAAATTTCTCAAAAACCAAAAGGAATCTATATATACCAACATAATTATATTAAAGATCTTCTTAAAAAGTATGGATATGTCAACACTAAGAGTATATGTACTCCCATTAGTACCTCAAATACACTTGATCTTGATGAAGCTGGGAAACTAGTAGATCAAACATCTTTTAGAGGTATGATAGGAATTTTACTTTACTTGACAGCTAGTAATCCAAACATAATGTTTTCAGTATGCTTATGTGCAAGATATCAATCCAATTCTAAGTAATCTAATTTAAATATAGTGAAAAGAATTTTTTTCTACTTAAAGGGAACCATGGATTTAGGACTCTTCTATTCTTTTGGAAATTATTTTATTCTAAATTTTTTTTCAGATTCTGACATTGGTTGATGTAGAATGGATAGAAAAAGTACATCTGGAACTTGTCATTTCTTAGAAGATTCATTAGTTTCTTGGTCATGCAAAAATCAACACTCAATAGCACTCTCCACTGCTGAAGCTGAATATGTAGCAGCTGGAAGTTGTTGTGCTCAAGTGTTGTGGATGCAACACACACTCATAGACTATGGTATGAGTTTTTCCAAAACACAAAATTTGTGTAATAATACCAATTCTATTTCCCTTAGTAAAAACCCTGCACATCACTCTCGTTCAAATCACATAGATATTAGACATCACTTTCTTAGGGATCCCACGCAAAAAGGAGATATCATTCCTCAATTTATCAGAACGCAAGATCAACTTGCAGATATTTTCACAAAATATTTACCCCTAATATATTTGAATACATTAAACAGAAGTTAGGAATGATAACAGTAAGGTAATCCTCCTCGATAACTTCCTATTTAACCAATCTCCTTATAGTAAAAAAACTCCTTTTCATAGGTGGGGTACATTTATTAATGAAGTTTTTCATATTTTTTATAATTAAGTTTTTCATATTTTTTGTAATAATGTTTTTCATATTTTTCTTAATAAAGTTTTTTATTTTTTGTAATGAAGTTATTCATATTTTTTGTAATGATATTTTTCATATTTTTCGTAATGAATTTTTTTTATATTTTTCGTAATGAAGTTTTTTTCATATTTTTTGTAATGAAGTTTTTTATATTTTTTTGTTAATGAAGCTTTTCATATTTTTCATAATGAATTTTTTTATTATTTTTAATAATGATGTTTTTCATACTTGAAATTTTCGTAATGGAAATTTTTGTACTTAAAATTTTCGTAAAGGAAATTTCGTACTTGAAATTTTCGTATTGAAATTTTCATACTTGAAATTTTCATAGTAAAGTTTGTTGTGTAGAAGATTTTCATAATGAAAACTTTTTTAAAGAAGATTTTTCTACTCAATTTCTTTTTCGTACTCAAGTTATCTTTTGGAATTTAAAGTCCTTCAAGAAGAATTTTTTCTAATACGAATAATTCTCCTGACAATCTGAAAGGTATGATTCTTTCTTGAGTGTTCATAATAATATTTTACTTGCTATTAGTTTCAATTGTTTTTAAACAAAATCCCAGATTCTAGTTTCATTAAATCTAAAAGTTTTCCTTTAAAAACCTCAAAAGATCGGATTCTACCTAATTTTCATTGCGGCTATCATTTCAACCATCAAATCAGATCTCAAGAATTATCAGCCATGGGATTCAGATGGATAGATGAACTGTCTCTTCAAAACCTATAAAAGGGGACCCCAGATAGTTGTCCCACATCAGTTTTCAAACCATGTGCATTTAGAAGCATTGTCCCTCTACTAAATCCCATTCCGAACTTTTCAAAAGTACTCAATTCCGAATGTCTGGTGAAGAACCCTTTCAAGAAATTTCTTCTGTCAAGTTGATTGTGAAATGGAAGATATATAGGGAGAGGTTGGTACATCAGAACTTTTTCAACAAATATGAATCTATTATCTCTAATAATATCAAACCTAATGGATGGGAAATTGTGGTAATTTCAAATCTAGGAGCTCAGGATGTTGTGTATCCTGATTTTCTGATAGAATTTTATGAGTCAGCTTGTTTCTTTAAGGAATATGGAAGGGAAAAAATTTCCTTCAAATGTTATGGTAAAACTTATGCACTTTATTACACTAAGTTTGTGATCTTGGTAGGTCTATCTCATGAAGGGGAAGCATAATTTTGTACCCACAAGCTACGGGATGTTCAAGGGATTTTTGTAAAGGTGAAGGCTTTACAATGCCTTGGACTCTCTGATGTCAAGACTACCAAAATTGATCACTTGTATACCAACAATCGGATCCTATAATTATGGGTTCATGGTCTTATCATACCGATAAAGGGTTATAAGGACACTCTTAAGAAAATTGATATGTATATCTTAGATTTTTTGGTAAATCTATGGAAAATCAATCTGATGAAGAATATTCTCATTACAATAGAGAATATCAAGAATGGGAATCTAAGAGAATAGATAATCATGTATCCTTCTCTACTCTCTAAGTTGATAGTTCGGTGTCTTGAATCTTTCAAGATACCTTGTAGTTCCAAGCTGAGGGATTGCAAAGTAATGCTAATCAGTGATGATACTCTCAAGAGGATGAAGGTTGGTTTCTCTAAGGAGTCAGGTGAATTTTATGATTTACCAGAGGATGAGGCAGAAGCCGATCCAAAAAATGCCGAAGAGGCTGAACAATCAAATAAGGATGGAAAGAAAAGAAAATTGAAGTAAGTAGAAGCTAAAGGTGAAACCCCTAAGGCCAAAGAAACTCAATCCGCACATCAAAATCCCAAAAGGCATAAATCTTATCCTGATGAGGTAGTAGCCAAGTTGAGGGAGGATAATAAGAAAAGAGAAGAAGGAGAGCCACAGTATTTTCTAGACCCCAAAGAGGCCAAGGCATTGAAAGGGAAAGCTATTGATGATATTGAGAAGCAGGACAAGGAAAAGAAGATTAAGAAGAAAATTTTTGAGGCTGATGTTTGTCAATACCATCTAAGGGATACTAAAATAGCATCCAAACATATTCATGTTCCGAAATCTTTCATAGTAGGACAATTAACTGAGTCTATGGGAAAGAAGTTCATGTCTTCAGAAAAATCCAAAGAGAAGGAAGTTCAGAAGGAATCTGTGGATGAAGAACAAGAAGATGAAAGCACTGAAGATACAGCTGATCTGATAAATCAAGTATAAGACTTTCATGAGAAGGAAAGTTCTTCTGAGAATTTATCAATCTGGACTTCTCAACCCATATCTTCAAGACTAGCTACTTGTGTCGTTGATGAAAAAGATGAAGAAGAAGTGATCAAGTTGTCTGAGGAAGGGAGTCATAATCATGAATTTATTCGTCCAGAAGATAATGAAGAAAAAGTTGAGAAATAGAAAATTGATGAAGATAAGATTTTCCAATTATTTGAAAGCAAGCATGAGTCTCCAGATGAAGAAATTGTTTCGAAAACTAACAAGGGAAAAAAAGTGGTTGTTGATACCCCAACGAAAGCAATTTTGAGGAAGAAGGATATTGGTTGAACTTCCAAGAGGAAGCTGGTTGAGCTATAAGAAGAACCATCACTAAGTAAAGTGTCTGATTCGAAGTCATCAGCTTTAGGACATGATTTCGTTATCAAATCCCTGAATAAGCTAGTGGAAACCATTCTGATCTTTCCAAAATTGACTCCAGATACCAGATGCTCCAGCATAGAATGAATTATAATTCATATTATGTATCCATGGTCATGGATAGGTGTGTAAAGATTGATCTTGATCACAAGAATTTCCAAATCAACTATGAAGCCCACAGAAAATCTTTCTAGAAGATGACCAGCTAGTCGAGGAATATCATTGAAGATTTGAGAGAGCTTGATCAATTTCAAGAAGATGTCAAGTAAAATTTTGATACTAAAGACACAAAAATCAAGGTTATTAAAAATATATTTTAGAAAAATCTAAATCTTTTACAAAATACTCATATTTAGGTTGTCAAATATCTGAATGGGAAGTTAAATTATGTTGTCTAAAGTTGGAAAAAAATAAGGGATCTCCATATTGAGATTCAAGAAAAGCTAGTGAAGCATGACGAATTGTTGAAGACTTAGGCAGATGATATGAAGACTCAGGATGATAGGATCAAAGCATTAGAAAAGAAAGAAGAGGAGGATCACAAAGAGCTAAAGAAGCTGAAATCCATCATGAAGAAGCTGATACCCAAGGAAAAAGAACCAAAATAGATCCAAATCTGATCTTTTTTTGTATCTGTTTTTCCTTGTACAAATTCTTCAAATTATAATGAAATTGTGGCAGCATGTTTTTATTAGATTTTTGTACTAATATTTCAGGTACCATATTTCTTTTCCATTCCATAAATTTCATTTTGAAAATCATAAAGGGGGAGAAAGGAAAAATAATTTCAAGTAAAGAAGAAATATCCTTAAGTATGGGTGAGTTTATCTAAGGGGTAGTTCTCATTATGAAGATTTCAATACTCAAGATAATGAAAATTCTCATTCTATAAATCTAGAATACTATCCTTAGCATTCCAAAGCCTAAGGGGGAGTTTATCAAAGGGTGATTTCTCATTACGATGATTTCCATACTCATGATAATGAAAATTTTCATTCTAGAAATTTTGAATATAGTCTTTAGTGTTCCAAATCCTAAGGGGGAGTTAGTCGTATTGATATTTTCCAATTTAAAAAGGGAGAAAATTTTTAATTGCAAAGTCTTGAAAAATATTTTCTATGTCCTTTTTTTCATTTTCTCAAGGATGTTTGTGCTTTCCAAAAAGGGGGATATTGTTGAGTCAATAAGGTTTTCCTTATGACTTTTCCATTCCATCATAAATGGGAGTTATTGTTAATTCATTAAGGCTTTCCTTATGACTTCACAATTACTTCTTTTTTTGAAAATCACAAACACGTTATCTCAAGGAAAATTTCTTTTTACCCTTATTTTACTTCTTTATGGAAAATTTACTTCTCCAAGGAAATTTACCCTTACCATGTTTTCATTTTTCATATCATAATTTTTCTAAGTGTAAAATTCGGTTTGAAAACCAAAACCTTGGAATCCTATAAATACCTAGATATAAAGCATTTTGTTTTAGGATCCAAATTCTTAGAATTATGGTTATGAACTCTACTGAGTTCTGACTCCAAATTCTGATTACGAATTCTGGATACAAACTCTTCTAAGTTCAGACTCTGAATTCTAATTACGAATTCTAGATATGAACTCTTCTATGTTCTGACTCTGAATTTTGATTACGAATTCTAGTTACGAACTTCTCTGAGTTCTGACTCAGAATTCTTATGAACTCTAACATTGATTATTGTGAATTCAGGTTCCGAATTCTTGTGAATCCAGACTCCGAATTTCCTTGAAATTTAGACTCCAAAATTCTATATAATTCAGGTTCCGAATTCATTGAAAATAGAATCAGAATATTCTTTTATTTTAGAGTCCAAATTCATTTTTGGTTATACATAGAAGATTCATATTTCCTTACACTATGAATACTGGATTTTAGTTATGTAACCATACTTAGAACTTTCATATTTCCTTACACTATGAATACTGGATTTTAGTTATGTATCCATATTTTTCTTACACTTGTTTGGTTATAAAATGATGTCATGCATTAAGTTACAAACTAACAGTTGTATGAGTGACACATGTGAAAGTCCCTCTAAAATTTAAGGAAAATATGACCGTTGGAGGAGGGAGTTGATCGTTGAAGCCATGCCTATATATAGGGGATCATTTGAAAGAGCTCAACACTGTTAGATGACTCTAGAGATTACATGTTTTTGAAGTGATTTCTAGAGAGAGACTTTATTTTCTTTGTGCAAACTGAACTACTTTTTCAGTTTTGTTTCATGAAACTCCGATTGTTGTTGTGTACAACAGAGGGCTTCTAGGGATAGGAAGACAGAGGTTCCAACTACCTTGAAGTTGAGGGCTTCCTTGTTGAGGAAAACATAGGTACCAACTACCTTGAAGTTGATGGCTTTCGAGGATAGCAAGACAGATTCTGATCTTCATTTTGAGAGCATACCCTAGTGTGGGTAAGACAGACTTTCTTGAAAGTATAAATCAAGGGACCTTTATCCAAGGTTGTTGGATACCCTTCTCTTTAGGTTATAAGATTTAAAATTGTTACTTTTTTTGTTACAGGTTTTCTGCTGAATTTTTATTATTGAGGAAACTATAAATTTCTTATACTTTCATATCTTTGTACTCTGATTTAGTAAGATTCTAAATGCTTTAAGGTAGAATCTTCATCTTTGTACACTTTCACTAAGTTTTATTTCCAGAATCACTTTTCTCGAATTTCTTTCTCGGAATCATATTTCCTGATTCAAGAAAGTTTATAGATCTAGAGGTTTTGTGAATTACCTTGTTTAACCATGTTAAACATAACCACCTTTAATGTTCCAAAGGAATTTTTAAAGTATACAATTCACCCTCTCTTGTACTTGAGCATCTCATCTTTACATATTCGATCCTATAATTGGTATCAAAGGAGGTGACCTCTGAATTAATCTCACAATTAGATTCAGAAGAGATTTTTTTTTAGAATCATATTTTTTGGAATCATTTTTGCTTAGAGATACTGTTGTTCTATATTTTTCCTTGCTTAGGAATATCTTTCTTGTTTAGGAACTTTTTCTATTAACAAGTTTTGTGTGGAAATAATTTTCTTAAATATGGAAAGAATCAATGTTGGTTCCATAGACAACCTCAATCCAACTAGAACACTAATCATTGATGGAAATGATTATGAATATTGGAGAGAGAGAATGAAGACTTTTATAATCAATACTGGTGTTGATAATTTTGTTATTCTTACTGTAGGATACAAAATCCCTGACATAGATGTTAGTACCTTTACCAATCAAGAAAAACATGAATATAAACTGAATTATAAGTTACTCAATACTTTGTAGTGATCCATGACTAGAAATATATATATCCAAATTTCATGTTGTGAAGAAGAAAATTCTATATGTAAGAAACTTGAAGTTACACATTTTGGTACTTCTAATGTTATAGAAACTAGAAGAGCTATGTTGAGAGCTGAATACCATGGCTTTAATTTTCCTTATGGAGTACCCATATGTAAGGTGCAACAAAGATTCATGACTATTGTGAATAGTATACAATCCATGGGTGAAAAAGGATTAGATGATGAAGCTCTTGTTGATAAGATCATAGACATCATGCCCAATGAGTGGGAATCCAAGAGGACTGCTATTGATGAGAATATAAAAGTTACTCATATTTCCTTAGATGAACTCTTTGGAACACTTCTTCAGCATGAGACTAGATTGAAGAGAGATGATGTTAATGTAAAGAAGAATAATGGAAATGGAAGTGATTCTTTTACTACAACTTCTAATCATATGAAAGCTAAGACTCCTTATAGAGTAACTAGATCCAAATATAAGAAATTGGTTATCCAATTTGAATCTAGTGGAAGTGAATCCTTGGAGAATTAATTAGAAAATCTTTCTCGATGGATGGACAAGATAGCTGGACAGAGGAACTTTCAATCCAGATACAAGAAGAAAGAAAGGAAAGATAATAAAGATTTAGAAGTTATGTGTTATGAATGCAAGAGAGCTGGAAACATAAGACCTGATTAACCTATGCTTAAGAGAAAAGAAAGAAAGGAAAGGCGTTCTGAGAAAAATAGAATGAAGTATTATAAGGAAAAAGGTAAGAAAGCCTTGAAATCCAATGACAGCTGGAGTTCCAGTGGTGGAGATTCTTTCGATGAATCTTCATATTATGAATCTTCTGGACAGAAGAATCTTGGTCTAATACCTAGACTACCTATTGACAATCACTGATTTATAGCTAAGGTGCACAATACGGAATCATTGACTAATGTTTCTTTAAATTCAAATTATAGTAATGATAATAAATATTATAACTCTTTAGAAGAATAATCTTTTTCTAACGAAGATGATACTTTACCTTTCTATGAAGAAGTTTCAAGGATTACCAATCTTTATGAGATTGATATCTCAAAACTCATGGAAAAACATGATAAGGAAAAATATAGGAATACTATTCTTTCTAAGGAAATATCAGATCTTTATAAAGATATTGACAAGAAAAATGATGATTTTGAAAGTATTTCAAAAAATCTTGCGAAAGTAAATTTTGAGAAGAATAAACTTTCTAAAGATCTAGAAAATGAAATTTCAACGAAAGAAGTTTTCGAGCCTAGCTCTAGTTAAAAATAAAATATTTTTTATGACAAGAACTTGGTTATCAAACTAAAATCTGAAATCTTTTCCTTGAGGAAGTGTTTGTCAAACATTACCTTAAGTAAGGAAAATTTTGATAAAATGTATTCTCAAATTCAACCTCTAAGGAATAGTTCTAGTTTTGGTTATACTAGTTCTAAACCTGTGTTTAATATAAAAAAATTTGTTCCACAAAGTGCTCCTTTTTGCACTAAGTGTTAGTGTGGTGGAAACTGGGCAATGAATTGGTCTCTAAATAAAACCTAGTCTTTAGGATTTCATAAATCCTATTTTCCTAAGAAGATGTGGGTGCCGAAAATTTTTATTTCTAAGAATTATGGATCCAAACAAGTTTGTATTCCAAAAACCTAACATTTTCTTTTTTTCTAGAAAATAGAGAAGGTACCAACAGCAATACATGGTACATGGATAGTGGATGTTCCCAGCATATGAATGGTAACAAAAACTATTTTGAAAAGATTATCAAGACGAAAGGAGGGAAAGTAACTTTTGGAGATAATGCTCAGGGGGAAATTATTGGTATATGTAACATTGTTTTTCTTGAAAAACATTGATTTCAAATGTTTTATTTGTTAAGTGTCTTAAGAACAACCTCATTAGCATAAGCCATTTATGTGATGAAGGTTAACTTTTGATTTTTTGGAATGACAAGTGCTTAGTACACAATTCCAAGGAAGAGTTTGTTCATTCTTCCCATTAGTAAGAGAATGTTTACACACTAAAATTAGAAGACCTTAGAAGCCAATACCTACCTTGCCTTAGTGCAATGGAAGATCATTTTTGGTTATGGCATAGAAGGTTAGGACACTGTATTCTTAAGAACTTATGTAAACATTATAAGAAGAGATTATTTAAGGATCTACTAGAGATTAGATTTTATTCTTCAAAAGTTTGTGACCCTTGTCAATATGGAAAGAAACATAAATCAAGTTTTAAATAATTCAGTGAAGTCTCAACTACTGATGCATTACAGCTAGTGAATATGGATCTTTTTGGTCCTACAAAACCTTGAAGCATTGGGGGAAAGTATAATGTATTTTCCTCAGTTGATGATTATACTAGATTTAAGTGGGTCTATTTTCTAGCAAAGAAGTATGATGATTTTTCTTATTTCAAAAGTTTTAGAGCCCATGTAAAAAATGAGAAAAACCTTCCACTAAAAAATATTAATAGTGATCATGAAGGAGAATTTCAAAATTCTGATTTTGAAACTTTTTGTAGTAGAAAAGGCATTACTCACAACTTCTCAGCACCTAAAACACCTCAAAAAATGGTGTTGTTGAAAGAAGAAATAAAATTCTTCAAGAGATAACTAGAACCATGTTGAGTGAGTATTCTTTAGCCAAAAAATTTTGGGCTGAAACTGTAAGTACTTCTTGTTATATTATAAATCGAGTTTTGATTAGACCTTTTCTTAATAAAACTCTTTATGAGTTATGGAATGGTAGAGAACCTAGAATTTCCAACTTTAAGGTATTTGGTTGCAAGGTATTCATTCTAAATACTAAAGATGACCTACACAAATTCACACCAAAATATGATGAAGGAATTTTCTTAGGCTACTCCACAACTTCTAAGGAATATAGAGTTTTCAATAAAAAAACTTGTACTATTGAAGAGACAGTTCATGTTATATTTGATGAAACTAATACTTTTTTTTTAAACAACCCCAACCTACAGCTTCGGATGTGTTTTCAAAAACTGATTTTCAACCATTTATAGAAGATCCTTTTGATAAGGAAAATTCCCAAGAAAATGTTTCTGATGAATTCACCCCAGAATAATTCTTATCCTATGTTGATGAATAAGTTTTACAAAACACAAATCAGTTGTTTCTAAAGAATCATCCTAGTGATAGCATGATTGGATATGTGAATCAACCTGTAAGGACTATAAGTTCCTTAAAAAATGAAGTATAACATCTAGAATTCCATTCCCAATTAAAACCAAAAAGTGCTGATGAAGCTTTAGGTGATGATGATTGTATAAAATCCATGCAAGATAAACTAAATGAATTCGAAAGGAATAAATTCAATACCTTGGTTGAATAACCTAAGGAAACTACTGTTATTGGTGTAAAATGGGTCTTCAGAAATAAGTGTAATGAAAATGGAATCATTTTATGAAATAAAGCAATATTAGTCACTAAAGTCTATAATCATCAAGAAAGAGTAGACTATGAAGAAACCTATGCTCCAGTAGCTAGATTTGAATCTATTCATATCTTACTTTCCTTTGCAGAATTTTTCAATTTCTAAATCTTTCAAATGGATGTGAAATATGCTTTCCTTAATGGTTATGTTCAAGAGTAAGTTTTTGTTGAACATCCTCCTGAATTTGAAGATACAAAACATCTTGATCATGTTTTTAGACTTACCAAATCATTGTAAGGCCTTAAACAAGCCCCTAGATCTTGGTATGTTAGACTTACAGGATTTTTGATTCAAAATAACTATGTTAAAGGAAATGCAGATCCACAAAATTTTATAAAAAAGATAAGAAAATTGTTTTTATTGTTTAAATTTATATTGATGACATTATATTTGGTTCAACTCAGCAATATTTAACTGATTCCGTTGTGGATCTAATGAAATATGAGTTTGAAATGAGTATGATGGGTGAGTTAAAAAAATTTCTTTGGTTTTCAATTTTCTCAAAAATCAGAAGGAATCTATATATCCCAAAATAAGTATATTAAATATATTCTTAAAAAGTGTGGATATGACAACACTAAGAGTATAAGTACTCCCACTGGTACCTCAAATACACTTGATCTTGATGAAGTTAGGAAACCAGTTGATCAAACTACTTTTAGATGTATGATAAGAAGTTTACTTTACTTGACATCAAGTTGTCCAAACTTAATTTTTTCAGTATATTTATGTGAAATATATCAATCCAATCCTAAGGAATCTCATTTAAAGCTAGTGAAAAGAATTTTCTGCTACTTAAAATGAACCATGGATTTAGGACTCTTCTATTTTTCTGGAAATTATTTTATTATAAAATGTTTTTTGGATTCTAACATTGGTGGATGTAGAATGGATAGAAAGAGTATATATGGAATGATTCATTTATTAGGGGATTTATTATTTTCTTGTTGATGCAAGAAGAAACACTCAGTAGCACTTTCCACTGCTGAAGCTAAATATGTAGCAGCTGGAAGTTGTTGTGATCAAGTGTTATGGAAGCAACACACACTCACAGACTATGGTATGAGTTTTACCAAAACATAAATTTCTTGTGATAATACAAGTGCCATTTCCCTTATAAAAACCCCTACACATCACTCTCGTGTAAAGCACATAGATATTAGGCATCAATTTCTTTGGGATCACACACAAAAAAGAGATATCATTCTTTAATTTATCAGAACGCAAGATCAACTTGATGATATTTTCAAAAAAAATATTTATCCCTCGATAGAATTGAATACATTATACAGAAGTTAGGAATGATAACATGAAGGTAATAATCTTCCTCGATAACTTCTTATTGAACCAATATCCTTACAGAAATAAACTCCTTTTCGTAGGGGGGGTACATTTGTTAATGATGTTTTTCATATTTTTGTAATGAAGTTTTTCATATTTTTAGTAATGTAGTTTTTCTTATTTTTCATAATGAAGTTTTTTATTTTTTGTAATGATGTTTTTCATATTTTTTTGTAATGAAGTTGTTCATATTTTTTGTAATGAAGTTTTTTATATTTTTCGTAATTATGTTTTTTTTTCATATTTTTCGTAATGAATTTTTTCATATTTTTCGTTAATTAAGTTTTTTATATTTTTCATAAAGAATTTTTTCATATTTTTCATAATGAATTTTTTCGTACTTGAAATTTTCATAATGGAAATTTTAGTACTTAAAATTTTCATAATGGAATTTTCATACATGAAATTTTCGTAATGAAATTTTCATACTTGATATTTTTGTAGTAATGTTTTTCGTACTAAAGATTTTCGTAATGAAAATTTTTGTAATGAAAATTTTATTAAAGAAGATTTGTGTACTCAATTTCTTTTTCATAATCATGTTTTCTTTTGGAATCTAAAGTCATTCAAGTAGAATTTTTCCCAATATGAATAATTCTCCTAAAAATCCTAAAGGTGTGATTCTTTCTTGAGTTTTCGTAATAACCTTTTACTTACTGTTAGTTTCTCTTGTTTTTTAAAAAAATTCTTGGATTCTAGTTTCCTTAAATCTGAATTTTTTCCTTTAAAAACCCCAAAAGATCAGATTCTACCAAATTTTCTTTACTGCTATCATTTCAACCGTCAGATCAGATCTCATGAATTATCAGCCATTAGATTCAGATGGGAAGATGAATCGTCACTTCAACACCTATAAAAGGGTACCCCTGATAGTTTTCCCATGATGTTTTTCAATGCATGTGCGTGTTGAAGCTATGTCCCTCTATAAAAGCTTGTTATGAACATTTCAGAAGTACTCAATTCTGAATGTTTGGTAAAGTGCCCTCTCAAAAAATTTCTACTTTCAAGTTGATTGTTAAATGGCAGATATATAGGAATAGGATGGTACATCCGAACTTTTTAAACAAATATGACTCCATTATCTCCAATAATATCAAACTTAATGGATGGTAAACTGTATCCATTTCAAAGCCAGGAGATTAGGATGTTGTGTATTCGGATTTGTTGATAGAATATTATGATTCAGCTTGATTCTTTAAGGAACATGGAAGGGAAAAATTTTCCTTCAAAAGTTATGGTAAAACTTATACACTTTCTTATACTAAGGCTGTGAGCTTGGTAGGGATATCATATGATGGGGAAGGAGAATTTGTTTCCCACAAGCTACCAGATGTTCAAGGGATTTTTGTAAATGTGAAGGCTTTACAGTTTCTTTGTCTATCTGATGTCAAGATTGAAAACAAATTCTGACTTGTCTACCAACAATCAAATCCTACAATTATGGGTTCAGGGTCTCATCATATCGAGAAAGGGTGACAAAGACACTCTTATGAAAAGTGATATGTATATCTTAGATTTTTTGGTAAATCTAAGGAAAATCAATCTGATGAAGCATATTCTCTTTACGATAGAGAATATCAAGAATGGGAATCTAAGAGCATATATAATCATGTATCCTGCTATACTCTCTATGTTGATAGTTTTATGTCTTGAATCATTCAAGATCCCTTGCAGTTCCAAGCCAAGGAATTGCAAAGTAATGCTAATCAGTGATGATACTCTCAAGAGTATGAAAGTTGGTTTCTCTAAAGAGTCAGGTGAATTTTATGATTTACCAGATGATGTGGCAGAACCCGATCCGAAAAATGAAAAAGAGGTTGAACCATCTAAGAAGGATGGAAAGAAAAGAATATTAAAGGAAGTAGAAGCTGAAGGTGAACCCCCTAAGGCCAAAGAAACGCAATCCTCACCTCCAAAACCCAAAAAGCAGAAAGCCTATCTAGATGAGGTAGTAGGAAAGTGGAAGGAGGATAAGAAGAATAGAAAATAAGGGGAGCCACAATTTGGTCTAGACCCCACAGAGGCCAAGGCATTGAAAGGGAAATCTTTAGATGAGCTTGAGAAGCAGTCTATGGAAAAGAATCTTAAGAAGAAGATGTCTGAGGATGATGTTTGTAAATCCCTTCTAAGGGATACTGAAATTGCATCCAAACAAATTTTTGTTCTGAAATCTTTCTTAATAGAATAATTACCAGAGTCTCCAAGAAAGAAGTTCATGTATCCATAAAAATACAAAGAGACGGATGTTCAGAAGGAAGCTGTGGAAGAAGAACAATAAGCTAAAAGCACTGAAGATACAACTAATCTGATAAATCAATTAGAAGACTATAATGAGAAGGAATGTTCTTCCGATAAGTTGCAATTCCGGACTTCTCAAGATATATATTCAAGACTTGCTACTCCTGTCGTTGATGAAAAAGCTGAAGAAGAAGTGAACTAGTTTTCTGAGGAAGAGAGTCATAATCATGACTTTATTCTTCCTGATGATATTGAAGCAGGAGATAAGAAAGACAAAAATTTTGAAGATAATATTTTCCAATTATCTAAAAGTGAGCATGAATCTCCAGATAAAGAAGTTGTTCCGAAAACTGACAAGGGAAAACAAGTGGTTGATGATACCCCAACGAAAGAAATTTTGAGGAAGAAGGAAGTTGGTGGAACTTTCAAGAGGAAGATGTTTGAGCTAGAAGAAGAACCATCACCATGTAAAGTGTCTGATTCGGAGTCATCAGCTTTAGGACATGATTTTGTTATCAAATCCCTTAACAATCTTGTGGACACCATTCTGATCTTTCCAACTATTGACTCCAAATTCTAGATGCTCCAGCATAGCATGAATTAGAAGTCAGATTCTGTATCCATGGTCCTGGATAGGTGTGTAATGATTGAGGCTGATCACAAAAATTTCCTTATCAAATATGAATCCCAAAGAAAATCTTGCTAGAATATGACCAGCTAGTCGAGGAAGATCGTTGAATATTTGAGAGAGCTTGATCAATTTCAAGAAGATTTCAAGGAATCTTTTGATACTAAAGACACAAAAATCAAGGATCTTACAAATAGATTTGAGAAAAAGTTAAATCTTGAACAAAATACTCAGATTCAGGATTTCAAAGATCTGAATCGGAAGTTGAATTATGTTGTCCAATGTTGTAAAACAAAAAGGGATCTCCGTATTGAGAATCAAGAAAATCTATTGAAGCAAGATGAATTGATGAAGACTCAGGCAGAGGCTATGAAGACTCAAGATGAGAGGATCAAAGCACTAGAAAAGAAAGAAGAGGAGGATCACAAAGAGCTAAAGAAGTTGAAAACCATCGTGAAGAAGCTGATACCCAAGGAAAAAGAACCAAAATAGATCTAAATCCGATCTTTTGTTTTATCTATTTTTCCTTTTACAAATTATTCTATTCAAAATGAAATTGTGGTTGCTTGTTTTTCATAGATGTTTGTACTAATATTTCAGGTACCAAATTTCATTTCCATTCCCTAAATTTATTTTTGAAAATCACAAAGGGGGAGAAAGGAAAAATAATTTCATGTAATGAAGAAATATCCCTATGTAAGGGGGAGTTTACCTAAGGGGGAGTTCTCATTACGAAGATTTCCACACTCAAGATAATGAAAATTCTCATTTCGTTAATCTAGAATATGATCCTTAGTGTTCCAAAGACTAAGGGGGAGTTTATATAAGGGGGAGTTCTCATTACGAAGATTTCCATACTCATGATAATGAAAATTCTCATTCCGAAAATTTAGAATACGATCCTTAGTGTTCCAAAGCCTAAGGAGGAGTTAGTCGTATTCATATTTTCCAATGTAAAAAAGGGAGATAGGTTTTATTTGTAATGTCTTGAAAAATATTTTCTAAGTAATTTTTTTATTTTTTTTAAGGATGTCTGTGCTTTCCAAAAGGGGGGAGATTGTTGAGTCAATAAGGTTTTCCTTATGAATTTTCCATACCTTCATACAAGGGGGAGATTGTTAAGTCATTAAGGCTTTCCTTTTGACTTCACGATTCCATCTTGTTTTTAAAATCACAAATACCTTATCTCAAGGAAAATTTCATTTTACCACTGTTTTACTACTTTAAGGAAAATTTCCTTCTCCAAGGAAATTTATCCTTACCATGTTTTCATTGTTCACATTAGAATTTTTCTATGTGTAAAATTCGTTTTGAAAACCAAAACCTCATAATCCTATAAATACCTAGATATTAAGAATTCTGTTTTAGGATCCAAATTCTCATAATTCTAGTTACAAAATCTACTATGTTCTGACTCCAAATTATGATTACGAATTTTGGATACGAACTCTTCTATGTTCTGACTTAGAATTCTAAATATGAATTGTAGATACAAACACTTCTATGTTCTGACTCCGAATTCTGATTACGAATTCTGGTTACGAACTTCACTGAGTTTTGACACCGAATTCTCATGAACTCTGACTCTGAACTTTGTGATTTCAGGTTCAGAATTCTTATGAATCTAGACTCTGAATCTCCTTGAAATTCAGACTCTGGAATTCTATAGAATTCAGGTTCCGAATTCCTAGAAAATAGAATCTGAATATTCTTGTATTTTAGACTCTGAATTCATTTTTTGTTAGACTTCGAACATTCATATTTCCTTACATTCCGAATACTGGATTTTAGTTATGTAACCATATTTTTCTTACACTTGTTTTGTTATAAAATGATGTTGTGCATTTAGTTACTAACAAACCATTATATGAGTGACACGTGTGCAGGTCCCTCCTAAATTCAAGGAAAATATGACCATTGGAGGAGGGATTCGACCATTGAAGATATGCCTATAAATAGGGGCTCATTTGAAAGAGCTCAACACTGTTCGATGACATTAGATATTACATGTTGTTGAAGTGATTTCTAGAGAGAGAATTTCTTTTCTTTGTGTGTACTGAACTTCTTGTTCAGTTATGCTTCTTACAACTGTGATTGTTGTTGTGTACAATCAAGGGATTTCATGGATAGGAAGATAGAGGTGCCGACTACCTTGATGTTGAGGGCTTCCTTTCTGAGGAAGATAGAGGTACCAACTACCTTGAAGTTGAGGGCTTGCAGGGATAGCAAGGCAGATTCTTATCATCGTATTGAGGTCTTACCCTGGTGTGGGTATGACAGAATTTCTGGAAAGTATAAATCAAGGGACCTTTATACAAGGTTGTTGCATACCCTTCTCTATGGGTTAAAAGATTTACTATTTGTTACTTGTTGTGTTACAAGTTTTCCACTGCATTTTTATTGTTGAGGAATGTATAACTTTCTTATACTTCCTTGTATTTTTACTTTAATTTAGTTAGATTTTATATGCTTTAAGATAGAATCTTCATCTTTGTAATCATTCCTTATGTTTTATTTCTGGAATTTCTTTTCTAGAATTGTTTTCTCGGAATCATATTTCCTGATTCAAGAAAGTTTATAGATCTTGATGTTTTTGGAATTACCTTGTTTAACATTTTTAAACATAACCATATTTAATGTTACAAAGGAATTTTTAAAGTATACAATTAACCCCCCCCCCCCCTCTTGTATTTTAGCATCTCATCTTTACATATTATATCCTACAAGTGACATAACCACCTCAGATGACCTAAATTCATTATGTTTTATATATATACTAAATGATGGGGATCCAATATGATAATTTTCATTTATTAATTCGGTTCTTCAAATATTAATCATCTACTACTTTAGCAATTGAGTAAAATGTTGTAATTTATGTTTTTATGAAAAAAGTATATGGTGGATAATCCATTACTTTTGATGGTTTCCAATGCATATTTGATAGTGAAATCCATGAAACCAAATAGAATTAAAACTTTATGTCGAAATAATGGTTTTAATTATTTGTTGAATTAAAACCTAGATGTCTTTTTTGTCAATATAAAAAACTCTATGACGAAAAATTTGATTCAAACTATAACACAATCTGTTATGTGAATTTTCCATTCCATGAATTAATTTTTATAATGATATTTGGAGTGTTAATTTTATGTTTTTAAATATTTTTCGAGAAAACATATTAATGGAACATGGTTACAATATCCAATCATATATGCCTCACATGAAAATGAAAAAAATCCAAAAGGTATGCATGTTTGGATGAATGGATTCTCAAACCATGCATTATAACCATATTGTTAGATAAAATTTTTATATTTTTATTTTCTATATTCCTTATAGATATTATATAATTCATTCATCCTTATATCATTCAGAGTCATTAATAATAATTAAATTTGACACTGTCTTTTTATTCCAATATATATTTAATGCTTCTACTTTTATCATCTACTATATCACCCAGGCATCATCTATAATTAATTTCCCCTCTTATAATTCATTCTTAATCACCTATTGTTCCTAAAATTACTTTCCTAAACCATAAATTGTGTCCAAACCAATTTTTTGTGTATGTCTAAATCAATTATGTTTTGATCATAATAATTTAAAAACCTTATTTCTATTTATAATCGTGTATTTTTAATTAGTATGAATTAAATTCAAAGGATTGGTGTTAGTGTTTGTATATAATTATTTTCTAAAGATAACATTAGATTTAAATTTTTTGGATAAAATTTATCATTTAATAATTTCCTATATAAAATATCATATATAATAATATAGTAGGTTTTTAATTTTCATGTAGAAATTTGGATTTTAATTAAAGAGAATTCCATGGTTCATTGGTTTTTGTAATTAATGATTTTTATGTCCATATGGTGTGGATAAAATATCTCTATGAATTATTATGTTCTAAGTTAATGTTATATGTATTGATTTTAATTATGATTTATTTTTTTAGGATAATTTAATGATTTTATATTATATTTTCATTTGTGGAGGAATTTCTGGAATAAAAGATTTTATTATTAATGATTTTTAATATTATATTTATGCCCCATTTTTATATAATTTATGGAATTTATAGTATTTTAAAATATATGATGGATTTTTTAAATTATTTTTTTTAAGGTTTTTTTGAAGTAACATAATGGTTTAATATTTTTTCGCATATTTTATTATCTATTTAATTAAATAGTTTTCATGGTAATCAGTACATATTTTTTAAATATAGTGATTAGTTATAAACAAATTAAATTATGTTGTGTTAGTCCCCTATTTTACATTATATCCTATCTAAAGGGTTTGAAGTCCTAAATTTCATGATGTTATATTTTGTACCCATTTAATAGGAACACATCTTCAATACTATCGTGATATTTTTTATAATTCAAGTACATAATTATCCTAGTATATTTGATGTTGGTTTCCCTGATCATAATTTTCATTTTTTACATCTTTTATACAATCCTCATATTATTATTTCTATTTTTAGGGGTTTTTTTCACTATTTAATGGTAATTGTAATCATGCAATGAATAAAATAAAATTTTATTTTCATGCATCCAAAGGCAAATTTATTAATCATGTTTTATATTGTTTATTTAAAATTAGGATTATATATTTTTTATTTTTAAATTACATATAATGATACAGGGCGGTATCCTATTAGTAATCTATTTTCATTTACCATATACAATCTCATGTTTATATTGACTCTATTTTACATGATTATGAAATGATGAATAGATATGATTATTTTTTCCACATTCAATATGTGTCTCAATCTTGTTTTTATGTGATTGATATATGGGTAGTGATTGTGAGTAACATAATGGTGTAAAATGGATATTTTTTGGACAAAAATATCTTATGGGATGGTTTTTCTAAATATGAAAAAGCATTCATTAATATATTATCTATTTTTCTAATTTTAATTATTGATATATAATATATTATAATTATTAGAATTTTTACAATTTCCATTTATGGATATTGAAATCATTGGCCATTATTATCAATCATATAGTTTTAATAGTTATTTAGATTCTATTAATTAATGTACCATGGATTCCCAATACATGTGAACTTGACACCAAATTTACCATAGTTATTTAATCTATTGTTTATATTTTATTAAGGGGTGAATTCATTCCAATTGTATTTTAATACCCCCTTTGATAATTTTTTCATCTAATTGTGTTTTAAAATTCACCTTATGAATTATTTAGTGTATTCATAGATGACATGCTATTTTAAATTTGGTCGGTTCATTACATTTTTATCTGGGTGAGGAGATTGTTTTGTTAGGGTTAAATAAAGATATGTTTGATATGTTTTCTTTCGAAAGTTTTTTTTTCTTATAATACAACAAGAGGTTATTGAGATTCTGATTATACTACTCACTTGGTATTTTTATACGTTCATGGTCTATTGGATTTAGTTTTGTTATCAAAAATCAGATGTGAAAATGGATTATGTGTTTTATTAAAATGTTGACTATGATGATTTATCATCTGATCTCACTAAAAACAAGAATCATGTATAGTTTTCTTGTGAGACACTTTTTCTTTCATAACATCAGTAACATTCATGGGGACAAGTAGTGATCCAATGATCCATATATAAATTTAATTTCATATTGACATACAAAAAGTTATGGAATTCTTCTCAATTTTGATACACTTGTTACTACAATGAATTTTGGGAAATAGGTTAGAAGATGAGGTGTTCATATGGTTGATACTTTTCCAAAGTGGACGGATATGATTTCACATTCCAATATATTTAGATCCACATCATTTTATAAATGAGATGTGTATATTGGAACAAATTACTATTCATACCACTTTGGATACATATTAATGTATGATGGACATCATTAGGGTTTAAACGAAAGATAAATTAATTATTTTTTTCATTCAGATGAAATAGTCTGACTAAAGAGTCATCTATCACAATTTATATTATTACATATAGAGGTCTTCAGTAAATTTTTTCACATACCAGTATTCATATGAATACCACAATACACGAATGTAAAATTGAATTTTATATTACTTCATTAATGTGTAACAAATTCCATTAATATAGGATTACTCATTACACTAGAATTCAATGATGTTGGTTGTGTCATGTTTCCATGTGTCTTGGTTATCACCTAACGATAAGAAATGATTTCATTTGTTATTATTATTAATATTTCTAGTAATAAATCATTAATAAGTATTTCGTATTATATTATATATTATGGTATTTATCAATATAATTATAGAGAGAATTTTTATCACACCATGAATACACACTCTGATTGATATGAAATCTCCATTTTTAATATATATTGAAAATTAATTTTTGTAGAATATATTAAATAATAGAATCCAGATGGGTTTTCAATACAGGACTATTAGGGAATCCTATTTTCTATGTATCTCTTTTGATAACATAATCATTTATAATATTTGATACTTGATCTTCCAAGTGGTAGATACATTTGTAGTGTTTTTATATAGTCAATCTGCAATTTATGCATTTATTTCATATAGAGATGTGAATTAATTTATATTTATAATTTATCTATAATACTATATTTTAATAATATGTTCAATAATGGATGAGGTCCAAAATTTTTAATTGATATTGTATATAAATATACTCATTTAATATTATCAATGCTGTAGATTGTAGACTCACACTACATTCAATATGCCTCTATTATACTTGGAGGAAAACAACAGTTTAGGAAGTGACATTACCTATGTTACTATTTTAGAGTCTATGAAAAGGTATAAAACTGAATTCAAGGTATAAATTGGGTTATTTTTCATTTTTTTATCATATTTTATGTGGTTAGAAATGGTCAACACATAGAAAGGTCATATAACCTATACATCACAAACATCAGTTCTATTATCATTTGGGTTACTATTTTTAAATAATTAATATAAATTATTCCACAAATATAGTTGATATTTTAACATTTTATGATGTATTAGTTTTTATTTGTTGATTTATTTTACTACTATTGTATTGTGGTGGTTAGAGGGTTTCTTTCAGGATTCATATTTTGTGAAATAGTTAATTAAAAAGTATATTACTGCTTACGAATATATAATGGTTTTAACATTTAATTTAGTTTTAATATTTTTTTCTACAATATAAATGATTTTTAGAGGGGTTTTATTAAATTAATAAATGTAAAATAATTTATTTTACTGATTCATTAAATAGACTATGTAGATCATGTTAATTAACTAATGCTGTAAAAGTGGGTTTCAACATGTTATCACTTTAACATTTGATTTTTAAATTTATGTGTTCATTGTATGTGACAAAACTATATTGTCCAGAATTTGGTATTATATTATAATGTTATTGTCTATATATTGTTATATACATATATGTGGTTTGCATTAATATATAAAAATTTTGTTTTTATTGACTATATAACCTCAAATGGGTTAAGAGAGAATGTAATATATCATTGGTATAATGACATATGGATTTTTTGCACAATGATTTCCAGCCATGAGCACATAGAAAAATGGAAAAAAAAATTAGCTACTAAAACGGTTTTTTATGTATAGTTTCTAGTTTTTTATTTATTTGATTTTGGTTATTGTTTAATGGAATTATAATAAACATGGGATGTAATGAAATATGCATAATATGGGAATAAAGGAAAATTTTATTAAGCATATTGTTGATCATAATGATAAAATACTATAATAAGTGTATAAATAATTTCATATGAAAGATAATCTTAGAAAACAACCCTATCTGAGCTAAGGATCTTTCATTGTATTTGAGATAACCCCACTACAAACCTAGAGATTGTCACTCAAGATTAAAAATATTAAAACTGACTAAATTGATCTTCCTTGTGATTTTTTCATATAATAATTATCTAAGAAGATAAAGGAAAAACTATCAGTTTATTTTTTATATTTACAATGAGTCAATATAATTGGAAAACAATGTGGATTCTCTAGATCAAATAGTTAAGGGTTCTCGCCTCTCTACAATATAGAACATTGGGTCTTAGTTTCTATTACCATGGTACAACTAATACTAACCCATCCACTCCATCCCCAAAATTGTATGACCATCTACATTATGATAATCCAATTGAACATTATGGTAATTCCATTCACAGCTCCATTAATGCTCACAAATAATTTAGAAAAAAATTAATCTTATTAAAAATCAATCCTAAATAAAAATTTATATATATATATATATATATCAAGACTATCATTTATCATATAATGTAGTAATATATGTGAAAGGAGTAGTTATAAAATTCAATTTTGATTTCCTTCACAACAATTAACTGTCGATGTGATCCTTTGGTTGATGGTCAATATGAACAATATTATGTTGTCCTCAACTAGATTCTTCACCAATGCCTTATGAATATATGGTTCCCTTTGGTGATTGTTGATGCTCCTTTTTCGTCACAAAGTCCAAAGGAATGTAAAGGAAAATGACTTAGCACAAATTGATTCATCCTTTGTAGAAAACATCAAAAATCGACAAAGGCATGAACAATGGATCAAAAGAAAATGTGTCGTGCAAGTTCTATCATTGTTGCGCAAGTCCACTTGAGCGACGCCTAGTGGTAGCGCAAGTGACTTGCGCGACCTAAGCGATAACCGCCCGAGGTCTTCTCCTGCCTATAAATAGACCCTGTGGGCCCCCCATTCAAGGAGAGGATTTTTTCCAGAAACTCATATTTGAGCTCCCGGCGCCCTAGTCTCTTCTCAAAGCTTCTGAAACACTTCTAAGATAATTTCTTACCTAGAACGGAAGATCTAAAGAGGGGGAGGAAGGCCTAAGTGTTCAAACTCATCAAAATTTGCGCGCCTGAGTGGCCAGCCCTTAAGGGAAAAGGCCCCACTTGTGTGCCGCCTTACCCCTTCAATAGAACTTGTGTGCCCCTCTTCTGGAAGAACCTCAAGAGGATTCTAAAGGCTTTAATCAAGAGTCTCTCAAGTATTACCCTTCTGGTTAACCGTCACGCAAGTACCCCATATGTCGCGCAGGCATACCTGTGCGACCAGGACTTGCGTGCCCACGCAGTACCTATGCGCCTTCTTGGACTTGCGCACCCCTTCCTTTTTTGGGTGCCCTTATTTCCCATTTCACCCCTCTTAAGCCATTCCACCTTTCCTATTCAAGATTCAGTCTTCAAGATTCTCTTCAAGTCCATTTATGGCATGATTTATTGATTTGACTTCCTTATCTGAAAGGAATTCTGTGGAATATCTCTCAAAACCTAGTGATTTACACATCTTTATGTCACTAAAGATTGATATTTCATTCATTCAACCTCATCCTTTAAGATGAGATAATCCTTAACCTGGGTCTCCTTTTCAGGAATAATCTCCAGTCATAAGTCCTCTAATTTGGGCATCCCTTTTAAGAGTAAGCCCCAAGTCCTCTAATTTGGGCATCCTCCTTAAGAGTAAGCCCCAGATCACCTAACCTTGGCCTCCTTTTTAGGAGTAAGCCCCAGTCATAGTTCCCCAAACTATGGGTATCCTCCTCACGAGTAAGCCCCAAACCTTAATTCTTTTTAACCTGGTCCTCCTTTTCAAGAGTAAACCCCAGTCCAAACATGGGCATCCTCTTCAGGAGTAAGCCCCAAGTCCCTTAATTTTTCAAATCTCTTAACCTGGGCCTCCTTTTCAAGAGTAATCCCCAGTCTTAATTTCTCTTAACCATTCCTAATTTACCTTTGATCTGGGATTCCTTTTCATGAGTAAAACCCAATCATAAGTCCCCTCCTAATTTGGGCCTCCTTTTCAGGAGTAATCCCCAAGTTAGAGTATTCAAAATATCCATGAAGCACATATACCTTTATGGACCCCGATATTGGATTTCATCCCCAAAGTAAATCCTAACCTTCATTTATCTGGGCAGTCATACATACATAAGCCCCACATTATTTCTTATGATTTCATCTTTCATGTCACAATTGTCTAATTTTTACCAATACCTCTTGTTTCTCACACCGAGCATGACTCACGTGAGATTAGAGTGTAAAAGTAATTATGACATCCTTCTTTGAGCCATCAATCATAAACATCATACTCCCTTACTCGAACTACGTGGGTTCTGATTCCTTTTTTAAACAAAGGATACATAGGTAGCCCATCTGCGGGTTCGATCCCAACTCTGAAATCATTCATGTCCTTATGAATGACAATAAACATCAAGTGCCCCACTGAGTGGATTTAAAACCAGCATGGTCATCATAATGACCAAGAGACTTCTATATAAATGTGTCGAAGGGTACCATTGACCAAGAATCTCTAATAAATACAGATGATTCTCTATCGATGAAGAACCATGAATACATATAAAAGATTCTCTAAATTTCCTACATATTTAATCATTGATTGTAAAATCTAAAGGAAATATCATTTTATACTTGGTAATGTAATAAGGATTCATGAACATAACTTAAATCTATAAAGAGAGTCCCGGATTAGACAATAATTCCCCTCAAAAATGTGTGATGAGTCCGACCTCCCATCCTCTCAACCAATGAAAATTCCTAAGCCTCATCAGTCCACAAACTAATGAGAGCCTACCTTTGGAAAGTAGGTCTAAATGGATGTGGAATCATTGGATGTTTCCAGTTCTACGAAAAAAAGCCGTTAGAAACTGATCAGAATGTTTGAACCTCCCATCAAGGCGGTCATCCCCGGATTCCGAGGGAAACAAAAAATGGTGAACCAAACGTGAATCCTTAACCAAGTTAAATTTATGTTTTATCTATTTTGTTAGGCCCCTATTTAAAACTCAATGAGAGGTCCAACAAAAACAATCATTGACATATGTACTCATCCAAAAGATGTAGTGTCTGAATTTATCTTGATTACGTCTGTTATATCAAACATACACTCTTTTCCAAGATCTTATGCATTTCTAGAATGGCTGCTCTCAAGTTCACACCTGTGAATACTGCTGCTACAAATGCCACTACTGCTACTCTTACTAGATCGTCATCCGCTCTAAGGACGATATCACCTACTCAGCATCTTCAACGCTGGGTATCAAACGCACTGGTTAAGGAGTATCGTCAACACGGTACCATTCCAACTCTGGAGGCTTCCCGACAAGCCCTCCAAGTGAACAACTCACACCAGTCATCCAAACAACAATGACCAGTGATCAAGAAGCAGGCGGTGCTGACTACCGTTTCCAACCGTTTCGGGTCGTTATCCCCGGAATGCAATCACCATTCGCTCCCTTATTCTGGGGAGGTGAATGAGAAGGTCCATTAGGGCCTTAATTCAAACAGACTGGATTCCTTCCTGAGGGATCCCACCAAAAACTGCCGCCAGACTCGTGTGGCAGTGCACTGTCAACATGATGAGGGTACCGACTCCAGGCATTCAGCTCAGGTTCCTTGAACCCGAGCAAGAAAGACGAACCACCAGAGGAAGAATCCGGTCAACAGTGAGCAGGTTCTCATCTGTGCCATCTTCGGAGAAGTCAACCAACCTAAATTGGTGGCAAGCAACGAGCAGGCACACACACCTGCCCGTTTTAATTCTGTCGTCCAGCAGACTCATCTGGCAGAATCACGCCAATCCCACCAGGCAATTCCGAAGGAGTACTATAGGTAGGAATATACACCTATTTATACATCATCGTATAGTCAGTAGGCTCGTCTGAATACATATGATGGATCTCATCAACCATGTTTGGCGAAGTGAAATCAACAGGCACATACACTTGCTTGTATTAATCAAGCCTACCAACAGCCTCGCTTGGTAGCATTCGGAGAAGTCAGTCGGAAAGCCCCGGCGACAAACATGAGGTAGACTCAACTCTCTTCCCCCACACTTGAGTACTGTTAGGATTCACTGACAGGAAAAGGAGGATAGGAGCAGGCACATACACCTAATCCAAGCCCATAATGGACGTATATTCCCGTTCCGGTAGCTGAAGTCACCAATCATATTCTATCAATGGTGAAAGAGAAGAAGAAAATCCCTACTCGTATTCTGGATGCCTGTCAGGATATTATAACAACTTCAATGGAATCTCAGGGAAAGACACATAAATCTATCCCTACCATTGGAGTAACAAATCAACAATTCACTCTGGAACAGACACACACATCTGTTCCAGTCCAAGAGGGTTGTGGGGCATACTCCCTCATATCATACGAACAACCAAGTAAGGCACATACACCTGATTTGAGTGGATATCGTTAGCCTAACCTGGCCATCTTTCCTGATCAGGCATATACACCTTCTTAGAGCAGCCACTTTCTTCAACAAGTGGATTCCAAGGTGAGTAAGAAGGCATCTAAGAAAAAGACCCTCCCATCACAGTCAAGATATCAAGAGTCAATCTGTAACAAGGCCTTGCTCGATGCTAGAGTTCTTGAATCCCTCAGACAATTATCTGTTGAAATTCAAGATTCTACTCCCTCATTTCCCAATAGTAGGAACATTAATTCTGAAGGTCTTCAATAGACACATCCTCATAAAGGATTGCTTCATGACAATTCGGTCGATCTTGAAGTTTCATCCTCAGATGAAGGCCACAGGAACCCTCTGTGTGGTCAGAAGACCAAGGAGCAAGAGATCTCGTCTTTTGCTATAACCCATTATGATGGTCCTCCCCATGATGATGAATTTCGCTGCAAAAGTCCTCTCCACAGTAGTGATGCACATTTCCCGGAAAATTCTCCAGTGGATAATGTAGTGTCGAGAAATCCCTCTTATCTTGAGGCACTTCCAAATGTGAAACCAGTCGTGTCTGAAGCTTTATCGCTAGCAAGTGAAATACTTTCTCAATCAGAAGATATCCCAGGGTGTAGGTCATTCTCTGAACCACCCCTAAGTCATGCATCTTCTAGTTTGATCAATGATTTCTCTACCAATCCTGTTGAATCCAATGAAGCAACAAGGAAACACCAAATCTGGTCAAATTAGGTAGAAGAATCTTCATCAAATGATAAAGAGGAAATGCTGAACATGAGAAAAAAACTGGTGAAAGGTGAAGTGCCAGTCATGTTTTGGCCTCTGCGTGACTCTCAGTATAACATTCCAGAAATGTTGACGGAAGATGAAATTTTTGATATTCGTCTCAACATATGGAAAACTATTTATCAGTTGAAAAATAAAGTATTATCTTATGATGAATATGAAAATCATCTTAAGATAATAGAAGAATTACAACGTTAGATTGATTTGGC
Organism: Viscum album; assembly: GCA_963277665.1. Classification (NCBI taxonomy): domain Eukaryota; kingdom Viridiplantae; phylum Streptophyta; class Magnoliopsida; order Santalales; family Viscaceae; genus Viscum; species Viscum album. The sequence goes on from OY728120.1 coordinate 814,597,073, forward strand.
ATCTCTATCAGTCTCTCAATATCCGAAGGCTAAAAAACAATAGAGAGCCCTTCAACGGTCATGCCTTGGCGCACTAAGAAGATTGCGTCAGTTAATTTCCAATGCCCCATCTGGTATTCAAGTCATAGGATGGGGTGTTCATGGATCACTGCATTTCACAGTGCTCTCCAGTCAGCAAATCCCGCCGAAAATGGTCTCATGCAATGTTATTGCCCATGGCCGGCCACAGTAAATGGGATTTGTTTGTAATCAAAAGCTTTCCCAAGAACATGCTTCAACTAGTTCCTCTCAAAATCAAGAATACAGAGAAAAAGTTGTTGAATTACTCTTGCATCAAGAATACGAGAATATTGAGCAGGCCTCTCGTTTGGAGCAAGCACATCACCAAGTGACAGAAGTGTCATAAATCATCCAATGGTCTTTTAAACCGGGTGATAAAAGTGGATACAGGTTAATGCATCCGGCTAATTTCCGGACTAAGGTTCGCAAGATCAGGAGGAATTTTAAGAAAGTCTCAAACCTAGCATGTCAAGAGCCACCTCAGCTTGCCAGATTGGGGACTCTTTTAAACCAACCCTCGGAATCAACAAATAGGATTCGAGGAGTTGAGCGAGAACAGCAGGAACATACCCAGTCCACCGGACTGGGGACTTTTTCAAATCATCAATCCCCTCCTTAGAGAAAGTCGGTCTTTTCTCGATTGGGGAAGAATCCTCAAGTGGAACGAAGAGCCAAATTATCCAGAGATTCCCTCCAAATTACGGTTTGTCAAGAAATTCCTGAGGGATCGAATCAACAAAAGGCAATGTCTCATCAAAGACATGGAAGAATACAATATCACATAAATGATGATAGAAGGGATGTGATGAGTTATGCATCAATCAATGTAATCAATACCATTGTTGTTGATCCACCAGATGAGGCTCACTCAGGGGACTAAGATTAAGAGGTTCCTGCTCAAGAAGATGTATGCACAGACACAAATGAAGAAGGTGTGTGTACACAAAGTCAAAGGATTACTCAGAACCTAGGTAATCCTTCGAGTAACCCACTTCCCCCTCTCCGAAAAGGATACAACAAAGGGAAGGGAAAGAACCATGTTACATATCTTTCCTCTGGATAAGGTCAATCGCTCTCACTAGAGCAAAGGTTTTCACAACAGGAGGAAGAAATGAAGGAATTAAGAAGGTTGAATGCAGAACTACTTCAGAGTAGTCTTCTTCTTAATCATGCTGGATTCAATCAGCCAAAGGAATTTGTTGCAGCTATTGAGATGGATCAAGAATATCCTCCTCTATCAGTACACCCTCACAGGTCTAATCCTACGGGTCATGTGCAACAACAGTCGGCAGTGCTATCATCAATTGCAGCACCAATCACCACATCTGTCCAAGCTCCAGTCATCGCGCCTACCCAAGTACAAGTTCAACCGGATGTTTCTCAAAAGTTAATAACTACTATTGAGTCATTAATAGCTCGGTTAGAAACTATGGAAGGGAAACGTGCACAAGTTCAACCAGAAAAGAAAGTTTACCCTGAATGGGTAGATTCAATCTCTCCTCCATCCAGTTTTGGGAACCCTGTATTCCCTATTTTCAATGGATCAGGCGATCTTCAACAGTATTTGACGCATTACATGTCTTGTTGCGATCCTATGATGGGAACTCCGGAGTAGCAAGAAGCAGTGAAACTCAGATGCTTCATGCAAACCTTTCAAGGACCAGCTTTTGTCTGTTATTAAAGCTTGCAATCCCGGTCAATTACCAGATGAGAGGATCTTCGCAAAAAATTCCTCCTTCAGTTCAGCTCAACTTTTCCAAAGACAAAAATTTTTTATCTTACAAACTATAAGCAAAGGGAGAATGAAAGGGTCTCTGGTTTTATTGCTCGATGTAAGGGATTAACATATTCCTTGAGTTTAGCACTCCCTCAAGAATACTTGTTGCCAATCTGTGTGGAAAATCTGTGTGACAAATTACGCACGCTATTAATCCCTGTGAAATACACAGGAGGGTTTCGAGACCTTACTTCAATCACTCAGCAGATTGAATATTACCTTATACCGGCTAAGGCTAAATCACATGTAATTCCATCAGCTCCAGAAAGGAGAATGGGTAAAGCAGAAACTTCTACAGTTATGCTTAAACAAGCACCTGTACCTGTTTCTACCTCAAAACCTTCATCTTCTCGAAGGGCTCCACCTTCTGAGCACCAACAACAAAGGTTGTTTCGTCTAGATGATCAAAGAGATCAAAGACGAAAACAATTTGAGGATCTGAAGATAAAAACATACTCTTTCTGAAATGAACAAGTTCCTGGTTATTTCATTTCAGCTCTGGAAAACAATTTGGTTCAATTGCCAATGCCCAAGAGGCCAAACAAGAAGGAAGATTAAAACCATCCCAATTATTTCCCTTTTCATCAAATGTTGGGGCATCCCATCCAAGAGTGTTTTGTCTTCAAATACCTCCTGAAAAATATGGTCAACTCAGGAAAAGTCAGACTGAAAGGTTCTTCAGCTTAGGTAGCATGTGTTATTGCTACAGTTCTAGAGGAGAAAGGAGAATGGAAAGAAGTAAAAAGCAAAAATGCACAGAAGTATGATGGTTGGATGGTCAGAAAGACAATCAATCAAACTCATGCTATTTTGCGAACACAATTAAAGAAACCAATTGTGTCTTCTTCCAGGAATGTTGCGGCAAAACCCTCTTCGTCAGAGGGAAAGTCCTCAAAGAAATGGCATGATTCAAAGAAAGAAAAAGGATCAGAAGAAGATGAATATGTGTCCAAGCCTAAGTTTTATTTGACTTTGGCGGACTTCATGCCATCTACTTCAAAGCCACGGGCACCGCCCCACCAAAAGACATAGCCTAAACATGCTAATCAGGCATTGTCTTCCTCAGATGAAGAGTTAATCTTTGGTTCTGTTAATATGATTCAATTAATAGATCCATATTCCAGTCGCAGTTTCGATTTCAATGAGTCTGAATTCCCTGTATCAAACAGGGAAATCAGAGGAAGTTCCAGGGGCTCAGGATACAGGGGAATACGTGGATCTTTCAGAAGCCACTATTCCAATTCTACCACTACTAGAACTGTGTACGCGGCAGAAACTCATGGTAGAGCCCTTCAGCGAGCTCAGTAATAACAAGCAAGTTCTTCTACCAATAGAAAATTCAGTCCTCGCACAGTTATTTTGGAAGACTGGTTGAAGGTTCCATCTTCTTCCTCTCAGTAAGTAAATGGATATAATCGGTCTAGTATTTCAAAACCAGGAATATTGTCAACTTCTATCCCAACACAAGATGCATCAACTTCCAAAGCATCTACTTCCAAGGTACCTTCTAAACCAAAAATTATTGTTGGGAAACGCAGACATCTGGATCAAAAGTATGATATATTGAAACACTTGGCCCAAGTACCAGCCAAGTTATCAATTCTGGACGCTCTGAATCTATCAAAAGATCTTCGTGAAGAATTCATCGAGGCTTTGTCAAGTCCTTAGGAGTTTGAAACTGAAATTGATGTAGCTGAAGTCTATCACATAGAGACTAATCGTGCAGAATTCCAGGCAATAATATATTTTACTGATGAAGATGAAGATGATGTTGTGCATGGACATATTAGACCATTGTACTTGTCCGGCAAGGTCAATGGCGTAGATGTTCGAAGATCTTTCATTGAAAATGGTTCAGGAGTCAACCTCATGCCCATTCATACACTTTGTCGATTGGGCCTCATGGAATCTGATTTATCTCCTTCTACCATGATGTTACAAGGATATGATAAAAATGAACAAGAACCACTGGGCGAAGTTAAACTCAAAACTCAGTTTGGATATCTTGTATCCAATTCATATTTCATGGATGTTGATCAAGACTCAGCCATCAACATCTTTCTTGGAAGACCCTGGCTACATCAACATGCGGCTATCCCTTCATCATACCATCAATGTCTCAAATATTGTTTTGATGGTCAAGTTGGGACATTGTATGGTGACAAGGCCCCATTCAAGACATGTGAGTCTCAATACATTGAGGCGTAATTATATCACATGAAGGGAAGGGAGAAATCCACAACAAAGGAGATTACCAAAGTTAATGCTCCATATGGTTTGGAGAAAATTCCAGTAAATCCATTTACACATGTGAGTACAGATTATGTGTTGCCTATCGGTCAAATTGACAAGATAGACCCAAATCAAAATACTCTTATGGAAAGATCCATAATGTCAATTACAGCAATCGAGCCAGACAACATGGGAGAAATTGGTAATCTACCAAGCAGTGATGAAAGAACAAATGGTGACGTCTTCATTTCATCTGCTGAAATCCAACAAGTCTATGCTTCGCCAATTAGGACAAAAGAAGTTATAGCAACCTCAGAGGTGAAAAATGATGTCAATTCTCAATCCATCATCTCCTCTTTGTTACCCAAAGAAGACCCTTCATCATCAATCGGGTCGGAAATGGAAGCTTCTTCATTAAGATATGCAAATTTTGACATCTTTTCGGATCATGAAAATTCTACTTTATCGTATACTATGCAAGTAGAAACGGAAGAAATAATACATGATGAAGAAGAAGAGGAAAATCTCAGAGATGCTCCTCCAGCATTTGGAGAGGTTATCTCTACCATTTTTGATGAACTCAGATAAATAAATTTGGGTACAAAAGAAGATCCACGCCCCACTTTAATCAGTGCGGCCACGAATCTTGAAGAGCAAGAACTGTATATTTCTTTTCTAAAGAAAAATAGAGATATATTTTCCTAGAACTATACAGAAATTCTTGGGCATGATCCTGATGTTGCTACACATCATTTGGGTTTACCATAAGAACATCGAGGATTTAAGCAAGCCGCGAGAAGAACACAGCCAACTTATGCTTCCAAAATTAAAGCTGATGTGGATAAGAATATCAAAGCTAACTTCGTCAGAGAAGTTAAATATCCCAAATGGTTGGCTAATATTGTCCCTGTAAAGAAAAAGAACGGACAAATTAGATTTTTCATTGATTTCAGAGATCTTAATCGGCATTATCCTAAGGATGATTTCCCACTTCCGATTACAGAACTTCTAATTGATGCAACAGGTGGCTATGAAGCACTTTCCTTCATGGATGGATATTCCGGATATAATCATATCCTAATGGCCCCAGAAGACGAGGAATCTATAGCCTTCAGATCCCCTCAGGGTGTGTTTTTCTACCGGGTAATTCCCTTTGGCTTAAAGAATGCAGGTGCAACTTATCAACGTGCCATGCATCGTATCTTCAAACCCTTCTTAGGGAAGTTTGTTTAATGCTATGTAGAAGATTTGGTAGTTAAATCCAAACAACATTCTAATCACTTGGCTGATTTGGAAGTCATATTTCGCAAGCTTCAACAACATAATTTGAAGATGAACCCCTTAAAATGGGTTTTTGGGGTAACCTCAGGAAAATTTCACAGCTTTGTTGTACGCCATCATGGTATTGAAGTTGATCCTGAGAATACCAATTCAATACATGGTATGTCAACTCCTCGAAATTTGAAATAATTAATAGGACTTCAAGGAAACTTGTCCTATATTCGGCATTTCATCGACAATTTGGCAGGCAAAATTTTACCCTTCACCAAATTGATGAAGAAGGTAGTCACTTACCAATGGACTGAAGAATGTCAAGAAGAATTCAATATTCTCAAGAAATACCTCTTCAGTCCACCGGTACTCATGCCACCTGTTGAAGGAAGACCACATATCCTCTACGTGAGAGCTCTAGAGAGATCATTGGGTGCCTTTCTTGCTCAAAAGAATGATGCTGGGAATGAAAATAGCCTCTACTATCTCAGTCGAACCATGATTGAAGCAGAAACCTGGTATTCAAGTATTGAGAATTGATGCCTGGCATTAATCTTTGCAGTTCAGAAGTTGAGACACTACCTGCAACATCACGAGGTCCAATTGGTATCTCGCCATAACCTCCTCAAATTTATCCTTCGTCGTCCATTGCTTACAGGACGTCTGGCAAGGTGGGCAGTTATTTTTCAGCAATTCGACATTCAGTATGTGTCTCAAAAGGTGATAAAGGGCCAACATATGACTCATTTCCTAGTTGGACACCCTTCAGTGGAAGAAACATCTTTAGATATTAAACTACCTGATGAGGAAGTCTTATCTATTCAAGAAAGTCCTCAGGCATGGGAAATGTATTTTGATGGTGCTTCAAGAAGTCCAACAGGGAGGAAAATGGAAAATCCTAAATTCAACAAAGTTGGCTTAGGAATTGTGCTCATTTCTCCAGAAAAGGAAATGTTACCTTATTCCTTATTATTGTGAGAAGGTGGTACCAATAATGAAGCAGAATACCAAGCTCTCATCATAGGCTTGGAATTAGCACTTCAAGCACAATGAATCACTTAAAGGTGAAATGTGATTCAGACCTGGTAATCAAAAAAGTCAATGGGTATTATGCCATCAAAAAAGAATAACTAATCCCTTTGTATGATTACATCAGAGAGTTAATGGCAAAATTCTTTTTGGAACCGACATTTTCTTGCTTCCCAAGATCACAAAATGCTCAAGCTGATGCACTGGCTAATATAGCCACAGCTCTGGCAGATCCAAATCGGGACGAGACAACCATCAGTATTTCCCACCTTCGTGCAATTTCACCTTATGTTCGAATCAGAACAGAGGAAATCAATGAAATTTGTCCTATTCCTGAACCGTATGGTCATACTACAGGATGGATGTCACCTATCAGGGAATACCATCAAAATGGAACACTTCCACCTAATAGAGCTGAGAAAGAACAAATCTGGCGATGTGTGGTCAATTTTACTCTTTATGATAACCCAGATCACCTAGAAAAAATTATTTACAAACGTTGTTTTGATGGATTTCTCTTCAGATGTATTGATGGTGAAGAGACAATGGCTGTCATGAAAGAAGTGCATGTAGGAGTCTGTGGTGTCCACCATTCTGAACATAGACTGTCTGATCAGATTCGAAGGCTTGGATACTTTTGGCCTTCAATGATACGAGATTGTGTCGATTTCAAAAAGAAGTGTCATTCATACCAAGTAAATTCCAACTTCATTCATAAACCTCTAGAGTTTCTTCATACATATAAATACTCATGGCCATTTTCCACATGGGGAATGGATGTGGTGGGACCTTACCCTTCGGCTACAGCCTAGCAGTTTAAGTACATTCTTACTGTTACTGACTTCTTTTCCAAATGGGCAGAGGCAATAACTCTCAAGGAATTCAGTTCTAAATGCATTGTTAGCTTCATTAAGTCTAACATCATTACCAGATTTGGTGTCCCTCATACCATATTGACGGAAAATGGCACCAATTTTTGTTCATCCGAGGTGAAGATATTGTATCAAGAATACAACATCAAATACAACCATTCATCTCGGTATCATGCAGTGGCCAACGGCCAGATAGAAGCCTTTAACAAGACTCTTTCAAATATACTACAAAAGATAGTGGGTAAAGATAAGAGGTCATGGCCTGATAAACTCTTTCATGCTTTATGGGCTTATCGGACTACCACCTGCACTGCAACTCGGTCGACTCCATATTCATTGGTATATGGAACAGAAGCCATCTTGCCCATTGAAGTTCAACTACCCTTTCTCAGAGTTTCAATTTTTGATCAATCATCTACAGATGAAAAATCTCAAAAGTGATTGAATTAATTGGAATGGTTACATGAGAAAAGATTGTTCACTTTGCACCACTTGGAAGTCTATCAGAATCGAGTAGCATGAGCTTTTAACAAAAAAGTTCATCTTCGTTCATTCACTTAGGGAGAATTGGTGTTAGTTCTCAGAACTCCAATGATACCAGGAAAGAAACCTCCGAAGCTTGAGCCAAAATGGCAAGGACCTTATTCAATACATAGGGTCTAATCCAATGGATCTTATTCATTAATCTCGACGGATGGAGAACTCATCACTACTCCAAAAAATGCCAGATTTTTAAAGAAGTATTATGTATAAACACAAAATACATCGCAACTTGGTCAAACATGACGTTAAATTGTGTCCCCTTGGTCCAACATGACGTTAAACTGTGTCCCCCTTGGTCCAACATGATGTTAAACTATGTCCCCCTTGGTCCAACATGACGTTAAACTGTGTCCCCCTTGGTCCAACATGAAGTTAAACTGTGTCCCCCTTGGTTCAACATGACGTTAAACTGTGTCCCCCATGGTCTAGTATGACCTTAAACTGCAACATGGTCCAACATGACGTTAAACTATGTCCCCCATGGTCCAACATGACGTTAAACTATGTCCCCCTTGGTCCAGTATGACCTTAACCTACAACATGGTCCAACATGATGTTAAACTGTGTCCCCCATGGTCCAACATGACGTTAAACTGTGTCCCCCTTGGTCCAACATGACGTTAAACTATGTCTCCAAAATGGTCCAGTATGACCTTAAACTGCAACTTGGTCCAACATGATGTTAAACTATGATTTCCTCACTGCATGATATTAAACTGCAAAGTCCCTCTTTTGTCCTTGCTATATGACGTTAAACTATACAGCAACGGTCCATACATACGACCTTAAACTATTTGTATTAATTTCGTCCCACACGACGTTAAACTGTGAAAAAGTTCCCTAAATGGTTCAGTATGACCTTAAACTGCAATTAGGTCCAGTGTGACCTTAAACTACATCATCAACTGTCCATGCATATGACCCTAAACTATTTTCAAGTCCCTTACGTCCAGCAAGACGTTAAACTATGACGTCCTAACTACATGACGCTAAACTGTATAAAATTCCCTTCCGTCCGGAAAGACTTTAAACTATATAGTCATTAAATGTCCCGTATGACCTTAAACTACACTTTTGTCCATCATGACATTAAACTGCACCATCCACGGTCCATGCATATAACCTCAAACTATTCGCACTTTCATCCAACATGATGCTAAACCGTGGGAAAAAATCCCCAATGAGTCCAACATGACGTTAAATGGTGTACTCTTTTGTCCTCACTTCATGACATTAAACTACACAGTCCCCCTTTCATCCAACATGACATTAAACTCTATTGTCCCCATCATCCTAACTACATGACGCTAAACTGTGCAGCACCTATAGTCCTAACTGCAATACTTTAAACTACATAGTCCCTTTATATGTCCTACATGACATTAAACTATGCATCGTTAAGGTTGTTATTACCTCTTGTTTCTCACACCGAGTATGACTCACGTGAGCTTAGAGCAAACCTCAATCGTAACACTCTCTTTGGGCCTCTAACCATGTGTAAGTCCCAACAACATTTTTTTAGGTCATTGTCCCCAAGAACATCTTGATCATTAAGGCATTCTTTAATTGAACTACACGGACTTTGATCCTTTCCTTCTAGGCTAGGTATGTAGGCAACCTCCCAAGGTTCAAGCCCAAAACTAATCTCGCCACATCGGTTCACCTCCATCTCATACGATGTTGATTCGTGAACCCGCCCCTAGAATCAATATCTTTTACATTGGTTCACATTCGTCCTTGTTATACGACATTAAACTATAAAAAACTTTTGTCCAGTATGATAATAAACTACAATATTCATTGATAACCTCACCTGAGAGGGAACCATTATTTAAATTGATTTTTCAATCATGTTTCATTTCAAAGACTACGTGCATACATGGCAATTCCCAAACCTTTTATCTTGGATTAAACCATCATTGTACTAAAGTACCCTTTCACCCTTCACATGTACGAACAAAATTTTTACAAAGGGTAATTCTAGAACTACGTGGGCTTGATTCCCATCCTTATGGGATACGTAGGAATGTTCGAGTGTCCCTCGAATCCAGCCCCATGTCTTTGGGCCTAACCCCAAATTCCATTTTCAGTCCCTTGGCTGAAAAGTCCCCATGAAAACACACACTGTGTATTTCTTATAATGGTCCAAGATCTACGACCCTAAACTAAGATCTCTAATCCTTTTGTCCCACGCGACGTTAAACTGCAGTTTAAGAACTACATATGGCTTGATTCTCATCCTTATGGGATACGTAGTGAAGTCCAACATTTCAATTCAGGACCTGACCACAACATGATTATGGTTAGCATTGATCTGTGTATCTCTGTATACATTGAACAATACCCATTTTAATGTGTCATAATCCTAACCTTAAATATTTTCAAATCCTCATAACCCTTTTCATGACTTCTAGTCACAAAAATATCAAACTTCTGAGAGTTCTTTTTCCTGACTATGCAGCACGTGCCCATAGGCGGCCTTGCATAAACAGTCTACATAACAGACTTATTAGCCAAAAGATACTATTATTTTACTATGAATCCAATTCCCTTAGGTGGCCCTGCATAATTCAACCCCCTAACGGGTTTGTCGGATAGTGGTAACATCATTCTTGGGAAGAATGCCTCTTTTTTCCTTATTTGTCTTAAATGAAAGTATGTAGGGATCCGCAAAAATAGCCATCCTTAACATATTTGTCCCAAATCATTTTTCATGATCTGAAAGTATTGAAGTCTATGGTTTATATTCTCCTTCCCTACGTTAGGGTCAAACCTTCGTATGAGTGATATTCAACCAGTTCTTCGATAATCTTGTTTGCAAATATCTTCTCCATATTCAAGTACCTCTTTCCATACAGCAAACTCTATACTTTGTAAGATTTTAATCTCCATAAACTTTCACTGGATTTTAGCACTAGGAAAGTAAATTTTTGAGAGTTCTTTTGCCTGACTATGCAGCATGTGCCCATAGGCGGCCTTGCATAAACAGTCTACATAACAGACTTATTAGCCAAAAGATACTATTTTATTTAACTATGCAGCCAATGCCCTTAGGTGTCCCTGCATAATTCAAGCCCCTAACGGGTTTGTTAAATAATGGTAACTTCATTCTTAGAAACTACTTCTTCTAATGTCTTTTAGATCTTTTTCATATCATTCCTCATATTCAAATATTCTTAAGTCATAGCTTACATTTTTTCCCTCATACTTGAGTATGGTAATATGTTTTCAGATAAATTTTCAAGGAATTGAGTCAATTATAATCCATTTCGGTCAAAGCTATTTCGAACATAAACATTAGCCTTTTTATGTCTGACGTGCATGACTTTAAACTGCCCACAAAAGACAAGGGAAATTTGAATAAAAGTTAAGTTCATAGCTCACTAAACATACATTTTGTATGATTTAGGTAACATTGAGAAATTAAAATGTTCGAAGTTTGTAGGGTTATTTACATCAATCCTAGTAAAAATCAAACTATGCTTTCTAGGACCATTGGCTTAGGTAAAATCTAAAGAATATAGAAAAATAATGTAGGTAAAAATGATTGAAGATGAAAGTGTTTTTTCATTGATACATAGGAGATAGAAGGAAATCCACAGACTGGATTCTCTTATCTTTTTTTTCAAGAATTACAAGAGGCTTTCAACATAACTCTTCATATGATTTATGGCATCCCGGGCTTCATCAGCAACCACATGGAATTCATTCATTCAACTGGATACAATAAGAGATGTAGTGATGCAATCTCTTCTTGGAACAATTGTAAAAGGATGTTCTTGAGTGCTGTTTGAGAAAATTTTCTGCTGATCAAACAGTAACTCTGTTTTTGTCCAAGAGACTTGGAAGATGGATACATGGATTTGAGAATGGAGGATTGGAAGTAAAGATCCATTTGGAGAGAGTAATCTTTTCAGGTATTTCTCTAATTCCATGTTTTTCTTCTCTCCACCAACCGATAGCGGAAAACTTTTCAGCCCATGGGTTTTCCATTTTCATATCTGCAAGAAAATGACATGGAGGAAGAATTTGAAAGTTCACACCATTTTTGTTGCTCTTAATGCACACCATAACCAAAATAGAGGAGTATCAGTGCAACTACATTTCATGCGTATAGTTATTTGCATCTGGAACATTGACTCCTTGCAGATGACCATGACCATATAGAGGCAGGTAGATGCTCTGTGGGAAATTAAGATGATATTTCTTCAAGTACTTAGCCAAATCTGGGAGAGTGTTGTCACAGATATCATAATAATCATGGCCAATGATGTTCATCATGTCATCAATCCGCTTGTTAGACAGTTCATCAACCGTTTTAATTCCCTTGGGATCCATTGAATCTTCACAAGAGTTGAATAAATTAACTCTTAAATGGATTTATTTTTCATAAACCTTGTGAAGAAATGAAAAAAATGGCTAAGGCATTAATGTGCGCAAGTATGGATGTGTCACGCAAGTGTTAAATGTGTCATGCAAGTTTTTGTCGTGCATGTGTCACCATGCAAGTCCTATTACCTTGACAGCAATGCGCCAGTGAGGAAACAGCAGAAAGAAGATACTTGCGCGGCGAAGATGACTTGCGCGGCGAGAGCTTGAGAATTCGGAATCAGATGCTATGTGTGGCCAATGACCGTGTATTTATAGGCTAGGAGGCCTATCTGTGCGCCTACACCCAGTGCGCTCAATCCCTGCGCGACTTGAACCTGCGCGCCAAGTGTTGCGCACTGAACAGTTGCGCGCTACCCTTCCTTTGGATGTCTCATTTTTCCTTAGAGTCACATCCTCATTTCTTTCGGATCCAAATCTGAGGGGGGGGGACTTTTGTTGACGCTCCTTTTTCGTCACAGAGTCCAAAGGAATGTAAAGGGAAATGACTTAGCACAAATTCATTCATCCTTTGAAGAAAAAATCAAAAATGGACAAAGGAATGAACAAGGGATCAAAACCACATGTGTCGCGCAAGTTTTATCACTGTCGTGCAAGTCCACTTGCGCAACGCCTATTGGTCGCGCAAGTGACTTGCGTGACCTAAGCGATAACCGCCCAGGGTCTTATCCTGCCTATAAATAGACCCTGTGGGCCCCCCATTCAAGGAGAGGATTTTTTCCAGAAACTCAAATGTGAGCTCCCGGTTCCCTAGTCTCTTCTCAAAGCTTCCGAAACACTTCTAAGGTAATTTCTTACCTCGAAAGGAATATCTAAAGAGGGGGAGGAAGGACTAAGTGTTGAAACTCATCAACACTTGAGCGCTTGAGTGGCCAGCCCTTAAGGGAAAATCCTACACTTGCGCGCCGCCTTACCCCTTCAATAGACCTTGCGCACCCCTCTTCTGGAAGAACCTCAAGAGGATTTTAAAGGCTTTAATCAAGAGTCGCTCAAGTATTACCCTGCTGGTTAACCGTCGCGCAAGTACCCCATATGTCGCGCAGGCATACCTGTGCGACCAAGACTTGCGCGCCCACGCAGTACCTGCTTGCCTATCAAGACTTGCACGCCCCTGCCTTTTTTGGGCGCCCTTCTTGCCCATTTCACCCCTCTTAAGCCATTCCACCTTTCCTATTCAAGATTCAGTCTTCAAGACACTCTTCATAGCCATTTATGGCATGATTTCTTGATTTGAATTCCTTATCTGAAAGGAATTCTGTGGAATATGTCTCAAAACCTGGTGATTTACACATCTTTATGTCACAAAAGATTGAGATTTCATTCATTCAACCTCATCCTTTAAGATGAGAGAATCCTTAACATGGGTCTACTTTTCAGAAATAATCCTCAGTCATAAGTCCTCTAATTTGGGAATCCTCTTTAGGAGTAAGCCCTAAGTCCTCTCATTTGGGCATCCTCCTTAGGAGTAATCCCCAGATCCCCTAACCTGGGCCTCCTTTTCAGGAGTAATCCCCAGTCATAATTCCCCAAAATATGGGCATCCTCATCAGGATTAATCCCCAAACCATAATTCTTTTTAACATGGGCCTCCTTTTCTGGAGTAAACCCCATTCCAAACATGGGCATCCTCTTCAGGAGTAAGCCCCCAAGTCCCTTAATTTTTAAAATCTCTTAACCTGGGCCTCCTTTTAAAGAGTAAGCCCCAGTCTTAATTTCACTTAACCAGTCCAAATTTACCTTTGATCTTGGATTCCTTTTCAAGAGTAAAACCCAATTATAATTCCTCTCCTAATTTGTGCCTCCTTTTCAGGTGTAAGCCCTAAGTTAGAGTATTCAAAATCTCCATGAAGAACATATACCTTTATGGACCCTGCTCCTGGATTTTTTCCCTAAAGTAAATCCTAACCTTCATTTATCTGGGCAGTCATACATACATAAGCCCCACATTATTTCTTATGATTGCATCTTTCATGGGAAAATTGTCTAATTTTTACCAATACCTCTTGTTTCTCACACCGAGCATGACTCACATGAGCTTAGAGTGTAAAAGTAATTATGACATCCTTCTTTGAGCCATCAATCATAAACATCATACTCCCTTACTCGAACTACGTGGGTTATGATTCCTTTTTTAAACAAAGGATATGTAGGTAGCCCATCTGCGGGTTCGATCCCAACTCTGAAATAATTCATGTCCTTCTGAATGACAATAAACTTCATGTTCCCCACTGAGTGGCTTTAAAACCAGCATGGTCATTATAATGACCAAGATACTTCTATATAAATGTGTCGAAGGGTACCATTGACCAAGAATATCTAATAAATACAGATGATTCTCTATCGATGAAGAACCTCGAATACATATAAAACATTCTCCAAATTTCATACATATTTAATCATTGATTGTAAAATATAAAGGAAAGCTCATTTTATACTTGGTAATGTAATAAGGATTCACGAACATAACTTAAATCTATAAAGATAGTCCCGGAGTAGACAATAATTCCCCTCAAAAAGGTGTGATGATTCCGACCTCCCATCCTCTCGACCAATTCAAATTCCTAAGCCTCATCAGTCCACAAACTAATGAGCACCTACCTTTGGAAAGTAGGTCTAAATGGATGTGGAATCATTGGATGTTTCCGGTTCTATGAACAAACCCGTTAGAAACTGATAGGAATGTTTGAACCTCTCATCAAGGTGGTCATCCCCGGATTCCGAGGGAAACAGTGACTGGACCCAGTTTTGGATTTTTATAGTTCCTTATAATAATTATTTAATGAATTTATTTTAAACATAACTATTATGGTATATATACATTAGGAATATGATTTTTTCATTCCATCCATGTTTTTTAACCCTATTATTTAATTACCATAAAATCTAATAGTTCCATACATGATCTCATGTTTATATTAATGAAACTATTCTTTCAGGGGATTCATTTTATTATCAATTTAATTTTTTTAAACCGACAATGGAAACACAATAATTTTTCTATAATTCATATTTAAAATAGATGTTCTATATAATTTGTTATCCATGACTTCAACACATCATCATTTATATAGGATGTATATTCTTCTGAAATTGATTATTGATGGGTGGTTTTTTAAATTGGTGAATTGTGTTATTTTATATAACTCAGAGAATATAAATATAAGAATATATAATTGATGATGATACCAGCATATCATATCCAATGTTGGTATTATGTTTGTAAGAAATAAAACATTGTAACGGGTGATATTATCATGAGTATTGAAATATATGATTTTTATGTGTTGTTCATGAACCATGTCATAAATATATAAATCACCTAGTGAAATTATAATACATTTCATTTTGAATAAATATAATTTCCTAGATATCAAGAAATGCACACTAATATTTAACAAATAATTGTTTAGTCATGCATTTATTACATAATTTAAAACTAATTTTTAATAATTTCATAAAAATTATTTCAAACAATATACTTAATTTTTTATATCATAATTCCAAATTTATATTAGGGTGAATTTTTAGATGGTTTTAAGATGTTTCATTTGTGTATAAATCGTGAAAAATACTGAATTTTGAATCATAACTATATTATCGTAAAAATAATTTATATTGTTAAATTATTTTAGGAATTGGTATTAAAGAAATATTAATAAAATTAATTATCAGTTAATCTAGTTCATTTCATTTTAACCATTTTAAATTTAAATTTATATATGAAAACATTTTAAACTTTTGAATAATTACACTTTAAAACCCCATACTCATCGTATCTACAGGATTAGTTTTATATCATATTTTTTAATTTATATAAAATGAATTTGGAAAATAGATTCCACATATGGAATAAGAATAATTTATGTTTTTTTATAAGGGAAACAATAGTTTTGATAAAAATTAATTTTGAGTTAGGTAAAAATTGGTATCCTCGATTAAGGAAAATGTTTTATTTACCAGGGGATGAACAAAAAATTAAGAGTAAAAATGGATTATAAAATATTCAAAAAACAATTTTCTACCCATATTATTAAAATAATAACACTATGAATATATAATGTTCATTTTTTACTATCATTCAATATTAAAAATGTTGGATCACTCCATTCATTTCTAAAATAAAAAATTGTATTACCCGCCACATATAAAAGGCTTTCAAGTCTCATTTCTTCTTCAAAACATATGACCTATTTGGGTCGTAAAAGTCATACAAACTATAATTCCCAAAATAAATACCCTAAAACTAGAATCCATATATTTTTAATGAATCTAGTATTTTCCAGTCTTTATTTAAAACCTAAGGATGATACCAAGAGAATATTTAATGCTTTTCAACGAGGGTCTTTATTTTACTTCTTTATCCACCTCCAACAATTTTTATTATACCATTATGAAAAAAAACCATAGTATAATCCATATAATGGGATGTTTTTAAAATAATATTATGAGTTAATATCATCTCCACATCCATATAAAATGTTTTGAAATCAGTGTTTGTGTGTATGGTGGACTTTGGTCATGCAAACTGATGTAATTCATTTTTCCATTCCCCCGCTCAAGGTTGGGTGAGATTATTGATCTAAAATATATATATGATATTTATGAAATATTTATACATCTATATTCACTATATAACATACATATTTTCACCTACAATTTTTTATGATATTTGATGGTGTTGCTCGTGTGTTCGGCGGACTACGACCTCCTGATGTGATGTGATTGTTTTTCCCTAATGTGTCACAAGGAAGTAGATGATAATAAATCTGTGATTATGTGTTATATAAATGATATAATTATTATAAAAATAAAATATTTATCATTCTGTAAGGATAATATATATCATATTTTTTCTTTCCTTTTCACTCATATAAAGATGATAACATTGTTTCAGTACATGTGGACTCCCACCTTTACAAAGTGATGCAAATCTCTTCTTATAACCACACCACATGTAAGATATATATAAGTATATAAAAAGGCAATTATTATATTATTATTATTATGTAATGGTTAAATATTACTAAACTAATTTTCATAATGAATAGTGAATAATAGAAACAATACTCCTGGGTACGTACGTCCTACCATCTCCGTGATTCTAACACATTTAATTTTTCATAACCATGATTCATGATTGATCTAATCAATGAAATTGATATATAAATATGATAATTAATAAATTATTATTTTTCCTTAAAAATCTAAACACTATAATATGTGCATGAACTATACCCTTAAAGAAAAACAAATCAGAAGGAAAGAAGGAAATTGACACATGAAATGATGGAAATAATGAATGGCTATTAATTAATGAGTGATAAGTTCTTATTAAAGGATGGTATGTGATACAATAAATATTAATATGGTTCTGTTATAAGTTTATAAAATGTTTAAACCCTCTATATAACATTTTAATGAACATAAAATCAACATTAAGCATGAGGTATGGGATTTCATGTAATTTTATATTCTTTAGAGAATTATTTTATTTTATTCCCCAATTCAATTTGATGTTTTTTTATAAATATTATTTGCCAAGTAATATCATGAGTCATTCAAACATCATAGTATTTTTTATTGTATATATATATCATCCCACGGTATCTAAATTAAAATTTTCAATGTGGAAAAAGTAATGGAAGAATATCACATTATTTTGTAATTGTAAACATTATATTGAAAAAATATATTTGTTTTAATCACTTGACATTGGAAATTAAAATTATCTTAAATATCCATATTAAAAAATGTTTTATATTATTATTTCCTAACCGTAAAACATTTTCACATAGGTTGTTCTCATTTAATGTTATTTGATTAACTAGGTAAAAATTTATAAATCATTATCATTTACTAAATATGGATATTTTATGATAAGGAATATTGTTTCATGAATTAAAATAAATATTTAATATAAGATTAATTCACTAGACTCTATGTAAAGGGTGGGTCTCAAAGTTATATTTTCCAGTAATTAATTAGTATGTCTAATAAATGGTTCTCCACTCTAGGGAGACGCCAAAGCACTTTTTAGAGGGCTCTCCCTTTGCAAACAAAGGAATATCGTGATCACTCAAGCTAAGACCAATTAGATAATTATCCATAACTCTCGGAATGGAAATGGTCACATACCCTAGTAAGTATCTTACATGTATAGGAAATTTCATACCCTCCTCCACAATATCAGGGTGACCCACACATGGTACGAGGGGAACAAAGATACAGATCATAATGAGTCTAATGTGAACTTGTTCTCCAACATCACTTTCATTAATTTGATTAATCTCTTGAAAACTAATGTGGTTATATTTATTAGATGATATTATCTTAGTTTACATTACTCTTGGCCTCCCTAATCTGATGGTCCTTGTGTATGTTGATTGTTTCTTATGTCTTGTCTCTTGGTTTGTTTCTTGATTCCATTGGATATATGTATTATGTATTATTTTATTTTCTCGATATAAAATTTATATCAGGTATTCATTCGGCTCCCCAAAACTACAAATTGATAATTCAATTGGTATTTGACCCACTATAATTATTCCATTTTAATATATTAAGGTACCATCATAAGGATTCTAGGATCAAAGTCAATATAGTTGGTATCATAGAAGGTTTTATATATATTATAGCAACAAGATTTAGGAAAATATTGATTATGGAATATAATCCTATGTCACAATTTTATGATTGCAATATAATAACATCCTAATGTATTTTTAAGGAATATATTATGTGATTATTTCTACCTATGCATCATAATATGGATTATACAGGTGGACTTGGTTCAATCACTAAGGTACCTAGGGGTAATAAATCCTAAAATGGAATGTCAATCCGGATGTTAGAATTAATTGGAACCATAAATCATGACTTACTATGTACCTGGTTTTACACTCTTAGGGGAAATTCTTTATATAATTCACATTTTACTTATTAAAAATTATGAAATATTTGAATGTTTTGATATCCCAAATTAAACAAATGTTTATAATTATGAGATTAATAATACATCCATTTTAATTTATGCTAACTTCTGAAACATATTTTTGATTCTATATTATGATTTAGAATTCCTACTATTTAGAGATAATACATTATATTACATTTTCATGAAATGTCACCTTGAAGGAAGAGGGGTGCAAAAAATCAGGGCCAATAGAGATATTTTCCTACAGAGGAATCAAATAGACATTTTATTGAAACTAAGAAAATTAAATCTATAGTAGTTAATAATAATATAGTTTTTCCAAAACAATTACCCTGATTGAGAAACCTCTTATATAGAAAAATTCTCTTCTACTACATTGCATTATGTGATAGGATACACTATCCATTAATTTGTATACTAATCCTATTTAATCTGATCAGTGGAATACGTCATTGGTGATGATATTTATGACCTTTAGTTTTTTATAAAATGAAAAGGTTAACTTTGTATCTATTATATCTATGGTGACTCTAATGAATGGATGTTTTTGTTGAGAAGTAGTTGGTAGGAATAGAAATTGTTACTCATGGAATAGAATTATTTTAAGTAAAAATTCTAAAAAAATGCTTCACATGTAATCAATAAATTGAAATGTGGAGAAAGTTCTTTATATTAATTTAAAAGGAAGAATAAAGTGTTTTAGAGTTTGAGTATACCTTTACAAGTTTAGATAAACATGGAATATTTTACAAACAATACATAGATGTATGATTGAAAAATTCTTAAGGGGTCTTATGCCAAATATCCAAAGCAATCTAGTACGTAATAATTTTCCGGCGTATGATAAAAAGTATTATGTTCCATTAAAATTAAGAAAATATTCTCAACATCATAAATATTCCGGGGAATCTATGAAAATAATAGGTCATCTAAGCACAAAAAAATAAGTAATGATTCCAAGAAGTTGAAAAAGAATAATAAATTTCCATTATACGAGATCTATGTAATGAATCACCATGGGAATTTCCTGATGGAATGATAGTATTTTACAAGTATATTGATAAGAATCTTCTATATCTTGAATAAAATCATAAAAACCAAATGAATTATTTCAAGTGATTGTTTTTTAGAGAAATGATGAATTATTCACACTAATTCCCCACGGATTATCTAAATTCACCAAAAAATGATCCAAGGGTAGAGGCAAAGCTATTGTGATTACTACTTATAATGTGGAATTTTCTATTGATGTTTTGGTAGGTAAATTATTCCTAGATTAAATTTATCTAATTCTATATGTGATTCTCTATCCTCGAAATATTTTGTATCTAAAAATTTTTCTATGAAAATGATAAATTTCTTATTTAATTTCATATGGCTATTTTCAATCAAAAATCCTTAGAGATGTCTCATTGAATCAATAATGTTTCATGGAGTACTAATTAGGACAAAAAACATGGCTTATTCTCATAACTTATTATCAAAGTTATGGTTGAATTCAATATAATCCTTATAATGAACTCAATTTAAATAGATAATGTTTTTTTTGTAAAGTAGATAGAAATAAGGATTTTTTTTAATGTAAAGAATTTAATATATTTAATGAAAACACATCATCATCTGGTCCATATCTGGATCTACCCCTAGTATCTATGTCAAATGACATTCTCAGGGAGGATGATCAAAAAAATATGGAGATGAAGAAGGTAATATTAAAATGATGGATATACATATTTTATAGTAATACATTGATATATTTCTATGGGAATAATGTGGACATACCATAGAGATTTATATTGAGTTTCCATTTATTTTTTCCTTTCTAGTAAACCAATATTAAGTACACCAAATAGAATGTCCAAATTGGAATTAATGTAGTGAAAGAAATGACTAGATGAATTGGTTGATAAGCGATTTATTCCTCAAAGTGTTTCACTATGGGAATCCCATTATATCTTTGTTAAGAAGAAATATGGATCCATTAGTCTATCCAATGATTATAGGGAGATAATTTATATTACGATAATGGAGAAGTATTCTTTACCTCACATTGATGACTTAGTCAGTCAAATTTATAGTGACCAATATTTTTCAATGATTGAGCATCATTCAAGGTATCATAAATTGTGAATAAATAAAGAATAAATTTTGAATAAATATTTTTGAATGAGTTGTTGACATTACGAGTTTATAGAAACTAAATAAATATTGAATAATGCACCATCAAATTTTATGGATATAATGAACATATTATTCTATTAATATCTTGATTACATTATTGTGGTATTCATTGATGATATTTTAGTTTATTATAAGGGATTTGATGTCTATGTTAATCACTTGTGGATAATTAATTATAATCATAGAAGAGAAGCGTTATATGGTAAATTTTATAAGTGTGATTGTAGGATTAAAGGATTTTCTTTTCTTGAGTGTATTGTCTCTTGGGATAAAATATCATATTATCTTACAATGAAAAAGGTATTTAGAGAATTGACAATATTTACATATATAATTGAGGTTAATTATTCATTGGATTTTCTAGATAATATAAATTATTTGTTATAATATTTTCTATAATTGGTCAAATTTCTAACCAAACTAACATGTATAGGGGTTAAATTTAATTGGATAAAGGAATTTCAAGAATGTTTTGATGAACTAAGAAGAGATTCGTCAGTTCCCCAATTTTTACTTCAACATATAGAAGTAATTGGATTGTGATATAAATTTAATCATAAAATAAGTGAATGGGTTTTTTCTTAATTAAGAATGAAAATTTTAATATGTATGCATCAAGGAATTAATATATTAATGAATAGAATAATCTAACCCATGATCTTAAGTTAACATCAGAAATAATTCATGCGAAGATATGGAAAAATTATCACTATGTTGAAATATGTGAGATATACATAGATCATAATATCTAAAAATATATTTCTTCATAGATATAGATCAATATATGTCCAAGGATATGACTAGATCTACTCAAGGAATATAATTTCTCAACACACAACAACTCATTGAATGAAAATACTATAGTAGAGACATTGATTAGGAAAGATCATTGATATCTATCTGAAATGTGGATTGAGTGGGATCAAATTTTAATTGATATAGTAATGATGAATATGGGAATAATTGTGGGAGGGGTGACATCAATCATATTTCAAATTATTGTAAAACCATTTTTATTAGAAGAGATATAATATTCTCAATCAGATGATGATATCTTTCATATTTGTTTTTTAAGCTATGAATGAAGGGAAATTAGTGGACATACTTTATGAAGATTGTGTTAAAGAATTTGGTAAGACATTATGTGCTCCATTTATAACATTCATAAAAAGTGAATTTTTTAATGATTCTAATTGCTGGAATTTATATATACACCCTAGAAGCACCAACATGTATTGGGATTTTAGGGAACATTTTTGTTGGATAACATTAAACATGAAATTGAAAATTATATATCTAGATGTTTGGTTAGTAAAAAAATTAACTTCAAGAGACAATATAATATATAAATCATTAAACCTCTTCTTATTTCTCTGTGAAAAAAGGATGCAATTATTATGTACTTCATTTCAAGAAAACCTAAGACACCAAGAAAGAATGATACAATATGGGTTATCATTGATCCTAAAAAAATCTATAAATTTCATGGATATATGAGAATATTTAACTCGTGGTAACATAGAATGGATCTATATTAATGATGTTTTATGACATTTTGTCCCCCATCATTCAATTTTGTTCAATAGAGATCCCTAATTTATATAGATATTCTAGATGATTCGTAATAATGAACATGATATTGAGCTTTATTTGGTCACCACACACAATACTCAAATTTATTGTAATTTAAAATGTACTTGTTAAATAATAAAAGACATTTTGAAGTAATAATAACTAATATTTCAAGGTATGTGAGATCACTGCATCGCTTTGGTAGTGTTTTCCTTTAAAAATAGTGTACATTAATGTATTAGAATGTTTCCCTATAATGATTTATAGGGAATTTTTGTCATTGTCTAACTTTCTAGGATGAAATTGGTGAATGGAGTTATGTAGTCTCAAAAAAAAATTGAGACAAAAAAAGTTAAATGTTATTTAGGTTCACATTATGGTTTCCTAAAATTGAAAAAAGTGATATGTTTATAATTGAAGGAAATATTTTGAATTATATGTAGGAGATCATTATCTCTTGACTGTATATGAATGGAAGGGTGTTATAATGATTGGTAATAAAGTCAAACAAAGAACCATGTACATCGGTGAAAATGAATATCTAGAAAGAATTGGAGTTATTTATTTTCATTTTAAAAGTCAACAAACCTTTAAATGGTATATGATGTGTTCAATATATCATTCTTAAGAGAGTACATTTCACACCCAACACATGTTGTCACCTATGATTAAATAGAACTAGAACATGATCTATCATTCTATGAATAACACATCCATATTCATGACACTATATAGTTGTTATTGAGGGATGAAATGAATGGACTAGTAATGATACTTTGGATAAATCATATATTAGTGGAGGCAACATGTTAACCAGAGGATTTTTTCAAGAAGAACAACATTAAATCAGTTCATATAGTAATATACTCAAAAATTGGTGGATGAAATATCTATTTTATGGAAGAATGTAATGAAAAAATATATAAAAATATATAATTTTTGGAATTAATTTAATTTCCTTGGTATATTGAGATGAAAACTGGGTTTAAACAAAACAATGTTTATTCCAGCTTTGAACATTTGATTTTAAACCAATTTTAGAAATATATAGATAATTTAATTACCATATAACACTAATTTATTGAAATAAAAATTCTAGAACTATCTTAGTATTCAAATTTCGGATTTTTTAGAGGCATTTAATTTTTTCATGATTTGTGAAAAATATGGATATTTTATTGAAAACCGCCTATTCATTTTTAAAAAATTATTTTCTAAATTATATTTTGAATACATTTTAATGTATATTTAATTAATTTTAATAAAAATTAATTCAATTTAATCATTATCAATTTTTAATTTAGAATCAATACCTTTGAAAACATTTTATCATTTTCACTTTAGAAACTCCTTTTCCTATCGAGTCTATGAGAATAATTTTAAATTAATATTTTCCACCTCAATTAATTTTTTTGGACATTACATTCTATATATTTAAAAATAAAAAAAATATATAATTTAAAATATTGTAATAATAATTCTTTTCTAGAATGAATAGTTATTGTAGTAAAAATTAATTACTGTAGTTACAGTAAAATGGGTTTAATGAGGGGATAATATAAAAATATAAGGGTGAAAATGGAATATAAAAATTTCTAAAAAATATTGGATGCATATATTTAAACAACTTATCCCATAATGTTCTAGAATAAAAAATTCATGATCCTTGTTCAATAGGAAAAACTTTATAGCATTCAATTCATTTGAAAATTAACAATTGGGTTCTCACCTCCACTTATAAAAGGTCACCCCCTCTCATCACATATTCACAAATATACACATCTTTCAATTCAATAATAGCTACCATTAAAACATCCCAATGTACCTACCCTTATTTGATAGTTTTTATTTTAGGAATAAATACTTCTTTTATCTAATTTTATGAAAACCTAATGAAGATGCATGAAGAAGAGGTAATGTTTATCAATAATCATTTTCATTTTACTTCCTTTTCCACATCATTATTTTCTTATAATATCCTGATGATATAATAAACACAATATCATCAATATAATTGGATTTTTTATGATATTTTAATCTCCTAAAACCATCACAACTTCCATCAAACATGTTACGAAATCATCATTCATTTTTACAACGAACTACCTCCTTGAGAACAAATATCATTGGTTTTTCCATTTCCACATCTTAAGGATGGGTATGATGATGGATATAAATTATAAAAGTGATATATAAACTATTTACACCTATAGAGTCACAATGTTACATAAATAATTTTACCATCCATTTATTAGGTGATATGATCACGTCACACGTGTGTACAATGGATTCTCGCCTCACGGAGTGATGTGATTCATATTTCTATAATTATTCACATAGAATGTGATAAAGTAATGATTACATGTTATATAACTAAATTTATTACTATATTAATGACATTAAAATTTTATTTAAATATAAAATATATAACTTAATTTATTTCCTTTTCACTTTCATAAGATGGTAAAACAATTTGAGTTTATATGGACTGCTGCCATTTAGAGGAAATGTGACTTTATTTTCTTCTATAAACCACATAGATTATATATATAAGTATATAGTATTTTATTAATTTAATTATGATCATTTTTTAAAGTTAAAATATTATGTAACTCATTTCCATAACGGTTGGTGAAAATGGAATTTTTGTTATTGTCTACGTATGACCCACCGTCTCAATGATCATAATGTAATTCACTTTCCATAACCATCATTCTATATTGATCCATGATGTATAATTGATTTATAAATATGTTAATTATTTCATTATCGTTATTATTTAGATGAATAAACTCTATAATAGCCGAATGAACTAGTTTTTAATAACAAAACATTCATATAAAAGAAAAGGAAATAACTCACAATACCATGAAAATAATTAATCATTATTAATTAATGAGTGATAAGATGATATAAAATGATCATATATGAGAATAAAATTATGCATATTGTTTTTTTATAACATAATAAACATTTAATACCAATATCAATGTGTTTATGTAATGTACATTCAAACTGAAGCATAATGTAAGGGATTTCTCCTCAATTTATATTCTAATGAGATATATTTGTTTTCACGCACCAATTCAATTTAATAAGATATATATAAAACCACAATGAATTTTAACGTCAAAATTAATTATTAATTAATTTTTTATAATTTTTCAATTTGAATTTTTTTACCTAAAAGGATTTTACATTAAAATTACAATGGGTTATAAGATATTTAACAATATATCATTCCTTTGTGATTGTTATCTTCTATTAAAAAGTACATTCTTTTCATTATTTTCCATTGGAAATTACATTTCAAGTAAATATAAAAATACATGAATACTGGATATGATTATTTCTTAAACTCTATACCATTTTAACATATGGTACTCACATTGAATGTAGTTTGATTAATTGAGACAATATTGATAAATCTATTTCCTTTGATAAATATGAATATTTAACGATAAGGAAAATTGTTCATCAATTAAATCTATTTTTAATTAAATAAGGTATTCCATGGACATGTAGTTATGGTTGGGGATCAAAATCATATATACTCTTGATTCATTAGTAGGCCTCATAAATTAAATCAGTTTTCCAAGGGAAAAAGTTCTTATATGTTGTTTAAACAATCATGTGAAATTTATTAAAGGTATGTGTATCATGTTACTTAGAAATAAGGTCCACTAACTAATTTTTTACTTCACTAAAATTTATATTGTTATTATTATTATAATGTCCTAACCTTAAACCTTAATTAATCCTGAGTTATTACAAGATTACACATTGGGGATCTTTTTAGGTTTATATTTTTAGAGAATTAGATCATAAATCATGCATTAGATTCCACATTTAAACAAAGTGGTTACATAAAAGATAGTATTATTTTTTCCCATCAATAGAAACATATTTAAGATAAAACATGGATTCTCTCTTGATACTTCCTTGACACTATCATCATATCATGTACCTTTCCCTTGACCTATAAAAAACATTTCAAAAACTTGGGATGATCATAAAAAGCTCAGTAAGTGATATAAAAGTATGGAAAGGAAACATGAGTACATATATACATAAGAATGAAATCATACTTTACCCATAAAACATAATCACTTTAACATACCTCATCAAAACATGAATAAATGATAGAAATCATAAGACATAAAAGGTAACTTGAGGCATTCATAACATTCTTACGTAGGGAGCAACCCTCTTGGTTACGTTTTGAATACTCATCACAGTATATTCCCTAAATATATTCGGATAAACCTTAACCTTTAACCCCTCCGCGTTACCCAATGCATTGGAGAGCTATATCGGGCTCACCCGCCCTTAGTTTATCACGGAACCACCCGTCTTCATAACAATGCCCAAGAACCATAACATAATCGTATCACATAAAACATGCATAAAAGAAACATAACATTTCCACTTTTCAATCACAATATATCAATACAACACATTGATATATAAACATTATGAAAACCATTTTCAACACCAAAATAAAAGAAAAGTAAAACATGGTATTTATTTTTAATTCAAATAAATTTATGGCTTGTAGAGGAAGCCAAAACTCAAATAATGGTCACGACGGCAGAGAAGTCGTTTTCACCGCATACGTACGACAAAAAAACATTCCCTTTTGTCGTTTTGTAAACACTTCATATATAAAAAGATTCATTTTGAATAAACGTAAAAGTCAAAGGGTTTTATACACCGTATCAAATAATTTTGTGTATAAAACAACATATTCCTCAATGAAAGGAGATTGAGACGAAGTCCCTTACAAAGACGGTATCCTTGGATTAAGGATAAATCAATTACATAATTATGTGTGAAAAACGAATTCAAAAAATATAAGTAGATATTAATTGTAAAACAATCATATTTCATTCACATATATTCATATAACCACGTATTCAAAGAGTACAAGTTTATCCCAAAGAATCAAAATTGGGTTAAGAAGTTCCTTTGCAAAAATTCGACAGCCTAATGGCGTCACTTCAAAATTCAGAAAATGAGTTGATGAGAGAAAAAAAGGGTATCTCATCACTTGGACATAAAATTTACATCAATAAGGATATATAAGAACATATCCCAACATTACAATATGTAAATTAAAAGACCCAACAAAAGAAGTCTTCTAAAAAAAGGAGGGTGAAAGGTTCCCTTACCGACTGGGGTATCTTTCGAAACATACACCCCATGAAAGAAGGACAGTACAACATTGATGTAAATACTCATAAATAAAATTATATTACACAAAGAGTAGAATAATGGGCAGTACATATACCACTCAATGTAAATGGTGGAAAATGTAGTATAAATCTCACGGGAATAAAAGAGAGATGAAAAATCCATTACGAAAACTCGGCAACCTAACATCACCACTTAAAACTTCCAAAAAATGGATTGAAGATATCAAATAGGGTCTCTCATAATATTAAAATAAAATTTACATCAATAATAATATAAAATAACATCCCCCAACATAACAAAGAGGAGCTTAAAAGAAGTGACATAAAGGAGAGTACTTTAAAAGAAAGAGAGAGGTTGGATCTCTTACGAAAAATTGGCAGCCTAACGGTGCCAATCAAAACATCCAAAATGGATTGATGAGAGAAAATAGGGTCTCTAATCATATGAAAATAAAATTTACAGTAATATTAATATAAAATAACATCCCAATCATATGAAATATGAGCTTAAAATGAATGACATAAAAGAGTGTACTTAAAAAGAAAGAGAGGGGTAGGATCCCTTACCTCGGGTCCGACTTGACTCGATCGTTCTTTAACATCTTGAATAATAAACATGAGTTAATTTCTACTTGATTGAGAACCTTTTTGAGTTCATTATTCATTTTATATCACTTATTACCATGTTATGAAGACTATGTAATTATTTAAGTTAATAATGGTCATTTTTTCGATCATTGCTACTTGAGTCAAAAATAAACTCTTTATAATTACAAGTTTGTTCGTGGGGTAAAATATCCATTATATCCAGAATTATATTCATTATTTAGATATCATATATATAATATATATCCATTATATACATGCATTTATAATATTAGAAAACATTTAGAGGTATGAAATGAAATGCACTGTTCATGGAGATGGTAAGTCGTACGTACGCATGAACGCTACTTCCATTTCTATTTCATATTTAATGGAATTAAAACATAATTATAAATAATATTATTATAATTCCAGTATGGTATCATATATAATATCAATAAATATATCCTTTATACGTACCACATACGGTATTAACGAATGAAATCACTTTGAGGGGGCGGTAGTCCGCACTTCCTAAAATGAAGATATCGCATTTACCCATAATGGAAACCATAAAGTTATGACATAAATGATAAATACATAAGCTTAAGTAAAACATAAACATATTATATTTCATATATTAATATAGTTAAATATTAATGGCCACCTTTTAAGGTGTTAAATGAATATTGAACAATTGTCGTTTCGTGAGGCAGAATTTCACCATCCACAAAAACAGTATGTTCTTTGACCATTATATGTAGGTGGGTGTAAGTGTAGCTTTAATAATTATTATAAAAACATCCTAGTATATGGGAGATACAGGTTTTCTTACAAAAGAAATTAGTAAAAAGATTTTAGGGGGTTGGAGAAGCAAAATAAAACAAAAGAGCACAAGGGAAGACGTTACCTTAAAATCGGGCAACTCCCTTTGGTTTGAACCAAAAGGGTTTCTTGAAGAGCTTCCTTCCAAAGGTAAGGCTTCTAGTATGAGTATAGGGATGTGGAGATAAAACATTATTATATCTTGTCTGAGCCAAAGGCTTGAGAGGTGTGGGTGAGTAGGTAGAGGTGGGGGCCTTTTATAAGAGGAGAGGAGGGGCACTCTTGGAAAAGTATAAAATGTTACTTTATTTTCAAATGCTTTTCGGACTTTAAAGGTCCCTCATTGATTTATTTAGAGTATAAGGTGATAATAGTTTTAAATCCACCCATCCAATAGGTTTTTTACATGTGTAGGTCTCAGATTTTACATTATCTTTTCATTTTATTTAAATCGTTAAATAATGAGGTAATCGCTGCATCATCATGATGTCATAAAAAATTTAATTTATTTAATGTCTAAAAATTATAAAAAAATACTATGATGTAGGAAATCTTTTTATATTTCAAATTAATATTTATAGTCAAAATTCGTACTTGTATAAACCCATGGAAAAATTTTTTTTGTAAAACAATACATGTTTGTGTCATTTTTACTTTTACTTTAAATAAAAGGCGTAAATGTCATTATCTTACCCAAGTGGCTCCATGGGGTCCCAAAAATCTACCCATGCATTGTCTTGGTCGTCCATGACTAATCCAATAGTTTTAGTACAAGTTTCAAGATATTTTCATTTTATTATAATATCATTTTTACCTTAAATCACACTAATTACCTTTAATCGCGATTATTAAAACTTAAAAGTTACTTTTCATCAAAAATTATTTTCATCCCATTGAACCACATTTTACTTAATAATTAAAATAATTTATGTTGGATTTTTTAAATTCAAATCACATAAGTGGTAAAGTTGCATTTAAACGAAAAATCAGTTTTTGTAACTACCACTTTGTGGTTTCACTATTCATCAAAAATTATGGTTTTATTGAAAAATACCAAAAATTCACCCTAAGATATATTTGATATTCTGAATTCAAAAATGGTGTCTATTTTACCAAATTCATAACATAGAAGTTTCATTAATTAATTTTATAATTAAATCCCGCTGTCAAATCAAATAGCGTGTTTTTAAAAAACAATATCTATCAAATGCTTGACACTCGTTTATGTCCAATATCAAAGTGATAATAATTCCAATGACCACCATTGGATTAAATGGTAAAAATATATTCTAATTTCACTTTAAAACCAATTCAAAAGACAATATAATCATATAAATAAATTAGATTAAAAGGTGGTTTTGAATTAAAATACAACATTTTTCACTATTTATTAAAAAATGAACTTTATCGGAAAAATACCAAAAATTTACACAAAGTAAATTTTGATGTCCCGATTCTAAAAAAGAATTTTATTTTGTCAAATATAACACATAAAATTTTAAAAAAGTCGATTTAAAAGAGGTTCTCCATAAAAAGGCGGTTAATCGACCTTTTAGAGAATATTAGAATGTTAACGCTTAAAATTTGGATTCATTCGCATTTTTAATCCTATAAAATTTATTGTAAAAAGTAAAAATATTTCACAAACATATATAATAATTTTTTATTTAGTTATGTTCATTCCCATCATTACAACGGCAAGATGTTAACTACCATTTAAAATAAAATTATTTTATTATTAGAGTGCAACGTAAGATTTCAAAGGAACTCGTTGTTGCGTATTGGGTAAGCCATCGAGCATAGTGTTCCCTTTAAATTAATATTAAAATTTTATTCACAAATAGGGATAAATATAAAATTTTCATATTCTTTATTTACCTGGGGGGTTACATCCTTCCCCCCTTTTTGGAATTGCATCCTCGCAATTTTAAAATTGGGCTCGGAAATATCATTGAAAGTCCCACATCGGAACAAGAGTCGGTAAAACAATCACTTTAAAAGAAAGAAAGAGAAGTACAGAGGTCACCCGAGTTAACCCATACTAGGATTCCATGTAGGAAAACATGGATATGGAAGAAAAAGAAAAGGGTCATGTTCTGAGGGAGAGTGATAGAAAACATGTTTAGGAGAAAGTTAACCACAAGAAAATCACAAACTTGTGGTGGGTTACACGGTATTTGATTCCCCAGTAGGAAAAGTTAATAGACAAATTTTTTGTTTTAAGTTACTTTTCATTGAGGAATTTATTTTTTATCTTAAGGAAACATACTTACTTGTCATGTTGACTTTCAACTTTTACTAGATTTCTTACAAAAACTCATACTTTCCCCAAATGATGAGTATTTAGGAAGACTTGTTCACATTAAGAGTACTATAATCAACTTCTAGAGAATCACCTAATCCAAAAAAGAGAACTATATATTTTCCAAGTCTTTAGATCTCAACCAAAACCAAACCAAAAAGTTTAGTACGAGATCAGATAATACCCAAAAAGGATATTTTTTTAGAAAAATAAAAACTACTCCTAATCTCCAAAATTTGTCAAACAAAACCCAAAGTTCAACAAAGACCATTCAATAAACATCTATCCATAAAATTATTCAAATTAAACCCAACTAAGATTGAAACCCAAATATTTGAAGTATTTAGTCACATAGTCTTCCAAGGTACAAATTAACACTTATCTCCAAATAACATCAGTTTCTCTAAAAGTCTCATATTGAAAAGTAATTAACCTAATCACATATCCTCCATGATAGGTTAATAATTTCCATAGATAACCCAAAATCTACTTACTCTTAATTCATAAAATCATCTAACTAAAAATAATTAGTCAAAATAACCAGGGACTTCTAGTAATCCAGTGGTAGGCGATAAATAACAGTCGCACTTTGGTTGTGGGTTCGATTTCCGCAGCTTTGTTCGACACGACGGGTTGTCACACGGTCTGTGTGTTGTCATATTAAAAAACTCCAAAAATAACCCTAACATGTTTTAACCTCAGTAGTTTCCTTATACCTCTCATTTTCATCGAAATTCATTACAATCTCAATATCTTAATTCTTGATGTCTTATTTCAGGAAGAGATAGGAATGTCATTTGAGATCCTCCTCCTTCCATTCGTAACTGACTTTACATGACCTGAAAAAAGTTATAGAACAAGAATTTAACTGAAATAATATATATAGGGACTAACCATGTGTCTAACAAAAACTCATAATCTCTAAATTTGTCTAAACTGACCTCTGATACCAACTATAAGGCCTTAACCTTAAACCTTACTTAATTCTGAGTTGTTATAAGATTACACAATGAAGATCTTTTCAGGTTTAGAGTTTTAGAGAATTAGATTATAAATCATGCATTACATTCCACATTTAAACAAAGAGGTCACATAAAAGATAGTATTATTTTTTCTCATCAACAAAAACATATTTAAGATAAAACATGGATTCTCTCTTGATACTTACTTGACACTATCATCATATCATGTACCTTTCCCATGACCTGTGAAAAACATTTCAAAAACATGGGATGAGCATAAAAAGATTAGTAAGGGATATAAAAGTTTGTAAAGGAAACATGAGTACATATATATATAAGAATTAAATCATACTTTACCCATAAAACATAAGCGCTTTAACATAACTCATCAAAACATGAATAAATCATAGAAATCATAAGACATAAAAGGTAACTTGAGGCATTCATAAAATTTTTACATAGGGAGTAACCCTCTTGGTTACGTTTGGAATACCCATCACATTATATTCCCTAAATCAATTCCAATAAACCTTAACGTTTAACCCCTTCGCGTTACCCAATGCATTGGGGAGCTATATCAGGCTCACCCGCCCTTAGTTTATCATGGAACCACCCGTCTTCATAACAATTCCCAAGAACCATAACATAATCGTATCACATAAAACATGCATAAGAGAAACATAACATTTCCACTTTTCAATCACAATATATCAATACAACACATTGATATAAAAACATTATGAAAACCATTTTCAACAAAAAAATAAAATAAAATTAAAACATGGTATTTATATTTCATTCAAATAATGTTATGGCTTGTAGAGGAATCCAAAACTCAAATAATGGTCACGGCGGCAGAGAAGTCGTCGTCACCGCATACATACGACAAAAAAAACATTCCCTTTTGTCGTTTTGTAAACACTTCATATAAAAAATATCCCTTTTGAATAAACGTAAAATTCAAAGGGGTTTATACACCGTATCAAATAATGTTGTGTATAAAACAACATATGCCTCAATGAAAGGAGATTGAGACGAAGTCCCTTACAAAGACGGTATCCTTGGATTAAGGATAAATCAATTACATAATTATGTGTGAAAAACGAATTCACCAAATATAAGTGGATATTAAGTGTAAAAAAATCATATTTCATTCACATATATTCATAGAATCACATATTCAATGAGTACAAGTTTATCCCAAAGAATCAAAATTGGGTTAAGAAGTTCCCTTGCAAAAATTCGACAGCCTAACGGCGTCACTTCAAAATTCAGAAAATGAGTTGATGAGAGATAAAAAGGGTATCTCATCACATGGACATAAAACTTACATCAATAAGGATATAGAAGAACATATCCCAACATTACAATATGTAAATTAAAAGACCCAACAAAAGATGTCTTTTAAAAAAAGGAGGGTAAAAGGTTCCCTTACCGACTGGGGTATCTTTCGAAACATACACCCCATGAAAGAAGGACAATACAACATTGATGTAAATACTCATAAACGAAATTATATTACACAAAGAGTATAATAATAGGAAGTACATATACCACTCAAAGGAAATGGTGGAAAATGTATCATAAATCTCACGGGAATAAAAGGGAGATGAAAAATCCCTTACGAAAACTCGGCAACCTAACAACGCCACTTAAAACATCCAAAAAATGGATTGATGAGATCAAATAGGGTCTCTAATAATATTAACATAAAATTTAAATCAAGAATAATATAAAATAACATCCCCCAACATAACAAAGAGGATCTTAAAAGAAGTGACATAAAGGAGAGTACTTTAAAAGAAAGAGAGAGGTTGGATCTCTTACGAAAATTTGGCAGCATAACGGTGCCAATCAAAACTTCCAAAATCGATTGATGAGAGAAAATAGGGTATCTAATCATATGAACATAAAATTTAAAGTAATCTTAATATAAAATAACATCCCAATCATAATAAATATGAGCTTAAAAGTAATGACATAAAAGAGTGTACTTAAAAAGAAAGAGAGGGGTAGGATCCCTTACCTCGGGTCCGACTTGACTTGATCGTTCTTTAACCTCATGAGTTAATTTCTACTTGATTGAGAACCTTTTTTGAGTTCATTATTCATTTTATATCACTTATTACCATGTTATGAACACTATGTAATTATTTATGTTAATAATGGTTGTTTTGTCGATCATTGCTACTTGAGTCAAAAATAAACTCTTTATAATTATAATTTTGTTCATGGGGTAAAATATCCATTATATCCATAATTATATTCATTATGTAGATATCATATATATAATATATATCCATTATATACATGCATTTATAATGTTACAGAACATTTAGAGGTAAGAAATGAAATGCACTGTTCATAGAGACGGTAAGTCGTACGTACGCATGAACGCTACTTCCATTTCTATTTCATATTTAATGGAATTAAAACACAAAGATAAATAATAATATTATAATTCCAGTATGTTATCATATATAATATCATTAAATATATCCTTTATACGTACCACATATGGTATTAACAAATCAATTCACTTTGAGGGGGCGGTAGTCCGCACTTCCTAAAATGAAGATATCACGTTTACCCATAATGGAAACCAAAAAGGTATGCCATAAATGATAAATAAATAAGCTTAAGGAAAACATAAACATATTATATTTAATATATTAATATAGTGACCTATTAATGGCCACCTTTGAAGGTGTTAAAAGAATATTGAACAATCATCATTTCGTGAGGCAGAATTTCACCATCCACAAAAACAGTATGTTCTTTAACCACTAGATGTAGGTGTGTGTAAGTTTAGCTTTAATCCTTATTATAACAACATCCTAGTATATGGTAGATACTTTTTTTGTTACAAAATAAATTAATAAAAATATTTTAGGGGGCTGGAGAAGCAAAATAAAACAAAAGAGCACAAGTGAAGACGTTACCTTAAAATCGGGTAACTCCCTTTGGTTTGAACCAAAAGGGTTTCTTGAAGAGCTTACTTCCAAAGGTAAGGCTTCTAGGATGAGGATAGGGATGTGGAGAGAAAACATGATTAGAGCTTGGCTGAGACAGAGTCTTGAGAGGTGTGGGTAAGTAGGTAGATGTGGGGGCCTTTTATAAGAGGAGAGGAGGGGCACTCTTGGAAAAGTATAAAATGTTACTTTATTTTCAAATGCGTTTTGGATTTTAAAGGTCCCACATTGATTTATTTCTAGGATAAGGTGATAATAGTTTTAAATCCACCCATCCAATAGGTTTTTGACATGTGTAGGTCTTATATTTTACATTATCTTTTCATTTTATTTAAATCGTTAAATAATGAGGCAATCGCTGCATCACCATGATGTCATAAATAATTTAATTTATTTAATGTCTAAAAAATATTAAAAAAATTACTATGATGTAGAAAATATTTTTAGATTTCCAATTAATATTTATAGTCAAAATTATTACTTGTATAACCCCATGTAATAATTGTTTTTGTAAAACAATACATGTTTGTGTCATTTTTACTTTTACTTTAAATAAAAGGAATAAATGTCATTATCTTACACAAGTGGCTCCATGGGGTCCCAAAAATCTACCCATGGGCTGTCTTGGTCGACCATGACTCATCCAATATGGTTAGGACAAGTTTCAAGATATTTTCATTTTATTATAATATCATTTCTACCTTAAATCACACTAATTACCTTTAATCGCTATTAATAAAACTTAAAAGTTACTTTTCATCAAAAATTATTTTCATCCCATTAAACCACATTTTACTTAATAATTAAAATCATTTATATTGGATTTTTAAAATTCAAATCACAAAAGCGCTAAATTTCCGTTTAAACGAAAAATCAGTTTTTGTAACTACCACTTTGTGGTTTCACTATTCATCAAAAATTATGGTTTTTCAGAAAAATACCTAAAATTCACCCTAAGCTATATTTGATATTCTGAATTCAAAAATGGTGTTTATTTTACCAAATTCATAACATAGAAGTTTCTTTAATTAATTTTATAATTAAATCCCGCTATCAAATCAAATAGCGTGTTTTTAAGAAACAATATCTATCAAAAGATTGACACTCGTTTATGTCCAATCTCAAAGTGATAATAATTCCAATGACCACCATTGGATTAAATGGTAAAAATATATTCTAATTTCACTTTAAAACCAATTCAAAATACAATATAATCATATAAATAAATTAGATTAAAAAAAGGGTTTTGAATTAAAATACAACATTTTTCACTATTTATTAAAAAATGAACTTTATCGGAAAAATACCAAAAATTTACACAAATTAAATTTTGAGGTCCCGATTCTAAAAAAGAATTTTATTTTGTCAAATATATCACATAAAATTTTCAAAAAGTGGATTTAAAAGAGGTTCTCCATAAAAAGGTGGTTAATCGACCTTTTAAAGAATATTAGAATGTTTACGCTTAAAATTTGGATTCATTCGCATTTTTAATCCTATAACATTTATTGTAAAAAGTAAAAATATTTGAAAAACATATATAATCATTTTCTAGTTAGTTCTGTTCATTCCCGTCATTATAACAGCTAGGTGTTAACTACCATTTAAAATAAAATTATTTTATTATTAGAGTGCAACGTAAGATTTCAAAGGAACTCATTGTTGCGTATTGGGTAAGCCATCGAGCATAGCGTTCCCTTTAAATTAATATTAAAATTTTATTCATAAATAGGGATAAATATAAAAATTTCATATTTTTTATTTTCCTGTGGGGGTTACATCCTTCCTCCCTTTTGGGAATTGCATCCTCGCAATTTTAAAATTGGCCTCGGAAACATCGCTGAAAGTCCCACATCGGAACAAGAGTCGGTAATACAATCACTTTAAAAGAAAGAAAGAGAAGTACAGAGGTCACCCAGGTTAACCCATACTAGGATTCCATGTAGGAAAACATGGATATGGAAGAAAAATCAAAGGGTCATGTTTTGAGGGAGAGTGATAGAAAACATGTTTAGGAGAAAGTTAACCACAAGAAAATCACAAACTTGTGGTGGGTTAAAAGGTATTCGATTCCCTAGTAGGAAAAGTTAATAGACAACATTTTTGTTTTAAGTTACTTTTCATTGAGGAATTTATTTTTGATCTTAAGGAAACATACTTACTTGTCATGTTGACTTTCAACTTTTACTATATTTCTTACACAAACTCATACTTTCCCCAAATGATGAGTATTTAGGAAGATTTGTTCACATTAAGAGTACTATAATCAACTTCTATAGAATCACCTAATCCACAAAAGAGAACTATATATTTTCCAAGTCTTTAGATCTCAACCAAAACCAAACCAAAAAGTTTAGTACGAGATCAGATAATACCCAAAAAGGATATTTTTTTACAAAAAGAAAAACTACTCCTAATCTCCAAAAATTTTCAAACAAAACCCAAAGTTAAACAAAGACCATTCAATAAACATCTATCCATAAAATTATTCAAATTAAACCCAACTAAGATTTAAACCCAAATATTTGAACGATTTAGTCACATAGTATTCCAAGGTACAAATTAACACTTATCTCCAAATAACATCAGTTGCTCTAAAAGTCTCATATTGAAAAGTAATTAACCTAATCACATATCCTCCATGATAGGATAATAATCTCCATAGATAACCCAAAATCTACTTACTCTTAATTCATAAAATCGTCTAACTAAAAAGAATTAGTCAAAATAACCAGGGATTTCTTGTAATCCAGTGGTAGGCGATAAATAACAGTCGCAATTGGTTGTGGGTTCGATTTCCGCAGCTTTGTCCGACGCGACGGGTTGTCACACGGTCTTCGTGTTTTCCTTTTTAAAAACTCCAAAAATAACCCTAACATGTTTTAACCTCAATAGTTTCCTTATACCGCTCATTTTCATTGAAATTCATTACGATCTCAATATCTTAATTCTTGAAGTCTTATTTCAGGAAGAGATAGGAATGTCATTTGAGATCCTCCTCCTTCCATTCATAACTGACTTTACATGACCTGAAAAAAGTTATAAAACAATAATTTAACTAAAATAATATATATAGGGACTAACCATGTGTCTAACAAAAACTCATAATCTCTAAAGTTGTCTAAACCGACCTTTGATACCAACTATAAGGCCCTAACCTTAAACATTACTTAATCCTGAGTTATTACAAGATTACACAATGAGGATCTTTTCAGGTTTAGAGTTTTAGAGAATTAGATCATAAATCATGCATTACATTCCACATTTAAACAAAGAGGTTACATAAAAGATAGTATTATTTTTTCCCATCAACAGAAACATATTTAAGATAAAACATGGATTTTCTCTTGATACTTCCTTGACACTATCATCATATCATGTACCTTTCCCTTGACCTGTGAAAAACATTTCAAAAACATGGGATGAGCATAAAAAGCTTAGTAAGGGATATAAAAGTATGGAAAGGAAACATGAGTACATATATATATAAGAATGAAATCATACTTTACCCATAAAACATAAGCACTTTAACATAACTCATCAAAACATGAATAAATCATAGAAATCATAAGACATAAAAGGTAACTTGAGGCATTCATAACATTATTACATAGGCAGTAACCCTCTTGGTTATGTTTGGAATACCCATCACAGTATAATCCCTAAATCTATGCCAAGAAACCTTAACGTTTAACCCTTTCGTGTTACCCAATGCATTGGAGAGATATATCGGGCTCACCCACCCTTAGTTTATCACAGAACCACCCGTCTTCAGAACAATTCCCAAGAACCATAACATAATCGTATCACATAAAACATGCATAAAAGAAACATAACATTTCCACTTTTCAATCACAATATATCAATACAAAACATTGAAATAAAAACATTATGAAAAACATTTTCAACAAAAAAATAAAAGAAAATTAAAACATGGTATTTATTTTTCATTCAAATAAAGTTATGGCTTGTATAGGAATCCAAAACTCAAATAATGGTCATGGCGGCAGAGAAGTCGTCGTCACCGCATACGTACGACAAAAAAAACATTCCCTTTTGTCGTTTTGTAAACACTTCATATAAAAAAGATTCCTTTTGAATAAATGTAAAATTAAAAGGGGATTATACACCGTATCAAATAATGTTGTGTATAAAACAACATATGCCTCAATGAAAGGAGATTGAGACGAAGTCCCTTACAAAGACGGTATCCTTGGATTAAGGATAAATCAATTACATAATTATGTGTGAAAAACGAATTCACCAAATATAAGTGGATATTAAGTGTAAAACAATCATATTTCATTCACATATATTCATATAATCACATATTCAATGAGTACAAGTTTATCCCAAAGAATCAAAATTGGGTTAAGAAGTTCCCTTGCAAAAATTCGACAGCCTAACGGCGTCACTTCAAAATTCAGAAAATGAGTTGATGAGAGATAAAAGGGTATCTCATCAGTTGCACATAAAATTTACATCAATAAGGATATAGAAGAACATATCCCAACATTATAATATGTAAATTAAAATTCCCAACAAAAGAAGTCTTTTAAAAAAAGGAGGGTGAAAGGTTCCCTTACCGACTGGGGTATCTTTCGAAACATACACCCCATGAAAGAAGGACAATACAAAATTGATGTAAATACTCATAAGAGAAATTATATTACAAAAAGAGTATAATAATGGGCAGTACATATACCACTCAAAGTAAATGGTGTAAAATGTAGCATAAATCTCACGGGAATAAAAGGGAGATGAAAAATCCCTTACGAAAACTCGCAACCTAACAACGCCACTTAAAACTTCAAAAAAATGGATTGATGAGATCAAATAGGGTCTCTCATAATATTAACATAAAATTTAAATCAAGAATAATATAAAAGAACATCCCCCAACATAACAAAGAGGATCTTAAAAGAAGTGACATAAAGGAGAGTACTTCAAAAGAAAGAAAGAGGTTGGATATCTTAAGAAAATTTGGCAGCCTAACGGTGCCAATCAAAACTTCCAAAATGGGTTGATGAGAGAAAATAGGGTTTCTCATCATATGAACATAAACATTACAGTAATAGTAATATAAAATAAAATCCCAATCATAATAAATATGAGCTTAAAAGTAATGACATAAAAGAGTGTACTTAAAAAGAAAGAGAGGTGTAGGATCCCTTACCTCGGGTCCGACTTGACTTGATCGTTCTTTAACCTCCTGAATAATAAACATGAGTTAATTTCTACTTGATTGAGAACCTTTTTTGAGTTCATGATTCATTTTATATCACTTATTACCATGTTATGAACACTATGTAATTATTTATGTTAATAATGGTTGTTTTGTCGATCATTGCTACTTGAGTCAAAAATAAACTCTTTATAATTATAAGTTTGTTCATGGGGTAAAATATCCATTATATCCAGAATTATATTCATTATTTAGATATCATATATATAATATATATCCATTATATACATGCATTTATAATATTACAGAACATTTAGAGGTAAGAAATGAAATCCACTGTTCATGGAGACGGTAAGTCGTACGTACGCATGAACGCTACTTCCATTTCTATTTCATATTTAATGGAATTAAAACATAAAGATAAATAATAGTATTATAATTCCAGTATGGTATCATATATAATATCATTAAATCTATCCTTTATACGTACCACATATGGTTTTAACAAATCAAATCACTTTGAGGGGGCGGTAGTCCGCACTTCCTAAAATGAAGATCGTGTTTACCCTTAATGGAAACCATAAAGGTATTCCATAAATGATAAATACATAAGCTTAAGGAAAACATAAACATATTTTATTTCATATATTAATATAGTTACATCTTAATGGCCTCCTTTGAAGATGTTAAATGAATATTGAATAATCGTCGTTTCGTGAGGCAGAATTTCACCATCCACAGAAATAGTATGTTCTTTAACCATTAGATGTAGGTGTGTGTAAGTGTATCTTGAATCCTTCTTATAACAACATCCTAGTATATTTTAGATACTGTTTTTGTTACAAAATAAATTAATAAAAATATTTTAGGGGGCTGGAGAAGAAAAATAAAACAAAAGAGCACAAGTGAAGACGTTACCTTAAAATCGGGTAACTCCCTTTGGTTTGAACCAAAAGGGTTTCTTGAATAGCTTACTTCCAAAGGTAAGGAATCTAGGATGACTATAGGGATGTGGAGAGAAAACATGACTAGAGCTTGGCTGAGCCAAAGTCTTGAGAGGTGTGGGTAAGTAGGTAGATGTGGGGGCCTTTTATA
The DNA here is from genome assembly GCA_963277665.1 of Viscum album. Classification (NCBI taxonomy): domain Eukaryota; kingdom Viridiplantae; phylum Streptophyta; class Magnoliopsida; order Santalales; family Viscaceae; genus Viscum; species Viscum album. The sequence continues at coordinate 814,639,055 of OY728120.1, forward strand.
AGAGGAGAGGAGGGGCACTCTTGGAAAATTATAAAATGTTACTTTATTTTCAAATGAGTTTCGGATTTTAAAGGTCCAACATTGATTTATTTCGAGGATAAGGTGATAATAGTTTGAAAGCCACCCATACAATAGGTTTTTGACATGTTTAGGTCTTATATTTTACATTATCTTTTCATTTTATTTAAATCGTTAAATAATGAGGTAATCGCTGCATCATCATGATGTCATAAATAATTTAATTTATTTAATGTCTAAAAAATATAAAAAAATATTATGATGTAGGAAATATTTTTAGATTTCCAATTAATATTTATAGTCAAAATTAGTACTTGTATTACCCCATTAAAAAATTGTTTTTGTAAAACAATACATGTTTGTGTCATTTTTACTTTTACTTTAAATAAAAGGAATAAATGTCCTTATCTTACACAAGTGGCACCATGGGGTCCCAAAATTCTACCCATGGGCTGTATTGGTCGATCATGACTCATACAATAGGGTTAGTACAAGTGTCAATATATTTTCATTTTATTATAATATCATTTTTACCTTAAATCACACTAATTACCTTTAATCGCGATTAATAAAACTTAAAAGTTACTTTTCATCAAAAATTATTTTCATCCCATTGAACCACATTTTACTTAATAATTAAAATCATTTATATTGGATTTTTTAAATTCAAATCACAGAAGCGGTAAATTTCCATTTAAACGAAAAATCAGTTTTTGTAACTACCACTTTGTGGTTTCACTATTCATCAAAAATTATGGTTTTTCAGAAAAATACCTAAAATTCACCCTAAGCTATATTTGATATTCTGAATTAAAAAATGGTGTCTATTTTACTAAATTCATAACATAGAAGTTTCTTTAATTAATTTTATAATTAAATCTCGATGTCAAATCAAATAGCGTGTTTTTAAGAAACAATATCTATCAAAAGATTGACACTCGTTTATGTACAATCTCAAAGTGATAATAATTCCAATGACCACCATTGGATTAAATGGTAAAAATATATTCTAATTTCACTTTAAAACCAATTCAAAAGAAAATCTAATCATATAAATAAATTAGATTAAAAAAGGGGTTTGAATTAAAATTCAACATTTTTCACTATTTATTAAAAAATGAACTTTATCGGAAAAATACAAAAAATTTACACAAAGTAAATTTTGATGTCCTGATTCTAAAAAAGAATTTTATTTTGTAAAATATAACACATAAAATTTTCAAAAAGTGGATTTAAAAGAGGTTCTCCATAAAAAGGCGGTTAATCGACCTTTTAAAGAATATTAGAATGTTTACGCTTAAAATTTGGATTCATTCTCATTTTTAATCCTATAACATTTATTGTAAAAAGTAAAAATATTTGAAAAACATATATAATCATTTTTTAGTTAGTTCTGTTCATTCCCGTCATTACAACAGCTAGGTGTTAACTACCATTTAAAATACAATTATTTTATTATTAGAGTGCAACGTAAGATTTCGAAGGAACTCGTTGTTGCGTATTAGGTGTTAACTACCATTTAAAATAAAACAATCACTTTAAAAGAAATAAAGAGAAGTACAGAGGACACCCGAGTTAACCCATACTAGGATTCCATGTAGGAAAACATGGATATGGAAGAAAAATCAAAGAGTCATGTTCTGAGGGAGAGTGATAGAAAACATGTTTAGTAGAAATTTAACCACAAGAAAATCACAAACTTGTGGTGGGTTAAACGGTGTTCGATTCCCCAGTAGGAAAAGTTAATAGACAACATTTTTGTTTTAAGTTACTTTTCATTGAGGAATTTATTTTTGATCTTAAGGAAACATACTTACTTGTCATGTTGACTTTCAACTTTTACTAGATTTCTTACACAAACTCATACTTTCCCCAAATGATGAGTATTTAGGAAGACTTGTTCACGTTAAGAGTACTATAATCAACTTCTAGAGAATCACCTAATCCACAAAAGAGAACTATATATTTTTCAAGTCTTTAGATATCAACCAAAACCAAACCAAAAAGTTTAGTACGAGATTAGATAATACCCAAAAAGGATATTTTTTTACAAAAAGAAAAACTACTCCTAATCTCCAAAATTTGTCAAACAAAACCCAAAGTTCAAAAAAGACCATTCAATAAACATCTATCCATAAAATTATTCAAATTAAACCCAACTAAGATTGAAACCCAAATATTTGAAGGATTTAGTCACATAGTCTTCCAAGGTACAAATTAACACTTACCTCTAAATAACATCAGTTGCTCTAAAAGTCTCATATTGAAAAGTAATTAACCTAATCACATGTCCTCCATGATAGGTTAATAATTTCCATAGATAACCCAAAATCTACTTACTCTTAATTCCTAAAATCATCTAACTAAAAAGAATTAGTCAAAATTACTAGGGACTTCTTGTAATCCAGTGGTAGGCGATAAATAACAGTCGCACATTGGTTGTCGGTTCGATTTACGCAGCTTTGTCCGACGCGACTTGTTGTCACACGGTCTGCGTGTTGTCCTTTTTAAAAACTCCAAAAATAACCCTAACATGTTTTAACCTCAATAGTTTCCTTATACGTCTCATTTTCATCGAAATTCATTACGATATCAATATCTTAATTCTTGAAATATTATTTCAGGAAGAGATAGGAATGTCATTTGAGATCCTCCTCCTTCCATTCATAACTGACTTTACATGACCTGAAAAAAGTTATAAAACAATAATTTAACTGAAATAATATATATAGGGACTAAACATGTGTCTAATAAAAACTCATAATCTCTAAATCTTTCTAAACCGACCTCTGATAGCAACTATAAGGCCCTAACCTTAAACATTACTTAATCCTGAGTTATTACAAGATTACACAATGGGGATCTTTTCAGGTTTAGAGTTTTAGAGAATTAGATCACAAATCATGCATTACATTCCACATTTAAACAAAGAGGTTACATAAAAGATAGTATTATTTTTTCCCATCAACAGAAACATATTTAAGATAAAACATGGATTCTCTCTTGATACTTCCTTGACACTATCATCATATCATGTACCTTTCCCTTGACCTGTGAAAAACATTTCAAAAACATGGGATGAGCATTAAAAGCTTAGTAAAGGATATAAAAGTATGGAAAGGAAACATGAGTACATATATATATAAGAATGAAATTTTACTTTACCCATAAAACATAATCACTTTAACATAACTCATCAAAACATGAATAAATAATAGAAGTCATAAGACATAAAAGGTAACTTGAGGCATTCATAACATTCTTACATAGGGAGTAACCCTCTTGGTTACATTTGGAATACCCATCACAGTATATTCCCTAAATCTATTCCAAGAAACCTTAAAGTTTAACCCCTTCACGTTACCCAATGCATTGGAGAGATATATCGAGCTCACCCACTCTTAGTTTATCACGGAACCACCCGTCTTCATAATAATTCCCAAGAACCATAACATAATCGTATCACATAAAACATGCATAAAAGAAACATAACATTTCCACTTTTCAATCACAATATATCAATACAACACATTGATATAAAAACATTATGAAAAACATTTTCAACAAAAAAATAAAAGAAAATTAAAACATGGAATTTATTTTTCATTCAAATAAAGTTATGGCTTGTAGAGGAATCCAGAACTCAAATAATGGTCACGGCGGCAGAGAAGTCGTCGTCACCGCATACGTACGAAAAAAAACATTCCCTTTTGTCGTTTTGTAAACACTTCATATAAAAAATATTCCTTTTGAATAAACGTAAAAGTCAAAGGGGATTATACACCGTATAAAATAATGTTGTGTATAAAACAACATATGCCTCAATGAAAGGAGATTGAGACGAAGTCCCTTACAAAGACGGTATCCTTGGATTAAGGATAAATCAATTACATAATTATGTGTAAAAAACGAATTCACCAAATATAAGTGGATATTAAGTGTAAAACAATCATATGTCATTCACATATATTCATAAAATCACATATTCAATGAGTACAAGTTTATCCCAAAGAATCAAAATTGGGTTAAGAAGTTCCCTTGCAAAAATTCGATAGCCTAACGGCGTCACTTCAAAATTCAGAAAATGAGTTGATGAGAGATAAAAGGGTATCTCATCACTTGAACATGAAATTTACATCAATAAGGATATAGAAGAACATATCCCAACATTATAATATGTAAATTAAAAGACCCAATAAAAGAAGTCTTTTAAAAAAAGGAGGGTGAAAGGTTCCCTTACCGACTGGGGTATCTTTCGAAACATACACCCCATGAAAGAAGGACAATACAACATTGATGTAAATACTCATAAACGAAATTATATTACACAAAGAGTAGAATAATGGGCAGTACATATACCACTCAAAGGAAATGGTGGAAAATGTAGCATAAATCTCACGGGAATAAAAGGGAGGTGAAAAATCCCTTACAAAACCTCGACAACCAAACAACGCCACTTAAAACTTCCAAAAAATGGATTGATGAGATCAAATAGGGTATCTCATAATATTAACATAAAATTTACATCAATAACAATATAAAATAACATCCCCCAACATAACAAAGAGGATCTTAAAAGAAGTGACATAAAGGAGAGTACTGTAAAAGAAAGAGAGAGGTTGGATCTCTTACGAAAATTTGGCAGCCTAACGGTGCCAATCAAAACTTCCAAAATGGATTGATGAGAGAAAATAGGTTCTCTCATCATATGAACAAAAAATTTACAGTAATATTAATATAAAAGAACATCCCAATCATAATAAATATGAGCTTAAAAGTAATGACATAAAAGAGTGTATTTAAAAAGAAAGAGAGGGGTAGGATCCCTTACCTTGGGTCCGACTTGACTCGATCGTTCTTTAACCTCCTGAATAATAAACATGAGTTAATTTATACTTGATTGAGAACCTTTTTTGAGTTCATTATTCATTTTATATAACTTATTACCATGTTATGAACACTATGTAATTATTTATGTTAATAATGGTTGTTTTGTCGATCATTGCTACTTGAGTCAAAAATAAACTCTTTATAATTATAAGTTTGTTCATGGGGTAAAATATCCATTATATCCATAATTATATTCATTATGTAGATATAATATATATAATATATATGCATTATATACATGCATTTATAATATTACAGAACATTTAGAGGTAAGAAATGAAATGCACTGTTCATGGAGACGGTAAGTCATACGTACGCATGAATGCTACTTTCATTTATATTTCATATTTAATGGAATTAAAACATAAAGATAAATAATAGTATTATAATTCCAGTATGGTATCATATATAATATCATTAAATCTATCCTTTATACGTACCACATATGGTATTAACAAATCAAATCACTTTGAGGGGGCGGTAGTCCGCACTTCCTAAAATGAAGATATCGTGTTTACCCTTAATGGAAACCATAAAGGTATGCCATAAATGATAAATACATAAGATTAAGGAAAACATAAACATATTATATTTCATATATTAATATAGTGACATCTTAATTTCCACCTTTGAAGGTGTTAAAATAATATTGAACAATCATCGTTTCGTGAGGTAGAATTTCACCATCCACAGAAACAGTATGTTCTTTAACCATTAGATGTAGGTGTGTGTAAGTGTAGCTTGAATCCTTCTTATAACAACATCCTAGTATATGGTATATACTGTTTTTGTTACAAAATAAATTAATAAAAAGATTATAGGGGGCTGGAGAAGCAAAATAAAACAAAAGAGCACAAGTGAAGACGTTACATTAAAATCGGGTAACTCCCTTTGGTTTGAACCAAAAGGGTTTCTTGAAGAGCTTACATCCAAAGGTAAGGCTTCTAGGATGAGTATAGGGATATGGAGAGAAAACATTATTTGAGAATGGCTGATCCAAAGGCTTGAGATGTGTGGGTAAGTAAGTAGATGTGGGGGCCTTTTATAAGAGGAGAGGAGGGGTACTCTTGGAAAAGTATAAAATGTTACTTTATTTTCAAATGAGTTTCGGATTTTAAAGGTCCCACATTGATTTATTTCGAGGATAAGGTGATAATAGTTTTATATCCACTCATCCAATAGGTTTTTTACATGTTTAGGTCTTATATTTTACATTATCTTTTCATTTTATTTAAATCGTTAAATAATGAGGTAATCGCTGCATCATCATGATGTCATAAATAATTTAATTTATTTAATGTCTAAAAAATATAAAAAAATACTATGATGTATGAAATATTTTTATATTTCCAATGAATATTTATAGTCAAAATTAGTACTTGTATAACCCCATGTAAAAATTGTTTTTGTAATACAATACATGTTTGCGTCATTTTTACTTTTACTTTAAATAAAAGGAATAAATGTCATTATCTTACCCAAGTGGCTCCATGGGGTCCCATAAATCTACCCATGGGCTGTCTTGGTCGACCATGACTCATAAAATAGGGTTAGGACAAGTGTCAATATATTTTCATTTTATTATAATATCATTTTTACCTTAAATCACACTAATTACCTTTAATCGCGATTAATAAAACTTAAAAGTTACTTTTCATCATAAATTATTTGCATCCCATTGAACCACATTTTACATAATAATTAAAATCATTTATATTGGATTTTTTAAATTCAAATCACTGAAGTGGTAAATTTCCATTTAAACGAAAAATCAGTTTTTGTAACTACCACTTTGTGGTTTCACTATTCATCAAAAATTATGGTTTTTCAGAAAAATACCTAAAATTCACCCTAATCTATATTTGATATTCTGAATTCAAAAATGGTGTCTATTTTACCAAATTCATAAAATATAAGTTGCTTTAATTGATTTTACAATTAAATCCCGCTGTCAAATCAAATAGCATGTTTTTAAGAAACAATATCTATCAAAAGATTGACACTCGTTTATGTCCAATCTCAAAGTGATAATAATTCCAATGACCACCATTAAATTAAATGGTAAAAATATATTCTAATTTCACTTTAAATCCAATTCAAAAGACAATCTAGTCATATAAATAAATTATATTAAAAAAAGGGTTTTGAATTAAAATACAACATTTTTCACTATTTATTAAAAAATGAACTTTATCAGAAAAATACCAAAAATTTACACAAAGTAAATTTTGATGTCCCGATTCTAAAAAAGAATTTTATTTTTTCAAATATAACACATAAAATTTTCAAAAAGTGGATTTAAAAGAGGTTCTCCATAAAAAGGAGGTTAATCGACCTTTTAAAGAATATTAGAAAGTTTACGCTTAAAATTTGGATTCATTCGAATTTTTAATCCTATTAAATTTATTGTAAAAAGTAAAAATATTTGAAAAACATATATAATCATTTTTTAGTTAGTTCTATTCATTCCCGTCATTACAACATCTAGGTGTTAACTACCATTTGAAATAAAATTATTTTATTATTAGAATGCAACGTAAGATTTCAAAGGAACTCGTTGTTGCTTATTGGGTAAGCCATCGAGCATAGTGTTCCCTTTAAATTAATATTAAAATTGTATTCACAAATAGTGATAAATATAAAATTTTCATATTCTTTATTTACCCGGGGGTTACATCCTTCCCCCCTTTTGGGAATTGCATCCTCGCAATTTTAAAATTGGGCTCGGAAACATCACTGAAAGTCCCACATCAGAACAAGAGTCGGTAAAACAATCACTTTAAAAGAAAGAAAGAGAAGTACAAAGGTCACCCGAGTTAACCCATACTAGGATTCCATGTAGGAAAACATGGATATGGAAGAAAAATCAAAGGGTCATGTTCTGAGGGAGAGTGATAGAAAACATGTTTAGGAGAAAGTTAACCACAAAAAAATCACAAACATGTGGTGGGTTAAACGGTATTCGATTCCCCAGTAGGAAAAGTTAATAGACAACATTTTTGTTTTAAGTTACTTTTCATTGAGGAATTTATTTTTGATCTTAAGGAAACATACTTACTTGTCATGTTGACTTTGAACTTTTACTAGATTTCTTACACAAACTCATACTTTCCCCAAATGATGAGTATTTAGGAAGACTTGTTCACATTAAGAGTACTATAAACAACTTCTAGAGAATCACCTAATCCACAAAAGAGAACTATATATTTTTCAAGTCTTTATATCTCAACCAAAACCAAACCAAAAAGTTTAGTACGACATCAGATATTACCCAAAAAGGATATTTTTTTACAAAAAGAAAAACTACTCCTAATCTCCAAAATTTGTCCAACAAAACCCAAAGTTCAACAAAGACCATTCAATAAAAATCTATCCATAAAATTATTCAAATTAAACCAAACTAAAATTGAAACCCAAATATTTGAAGGATTTAGTCACATAGTCTTCCGAGGTACAAATTAACACTTATCTCCAAATAACATCAGTTGCTCTAAAAGTCTCATATTGAAAAGTAATTAACCTAATCACATATCCTCCATGATAGGTTAATAATTTCCATAGATAACCCAAAATATACTTACTCATAATTCATAAAATCATCTAACTAAAAAGAATTAGTCAAAATAACCAGGGACTTCTTGTAATCCAGTGGTAAGCGATAAATAACAGTCGCACTTTGGTTGTGGGTTCGATTTCTGCAGCTTTGTCCGACGCGACGGGTTGTCACACGGTCTGCGTGTTGTCCATTTTAAAAACTCCAAAAATAACCCTAACATGTTTTAACCTCAATAGTTTCCTTATACCTCTCATTTTCATCGAAATTCATTACGATCTCAATATCTTAATTCTTGAAGTCTTATTTCGGGAAGAGATAGGAATGTCATTTGAGATCCTCCTCCTTCCATTCGTAACTGACTTTACATGACCTGAAAAAAGTTATAAAACAAGAATTTAACTGAAATAATATATATAGGGACTAACCATGTGTCTAACAAAAACTCATAATCTCTAAAGTTGTCTAAACCGACCTCTTATACCAACTATAAGGCCCTAACCTTAAACCTTACTTAATCCTGAGTTATTACAAGATTACACAATGAGGATCTTTTCAGGTTTAGAGTTTTATAGAAATAGATCATAAATCATGCATTACATTCCACATTTAAACAAAGAGGTTACATAAAAGATAGTATTATTTTTTTCCATCAAAAGAAACATATTTAAGATAAAACATGGATTATCTTTTGATACTTCCTTGACACTATCATCATATCATGTACCTTTCCCTTGACCTGTGAAAAACATTTCAAAAACATGGGATGAGCATAAAAAGCTTAGTAAGGGATATAAAAGTATGGAAAGGAAACATGAGTACATATATATATAAGAATGAAATCATAATTTACCCATAAAACATAATAACTTTAACATAACTCATCAAAACATGAATAAATCATAGAAATCATAAGACATAAAAGGTAACTTGAGGCATTCATAACATTCTTACATAGGGAGTAACCCTCTTGGTTACGTTTGGAATACCCATCACAGTATATTCCCTAAATCTATTCCAAAAAACCTTAACATTTAACCCCTTCGCGTTACCCAATGCATTGGAGAGCTATATCGGGCTCACCCGCCCTTAGTTTACCACGGAACCACCCATCTTCAGAACAATTCCCAAGAACCATAACATAATCGTATCACATAAAACATGTATAAAAGAAACATAACATTTCCACTTTTCAATCACAATATATCAATACAACACATTGATATAAAAACATTATAAAAACCAAATTCAACAAAAAAAATAAAAGAAAATTAAAACATGGTATTTATTTTTCATTCAAATAATGTTATGGCTTGTAGAGGAATCCAAAACTCAAATAATGGTCACGATGACAGAGAAGTCGTCGTCACCGCATACGTACGACAAAAAAAACATTCCCTTTTGTCGTTTTGTAAACACTTCATATAAAAAAGATTCCTTTTGAATAAACATAAAAGTCAAAGGGGTTTATACACCATATCAAATAATGTTGTGTATAAAACAACATATGCCTCAATGAAAGGAGATTGAGACGAAGTCCCTTACAAAGACGGTATCCTTGGATTAAGGATAAATCAATTACATAATTATGTGTGAAAAATAAATTCACCAAATATAAGTGGATATTAAGTGTAAAAAAATCATATGGCATTCACATATATTCATATAATCACATATTCAAGGAGTACAAGTTTATCCCAAAGAATCAAAATTGGGTTAAGAAGTTCCCTTGAAAAAATTCGACAGCCTAACGGTGTCACTTCAAAATTCAGAAAATGAGTTGATGAGAGATAAAAAGGGTATCTCATCACTTGGACATAAAATTTAAATCAATAAGGATATAGAAGAACATATCCCAACATTACAATATGTAAATTAAAAGACCCATCAAAAGAAGTCTTTCAAAAAAAGGAGGGTGAAAGGTTCCCTTACTGACTAGGGTATCATTCGAAACATACACCACAAGAAAGAAGGACAATACAACATTGATGTAAATACTCATAAACGAAATTATATTACACAAAGAGTATAATAATGGGAAGTACATATACCACTCAAATGAAATTGTGGAAAATGTAGCATAAATCTCACTGGAATAAAAGGGAGATGAAAAATCCCTTACGAAAACTCGGCAACCTAACAACGTCACTTAAAGCTTCCAAAAAATGGATTGATGAGATCAAATAGGGTCTCTCATAATATTGAAATAAAATTTAAATCAAGAATAATATAAAATAACATCCCCCAACATAACAAATAGGAGCTTAAAATAAGTGACATAAAGGAGAGTACTTTAAAATAAAGAGAGAGGTTGGATCTCTTACGAAAACTTGGCAGCCTGACGGTGCCAATCAAAACTTCCAAAATGGATTGATGAGAGAAAAAAGGGTCTCTCATCATATGAACAAAAAAATTACAGTAATAGTAATATAAAAGAACATCCCAATAATAATAAGTATGTGCTTAAAAGTAATGACATAAAAGAGTGTACTTAAAAAGTAAGAGAGGGGTAGGATCCCTTACCTCGGGTCCGACTTGACTCGATCGTTCTTTAACCTCCTGAATAATAAACATGAGTTAATTTATACTTGATTGAGAACCTTTTTTGAGTTCATTATTAATTTTATATCACTTATTACCATGTTATGAACACTATGTTATTATTTATGTTAATAATGGTTGTTTTGTCGATCATTGCTACTTGAGTCAAAAATAAACTCTTTATAATTATAAGTTTGTTAATGGGGTAAAATATCCATTATATAAAAAATTATATTCATTATGTAGATATAATATATATAATATATATCCATTATATACATGCATTTATAATATTATAGAACATTTAGAGGTAAGAAATGAAATGCACTGTTCATGGAGACGGTAAGTCGTACGTACGCATGAACGCTACTTCCATTTCTATTTCATATTTAATGGAATTAAAACATAAAGATAAATAATAGTATTATAATTAAAGTATGGTATCATATATAATATCATTAAATCTATCCTTTATATGTACCACATATAGTATTAACAAATCAAATCACTTTTAGGGGGCGGTAGTCCGCACTTCCTAAAATGAAGATATCGCGTTTACCCATAATGGAAACCATAAAGGTATGCCATAAATGATAAATACATAAGCTTAAGGAAAAAATAAACATATTATATTTCATATATTAATATATAGACATCTTAATGGCCACCTTTGAAGGTGTTAAAAGAATATTGAACAATCATCGTTTCGTGAGGCAGAATTTCACCATCCACAGAAACAGTATGTTCTTTAACCATTAGATGTAGGTGTCTATAATTTTACCTTGAATCCTTATTATAACAACATCCTAGTATATGTTAGATACTGTTTTTGTTACAAAATAAATTAATAAAAATATTTTAGGGGGCTGGAGAATAAAAATAAAACAAAAGAGCACAAGTGAAGACGTTACCTTAAAATCAGGTAACTCCCTTTGGTTTGAACCAAAAGGGTTTCTTGAATAGCTTACTTCCAAAGGTAAGGCTTCTAGGATGAGTATAGGGATGTGGAGATAAAACATGATTAGAGCTTGGCTGAGCCAAAGGCTTGAGAGGTGTGGGTAAGTAGGTATATTTGGGGGCCTTTTATAATAGGAGAGGAGGGGCACTCTTGGAAAATTATAAAATGTTACATTATTTTCAAATGCGTTTCAGATTTTAAAGGTCCCACATTGATTTATATCGAGGATAAGGTGATAATAGTTTGAAATACACCCATCCAATAGGTTTTTGACATGTTTAGGTCTTATATTTTACATTATCTTTTCATTTTATTTAAATCGTTAAATAATGAGGTAATCGCTGCATCATCATGATGTCATAAGTAATTTAATTTATTTAATGTATAAAAAATATAAAAAAAATATTATGATGTAGGAAATATTTTTATATTTCCAATGAATATTTATATTCAAAATTAGTACTTGTATTACCCCATTAAAAAATTGTTTTTGTAAAATAATACATGTTTGTGTCATTTTTACTTTTACTTTAAATAAAAGGAATAAATGTCATTATCTTACCCAAGTGGCACCATGGGGTCCCAAAAATCTACCCATGGGCTGTATTGGTCGATCATGACTCATCCAATAGGGTTAGGACAAGTGTCAATATATTTTCATTTTATTATAATATCATTTTTACCTTAAATCACACTAATTACCTTTAATCGCGGTTAATAAAACTTAAAAGTTACTTTTCATCAAAAATTATTTTCATCCCATTGAACCACATTTTACTTAATAATTAAAATCATTTATATTGGATTTTTTAAATTCAAATCACAGAAGCGCTAAATTTCCATTTAAATGAAAATCAGTTTTTGTAACTACCACTTTGTGGTTTCACTATTCATCAAAAATTATGGTTTTTCAGAAAAATACCTAAAATTCACCCAAAGCTATATTTGATATTCTGAATTCAAAAATGTTGTCTATTTTAATAAATTCATAACATATAAGTTTCTTTAATTAATTTTATAATTAAATCCCGATGTCAAATCAAATAGCGTGTTTTTAAGAAACAATATCTATCAAAAGATTGACACTCGTTTATGTCCAATCTCAAAGTGATAATAATTCCAATGACCACCATTGGATTAAATGGTAAAAATATATTCTAATTTCACTTTAAAACCAATTCAAAAGACAATATAATCATATAAATAAATTAGATTAAAAAAAGGGGTTTGAATTAAAATACAACATTTTTCACTATTTATTAAAAAATGAACTTTATCGGAAAAATACCAAAAATTTACACAAAGTAAATTTTGATGTCCTGATTCTAAAAAAGAATTTTATTTTGTCAAATATAACACATAAAATTTTCAAAAAGTGGATTTAAAAGAGGTTCTCCATAAAAAGGCGGTTAATCGACCTTTTAAAGAATATTAGAATGTTTACGCTTAAAATTTGGATTCATTCGCATTTTTAATCCTATAACATTTATTGTAAAAAGTAAAAATATTTGAAAAAAATATATAATAATTTTTTAGTTAGTTTTGTTCATTCCCGTCATTACAACAGCTAGGTGTTAACAACCATTTAAAATAAAATTATTTTATTATTAGAGTGCAGCGTAAGATTTCAAAGGAACTCATTGTTGCTTATTGGGTAAGCCATCGAGCATAGCGTTCCCTTTAAATTAATATTAAAAATTTATTCACAAATAGAGATAAATATAAAAATTTCATATTCTTTATTTACATGGGGGGTTACATCCTTCCCCCCTTTTGGGAATTGCATCCTCGCAATTTTAAAATTGGGCTCGGAAACATCATTGAAAGTCTCACATCGGAACAAGAGTCGGTAAAACAATCACTTTAAAAGAAAGAAAGAGAAGTATAGAGGTCACCTGAGTTAACCCATACTGGGATTCCATGTAGGAAAACATGGATATGTAAGAAAAATCAAAGGGTCATGTTCTGAGGGAGAGTGATAGAAAACATGTTTAGGAGAAATTTAACCACAAGAAAATCACAAACTTGTGGTGGGTTAAACGGTATTCGATTCCCCAGTAGGAAAAGTTAATAGAAAACATTTTTGTTTTAAGTTTCTTTTCATTGAGGAATTTATTTTTGATCTTAAGGAAACATACTTACTTTTCATGTTGACTTTCAACTTTTACTAGATTTCTTACAGAAACTCATACTTTCCCCAAATGATGAGTATTTAGGAAGACTTGTTCACGTTAAGAGTACTATAATCAACTTCTAGAGAATCACCTAATCCAAAAAATAGAACTATATATTTTTCAAGTCTTTAGATATCAACCAAAACCAAACCAAAAAGTTTAGTACGAGATTAGATAATACCCAAAAAGGATATTTTTTTACAAAAAGAAAAACTACTCCTAATCTCCAAAAATTTTCAAACAAAACCCAAAGTTCAACAAAGACCATTCAATAAACATCTATCCATAAAATTATTCAAATTAAACCCAACTAAGATTGAAACCCAAATATTTGAAGGATTTAGTCACATAGTCTTCCAAGGTACAAATTAACACTTACCTCCAAATAACATCAGTTTCTCTAAAAGTCTCATATTGAAAAGTAATTAACCTAATCACATGTCCTCCATGATAGGTTAATAATTTCCATAGATAACCCAAAATCTACTTACTTTTAATTCATAAAATCATCTAACTAAAAAGAATTAGTCAAAATAACCAGGGACTTCTTGTAATCCAGTGGTAGGTGATAAATAACAGTCGCACTTTGGTTGTGGGTTCGATTTCCGCAGCTTTGTCCGACGCGACTTGTTGTCACACGGTCTGCGTGTTGTCCTTTTTAAAAACTCCAAAAATAACCCTAACATGTTTTAACCTCAATAGTTTCCTTATACATCTCATTTTCATTGAAATTCATTACGATGTCAATATCTTAATTCTTGAAGTATTATTTCAGGAAGAGATAGGAATGTCATTTGAGATCCTCCTCCTTCCATTCGTAACTGACTTTACATGACCTGAAAAAAGTTATAAAAAAATAATTTAACTGAAATAATATATATAGGGACTAACCATGTGTCTAACAAAAACTCATAATCTCTAAAGTTGTCTAAACCGACCTCTGATACCAACTATAAGGCCCTAACCTTAAACCTTACTTAATCCTGAGTTATTACAAGATTACACAATGAGGATCTTTTCAGGTTTAGAGTTTTAGAGAATTAGATCATAAATCATGCATTACATTCCACATTTAAACAAAGAGGTTACATAAAAGATTGTATTATTTTTTCCCATCAACAGAAACATATTTAAGATAAAACATGGATTCTATCTTGATACTTCCTTGACACTATCATCATATCATGTACCTTGCCCTTGACCTGTGAAAAACATTTCAAAAACATGGGATGAGCATAAAAAGCTTAGTAAGGGATATAAAAGTATGGAAAGGAAACATGAGTACATATATATATAATAATGAAATCATACTTTAACCATAAAACATAAGCACTTTAACATAACTCATCAAAACATGAATAAATCATAGAAATCATAAGACATAAAAGGTAACTTGAGTCATTCATAACATTATTACATAGGCAGTAACCCTCTTGGTTATGTTTGGAATACCCATCACAGTATATTCCCTAAATCTATTCCAAGAAACCTTAACGTTTAACCCCTTCGCGTTACCCAATGCATTGGAGAGATATATCGGGCTCACCCACCCTTAGTTTATCACGGAACCACCCGTCTTCATAACAATTCCCAAGAACCATAACATAATCGTATCACATAAAACATGCATAAAAGAAACATAACATTTCCACTTTTCAATCACAATATATCAATACAACACATTGATATAAAAACATTATGAAAAACATTTTCAACAAAAAAATAAAAGAAAATTAAAACATGGTATTTATTTTTCATTCAAATAACGTTATGGCTTGTAGAGGAATCCAAAACTCAAATAATGGTCATGGCGGCAGAGAAGTCGTCGTCACCGCATACATACGACAAAAAAACATTCCTTTTTGTCGATTTGTAAACACTTCATATAAAAAAGATTCCTTTTGAATAAATGTAAATGTAAAAGGGGATTATACACCGTATCAAATAATGTTGTGTATAAAACAACATATGCCTCAATGAAAGGAGATTGAGACGAAGTCCCTTATAAATACGGTATCCTTGGATTAAGGATAAATCAATTACATAATTATGTGTGAAAAACGAATTCACCAAATATAAGTGGATATTAAGTGTAAAAAAATCATATGTCATTCACATATATTCATAGAATCACATATTCAATGAGTAAAAGTTTATCCCAAAGAATCAAAATTGGGTTAAGAAGTTCCCTTGCAAAAATTCGACAGCCTAACGGCGTCACATCAAAATTCAGAAAATGAGTTGATGAGAGATAAAAGGGTATCTCATCACTTGAACATAAAATTTACATCAATAAGGATATAAAAGAACATATCCCAACATAATAATATGTAAATTAAAAGACCCAACAAAAGAAGTCTTTTAAAAAAGGAGGGTGAAAGGTTCCCTTACCGACTGGGGTATCTTTCGAAACATACACCCCATGAAAGAAGGACAATACAACATTGATGTAAATACTCATAAACAAAATTATATTACACAAAGAGTAGAATAATGGGCCGTACATATACCACTCAAAGGAAATGGTGGAAAATGTAGCATAAATCTCACGGGAATAAAAGGGAGGTGAAAAATCCCTTACAAAAACTCGACAACCTAACAACGCCACTTAAAACTTCCAAAAAATGGATTGATGAGATAAAATAGGGTCTCTCATAATATTGACATCAAATTTACATCAGGAATAATATAAAAGAACATCCCCCAACATAACAAAGAGGATCTTAAAAGAAGTGACATAAAGGAGAGTACTTTAAAAGAAAGAGAAAGGTTGGATCTCTTACGAAAAGTTGGTAGCCTAACGGTGCCAATCAAAACTTCCAAAATGGATTGATGAGAGAAAATAGGTTCTCTCATCATATGAACAAAAAATTTACAGTAATAGTAATATAAAAGAACATCCCAATCATAATAAATATGAGCTTAAAAGTAATGACATAAAAGAGTGTATTTTAAAAGAAAGAGAGGGGTAGGATCCCTTACCTTGGGTCCGACTTGACTCGATCATTCTTTAACCTCCTGAATAATAAACATGAGTTAATTTCTACTTGATTGAGAACCTTTTTTGAGTTCATTATTCATTTTATATCACTTATTACCATGTTATGAACACTATGTAATTATTTATGTTAATAATGGTTGTTTTGTCGATCATTTCTACTTGAGTCAAAAATAAACTCTTTATAATTATAAGTTTGTTCATGGGGTAAAATATCCATTATATCCAGAATTATATTCATTATGTAGATATGATATATATAATATATATCCATTATATACATGCATTTATAATTTTACAGAATATTTAGAGGTAAGAAATGAAATGCACTGTTCATGGAGACGGTAAGTCATACGTACGCATGAACGCTACTTCCATTTCTATTTAAAATTTAATGGAATTAAAAAATAAAGATAAATAATAGTATTATAATTACAGTATGGTATCATATATAATATCATTAAATCTATCCTTTATACGTACCACATATGGTATTAACAAATCAAATCACTTTGAGGGGGCGGTAGTCCGCACTTCCTAAAATGAAGATATCGCGTTTACCCTTAATGGAAACCATAAAGGTATGCCATAAATGATAAATACATAAGCTTAAGGAAAACATAAACATATTATATTTCATATATTAATATATTGACATCTTAATTGCCACCTTTGAAGGTGTTAAAATAATATTGAACAATCATCGTTTCGTGAGGCAGAATTTCACCATCCACAGAAACAGTATGTTCTTTAACCATTATATGTAGGTGTGTGTAAGTGTAGCTTGAATAATTCTTATAAAAACATCCTAGTATATGGTAGATACTGTTTTTGTTACAAAATAAATTAATAAAAAGATTTTAGGGGGCTGGAGAAGCAAAATAAAACAAAAGAGCACAAGTGAAGACGTTTCCTTAAAATCGGTTAACTCCCTTTCGTTTGAACCAAAAGGGATTCTTGAAGAGCTTACTTACAAATGTAAGGCTTCTAGGATGAGGATAGGGATATGGAGAGAAAACATGATTTGAGAATGGCTGATCCAAAGGCTTGAGAGGTGTGGGTAAGTAGGTAGATGCGGGGGCCTTTTAGAAGAGGAGAGGAGGGGCACTCTTGGAAAAGTATAAAATGTTACTTTATTTTCAAATGAGTTTCGGATTTTAAAGGTCCCACATTGATTTATTTCGAGGATAAGGTGATAATAGTTTTAAATACACCAATCCAATAGGTTTTTTACATGTTTAGGTCTTATATTTTACATTATCTTTTCATTTTATTTAAATCATTAAATAATGAGGTAATCGCTGCATCATCATGATGTCATAAATAATTTAATTAATTTAATTTCTAAAAAATATAAAAAAATACTATGATGTAGGAAATATTTTTATATTTCCAATGAATATTTATAGTCAAAATTAGTACTTGTATAACCCCATGTAAAAATTGTTTTTGTAAAACAATACATGTTTGCGTCATTTTTACTTTTACTTTAAATAAAAGGAATAAATGTCATTATCTTACCCAAGTGGCTCTATGGG
The DNA here is from genome assembly GCA_963277665.1 of Viscum album. Lineage (NCBI taxonomy): Eukaryota > Viridiplantae > Streptophyta > Magnoliopsida > Santalales > Viscaceae > Viscum > Viscum album. Next base: position 814,657,725 of record OY728120.1, read on the forward strand.
GTCCCAAAAATCTACCCATGGGCTGTCTTGGTCGACCATGACTCATCAAATAGGGCTAAGACAAGTGTCAAGATATTTTCATTTTATTATAATATCATTTTTACCTTAAATCACACTAATTACCTTTAATCGCGATTAATAAAACTTAAAAGTTACTTTTCATCATAAATTATTTGCATCCCATTGAACAAAATTTTACTTAATAATTAAAATCATTTATATTGTATTTTTTAAATTCAAATCACTGAAGCGGTAAATTTCCATTTAAACGAAAAATCAGTTTTTGTAACTACCACTTTGTGGTTTCACTATTCATAAAAAATTATGGTTTTTCAGAAAAATACCTAAAATTCACCCTAATCTATATTTGATATTCTGAATTCAAAAATGGTTTCTATTTTACCAAATTCATAAAATAGAAGTTGCTTTAATTAATTTTACAATTAAATCCCGCTGTCAAATCAAATAGCATGTTTTTAAGAAACGATATCTATCAAAAGATTGACACTCGTTTATGTTCAATATCAATGTGATAATAATTCCAATGACCACCATTGGATTAAATGGTAAAAATATATTCTAATTTCACTTTAAAACCAATTCAAAAGACAATCTAGTCATATAAATAAATTATATTTAAAAAAGGGTTTTGAATTAAAATACAACATTTTTCACTATTTATTAAAAAATGAACTTTATCGGAAAAATACCAAAAATTTACACAAAGTAAATTTTGATGTCCCGATTCTAAAAAAGAATTTTATTTTGTCAAATATAACACATAAAATTTTAAAAAAGTGGATTTAAAAGAGGTTCTCTATAAAAAGGTGGTTAATCGACCTTTTAAAGAATATTAGAATGTTTACGCTTAAAATTTGGATTCATTCGCATTTTTAATCCTGTTACATTTATTGTAAAAAGTAAAAATATTTGAAAAACATATATAATCATTTTTTAGTTAGTTCTATTCATTCCCGTCATTACAACAGCTAGGTGTTAACTACCATTTGAAATAAAATTATTTTATTATTAGAGTGCAACGTAAGATTTCAAAGGAACTCGTTGTTGCTTATTGGGTAAGCCATCGAGCATAGCATTCCCTTTAAATTAATATTAAAATTTTATTCACAAATAGGGATAAATATAAAAAATTCATATTCTTTATTTACCTGGGGGGTTACATCCTTCCCCCCTTTTGGGAATTGCATCCTCGCAATTTTAAAATTGGGCTCGGAAACATCATTGAAAGTCCCACATCAGAACAAGAGTCGGTAAAACAATCACTTTAAAAGAAAGAAAGAGAAGTACAGAGGTCACCTGAGTTAACCCATACTAGGATTCCATGTAGGAAAACATGGATATGGAAGAAAAATCAAAGGGTCATGTTCTGAGGGAGAGTGATAGAAAACATGTTTAGGAGAAAGTTAACCACAAGAAAATCACAAACTTGTGGTGGGTTAAACGCTATTAGATTCCCCAGTAAGAAAAGTTAATAGACAACATTTTTTTTAAGTTACTTTTCATTGAGGAATTTATTTTTGATCTTAAGGAAACATACTTACTTGTCATGTTGACTTTCAACTTTTACTAGATTTCTTACACAAACTCATACTTTCCCCAAATGATGAGTATTTAGGAAGACTTGTTCACATTAAGAGTACTATAATCAAATTCTAGAGAATCACCTAATCCACAAAAGAGAACTATATATTTTACAAGTCTTTAGATCTCAACCAAAACCAAACCAAAAAGTTTAGTACGAGATCAGATAATACCCAAAAAGGATATTTTTTTACAAAAAGAAAAACTACTCCTAATCACCAAAATTTGTCAAACAAAACCCAAAGTTCAACAAAGACCATTCAATAAACATCTATCCATAAAATTATTCAAATTAAACCCAACTAATTTTGAAACCCAAATATTTGAAGGATTTAGTCACATAGTCTTCCAAGGTACAAATTAACACTTATATCCAAATAACATCAGTTGCTCTAAAAGTCTCATATTGAAAATTAATTAACCTAATCACATATCCTCCATGATAGGTTAATAATTTCCTTAGATAACCCAAAATCTACTAACTCTTAATTCATAAAATCATCTAACTAAAAAGAATTAGTCAAAATAACCAGGGACTTCTTGTAATCCAGTGGTAGGCGATAAATAACAGTCGCACTTTGGTTGTGGGTTCGATTTCTGCAGCTTTGTCCGACGCGACGGGTTGTCACATGGTCTGCGTGTTGTCCATTTTAAAAACTCCAAAAATAACCCTAACATGTTTTAACCTCAATAGTTTCCTTATACATCTCATTTTCATCGAAATTCATTACGATCTCAATATCTTAATTCTTGAAGTCTTATTTCGGGAAGAGATAGGAATGTCATTTGAGATCCTCCTCCTTCAATTCATAACTGACTTTACATGACCTGAAAAAAGTTATAAAACAAGAATTTAACTGAAATAATATATATAGGGACTAACCATGTGTCTAACAAAAAATCATAATCTCTAAATTTGTCTAAACCGACCTCTGATACCAACTATAAGGCCCTAACCTTAAACCTTACTTAATCCTGAGTTATTACAAGATTACACAATGAGGATCTTTTCAGGTTTAGAGTTTTAGAGAATTAGATCATAAATCATGCATTACATTCCACATTTAATCAAAGAGGTTACATAAAAGATAGTATTATTTTTTCCCATCAACAGAAACATATTTAAGATAAAACATGGATTCTCTTTTGATACTTCCTTGACACTATCATCATATCATTTACCTTTCCCTTGACCTGTGAAAAACATTTCTAAAACATGGGATGAGCATAAAAAGATTAGTAAGGGATATAAAAGTATAGAAAAGAAACATGAGTACATATATATATAAGAATGAAATCATACATTACCCATAAAACATAAGCACTTTAACATAACTCATCAAAACATGAATAAATCATAGAAATCATAAGACATAAAAGTTAACTTGAGGCATTCATAACATTCTTACATAGGGAGTAACCCTCTTGGTTACGTTTGGAATTCCCATCACAGTATATTCCCTAAATCTATTCCAAGAAACCTTAACATTTAACCCCTTCGCGTTACCCAATGCATTGGAGAGCAATATCGGGCTCACCCGCCCTTAGTTTACCATGGAACCACCCGTCTTCATAACAATTCCCAAGAACCATAACATAATCGTATCACATAAAACATGAATAAAAGAAACATAACATTTCCACTTTTCAATCACAATATATCAATACAACACATTGATATAAAAACATTATAAAACCCATTTTCAACAAAAAAATAAAAGAAAATTAAAACATGGTATTTATTTTTCATTCAAATAATGTTATGTCTTGTAGAGGAATCCAAAACTCAAATAATGGTCACGACGACAGAGAAGTCGTCGTCACCGCATACGTACGACAAAAAAAACATTCCCTTTTGTCGTTTTGTAAACACTTCATATAAAAAAGATTCCTTTTGAATAAACATAAAAGTCAAAGGGGTTTATACATCATATCAAATAATGTTGTGTATAAAACAACATATGCCTCAATGAAAGGAGATTGATACGAAGTCCCTTACAAAGACGGTATCCTTGGATTAAGGATAAATCAATTACATAATTATGTGTGAAAAACGAATTCACCAAATATACGTGGATATTAAGTGTAAAAAAATCATATGGAATTCACATATATTCATATAATCACATATTCAAGGAGTAAAAGTTTATCCCAAAGAATCAAAATTGGGTTAAGAAGTTCCCTTGAAAAAATTCGACAGCCTAATAGTGTCACTTCAAAATTCAGAAAATGATTTGATGAGAGATAAAAAGGGTATCTCATCACTTGGACATAAAATTTAAATCAATAAGGATATGTAAGAACATATCCCAACATTACAATATGTAAATTAAAAGACCCAACAAAAGAAGTCTTTTAAAAAAAGGAGGGTGAAAGGTTCCCTTATTGACTAGGGTATCTTTCGGAACATACACCACATGAAAGAAGGACAATACAACATTGATGTAAATACTCATAAATGAAATTATATTACACAAAGAGTATAATAGTGGGAAGTACATATACCACTCAAATAAAATGGGGGAAAATGTAGCATAAATCTCACTGGAATAAAAGGGATATGAAAAATCCCTTACGAAAACTCGGCAACCTAACAACGCCACTTAAAACTTCCAAAAAATGGATTGATGAGATCAAATAGGGTCTCTCATAATATTGAAATAAAATTTAAATCAATAATAATATAAAATAACATCCCCCAACATAACAAAGAGGAGCTTAAAATAAGTGACATAAAGGAGAGTACTTTAAAAGAAAGAGAGAGGTTGGATCTCTTACGAAAACTTGGCAGCCTAACGGTGCCAATCAAAACTTCCAAAATGGATTGATGAGAGAAAACAGGGTCTCTCATCAAATGAACAAAAAAATTACAGTAATAGTAATATAAAATAACATCCCAATCATAATAAATATGAGCTTAAAAGTAATGACATAAAAGAGTGTACTTAAAAAGTAAGAGAGGGGTAGGATCCCTTACCTCGGGTCCGACTTGACTCGATCGTTCTTTAACCTCCTGAATAATAAACATGAGTTAATTTTACTTGATTGAGAACCTTTTTTGAGTTCATTATTAATTTTATATCACTTATTACCATGTTATGAACACTATGTAATTATTTATGTTAATAATGGTTGTTTTGTCGATCATTGCTACTTGAGTCAAAAATAAACTCTTTATAATTATAAGTTTGTTAATGGGGTAAAATATCCATTATATACAGAATTATATTCATTATGTAGATATCATATATATAATATATATTCATTATATACATGCATTTATAATATGACAGAACATTTAGAGGTAAGAAATGAAATACACTGTTCATGGAGATGGTAAGTCGTACGTACGCATGAACGCTACTTCCATTTCTATTTCATATTTAATGGAATTAAAACATAAAGATAAATAATAGTATTATAATTACATTATGGTATCATATATAATATCATTAAATCTATCCTTTATATGTACCACATATGGTATTAACAAATCAAATCACTTTTAGGGGGTGGTAGTCCGCACTTCCTAAAATGAAGATATCGCGTTTACCCATAATGGAAACCATAAAGGTATGCCATAAATGATAAATACATAAGCTTAAGAAAAAAATAAACATATTATATTTCATATATTAATATAGTGAAATCTTAATGGCCACCTTTGAAGGTGTTAAAAGAATATTGAACAATCATCGTTTCGTGAGGCAGAATTTCACCATCCACAGAAACAGTATGTTCTTTAACCATTAGATGTAGGTGTCTGTAAGTTTATCTTGAATCCTTATTATAAAAACATCCTATTATATGTTAGATACTGTTTTTGTTACAAAATAAATTAATAAAAATATTTTAGGGGGCTGGAGAAGAAAAATAAAACAAAAGAGCACAAGTGAAGACGTTGCCTTAAAATCGGGTAACTCCCTTTGGTTTGAACCAAAAGGGTTTCTTGAATATCTTACTTCCAAAGGTAAGTCTTCTAGGATGAGTATAGGGATGTGTAGAGAAAACATGATTAGATCTTGGATGAGCCAAAGGCTTGAGAGGTGTGGGTAAGTAGGTAGATGTGGGGGCCTTTTATAAGAGGAGAGGAGGGGCACTCTTGGAAAATTATAAAATGTTACTTTATTTTCAAATGCGTTTTGGATTTTAAAGGTCCCACATTGATTTATTTCTAGGATAAGGTGATAATAGTTTTAAATCCACCCATCCAATAGGTTTTTGACATGTGTAGGTCTTATATTTTACATTATCTTTTCATTTTATTTAAATCGTTAAATAATGAGGTAATCGCTGCATCATCATGATGTCATAAATAATTTAATTTATTTAATGTCTAAAAAATATAAAAAAAATATTATGACGTAGGAAATATTTTTATATTTCCAATGAATATTTATAGTCAAAATTAGTACTTGTATTACCCCATTAAAAAATTGTTTTTGTAAAACAATACATGTTTGTGTTATTTTTACTTTTACTTTAAATAAAAGGAATAAATGTCATTATCTTACCCAAGTGGATCCATGGGATCCCAAAAATCTACCCATGGGCTGTATTGGTCAATCATGACTCATCCAATAGGGTTAGGACAAGTGTCAATATATTTTCATTATATTATAATATCATTTTTACCTTAAATCACACTAATTACCTTTAATCGCGATTAATAAAACTTAAAAGTTACTTTTCATCAAAAATTATTTTCATCCCATTGAACCACATTTTACTTAATAATTAAAATAATTTATATTGGATTTTTTAAATTCAAATCACAGAAGCGGTAAATTTCCATTTAAACGAAAAATCAGTTTTTGTAACTACCACTTTGTGGTTTCACTATTCATCAAAAATTATGGTTTTTCAGAAAAATACCTAAAATTCACCCTAAGCTATATTTGATATTATGAATTCAAAAATGGTGTCTATTTTACTAAATTCATAACATAGAAGTTGCTTTAATTAATTTTATAATTAAATCCCGATGTCAAATCAAATAGCGTGTTTTTAAGAAACAATATCTATCAAAAGATTGACACTCGTTTATGTCCAATCTCAAAATGATAATAATTCCAATGACCACCATTGGATTAAATGGTAAAAATATATTCTAATTTCACTTTAAAACCAATTCAAAAGACAATATAATCATATAAATAAATTAGATGAAAAAAGGGTTTTGAATTAAAATACAACATTTTTCACTATTTATTAAAAAATGAACTTTATCGGAAAAATACCAAAAATTTAAACAAAGTAAATTTTGATGTCCCGATTCTACAAAAGAATTTTATTTTGTCAAATATAACACATAAAATTTTCAAAAAGTGGATTTAAAATAGGTTCTCTATAAAAAGGCGGTTAATCGACCTTTTAAAGAATATTAGAATGTTTACGCTTAAAATTTGGATTCATTCACATTTTTAATCCTATAACATTTATTGTAAAAAGTAAAAATATTTGAAAAACATATATAATCATTTTTTAGTTAGTTCTATTCATTCCCGTCATTACAATAGCTTGGTGTTAACTACCATTTAAAATAAAATTATTTTTTTATTAAAGTGCACCGTAAGATTTCAAAGGAACTCGTTGTTGCGTATTGGGTAAGCCATCGAGCATAGCGTTACCTTTAAATTAATATTAAAATTTTATTCACAAATAGGGATAAATATAAAAATTTCATATTCTTTATTTACCTGGGGGTTACATCCTTCCCCCCTTTTGGGAATTGCATCCTCGCAATTTTAAAATTGGGCTCGAAAACATCATTGAAAGTCCCACATCGGAACAAGAGTCGGTAAAACAATCACTTTAAAAGAAAGAAAGAGAAGTACAGAGGTCACCCGAGTTAACCCATACTAGGATTCCATGTAGGAAAACATGGATATGGAAGAAAAATCAAAGGGTCATGTTCTGAGGGAGAGTGATAGAAAACATGTTTAGGAGAAAGTTAACCACAAGAAAATCACAAACTTGTGGTGGGTTAAACGGTATTCGATTCCCCAGTAGGAAAAGTTAATAGACAAAATTTTTGTTTTAAGTTACTTTTCATTGAGGAATTTATTTTTGATCTTAAGGAAACATACTTACTTGTCATGTTCACTTTCAACTTTTACTAGATTTCTTACACAAACTCATACTTTCCCCAAATGATGAGTATTTAGGAAGACTTGTTCAAATTAAGAGTACTATAATCAACTTCTAGAGAATCACCTAATCCAAAAAAGAGAACTATATATTTTCCAAGTCTTTAGATCTCAACCAAAACCAAACCAAAAAGTTTAGTACGAGATCAGATAAGACCCAAAAAGGATATTTTTTTACAAAAAGAAAAACTACTCCTAATCTCCAAAATTTGTCAAACAAAACCCAAAGTTCAACAAAGACCATTCAATAAACATCTATCCATAAAATTATTCAAATTAAACCCAACTAAGATTGAAACCCAAATATTTGATGGATTTAGTCACATAGTCTTCCAAGGTACAAATTAACACTTATCTCCAAATAACATCAGTTGCTCTAAAAGTCTCATATTGAAAAGTAATTAACCTAATCACATATCCTCCATGATAGGTTAATAATTTCCATAGATAACCCAAAATCTACTTCCTATTAATTTATAAAATCATCTAACTAAAAATAATTAGTCAAAATAACCAGGGACTTCTTGTAATCCAGTGGTAGGCGATAAATAACAGTCGCACTTTGGTTGTGGGTTCGATTTCCGCAGCTTTGTCCGACGCAACGGGTTGTCACACAGTCTGCGTGTTGTCCTTTTTAAAAACTCCAAAAAATAAATCTAACATGTTTTAACCTCAATAGTTTTCTTATACCTCTCATTTTCATCGAAATTCATTATGATCTCAATATCTTAATTCTTGAAGTCTTATTTCAGGAAGAGATAGGAATGTCGTTTGAGATCCTCCTCCTTCCATTCGTAACTGACTTTACATGACCTGAAAAAAGTTATAAAATAAGGATTTAACTGAAATAATATATATAGGGACTAACCATGTGTCTAACAAAAACTCATAATCCCTAAAGTTGTCTAAATCGACCTCTGATACCAACGATAAGGCCATAACCTGAAACCTTACTTAATCCTGAGTTATTACAAGATTACACAGTGAGGATCTTTTTAGGTTTAGAGTTTTAGAGAATTAGATCATAAATCATGCATTACATTCCACATTTAAACAAAGAGGTTACATAAAAGATAGTATTATTTTTTTCCCATCAACAGAAACATATTTAAGATAAAACATGTATTCTCTCTTGATATTTCATTGACACTATCATCATATCATGTACCTTTCCCTTGACCTATGAAAAACATTTCAAAAACATGGGATGAGCATAAAAAGCTCAGTAAGGGATATAAAAGTACGGAAAGGAAACATGAGTACATATATACATAATAATGAAATCATACTTTACCCATAAAACAGAAGCAATTTAACATAACTCATCAAAACATGAATAAATCATATAAATCATAAGACATAAAAGGTAACTTGAGGCATTCATAACATTCTTACATAGGGAGTAACCCTCTTGGTTACGTTGGGAATACCCATCATAGTATATTCCCTAAATCTATTCGAAGAAACCTTAACGTTTAACCCCTTCACATTACCCAATGCATTGGAGAGCTATATCGGGCTCACCCGCCCTTAGTTTATCACGGAAGGACCCGTCTTCATAACAATTCCCAAGAACCATAACATAATCGTATCACATAAAACATGCATAGAAGAAACATAACATTCCCACTTTTCAATCACAATATATCAATACAACACATTGATATAAAAACATTATGAAAAACATTTTCAACACCAAAATAAAGTAAAATTAAAACATGGTATTTATTTTTCATTAAACTAAAGTTATGGCTTGTAGAGAAATCCAAAACTCAAATAATGGTCACGGCGGCAGAGAAGTCGTTGTCGCCGCATACGTACGACAAAAAACATTCCCTTTTGTCGTTTAGTAAACGCTTCATATAAAAAAGATTCCTTTTGAATAAATGTAAAATTCAAAGGGGTTTATACACCGTATAAAAGAAATTTGTGTATAAAACAACATATGCCTCAATGAAAGGATATTGATACGAATTCCCTTACAAAGACGGTATCCTTGGATTAAGGATAAATCAATTACATAATTATGTGTGACAAAAGAATTCACCAAATATAAGTGGATATTAAGTATAAAACAATCATAGGTAATTCACACATATTCATAGAACGACATATTCAAGGAGTACAAGTTTATCCCAATGAATCAAAATTGGGTTAAGGAGTTCCCTTGCAAAAATTCGACAGCCTAACGGCATCACTTCAAAATTCAGAAAATGAGTTGATGAGAGATAAAAAGGGTATCTCAACACTTGTAAATAAAATTTACAACAATAATTATATAGAAGAACATATCCCAACATTACAATATGTAAATTAAATGACCCAACAAAAGAAGTCTTTTAAAAAAAGGAGGGTGAAAGGTTCCCTTACCGGCTTGGGTATCTTTCGAAACATACACCCCATGAAATAAGGACAATACAACATTGATGTAAATACTCATAAACGAAGTTATATTACACAAAGAGTAGAATAATGGGCAGTACATATACCACTCAAAGGAAATGGTGGAAAATGTAGCATAAATCTCATGGGAATAAAAGGGAGATGAAAAATCCCTTACGAAAACTCGGCAGCCTAACGGCGCCACTTAAAACTTCCAAAAAATGGATTGATGAGATCAAATAGGTTCTCTCATAATATTAACATAAAATTTACATAAATAATAATATAAAATAACATCCCCCAACATAAAAAAGAGGATCTTAAAATAAGTGACATAAAGGAGAGTACTTTAAAAGAAAGAGAGAGGTTGGATCTCTTAAGAAAATTTGGCAGCCTAATGGTGCCAATCAAAACTTCCAAAATGGATTGTTGAGAGAAAATAGGGTCTCCCATCATATTAACACAAAAAGTAAAGTAAGAGTAATATAAAAGAACATCCCAATCATAAGAAATATGAGCTTAAAAGGAATGACATAAAAAAGTGTACTTAAAAAGAAAGAGAGGGGTAGGATCCCTTACCTCGGGTCTGACATGACTCGATCGTTCTTTAACCTCCTGAATAATAAACTTGAGTTAATTTCTACTTTCTTAAGAACCTTTTTAAAGTTCATTATTCCTTTTATATCACTTATTACCATGTTATAAACACTATGTAATTATTTAAGTTAATAATGGTCGTTTTTTCGATCATCGCTACTTGAGTCAAAAATAAACTCTTTATAATTACAAGTTTGTTCATGGGGTAAAATATCCATTATATACAGAATTATTTTCATTATTTACATATCATATATATCATATATATCCATTATATACATTAATTTATAATATTACATAACATTTAGAGGTAAGAAATGAAATGCACCATTCATGGAGATGGTAAGCCGTACGTACGCATGAACGCTACTTCCATTTCTATTTCATATTTAATAGAATTAAAACATAATGATAAATAATATTATTATAATTCCAGTTGTGGTATAATATATAATATCATTAAATCTATCCTTTATACGTACCACATATGATATTACCAAATCAAATCACTTTGAGGGAGCGGTAGTCTGCACTTCCTAAAATGAAGATATCGTGTTTACCCATAATGAAAACCATAAAGGTATTCCATAAATGAAAAATAAAGAAGCTTAAGGAAAACATAAACATATTATATTTAATATATTAATATAGTGACCTCTTAATGGCCACCTTTGAAGGTGTTAAAATAATATTGAACAATCATCGTTTCGTGAGCCAGAAATTCACCATCCACAGAAACAGTATGTTCTCTAACCATTATATGTAGGTGTGTGTAAGTGTAGCTCTAATAATTCTTATAAAAACATCCTAGTATATGGAAGATACTGGTTTTCTTACAAAATAAATTAATAAAAAGAGTTTAGGGGGTTGGAGAAGCAAAATAAAACAAGAGCACAAGTGAAGACGTTACCTTAAAATCGGGTAACTCCCTTTGGTTTGAACCAAAAGGGTTTCTTGAAGAGCTTCATGCCTAAGGTAAGGCTTCTAGGATGAGGAGAGAGATTTGGAGAGACAAAATTATCAGAGATTATCCAAGAAAAAGGCTTGAGAGGTGTGGGAAAGGAGGTAGAGGTGGGGGCCTTTTATAAGAGGAGAGGAGGGCACTCTTGGAAAAGTATAAAATGTTACTTTATTTTCAAATGTGTTTCGGATTTTAAAGGTCCCACATTGATTTATTTTGAGTATAAGGTGATAAGAGTTTGAAATACACCCATCAAATAGATTTTTTACATGTGTAGGTCATAGATTTTACATTATCTTTTCATTTTATTTAAATCGTTAAATAATGAGGTAATTGCTGCATCATCATGATGTCATAAATAATTTAATTTATTTAATTTATAAAATTTATAAAAATAATACTATGATGTATGGAGTCTTTTTATCTTTCCAATTAATATTTATAGTCACAAATCTGACTTGTATAACCCCATGTAAAAAAATTATTTGTAAAACAATACATGTTTGTGTCATTTTTACTTTTACTTTAAATAAAAGGCATAAATGTCATTATCTTACCCAAGTGGCTCCATGGGGTCCCAAAAATCGACCCATGGGTTTTCTTTTATCATGTTAGTATTTTGTTCTCTGAAAATATGAAATTCATCAATTCATCGGTATTCGAAGCACTTTATCTATAACAATGTAATTATATAAGGCACTGGCATCGGGATTCAGGGTTAGGGTCACTACAATGTTTCATTAGTATTGGAATCTAATTTCCTTCAATAGTAACCATTTGGTTAGGATGATGATGATAATATATGATAACATATGATAAAATTTAATGGAATCCATGGATACTATAAAATATATAACAATATACCTATTTAGATATCAATATAACATACTAAATGATCTAGTAGTTTTCACTGACATTCCATGGTCTTAATGGGCGATATCTCTAACTCCAAGGATTTTTATTAAATATTTTTCTTATATCATTATATTATATATATATATATATATATATATATATATATATCTGTGTGTGTGTATCATGAACAATAAATACTTCTTATCATTTTTATATATAGAAATGTGAAAAACATTTCACTACATGTACTATAATTTTTTCATAAGGAAATCAAATATATCTGAAAATGGTTTTTATATATTATAGATTATGATATCTATGAAAAAAATAATTCTACAATGATTCTTCATTCTTCCAAAAAATATCCTTTTTCTCCAAATAATATATATTAAAAAAATATCATAGTTTTTTAGAAAACCAAATGAGAACAATAATATAATATATTTACACATTATTATTAGTTATGAAATATAAATCTTAACCAAAATATAATTTCACAAAAATATTATTTAAATTTTTATAAAAATTATTCAATTAATTGTTATTTTCATGTACAATATAATGTGATAAAAATAATAATTCAATTGTAGTAAAAAATGTTAAATGTTTATAGAAATGGTTTTATTTTTAATACTTATTATTCTTATTCCATTCATGTAGAAATAAAAATATTTAATGGGATTTATTATGGAAATGATAATAAACAAACCAAAATTTACTGTAAAATATTTTATTAATCAATAATCCCATTTAATCCATTAATTTACATAAGAATCATCCATATTATTGTTTTAAATTTATTTACTAAAAAATATTTATATCATTATAATCATATAGGTATAAGAAATATCAAATATTTCAGAATTATTTTGAGTAAATATAAAGAGTGTTCCAATTAAATATATAATTTATTAAATTTTAAGAACACATGGTTCATTGGAGATGATTTATTTTGTCTAATATGACATTACATTTTGAGGATATCATTTTTGAATGTATAATATTATTGAATGGATATTTCTAGGATGAAAAAATTATTTTTAAGGAAATTTTTAGACAGATATTTGCATAGGTTAAAGATTAAAATTCATATGAACATGTTATCATTATTCATGGGAAGAAAATCACAATGATATAAGATCAAAAAGATATTCATGATGAGAATGATTTTTAAAATAATTAATTTGATATTTCTATTTTGAAATGATGGTTTTTTGACATGAAAATGGTTTTTTTGAATGTAGTCGATGTGAAGAAACATAAAATAGTTGTGGAGTACTTATATATTAGAAAAATGTATGGAAATGTTGAGGAATTTTTTTTAGTTAAATTGAATAAAATATGGATGAAACATTGTGAGTTTAATGGATATTATACTAGAATTAAATTCTATATAAATATTATAATGTTCTCCATAAGAGGATCCCTTAGTATTATAGAAGATATTCAAGAGGATGTTTGTAGAAAGAGGCTAAAAAATATGTTTCCTGTAATAATATGTAAATATTATGTTTCTTGATATGAGTCAAATAATAAGTATTATAGAAGAAGCATTATGAGGAGGTTTTTAATCAGTCAATCGAGACAGAGGTTCTTGAAGAACATCACAAAAATATTTTTAAGACATATTAATTCTTATTATGTTTAATTTCCTATTAAATGTTGAAAATTAATTATAAAATGTTAATGATTCTTTCTATGATTTCCAGATACTACAATTTGAGGAAATTCTAAAGAATTTTTTTGACACCAATATAGTAAATGTACTTGAAGGAACTAAAGTATGGAATTCATTATGAGTGAAATTAAAATTTATATATAATGATTCTTCATTAATTTTAAAAGAAAAGTAGAGTGTATAAAGGGTGATCGCATAATTTTTAGTTTGAAAGACAATATTTCATACTAAAGATATATTTAAAATAAGAATTGAATAAACGTAGTACTAAATAGATAATTTTCCAGAAGAAATTGATCCTGATGCAATGTTCCTGAATATTAATATTAGGAGTAGGTGAGGATTTTTTCTACCTCATAAGCATAGATTATTAAACAGACTATTGATAAAGATTCCATGGGTTCAACATAAAATTTTCAGAACAGTACATGAATCCTTTATAACTTTATATAACCAATATTCATAGGTCGAAGGTGATTCCATGAAAACATCTTTGTTTTTATGGGTGATTCCTCCCCAAACTGATATTTTTTACTAAACATCACTGGGAAAATCAATTGATTAAGAGATTCCAGTCATTGAATGGAGTAGGTAACCTCATTGAGAATGAACGTTGTGAAAACTATGTTCCTTGAATTTATCATTATTCTCATTACAAATGGGATGAGGATGAGTTCCAAACATTAGTGGATTAAAAATCTAAAATGATGATAGAGATTTTTACTTTATGAATGAAATTGTATAAAGGACAATATTGATTCAATCCCCAATCCAACGTCATAGTGGTTCAACATAACTATACTCATAAATTGGTAACTGATCCAATATTCCTTTGTATGTCTGTTTTTTTTAGTATAAATAATTTAAATTTACATAATAATGGATTGGTACCTAATTTATGCAATATTAACAATCATCACTACAATAATTTTAAGATAACATTTTTTTCATTCACTTGTACAAGAATTTCTCTATATAACAGACATTTTATATCCACAGAGATAAAAATATTCTACAAAGTAATTTCTTGATAATATGACCTTGGAAAATACCAATGAGGAATGAAATTACAATCTAATTTTTTAATTATATATGTATTAAATAATGGTGATGGATCTTCAAATATCCAGGTAAACATAAAATAATCATTAACATATATATAGTGGAAATTATAAATTTATAGAAGAAAACATCAGATCGTGAAAAGTACATTTATGGTTCGAAAATATTAAAGGATTTACCATTGATTAATATTTAAAAATTATACCTAAATAGTTTTCTAAATTATAGGTTTTGGATAATCATTTTCAGAATAAACCATATACATGAATTTTTTTATAAATTTTTCTGATTTAGTAGATCAAGAAATCATTTTGTTTGACAATAGAAAAACACTATGTCTTGATGAGCATCAAAAAATTAAAATTAATTATTAAATAAGTAAGATTCTACTGTTAAATAAAATGAAGAAATATGAAATTTCATTAGGTTCTACAAAAAATTAATTCCTGAAGAATATGTGTACCCTAATTTATCATAATATACGGATTTTGATGATGAAAACTATTAATGAGTAATGTATTTAATATCATAAAAATAAAGGAAGCTAATATAATAGTACGAATGAAAAATACCAATAAATGGTTTAGGGTTCACTAAATTCATATCATTCCAATAATTTCCAAAAAATGAAATCTGTTTTCTTGAATATGGGAATATAATAAATTGGGTGAAACATGTTATCATTTTAAAAGATATAGGGTTAATAAAATTTAATTTTCCTTAATAATTGTAAATATAATGATTTATAAAAAAATATGAAAATCACTCAACTGAAAGCAGTTATTTAGATGAAGATATTCCTGAAAAAATATCTTATATCATAGCTCGTGTTGAGAAACACGATGGAACATTATGTGGTGATGAAGGATAAGGTTAAGTTTAAAATTGAGAATATCTTCAAAATTTATCAATAAAATTAAATATCTAAAAAAAATTTAAACTCGGGACAGAAGATAAAATTCAAGAGAAGGAAGACTGTCTACAAAAAACTAGAATATATATCTTGAGAACATAAAATATATTTAATTAAATGTTTCAAATCAAGAAAATATGTTACAAGGTATTGATATATAACATTAACTAATGTGATAAAATTTGGTAAAAACTCAATAAACATGTATGAATGATTTTAAATTGACAAAATGAGTAAGGATTATTTTGGAAATGAAATGAATGGAGAACAACAATCCAAATAGATTTTATGGAATCCAAATGTAAAAAATTTGTTCAAAAGCATTATTATAACACAAAATATACTTTTATAATGAAATAAATGTATCCTCAGTTGAAATAGATTCAAATACAATGTTTAAAATTAGTAGTGAAATTTTTTATTCTTTTAAAAATTAGATAATTACATATGGTCCCAACCAGGATACTAATATTCTACATCAAATAGAGAAATATGTTAAAAATAATAATGAATGTAACAGAAAATTATCCTTCAATATTCATATGACTATGGAATTACAATATTTAGTGGGTATTATTAGTGTTATGGAACATTTTCTAATAAATAATATATCATTTGAAAAACATTTCACTTAAACTGGATGAATTTGAGTCATGGAGGAGGAATACAAGAAGAACGTGAAACTGCAAAATTATTATAAAAATATAATAATGTTGAAAAAATATCATGATGGGATTTCCTAAATAATGGTAGTGTGATGGATAGAATAGTTATTTATTTCATGGTGAGTTGTTTTTAATGTGTGATCAATCAAGTCATCATTTAGAATAATTCCAAGATACACTACCTAGAAAATTCGATATCTTCTAGAAATTAAAGGATCCTAGTAATGGGAATATTAATGAAAATAAATTATTAATTGAGGTTCCACTAAAATAATGAAAAAATTGTAATCCATATACTATGAAAAATGGATCCTATTATGATATTTTTGGATATACTGAAATAATAATAAAAATTATAGATAATGATGCTTTAATTTTTATATTTGGGAATGATTATTCACAAAAAATAACATGAATAAGAAAAAATGTCATTGAATAACATAAGTGAAAATACAAGGATGTTGAATATGATGAAAGACATAAAAACTATTATTTAATGTTTTATAGATTTGTGAAATTTGGAATGAATTTATCTTAAAAAGAAATTATTACATTATAAAATGATCAAACGATGGAATGATTTTTACCATTAGAGACCTTGTTTTAGGTGATTTGTTCTAAATTAGGGGGACATGAAAATATTTTTATTTATTTTTTATTAATGAAAATGAATAAAGTAATTGAATAAATGGAATAATTTCCTATTAAAAAATTATTAATATCAATATAAATGATTTTTTTATTGATTTTCCTCAATATAATAATGATAGAGATACTATTTTGAAAATATTTTAATATGGAAGAATGGTTAGGAAAATTCATCAGAAATTTTATATTCATTGTACTAAACCTATTGATTTTATTCACTCCAACATATTATTATATAATATACTTCCTCATAAAAATTTAATATAAACTTCATAAGCCTCATTTTTGACTTTATATAGATTTTATGAGTATTTTTGTATTAAATAAAAACTTGATGATGTTGAGATTTATAGTATATTTAGGACCGAAATTGAAAAGGAACATAGTTTATAAATTAAAAAAAATAAATGGATATTATAATACATGTGACCCATATAAATCCCTTTTTTATGTTGTGCAGATAATAATAAATGAATTTATATATAAAATTTATACAAAAATGTTATAGCCTAATAAATAATAATAAACTTGTTTAAATTAGATGAGCTATTCTAATACATATTCATAAATATATTATATATTGTTGTAGATGTTTGAAATATATGTTTTCTATGTAGAGAAAAATAAAAAACATTAATAAATAAAAATAAAAAATACTTGATATTAAATAGTATAATTTATTTTGAAGTCTCTAATTGAGGAATAATAAAAATTAAATCAGTGGGAAATTTTATAAAAAACGACGATTAAGGAATAATCATTCGGATACAGTAACTGAATGAACCTAAAATTTCAAGAGAAAATTTTAAATCTTTTTTTTTGGAATCACGTGATGTTAATATTATAGAAAATATGTTAAAAGAAATAGATGAATGATATATTTGTTCTATTTTTTTATATGGAATCATTCAATAATATAGAATTAATGATAAAAGAAAGAAAATAAAAATACATGACATTAAAAAATGTGCAATGATATCTCAATTAATGAGAATGATAAATATGGAAAAAGCATAAAATTCCAAAAACTTGAGAAATTAGTTCAACCAAACCACATTATCTGATGATATGAATATCTAGTTTATATTTGAAGGTAAGTGAGATTAGAGAATTAATCAATACTCATTTCTCAAATAGAACAACAAGAACTATGAAAAGTTTTTGAGCCTATTTAAAAGACTGAAGAATCTAATATGTAATTAAAAAACATTGTAAATATTGGCACATGAAAAAATTTCCCATTATGAGATGAAAAATATTTTTTTGAACTATATGGGTGTTTAGGAATAATTAATTTTGGAAAATGGATATTTTTATAAATAAAAAATTACTCTTCTATAAAGCACATGTGCATTTTGATGTTACTGATTTTGAAGAATCATTTTATCCAGTTAAAATATAAGAAGCTATATATATGCTCCTTAAAGATTCAACAAATATAAAAAGGCCCAAAAATGGAATACAATTCAGAGTTATTAAATTGGAACGTTAAAGAAGAATATTATACTAAAAAATATGATGATTTTTTTCAGGACAATAATAAAATAAATGTCTATTAAATGAAGAAGTCCCAGTATTCATTAAGGTGGGAACTGAGACCATGATGTTAAATACATGATCATTTAATAAAACACTAAATTTTTATATCTTATCAGGTCATAAAAATGTTTATTTATAAGTTATATGATCTTGAACATTGATTTTCATAGTTTCTATTGATGACATAATCTTTCCATGAAATAAAGATCATTTGTGTGAAGAATGATGATAAATTTGAATATGATCACTGAGATTTCTATTTTTGGAAAATAAATTCCTCATCCATGCCATATATCATAACAATTGAATATATTTCCATCATTCAATTGAAATTAATTTGATGTATTTGGTAAAAAAATTTGCATAATGGACTAAAAGTTAGATTCCAAATGTATTTTATTGCTATGTAGTAGGGTGAAGATAAATATGGAATAAGGGGGAATAAAAATGACATCTAGATAAAGAATACAATGTTTATACTATCTTTCAAAATCTCAAATAGTCATTGTATTTAATGTATAATTATGCACATGACATCAATGTTATCATAAGGAATCTCACAGGGTGGATACCAACATAATTTTGAGGTACGTTAAAGGAACATAAAATAAGGTGTTTCATTACATGAATATAGATATAATTTTATTACTTTGTTTACAATATTATAACTTGGATGGGTATTTATATTATGGTATAAAAATATCAGAAAGAAAAAATTCCTATTATAATATATTGTTTTTGTGGAATATTAGGAAAAAATATAAATAACTTCTTGTACAACGGAATCTGAATATGATGTTTCCTACCATTCAGGTATTCAGATTTTATGGATTGTTGATTATCAAGAATATTTTTGTGAGAATATTTAGAAACCACATAAAAATTTTGATATTAAATTTTCATATGGTAATTCTATGAAACGTATCCAACATTAATGATCCATAGACATTGATAATGGGGATATTACGTCCTAAAAAATGTAGTTGTTAGAGATGTAAAATTAGAATAAAACTATAATAAATATAAGACAAAATATCTTCCAAGAATGTAATTACAAATAGAAATGTGTGAGGATTTGATATTGATAATTCAGAATTTGACATATCCACATAAACTATTTTTTAGGTAACCCCCATATTATGTCAAATTATTTTTTCAAAAAGGGATCTGTAGTTCAAAACAAATCTTTAGTATTGTTTGATTTTAATGTTATTTTATTTTATAAATTGGAGTAGTTATTTAATTACCATTGTATTTTTGGAGATTAAATGAAACATACGGCCAAAAAGTACTTGTTACCTTTGGATAATGTTCTGAAAAAAACATTTCCCTATCACATTCCATGGGTAAAGTACAACACTTATTTATAAGGTATATGATTTGATGGTGGGATTTTTAAAAAAAAATTGATGTAGAAAAAAAATAAATACGAGGTTATCGATGATCCCTCAATTTTTGGGTGGAGTTTATTTTTTTATAAAAATGAAAAATAATTTGTGGATACTATTTTTGGGGATTTCAATTCTATATGGACAACATTGGACTAATTGGTATAACATTTTCAAAAGATTGTTTCCAGAAGAAATGTATATATATATATATATACATATATTCCCATTATAATGTCACTGTGATTGAAAACACTAACCTTTGGAGGAGAACCAGATAGTTGGTGGTTGATCTAGTGATTAGGTACTCAATTAGTAAGCATAAGACCAACCAACGACTAGTGGTAGCTAACTGGTGGTGGTTTTCCAGTGTCAATAGTTTACTAGAAACCCACTATCTATACATCCTTGGCCACAAGTACCTGTAAAAATATAAATAGATCTAGAATGAATGAATTTATAATGATGCAAATAATAATAATGTATTTATTCTATGCCTTCATAGCCACTAGGGATTTCATAATTCTTCCAAATACTTTTGGTGAATTTAAAAGTACCATTATGTCTCCTGATAAAATCACAATAATTCATATTAAAGACAAATATATCCATATTGAATCAACAATAAACTTTAGCAATTATAAAATCTCACAAATACCTTCCAAATATAATAAATCTGTCTAATATCTCAACCATATACTCAAATCACTCATTATGACACAATGAAATTTATAATATATATTTACTTATATAAAATGTAAGTGTTTGGTATAATTCTATACACAGAGCCCCATGTATTTTTGTGCCGCAAAATAGTAAACTATTATAATATAGATTATAAAATATCTGGTATGAATGGAAATAACAACATTATAGAAAATATGTATAATTGTTTTTATTAATATAAATTTATTGATTGATGAATAGTTAATAACTACTCAATTTTTAGTGTGTTCATTTTATTCACCAAAAAACGAGTTCTCTAAAAAAGTAGGTTTCGGGGAATTTCATGTTGAAAAAAATTATAATTAAATTATAATATTTACTCATAATTTACTTCATTAATGTTAATATAATATAAAAAATCAACATTTTAATATTTTCATTGGGTTATTTTTTTAGAATTTTTTAAAAAAATTATTTTCTGGGGAATATTTAAAAATACCAATGTGTTAAAACAATATAATTTATATTCAATTAATATTATCCTTAATTTTTTTAAATTGATCAAAATATAAAATAATTTTACACTAATTTTAAATTATCTAATTAGTTATACTAGAATATTCATTATGATTTATTTTTTTAATAAGTTAATTTTTGGTTGTCAAACATATTATTTTAATGTAATTTATTTTTATGCATGTAATGTGTTATTATAAGAATAGATTAAGTTAATATCAATTTATTAATTTTTATAATTATTTTTATGTATTATATTTTCAATCACACATTTTATCATTAATTGTATATTTTTGTAATTAAACTATGGTAAGTAAATTATTTTTTTTTCTTAATGATTCTTTTTTTTCATCTTGTTTCAGTTGTTGGTTGCATACTTATTTAAAGTTTTGTTATATCAAAAATATATATTTACCTAATAAATTGATACAAAATTGTGAATAAAAATAATTAATATAATATAATAGGGTCAAACTAATTATTTTTCATGGTAAATATATAAATATTATGTATTTGTTGCTATAGTAAAGGTTAAAAAATGTTTATTTGGGGGGGTATTAAACTAAGATATATTGTTATGATTTTCCAACAGTGTAATATAATTATTAATTTTTAAATATATTTCAAATAAAATTACTCTACCCTTATAATCACTAGCTATTTGGTACAACCTTCCCATGAATGCGGCACGATATATTTTAGATCACTTAATAAATTTCATATTTGTCACTCCCCTCACATAAAAATTGGAACACTCCACATCCAATACTCACACCATTTGAGTAACCTATATTTTAAAATACTCACTCAAAAACCATCTTATAATTCTTCCCTTCATCGTAGATCTTATGGTGTTTTGTTAACACCAACCCTTCAATGAGTAAGGTGTAAGAGAAGGTGGTCTCTTAAAGAAGAGTGTTAAATCATAAAAGATAATTTTTATTTTTATTTCTTATTTGAACAAATAATATTTCTTATCCATATAAAATTATCACTATATTATAAAAAAACTATTCTATTATGTTAATATTATTATTTTACCACCATTTAATACCACTTATATATCAAAATTAAATCATGTTATCATCATGTCTAAAGTGTGGACTACAACATCCAGGTGGAAATATTATTCATTTTTTATCACAATAATTGATGGGTGGATATAATATAGGATAAAATGTTTAAATATAATAATTATATATTTTTTATTCTTATTTAATTATAATATATTTTCTAGCTTATTACATGCAAATACATTGGTAAACAATAATACCCCCTTGCATATGTGGTGATTATAACATTCATGAGGAGATGTGATATTACTGTAATTTATGACTGTATTGGTTGGTAGAAAATATTATTAAACTAAAAATATGAGATAATATTTATTTAATTATTATATATTAATATTATATTTTCATTTTCCTTTTTTTACCCATCGAAATTTTGAATCATCACTCTTGCATACATACAAATTTTCACCTCCATGAAGTGATTTTGTTCATTCGTCATCACCGATTAATAATAATGGTTAGAAATATGTATATAATGGTTATATATGATATTAATATCATCAATAACATTATTAATATTATGTAACCATGATTATTTTTCAATTACTATAAATACTAATCAAAATCATTAATAACTAATGAACCAGTTAACACCTAAAATAGATGGTTTAATAGATAATTGTATATACATCAGTGTTTAAATTAAATGATACAATTCGATCATATATGATATTATGTTTATTAATATTTTTTTTAAACAAGCATATTAAATTTTTATATAATATATTCTACATGTTATATAAAAAATAGTGACATGCTCCATGTAATGTTTATTTCTGAATTTCACTTCAATAAGGCATGTTTTAATGTCATGTACCAATTTATTTTTTTAAATGGGTATATGCTTTCTAAAATTCTATTTTGGAATAATTACTTATTTAATTAAATGTATTTATTAAAATATATTATTTCCAATCATCAAATGACTTTATTTTCAATAATTACTGAATAAAAAATTGTTTTTCATTTAAATAGTTTTCATTGCGACAATTATAATATTATACGGCTAAATTAATTTTTATAGGTGTGTATTCAACATCATTGAGATTTTTTATCATTAATATTATTTGGTAATGAAATTAAATGTATCTTCTGATTTAATTTGATTCATGGGGTTATGATTCAAATGTTACCGTAACATTAAGGGATTCTTTATATTATTTCATTTATTAAGGGATTGTGAATGAATAAAAAAAATTATTATGAAATTACATGATATATATCAACAAATTATTATGCATCTTATTATACTATGGTAATTTATATATATTTACTATTTTCACTTCATTTTCCTCTATTTATGAAATTAATAGATTTAATTTTTTGGGAAATACAATATTTCATTTCACATCATCTAGAATTAGTACTTATGTTTTCATATTTTCATTAAAAAATTATCTGGATAGTTTTTATTATTATCAAAAATATATAATATTTATTTTTAAACATGATTTAACTTATATTTAATTTTTTTAAGAAATGTTATTATCTGAATTAAAATTTCATTTTTCGGACTATTCAACAATAATATGGAATAATATTTCATTTTTACAAAAACTACAAGAACTAGTTTCTCTACCATCAAGACTACTATTTTCATTAAATAATAAATTATAATTTGAGATGATTATTTTTATGGAAAAATTTTTCATTAATATTTTTTAAAAATTTATCATATAAATAATTTATTTAAAATATAATGTTATATTCCTCTAAAATTTATCAAGTTATCATTTAAATGTATTTTTATCTATAACAACATAATTTATTTTTATTATTAATTAATGTATATATCTTCCAATATAATAATATTTTTTCTATTTTAGTAATTATTTTTATATCTATGATTAAATATTTATGAATATCGTATCATTTCCATAGGTTACGATTTGATGATATAATGATTGTTTTATGATTATATATGGTTTTCATTATATAAAGTGTTGGGATGAAGTTAAATTTCTCTCTAATGATTTAGTTAAATATATATATGTCATGAGATCATGTGAAAATGAATGTGATATAATACTAGTTCGGTAAGGGAATTTTCCTAAATATAGTCGTGGGAGTGAACCTTGAATAAAAAAATCATGGAAGGGGAGATAAGAAGGAATTAAATATTAAATTACCATAGATGAACTAATATAAACCAAATGTGTCATAATACGGAAATAAGGTGTCATTGATAAAAAATATTATGAATTAATTTTCATGATTATATGATTAATAATTACTATTACACATTATTTGATTTGTTCTTTGTTTAATATCAGGAAGAAAGTTGAATCTTGTAAACATAAAATTTGATGGATGAGGTAACAATTGTTCTATAAAGAACCCAATTGAAAATGGAGAAGCAATGAATAAGATTGTGATTATCACTAAATAAATACCATGATATATGATTGATAAAATGAACATAGGTAAGTTTAGAAAAGAAAAAATAAGATAAAAATTTATTACCTAGAGAAAATAAGATTAAACATAATACATGTTCACAATGTGGGGAGACTCACTTGGATAAATGTATGAATGGAATGAAAATATGTTTTATGTGTTAAAAATAATGATTTAGAGCATGTATTTTCTGAGGAAATACAATGTGAAAATATAGTAAATTTTTATATGCTATGGAAAAATGATATAGCTCAACCTATTTTTTGTGGGGAATATGGGAATTATATGATCCAATGCTCTAATCAAGGGGAAACCCATTGACCAATGAAAATATAATGATATTCTAATTTTCAATGTATAAAAATTTAATTTTTTATGATTTTGGATTTTAGAATTATGATTAAATTCGGATTATATTATGTTTATAAGAATCATGAAAAAAAGTAAAGACTATTCCAAATTAGCATTACTTTAAGGGGTTGAAACTATATTTGATATTTTGTGGCTAAACTAGAAATGGTAATTATAACTAATGTAATATTTTTAAAAAAAATATTTATAGATTGATAACCCTTAATATTAGCATAAGGTCGATATGATAAATCGTATATTGGGTAAAGGGAATAAAAATATTGATAATGTAGTTTTGATAGTATTATTTAATTTCAAATTGATCAGATATCTGTAGACAATGTAATTTATGATACCATTGATGAATTTTTTACACTATGGGAATAATAGAATATATTAGGTAGATTTGTGATAAAATTTAATGAATAATTATAGAGTAATTTTTTTAAGAATTTATGTTTTTATAATGGATTTATATTTATATATTTTTTTAGAATGTTTTAAGAGAATATATGATCCCATTATTCTCTTGTTTTGTATGCGAAATTAAGAGTTGGTATAAGTTATTTGGGAATTAAATTTAGGAATATTTTTGACCTTTTTTCATTTTTTTTATTTTTTGTTTGGGTTTCAAATTTTTTCAGACAAATAATGGACGATTCATAATGATAACTATTTATGTTATGGTTTATGTTGATCTTTTGGTGGTATTATTGAGGTTGTAGAGATAAAAATAATAATTTATCATATGAATATTTTTCCCTAATTGATATCTTTTTATAAAAAATTTGACTTGGGTAAATAATTATAGAGAAGAGAAAGTAATTTTCATTATTTAATGGATCTTATGATCCTTTAAAATGTAATTTTAATGATTCATGCCGCAATATATAATTTTTTTAATATATATAAAAATAGATTAAATTCAACTAAAACACACAATCGAAGGATGAAATCAAAATAATGGATTTTTAGATATCTTTTAAATATATTTTTTTAATATTCCATGTTAAAATAAATCTATAATTCTAGGAAACATAATTTTTTTTGAAAACAAATGTTTTATATTTTTAAAAATATTTTTGAGAACTTCATTATTATTTTCACCCGTCATTGATTAATGGATTTGAAGTAACTAACTATCTCAGAACCATTTTTTCTATAACTCAATATTATTATTTATAAAATTTTATCCTCTTTCATATCCAAATTTTAACATCATACTAGTTATTATTATCAAGGAAGATTATTATGTTATATTTCAAGTAAACAATATGTTTTTCATTTCCACTTTTCAAATGAAGTTTTATTAACCCATTATAAAATGTGGTTTTCATAAAATTGAATTTTCAAATGTTGAACTTTTTATTACAATGATATAAATTACAATATAACAATATATTTTTGTTTGGGGGATAGTGGTATATGCAAAAAAAATTAGAATTTATTTTTCTTTGAAAAAACATTTATGTGTTCGGTAGCTTTCTATACATGAATCTCCATGTCTGTATGATCCAAGATATTGCAATCCATTGTAGGAAAATAGTTAAATTATTAGTTATATATTGAAATAATCACATTTTTTAAAACAAATATATACAGGTTTTTTATAATTCCAATTTATAGATTAATTCATAATAAATAATTTTTCAATTTTCAGTAAAATAATTTTCTTTTATAATAATGTGCCTTCTTCAAAAATGGTTTAAATTAAAAAAATTATGAACGAATATTATAACACAATTCAAAATAAAATATGAACCTTTATTATATGAAATTAATATAATATTTTGAATCACCATGTAAATATTGTATTTGTGTGGTTTTTATGATTTTTATAAAAATATTTATTTTAATGTGCCAAGGGAAAAATGGAGTTTTATTTTAAAATATCTCATTTATTGTTAAGTAAAATATTAATATTTTCTAAAACGATTTATTATTTATCATGATAAAGAATTTCTAAAATATAATATAATTAATTATATAGGAATCATCAAAAAAACATGATTTTTATATATGATAAATTTTTTCTGTAAAATAAAAACATTATTTAAAAATATTTTCATGCATGAAATTTTTATATTATATAATAAAATAAATTTATATATTTTAATAAATTAATTTAATAAAATTTATATATTATTTATCTCTTATTATGTTTCAAAAAACATTTAATACTTTCATAATGAAATAAATTTTTGTAAATTATAACTTATCCTTAATGATTTATTTTATTAAAAATGTTTTAATTATTGGTTGAATGCTTATTTGAAATTATCTTTTTTTTCACTTATTGAAATTAACTCTACCGTAATAGATTTAATATTTTTAATCATGATAACTAATATAATACAATCTATTCAACTTAATGTTTTTCTCAGGTTGAATTTATAAAATACTAAAAAAATTATGACACACAAAGTTAAAAACTGGTTTTCATTTAGGGGTTTAAACTAATACATAAGGTATATATTTTAGCCCAAAACTGTCTAATTCCAATTCTATGAATAAATTTCATCTATATAATCTAACTTCAAATACCAGTCCATTTTTAATAATTTCTCCTAAATCTAATCTAATATAATTGATATCTTTCTATAAATTCAATGGGTTTCCCACCCTCCCTTTTAAAGGGAACATATCAACCTCTATTATTTACACATTGTGAGACTTTTATCTTTCCCAAACCAAAATATAAAAGATACCTAGAATACTTATCTTCTATAAATGGATTTTTTGTTCTCTTAATATCAATCGTTCAATGTTTGATGTGTAATGCAATAGAGGTCTCTCAATGAATGACTTTAAATTTCAACCAAGTAAATTAAATATTATTTCATTCTAAAACAACTCAGAAAAATATATACATAAAAAATTATTAATTAGGTATCATAATCTAAATTTATTATAATTACAAAGATGGAAAAATAATTTTCCAAGACCTCTCCATTAAATGAAAAATAAAAATATCGCTCACGCGAACCGGTGGACTACCGCTTCCACCTAACGATATAATTAATTTTACATCACTATATTTAATTTTTGGTTATAATTATGGATAAAATTTGTATATAATATATTTTGAAAATAATTATAATTATATAATGATAAGATATTATTTACCTTCTAATCTTATGAACTATTGGTAATTGATTTTAATGATCATGTTACGTGTGGAGGACCACTTCCATTATTTTGTGGTGGTTTTTTGTCATTAAATATTTAGTTTAATGGTAATGTGGATAGTTTTAATGAAATTAAATTATATTTATGAAATAATAATGATTCTAAAAAGGTGAACTATAATTTATCTTTTTTCCTACTATCTATTGATAAGTTGAAACAACACTTTTGCGTACATATGTATTACCATATCCATTAATTAATGTAATTTATTTGTCATAAGAATTAAATTATATTCATTATAAATGTTTTATTAATTAAAATATAAGATATTTAAAAATATATTAATATTTTTTATGGAGGAACCATGAATAATATCAACAATCTATAATAGAAGAACGAAAAACATATATGAAAAATGAAACAATTCTCACATGAAATGACAACACTAATATAGAATTTTTATTAAATGTCATGAAATTATATAAGCGGTTATTTATATTATTAATATTATTAATATGGATCAGGAGTAGAATTATAAAAACTATAAATTTATTATACAGTTGGTTTGACTGCTAATGAAGCCTGATGGACATAAGGGAAATGTTTCATCTCAATTTCAATTTAATGAGACGTGTTTGGATGTTATCACCAATTTCTTATTTATATATTTTATAAATTAAGAGAAATAATATTTTTTAAATACTAATTTTTTTAATAAAATTTATTTATAAAACTATATTATTTTCAATCATTTATTGACTTTAATTTCAAAAATTACTAATTCCAAAAGTGTTGTTTATCAATATTTTCGTTCATTGTGACATTTTTGATGCTATATAAATATATTATATTATGAGATGTATTTACCACCCCATTGATATGATTATTCATTAAGAAATTTTATTTTTTGTATATAATGTTTCATTTGATCATTTTTTCTTTAATGGTGGTTATGAGTAAAAAATTCTACAATAGTACGAGATTTTGGTTGAAATTTTATTTTTACTTGTGTTTTTAATGATTAATTTTTTTGATAATGATCATATATGATCAATATATCAAAAAAAAATTATTCTTCATTAGTTATTTATAAATGCTACATTTTTTCCTGTCATTTCTATCTTTTTATTTACTCTTGGGACTGGTTTTTTATGAGGAATATTGGAATTGTTTTTCTCTTCTATAAGGAATATTTTCTTCCATAACAATATTTTTGATGAAATTTATTGAATAACTTTTTAAATATTATACTAATATTTATTATATAAATTTCATACCATGAATCATATTTTATATAAATATTTTAAAAGTATAAACTTGCCTTTCTCAAAAAAGGTGATTTTGAATTTATTATGAAAATGTTCACTAGTTTTTATTTCATCATACACTATATGATCAGATTTGTTTGAATTCATGAATAAAAAATTAATTAAATCATACTTTACAAGTTTCCCTTTTAATTTTAAAAGAAAAATTATTCATTAATAATTTTTAAATTAGATATTATAAATATGTTATTTTAATCAAAAATGATATTTTACTCAATAAATGTACCAGTGATATTTTATAGTTATTTTTTTCTACAATAATATCCATTTATGTTTTCAATGATTTAATAGGGATATTATTGAATGATACAATATTTATATATTTTATTTATTGTCAATTATTTTTAGGATAAATTTTTTTGAAACTGGTGACTTATTCATGGGTTATAAATTGATGATATTATGATTGTTTCATAATCTAGTGGGACACATATGTATTGCTATAATTTTTTAATTGGTGATCCTAAATGTATGTATCCCTCTAATTAATTAGGTAATGATTAATATATCAGGAAAAAAATAAGTAATATAATAACGAGTGAAACTAGTGTAGTAATAGATGTTTTTAAATAAAATTTTATTGGGAGTGAACCTTGACTAAAAAATGAGGGAATATAGAGTGAACTCAATCCAAAATATTAGTTTTAGAAGTAATCTCTGTATAAAAAATTATATTCTCTATGTATGTGTATTCAACAGACATATATAAGACAATTATGATATGTTCTTATTGATCCTGGTAGAATTATTAATTATTATTCACCCTTATGTCCAATGTATTTTCATTAATAAATTATTATTTCATGATTCATTACTATGATCATTGAATTAATTGATTTTATTTTCTATTGGTAACATCATGTTTCAATACACTTATACTTATATTGTGATTAGTTATTTATATTTATTTATTTTATCCATATTGAGTATCAAATTTCACCCTTATTAATGTTTTCCATCCCGAGGTAATAAAGAATTAATTTATGTATGATAAGTATAATAAGGATACTAATTATGAAGCACTAAATGGGAGATGATGTATATCATTTATATAATAGGTGTTTATGTATCATGGCTTCGAAAGAAACTAAAAAAGTACTCTTATGGGGGAATTGTATTAATATGTAAGTAAAATTACACTAACAAGATGTAGATTTTTTTAATGAAAACATTGGTTCCCTATACTTCATCTCTATTGTACATCATCTATTCATGAGGCTTCTAGTTATATTATAATGGGTTTAACAATAAAACCAGTCACTTATAAACCAATTTTATCCAAATTTTATCACTCCTGAAATGTTATTGATGAGTTGGTCACTATTGAGTCTAAGGTATTTATATTATGGACCTATCGAGTCAAGATGTATATAAATAGTGTCACCCATGATTATATTTTCAAACTCATTAACATATAAACATATATTCTCTTTAATTTTTCTATACATTATCTTTTAACAATATATGTTATACTTTTATAAATTTAATTCAATCATTTATATGATTATATAAGGATATTATTATCTTTCTGAACTCAAATTTAATTTATCAAAAAAATTATAATCTATTTATTGATTTTGTATTTTATCCCAACTAAAATATTTTAAAATGTAAATTACCTTCCTCTATTCCCTTAATATATGCTCAATAGACAAAAAAATTTATAGTTTATGATCTAAATTGTCAAGGAAGAGAACCCACAATGACAAAAGATAAAATAATTATTCAAGCTAATAATGAGTATTTATAATCTATGATGTTGAAATTATAGTGGAGAACAGATGTTTTCTAGAGAAAAAAATATGGATTTTAAAAAGGAGTATATTTGAACTCATAAAAATAATGTTCCGAAAATAACATGTTTTTTGAGTGAAGATAAATATATTATAGAATTTTTGAGATAAATGGTTTGAAAACTCTGAAAACATTTTAAAAATCAATGTATATGACTATAGAAAATATTATATAAATAAAAATATAATTACCTTCAAAACAAGAACCTTTAGTTTATTTAAATATTTAAATATTGTATTTTAAAAAAATAATATATGATTGTTTTTTTCCAGAATAATATCCAATAGTTATTTTATTTCATATGAGATGAATAATAAATGTTCCAATAGAGGTGAATATATAGGATTCTAGATTGGGATTCCAAAAGGTCTTCAAATAAAAAAAATTATGTCAAATTAATTTTGATTATGTTGAGGTGTTATATCGTTTTAAAAACTTAATACATAACAATAGGTATTCATTAGCTTATTTATAGTAGGTGATATTTTAGGATATTCCTATGTATTTTATTCACTACAAAATATTTGGAGGAATTAATGATAATCAAATGTATCAATGTTTTGTAAAATTAATATTTATAGACTATAGTTATTGAATGTTTTTATATGATTTTTTAGTTTAAAATTGTTGACAACATCCATTTAATTATTGTTTAAAATTTTGGAAATTTGAGAGCTATATAGAAGATAAATTGAATAAAGGGAGTTCTAGATGAAAAATTTTATATAAGAATGTGTTAATAGAGAAAAAAATTATTCAATTTGTGGGAGTGATTTTATTTTTTAAAATCATTGGAATTGAGGAAGATCATCACTATTAGGGAAGAAGGTTGTGTCTCAGGTGGTATTTGAAAAATGTTTCGAATGTTTTTAATCTTATGATAACTCATATTCTTTGGTCATGTTTGATTCCATCAAATAATTATCTTAGATAAAGGATATTCTATCCCAACACCAGTTTCTGGTTTTTATAGATTTTCATTTACAATATTTGTGCCATATGATTCTGAACACAACATGGAGAAGCTACGCATTTTGGGAATGAACCATGTTAAACTCGTGTTCTTTAAAGGTATACATCTTATCTGTACAAAAAATGAGAACATGAGTAAATTTTTTGAATGGATTAAAAATATAATATGATCAGCTTGTTAATTTCCATGTGATAGAAATTGTAAAATGATCACCACTGGTTCAACCCCACCGCAATTTTTGTATGGTTCCACATACATTGACACATAAATATTCAACAAACATAATTTTATATTTCTAAACTACAATTCTCCCCCATCAATTATTAGTTAATTTTTATAGCCAAAATTTATAATGGGGAATTGATATTATTATCTACCATTATCTCCAAATATTGTGTGTAGTGATTCCAAACATATTTCAGTATTTTTATTGTCCAAAATGTGCAACTAATTTAGTTAATATTGAATTTACTATGCTCGAATGTGAAACATTCTAATCATTAGGTATCTATTAA
The DNA here is from genome assembly GCA_963277665.1 of Viscum album. NCBI lineage: Eukaryota > Viridiplantae > Streptophyta > Magnoliopsida > Santalales > Viscaceae > Viscum > Viscum album. The sequence goes on from OY728120.1 coordinate 814,690,906, forward strand.
ATGAAAGTATAATTTCCTTGGAAAATAATCGATTATGGAAAGAAATTTCATATAAGTAATTTGGTTAGTAAATGGTTTAGCTAATCCAAAAAAATGAAATCCAAATAGAAGGAACCCCAAGTTTTTTTTAAGATAGTTATAGGGTGGGTGAAACATATATAACCAACACCCAAATTGAGATTAATTATTACTAATATATTATTTTTTAAACATTTGTTTATTATATATATAATAATTTTTAAACATAATATACCAAATAATAATTTTTAACATTTAATTCATAAATTGTTTTACTCATACTATGTTGAGAGATTACAATATCAATCTGAAATTGAGAATGTTTGTTTAAAATTTTATTACAGTAAAAAATCATTAACTAACACATTTTGTCCATTAATTATCAAAACTTGAATGAAAAAAAATTAATTTATAAAATTAAAATTATATTAAATATAAAAAATAAATTTGATGTCAAATACATGTTATTAAATAAATTATTATACAACAAGAAACATGGGTTAAATTATTAAATATAGTTTTATTGGTACCCTTATTCCCTATTCCCTGTAATAGGGTTATCCTATAATAATTTCTCAATAAAAGAAGAATCCGTAAAAAATATTATTTAGAAATAATTAATATCATCAAATGATAGTTTCATAATATTATTTAATGAATGAACCTAAGATATGTAAACAATCTTAACTCTTGGAAATAGGTTGGGGCTCTTTACTGTTCTTCCTTTAAGTGGCTTCTTGCCCATATAATAAAATTTTGGTATTAAAAATACATCTCCTTTTTTTAAAACACAATTTTATCATGTAATAAATGAAATTAAAAAGGAATTATTTTTATAAAATATTCCATTTCTTCCCAACAAGGAGATAGATATTATTGACCTCCACTAATATAATAACAATAATTTATCTCCAGTTTTATGAGGATGTATTTTCATCATTTCAAACCTCCAAAATGGGGGTTTTCAATATATTTATTTGATTAGAAACAACTACTTTCTTCATAATTATATCTATAATGAAAAAAATATCATTTTCTAAAAATAAATAATGATGTTCCATCTATCCCATTTAAGAATAGTGTGTGACTTCTCCTTGGATTCCTATTAGAATCAACATGGTCATTGACATAATTTCTTCTAGATCAAACTTTTGATCAATAAATATCTATATAATTAATTTAATTTAATTTATTTTTAGGAAAATATTTTTTTGATGGAATATTTTATTCATCTATTTTCACTTCTATAAATTGTAATTGTTTTTCCAATTTATTTTTCATCTAGAGTGATTTTATTAAATATTTTCATAAATACGAAATAAAAAATTTCATTTACTATAGTAATGCATATTTATCCACTTTTATAGGATGGGGTTTCCTTTATCTTATACTATTATAATACTAAAACTCATGGTCTTGATCTATATAATTTGAAAAAAAAATCCCCATTAATAAATCCACTAAATCATCCTCATTTCAAAAAATATTAATTATAATTAGAGGAAATACTTTGTTTTGGGGAAAAAATAATGATTATATTAAATTTATGTAATATATATGGTATAAAAAAATTATATAAAATAATATTTTAAATATTTGTGCCATTATTATATTAATGAGTTATTAATTCTTAAATATTTATATATTTTTTGTTGTTCATTAAAAATATATGTTCATAGAAATATGTTCTCAAAAATAATGCGATGATGTTCATGATGGTTTCATTACCTAAGAATATAAATTAATAAAACAATTCCTAATTATATATTTGAAACATTTATATATTTAGAAATGGTTTAGATATATGATTTTTTTAAATTTTAATTAAAAAAAGTAAATATTTTATTTTATGAAATTTTAGATGAATGGGAAATATTGTGAAATTCATATAGACTAGAGTTAGTTACCATGTAAACATAAATCTTATAGAGTGGACACAATTACAATTCAATGAAAATACAACAAAACAGTAATGGCACACCTTGTGATCGTGAATGAATATTACTTTACCACCACCTAATTTCAATGGAGGTACTCCAGGGATAACAAAATGACATCCTAATAAATCATACATATTCATAAGGATTCCTACTAAAATTATTATTTAATAATCAAATGATTATAATTTATGGAGTTCATTTATTTTTATTAAACATAGATACTAGGAAAATTATATGGGTTCTCATGGAAGTATCATTGATGGGATTAATTTACCATCACATTAATCCATTTTTTTAGTGTCTTATCCTAGTGAATAAATTAATTTTAAACATTTTAAACTTAATTAATGTTTTTTGGTTATCTAATATTTGATAAAATATTTGAAAACTAAGATCCTTTTACTTAAATTATCACATTATTACTCATTGTTATTAATAAAAAATGAATTCAATAAAAAAAGACTATATTTACGAATATTTATTGGATTAGAAAAACCAATCTCATAAAAAATAAATAATATAGGGGAGAATATATTCTATAAAATCCCCTTCTGTGATACTTAAATACATAAACAAATTATGGATGTTTGTAACCTATTTAATTACATTAGTTTAAATCTCATTTTATTTTTAGTTATATTCTACCTCCATCATATTTTCTTATTTGGTTCCCCTAGTTGGAGATCCCCTTCCTCTGTTTCCCTAAATTCTTATTGTACATTTTCATGAAAATTCCACCAATATGAAATTCCCCATCATCATATACATACCATGATACATAAATAGATCAAACATATATGGGGGATTCTATGGGAGTATGTGATTATATTTTTTCACTATTATTTATAGAATGAAATATTATCACATCATATCTAGTGAGGGATTCATTTTTTTAGAAATGGGAAATAATAATAGGTATTTGAATCCTAGGCATTGATATATTTGAATTTATTTTATCATTAGGATCCATATTTATTATATAAATATTTCATATTTTTTGATAAAATATTTCACATGGCTTTACCACTACATTTCAATGATGAAATACTATCATAGGTTATGAATAGATTTCATGGAAATAATATCTTACTCAAAAATACGAATGATAATGGACATATTAAAATATGAACATATACGAATATAAAATTAAATCCTTTCCACCAATCATCCCATATCAGAATATGATATCCCCATACCAATCTAATTATCTTAGTCGGGATTGTAGGTATTCATATGTCCTTAGTGGTGGGAATGGTCATAACATGTGATTATATATTTTCATAGTCCTTTATAACATCATGGGATGTACCAATCAGATGTCATATCTAGTATTATTATTTCTAATTCATCATATGGAATTTCAAAAATATGATTTTTATATATCATATATTTAATATTCCTAAACATAATAAGACATTTTTTTCATCATGCATCCTAAACCCATCCATGATCACCTCTTTGTAAATATAAAAACATTTATGTTGTTGAATTTTAAATAATAATAAATTAATCCATAAAAAATCAATAATAAAATATATAATAATATTTATAACTAAATTTCTTATGTCAATAATAAAAATAACCATAATATTTACAAAATATTTTCCAAATATATAATATAAATATATAAAATATTATAAAAAAATATACTTATATAATTAGAGTATTTAAAATTATGTCCCATATTGATGATTCAATTTTATTTCCAAATAAGATGAATTTGGAACTAAATTTCATATTTTCAAAATTAATAATGAAATACATAAAAATATTAAATTAAAATTATTTCATGTGGTATTTATATTATGTTATAAATATTCACATGAAAATAATAGAAAAAATTGTATTATTTTTTTAATAATATTCTATTTATTTTCATTCAGTGTAGTAGCAAGGGTGGTTTTATATACAACCTTGATTTGTGGTTGTTTTTTAGTTTTTTGATAAATGGGATAACCAATAACCATTTTCCATTAATGAAAATATGTTGTTATCTGTTTCATGTGGGGATGATATGAATTAATTTATTTATATTAAAATCCATATTATTGAATATTATGTATAATTTTAATGTTTTTTATTTAATGTTTTAATAAATTTTCATTATTATGTGTTAATAATACAATCTTTGAGTATGATTAATCTTTTTAAATATTAATATATAAATTATGATGACATGGATGAGTAAAAAATAGTCATGTTTTAATGGGTGGATTTCTAATAAAAAATTATTGATAAATAACATATCAATATTTTTATAAATGATTCCATGTACTGGTGCTCAGTTAGATGTTACCTTTGTTATGAGCATTATATTAGTGTTTATAACACTTTTTCTAGGCCTCAAGAGAGGATTTTAATGGTTTTTCAATAAATTGTTAGATTTATGAAAAACATTTTTCATGCTTTTAGTGAAAAATAAGGGTCCCATATATTAGGAATGGGTTTTAGAATATTGAATTTAATTATTATTTTTTGGGGCTCTATGAGAGTTACATGTGTAGTTGGTCATTAAAAAAATCAATGAGGAGGAATATGAATGTTGGAATATTATACATATTAATATATAGGTGTATATTTTTACATGGGTTAATTTTAATTCTATATTTATGTTGTATTCTACCCAATGATTTTGAACATAACAATGATCAAAAAATTATGAATATATAGTAATATGTGTGTTATTTAAAATAATATATCACTAAATTTATTAGGGTGTTTATTTTTCTATCATCATTGATAGAAAATTACTTTGGAATGAATTTTACTTCAATAAAGTCCAAATTTACTTATTATGAATGTAGTTTGAATCAGTTTATTGGGATGATACTCTTGGGTTTTGAAGATTAATATCGAAATAAATATATATACACTATTATCATAGGAAGATAAAATTTTCATATGTCATATAAGAAGATATGGAGGATTAAAAGTGACCATTAGGTTTATAATGGTGGACATAACTAATGGTTAAGTAAATCACAACCATTTTAAATAAGGATTTATTTATCATGATATTTAATCAAAATGTGGATATTGTATATGTTTTCATAGTTTCTAATTGTACAATAGGAGTTTAAATTTTATATGAATATGGGATATTTGGGTATATATAATATGGATATTCAATAGGAGGATCCAATGTTTTATATTTTAGTGAATAATAACCATTTTTAGATTTAAATTTAATAAACATATTACAGTTATACTAATGAAAAATTCATTTTTATATTTATTTTTTTACCCAGATTTTGTGTGGATTACATATATAGGGTCATTTTTGTAACGTGGAATAGGTTTATTGAGACACGGTAGGGTAGGGTCATAAATAGTTCTCATTTTTGGGAGTTAGAGTCTGGGAATTACAATGTTACATTGGTGAAGTTTTATATAATAATATCATAGAGGAAACATATTGAAATCTTTAGATTGTGGCCTTTGTGTTGGGTTTCTCATTGGTAATATCTGTTTTGAAATTTATATGGGGCCCAACATGTGTGAGAGTGGCTCTTTTTTCTAGGGTTGGTTTATAATTTTAATTAATTAAAATAAAATCCTAAAAAATATTAAATTTGAATAATCATGAATTATTTTTTGTTTATTTAGTGTATTTTATACACAAAAAATGGTAAAATATAATGAATTACTATAATATAACAAGATTGTAATAGTATTGGGTATAGTGGTGCATCATATAATTGTTTTTAAATAGAAATATTTTTTAGTTTGGTGGATTTAGTTTTATAGGAATCTTAAAAAATATAATTGATATGTATAATGAAATAGAAAATTATTTTTAGTAAATTGCCAATTTGATAGCTCAGGTGTGACAATGATATCTTAGTGATACTATTTAGAACTAGTAATAAGAAGTATTATTTTCCTCTAAAATATGATGTGGAAGGTAGGGATATATTTTCATTTGATTCATAGGGATGCTAAGTTGTATAGTGGGGACCTTTTAAAAACATGTATAATTTTGTCTTAATAGAATCAGGATTAAGATTTGTAAAAATGATTGATATCTGAGAAAATTTGATTCTATAGTTTAAAAGATTAGAATATAATGGTTTTAGTAATGATTTTTTATATTTCTTTAATAGTTTTAGGGGTGATAGTGTAGATATGAAAGACTTCAAAGAAAATATTTAGGGTTATGTAAGTTATTGGGACATGGTCATGGCTGTGTTTAGCCCTTAGATTTTTGATCCCCTTCTAAAATTTATTAAAATATTATTTATTTTTAAAACAATATTTTAAAACATAAAAAATTTATAATACCCTTTTCCTAAAAATGTCATATGACCCCCATCCCCATCTCCCACAATTATCCCCGTCAAACATCATATTCAATCATATCATGAAAACATTTTTATCACCCAGTCAATGAATCAACTATTATGATAAGAATGAAATATAAATTAAATGTTATATACTTATTCTTTTCATATCTCCTCTATAGAATGGTCAATGTTCAATAATACACATCGTTTTAGGGATTATTTTTCGTATTGATTATTTTTTGTTAACAATTATTTTTCATGATGAAATAATATATGGTTCAACTATAATAATTATCATGTGGGTGGTACCTTTAGTATTTATAAATATGATATCTATATTTATTTATGTGAAATTTGTTCTATTAGTGTTTTATTTTCTGTTTATTTATTTTTAATACTATTTAGAAATCATAATATTGATGTGGAGTGACAATTCTTGAGAGGATTTATATTTAGAACATGTCTTGGTGATATTAAACCATTAAATAAATATTAAATTTCATGGAATCACTATATAATAAAAGATATGGGACCATAATGTTCTATGGTGGTGGGAGTTGATGATATAGGATTAGTATTGGTCTATTTGGGTTGTTAAATGGGCCTCGTTTGGTAGGATCCTTAAGGATCATGTTCGGTTTTCATTTGAAGAGTCAGTAGATTAGTTATGATATGATATTTTTCTTATATAATCCAATAATCCTATAATGGATATGTATTTTAAAAGGTCCACATAGTGATACACAAATGGCCTATTAGATTAATGAATTATTGGAATAGTGTTTTCACGAAAAGTCTGGGGGAGTAATGAATTATGGTGATTGTGTTTTATGAATCTAATGTGGGTGAAAGGGGTATAATTATGTTTATAATCATTATATTTCTAATTAGGGATTGGTCCTGGGTTATTCTAATAAATTTTGACTCCAAATAATGTAAAAATTGGTCAAGATAGTAATTGGGAATATATTATATAAATAAAACTAATGTGTTAGTTAAACAATAAGTTCTATAATATGAAAAAATTTAATAGTAATCATAAAAATGAGTGTTGTGATAATAATTATAAATGAGGGAATGTTCTAAGAGGGATGAAATAATTAAGGATAAATCCATTATATATTGGTAATTTTTTATGAGACATGTATTATTGATTTTTTTTATCCATAAAAGTAGTGATTCATGGATAATATATTGGTACTAGATTATGGTTTTTCTGTTTGTTATTGAAATATGGATATTGAAATTTTATATATATGGGATTTCTTTTTTAATTGATTTGGGTATGGATTTTTATTCCCATATGAAATATTACTAAGAAGATATTTTGTTGTGTTTGGTCCTTAAAAGAGGTTTTGGGAAATATAATTCACATATTTTATATTTCCAATGTATCAAGTTTTATAGAGTTTCCATGTGTGGTGATGTTTCATTTCCAACTATTATTAATTAAATTATTATCCATGTTGATTTATATTACCACTCATTGGGTTTCTTATCCCTGAAGAATGAATAATGTTATTCATTCATCATTATTTTTATTTTCTCCATGTTTCAAAAAATGCCTATGAATGGGTGAAAATGTCACCAAATATCCAAATGGGGCCTATTCCATGACTCCCAATTAATTCCTACAATAGGCCAGGGTATGGAGACTAATTCCAAGTGAAAATTTCACTAACATAATAGACTTGAGCCTAAGTACCTATACACAAGCACCCATATCCAAGACAATACAATTCTGAAATGTAAAATTAAGTAATGAAGATCAATGTATTCAAACATCTAAATCCCATAACAAGAGTATGACCGGATGTAAAGGAAAGTAAACATGGCCAAATAGAAGCCCGCATCAAAGATTCTAAAACACAATTTCAACATGAATGTATGTTCTGGGACTGATGTCAAAAATCCTCGAGGAAGCACCTTGGTCTCTTTGGTCTCGGTTTGTACTGTCTTTTCCTTGTTCATCACGAACTCCATCAAACATTCGATCATCTATAGAAGAAATTCCACATGCAGTAAGTGACCATACATGGGTGAGTATAACAATACTATGTAGGACAACCATAAAAAAAATGATTAAAAAAGTAATGTAGTCATCACTACATAGCTATATAGATACAACTCATATAACAATAATATCCAAATATAATCAACAAAGACACATATTCTAATGGTATGTCCTGACTGTACTATACCATCATTATATTCTATCCCAACAATTCCATAATTATCTCTTCAAGGATAAGACACTCCTGTGTATGATAGCACATATGATTTTCATCTGAGAGGTAGTTCTCATCAGGTCCCTTCATTAGAAGTACATTCTTATAGTCCGAAGAGAACATGGTACACATATGATGATTACAGTCAAAGATATAGGGTGATAGAAACAAATAAATCAATATTAAACTAATATGTATTATATCTTATCCGGTATAATGTTAGTCATGATGATTCCAATAACTCCACCTAGATAACAATGATAAATAGAGGATCTCACTATGTGCCTCTAAAAGAGATTCTAACAACTCTATCTAAGAAGTCATTCTAATGGTATTGTAGTTCTATTAATATGATAAAATTCCTTATAAACCCTTAGGATTGGTTTTATAGGTAAACACCCTAATGAAACATTTTCATTAAATAGATGACAATGGATCTAAACAATGTATATTAAAGTACAAGGTGTGTAGAAGGGGTCACACACCTTGTCCCTTGACACTAGGTCCTCCACATGTAAACAACCCATGTATTATGCCTATGTCCATATATAAGTACAATGAATATATGATATTATTTTAGTATACATGTGTGATAGTACATGGATCAACAACCTGTACATGTCCCATGTACTCGTACATGAGTTATCCAATGTACCTAGTCTAGGACATGTTTGTGTGGTGGAGTACGTAACACGATTAAAACCATGTACCTAAACCTATGAATGTTTACTTCTTTAATTACACATAGAGTCTTCTATGATATACCACACACCATGTTAAATTGGTCACATTACGTGTGATACTTAAATTTCTCCTGAAACCCCAGATTCCAAAAGGGGGCCACATAAGGTGTGTAGATCCGACATACATTCCTTGTAGAGTGGGATTTTATAGAAAAGAATATCTACATTATTTTAATATTCTATAATTCTACATATTATTTCTTAGAAAAGTATTTCTTTAAAATTCAATTAACTACCTCATATGACTCTTTCATCAAACAGACAACATGCTTATGGACATCGATCTACTCATAAAATAGAATTTGTGTCATTCTCCTATTCAAAATGAAGAACATAAAAACATTTACCAACCAATTATGTTCCATTATTATCATTATTTTCACACCACCATTGTCTCTCTCTGAACCCAAATCTATATGTTCTGATCATTTTACCATTAAACATGTGAAAATAATTGATTGATAGGGATATGATGAATATGTGGCTGATTAAAAATTCATGCAATGAAAAAATAATTTTGGAGATAAAAAGAATATGAAAATTGATAGGAATATAAATTTATCATTGTTATGGTCAATATCAATCAATTTAAATTATAAATAAAATCAATGAATCATCAAAATGAATCACTATGAAATTCTCCTGAAATTATGCCTAAATAAACCCATCCCATTAATATGAATGATCCTTGGATCAATCTGTTGTTTGATTTATCTATGTTCACTTTTGAAAATATTAAGGTTGAAAGGAAAACATTTATACATATTTCCTAACATGATTTTTATATAACATTGATGAATAACAAATCTACATTACATTCATTGGTAAGATCCTTCGATTATGTCCCACACCACTTGTCAATCTCTAATTTGATTATCATCTGCCAATAGGATCTCCTCCAACATCTCAAATAGATCTCTCCAATTCATTGGTTTCAATATATAACATTGTTAAATTTCTATAAGAGCTTATTTAATGTGTTAATTAGGTCACTATGTCATTGTACCAACAAAATAATTAAAATAATTCAATTAAAATATATTATTAATTTTATTCCCATGAAATATTTTGTACAAACAATCCATGATGAATGAGTTTATGTAGTTCCTTGGGTAATCCTACAATTCTAAACTCAATGGTTCCCTTGAATTTATATCCACTAACATGTTTTGAGGTAATTTCACTTTTCCAGGAAAACTATGTGTGCATTATATTTAATATATTTAATATAATTCACTCATTTATTCCTACATCATTGTTCATTATAATTGCAATGTATCTCAGTTCATGTTTTTGAAAATAATCCCTATAATATCCAAAAATAATACATGAAAAATGTGGGATGTTACACTCTCCCCATAGTGGGGCTTTACATCCCAGAAAAACTAGAATAAGGAATACTGAAATGAGGTGGGTATGGATCATGAATATTATCCTCACACTATCATGTTCTATCCTATAGATTCCCAAGATTCCGCAAGACATAAACTAAAGAAATATCTCATCCTTGAAGGATACCCTCCTCCAAATTCATAATCTCTATTGGGTACTCTCCACAGGTATCTCTATACTCAATGTTTAGGTAAACCCAATCGATAACATGTCATGGGTCATATATGTTCCAACATAGATGAAAAACATGGAATATGTCATGTAACTAGTCTAACTTTAAAGGTAGATATAAGAGGTACTCCACCTCACCAACTCAATGAAATATTTGAAAATGTCCAATGAATCTCATAGATAACATGACTCCCCATCCAAAACTATGCAATTTGTATTGTGAGAAAACTCATAGGAACACATAGTCTTCTACCTAAAATTCTAAAGTCATTTGTCATCAATCAGAATAAGACTTCTGACGGCTATGTGTAGTCTTCATCCACTCTAGCATGATCAGTACCTTCTCAAAAATTCCTTGAACCAACTTTAGGCTCATGAGTGCCAACTCTCTTAAGTCAATCTAGAAAATTGGGGACGTACAGGGTCACCTAAAAAATTTCTATAATGGTCATGTTATGATGGTGGAATGATATTTTTTGTTTTATAAAAAATCCACCAGTGATAGATTATCCTCCCAACTATGGAAATTGTCTAGCATGACAGCTCCCAGCATGTCCTCTAGAACCTGAATGGTCTTACTAGATCATCCATCTTGCTGGGGGTGAAACATAGTAATCAAGAGTAACTAAGTCCCAAATGCCTCATGTAATCCCATCGACAACCTGGATGTGATGAAAGCATTTTTTTCAAAAACATTATAAGATGGAATTACATGGAGTCATATTATCTCATGAACAAAGAGGTGTCTTGTGCTCTCCACTAAACTAATTTCCCTAAATGATATAAATCCGGTTGAATAGGTGAGTTGGTATATGATCCCCCATATATACTCATGACCCATGGACATACATGGTAGATCCATCATGAAATCCTTGGATATTCCATCTTACATCCACTCTAGAACCACACTCAATTGAGCTAAACCCATTGGGGCATGGTGCGGAACCTTCACTTTTTAAATGTTAAGACATCAAGAGGAAAACTCTGCAAATCCATTCTTTATACTTGTAAAACAAAACTAACATCAATCTTCCTTGTACATCATTTCCACACTTGGATATACCTCTAAAGGAGGTTCATGAATCACTACTAGTTCCTCCTCCCACAACATCACTGATAACAACGTGTGTCCCTACTAAAAATGTTCTTCTACCCACCATTAATAAATACATTAGGACCATATTTAATGGATATCTTAATGTGCAAGGTCTCACAGCTGGTAAACCCAATAAGTGCTTCTCTGAATCACTATACGAGCAAAGGGGCGAAAACCATCGACTAGAGCTAAGAGGCTCCATCCCCATCCATAAAAGATAACAATAGTGAGGCCAACTTCTCCAACACCTATTTATACAACTACTAACAATATCTCCTACTAAGATAATCTTCTACCATGTTCAACTCCACATGAGTATAAAAAAATTAATGGAAATAATCCTAGAGGAACTCTCTCCATCGTCTCTATCTCATATTAATATCCTACTGAAAGAATATGTACTCGAGAATGTTACGATCAAAATAAACAATAAACCACTCGCCCATCAGGTAGTTTCTATATAAAATTTTTGATTTTACTACTATTTATATGTTAATATTTTGGGATATGTAATTCTTATAATGTGTATCATTTTTTGAGAACCATAGTAAATCACTTCTTTCCCATGTATTTGGTGAAAACCATGTCCTATTTATTATGCTTCTTAGAACTCTACATACATGATTCCCTCCATCGGTAATCTCAAGATGGGGGAGCTCATCAAAATCTGCCTCAATAATATAAAATCATGTTGGAACATATCTATCCATATTAAAGGATACCCCTTTAGAGTAAAATATATCATAGATGGTGATATTCTATAGAAATCATGTATCTGCTTCTTGTAATAACCTTTCATTCCAAAGATGCTCTAAAACTATGTTACACTCTTGGGTGGATCCCAAGTTAACACTTCCTCGACCATGTTTGGGTCCAATTCCACTCCATCTACTGAGATGACATGTCCCATAAATTAGACCTCCTATATCTAGAACTGAAACTTCAACAAATTTTCTAATGATAGTTCTCTCAGAGAACATACAGAATTGTCCTCAAGTGTACCACAAGATCCTCCTCAAATACCGTGTACACAAGGATATTGTCGATGAAGAATACCATGTACCGATCTAGGTAAGAATGAAATATATGGTTCATGAGTCCCATTAACACTTATGGGTTGTTTTCATGTTAAAAAAACACCAAGTACTATAGTGAGTATCAGTACATCTAAATGTCGTATTCGGTATATCATCAACCCATAGACATAGCTGGTGATATCCAAGCCCAAGGTATACCTTCATGAACCTTTGTGTCCCTCTCAATTGATCAAATATGCAATAGATAATAGAAAGTGGATAATTTTATACATGGTAAACTAGATCTATGACCGGTTTTCCACACACAACCTATGATTTCTATCTTCCTTCTCATAAAAAATAGTGGCTAACTAAGGTGAAACACTAGGTCTAAAAAATCATTTCCTCTGTAATTCATAAAATTTCACTCTCAATAGAAGAATCTATATGAGGTAAATCTGATATACTGGCATATATATCGGTGCGACCACTATGTGTATATCAATGTAGAAGACTATCTCTTAGTGGTTTTGTAAACCTCGATCATCCTCAGGGAATATGTCCCCATACACGTACATTGTTGTATGACATAGAGAACAGACAACATCAATAGCAACAAGGGTTGAGATATAAATAAAACAAGAAATAAATTTCACCCTCTTATACATGAGTACATCCTATTATGCCTATGTATCATTTTTTATTGTTACCTATCCGAAAGGGGATCATTCCACAACTCTCAAATCCCACCACTAATTGTCTAGGGGATATAGACTATAATCGAGTACGCATATCACAATCATGGGTGGCCTTAGCCAGGGTAACTTCATAGACAAACACATATCCTAGAAAATACACTAATAAAATGTAAAAAATAAATAAAACAACCATAAATTCATTTATCTAAATCTGATAACTAGAGTAAAACAAGATCTAAATGAAAGAAAATTAAGAGAAATTCAATTCCACCACAATGAATTTAAAACACAAGCCTATTATAAAACATTGTATTGTGACTTCAATAAAAATGTCCCATGGATAGTCCTTAGACTATCTAGTCTCACTAATAACAGTCTAGTCATATTCCATCAAGGAGTATTTCAAAATGTTAATCTTCTGCCCCAGATACAACAAATGTGTGAAAAAATCATGTCAGGGTGAGTATAAAAATACCTAGTTAGAAACACCAAAACCACATAGACTAAAAAATGAAATACAGTCATCTGTAAATAGGTATTTTTTTAAAACACATATAACTATAATATACATATATACTCATTAAACATAAATATTATAATGCTATGTCAAAAATATAGTATTGTAGACTTGGATTCTAGCTCAATGATTCCACAATTCACTCATCTAGGAAGACACACTTCTGAGATTAATATCACTAATAATGTCTATAGGATAGGAATTTCTAATCAGGTATCATCGCTAATAGTAGATTATAATAGTCCTAATAGAATCCAATTCAGAAATGATTACCAATAACAAGGCTATGTAGTGATACCAACAACTGAATTTGTATTAACTGACTAATTAGAGGATCAATGATTGTATAGTGTTTGTCAAAACAATATCAAGAAATCCCCCATGGGCATGAAAGTTGTTAAAGGATCTTTCTTCGGACTTCTCATATAGATTCCATCTACTCTGGCCATGAATTTATACTGTAGAGATCATAGACTTAGTCGTAGGATACAATTCCATAATAAACCTCATAAGGAGGTTACGGAGAATTCACCCAAATGAAATATGTTCATTATATAGTGTACTGGGGATTTAATCCATGTATAATAAATTATAGGTTGTATATAAGGGGTCACATAGTTTTTTTCTTGATGGTAGGTTTTTATCGAGTAAATATAATGTGTATATTTCTCATTTTCATGATGGATTACATGGAATCTAGGTGATTGTGTAGTCTACCAGTGTGATAGTACCAGGATACTTCAAATGTACATGTTCCCATGTACTAGTATATAGATTAATCCATGTACATGGTCCATTCCATCTCTGTGGGGTTGAGTACAGAGTGTCCTCCAACCCATATAGTCCAATACTTACCTATGGACATCCCGAAATTCAGGCCGAGTCTCCTGGGAGAGGCCATCATTCCTATGACAGGGATCACACATAGTGTGTTACATAACATTCTCGTGATACCCTATCCACCACAATGGGGGGACCAAATTGTAGGTAGATTCAACAAGCACATCGTGTAGTGCACGATTGTTTGAAATCATAGATCATCGTTTCAGTCATCTTCTCCCTTTCATTACCTTTGATCTTGTAATGTTTTTTCTGTAAAATACATGGAACCACCTAATATGTGTCAGTGAATTGATAGAAAATAATAATTGAGCCTTCAATGTGATCAAAAATGTAATCTTCTTTGTTATTCTTGGCACAATGAAGAAGCCTGAAATCTAATACCTACAGCATCTGACCCACTACCTTCCCTATCACCATACCACTGTCATGTATTTTCAATCCTAAATCTCTGATTTCAGATCATTACACCATGGAAGGGGTGTGAAATGATATTTTGGTTTTGATATGTTTAATGGTTGTCTAGATGAAGAATGTACATGATAAATGATGAATTTTGGGGAGAAATGAACTAGAACAATAAATGGAACATTCCTCAATTGATGTTGAGTTCGATCTCGATTCGTTTCCATTAGAAAGAAAATCGATGAATAAAAATATTAAATCATTATGAATTTCTCGATAGATTACCCTCAAATAAAATTATCCCAGAAATACTCAAATACCATGGGTCAATCCATAGATCATTTTATCTTTGTTATTCATAGAAATATAGAATAGGTAAAAGAAATATTTTAAACAGCCTTCATACCTTTATCTGGATTCATCAATGATGAATAAATACAATGCATCATGTTCATTAGCATGAACCTTCAATTCATTCATTCACTGTTTATCAATCATTGATCGGGTTTCCATCCACCAACGGGATCTCCTCCAATAGCTCCTATGGATCTTGTCAAATAATAGGGTTAGTTGGATAACCCTGATAATTTTTCATTTTCCCATATTTAAAGATACAATTAGGTCATTGAATCGCTACATCAATATAGTAATTAAAATAGTTTAATTATATTATTTTATTCATTTTACAACTGCAATGACTTTAACACAAATAACCCAATTTGACTAATGTTAAGATGCAAAATGGATAAACCTCACATTCTAATCTCAACAGTGACCTTATATTTAAGATTTGGTAAATTATTTAGATATTATCCAACATTTATATTAATACATCATGTGAATTTATTTAAATTATTTAATTTATTTAGAACATTTATTTTGAGAACCCCATGCCTAAGAATTGCACGTCTTCTCAGTGATTTGTCTCGAAAATAATGAATTTAATATCAATAAATAAATGGAAAATACTAGACATTGCAGACATGGTCATATCATCCCATAGTGGTTTATTTTATTTTTAAGAAGTAAACATTAATGTTCTCCTCATTAATAATATTACCCTATAGATATAATTGGAAAGGGGAATGGGAAATCAACTCTTATCATCCCATGGTGACTATATTTTCATTCCCATTGGATATGATTACTATGATTGAATTACAATGATTACCCCATGACTAGTTTATTTATATAAAAAATTACTTCACAAATAAACATAATTAATTTTTGTTTTAGTTTTTTTCTAAATACATAAAATCCATTAAATAATAGAACATATATATTATCCAATAAACCAAACTCATTATATTCCATGCCTTATTTATTCAAGGGTAACACCTCACAACTATAAATATTTCATAAAAATAATTCCCACTCATACTTAATCCATATAAACCTATTTGAAAACATGAAATTTTTATTAGAATATTTATTAGTGCTCTAAATAAATAAATGAATACAGTTTAGACCATTAAAACCATATATGGATGAAAAAAATATGTTCTTTTATATTAAAATAAATGAACTTCTGAAATATCATAATATAAATATTAATCAATAAATTAACCTCTACTAAAATAAAATTATAT